>CM028135.1:221172500-222562500 GCA_016271365.2 Neoceratodus forsteri
AAAAGAGGAAATGTTAAGGCAAAAGATTGAGAAAGAAAAGGCAGCAGGTAGGTGGAGGGTCCATTTGATGACCCCCATTGGAAAACATGGATATCGCCTTGGGTTTGGTACCTAGAAGCAGGAAGGGAATACCGGTGATACACCATTTGTCTTACCCAGAAGGTGACTCAGTAAATGACTATATTGGGGAGAAGCATAGTAGGGTGACTTACGCGACACTCGAAGACATGGTCCGGATAATCAGGGCAACAGAGGATGCATGGATGGCAAAAACAGACATTGAGTCTGCCTTCAGACTGCTTCCAGTCAGGAGGGAAGACTGGAATCTTTTGGGTTTTAAAAGTGATGGGCAGTATTACTTCGACAGAGCAATGCCAATGGGGTGCTCCACAGCATGTGTGACATTTGAGGCATTCAGCACATGTTTGCGGTGGATATTCCAAGAGGAAATGGGTTACAAGTCAGTCATCCATTACCTGGATGATTTTCGCCTCATTGGGAAAGGCAAAGAGGAGACACAGAGGATGCTGGGTAAGTTTCAGAAATTGTGCTGGGAATTAGGAGTCCCACTGGCACCAGAAAAAACAGAGGGGCCCAGCAAGGTTATGGAATTCCTCGGGATAGAGATTGATGCCACAAAAGAAGTATTTAGGTTACCGGACAAAAAAGTAAGGAGGTTGAAGGAGCTAATCGGGGTACATGCCAGAAAGAAGAGGGTTCAACTGAAATTAGTTCAGCAGGTATTGGGACACCTGAATTTTGCATGCAGGGCCATTGGGCCAGGAAGGGCATTCACCAGAAGGTTGGCCAGGGCAACAGCTGGGGTCAAAAACCACATCACTGGGTTATCTGACCATAGCGTCAGGGAGGATTTTAAGCGTATGGAGGAATTCTTGAAGGACTATAATGGGTGTTCGCTTTGGCAGGAGGAGTGGCTTGCACAACAGACCTGGACTTATACATGGACGCAGCCAGAGACTGGGCATGGAGGTTACCTGAGGGGCAGGTGGTTCGCAGAACCATGGCCAGCCAGTTGGGTGACGGATGGGAAGTAAAGATATAACACTTGGAGATCATGCCCATATGGGCATGCACTCTGGTTTTGGGGAGGAAATACGGGATCAGAAGGTGACATTTTGGTGTGACAATAGAGCGGTGGTGGAGGTACTGAACAATAAGGGAGCCAGGTTGGACACAGTCATGCAGGTAGTACGACAGTTAGTTTTAAGGGCTCTGCAGCTGAACATGTCTTTCAGAGCAAAACATATAGAAGGGGTACACAATACCCTGGCTGACAGCCTTTCCCGTCTGCAGCTGGACCATTTCTGGAAGCTGGCACCAGCAGTGGAAGAACAAAAAACGCCCATACCAGCAGACATCTGGGACGTTGGCAGGAAGGAGCAGAACTGTTGTTTCGTAGCTTATGGGTGCCCCGGACTCTGAGGGCCTACGATGGGGCTTGGCGGGTTTTTCAAACATTCAGGGCAGAACACCAGATGGAGGTAAGTGGGCCATTATCTGAAGAACAGTTGGGAATGTTCACAGTGAAACAATGGCAGAAAGGGATGGCTCACGCCATAATGGGGGTTTATCTGGCAGGGATCAGTGTGATCTGCAGCCTGAAAGGATGGCAGGACCCAACAAAGGCAATGTTCATCAGAAGGATGATGCAGGGCTGGGGTAGGTTAAGAAGAGGGACCAGGGACAATAGGAGGCCTATAGGGGAGCAGTGGCTAATAAAGCTAAAAGAGGTGTTCCCGGCAATATGCAAATCGAAGGGTGAGGTCCAGCTATTTCACACGATTTATGTGACAATGTTTGCAGGGGCTATAAGGGTGAGTGAGGTGGTAGGCCATGGAAAAAATGACGAGGAAGGTGGTGGAATGGGAAGATGAGTTGGGGAAAAGGAAATATTGATCAAGCTAAGACGGTCTAAGGCTGACCAAAGAGGGCAAGGTTGCATGATAACACCAAGAGTGTGATCAGAGACTTGATATGCCCAGTACAGGCCCTGTGGGCTTTCGCTGCAGGGCAGGTAATCAGGATGGAAGTTTTTATACACGGGATGGAAAAAGGCTGGCTATCAAGTGCAGTGGTGTTAAAAAGGAAATGGGTTTTGGGTGAGAACCCAGCTAATTCATCCATTCCCTCTGATTGGGCGGCCTCTCATGGGCGGCAGGGGTGAACTGCTGGAGGATATCTTGGGTAAAGGGTCGCTGATGTCAACCAGTTATAAAAGATACATCAGAGCTCTGACATAAAAAAAAAGGGAGAGAATATCAATCTACATATATTAATAAGGTGGGGATAAGGCAGGAGGATATGGAGAGTACATGTAAATTAACTAATTTTGTTTTGTTGCACCCATAGGTAGAGGGAGGAGCACAGAAGTCTGGATCTGTGGCCATTCCTATATTTACTGGGCTGGTAAGAGAATGGAGACAAAAGCTGGGGGGAAGCAGTTATACCAGGATGCAAGGCAGTGTAGGTTGGTATGGCACGGCTTACAGGGGATGAGATGGGCACAGCTTCTCCCTGCTTTGAAAGAGCTCAAGGGACATTGGCCCAGTCCAGACCTAATCATTATACACCTAGGGGGCAATGACCTGGCAGGCAGACCATGGGTGCACACATATTTGCAGATTAAGAGGGACTTAGTGGCAGTAAGACAGTGGTGGCCTCAGGTATGCCTTGCATGGTCGGATATAATACCAAGAAGAGTATGGAGACAGGAACACAGCCACAGGGTGGTGGAGAGGGCCAGGAGGAAGATGAATAGATGAGTGGGGACACTGATAAGGCAGATGGGAGGACAGGTGATACTGCGTGGGGTCGAAGAATGGGTGGATGAATTCTACAGATCAGGCAGGTACACCTGTCAGATATAACAAGTAGATATGTTCAATGCAGAAACAATGGGTTTTACAGAAGAATGGAGAAGACGGACAAACAGATAAAAAACAAAAAAAACAAAGGTAGGAAGAGGGATACCCTAAGTTAGGGAAGCAGTCATCCAACGCAAGCTGGAGATCATAGTGGGGGAAAAGGGGTGGAGGAGGATGGAAGGGGAAGAAAAGGAGTAACACAAGAGGAAGAAGAAGATGATGAGAAAGCGGTCTCGGTTTTCACCGTTACCTAACAGAAAAGGAGAAGAAGAAGGCGCCCAGGTTTTCGCCTGGGGGATGGATAATCAGAAAGTGATATATGGATGGAAATAAATGAAAATTATGGATATATGACAATAAAGAAATGGAAAATGAATTATGGATTGATGGATTTAAATAAATTAATTGCCAATCTGAACACAACAACAAGCAATGGTCTCTGTGTTTTTTGTGGGGGAAAAGGGGGAACCGGGACAATGGAGTTTGCCCTTTAAGGGGAAGACCATGTTGTCCTGGGGGACCCCTTCCCTCCTGTAAGGAATGGTTGTGCTCGGAAGGGGAAGGGATAGGGAAGGGAAGGGGAGGAGCCAAGAGCCAGAACAATGGCCAGGCAGCAGGAAGGGGAGGGAGGTAAGGAGGTACATAAGGGACAGCACAAGGGAGCCTCAGCCACTTTTGCTAGAGTTTTGATCCCTCCCACCCACCCTAGAAATAAAGGTAAGATGGAAAGTACAGTCAATTTGGGGCTGTAGGTGAGTCTGTCATGGTGGAGGACAGACACGCCCACTAGGACGGTGGACTGCCAAAGGTGAATGGCAGAGGATGGTAATATGGGATGGACTGCAAAGGTGGATGGCAGGAAATAATAAGGTTATGGACTGCCAAAGGTGGATGGCAGGGATAAGATGGTTATAGACTGCCAAAGGTGGATGGCAGGTGGAAATCCTGGAAGGCTGCCAAAGTTGGTGGCAGATGATAATAATAAGGCTGTGGATGGTAGGGGAAAGGGGGATGGGAAGGGGGAAGAAAAAGGAGTAACAGGAGGAAGAAGAAGATGAAGGAGAAAGCGGTCTCGGTCTTCACCAAGTACCTAATAGAAAAGGAGAAGAAGAAGGCACCCAGGTTTTCAGGGTTGGATAACTCGGAAAGTGATATATGGATGGAAATAAATGAAAATTATGGATATATGACAATAAAGAAATGGAAAATGAATTATGGATTGATGGATTTAAATAAATTAATTGCCAATCTGAGCACAACAACAAGCAATGGTCTCTGTGTTTTTGTGAGGGAAAAGGGGGAATCCGGGACAACTGATTCAACACAGCATGGTTTTAAAACTCAAGATCATGCCTTATGAGCAATTTAATGTTTTATGAAAAAGTAAGCAAATTCATAAACAACAAAACACCTGTAGATATAATCTACTTAGATTTTTCAAAAGGGTTTGACAAGGTGCCCCACCAAACTCTAATTGATAAAATGCATAAACTTGGAATAAATAGATTACTGGTGAACTGGGTAAACAAATGGTTGAATAATCATACACAAACCATCTGCATTAGGGATATCAATCACCCATAGGATACATGACCAGTGGTGTGCCACAGGTCAGTCTTGAGTCGGTGTTGTTCAACGTATTCATTTTAGACATGACTCTAAGCTTACATAATTTGGCTATAAATTTGCCAACGATACTAAAATACTATCTAAAGTCAAAACCAAAAAGGACATAAAATACATAAAACTGGACCTAGTTACATTAGAAGTTTGGGCACAAAACAATGGCATGTTATTTAATACTGAAAATGTGTTGTTATGCACCTTGGTGAAAATAATAGAAATCAACATTATACATTAAATGGCTCAACACTAAGTACAGTCACTGAAGAAAAGATCTCGAATAATCATATCCTCTGATTTAAGTTTTGGAAAACATTGTGGTCATCTGGTAACCAAAACAAAGAGAATAATAGGTTGCATCAGAAAATCTTTTGAATCCAGAAATAGAGACTGCATATTGCCTCTTTATAAAACCTATATTAGACCCCACATAGATTATCGTTCCTAGTTATGGAGTCCATGCCTCAAGAAGGACGTGTCTAGACTTGAGGAGGTTCAGAGACGGATTACCAAATTGGTTGATAACATGCAAAATAAAACCTATGACCAACGGCTGAAGGAGTTGAACATGTACACCTTGTAATAACGTAGAATAAGGGGGGAATTATTATTAATGTACAAAATATCAAGAGACCCAGAATTAATGACTGAACTAGGTATGACATTCATTTCCAGATCATATAACCTCAGAAGTCACAAATTCCAACTATCGCTAACCTACCCTAAAAGTAATAATAGAAGATTCTCTACACACAAAGAATTATTCCATTATGGAACTTATTGCTAATACACCTTGTAAACTCAATTAATATAGAGATCTTTAAAACAAATTTGGACACCTACCTACTACAACCACAGTAATTGATTCCAGTATGCTGGAAGATGTATTTATATGGGAATCCCACCTTCTGTACATCTAATGCATCCTAGTATAACTCCTAGTATAAATCAAGCTGACTGGCCTATAGTTTCCATGCTCATCCCTCTTTCCACTCTTGTGTAGTGGAACTACATCCACTGTCCTCTAGCCCCTACAGACCTCCCCAGTGGCTAGGGAGCTACTGGAAATGTCTGCTAATGGCCATACTATAACCCCTACTACCTCATGTTGCATTCTCAGGTGTAAACAGTCAGGTTCCATAGAGTTAGCTACATTCAACCCTGCCAGTTTTTCCTGTATGCTTTTTTCCATTAGATGGACTTTTGCCCCAGCATCATTGCTCCCTCCCTTCATAACCCCACAATCTGGCAGTGGTCTATCCTTCTCCTTCATAAATATTACACAAAATAATTGATCAGTATCTCTGCCTTCCTTGTCCCCCTCCTCCCACCCTTCATTGCTGTTAAGTCTTACTATACCTATTTAGACCTTGCATTTCTAACAGATGTATTGGGAGAATGTCTTATCACCTTTCGTCACTGCTATTTCCAACCAAAGCTCCATCTGTGCTCTAAACTTTTTCACCTTCTTGCTGGATTACCTTGTTGCTTTCAGATAATTCACTCTGTCTTCCTGCCTTTGACTACCCTAATACTTGGAAAATGTCCTTCTGCTGGTTATTCCTGCTGCCTTTACGTGGGATGTGAACTATACTGACTCCTTCTCCTTTTACTCTTGGATACCTTTGGAATGGAGCTGTCATTTTTATCATCACTTTTTTAAATGCTGCCCACTTTTCTTCTGTGCCCCTACCTTCACTATGTCCTTCATGTTATTTTTCAGTTTTCTCTCATTTTGCTAATGTTCCCTTTTAAAGTTCCACACTTTTATTCCTGTGCCCCTTGCCTGTCCCATTCTGACCTCCAGTGCTACTGTCCTGTAGTTGCTAGAACTGAGTGGTTTCAGGATTGCTATGTTCTAAATCTTCTCACTGTTGGTGAGCCCCAGATCCAGAAGGGACTTCTCTCTTGTTGGGCCCCTAACTAGTTGGCCTAGAAATGCCTCCTGACAGGCATCCACCAGAATCTGATTCCAAGTATTAGTTTTCCCTTCCCTGTTCTTGCAAGTACCTACAGGGTTACAAATTCCCTGACCCCTAGTCTACCTGTTTCTAGTGCTTCAATCCACTCCTAACATACATTGATACCCCATTCCACCTGTCCTTTTCCCTATCCCTTCTGAACAGGGTGTATCCTGGTACTGTCATCTCCCAGTCATGGTTTGGGGTTGCCTATGTCTCTGTCCCCACCCTGCAACCAGTGTCTGAAGTTCCAGTATTTTATTGTCCGACTCCTAGTATTGGCACATACCATTTTCCAACATCTTCTCCCACCCCCACCCCGTTTCTAGCAAGATAACGCACATCCAGTCTGTGTAATCTTTGAGGAAGAAAGGGTCACAGACTGCATCTAAATAGTTGAATAGGGTATGAGCTGTGTTTATATAATTTTTGTCTCAATTCATTAGATAAACTATTCATGGAGCAACCCTATTCTGGTTCCTATTTTCAAGGTCCTTGGTTTTCCTTTTTCCCAGAAATACTGGCAAAACCATGGAATCCTGATTTGTTTGCAGATTTTGAATTCTTCCACTGGTGCCACACAAAATTGCATGTCACTGCACAGCACAGGATTCCACAAAATGTCATCATCTTAAAATGGATGCTGCTCTGCTGTGCATTCTTCTGCTCTGCTGCTTACAGAATCAGTAAGGAAATCACCCACACTATTTCATTGTTACCATCCATGCTTCAATTTAACCACCCATGCTTCTTCCAACCTTTGATCAGCCAAGGACTGCTCTCCATCCTGTAAGCACAGTTTTCATTTAGTATTTATTTAGTTTTTGTTGACCAGGTAAGTGCACTAGACTAATTCTGCCTATTTTCAAGCACGACCCAGGGGAGGGGGATACAGATGAATGCCAACTGACCTTGAACCAGATTAAGCTGTTGGTGGCATTTTTAGTGAATGGGGGAAATTTGGTCAGGGCACTGGGGAAATCCCCCTATTCAACTGTAGGGGGTTCTCTGGCCAAGCCATGGAGGACTCTGAACAGTCAGAGCCTGAACACTGTGGAGGAAGCACACAGATGAATGCTGAGGGTACAGAAAAAATATCTAATGTTAGCAAAATCATCAGGAAAATCTCAGTCAACAAAGATTTACAGAAATAGAAATGGAGGATGAAATCTCTATTGTGGAACAGAAATTACAGGACTCGGTTAAACAAAAAAAAACTGAAACTTCAAGAACAACTAAATAATGTGGAAATTGAATATCTTACTGAGAAACATAAACTAGAAGAAGAAAAAAACTGAAAAAGACTGGTAAACAATTCTCCAGTAATCCCAGGAAAAAAGGTTACCTTAACACAAATTTCTCATTTTTGCACTGCAACCAAGAGCCTGGATTGAACCTCAGATTGACCTGAAGGAGAAGGAATTGCATCAACTTCAAATGGAACCCTGAAATGGCCTTAGCTTCAGCCAGTTGGCAACGACTGTAAAGGCATATGGGTCCCTGATCTGGATATCCTCTTCCAGGAACACTGGAAGTGGTGACCAGTGGCGACCAAAATATTCAGTTGGAACAGCCAAGCAGTGATGCTCCACAGCAACAGCCTTCAAAAACACAGGGTAATGAAATACCCCCAACTTGTCAGAAGAGGTTTTCTTGAATCACACACTGTTTGCACACTGAAGAAAATGCACCTGATAATTGCCAAAATGTTATTACTGACACTCATATGGAACCCCAAAAATAACATATGCCATCTATTGCAAAAACAGGAGAAAATGCAAAAGACGGCATGCAGTGAGATTGCATTATTTAGGGTATGGACTTGCAACCAGACAGATTTTTTGGTAAATAAATCATTAAAACAAAATGGGGTTCTCACAGTCTGAAGTTTATGCTTTAATTCATGCAATGGGTGAAACCTCCTTGATATTAGCTTTTGACTGAAGAATTGAAAAACAGATTTTGGACTATATACTCAGCCCAAAAGGAAGATCCAATTTGACCCCATTCCAAGTGATCCCTTGACTAAACCAATGATAAAAACTGTAACCATCCTATTCAGCAATGAGGAGGTCAACATATCCAATATACTGTACTGGTTAGAAAAGTGTGATGTCCAGGGTACACCAGGGCTTATTATTGACCTAGAAGGTTTTTGGACTGGAGGCTGAAAGTTTTGAGTAAAATTGAGATGTACAGACACTGGCATTTAACACCTGCTGAATTGTTGTTATTTTTTTTTTTTTTTTTGGGAAGAGACAAAGGGATCATTTTATCAAGGTCAGCCAAGGTTTGTTTCAAGTGTGGCTCATCAGGTCACATAAGCACAAACTGTGAGAAAATCAAATGCCCAGTCTGTGGGTCTTTAGGTCATGCAGGTTACCACTGCACAGCAGCCCCAAAGTGTAATTTAAGTGATGCAGAAGGTCACCTCTTTACAACTTGTCCATGGGCAGCCCATAATACCTCAAATGCTGATTATGCAGAACAAGATTTTTATATTAATAGAGCTGCCCATACACACAACAAAGCCCCAGTTCACCAAAGGTCTTCAGACATAGTACAAACTACTGAAGAGAACATACCTTATACCTCTGTAGCTCTCGTTGCAGAAATGATACAGCCAGTAACAGTCACAACAGACCCCAGTGATTTAACTGTAGATGAGGAAATGCCTCCCCCACCACCACCAGCACCGGTGAACACAGAGGAATTTCAACTAGTGTCTAAGGGGAAAAGTACCCCCTCTCCCAGAAAGTATGGACCCAGATCCACTCAAGCTAAAATCTATATTCCTCTTCCAGTGGGGAGAAACTGAAATGGAAGAAGAATCTGACTCAATTTCCATCTCTTCATCTCAGGTTGAGGATTATCAGATCCTGAGTAACAGGAAAAAATGGAACATACCATTGTGTGGGGAAAAAATGGAAAACTAGAGTGGAGTCAAAGAAAAGAAAAAAAATGACCTGTAAATGACTCAATAATTATTTATTATGCTTAAACCCCTGCCATGGACTCATATAAATTGCAAATTGCCTCCCTTAACACAAACAGCACCAAGTCAGACAGGAAAAAGGGGGCTACTTTTGGCTTCTTTGAAGAAAATCTGTTTGACATTGTCTTCTTGCAAGACACAAGGTTACACACGAACAGAGAGGTTTCCTTAGCACAAACATCATGGTATTGGGGCCATAGTGTATGGTCCATTGGAGAAGAACAATGTTGTGGTCTGGGGATATGCATAATAAATAAGAATATTAAGATTAAACAAATAGTGAACATAAATCCAGGCAGGGCCATGCTTTTGGATATTACTTTTTTAAATAAAGATTTCAGGCTAATTAATATTTATGCTGGGCAAACAAAAGCAGGGAGAGTAGAACTTCTAAAATTGATACAGCCTTATTTATTTACATCCAAACTGATTATTTTTGCAGGGGACTTCAATTATGGAAGGCTAAGATCTGACTCGGAGTATACATACAAAAAACTATTTTGTGATACACTTTTTTAAACCAGTTATTACTACAAACTGGTTTGACAGATAGTTTTGCACAGCAGCAATCTAAACCAGCTCATACATACCATAAGGGAAACTTTCCACACAAATAGATATTTTTTTTTCATTTCACTACCCATAAGTAAAAATACAACCCTTTGCAACATCCATGATTTATTAAGTATAATGATTGGGAATTACACTGAGAATGTTTCAGGAAAAGGGTACTGGAAATTGAATATTACTTTATTAGATGACCCATATTTCACAAGGTTTACAGCATATTACTACAGCCAGGAAATCTACACTTTTCTATATGACACCCTACAAATTGTTGATTGACAGCAAAACTGATTTTACAGACTGTTTAAAGTTAACAGGTCAATTTAAAGGTATACAAAGAAAACAAATTATATGGCTTTCAGGAAAGAACTGTACAGATTAATATCTTTACAGAATTTGTTACCTGAAGATTTTACAGAACAAATATCCAAAGTTAAACAAGAAATGATAAACTATCTATATGACAGGATGAAGTCCTGGTACAGGAACAGAAATTTGGAACCAGGGTAAAACCTTTTTCACAAACCCATTTGATAGTTGTAATTTTAGGAAAAACAAACAAACAATGAAATCAATCAAAACAGATACATGACTTTTATCTACCTCAAGTGAAGAAATATTAAAAGTAGCAGAAACTTACATCACTAAATCCTTTGGGAAAACTAGCACAGATGACGCATAATTGAAAATTGGTTACAAAACAAAAGTTTCTGTATATTCCATAGAAATCAGTACAGTGATGCAACAACCCATAACTGAGTCAGAACTCATAACTACCATTCACAAACTAGAAACTGGATCTGCACCTGGTAGAGATGGATTACCGGCAGAATTCTATAAAACTCTAATTATGTCAAGATTAATACTGGAATTAAACCAAGTTTTTAATTATATGTTGAATACTGGAGATATACCTGACATAATAATGCAAGGTCTTATTTTTTTACACAAAAAAGGAGACAAAACAGTTTTGAATAACTGGAGACCAATAGCTCTTCTAAATCATGATTTTAAGTTCCTTATGAAAATTCTTTGTAATAGGTTAGCCCTAATGTTACCATACATCATACACGAATCCCAAGTGTGCTCAATCCTCAGAAAAATCTCAGATACCCTAATTCTAATAAGAGAAATTATGGCCAAAGGATCAGAAGGAGAAATAACAGACTGTATGATGTGCCTAGACCAAACTAAAGCTTTTGACTCAGTGATGCATCCTTTTTTATGAAAGTGTGTGTCACATTATGGTATCCCACCAATATTTACTAACTGGGTAAAAAACTGTTATAAAAATGCATCTGTATCCCCATATATAAATGGGTGGATTGGGAATAAATGTAAGATTAGAAAAGGGGTAAGGCAAGGATGCCCCTTAAGCCCTGCCTTATATATTTTGACATTGGACCCATTAATTAGAGCTATTCAGGTTCACTCCCGACACTAGGCTTATCAGTCTGTAGCCAAGACTCTGAAATAAAACACTCACCTATATCAACTTAATCTTAATAGCAGCAGACACCCAATCAGTTTTTCATGCTGAAACAATTCTTCAAGAATATGCTTCTTTAACAGGTACTGTTATAAACTATTCCAAAAGTACATGCATCCCAACTGATATAGAAAAGTCAGAAATGGAGTCAATAATAAACATTTCAGTTACAACAACCCTACAGAAAGTGCTAGGAATCCTCTTTGTAGCAGGAGATCTTGCCTTTATTAATTGGTAATCCACTCTGAATATAGCTACAGAAAAAGTAAGGAAATGGAAAGCCTGGTTAATGAGTAAAAAGAAACATATTCATTTAATTATATCCTTTCTTCTCCCCATGTTCATATATCATAGTCACATTTACCCACCTCCAAAACAGCTTGAGACTAAACTTTTCAGCTGTTTTTTTCTGGACTATGGGATAGTAGACTCAATCCCATTAAACATGCTATTACCTCTCTACCAGTTCTAAAGGTTGTTTACATATGATAAATCCTGTGTTTTCCATAGCACTTTTATTTATACAAATGTAAAGCTGGCTATATTACAGAAAACAACACTATGAATGATTTGAGTTCTAGACCATGTACAAAATATGCTACAGGAATGGAGTCTTAACCAAGCCATTCCTAAACAAAAAATGATGCAACATTTACCATTACACTACCAGTATGTGTTTGGTAAACTAAAATAATGGAAAACAACCAAGCAAGAAATTATACAAATGAACAGGAAAACATTTTATGATAACATCCAAGCCACCTATTTCAGTGAGCTACCTAACTTCCTCACCAAACCTCAAATGAAATCATGGAAATTAGACAGATGTTTTTGGGATCCTCAAACTCCCATACAAATATGGGACATAGTTTGGTTAAGTGCACATCAGAGATTTAATGTAAAAGTCTAAAACATAAAGATAGATCTGAAAGGAATTATTCAAGAATGTCCTGCATCACTATCCCTGAAAAAATGACACATGTATTTTATGAATGCTCATACATAATTTTATTTTGGCAATTGGTTAAGAAAAAATGGGGCTTGTATCCATTTTATACTGTTCCACCTGATACTTTATTTTTAGGAATTATTCCACAGCACTGGAGTTAGTTTCACCTGAGCAGTATAAGATTAATTCAAACTTTTTTTAAATACTACATTTGGCAAAGTTGATGTAAACTAACTTTACAGCAAATAGAAGTTTTAATTTCCGAATGGTGGGACTCTTTAAAATACATATTTGCCTAGGATATACTAATTAAAAGAAGGGAAGCTTGCTTAAACATGCAAAAGAAGAGTTAGGAAAAAGAGGAAGAAAGAGGAAAGCCAAAAAGACTATTTAGAAGAATTTACCCCTTTTTTTGTTACCCAAAATGTATGAATGTAATGCTTATTTCCCTTATTAGACTCATCTTGTCAACCACATTTTGATAAAACAAGAAGGTAGCATGGTACTAACACAATAGTTACCTTTTACATAATTTTTAGAAGCTTTAGAGATAAGATAGTAGACAAAAATGAAATCCATGCTGTTAATGAGTTTATTTTGATTGTTTTTTTCTCCAGTACATGAACAAACTGCTGCTCTTATTTTTAGATATTACGACATACAGGGAAATTAATTTAAACACTTAAAATGAATGTCATACAAGACACAAATATTATTTTAATTTAATTCTTATTAGCACTCTATATCTCTGACTACATTTATGATTTACATGTGGAAATAACATAGTTTTATGTTTGGTTGACATTCTTGGTTGGAACACTTATTTCAATTATTTTAATTCCATCTATAATTTGTTATGCTTTTCATGTGAACATAACATATTGTATTTATGTTTTGTTGATTATCTTAATAAAATTCCCTACTTTTTGAGAAGTGCCATGGGATCTTTAACATCCACCTGAACTACCACCAGAACAAGCAGATGGGACCTCAGTTTAACGTCTCTCCGAAAGACGGCACCTCAGGAGTGCATCACCCCTCTCATGCTGCACTACAGTGTTAGTATTGGGATTTAACGCAAGTGCCTAGTGTAGGGACAGAACCAACACCATTCTTATCTCCCAGCCTCAGAGGTGAGTGTGCTGAGCCACTGACACTAAACACATTCTATTATTTTGTAATACAAAGGATGACATTAAAAAAAGGTAAGTGTCAGCACACTCAGTGAATTGGACTAAGGTGGGGAAGGAGAATCAGATGTAAAGTTTAACTACTCATGCATCTAAACCCTTCATTCAATCAGTGGTAACTGCTCACCAACCTAAAAGTAAGGTTTTTGTGTAGAAAAGTATATGCCTGAATGTTTTTTTTTTATACTAGATAATTTAAAACAACCACAAAAAGTTAAGTATCATCCCACCTACACAACTGGGCTGGGCAGCAGGAGTGTGGGTATCCAAATTAAAGTTTAGCAGCTCTGCATCTAAACTTTTGATCAGCTGATGCAACTGATTTCCACCCGGACATTAACATTTTTGTGTATAAAAAAGTATGTGACTAAGCAATTTTTACAATGCATGATTAAAACCCCCCAAAAAGCTTGGTATCAGCACACTTGGAGAATCATTGGGGGGGGGCAGTCGGTTGTCTTTAATTGCATTTATTTAAATGTGTGTTTCTGGGAAGTTGAACTGTTAGTCTTGCTGATCTAGGAGGCTTAAGTGATGCTTGCTGATTCGGGGTGTCTTTGTATGGGATCAATCAAATTGGAGGCGGTCTTACAACACTGAGTGGTCACCCAAATCATCATGACAGCCCCACTCCCCCTGAGGCACAGTCCCCAGGTCAGTATGTAGTGTCACTGCATCACACTCTAAACCACACTGGCCCGGGGCAGGAACATCTGAATCTGCTCTGCTCAGGTCTCCCACTTGCCAGTGTTGTGCACCAGCAGCCTGCACCACTGTTTTATTTTCAGATTTGTGAGTGAGTTTATAAGCAGGGTAGATGTGGACTGTTGATGGTGTAAGTGCTGGCAGTTCTTCATGACCC
Source organism: Neoceratodus forsteri (assembly GCA_016271365.2). NCBI lineage: Eukaryota > Metazoa > Chordata > Ceratodontiformes > Ceratodontidae > Neoceratodus > Neoceratodus forsteri. Next base: position 221,187,022 of record CM028135.1, read on the forward strand.
TATTGTTAGTTGTGTGCCCCAGAGTGAGGGGGTATAACTTCTGTGTGCCCCTAATTTATTATATGAACTGGGTGCTGTTGCTATCACATGCTACATGATTTTCAGTGTTGGTTGGAGGGCTGCTGCAACAGCACCCAAACCAAATTGCACACTCAGAGGTGCACAACAGGTAAGGTGCCAGATACTGTGTGATGCCAGTGGTCAGAGGGGCTGCTGCTGTTGCTTGTTATGTTCCCCTAAGTGAGTCTGGGGGCCTCAGCATCTGTGAGCCCTTGAGTTTGCTATGTGGCCCAATTGTTGTTGTCACTCTACCTGCTACTGTATGATGACAGCAAGGTTGGGTTCTACGTCATAACAGTCCAAGCATAATGGTGCCAACAACAAACAGCGAATGCATACCGCCAAAATGCAAAATGGAGATCTGCACTACAACAACTGTCCCAAATATCTACCGGCAACAACATTCACTAAAAACAACACAATAAATCTATTTTTTATGTGGGGGACTATATCTGCCCACCCCCCAATCTTATTATAATCAACTCCGGGGGGCATGACAGTGGGGAAAGGGGAAAACTTGGGAGGAGGATACATCGGAGCACAGCAGTTGGAAGGGGTAGAACACTGGGGAGGTAACCAACAGGAGAGGGAATAAACTTGGGACAGTGGGGAATGGGAAGTGAAATTCAGGACCAAAATTATAACTACTTAAAACAAATAAGAAAAATAGTATTCTCACAGCCAGCCCGAACACAGATTGCCTGATTCTAGAGCACTGTCCCTATCCACCACACCAGATGGCCAGTTCAGAATCAGCCACTACAACAAACCCTTACATACTGTCAAAAGATCTCTGTACAGCCCATGCTGATGTTGCAATGTGCTGTTCAGCACATAGCTATAAACCACACCTTGCTGTTTTAATATTCACTATTTTGACATCATCCATATTTCCTCACTCAAAAAATGTTGTCCTTTTAATTGGTTACTTTAAGGTTGAGAGGGGGCTTCAGCAACACCCAGACCAGAAAGAACACTCAAGAACACACAGAAGATAAGGCCCCAGGTACTGTGCAATGCAAATGGGCAGAGTGGTGCCCAGTTCACATCTGAGCTCAGACATGAAACCTGAGAGACCCCATTTCATAGAGACCAAGTAAAAAAAAAAAAGGTATCCACATGTTTTGGAGATGCATGATTTTCCATTAGGAGGTCCTCCACAAATCACTTTTGGATTTTTTAAGGTCAAGGCAATAATTTCAAAGAAGCCAGTTTAGACAGTTAATTGTTAGATACGATGAACCGAGGGAGTTCACCTTTGTGTCCAGTGGTTCAACTTAATTCTCATCTAAATTCGAACAAGCTAAGAGACACAGAAAAATGTTTATCTTGGGCATGTGAAAAATGGGCATTGAAGGAAGGGGATTGCAGTGTTGCCACTATTGCCGTTACCCCATAGGGATGGGGACTACAATGTTGCTACTACCATCACACCTGAAGAATAGGGGCTGTAGTGCTGCTGTCATCATCCCTGAGGGATGGGATCTGAAATATTGCTGCTGCTTTCACACATAAGCAATTTAGGCTTTAGTGCTGCTACTCTCACCCCTGAGGGATGGGGGCCATGGTACTTCTGCTACTATCACAGCTGAGGGATGGGGGCCATAGTGCTGCTCCTGCTGCCATCACAGCTGAGGTATGGGGGCAATATTGGTGCTGCTGCTATCACACCTGAGGGATGGAGGTCATAGTAATATTGCTGTTGTCACCACTGAGGGATGAGGTCCACAGTGTTGCTGCCGTCACACTAGAAGAATGTGGCCCGTAGTGCTGCTGCCATCAAGACTGAGGAAAAGGAGATGTGCTACAATTTCTATGAGGCATAAGGACAATAGGGCTGCCACCATTACCACTGAGTGATTGGAGCCATAGTGCTGCTGCTGCCAACACCCCTCAAGGGATGGGGGCAATAGTGTTGCTCCTGCTGCTGTCACTGGCACCCCTCAGGGATAGGGGTTGTAGTGTTGCTGCTGCTGTCACCCCTGAGGGACAGGGTCTAGAGTTCTGATGCTGTTGTTGATTTCACTATGCAGTTTTAGGCTGTGTGCTCTAGTTACAGACTCCCCATCCTTCATCTCCAAGCCAATACAGTCCCATAGATCACCATTTTCAAATGCCCTATACACCAGACATAAATCTCCCTTATCCTCCTGTATTTCAATGGGTACAGTCCCAGCTTATTCATTCTGTCCTCACAGCTCAATGACTTTATTCCTGATATTCTCCTTGTAGCCCTTCTCTGTACCTCCTCAAACTCTTCTATTCTCTCCTTCATATACGGTTCCCAAACTGACTGCAGTAGTCCAAATGTGGTCTCACCAATGACGACACAATGGCATCAAGGCCAGCCCAGTGGTGCTGAGGATTAAGGTGCTGGACGCCACATCTTGTGCCATGCCAGTGACCTGGGTTCAGGAGCAACCTTGGGTCATCAGGGTGCCAGCAAGGGGGGGAAGGGTGGAGCAGGATCAAGTGCCTAAGAGCAGCTCTTCTCGGCTGAGGTGGTTGTCTCCCCCCTGTAGTTCTGCTGCCACCGGATGGAGGTCCGATGGCAGTGCAGGCAGGTGGTGGTGGCAAGTCAGGAGGGTGTCTCAGAATGTGGCGCACAGGTGCCTCCTCATGCGCGCATCTGCATCTGGGACTGGGGGCAGGCAAAAATGGGAAAAAACACATAAAATACTTCATGAAAAAACTAAAAAAAAAACAGTGGCATCAAAACCTTCCTATCCCTGCTATGTATTTGTCTTCAAATGCATCCCAGTAAGTTGTAACATTTCTTTGATGTTTCACTACACTGCCTTTCAAAGAAGAAATTGTCTGTAATTACTATGCCCAAATCACTTTCTTCACTTGTTTCTGCAAGCTCTTTACCATTTTGTACATATTTTGCTTTAATATTTTTTTCTGCCTAAGTGCATAACCTTGCACTTTTCTGTGTTAAATTCCAATCTGTGCTTCTCTGCATAGACCTCCAATCTATGTGATTCCTCCTTACATTTTCTATCTCATCCTCATTTCTGACTACAGACCCCAATTTAGAGTCTTCTGCAAATTTAGTTAGCCATACTATGCCATCACAGCTCATTGAAGACATATACATCTTGAACAAACATGGACCCAGCACCAATCCCTGTGGCACACCACTCATCACTTCTGTCCAGTTAAATAGCTCACCTCTTAGTGAGACCCTTTGTACCAAGGAGTGTAAAAAGGAATATGGAAGACTAAATAAATAATTAATTGATAATAGTGGAGGACTTGTATACATACAAAACACAAAATCAAAGTGAGGTACCAGTAGAGCCTATCATAGAGTTTATTATTTTTAATAACTACAAGGATTGATGCACAATACTAATCAAAAAAATGTCTAAAATATATTCTACCTGAAGGGAAAAAAGTGTTCAACAGGCTCAGAAAACTAAACACCAATAAAAATGGATTCTGCCTCTGTAGACACTGTTGACAATACTGGTTTTTCCATTTGGAAAAAAGATTTTGCCCTTTTTTTAATCATAGTAAACTAGTGTCTATGCCTTTGTTTTAGTCAAATCATCTACATGATTACTCCCAGAGCCAGGTGGCTCCATCCTGAAACCTGGATATTCGTATTTATCTACCAACTCAAGGGATTCATCAGCTAATGCATGAATATCAAATGGAATATTTGGAGCATTTCTTATCTGTGCCGTGCTGCAAACAACATTAGCTTTGTTTTATCTGAATTTAGCTTTAATTTAGAATCTTTAAGAGAATCTTCAAGTGTTGAAAACCCAATCTGAACAGCTGTCTGACATCTGAAAGGGACTCCCAGAGGCGTAAATAACTGTCATCTGCATAAAGGTGGTAATTCAAGTTACCAGTGTTTTCTTCCAGACCCCACAGGTACACAGTAAATAACAGGGGGCCCCAGTAACAAGCCCTCTCAGGATATCCTGATTTTGAGAAATGCACCCATTGACAACAGTCTGTATCTTTCTTTTGTGCAAATATGAGGCAAACCAGTCAGTAGCATTACTGATCAGTCCAGGCTCTTCCAGTTTATTGATTAGTATTTCGTGGTTCACCATGTTGAAACCCCTAGAGAGGTCAACCCAGATGGCCCCGGCATAACGTCCAGAATCAATGGCTTTATTGACAATGTCTAAGACATTTGACACAGAGGAGTTGGTATTGTAACCACCCAGTCCCTGGGGTTACTAGAATCCTATTAGTATTATTGTTAAGAAAGTAGCAGGCAGCTGGTAGAGAGCTCATTAGGGCTCCTTGCATAATGGCATCATTGTTTACTCAGCTAGCCTGAGGGAGGAATGATTAGTCATTTAGAACTCTCTCAGTAGCATAAGCCACACTCTGTGGATAGCTGCTCTGGAGAGTTTAGAATGCTTATTTCAGTGTTGAGTGGTGTTCAGTCTGTAGTGGAGTGAGGAAGCGAAAGTGGGAGAAAGTCTGCCATTGGGCTCTGAGAGAGGACCCAAGATTTCTCACCCTAGTCGAGTGTCATTTCCAGCTTCCAGTCGAAGTGGTAGAGGCAAGACTATAGGAGGATTTATTGATTTTTGCTCCCTGTGAAGTGGAAGGATCTGCTTGTTCTCTGTGGACTCAAGGGGAAATCCCCTGAATGTTCTGTGGTGTTTTTAGCTGCCTTGGATAGGACCTGAAATATACTGTGTGGACTGGCTACCCAGAAGAGTGCCCTTCTTTTCCTTTTGGTTGTTCTATGCCCTGTGGATGGAACAAGTTTCTATGAGTACTGTCAAGAGACTAGATCTCCACATGTTCTTAGGGGAGTTGGTAGTCTGGGGTTCATGTGCCCATAGATAAGGCTGGATCGCACCTGTCAGTGCCCCTAGTCTCACCAGTGTGAGTGAAAAAAGTTAAACTGTGGACCCCAGTGAGTGCAGTTCATTTTCTCTGTGTCACCCCAGTGTTGAGACAAGTAAAGTATGGGACCTCTAGCATTTCAATGGGGAATGGAGGTTTCAATGGTGTAACTCTGAAGAATAACAGAAACTGTCCGAAGGTGGCCAAGGGTGGGAGGGACATCATCTAAGCACTTACAAGGCAGGGCTTCCTGGTTCATAAAGGGCATCAGTATTTTTACCTGAGCAAGTGGCCAAGCTGCAGGTTAAGGTGTGCAGCTAACTTTCACTTATTACACCTATGTCCGAGAAGAGTTCTGAGTGTGTGGCTTAGATTCACTATATAGCACTCATGGAAATTTGGGAAGACAGATGTGCATGTGTGTGGCCTAAAGCTCACAACTGCACGTCTGGAAATTTGGGAAGAAGATGTTTCTGTTTTGTTCATGAACTATATTGCATGCAAGGAGAGTTCTTGAATTTGTACCTGTCCAGCCTGGACCAACCCTTGGGGGTCCTTTTCAGCTTTTACTTGCCATCTGTTGAATAAAGCCATACTGCACAATCCCAGTCACTGTTATGGACATTCCAATTATTGCTTCTGGTTGTGTGGATTTACTGGGGCTCCCTCAACAGGTTAGATCAAGCATATGCCTAGCAGCCTTCACCCAGGATGTGGGTTGTGTTATTTACACAAGGTTCAAGTTGTTTGTTCCTGTACCCCCACTCCTCTCTTCCTCTAGAAGATGAGCCAGATATACATCCTAACATCAAGGGTGGTACTTCCTTTTAGTAAAGTGAATGGTATGCCAGTATAAGGACAACAGTGTCTCCAGATGTTTACCTTGGGTAAGCGTTACAAAAATGGGGGTGTACACTAGTTAAAGAAGTGGCCTAGGGTTACAGTACTATGATTTTTTCTAAAGCCAGATTGACATAGATCTTGAAGGCTGAATTTCTCAATATTGAACTGATGATGAAGATGGCGCCAGGCTGGGTGCGTTACTGTCATTGTGTTTGAGTTTGTTTTGAGTTTGTTTTATTTTAGTTTCTTTTTGCACGTTGTCAGTTTATTTTATGATGTGTCGTCTTTTAGGGGTTTTTAGCTCACAGTTTTGTTGGTGGACTGGCGTTCGTGGCTGGATTTCATTTCTGTGGAGGGACGCCATGGGCTCTTGTTTTCGGCTCTTCTCCCTTAGTTCCCAGTACAGAGCTCCCGCAGGGGAATGAGGAGTTTTACTGTTTCCCTGTGGATGTGAGTTCACACAGCCCTGAGGCTACTTTGGCATTGGGGAGAGAACGAGGAGTTTTATCCTGTCTCATGGAAACTAGGATTTTATTGTTCCGAGACTTTCTTGGCTGAGCTTTGGATAGAGGAGAGTTACGTCTTTTGGATTGAATAGGGCTTGAAGCACCCCACTGTTTGATATACTAGTAGAATAGCGGTGAGGACGAGGAGTTTTTCCTGTCTTGTGAACACTAGGACTTTGCAGTCCCGAGACCTTCCTGTCTGAGTTTTGGAATCGAGGAGAGCTACGTACTTTGGATTGAACAGGGCTTGAAGCGCCCCGCTGTTTTTGATATATGCAGAATACTGTGGTGGGCTCATTCCAGAGAGTAATGCTGGCTGCCGGAGACTGCTCTTTTTTTGATCTGTCTGTGGAGCTTTTGATGTCGGCCACTGTTACTGGATTGCCCTGGTGGGTGTCCGCTGGGAGTTTTGCTATGCTGCAGGGGTTGGGGTATTTTCTAGTTGGGGGCTGGCTGGAGTACCTCACTCCCTTGGACCATGAAGACTGCTACATGAGTGGTATTTTCATGGTTCTTTGTAAGGTTGGCTTAGACTTCTTCTGAAAGGACACTCTTTAGGGAGCAAAGGGTACGAAGTGGCTGATTTCTTTTGGACTAAATTTTATGGATCTTTGAATTACCTCAGTTAAATTTCTGAGACTTTTTTCTCTGGTCATTTTTTCTCCTTTTGGGCCTTATTTAACTGTTTCCTACCTGATTTGGATTTATTTAATTTCTCTGAACTCTGGATTTTTTTTGGACTTTATTTAATTCTGTTACTGTTGAACCTGCATTGAGCGACTGTTGATTATTGCTCTTGGACACTAGGTGGTGAGAGGACTTTGTGTCCAAAAGTTTTATGTGTTTATTTATTTATTTTATTGTATATTATTTTTATTTTTTGTTTGATTTATAATTTTTTGTCTTCTCCCTGGCTGTGAGAAAGAACAAATACCATCACCCCCTAGTTGTGAGAGAACTTGGGAGGAGTTATAGTTCTTTGTTTTTGTTTATTTTCCCCATGATGGCTAGGGCAGTGAGAGTGCCTTACTTTCCTTTTCTTCCCGGTGGTGAGAGTAACCGGGAGTAGGTATTAAGGTGTGCCTTATTTGTTGTGGAATTGTTAATTTAGTTTGTTGTTTTTATTTTTGGTGTGTATTGTAGTTAAATAGCGACATGTGCTGGCCTTTTGTCCCCACGGCAGTGCGCTATTCATCCTCCTCTCTTCGTGCTCTCTGCCCTTTGTTACTCCTCCTCTTCAATTTGAAACCTACCAGCACTGTAGAGCGCTGGGTATTGTTCATGGGGGGGAGGGTTGGCGAACAGGGGAGGATGAACGAGCGGGCTCACCGTATCGGGGTAGTCAGGTCCAGAAGGCGCCCTGGGGCGAAATGGAATCCAGATCGAGGTTTACCTTGTCTGGTACCCATACCCAAGGGCACTACTGATTACAGTAGGCAGACAGGCTCGACAACCCCTGAAGTTTGTCCAACCCGGACGGTGTTATGCAATGCCAGGTCTGTTAGGAATAAGACCGCCATTATTGCCGATCTTGTTGGCTCAGCTGACCTGGCTTGCATCACTGAGACCTGGCTGGATGAAAATTCAGGCCCGATATTGGAGGCCATGACTCCGGCTGGGTACTCGGTGATACACCGGCCGAGATTGGACCGCAGGGGCGGGGGGGTTGCATTCTGTTTCAAGACTGAATTGGGTCTCACTAATGTAGTAGTAGGTGAGGCTGGGTCCTTTGAGTGTACAGTCATAGCAGGTGGAGGTGTTTGAATCGTTGCTCATCTACTGTCCACCCGAGATGGAAAACGCTTTCTTACAGGAAGTAGCAGACTTCCTCGTCGACATGTCGTTTGAGTCACCCAGATTGATGGTTCTGGGTGATTTTAATGCCTGGGTCAACGATGAACTCTCTAATTTTGGTAATCACTTCCTCCAATTGATGTCTTCTTAGGGCCTCACACAGGTGGTTTCCACTGTTACGCATAAATCTGGACACTCTTTAGACTTAGTCTTCCTTCTAGGGATCAACGCATCCGATATGGGGGTGGAACCAGTCACCTGGTCTGATCACTACACTGTGAGGTTCAATTTTTGCACCCCACTGAGAAGACCAGCCCCTGTGGAGATGGTCAGGTACCTCCCATTACGAAGTGTTACTTCACAAGGTCTAGCGGCAGTCCTTGACCTATCATCCTTCATGTCGGTGAGCAGTAGTCCAGAAGCGTTGGTGTTGGCCTATAATAAGGCCATCATGACAGCCCTGGATTCTATTGCTCCTGTTCGTGAGCACCCCATCCCTTTGCCCCATATCCCCGTGGTTTGATGGGACCCTGAGGGAGATGTGGAGACAGAGGCGAAGGTTAGAGCGTTGCTGGCGCAGGTCCGCCCTTGATGCAGACCACTCTAGATTGATAGAACATTATGTTAGCTATCAATCTGCAATCACCCATAAGAAGGCAGAATTCCTGTCCAGGGAGATTGCAGTTGCTCAGAATTGACCGGCTCAGCTGTTCCGAATGGTAGACAGACTGTGCAACCCAGCCTGCCTGCAAGTTCAGAAAGCTTTTTCTCAAGTAGAGTGTGATGAGCTCGCTCTATGCTTTGCAACTAAAGTGGCCGACATCAGAGTGAACCTGTGTCCGCAACCCCTAAGGGTGATGCTGTTGGACAGCATGGGATCATAGTGCCCCAATTCTCCTGGAGTTCCTTTCATCGACTTGAGTTCTGGACATTTTGAGGATCATCCATATTATGCATCCTACAAGTTGCAGTTTGGATCCTGGATGATTCCCCTTATTTTGGGTTGTTCTGATATCATCGGTCCGGTCCTGGCACAAATAGTCTGGTGCTTCTTGGAGTCAGGTGAATTTCCTTGCTTCCTGAAAGAAGCAGTGGTGACTCTCTATTGAAGAAAGCTTCCTGACCCAGACTGTTTTTAAACTATCGACTCATTCTAACCTTCCCTTTATTGGGAAGGTTATTGAGAAGGTCATAGCTGTCCAACTGGATGACCATTTAACCATCCATAATGTCTACAAATCCTTCCAGTCTGGCTTCCGCAAAGACACAGCACCTTGAGACTGTGCGCTGGTTCGGTGTTAAATGACCTTCTGATGGCTAGGATCATAAGAGATGTTCCATTCTCGTTCTTCTTGATCTCTCTGTGGCTTTTGACACTGTGGACCACATGGTGTTATTAGCTCACCTGAGGCAAATTTGTGGAATGTCTGGAACCATTCTTAAATGGTTCACGTCATTCCTCACCGGTAGATCACAAAGAGTTGTGTCAGGGAATTTTTCCTCTTACCCAATTTCTTTGTTGTGTGGAGTGCCTCAGGGATCTGTGCTGTCACCCATGTTGTTTGCAGTGTATATGCTGCCCCTCGGAGATATCATTAGATGATATGGGCTGAGGTTTCACTGCTATGCAGATGATACCCAGCTATATCTGTCTTTTGCACCCGACCAGGATGGAGCTCTCTCGGTGTTTAACAACTGTCTGGGGGAGATCCAAGACTGGATGGATTCTAGCTGGCTAAAGTTGAACTTGGAGAAACAGAGGTTCTGGTGGACCCAGGTGGTCAGATTGAGAGGCCGTGTACTGACGAACCATCTGGAATTTTCCTAGGGTGTGTCTCTCCCGTCCTCAGAACGGGTGCGTAACCTTGGGTTTATTCTTGACGACAGGCTGACCCTTAAATCTCAGGTGTCATCTGCTGTCAAGACTTCCTTTACCACCTTAGGAACATTGCCAGGTTAGGACCTTGTTCCGCCTGACTCCCTACCAACATTGATCCATGCTTTGTATCTTCAAGTTTGGACTACTGCAACGCCTTTACTTTGGGCTTTGGGTTGAAATCATCATCTACAGCTGGTGCAGAATCCTGCTACCTGGGTGTTGACTGGGACAAGTAGGTCCTGTCACATTACTCCCGTGCAGCGCAAACTGCACTGGCTTCCTATATGGTGGCGGATCACCTTTAAAGTCATTTTACTGACTTACAAAGCCCTTCATGATCAGGGTCCAGCCTATCTGAAAGACCTCCTGGTTCCCTACTGCCCCGACCGATCACTCCGCTCGGCTGACATGGGGTTGTTAGAGATTCCAAGAGTAAGCCTAAAATCTTCTGGTAGCAGAGCGTTTTCGTACGCCGCACCCACTCTTTGGAACTCTCTACCATGCCGGTTATGGCAGTGCACCTCCGTAGAGTCATTTGAGAGAGATTTAAAAATGCACTTATGGAATATGGCCTTCTTAGATAACTAAGTTATTTGATTATGTGTGGATTTTACTGTAAATTTGCTACTATGATGATATGTTGTTTTTTATGGATGTTTTTATGATTTTTATTTAGAGTTTTTGAACTCGTTTTTAAAATTGTTCAGCACCTTGATATTTTGAAAGGTGCTATACAAATAAATTATTATTATTATTATTATTTTATTATTAATATGATCCTGGCTGTAACTGATTTGCAATGAATCCTCAAACAATTCTGAGATTATCGGCAGAAAGGAAATTGGCTGGTAATTAGTCATTTGGTCTGGACTGCCTGCCTTAAAGGTAATGTGGATAATATATATTTATTATAGGATATTAAGGCTGATGGAAAAAAAAATTGCCAGAGCTGTGTAGAAACATGGGGAACTTCTCAAATTGACAACAATGGATAACCACAGATGATTAGATGGTTCATCCTCTTGCTAATGAAACAAGTGCCTGTACTTTGCCAGTCTCAGCCAATACTGATAAGATGCACAGCCTGTTTAAAAGGTGACATGAGTTCTGGCAAAGCCTTGTCAGCCTGACTTGCCCATGGATGTGCATACCCATGATGCTCTGTACTGGGAATTAGGCTTGAGTATGTTTAGAGTTTGAGAGATTCACAAACCAAACCATTATAAAGTGGGTTGGTGTAATTCTTGGTTTAAAATAATATCTTGTAGCTGACTATGCATCAATAGTATTTTAATTACTGGTCCTAATTTTTTACATCTGGATAACCAGACTTTTAAATCCCATTGCAAGTGCCCAGTTGATATTTTGCATTACAGACAGGCAATTGTAATCAGTGCCTGTCAATCAAAGAGTGCTATGCAGCTCATTGGCTGTTAGTCTCCGTGTGTGCGGGATGAACATGTCTGCCAACATGGCAGCTCCACTGCTCAATAACTGAGTTCTGTAGTTATCATTTGCCTCACACTTTTATGTCAGGTAAATTTTCTTTATATATATATATATATATATATATATATATATATATATATATATATATATCTATTTGGTTGATCCTGCCTTCACACTATTAAAATCTATCTGGTTGATCCTGCCATTCTTACTCTTTGAGCAGGGCTCCACTCCACAGCTGTATCCCCAATGGATCATGACTAACTTCGCTCTGAGTCGTACTGCAATTCAAAGAAAAGAATGCCTGCTCTGGAAACAGAGAGTACAGGCAGTGTGTGTGTGTGTGTGTGAGTGTGTGTCTGTATGTAAAAAATAAGGGCCAGTAATTAAATAATATTTTACACACACCCTCAGTGTGGATGCTTTTATAAACCCCTCAGACTTCACCCTCAAGATTTATGAAGCATCCCACACCTAGGATGTGTGTGTAAAATTATGGTTACACACCTCACTCATGTATCATTCTGTATATAACTGGTGACCCCTTATAATGACTGGATATCCAGTCCTGATAAAATACCATAATAACCAGCTGAATTCTGTAATAACTTGATAGTGGGTTATTACTGCATTTTTCTCCTTGCTGTCACACTTCAGTGAGACACAAAAGAAAGCATACTATTTGTGCCAGTACAGTGGCTGCTCTGGGACACATTCGCTCACACAAATACAGCTTACAGTTGTTCTCTCTGTTGAGATCTTGCACCAAATATTATATACTGTATAGGATAAAGTATAGGGTGCAGTGTGTTATGTGAATTTAACACACACCTGAGTTGTTGGATGGCACATAAACCCCGAGGGCAAAGACCAAGGGGTTTATGATAGCCATCCAAGAAGGAGGGTGTGTGTTAAATTTGAGTGAAACACATTGCACCCCATATTTTGTTATATATAATTGAAGGATTCCATTTTTTTCCTGTTGAGATTTGAAATAAAAAAAGATGAAACTGGAGTCTTATCTTGTGCTGATGAAATGCTTTAATTTGTAACACAGAGAACTTCAGGTTTATTTTATTTTATTTAGTTTTTGTTTACTGGGCAAGGTGTCGTAGCCACAAAATATGACTATTTTCAGACACGACCTGGGCGGTTACAATACAAAATTGGCAGACAAAACAAATAAGAGGTAGAACACTTACATTGAACTATTTAACTATTAAAAAGAAGAAAAAGAATAAATAACTGTCCAGATGGTTGTGGTGGTTTTTCAGGTTGCACTTCTATTTTCATGTGGTGTCATCATTTGACCTGCAGAGGAAAGTTGAGGGTTGAAAGGGAGAATAGATAGGAACCATGGTGAATGTGTGTACTGTAACAGTCTGGTGTTCTACAGTAAAACTTAATATTTATGAGACAAATGAAAGTTTCACTGTTTTGTTTTGGTTAGAATACCTTATTCGAGCTGTCTGAGTTGTCGATGACTCGATTCTTCTTCTTTTGCTGTTGCTGGTTGGAGTTGTAGATGTTGGCTGTGATGGGGCTGTGGAAAATGCAGGCACTCCCAAACATAGCCTGCATGTTATCAAACCATTTCTTCATGCTGGGTAGTGAGCTGTGGAGATCTGTCTTGCTGCGCTGAGGAGCTTTGGAGGAACATGGCATTTGGTGATCAGAGTAAGTTAGGAGGTTGCTGATTTATTGCTGTTTACATTCAGAAAGACTTGAATAATTATTAATTGACTGCATATTGTGGTGCCCTGATAGCTGCTGTACATCAGTTGGTGGAATATTGTGATCCACCAGATGTTCTGTATAGTACAAATAATATTAAACTGTCCCTCAACTCACTGGTGTAGCATTGTTCAATGAATTTCCTAATCTGTGCAGTGTTTAATTCAATGAATTAGTAAAAAGTTAATATTGGTTTGCATCTAGCTGTTATGTACTATAAGCTTTATTTTCAGCTGAGTGCTTATGCGTTTAATTTCAGAAGGCAGACCAAACACTTCTTAAGGAATGCTGTGATATTTATAAACAATGCTCTTAAGGAATGCTGTGATATTTATAAACAATGCCATGAAAATGCAGCTACTGCCATTTCACTTAACAGTTACAAGTGAGTTGAATAGGCAGTGAAGGATGGTTGGAAAACAGTTGAAAGCTTCAACAGTTTGAGTTGCCACTGTAGTAGCATCACAAAAAAAAAATGCTACACCAGTGAGTTGATGGAACAGTTTAATGTGACTTGCACTATATGGCCCAGATATTCAAACTGCGCCAGGCTGTGGGCGCAACCTTGGGCGCAGCACAACTTGGCTGCGCTGGGCGTTGACTGGGAGATATTCAATGGAGCTCACCATGGCACAGCATAATTGAATATCACACTACCACCCACAGTTGCTGCGCAGTGCACTGCACCAGCACCAGTGGCCAGAGTGGAGCATGGGGATGCGCTAGCGCAAGTTCCATTGAGCAAGGTGCAGCAACTGCGATATTCAAAAGTGCACATGCAAATGTGGCCATAATGTATGCACGGCACAAATGGGACCATTTGCATGTCATTATGGCCCCATTTGCATGCAGGCGTGCCAATCCCCGATGACTTGTGCCTGGCACCCTGCCAGGCAGCAGCCGTTGGGGACCGACTCCCCCTGCAGTGCGGCAACGTGCCCCACAGCCCAATCGCAGGGCTGCAGTAAAAAAAGAGATAAATCCAATATCCCTGGTGGTCCGGTGGCCCACTGCCTGCCCGATCACAGGCTAAGTAAAAACTCAGATGAATCCAATATCCCTGGTGGTCCAGTGAACCTGTCTGCCCGATCTCAGGCTGAAAGCAGAAGTAAATAAAACCATTATCCCTGGTGGTCCAGTGGACCTGTCTGCCTGATCACAGGCTGAATGTAAAAGTAAATAAAACCATTATCCCTGGTGGTCCAGTGGACCTGTCTGCCCGATCGCGGGCTGAATGTACAAGTAAATAAAACTGTTATCCCTGGTGGTCCAGTGGACCTGTCTGCCCGATCGTGGGCTGAATGTAAAAGTAAATAAAACCATTATCCCTGGTGGTCCAGTGGATCTGCCCACCTGATCGCAGGCTGAGTTATAAATATCAGAACACTATTATCCCTGGTGGTCCAGTGGACCCCCTTCCCACTCGCCCATTGATCCCCACCACCCCGCTCCTCCCCAGTCAGCTGCAGGTGGCTGCATCCCACCCGCCTGCCACCTCTCCGGCCACCGACTGACACCATCAGTAGGGCTGTATGCCCATTGGTCCACAGCATGAGCCAATGGCTATGTAACCCATATATGTTACATAGTCCAGATATGTGAATGAATCCATTCACATATCTGGACTTTAGTGAGTATGGGCTACGCCCATTGGCTCACACTGTGGACCAATGGGTGACAGCCCTACCGACAGTGTCAGTCAGCAGGCGGCGGTGGGCAGGCAGGTGGGGTGCTGCTGCCTGCCGCTGACTGGGGGGGAGCGGGGCGGTGAGGATCAGTGGGCAGGTGGGGAGGGGGATCCACTGGACCACCAGGGATAATAGTGTTCTGATATTTTTAACTCAGCCCATGATCGGGTGGGCAGGTCCACTGGACCACCAGGGATAATGGTTATATTTACTTTTATATTCAGCCTGTGATTGGGTGGGCAGGTCCACTGGACCACCAGGGATAATGGTTTTATTTACTTTTACATTCAGCCCGCGATCGGGCGGGCAGGTCCACTGGACCAGCAGAGATAATGGTTTTATTTACTTTTACATTCAGCCCGTGATCGGGTGGGCAGGTCCACTGAACCACCAGGGATAACAGTTTTATTTACTTTTACATTCAGCCCATGATCGGATGGGCAGGTCCACTGGGCCACCAGGGATAATGGTTTTATTTACTTTTACATTCAGCCTGCGATCGGGCAGACAGGTTCACTGGACCACCAGGGATATTGGATTCATCTGAGTTTTTACTTAGCCCACGATCGAGAAAATGGGGTAAATATAAACATGAATGATGACAATGCAGGACAGCAAATAAAAGATGACATATTCATATTTGGAGACTCTATAATCAAATATACAGATGTATTTTCCACAAGAGGAAATAAAGAAAATATTACAAGTTGTAGTTACAGTGGTGCCAAAATGAAAGATATAACAACTATGCTTCCAGGTATTTTTCATAACACAACGAACAATCAAACTGCCATCGTACATGTTGGTACAAATGATTTCAGCACCCATGGGGTAGAGGACATAATCACATATATGACACATATGATACAAACATTAAAAAACTTGAATGTGACACCAATCATATCTGAAGTATTACCAGTAACCAGAGCAACTTATACAAAAACAAAACAAAATCCAGGCATATAACAACTGGCTATGTAAATGGTGTCTTACAAATGACATAGCATGTATAAAATCCTGGGAACTTTTTGAAAATAGTCCTCAACTTTAGGGTTTTGATGGACTACACCTCAGCAGACAAGGTTCACAATTAATGGGATGTATTTTTCATAAGACTCTTCAAAATATTCAAAAGGGAAAAACTATATATTGGGGGGGCAATGGGTTAATATGGCCTGTAGAGTTCATCGTAATATAACTAAAAACAACAACAGAAACTGCAACATTAATAAGGGTCTGTCATTCTTGTCAACTAATGCAAGACGTTTGCATTGTACCAAGCTAAATGAACTGGAACTAATACTGAATGAAGAAAACATTGATATTGCTGCAGTTACAGAGACTTGGTGGGGGGAACCTCTAGTTGGAATACAAACATACAAGGTTATACCACCCTATTTAAGAACACATCCAATAAGAAAGGAGTAGAGGTTGCCTTATTTATAAAAAATAACATTACTTATAAAATAATTGAAGAATCAACTAGTAATAGTCACATAAAAATCTTGTAGGTTGAAATTTCTAGAAAAAAGCAAAAACAATCTGTGCATTGGAGTTTGTTATAGGCCACCAGATACAAATCTTATAATGCAATAACATTCCAAATGAAATTAACACCAATGCTGATAATACAGAATTAATACAGTTGGGAGATTGCAACCTCCTGAATAGATTGGACTAATATAACGTCTACCAGTGTTTATGATGAAACTTTTCTGGACACAGTGAATCAAATGGCATTCCTCAATTAGTCACAGAACCTACTAGGAACATATATATATTAGACTTAGTCTTAACAGACATTTCGGACCAGATTATAATCATTAAAATTAGACCACCACTAGCCAACAGTGATCACCAGATCATAATGTTTAATACAAAAATAAACTCTAAGAACATATTGAGTAAAACAATATTTAACGATTATAATAGAGCAAACTTTTCAATAATGTTGGAACAATTAAAAAAATGGAATTGGGAAGATGGATTTACTTCCCCAGAAGAAATCTAGACAATAATAAAAAAACAAAATACTTGAATTAGAAACAATATATATTCCTAATAAAATATCCTACAACAAAAAATGTAAAATACCAGTCTGGTTTACACCTAAAAATCTAATTTATTGGCTCAGAAAAGAAGAGCATGTAGGGCATTGTCCAGAGCTAATAATGGTTATAATAAATATAGACATAAGAAGATACTCAAGGAATGTAAATGTAAAATAAGGTTAGAAAAAAAGAAAACTGAGTTAAATTGCCATACATAAGAGATGAGGGGGTTCACGCCAATGTAAATAACAAAAAAAACAATACTGAGATGTATTGGACTGCTGAATACAGGCACACAAACAATTAACAAAGCACAGGAAATGGCAGATGAATTAAATTTATATTGTTGTTCGATATTCAATAAAACCAGTTCTTTAAATCCAAATATCTTAAAAAATTCAACAAACTCTGAGATACTGACTGAAATAACAAAATTAGACATAAAAAAGAAATTGGACAATATAAATATAAACAAGTCACCTGGACCAGATAGGCTCCATCCTAAATTAATCAAAGAACTATCAATTTGGCAAGTAGAGCTGTTACATACAATATTCAACCTCCCTCTATATTCAGGTGATATCCCAAATGATTGGAAAACAGCAACAGTCAGTCCTCTTTTTAAAAAGGGAAATCAAAGTTTATTAGAAAATTACAGACCAATAAGTCTAACAAGTATTTTGGGTAAAATCTTTTAGTCTTTATTCAAAACCAAGTTAGAAGAAGATATGGTAACTAAAAAATATTAGACAACACATAACATGGGTTTAAAAAACAAAGATCCTGTCTTACAAGCAATTTGTTTTTTATTATGAAAAAGTTAGCAAAATTCTGGATGACAAAATACCTGTCAACATCATGTACTTAGACTTCTGCAAGGCCTTTGATAAAGTACCACATTCAACCTTAATAGATAAAATGTATAAATTAGGGATAAATAGTACCCTGGTGAACTGTGCAGCCTAATGGTTATGCTGCCATACCTAACAAGTATGTATCGAGGGCCACTATTCAAAAATTGGTCTAGTCATGAGTGGAGTGCCCCAGGGTTTGGTATTGGGTCCTGTGCTGTTTTCCATATTTATTTCAGATACGACACAATCTAAAAAAATTCATAATAAAATTTGCAGATGACACTAAAACAGCAGCAAATGCAACTTCAGATAATATAAAGAAATTAGAAAATGATCTGGTACTTTTAGAAAAGTGGGCACAACATAACAATGTGACTTATAATACAGACAAATGTGTTGCTATGCACCTGGGAGAACATAATACTAAACATCAGTGTACCTTAGATGGTAAAATATTGAAATCTGTAACTACCGAAAAAGATCTTGGAACAATTATAACATCAGACTTATCTTTTGGTACCTACTGTGGACAACTTGTAAATAAAGCAAATAACTTGATAGGATGCATTAAGAAGACTTTTTTTTTACAAGGAATAAAGATTGCATTATTCCCTTATATAGATCTTACATCAGACCTCATCTGGACTGCTGTTTACCCTTGTGGAGTCCCCATTTAAGAAGGGATGTAGATAGATTGGAGGGATTCAGAGAAGAGTAACTAAGATGATTGATGATATGAATGACAGGAGCTATGATCAGAGATTACTTGAACTGCAAATGTACCCATTGGAGTAAAGAAGAGTTTGGGGTGATCTATTACTTATGTACAGAATTCGTAAAGATACAAATCTAATGAAACACATGGATATGACTTTTAATACTAGAAACTGTAACTTGAGAAGTCATATATACCAACTCTCACTAACTTTTCCCAAAAGAGACCTTAGGCGTTTCTTTTATACACAAATGATTATCCCCTTATGGAACTCCTTACCAAATCATATTGTAAATGCTAAAAATCCAGAACTGTTTAAAAATAAATTAGATTCCTATTTACTAAGTAAGTGGTGTTAAATACCAGCATGCTGGAGATGTACTAGTATGGGTTAAAACCTTCTGTACGTCTATTTCAACCCAAGTATGAAACCCCAGTATGACATTGAAAGGTAGTCTTTCTTGTGCTGTGGTTTGTAATTCTTTTTGATTCAGAAATTCCAGAGTCCATTTTCATCATATGCATCATTGTTCTCAGTTTGTTCATGCCAATAGTCATGTTTCTGAACCAGAGCAATGACTCCTTTTTGTTGCTGTTGGGTGCTATGTAGAAAGGAGCATCTGGTTTCAGCATTCCTGGTGGTCTCTGGGATTTATAAATAAGGTATGCTGGTATGATGTCTCTCTCTGGATTTTGTGTGTTCTGGTAAATGTGTGGATTTATTGGGCGCACAACAAGTGGGTTTTCTCCTGTCCTGGTTTTTGTCTGGCACTCACAATATTCGAGAAATGTGTTTCCATTTGTGTCTATGCCTTCTCGAATGTCTCCCTACCCACTGCAGGTCATAGTGTTCTTTTGTGTGCAATGCAAAGTGAATACCCAGATTAAAAAATAGAAAATTGAGGAACCCAGTTGGTATAGTTATATTTAGAGTTTCTGAGTTGTATAGGAGCTTTGCATCTTCGTCAGTTAATGCTTGTGCTTTGTTTGGGCAGTTCTGGTCAGTAACATTGCAGAACAAAATAAAGTGTACAAAAATAAAGTGGCAAAAATAGTGTCACCATCAATATTGGCAGAAAAGAATGTAGCATGCCAGAACAATGCAGGCCACATAACAAGCAGGTAGCAAACAACGTCCACCACATGGAGGCACTGCACTATAACACACAGCAGCAGGCACCTGTGCACAGGAACAGCACAGGGGTGCAGGGAGATGGAACAGGGCAGGGTGCAACCACCACTGAGGGAAGCAGGCCACTGGACACCTACCATGGTAATCTAATGGCACAGGCACCCATATGGTAGGGTGCCCCCACCCATAATGCTCAGTGATGGAGAACGTGCACTGGGGTAACCACTGGAGGACAGGTGGTCCATGGCCACCATGTGGATGGCAGTGTATAATGCAAGGGGCCAATATGTCCCCAGCAACACACGCAACACACAGGACAGGGGAGATGGCATACTGGCTTGTGCTTCTGGCCCCTGTTGTTCCAGTGCAGTGCCTCTATGTGGTAGACCTTGTTTGCTACCTGTGTATTGTGTGGCCTGCATTGTTCTGGCACGCTACATTTTGTACTGCCAATATTGATGTTGACACTGTTTTTGCCTATTTATTTTTGTGCACTTTATTTTTTTCCATGATGTTACTGACCGGAACCATTTGAGCAATTGCCTTTTCCAGCCTTTTTTAGTTGTTTTTGTTTGGCTGATAAAGTTTTTTTTGTGTCCACAAGAATTTTGTCAGGGCTTTAAAATATTGAATTTGGGTATTTGTGTGCAGAGATGTCTCTCAATACTAGCCACAATGCCTCGTTTGGTACCTGGCTCGTATTCTGAGCCATCTTTCTTTTTCAGAACATATAGGAAATTAGCCAGTACTTTGTCTAGTTCTGTAAGTTCAAAAGTTTCAAAATTAAGTGGTGTTCCTTCCTCAGACAAGTAGGTCTTAAACAGTTTGAGATCGCTTTGTGATTTACGTATGGTGTATGTGTTTTCTTGCTCTTTCACAAAGTGTTGTCTTTCCGTTTTATCCGCGGTTTGAAATCTGCTGAGCATCTTTTTCTTTTCTTTTATTTAGGTAATGCGAGGGTACCAGACAATGTTTCATATGGAGTGAACGCCAGTGAGCAGGTGAGTTTTTATGGTCAGTGGTTTGTGAGGAAAAATGGACAGTGGGAAGCTTTAGCTGTATTTATGTCTTGTCTCAAGTGCATTTGCATGAGAAGAAACTGCATAAATGCGTAGTATCTACTCAGGTATTACGGTATTTAATACACTACTTTTTCTATTGAAAAAAATGGAACCCAGTAATTATAAAAAAATAATGCCCATGCAAAGTTTGTTTTATGAGGATTTTTCACACACGCTTGGTGTGTGATACTCTAATAACACACCTGCACAGGCATTATTCTCTTCATATATCACATGGTCAGGTGACGTGTTTTTGACAATAAGGTTACTATACCTGTTCTGCATTTTATAGTTCCTATTGTTCTTTTTTCCCAAACCCATTTCTCAGCTTCTTCCTCTGACTATGGTAAGACATCCAGTTCATAACCTAGATGTGTGCCTTGCTCAACTTCTTCTTCATCCTATGTTACTGTATATCTACTTTGGCGTTGAAGTATGTTTCACTACTTTTGACCATGCTTGTCTGCTAGTAATTTTGCTTCTGTCTAGGCTAATACTGTTTGTCATGAATTTAATGGAAAATGGTTGTCTCCCTCTTCTGAGACTTGCTGGTTTCTTCATCTTTTTTACTGGTCACATTGACAGAACTGACACTCTCTTTCTCTCTCATGGAAAAATAGAAACATAGAATTTGTCAGTGGAAAAGGATTACTTGTCCCACCCAGTCTGCCCAGTTCCAGGTGACCCTTCCTCCTCCCTTCCTATTCATCAATATTCAGTTATGTCTGCCCCATGCATGCTTGCAATCTACTGTTTTTGCCTCCACCACATCCACTGGCAGTCTATTCCAGGTGTCTACCACTGTTTCAGTTAAGTAGTACTTCTTCACATCCCTCTTTAACTCCCCACTCCAGCTTCATTGCATTATCTCTGGTACTGGTGCTCTTTCTCATTTGAAAGAGACTCTCCTCCTACATCATGTTAACTCCCATGAGGTATTTGCAGGTCTCTATCATGTCCTATATCTCACTCTCCTCTCTTCCAGGGTGTTCATGCTGAGATCCCTTAGTCTCTCCTTGTGGGGCTTTTGGTGCATCCCTGGCACCATTTTAGTTGCCCTTGTCTGGGCTGCCTCCACCCTGTCTATGTCCTTTTGAGTTGCAGCCTCCAGAACTGAACACAATACTCCATGCGCGATCTCACCTGTGAGCAATGCAGGGCAACACCACCTCCTCCTCCAGATGGAAACCCTTTCCCAATGCAACCTAGTATCACACTGGCTCTACCCACTGCTTTTTCACACTGCCCTGATAATTTGAGGTCATCAGATATGATAACCCAAGGTCCCTTTCCTGCTTAGTGACTGCTAGTACCCCACTCATCCTATACTCAGTTCCTGGATTCCTATGCCCTAAGTGCTTAATTTTACACTTTCTTGAACCCCACTTGCTGTGTTTTTGACAAGTCCTCAAGTTTTCCAAGATCCCTATGCATTCTTTCCTCCCTTCCTGATTGTACACCCTATTATTGATTCTGGTATGATCCACAAAATGGCAAGCCTTCCTTACATTCATCTGCAATGTCACTAATGAGGGCATTGATGAGGACCAAACCCAGTACTGAGCCCTGCAAACTGACTGGTCACTCTTCCATCCTTAAAGTGAGTGCCATTAACCACCACCCTCTGTCACCTATCTGTTAACCAATTTCTAACCCAGTTCACCACTTTGGATTCCACTTCAAGGCTGCTCAATGTCTTAATCAGTCTCCAGTGTGGCACAGTGTCAAAGGCCTTGATAAAGTCTAGATAGGCCATGTTCTCTGCCTTCCCCTGATCTATTTCCCTTGTCATCCGCTCAAAGAAATCAATCAGGTTCATCTGACATGCCCCTACTGGTGAATCCAAGTTGCCTTTGGTCTTGCAGCCCATTTGTTTAAGATACTCTACCAACCTTCCTTTAACAAGGTTTGCATTATTTTTACCACCACTGAGGTGAGGTTCACCAGCTTACAGTTGCTAGCCTCTTCCCTGCTGCCATTATTTTGTAGAAGGACCACATCTGCTGTCCTCCAATCCTCCAGAACCATGCCCAGTTCCTGTGAGCTGTTGAATAAGGCCATCAGTGGGACAGCCAGCACCTCCATGATTTCTTTTAGTACCCTTGGGTGAATCTTGACCCATCACATAGCCTTGTCCACAATCAGAGCTGCAAGTCCCTTCAGGGTTCTTTCTTCTGTAAATGTAGCTCAGTCCCACATTGTCCCAGCTCCTGGTGGTCTGTACCTCCCGCCACTGTGAAGACTGAGCAGAAGTACCTGTTTAGGTTGTCTGCTTTGTCCTTGGTACTCTGCTGGGCAGTCTCCAACTGCCATCCTCCTTATCATCACTACCCTTCACATTCTTTCCTCTTCTCACTTATGTACCAGAGAAAGTCTTATTTCATTTGCTACCCTCTGGCTATCCTTTCCTTTGTCTGCAGTTTTGCACCTTCTCTGCCTTACCTGCTTCTCTTGGTTTTACATGATACACCCCACCCCGTCTTCCTCCCTCTGTGCATCATTATACCTCCTGAATGCCACTTTTTTTTCCCTTCACCACCATGGCCACTTCCTTAGAGAACCAAAGTGGTCTCTTTTTGCTTTTGATTGTACTCATTTCCTTCACACAATAGCTGGTTGTCTTATGTATGCCATCCCTTATTTTTCCCAACTATTCCTCTACTCCTCCCTGTCAACTTTCATTTTTTTTGCTGCTTTGCTTTCAATTGTCCCTCTCATGGTAAGCACAGCTCCCACTTCTCTGACTTCTCTCTCCCCCCCCGTCCCCTGAGGGAAGGCCCCTCTCCCTCAACATTTCATTCATTTCCAGACTTTCATTTGTTTCCTTTCCCCGCCACATCAGCTCTCCCATAATCTGCTCCCCCACTCGACTGACCCCTGCACATCCCAAAACATCCCATCATTCTTCCTCACCATCAAACCTCTTTGGGGCAAGAAACTATTTCCTACAGTCCCCCTCTCATCTAGTCAAACCTCCCCTCTCCCTCTGCACTTATAAATCTCTGCTCGACTAGAAAATTACCCAGTCTTGCTCCTATATCTAATTTCCTCCCTTTTGTCTCACATCTGCACTGCTCCACCAAAACCCTTCCTATTTCTGATGGCCTTTCTTATTCCTTTCTAAGAGTGCCTCTTCTTCCCCTGCAGGTTTACTGGTTTTCCAAAACACTTCACTCTTGCTAGGCTATTAATTTTCTTTTTGTCAACCTCACTTCTGTAATGTAATGTTCCTACTTTGTTTTTACATGTTTACTCTCACAGAATACATTTTCATGCATTTATACTTTTACATCCATCGTAAATTATTTTGTTTTTCCCTGTATTGTATGTACTTCAATGTCACATCCCCAGGATATACCTTGAAATGAGCTATCAACAGCTCAATCTGCCTTCTGTCCAAATAATTAAAATTAATTCATCAATGAAGTAACTAATTCTTCCAGGGATCAAAGTGAATGGGAAGCACAAGCTGAATATTTTTACCAGTTGGGTAATAGCAATCAAAGTGGATAACTGATTATGAACTGTAATCAATGTATTGTACATCACCTAGAATACTAATATTTGAATAAGGGCAGCAGTGTGTGTGTGTGTGTGTGTGTGTGTGTGTGAGAGTGCGTGTGTGTGTTTGTGTATGTGCTTGTGTGTGTGTGTGTATGTGTGCATGCATGCTTGCATGTGCGTGCATGCATGTGTGTGTGTGTGCGTGTGTATGCATGTATTTTTTTTTTCAGCTTATCACATCCTTACCCCAGAAAAAGCTGATGGTGTACTCAGGTTTGACTGATAATAGAAAATAGTTATGCATAACAGTTACTTATACCTGGTGGTCAGTTTGGTATAAACAACAGCTTCAGCAATACTCAATGAGTAGTTCTGTCATTTTGTTTGTTTATGATATGTTATAAGTGATGTTGGCCATGGCCCTGGAGCATTCTAATGAAGGATCTGCAGTGGAGCTGAAAGATTTGGAAAACATATTGTACCTCATTGGGTTGTCAGGGATTGGACAGTGTAGTTTACTACTGCTATTATCAAACTATTATTCTTAGTATGAACATGGTTATTTAGTCTGTTGTGGAAAGGGAATTGGGACTTGTTCAATGCCTGTCCTGAGACAATACTGGTTTTGTTGTTTATGAATAACAAGTTATAAATTCTTTGTTACATGGACTGAAGTAGCAGACCCATATTAGCAGTACATTGATTTCATTTCTGTATGATAAAATATACTTGAAAATGTGTTTATCACAGCTACGTATGGTAGGTATAAGGAATATATATAAATGATTCATCTACTCAAATAATATAGGGTATCTGAATTGTGTTTATGAGTACTTTAGTTTAGTATGAGGTGAGCACTCTTAATTCTTCCTCTTTTAAAGTTAAGCCTAGAACAAAAGATCACCATAAAAACTGAGATGTTCAGCTGGTTTGGCAAAAGTGATCTCTTTATGCAATGTGCTTTGTAGCAGACCCGTATGTGTGGTATTGTTCCAGCTACAGTACTGCTTTTGACCCTTCATCAGAAAACAGTGACCTGCATTAGCTATGACTGCTTCCATCTCTCAGAAAGCATATCTATTCTAGAAAGTATGTGCAAAGAAAACAAGTTAACAGTTAAGATGTATTTACCTATGTTTCTGATTTTATCAATCATCACTGTTGATGTAAATGAGTCTGCAAAGCCTGGGTGCACACTAAATACTCACAACATGGAGGTATTTTCCAGAGATGGGGATGTTCTCTTTGGTGGGATATTTGTAGTCCATTCAACTTTTCTTTACCCGGAGACTAATTTTACAGAGAAGCCTCAACCAATATCCTGCACTGGGTAAGAAACTACACTTAATTTTGTTAACAAATGTTTTCAGCCACATTTCTACAACAGACTACACCATAGTTTGGTTTTGCAGAATCTCAAGATGTTTTCTGATACTATGGTAAAATAGTAACATACTGTATTTTATTTATTTTCATTTCATTTAATAAGGCTAAACCATTGAGCAAAGCTCTTGACATTAATATCCAAGATCAATAAGACATTATGAAATGGAAATACAAATACAGAAACCTGATTCAGTGATGAGCTCAGAGACCATTGCTGATATACAAGCACTACAGCGCTGCAAAAAGGTTTGTGACTTTACTGACCTGTTTATATTAAGCAGACACAGCTGAATCAGTACTCTTCAATTCACTTACTGTAGTTGTACTTAAAAATGTTGCATCTGCCATCTATTAATCAAGAAACACCAATAAAATGTTTAAATATGACTACTTTTTTTTCCACTGACAGTAATGCTCTAGATCAATAATACATAACTGCATGATGGTGGTATAAATCTGTAACAATTAACAATCATAAAGTGTGTTTCATGTATAACGTGTTCCTGCATTCCATTTGCAGCTACACCACATGCCTTGTGAAACTTTTATTTCAATCTCTGCATTCCTTTTTTGAGAAACCTCTGTTTTTGTGTTTCTGCTGGAAGTTAAACAACTTCCTAGCTGTGTGGTCACTACTCATGTGTAATGCTATGTGGAATTTGTGAATTCTGCCAGTGAAATTAGTGCATAATGACCATTCTGCCAGTGGAATTTCCACTGGAATTTTACTGGTTCTGTGAAATTCCACCTGCTGTGATCTGCAGAATAATATTCTATGAAACTGCATTTATTTTGTAGAAAATCATTCCACAACCATTTCCATGGAAAATACTGAGATCCATGGAGTAAAATTCCAGGGAAATGTTGCAGAAAAACTAATTTTGCATTTTTCTGGTATGTACAAGTACAAAGATTTTTATTGATCACAAAAGTCTTTACAATTTTAAAACAGCCATAATCAAGTAAAATACCCTGGTCTAAATTCCATCAGTGTTAAAATCATTTTAGTACAAACTTATACAATATGCAGCAGATACCTTGATAGGAGGACAGTTTATCAGGAAAGATCAATATAAGCTCTTAAACACCATTTAGACCATTTCTGTGTAATAGTTTAGCCTCTGTGAGATAGATTCATCAATATAAAGACAGGCGAGGTTAAATTTTGTGGAACCATGTTTTTAAGTAAAAAGTTTATCTATGTAAGACTCACAATCTGAGGTTGAAAATAAAGCTATCACTAACTGATCAATGGGCAGTCTAAGAGTCCACAAGATTTCTCCTAAACATTTCCTTCTTTTTTCCACATACTGTATTTTAGCCTAATAGGGTATCATATTTTAAGCCATCCTCACACTGTAAATTATGTCAACAGTAGGGTTCTGAAATGCCTTCTGTGGACTGTGGAAAAAGAACATAATTGACAGCATACAATTCAAATTGAAATCTAGTTATCAAATGTCTTAACTCTGGATTGGACAGAGATATGAAATAGGGTTCTAAACCATGTATTGATTTAATTTTCTTATACCATCTTTAATGTTTGCGTGGTCAGTCTGTTAAAATCATTAATTATAGCTATATCCCTAATTCTCCATTTAAGCTGTATTTTCATATCTTCCATGGGTGGAATATAAATCTCACAGGGCAAGTTCCCCAATCCATATGGAAAGAGTTTCTTTTTTACTAGTGACAATCATAGGAAGGAGAATCCTTTGTCAGATTACATTATTTGTTCTTCCAAACACCATCTAGGGATACGTGAGTCAGGCATTACAAAAGTGCATAAGAAGAAATTGAAATTGCCTTTCCAATGCCAGAGTTACAATAGAAATTTGACCAAGTTCTTTATTTTATTTGGGGTTGGAAGAAATATCAAAGCAGCATCAGTTAACTTTCAGGTTTCCACTTTCACTTACCTAGTGGTAGTTCTGTGTAGCACTTACTGTAGATATGTTTCATCATAACCCTAACCTTCCCACCTAAACTGTGCTAACCTATACTTACTGTGCTATCTCTTAGTCCTCCCTGCTATTTTATGTGCCTATAGTATAAATGGTATTGGGATCCAAGGTTAGCCATGACTGTTTTAATTATCAAAAACTATATCCTTCCTTATAAACTCTCCCCCACCCTTGCTACAGTGCCATGACTTAAGTAATAAGAGGACCTGACCATACTTAATAAGTTTATAGCTTTGCACCTATTCTCTTGTGCATGCCCGGGTTTGTTTATGACCAATGAAATTCATACAACATACATACATATGAACATATGAATCTGCCAGCAGAAACATGCCAAGTGATCTATCCAGTCTGCTCGATTGTGCAGCAAGCACCCCTAAACTGCAACTGCCTCACCCCCTCACCCCTCCCTTTGAGCCCCCTATGCACCCTGTCACAAGCCCCTTTAAAGTTGCCCACTGTTCTGCAGGAAACCACCTCCTTTAGCAGTGTGTTCCATTTTCACACCACACTCTCTGTGAAATAATGCCTCCTCATCTCTCTCTCTCTCTCTCTCTCCTAAACCTACCACTCTCCAACCTTAGCCCATGCCCTCTCACCTCCCTTCCCCTCCTCAGCCTAAACAACCCTTCTGTGTCAGTCTTTTGATTCCCTTAGAGTACTTGAAGGTTTCAGTTATATCCCCCCAATTTCTCCTCTCCTCCATGGTGTACAAGCCTAACTTGTTCAGTCTGTCCTTGTAGGTCATGCCCTCCAGTCATAGAATCATTTTCATTGCCCTGCACTGTACCCACTCCAGCATCCTGATATCCTTCCTAAAATAAGGGAACCAGTACTGTATGCAATACTCAAGTGTGGCCTAACTAGTGACCTGTAAAGTGGCACAGCACATCCCTTGCCTAGATGAGATAAGCTATGCACTCCAGCATCTTGTTAGCCTTGGCAACTGCCTTCTTGTACCGAGCTGAGTCGCTCCTGTTCCCCATTATGAGCACCACTATGTCCTTCTCTTCATTGGTGACCCCTAACAGAACTCCCCCCAACCAACAGTCTCTCCCTGGGTTCTTTGCTCCAAAGTGCATAACCTTGCACTTCTTTGCATTGAATCCCAACTGTCACTTCACTGACCATTCCTCCAGTTTTGTCAGATCTTCTTGTAACCCCTACCATCCTTCTCTGTTATTTATCACTGCTCCCATCTCAGTATCATCCATGAACAGACCAATCCTGCTCTTAACTCTGTGTGAGATATCAGATATGAACAACTTGAACAACACCGAGCCCAGCACAGAGCCCTGTGACACTCTGCTTGTCACTTCCCTAGGGGAAAAGAGCTCCCCCCCACTACTACCTTCTGCTGCCTCGCCTTCAGCCAACTCCTGACCATTTTGCCATCTTTGGCCCTACCCCAACGTATTCCAATTTTCTCTCCAGCTTCCCATGAGGCACTGAATCAAAGGCCTTGCTGATGAATGAATACAGAACATCCACTGCATAGCCCTCATCCAGCTCCTCTTTACCCAGTCATAGTACTCTATTAGGTTGGTCTGGCATGATCTTCCCAAGATGAACCCATACTGCTGATTGTCCTGGATTCCATTTTCCTCCAGAAAGGTCACCAGATACTCCATCAGGATTGCTTCCATAAGTTTACCAACAATGGAAATGAGGCTTACAGGTCTCTAGTTGCCAGGTTGATCCTTTGGGACAGTCTTGTGGATGGGCACCACATGACCCTCCTTCCAATCTTGTGTGACACATCCTGTTTCCAGGAGGTATTGAACAGGTCCACCAGTGGCCCAGCCAATACATCTGCCATCTCCTCAACACTTTGGGTGAATACCATCTGGACCTGATGCCTTATCCACCCATAGTGCCTTCAGCCCCTCCAGTACCCTACCTCATTGTAATCATCTCATCAGTTGCTCCCTCCTGCCCATCTTCCCCATCCATGGAGGTAGTGGTCCATGCTTCTCCTTTAGAACACAGAGCAGAAGTGCTCATTTAGAGCTTCTGCCTGTTCTTTCCTCTTCTCCATCCACCTCGTCCCTTCTTAATCCTCGCTATCTGATCCCTACAGTTCCTTTTCTCCCTTATGTATCTGAAGAAGTCCTTCCTCCTTACCTGATGCCTTGAGCCAACCTCAGTTCCCTAGAGTCATTGGTCTCTGACAAGTCTGGTTACCTCAATGGACTTCCTTGCATACAGCTCCCTATCCTCCTCACTGCCAGACATCTTGAATCTCCTAAAAGTGGCCTTCTTTGCCCTTACCCCCTCCAACATTTCCCTGTTCAGCCAGCATGGCCTCCTAGCCCATCTCTTTTTGCACAGAGTCCTGGAGCATGATTCAGTAGCTTTCCTCAGCCCAAGCTTGATGCTATCTCATTTCTGTTGTGCATCCATTTCTGGCCTAATCTTTCCCAGGTGTCCTTTTAGAAATTCCCACATCTTCCTGAAGTCTGTCATTTTGTGATTACATTTCATTGGTTCTTAGCAGCTGTTTTATAGGTTCCCATGACAAACTAAATTTATTGCCTAAACCCTTATTAATACAATGTAACCTCTCCAGGGTCATACAGTCTAGGAATACATTTTTCCATAGACTGTAAGATGGAGGATCCACATTTTTCCAGTTTCTCACAATGAAACATCACACATTTATTAGGGCTATGTTTAGTAATTTGGCTAACTGTCTCTGTGACAGATTTTGGCTGAAACTGGTATTTAACATGCAGACTTCATGTTCCCTATATAAGTCCATTCTTGGGATGTTGTTAAGAGTTTTAAAACTATCCTCCCAGAAATAAATTATTTTTGGATGAGTATCAATAACATGTTCTAGGGACCCTATTGCCCCATGTCCTCTATTACAAATTGGAGAGATTATAGGATTCATTTTATTGAGGCTGTAAAGTGTATAGTAGAGTCTATGAAAGACATTGAATTGGATCTGGTTAAGTCTATTATTGTTTGTCACGTTTATCACTGATATAATATAAGCCCATTTCTGTTCCGAGATGTCAGTCTTAAGTTCTGTTTCCTATTTATTTTTCAGTTTTAATACTGGTGAGGAAACTATATCTGACAAGATTCTATATGCCTTAGAGATTAGTTTAGTTTGTCCATTAATAAAGTGAGTTTGCGTATTTGTCATAGGAGGGGCTGCTAACTGAGGTCCTAGTTCCTTACTGTAGTATGATTTTAATTGCAGAAACACAAGTAAGCTTGTGCCAGAATTTGACATTTTTCTCTAATTTGTCTGAAAGACTTAAGTTGCCCTAATTTATTATAAAGGTCCCCTAGACTTGTGGTTCCACTCTCTATCCATTTTTTATATATTTTATAAATTTTATAAATAGGTTATTAGAAGGATCATGCTTGGTATTCTTATATATGGGGGTCACTAGGTTGATTCTTAGATTTTCTTTAGACAGTCTGTGGTATTCCACCCAGACATTCAAGACTATATCGCAGAAATAGATTCTTGATTTTCTGTCTTTCCATTTTTACCTTATTGGAGAATAAAGTTTGTATAGGATTATTATATTACTACTCCTAGTTTTCATAACAAAACACCATGATGGTGTTGCCCCATAGTACTCTCCCAGTTGACTTACCAAACAATATAAATGATATTTCTGAAAGTCCAGGAGGTTCAAGCCACCTTCTGTAGTTGTGACTTTTAACTTATCCTAACTAATTCTGGTTTTCGTGTCTCAATATAAATGTTTGTAAAAGTGTATCCAATTTTGAAACCATTTTCTATCTACAGTAGTTTTATTGGTACAGCTTGAAACAGATAGAGAGTTTTGGTAGTATGCACATTTTGACTGCTTGTACTCTACCCCATAATGTCAGCAGGAGATCAACCCAATTATCTAGAATGTTTTTAATATCTGTAAGCATTGGTTCAAGATTATATTTTATCAACATTTTTTGTCTCTGGATAGATAAATTACTAAGTATTTAATTATATTTTTTCTAGTCTGAAGGGGTAGGCTTCAAGGTTTTGGTTGGGGCTAGAGGGATTTATTTGCATGATTATAGACTTGCCCCAGTTTATCTTATAACCTAAAACTTGCCTGAATTCCTGAAAGTATGCCCTAATTTGGCAAAAGACTTTGGTTCTGTAATGTACAGTAGAATGTCATCTACAAATAAAGAATTTTTCAGGAATTCCCACAAGTTGTAAAATACTTTAAAGTCTTGTATATTTTTGATTGCATTAGCTAAGGGCTTAATAGCCAATGCAAAAAGTAAAGGAGACAGAGGGCAGCCCTGTCTCATACCTTTGTATAGATTAAATTTGGGGGAAATATTTTGGATAGTTAAAACTTAGGATATAGGATGTGACTATATCACTTTGACCCAGGGATGAAATTATCCCTTAGATTAGCTTTTCTAAGACTGAAAAGGTAACTCCGCCCACCCTGTCAGCCTTCTCTGCATCGAGTGACAAGATCACTGCATAATCAGTATGTAAACTATCATTCAGGTTTACTAGGATATTCATAGCATTCCGGATATTATTGGACCCTTTCCATCCTTTCATAAACCCAGTTTGATCTTTATCAATAATGCTGGGGAGTATGAATTCCAGTCTTTTAGGAAGAATTTTAGTAAAAATCTTGATGTTTAAATTTAGTAATAAGATTGGGTGATATGACCCTCAACAAGCTGGACTTTTCCTTTCCTTAGGTAATAAGACTATCAGGGCATTAGGGAGTGTTACAGGCACTTCATTAATTTCCAAAAAGTAGTTAAACAATTCTGTTAAAATAGTAACGATTTGTGTCTCACATATTTTATATAGCTCCACAGGTAGCTTATCAGGACTAGGTGCTTTACCATTCTCTTCATTTCTGATAGCTTCCCTAAATTCTTCTTCCATAATGTTCCTCTTTAGTGTAGCCTGGCTTTCCCTATTTACTGTATCTCTGATATTTTAAAGTTGAAAAGTACTTTATGATTTGATTCCTGAATTTCAGAAGTATATAAATCTTGGTAAAATTTTTAAATACCTAATTAATCTCTGATGGATCAGTAGTTTTCATACCTGTGACCTCTATTTCCTTGATAATCTTGCTAGCTCTCTTTTTCTGGACAAGATATGACAGAAGTTTGTCCAATTTATCTGCTTGTGCATAGTATTTTGATCTTGTTTTTATAATAAGTATTTCTGATTTTAAATCTGACATTTTATTATATTTCCATTTTAGGTTTTTCCAGTGTTTGAGGTCTGTGTCTCTTTTTGTACAGTGTGTAGGTACAGTCACAGCCATAGTATGGTCAGATATTTTGTGAAATATCTGAGGAGAGTCTCTCGGGTGGCCCATAGTGGTAATGCAGGCAGGCAGGAAATTTCTCTATAGATATTACAGACATTTCAGGAACTATCTGACCATGTCAATGACTGCCACTGTATTTGATTGCAGCTCTTTTGACTTCCTCTTCTAATACAGCTAATTGAGTTTTCCTATTTTTTTTTCCTTATGGCTAAGTGCACGAAATGGGGTAACCAATGCTGGTCACAAAAGTCCACGCAGACCAAAGGCAAGGAAAACAAATATAGTTTTAACTATTGCATTCATAAGAAGCCTTTATTGGGAGATAATATAGATAAAATGAATGAAACCCTATGCTTCTTTCTATAAAAATTTGAATGTTTTTTGTGGAAACTCCTGCTGTAAGATGGCCAGTTTTGTGACATTTGTACCCAAGGCTGCAGTTTGTCATTTAATTTGAATGACAGACATTGTTGTGCCCCATAAACTGTTTGTATCACTTGTGTTAGTGATTTTTCATGTGCTGGCCATTTAAGGCATGCGTCTGACCCTCCTACCCCATCCCAGATCCCCCTGAAGTTTGGCTCTTGAACGTAACTGCTCTGGTCCCCTGCAGTTACGTTCAGACGTCTCATGAAAAACTGAGTTTCAATATTTTTTTTTAATGTTTTAAGCACTGTGCTCCAGCATTGCCATGTACTGGAGCAACAGTGCTTTCGTTGACCTTCCTTCTGGGTTTTAGAGCCCCACTCTCACCTGTGAGGTCACCTGTGACCTTTTCATGTCTCGCTCCCGGCTGTTCATCACGAGACATCGCAGGATTCTGTTTGAGGGTGAGAATGGGTACCGAAGCAGTGACGTTGCTCCATGGTGGGTTGGATTTCAGGGGGGTTTAAATCACAGTGCCCCAAACAGTTAGTCACCTTACCAGCATCAGGAGCTCAGAAGGAACACTTTCTGTCCCACTGGATACACAATGAGGCACCATGAGATCCATCAGATCCTCCAGGTAAGGGCCATTACTTGCAGAGAGGTTGCATGTGCCTGGGGAGTTTTGCCATGGTGTGGGGGACAATTATAGCTTTCTAGTATTGACTGTTGCGTCTGCCTGGGGAGCCTGTTTGGTGTCTGTTTGGTGTCTGCATATCAGTGGAAATGCCTGGCTTTCCAGTTCTTTGTTTAGTCATAGAGAATCTCATGCTCTATCATCACAGTCCAAAAGCTTTCCCTTCTTTAAACTTTATTGTTAAAATCCCCACCATTTACATCTGGCTCTAATTTTACCAAGCCCACAAAGCAAAATAATGTCTTTTGCCTTGGAGTCTATGGTGTGGGGGTTTATTTTTCCAATTTGGATGCTGAAAGCAGACTTTTAGGGACTCACAACCTGAACATGAATTGCAGCATCTACCAAACAGGTAACCTAACATTTTTATGTGTGGACTGACTGACTTTTCCAGGTAATGGATACCAGGTTTGCTGTGTTCCTACTGCACAGTGCTTTTAAGAGGGTGAAATGGTGTTTCTTTGGATTGCAAGGGGTCTAAAAGAGAGTATGCTGCATTCTTGGGGGTTTGGGGGGGGACTAACCTGGTCTGGGCCTTCCGAATGAGTGAGGCATAACTTGTTGTTGAATCAGAAATCAGCTTTTTTTTTGGTTGGTCTGGATGGGCGAATGCTGCATTGTGTGGGCCAGTGTTTGGAAGCCTACTATGATGTGTAGACCTCGATCAGACTATTTGGAAACCAAAAGGAGTCACTTTTGGGTTCCAAATGGTCAGAATGAGGGTTCCAAATTCTGGCCCACACAATGCTGCATTGGGGGGTAACGTGCCACATGGTCTGTGTTTGGAAGCCTTCTGTGGTGCTTAGGCCTCAGTCAGACTATTTGGAAACCAAAGGTTACTCCTTTTAGTCCGATCGAGGCCTACGCACCACAGCAGGTTTCCAACCACTGGCCCAGACCATGCGCCATGCAGATTTTGTTTTCTGTGTGGGGGCCTCTGTCTGCAATGTTTGAAATGTGATTATAATTTGTTGCATTGGAATTTGACTGCGGATGCTGCATTGTGATTTTTTTGTTTTTTGGGGGCGGGAGCTAACATCCCGCATGGTCTGGGCCTGTGTTTGGAAGCCTGCTGTGGTGTGTAGTCCTCGATCAGACTATTTGGAAACCAAAGGTGACTCCTTTTAGTCCGATCGAGGCCTACGCACCACAGCAGGCTTCCAAACACTGGCCCAGACCATGCGGCATGCCGATTTTGTTTTCTAGGTGTGGAGGCCTCTGTCTGCAATGTTTGAAATGTGATTATAATTTGTTGCATTTGAATTTGGCTGAGAATGCTGCATTGTGTTTTTGGGGGCTAACATCCCATGGTCTGGGTCTGTGTTTGGAAGCCTGCTGTGGTGTGTGAGCCTCAGTTGGACTATTTGGAACCAAAGGTGATTCCTTTTAGTCCGATTGAGGCCTACACACCACAGCAGGCTTCCAAACACTGGCCCAGACTATGCGGCATGACAATTTTGTTTTCTAGGTGTGGGGGCCTCTGTCTGCAATGTTTGAAACGTGATTATAATTTGTTGCATTTGAATTTGGCTGAGAATGCTGCATTGTGTTTTTTTTTTTGGGGGGCTAACATCCCACATGGTCTGGGCCTGTGTTTGGAAGCCTGCTGTGGTGTGTAGTCTTCAATCAGACTATTTGGAAACCAAAGGTGACTCCTTTTAGTCCGATCGAGGCCTACACACCACAGCAGGCTTCCAAACACTGTCGCAGACCATGCGGCATGACGATTTTGTTTTCTAGGTGTGAGGGCCTCTGTCTGCAATGTTTGAAATGTGATTATAATTTGTTGCATTTGAATTTGGCTGAGAATGCTGCATTGTTTTTTTTTTTTTTGAGGGGGGCTAACATCCCGCATGGTCTGGGCCTGTGTTTGGAAGCCTGCTGTCGTGTGTAGTCCTCGATCAGACTATTTGGAAACCAGAGGTGATTCCTTTTAGTCTGATCGAAGCCTACGCACCACAGCAGGCTTCCAAACACTGTGTTTGGAAGCCTGCTGTGGTGTGTAGTCCCAGGATCGGACTATTTGGAAACCAAAGGTGACTCCTTTTAGTCCGATTGAGGCCTACGCACCACAGCATGTTTCCAAACACTGGCCCAGACCATGCGGCATGACGATTTTGTTTTCTAGGTGTGGGGGCCTCTGTCTGCAATGTTTGAAATGTGATTATAATTTGTTGCATTTGAATTTGGCTGAGAATACTGCATTGTGGTTTTTTTTGTTTTTTTTTTCAGGGGGGGCTAACATCCCTTATGGTCTGGGCCTGTGTTTGGAAGCCTGCTGTGGTGTGTAGTCCTTGATCAGACTATTTGGAAACCAGAGGTGATTCCTTTTAGTCTGATTGAGGCCTACGCACCACAGCAGGCTTCCTAACTCTGTGTTTGGAAGCCTGCTGTGCTGTGTAGTCCTAGGATCGGACTATTTGGAAACCAAAGGTGACTCCTTTTAGTCCGATTGAGGCCTACGCACCACAGCATGCTTCCAAACACTGGCCCAGACCATGCGGTATGATGATTTTTTTTTCCAGCTGTGGGGGCCTCTGTCTGCAATGTTTGAAATGTGATTATAATTTGTTGCATTGGAATTTGGCTGAGGATGCTGCATTGTGTTTTTTTTTGGGGGGGGCTAACATCCCGCATGGTCTGGACCTGTGTTCAGAAGCCTGCTGTGGTGTGTAGGCCTCGATCGGACTATTTGGAAACCAAAGGTGACTCCTTTTTAGTCCGATCGAGGCCTACGCCTACACAGCAGTTAAACACTGGCCCAGACTCATGCGGCATGACGATTTTGTTTTCTAGGTGTTGGGGCCTCTGTCTGCAATGTTTGAAATGTGATTATAATTTGTTGCATTTGAATTTGGCTGAGAATGCTGCATTGTGGGTTTTTTGTTCTTTTGGGAGGGACTAACATTCCGCATGGTCTGGGCCTGTATTTGGAAGCCTGCTGTGGTGTGTAGGCCTCGATCGGACTATTTGGAAACCAAAGGTGACTCTTTTTAGTCTGATCGAGGCCTACACACCATAGCAGGCTACCAAACACTTGCCCACACATCTGTTGTAATTGTCTGCAAAATAATGCCCATTTACTAATCAAAGTCCTTTCTGTTTTGTACCATGTTGTGATGTGTGTGCCTATGTCTCCTTATTTGCAGGCTGACTAATATGGGCCTCCATTTTGTTTGCAGGCAAGTGGAAGCGGGCCTCCATTTTGTTTGCAGGCGGGTGGAAGCAGGCCTCCATTTTGTTTGCAGACGGGTGGAAGCGGGCCTCCATTTTGTTTTGTGATTCTTTTCTTCAGTCGACTTTTTTGGGAATCTCTTCTTCTGGCAACTTTTTGTGCATTACCTCCTCTTCCGTCTACTTCATTTTGTGAATAATCACCTCTTCCATCGACTTCGTTTTGTGAAGAATCACCTTCCGTCGACTTCGTTTTGTGTGCATTACCTCCGCTTCCTTCGACGTTTTGTGAAGAGTCACCTTCCGTCGACTTCATTTTGTGTGCATTACCTCCGCTTCCTTCGATGTTTTGTGAAGAGTCACCTTCTGTCGACTTCGTTTTGTGTGCATTACCTCAGCTTCCATCAACGTTTTGTGAAGAATCACATCTTCTGTCAACTTCATTTTGTGAATAATCACCTCTTCCGTCGACTTCGTTTTGTAAAGAATCACCTTCCGTCAGCTTCTTTTTGTGTGCATTACCTCTTCTTCCTTTGACATTTTGTAAAGAATCACCTCTTCCTGAAGAATCTCTTTGTGCAGTGTCTCTTTTATGGTGCCATTTTTTATTTGCATCGACTCTGTTTTGTGATCAGTCTCTTGTTGCATCAAATCTTTAAATTGTGACTAATCTTTTGTGGTGACCACTTTGTCACCACAAGCGGGGATGATTTAGACAATGTATTCTGACTGATCACTTACTGTGTTGCATGTGGCTGCTGTGAGGCAACACTTACGTCAATGATGTGTTTCATCATCTCTGTCACCTCAGTCTTGTTTGGCAGCATGGTAGACTTTCTGTTTTACCTACCAAAATTATTTTACTGTGAAAGTTGACCCATGATTTTTTGAATGCACTTGTGTTTCAACAGTTAACCTTTTCACAAGGAATGGAATCTGGAAGAAGACCCTTGGTGTCTGCTGCAGTCATGCTCACTGAAGCTCTGCGGACTACAGTCGATCCTAAATCATCAAAAGAAAGGAACAAGCGTTACCGAGCAAATATAAAGAAATCCCCAAAATGTTATCAAAACTACAAGGAGAAATGTGCAGCACGCTTACGTGCATACTGCAGCAACATGAATGATGAAAAGTGAGAACATTATAACCAGATGGCTAAAGAGAGAATGAAAAGATATAGAGCGGCTCAGAAGCAGAAAAAATTGCAAGCTGACACCAGTAGTGGTCCAAGAAACAGAGAAAGAAAGACTGATGTGAACATATCTGAAGCGCAAAGACAAGCATGGAGGGAGAAAAAATGCCAACAACGTGCACAAATGACAAGTCAGAAACATTGACGAATTAATGAAAAAGAATGCCAGAAAGACACAGAAAAAAAGGAGTGTGAAAAGCTTGCACAACTCTCAATCACCATCACCACCACCCCACCAGCTGTATCGATCGGCACACCAACTAGAGAGCTGTGTGTGACGCCGCAGGCCCACAGATATGACAGTGCTGTAAGAAAGGCTGTGCAGATAGCAAGAAAAGGTCTTCCAAAATCACCAAATCAATTTTCTTATGTAATGAAGAAGATCCTGTCATCTTGTTCACCTGCCAAACAAACCGCATTGGTGCAGCAAAATGTTATCCCCAGTCCATGCAACCTTCAAGAAAAACTGATGTCTCACTTTTATGGAGAAGATATCAAACCTAAAAAAGGCCAAAAAACAGGACAGACTCCTGAACAGAGAGTTCATCAATACAGTTCTTGTACTAAAAAAATACCATTTGCTCAGAACTGCAAGTGCAATACTGGGCATCAGCTGGAAGAGGCTCATAGATACATAGATACATAGACAGTGCCGGCAGATAAGGGCGTATGGCCCACCCAGTCTGCCCATTTGAGCTTGTAAGTTCAGTTTATGTTTTCCTAGAAGTCTGTTCCTCATGGAGGTATCACGTGGTGGAACAGAATCCAACAAATGGCACAAGTCTGCACTGCCCGAGTCAACAAAGGGAAAAGTGGAGATTTTTTTTGAAGAGTCTGCAACCCCACTACCTCACAAGAAAGCTTTTCAAAAGAACAGGCACATGTCGGTCATATCTTGACAGACCCATCCATACTCTATACAATGAATTCACTCAACAGAACCCAGACACACTGGTAGGAGTAGGAAATTTGGAAGCCTCGCCTAAGCACATTAAACTGGCCAAAGAGCAAAAATTGGACCAGTGCCTCTGTGAATACTGCATGAATAGTTTACTGAAACTCAAGGCACTGAACCGTGTGGTGGATCTTCACCGGCTGACATCATGTAAAGTCCTCACTGTGCAACATGCAGTAGAGCTAACAATGTGTCCTCGCCCTCCTTTGCAAAGGTTTTAGCCAGGACTGTGTGGAAAAAACATGTGAACAGTGCAGCACAGAAAATTTTGTAAAAGCCATGGAGGACCTTATTAATAGACATGGACAAGACAATGTCACATTCCAGCAGTGGAGAATACAACAGTTATGCGAACTGTCAATGGCATCCAGGTACAGCAGACACGAAAAGTGCTGAAAAATAAAAAAGCAACATTGTGGACACTGGTGGAAGTCATAAAAGAGGAACTTTTGTTTTGGGTCAGCACTTGCATACAGCAGCATGGCAGCACCACCAGTTTGCTTGCATCAAAAAATACCTACCCCAGGGATGGGTAGTGATGGTTCTTGACTTTGCCGAGAACTATGCCTGCAGATTACAGGACGAAGTGCAGGCAGCCCACTGGCATTATGAACAAGCCACGGTTCACCCAGTAGTAACATACTACCCTTGTGAGCAGTGTGAGTCAACAGTAACAGAGTCATTAGTTTTTATATCCAGTGATTTAAAACATGATCACCATGCCGTACGTCACTTTGTGGAGCTATCGAATTCACATCTACAAAATGTCCGCAAATTAAAAATCACCACAGAGGTTCATTTCACTGATGGCTGTGGTGCCCAGTATAAATTGAAACGGGCCTTCTTTGACATTTCAGTGTCATCCAAGGAATTTGGCTTCCCCATCGAGAGGGCTTTTTTTGGCTCACGATATGGAAAGGGTCCAGCGGATGGTGAGAGTGCTGCTGTAAAATCAGCAGCAAGCAGAGCTGAACAGTCATGATGGGCCATAATTAGAAAAGCTAAAGAGCTATATAAATTCTGCCATGCAACATTGACCAGAGAGCATGACACGGAAGGGTGCAGCAAACATTTCAGATGTACATTTTTCTAGGTTGATGAAAATGAAATTAGAAGACCAGCCCAAAACAATGTTAAAATGATACCTGGAACACGAAAGCTTCACAGTATCAAGTGTGCAACAGAAGGTGTGGTGGTAACAAGAAACTTGACTTGTTTTTGCACACACTGTGCTCATGAAGATGGGGCCTGTGAAAATGTACATCATGTTGAAGACTGGAAGGTTAAAAAACTAACTGCTTCTGCATCATACAGAATGTTGTCTTCAGATGCCAACACTGAACCCATTGGTCCCTCTGCTCCTGCACACACAACAGCTTCCCAAGCTGCTGCCTCACATGTCAACACAACCCATGACTTGCTGGCCACAAGTGCTGATCCTGTGTTGGAGTCTCAAACAGCCTGCAATGAGACTCTGGTGCCTGCTGAGGCCATACCTGAAGAATCCACAGGCAACAATGGTGCACATGACAGTGAGTCAAAGGTTGCTGAAGAGGATGCCACCAGAAGTGAAAGCACTACAATCACCACTGATGCTTCAGCTCCATTACCCATGAAACACAGTCCCTAAAAGCGGAGAACTTTGCTAGACCCACAAATGATACAGACCAATCAGTATTATGCCGTGTACTACTCAAAAGAATATTTTGTGGGGCAACTAACTGCAGTGGATCCTGTGGGACAGTGGTACACACTGAAGTTCATGAAACAGCGTGGAAATGTCTTTACATGGCCATGGCATGAGGACAGTGACCGTGTTCGAAGAAGACGACTTTTTCATGGGCCAATTCAGTTTTTGCAGGAAGGTGGGACCTTTGAAATTAACAATGGTGAACTCAGTGCAATCAATGAGAAGTTCTGCACACTTCAGGACAAATGGAATTAAAAGGACTAGCATTTTCTGTGTACAGTGCTGAACTCCAAAAAAATATCGGTTCCAGTTTGCCAAAACATTCATAATAGTGTGTTTGTATAGGGATAGTGTAGCCTTGTAGTCGTAGTAGAGTAGCCTGTTGCTTTATGTAGAATTATTTATTTTTTGTTGTAATACTTAAGTGCTACTGTTGTTGTAAATATTACTATTTTATTTTATGTGGTTACATGTTTGGTTGTATTACCTATTTGACTTTTTTATCTTGAATGAAAAAAAATTAGAAAATTGAACAGGTATTCTCTGTTTCTTATTACATTCTGTTGTATGTATCATGTCCTTAGTTACATGGGCAGTCACTTTCGTGTCCCCCCATTACACGTGCAGCCCTAACGTTCATGTCCCCGTTACATGTCAGACTTTGATGAGGCTTTTTCTCAGGATCTGAAATGGGAGTTATCCTGTGGCATACCTCATATTTATAAGGTAAGTCACAGTGTAAAAAAATTATAATAATCATTGCTATTTTTTGACTTTTAAAATTTTACTCCAGTGTCACACTTTGGTACCCCTTTTTCATGCACAAAGCCTAATGGCTCCGTGCATGAAAAGGGGTTACCAATGGATCCTAAAGTTTGTAATGCAATACATATGCAGGATTCTGAGTTTAATACAGTCATTGATATGGGCATTTTAAGTAGCCTATGTGGAGAGATACATAAGATAACATTAATGGAATCAGATGATTCTGTATTAAAAAAATGCACTTTCATCTTTCAAAATGCATGAAAATATGTGTACTAATTTGTGACATGGCTACCCATGTGTGTGAAATAGTCTCTCAGTGTCATTTAACTAGACTTTTCTGACAATAAAAATATTTTTGTAACTAATTCTGTGTTCTGCTTTCATTTATCATGCTTCCTTAATGTGCTGCCTTGATTACCACTCACCCCCAGGGGGTTCTAAAGATGTGGTCTCACATGTAACCATTCATGTCCCCTTGTGTTACCTCTGATCTTTTGTAATAATCTGCACTTTGATGCTATTTGTGTTGTATTTTTGTCCCTAGGTTACTTGCTGTATTTGTTTAGGGTACTACAGTGCATTGCCCTTTTTCCTTAAGTACACAGCATGCTTGCAAGCTGTCCCCTATGCTCACCTGATCCTTTCATGTCCCACACCACCAGATGTTCATGCGTGATGGCAGGGGTCCAGGGAAGCCACTTGTGAAACCATTTGGGTGCTTACATCAGCGCGAGAATGGAGCAGGCCATGGGGGGGATTTAAAAGATGATTCCCTGCAATTTCTAGCCCTTTCCTGTGATTGACTGTCTTGTCCTGAAGAGCTCTTGCCCTCCTGTGTGACCCTCGTTACATCACTATCCTTACTGCATCAGGTAAATACTGAACATGCCTGCTGCTTTTTTTTTACTCATTTTGATAATGTAAGCTAGCCTTTGGGGTTGGGGTTCATTAATAGTGCAGATGGACCCACACCCTGGATTTTCCTTTTGCCTTCTGGATTTGGCGTAAGAGGTGCCATTTGAATTAAAATTTGAATTTGGGACCATCTTTATGTCATTGTTCACCACAAGGTCTTCTTTGAAGGAATTGATAAGGAGGTTGCATAAATCAACCTTCTGGGTTACTATGCTTTATTTTAAATGTTCTTTTATGTTGGGACTGTATTTTACATGCTGCTGTTACAGTCAAGTTTTGGGAGGGATGGAGATTGAGGAGTGTCTGGGATTAGCACACTGCATTATTTGGTTATTGGGGAGGGTTTGGCACCTGTATTTAA
Source organism: Neoceratodus forsteri (assembly GCA_016271365.2). Lineage (NCBI taxonomy): Eukaryota > Metazoa > Chordata > Ceratodontiformes > Ceratodontidae > Neoceratodus > Neoceratodus forsteri. The sequence goes on from CM028135.1 coordinate 221,229,872, forward strand.
TCCTTGGGCTCTTTATTTTTGGGATACTGATATTTATTTGGTTTTTGGTTGTAAGGCTTTATTTTAAATTGCCTTTCATACGTTGAGATGGTATTTTACATACTGCTGTTACAGTGATTGTTTTTCTTGGGGGTTGTTAAAAAGATTGAGTGCAGGTTCTGATATTTATTGTGGTTTTTGGTATTTAAAAAAAAAACATATTTCTTGTATTTACCTGGGCACTGCTAGTACAACCAACCAACACTCCTGAATGTGTGCTTCTCCAATCAAGGAGTTCTATAAGCTCTATACCTCAATAAATCCTCTAAATGAAACACTGACCCTCAGAATGTGGAACACTTCCATCACATCTATTACTCAGAAGCTCAGACCACTGTTGAAATGTGTGCCTTTATGTTCACAAAGTTCACTGTTAAATAATTAATACATTTTTCATATGAACTGCTATGCATTTTTGCTTTATAATGTTGTTGTTGAATGTGGGACAAACCCTCTCAATGTGTAACAAGGGGCCTTTGTGAATAAAATGAGGAACTGTTCCTCATGATGCGGTACAGTTGAGAGGTATGGCATGATCAGATGTGCATGTTAGTTTGGTGCACCCAAATTAAGCAACCACAAATTTTACTTTTTAATTTTATTTGATTCTCCTTCATGTCCCCACCAGTTGACATCTATCTTTCAGCCACCCACCCAGCCCCACACCCCGACATCAGGAAGCTAACCCTTCTTCCCCTATGGTTTACCCTCCATGGCAGGGTGGTGAGGAGCCTCCCTTACTCAAACTCACCTTGACTAGGATCCAGATTCCAGGGAGCACTATTCAGAGTTGGGGCATGCAGCAGGTGGCTGCCATCATCCTGCTTGACCTGGAACCTCATTTTTCCTTGTTCTGTGTTTCCCCCTGGGTAGAGTGTGCAATGCTGGCAATGGCCATTCAGTGCATGCTTCTACCCACAGCACGCTGGCCGGTCACCAGCATGGCAGGAGGTAAAGCATGGATGCCTCAGCCCTCCATGCCACTGGGCCTGTGGCAACCACATATTTAGGTAGAGAGGTAGGTTTGCCAGGCATGATCTTGACATTGGTTGTGATGGGCTACTGCATTGCATACTGCATTTGTTACTGGCTTTTTATTAGTAGGTGCACCACTTCTGTTTTGTCTTGGTGCATTGCAGGCACCCACAGCATTTGGTTCTTAATCTGGGTACCACACCATGTGGTCACTGGCTATTTTTTTTTTGCGGGGTGTTGGTGCACTATTTGGTCTATGTTTATCAGGTCTGGTGACAGTTTTGACTGAGTCCCTGTGGTATGTTTTGTTGTGGGCCTCCGTTTTGGTTGGCAGATGGATGGAAGTGTGCCTCCATTTTGTTTGCAGATGCCTAAATGCATGCCTCCATTTTGCTTGCAGGTGTGTGTATGCATCCCTCCATTTTGTTTGTGGATGGGTGGATGCATAGCTTCATTTGTTTGCAGATTTGTGTATGATCACCATTTTGATTTGCAGATGGGTGGATAATGCCCCCATTTTGTTTGCTTATTTGTGTATGATTGCCTCCATTTTGATTTTCAGATGAGTGGATGCATGCCTCCATTTTGGTTGCAGATCTGTGTATGATTGCCTCCATTTTAATTTGCAGATTGGTGGATGCATGCCTCCATTTTGTTTGTAGATGGATGGCTGCATCCCTTCATTTTGTCTGCAGCTGTGTGAATGCATTCCTTCCTTTTACTACCAGATGGGTGTATGCTTGCTGCCATTTTGTTGGCAGACCTGTGGATGCCTGGGTTCAATATTTAACTTTTTTTTTCCTTTTTGGCAGATGGGATGATGCATGGCTTGTATTGCGCTTATTATGTTTTTCTCCTTTTTTTTATCTTCACTTAAGTTATTTAATAATTTGAACAGCTTTGTTAGTCGGTTCATGATTGTTTTGACATTGGGTAAGGATTTTGGTATTTGAAAACAAAAACTTGAACAAAATGAATTTATTTTGTTTTTTAGCATGGACATCATCATGGTAACCCTACCTGCTATTTTGGTTTAAATTGAAAAATCACCAAACAACCCCAGATGTGCACTTAATGTTTTCAAACAGATAGCTTGCACTGGGGCTGGTGATCTTGGCAAAACCCATTTTGTGTGTGACTATGTCTGCAACCCCCCTCCCAAAAAAAACAGTTATGCATATTGCACATGTAGTTGCTACACCATTACATCAATTACCTGTATACGCACAACTGAGTTGTACGCCTAAGCAGACAACAACTAATGTTGGTGGGGTGGCTGGTTTGTATGCTGTGATTCAGATGGTGTTTGGGTGATGCTGCTGCATTAGCTAACTTGTCTGGTGCTGCCTGCAGTATTCTATTTTTTGCACATTTAAAATGTCTATTATTGTGCCTTTGTGGATTTTCTGGTTGCATCGCAGGGCAACCATAGCATACTGTTAATCATAATACAAAACCATATGGTCACTGTTTTGGAGGGTGGAGCTTAATGTTAAAACACTCTCCCCATAACGCTTGTTGTGGTGCCCTAATTAGGATACATTATTCTCTGGGCTATATTGGTCAGCCATATCATACATAAGTGTGGTGGGTTTACAGAGCTTTGCCTAGCCAAAAAACCTTACCGTGAAAACCAACTAGGGTGTTGTCTGTGCTCAGTTTACATAGACAGTCCATTATTCAGATGATATGGACTGATGATGCCCTGATTAGAATGCATACTTTAATGATGAACTTCTTTAAAAGATTCCATCAGGTATAAAGCTGAATGCCTCAATGCTGTCTGCAGATGGGTGGTGGTGTGCCTCCATGTTGTGTGCAGACAGGTAGTGGTATGTCTGTGGTACTTTAATGTCCCCGTTACATGTTCAGCCCTGCTTTTATGTTCCCAGTTACATGTGTAGTCCTGCTTCTATGTCCCCTGTTACAAGTGCAGCCCTGCTTTTATGTCCCCTGTTACACGTGCAACTTTGTGGAGGCTTTTTCTCAGGCCCCAAATTTAGAGTTATCCTACACCATACTACATTTTTATAAGGTGAGTCACAGCATTGAAAAATGCTTATAATAATCACTGTATTATATAGTTTAAAAATTGACACTAATGTCATACTTTCTAGCCCTTTTTCATGCATAGATGCTAAAGCAGTATAGGTACTGTAAGTCTTTAAACAGCTGTTCAAGGTCTTCTTAGCACACCTACTTGAATGTTGAAATAGCTGTCATGGGGGATGGCAAAAATGTGACCTGTCCCTTAAATTGCTTATTACTGACATCTGCTGCTAATGTTGTAATGGCTCTGCATTACCTCCTCTGTATTTGTATTACATACAGTATCTATTGCATGCACCTTCCAATTTCTTGTCTCTAAAAAGATTTTAAGCTCAAGTTATGACAAGCAATCTGTAGATCTATGTACAGTAGGTTTGGAATTTGTTAATAGGTGCAACAGATAGTCCCTTGCTCAGAAGAGGTAATTTCTGTTGGTGTAATATTTTATCAGATAAATTACCTTCTGTAATTGTATGTCTCTTGATGGTTCTGATGATTTAATATTTGTCTGAAGCTTTGATATGTCAGGGATTGTAACATGGCTCCTGTTGTGCTTGTCCATTCAAACAGCCTTCTTGACCTCCTTTACCTACCCTCTCTCTACCCTCCTCATCTTCCTCTTGGATTTCTTATTTTGTTGTACACTTTGAAACCTTGATAATGGATCAAGCATGTGCTTCTCGTAAACCTGGAAGGGGTTCTGGTGGTGTGTGGTCTCTTTCTAAAAATACTCATCTGAATCATAAGTTTCAGATCCACTTCTATCTGTACTTAAGTTAAATGACACTATTCTTTCCTTCTCAAAATGCCTTTACAGTGATTAGATTTTTTCCAGCTGTATACTCTATTAAGTTCATAGTCCTCATGATCACTTACAGCTTTCTTTTGTTTAGCTGCTTTGAGTTCTAAATCCAATTTATGTCCCTTAATTTATTGTTGTAATGGTCAAACTCAGCGGTCATGAAAAGTAAACACTATGGCTTCTGTCTATTTAACATCCTCTGTCAATTGATCAATACCTTCCTTATTCTATTCAATGATCAGATTCATCAAAGTATTTGATGCTGCATTTAAAATGTCACACCACTTGTTCATGAAAGCCTCCTCTTCCAGTCCATAGGAGGGATTTTGTAAAGTCTCAGTCCTCTAGGGATTTTTTGATACTTGTCAAAAGGTTCCAAGTGATAACAGTAAAGAAATAACAGTGCCATACACATGGGCAAGGGCACAGTGCTAAAAACACAAATGGTGACTGTGCACTATGATGACCACAAAATCAGCGACCATACCAACACAAGGAATCTTACATTTTATGTGGCAGGCTGTGCCCCCGCTCCCTCCCTTCTTAATATAATCAACTCTGATGGGGGCCTGATACTGGGGAAAGGAGCCAACTAGGGAGGGGGCTATTTGGGGGGAGCACAAATGGGGGACCACCAGGATGGCAGGGGAGCTGGATGGCAGAGAAGCAGGAACACAAAATTACAACAAAAAAAAAATAATAAGTAAACCAAACAAACACAGTAGAGCACCAACCCAGGTTTGAACCCACATCCTTACAAACCAGAGGCATACACTGCCTCCACAAGTCCACATAGCCAGCTTGTCACTGCTGTGCCGAACTACAGTACCTGCTATATCCTGCTTCCTGAGACCTCCCTCCTACCATCCCTCTATCCTGCATTCACAGTCTTAATCCCTTCTATCCTCACCATTTCAACAGTCACTCTGCTTCCACACTCACTCTAGTTACAGGAGCTCAAATTGAGTCCCTCAAATTGAGTCACTCATATCACTGGATACCTTGCACATAAGCCTCTAGGTTGGTCCAATTCCAGTAAATTGTACATACTTTCCTAATAAGCTAAGGGCTGGTAGTATAGCCTAGAGATCAGAGTAATGAGCTGTAAATGAGCTTGGTACATCCAGCATACTGGACTTTAGTTTGATTCTCACAACCTCTACTTGCATGCTGTGCGACTCTGAGCAAATCACTTACGTAACTGCCCAATGCTCCCAGGTTGCAACTGAAAACAGGCACTTGTGCCTAGAATGGGCCTTACCTGGTTACCAAAGACTAAAAAAAAAAAAAAAAGCTTTTCTAAATTCTTAACAGCATCATATAAGGAGGCTGCTTCCTCACTTTATCATGAGCCATCTGTCATAGCGGACTCAATTAAAAATGGATTTGCTTTGCCTGCAGTTGTTCATAAATCATTAACGTACATCAACGGGTCATTTGTTGTTTGCACTATTTGTGCTAAGTTTGTTGTCCTTTCTAAGGACATGGTAACACCCATAACAGGTAAAAAAAATCACTGGCCACCTCAACTGGCTATTTATACATGTCAAATGGAGCAAAAGTGCATTAAACATGTAAAGTTTCACATGGCATGTATATCTTTCACCATAACCCATGTGCATTCCAAAACAAGTTCAATCATGTAATTAAAAGGATTCACACAGGGCTAGGGTGCTAAGGATAACTGCAACACAGTACATTAACAAAAAATCCAGCACTCACCACCTCCTTGAAAACAAATGCAGCTTTCGGGTTTATGACATACTGTGCAAATTTTACTTGAGGTGCCAGAATAAAACAAAACATACCTTGATGTGTTTTGGAAATCACTCTTTTTTCAAAAGACTTTCATACATTAAATCAAATAGCCTTTTATACATGTAATGTGACATCATCAGAATCATCACAAGAGAACATGAACGTTTATAAAACATGAATTAAAAACAGTGAAACATATGACAGTATGTGAAACACCACTAGCAAGCTTAAAAACAAAATCCTTTTGTCTGTTAAGACAAATAAATAAATCTTCTGAAAGAGTTTGGAGCCAGGTTGCTACTTCAGGAAAAAACTGTGGTCCTGGTGCAGACCAATCTAGAATAGAAAGAACATAGACAACTTTAAATGCAAAATGTAATCAAATGCTTAACAATAACGTCCATCACAATAAATGTTTTTAGGCAGATGGAATTTACTATGATTACTAAATGCAGGGCATAATTTCAAAATTCCATTCAGTACTGAAATTTACATGCACTTAAGGTGCATATCCAAAACCTTATTGTTTTAACAATAACTTATCAAAATAAGCCCCTCTTAGATGGACACACATCTTATCTATGGTCCTGAAGGTACAACTATGATTCTGGGCACTGTCCAGTGGTTCATGTGCAGTGCCATGGCATGTATTATTTTCAAGATGGCCTCCAGGCTTGGTGCTGGAAAAGATTGTTCTTGTAGTCTCTGTAGTTTGGTTAGAGTTTAACCAAGATTTGACCTTGTTTTGTTTTTCTTTTATTCATTTCTCTGTTCAATTGGTCAGCCAGTTGGTCTTTGGCTGCCGTTAGTTCATGGAGTGATACCAGGTCTGTCCAACGACTTTATAGTGTTCAGCGGGGCCATTTATTTGTGCCATTCATCTGGGCCACCGCCGTCCTGCTGTTATTTTTTATGAAGGAACTTTGTAATTTTGTTATCTTCCTAGTGGGATTTATTGGGATTTATTTATTATACTTGCACTCAGTAGGACATATTGCTTATGTGGTCTGATTTTGTTTCAGGCTGTTTTCAAGCTGGTGTGTGAAGGACATCCTGAGGAGAGGAGCGGAACCAAGAAGTGATGTGAACTACTTGGAATTTTTCCATGGGACCGATACAGCATGGGAGAAGAGTTGTGGAGTCCTTGTTCTGTTTGATTTGAACTCATGGTGGTCAATTGTACAATTGACACTCTTGAGGGTGCAGGAGCCAGCTTTCTACTGGACTAGATGGACCCGACTCCATGGGGTGATCAGTGGCTAGAATCTTGGGCTGCTCGGGGAATTGGGCTGTAGTCTTGTCAGGTAATTGGCAGAGTGTGCTACTGATTCCCTTAGGTTCTCCGGGGGGCCAGCCAGTGGGCTGGTGTTGTCAATGAACCGAGGAAGCGGCTGAGGATATTTTCCTGCTGCGGTCCTCTGTAAGGGATTTTACCTTCTGCTATATGGATTGAGACATGAGGATTTTTGGTTTAAAGATCTCCTGCCTTCCTGCACAAAGTCTGATTTTAAATTTTACTATTCTGTTTGATTTATACTGTTTATGCAGGCAGTGAGAGTGCCTGTATTTCATCTGGTTCTGTAGGTCATGAGGGCCTTGGAACTGGAACATTACCTTCAGTTTTATCTTCTGACAGACAGTGAGAGTGCCTGTGTTTTGATAATTCCTGAGGCAGTGAGAGGGCCTGGGGAGTTGAAGATACTTACTGAAGATACTGGCTAGTTTATTTAACTTGTTTCTTTGTTTTGGATTTTATTAATAATCTCAGAGTTTATTATTCATTTGTGACTGAAACCCAGACTAATCAGATTTATTTCAGCCCAAGATACTGAATTGCTTATATTCTGTTTTCTTTTAGTATTTTATGTTTGGGAGGGCTTATTGAGGATCATCTATGTTGTGATAGGGGATAGGTGTTTTGGGTTATCTAATCTTAATTAAGTGTTGTGGGTTTATATTTTGTGGTGTTTTGTGTTATTTTGTTTTATTTTGTTTTGGTAGTTAGTTAAGTGAGAGTCATCTGATCAAGTGATTGCCAGAATGTGTCAGAGGCCTGCCCAATGGTCATGCAGTATTTGCCTCTGCTGTCTGTGCTGTCCATCCCTTATTCATCCCCCACTGCAGTTTACAACATACCAGTGCTGTAAGACTCTAGGTATCACTCACAAGAGGAGGAGGGGGGGGGGCATGAACAGTGGAGGGTGAATGAGCGGGCCATCACATCGGGTTGTGAGATCCAGGAGATGCCCTGGGGTGAAATGGAACCAAGAGCATGGTTCACCATGTCTGGTTTCCAGACCAAAGGACACTACCAATATTGGTGTGCAGGTGGTTCAGGCAGCTCTGGAGGTTCATCCAACTCGGGCCGTGTTATGCAATGCCAGGTCCATTAAAAACAAGACTGCAATTATTGCAGATCTTGTAGGAGCAGTGGGTCTGGCCTGCATCACCGAGACCTGGCTGGATGAAGACTCTTGCCCCATTTTGGAGGCTCTAACTCCAGCCGTGTACTTGGTGATCCACTGCCCGTGTTTGGATCATGGAGGGGGTTACAGTCTGTCTCAAGACTGAACTTAACCTTATGAGTGTACCAGTTGAGGAGACTGAGTTATTAGAGTGTACTGTGGTAGCAGGTGTAGGTTGTAGGATCATTCTCATCTACCATCCACCCAGAGATGAGAAGCGGTTCCTTCAGGAAGTGGCGGTCTTTGCCACTGATATGACATTCAGGTCACCTAGACTGATCGTTCTGGGCAACTTCAATGCCTGGGTCGATGACAAACTCTCACCATTTGGACAACACTTCCTCCAGTTAATGTCATCTCTTGGCCTTGCACAGATAGTTTCCACTGCTACCCATAAACATGGTCACTCTGTTGACTTAGTCTTCCTCCTGCAGATCGAAGCCTCTGACCTGGGGGTGGAACCAGTTGGATGGTCCGACCACTACACCGTGGGGTTTAGTTTTAGTGCCCCCCCCTTCATAGGCCTACCCCTGTGGAGATGGTCAGGTATTGTCCTTTATGAGATATTAGCTCTGAAGGCCTGGCAGCGGTACTTAACCTATCAACCCTTCCAGCAGCAAACAGTGACCCAGAGGCCCTCGTGGTAGCCTATAATATGGCTATATTTGTGGCCCTGGATGTCATTACTCCTGTCCTGGTTCATCCTCTCTCCCTTCGCCCTCAGTCCCCATGGTTTGATGGGACCTTGAGGGAGATATGAAGACAAGGTGAAGGTTAGAATGTTGCTGGCAGAGATCCTCCCTTGATGCCAACCACCTTAAACTGATGAAGCATTATCAAGCCTATCAATCTGCAATCTCCCATAAGAAGGCAGAGTTCCTGTCCAGGGAGATTGTTATTGCTCAGAATCGACCAGTGCAGCTTTTTTGCACTGTAGACAGACTGTGCAACCCAGCCTGCCTACAAATTTGAAAAGCCTTTTCGCAAGTAGAGTGCGATGAACTTGCTCGATTCTTTGCAAATAAGATGGCCGACATCAGGGCGGCACTCCATCCATCACACTCTAAGGGTGTTGCTCTGGATCAGCATGTGGCTGCTGCTCCTCAGCTTTCCTGGAGTACCTTTGACTGACCGGAGTTCACAGATGTCATGCGGATTGTCCAGAGTATGCACTCTCAGTGCTGTAGTTTGCATCCTGGACCAACTTCCTGATTTTGGTTGTCTTGATTCCATCGGTCCAGTCCTCGCATGGATAGTCTGTTGCTCCTTGGAAACAGGTGAGTTTACTAGCTTCCTGAAGGTGGCGGTGGTAACACCCTCTTGAAGAAAGCTTCTTTGGACTCCGACTGTCACACTAACTACAGACCTACCTCAAATCTTCCCTTTTAGGAAGATGATTGAGAAAGTAGTGACCATACAGCTGGAGAACCATCTGACCATCCATGACATCCATGAACCCTCCAGTCTGGTTTTTGAAAGAGGCATAGTACTGAGACAGAGCTGTTTGGGTGCTCAATGATCTCCTGATGGGTAGAGATCAGTAGAGCTGTTCCATCTTGGTTTGCCTAGATCTCTCATCAGCATTTGACACTGTGGACCATGGGATATTGCTTGATCATTTGAAGTTCATCTGTGGATTATCTGGTGTAGTCCTCAGGTGGTTTACATCTTACCTCACTGGAAGAACATGGAGAGTGGTTTCTGGGGTTTATTCCTCCGACCCAGTTTCTCTGTCTTGTGGGGTTTCTCAGGGTTCAGTATTGTCCCCCATGTTATTCACTGTGTGCATGCTGCCCCTCAGAGACATTGTAAGAAGGTATGGGCTGAGGTTTCACTGCTATGCTGATGATACCCAGCTCTACCTTTCCTTTGCACCTGACCAGGATGGAGCTCTCTTGGTCTTTAACAACTGCCTCACAGAAATCCAGGAGTGGACGGACTCGAGTTGGCTGAAGTTAAACTCGGATGAGACTGAGGTGCTGGTTGTGGATCAGTGCACGGATAGGGGATTCAGGGGTTGGTTTGCCCTCGGGGCTGTACTTTGGGGGCTTATCACTCCTGACCTCTGAACAGGTGTGGAACCTGGGGGTAATTTTTGATGAAGGGCTAACTCTGTATTCACAGGTGTCTGCCATCATCAAATCCTCTTTTTATCACCTGAGGAATATCTCCAGGATTAAGCACCTTGTTCTGTCCAGTGATCTTCCTTACGCTGGTCCATGCCTTTGTGTCCACACACTTGGATTATTGCAATTCCCTCTACCTAGGGCTACCTGGGGTGGAAATCCATCGCCTGCAGCTGGTGCAGAATGCAACGGCCCAACTTTTGACAGGAACTTTTCAGTCCAGTAATATTTCGCTGGTGCTGCGTGGACTGCACTGGCTGCCAGCACAGTGGTGAATCACCTTTAAAGTCGGTCTTCTGACTTTTAAAGCCCTACACGGACTATGCCCAGACTACTTGAAAGAGCTCCTGGTTCCTTACCACCCTGGACAATCGCTCTGCTCAGCTGATGAGGGGTTGTTAGAGATCCCGAAGGTGTGCTTAAAATCTTCTAGGGCCCAGGCATTTGTGTTTGTGGCCCCTACCCTCTGCAATTCTCTACCTGTCAGTTATGGAAATGCGCAATCGTGGAGGCATTTAAGCAGGCCTTGAAAACTTATTTGTGGAGTCAAGCGTTGGGTGGTTAATTTCTTCCTCTGACTGTACTAGTTGTTTTATTGTTGTTTTATATTTTTAAGACACTGACTTGTCTGATGTGTTTTAAACTTTATTAGGTGCCTTGGTTTTTGAAAGGCACCATATAAATAAAGCTTATTATTATTATTATTATTATTACATCCCATTTCTGAATTTCTCTCCAATATTCATCAATTCTAATTATGAACTGTCTTTTGATTTTGGCTACAGAAGATGCTTCGCACTTGTAGATGGCCACATACACAATGCCCAGGTTTTACACTTGATAAACTGTCTAGTCATGTATTAACTTCTATCTTGTGGGTTTTGAAGCATATTTCCCACTGATATTGTTTTGCAATATACACATTTTTTTGCATGTGAAGCATCCTGTAACTCTATATGTAAGCCAAGTTGATGTAGTGGGTTTGCTCTGTTTACTGCAGACTAATGCATCTTTTAAAGTCCCCACCCTTCTTAAAGTCAGATGTGAAGGTTCATGAGAAATGTCTTTCAAGCCAGGGTCTCCTTTCAGAATATACCAATTCTGTTTAATACTATCTTCGAACCTGAATACATAGGTTGAATAAGTAGTTAAAAAGTTTCATCTACTATTGTGTCCCATTGTTCTATTTCTAGTATTCTGTCTATCAGACATGCAATTCAGACCTATCATTTGTATTGACAGCCTCATAAGCGTGTTGTAAACCTCAAATAAAATTGGAACTGTATTTCATGTACCTATTACAGATGTTCATGCTGCATCTCTGACTGAGCCCTTCTGCACCAGTTTCTGGAGAAGAAAAATCCAACTTAATGTTAATTTAACTTTGTTTCTGGATATACATTTGTTTTCTGTTTCAATTTTTAAACAAATTATCTTTTTATTTTCATTTTAGCTTACTTTAATGAAAGTAAGATCAAAACCCTACTTTGTTAATTTCAGTGAGGCTGACATTAAACTGCCAGAAATTCATATTATAAGGATACATGGATCATTGTGATCATCCAGGTACATTTGTGTAATTATTTTTCTTCAATTTTAATTTGCCAATTATTTAAACATTAAGATTAATTTTTTTCTATTTCATTTTAATATTTTTATTTTGGTTTGAAAAACAGCTTCTGCTATTTCTTTTGATTGCTCCTATTATAGTAATATATTTCCTTGTGCCAGGTATACAGAAATTTTACTTAAATGCAAGTTCTCTGAACCCATGTGTACAGGGGAAGAAGGTGAATGCCAACTCAGATTTGGTGTGCTGTCCTTGGGCTTGCACTTTACAGTGATCCCTCTGAAATAGTTGAGAAGTTCATTGAACCACCATAGATGCAAGGGGAAAATTGTGAACGCAAGCCTGAGTTTCTCATGCTGTCCCTGCGCTTTCACTTTACAATGCTTCCTCTGAAACCATTCAGAAGTTCACTGAGCCACCACAGGTGCATGAGGAAGAGGGTGAGTGCCAACCTGGGTTGTGTGTGCTGTCCCTGGGCTTGCACTTTAGAATGCTCCCTTTGTAATGGCTGAGACTCTGGGTCAAATCTTCACCAGCTGTATAAGGCCCCCTGGAGCTCTACTTGGTGTGGACAGGGAAAATATGACCCCATGTTGGACTTCCATAGGGTGGGGTTTGGTTGTCTGGTTCTCTCCCAGAGCATGGGGAGACCAGACCCTGGGCTGAACCAACATTCAGTGCTTGCTGGTCATGTAGGGCAGGGGCATGCTCCCTCTGATGTGCTGGACAGGCTGGATCCAGGTTTGATATGGTTGACAACCAGTTGCAGGGCTTCTTCTGGGGCTGGGAGGCTCAAACTCACAGGGTAGCTTCCCTGGTTTGCCCCTGGGAGCTGAGTAGGGACAGCTCCCTACCCACGCTAGACCTAGTTTTGAGATGATCGGCAGCTAGTTGCTCAGCTTCCCCAGGTGCTGGGAAGTCCAAACTTGTGGGGTTACTTCCTGTCACTGCCATCAGGTGCTGAGTAGGTGGACAGCTTCCTCCTTGGGCTGGGCCTGGGTTTGAGATGGTTGCCAGCCAGTTGCAGGACTTCCGCTCAGACTAGAAGACCAAAATTTGCAGGGTTGCTTCCCGGCACCACCATGACATGCTGTGTATGGATGGCTTCCTGCCTGGGGCAGACCTGGGTTCAAGATGGTCAACAGCCATTTGCAGTGCTTCTTCTGGGGCTTGGAGGCTAAACTCACAGGATTGCTTCCCTGCACTGCCCAAGGCAGTGGGCAGAGATGGCTTCCTCCCTGGGCCAGAGCTGGGTGAGATGGTCATTCGCCAGTTACAGGTCTTCAGCTTGGGCTGGGAGGCCTAAACTCACAGGGTTGCTGCCCCACATTGCCCCCAGGTGCTTTGTGGGGAAAGCCCCCATTCTAGTCTGGACTCGAATTTGGCAGGTGAGCAGACAGTTGATCAGATTCCCTGGGAGTTGAGAGGTCCAAATTCACAGTGTTGCTTCCCCTCACTGACATGAGGTGCTGTGTAGGGACAATTTTCGTGAAAATACTGCTGAATTTTGCAATTTCACCTGCAATTTTACCAGTCCACCACCAGTAGAGAAATGTTGCCTGCAGGAGAAAATGTCACCCACGGGTGACGAAATTTCACCAGAAGTGGCATAAATTTCACCCGTGGTGGCAAAATTTCACCCACAGGTGATATTCCTCTGGCCTGGGGGCAAAATTTTGCTCCCAGTCATGGGCGAAATTTCACATTTCACCTAGTGAAATATTTTGCATAATGTATTAATTATGCAAAATATTTCGCTGGGCAAAATATTCCAATTTCGCACAACACTACTCACAGGGATGCCCCCCCTACACTTTCCCGAGGTGGTGGGTAGGGACAGCTTCCTCTCTGGGTTGGAGAACACAGATGAAATTCCAATGGCTTGGGGGCAAAATTTTGCTCCCAGTCAGGGGCAAAATTTCAGATTTCACCTAGCAAAATATTTCACATAATGCATTAATTCTGAAAAATATTCGCTGGCTGAAATATTCCAATTTTGCATAACACTACTCACAGAGATGCTCCCCCTTACTTCCCGAAGGTGGTGGTAGGGACAGCTTTCTCCCTGGGTTGGATCCCAGTTCAAGAAGGTCGACAGCTGGTTACAGGTCTTCAGCTAGGGCTGAAAAACTCCCAAACTCACAGGATTGCTTCCCCACACTACCCCTGTGTGCTGAGTAGGGATGGCTCCCTCCCATAGCTGATCCCTGGTTTGAGACAGTCAGTGAACAGTTGCTTGGCTTCCCCAGGGGCTGGGAGGCCCAAACTCACAGGGCTGCTTCCTCTTACTGCCTCGAGGTGCTGGGTAGGGTTGGCTTCTTCCCTGGGCTGGACCTGGATCTGAGATGATTACCAGCCAGTTGCATGGTTTCCACTTGGGCTAGGTGGCCCCAAACTGGAGGGTTGCTTCCCTGCACCACAGTGAGGTACTGTGCAGGGACTGCTCCTTGCCTGGGCTATACTTGGTTTTGAGATGTTCAGCAGCCAGTTGCAATGCTTCCCCATGGCTAGAAGGCTCAAATTCACAACATAGTTTCCCCACATCACCCCCAGGTGATGGGTAAGGATGGTTCCCCATCCTGGATCTGGATTTGAGATGGTCAGTGGACATTTGCTGAGCTTCCACAGGGGCTAGGATGCCAAAACTAACAGGGTTGCTTCCCCACATTGCCCTGAGTGCTGGGTAGGGATGGCTCCCTCCCCAGGCCTGCACCTGGTTCAAGACAGTCAGCTGCCAGTTGTTGGTTTCTCCAGGGACTGGGAGGCCCAAACTCACAGGGTAGCTTCCCAGCAGTTCCCTTGGGTGTTGGGTGAATGGATCCCTCCCTGGGCTGGACCCATGTTTGAGATGGTCAGCTGCCTGTTGCTCAGCATCCCAGGGGCTGAGAGGCCCAAACTTAGAGGGTAGCTTCTCTGCACCATCCCAAGAAGGTGGAGTGGAATTACCTTGGCAAGACTTGGGTTCAAGATTGTCAACAGTCAGTTGCAGGGCTTCTGCTGCACCTGGGAGTTCCAAACTCACAGAGTTGCTTCCCCACACTTCCCCGAGGTGCTGGGTTGGGAATAGCTTACTCTCTGAGCTTGACCTGGTTTTGAGATAGTTGACAGGCAATTGCAGGGCTTCTAGTGGGGCTGGGCATACCCAGAGGTGCTAGTTAGGGGTGGAATCCTCCCCGGACCAGACTCAGGTTTGAGAAGGTTGACAGCCAGTTGCCGGGCTTTTGCTGCAGCAGGGAAGCCCAAACTCACAGTGTTGCTTCCCTGCTCTATCCCAAGTTGGTGGGTAGGGACAGCTTCCTCTCCCAGCTGGACCAGGCTTGAGATGGTCCACAGCCTGCAGGGCCTCCCCTGTGGTAGGGATCACCAGACTCCCTGAGATGATTCCTCTTTCTCTCCCTGAGGTGGTCACTGGTTTGACCTGGGTTTGAGTGTCTTCATTCAGGGTAGGTTCTGGGACTGCTCCCCTTACCTCCACCCATGAGACCTGAGAAGGATCCTGCTAGCCCCCGAAGTCAGTTGAAAAACCAGTTATGACTGACTTACCACACATTATGACTGATTTTTTTCAACTAGTTTAAAATTTCATACTTCAACTAACTGAAGAAAATCCAACCAACTTTTTCAACTTTCACCATTGTTGAATTTTATGTAGTAGTTTTTCATACTTTTTGAACTTTGTATTTTTTTTATTTAAATTTCTACTATACATTGTATGGAAAAGTCCCCCACACCTCGCACACTTGAAATCAATGTGGCGCGAGCACACACAACCTTTGCCTTCTGACATCCCAAAACGGGGCTGCATGTGCCTACAAGAGGGTGTAGGGTTAAGGTTAGGAAGCAGCTCCGCTTTAAGCATTTGGAATTTAGCAGCATTATAACTTCATAAATGAGCAAAACAAAAGGAATTATTTATGCTCCTCAACTCTGGGGCAGGTGCGGTATTGCATATGTTGGACAGAGCAGCAACTAGTCAGCAGCAGCAAAGAAGCTGGCTGCTCTTTAAAATGCAAATACAAAGTGCAGTGAAACAAATCCACATACAGTGGCGATCCACTAAAGCAAAATAACCAGTCAAAACAACAACATATACTAAGTCCCTGAAAGTAGCAAGTTGATGCATGGCAGTAAAACAGTATATGGTATAGAAAAATAAGCAGCAGTAATACTAGTTACTTAAAAAAAGAACTGTGAGTCTAAAATACAGTATAGGTAGGGCCTCTTAAACACCCCACAGAAGCAAGAATGTACCCTTTTGCAAACAGAGCTAACCAGCAATATATGTTAGTTTACTAGTAGTCGTAGAATCTGTGAGACTAAAAAACGTTTAAGGGAGGACCCCTAGAAATACCTCCTGTATGGTATACCGGAACTGAAATGTATCCGCAGTTTAAATTTAAAGCTTAAAAAAAACTCATGCATATTAAAAAACACATTTTCTGACACAGTTTCTGAACTTTTTTTGGCTTTCAGCATGTACACTAATGTGTTTTTTTCAATTTTATTCATCTTGCCTTGAGCTTTCTGCTCTGTTTTAGGCTTGCATCAGGCATTAGATGTCATATATCATTCTCCAATAAATTTTATTTGTTATAAGTCAATTGTTTGTATACTTGTAATTTTTTTTTTTATAACATGTACATTGCCTATTACCTACTTTGTAACATGAGAACTGCACTGTTGTTCTACGGTATCTACATGGTCGATTCTTGACCCTGGGTCTCTCCTGAAAAAGGGACTGTAATTGTCTCAGTGGATTTATCCAGTTGCCAAAACTCAAACAAATAAATACATAATATTTAGTCTATCTGATTACTACAGTGACTAACAACAAACATTTTGTCTATTGGACCCGACCGACCATGCTACATGCTCCAGCCTCCTATGGGTCCAGGAACTCACCAACTGACCACCTGTGCCTGGCCTGCTCTCGACTTCTTGGGAATCTGACTTACTCACAATGCTACCACAGTCAGAAGAGCCCAGCCAGGCCACCAGCACTAGTAGTAAGATATTTTATTCAGGACAATGCCATGAAACGGATAAAACACCATTGAGCAAATTCATTTTCAAGGTGATCCAATTGTACAGTCAAACTGTTACCCTTCACATTAAGCGTACATAAATAGTTACTACAGGGACTTCCGTTGGGCTTCCAAGCAGCATGGTGTAAATGCAGAGTCTACTACACCCCGCTAATCTTCCTGATTTGACGATTCTTAACAACAAACAAACCAAAATAAACAAGAACCAGATATCAGGGACATACGTAAGAAGTAACTTATAAAAGAAAAATAAAAGAAACAGTACAACTACAGGCAGCAGTGAGCAGAATTAAAGCGAGCAGCAATGTCGGCCCAGGAGCCCTCCGATTCCGAAAACTTTCAAGCGCCAACAGAACAGCAGGACCAGACAACCATACCAAATAATAAAGCGAGACACAAATGAATAAAGTTAGATACTATATACAAGCAGCTATTATTGTTTCATGCAGAAATTAAAGATCTTTACAGAGAGCTTCGCGAGATATAGTGAGCCTGGAGCAACGAGCTGATGCATCAGAGAGACAGATAACAGCGGTAGAGAACAAAGTAAATGACATGGAGAATACAGTTCAACTCTTACAAGATCAATGTGTACAACTGCAAGAAAACAAGAAGATCTAGAAAATAGAGCTCGAGAAAGAACCTAAGATTATATTGCATCCTAAAGGCTCAGAAGGTCAGGACATTACTGAGTTTACTATTACTTTGCTCAAAACAGCTCTTGAATTGCCCACTGATATTCAGTTATCATTAGAGAGAGTTCAATGTGCATTGGGCCCACAGCCTACAGATCCGAATGCTAGGCCTCGATCTATAATTATGTGCTTTCTAAGCTATGCAGTCAAGGAGACAGTATTAACAGCTTCATGGCAAAAAGGCAAGGTCTTTTATGGACAAACCCGTTTCTATAGAGATAATGACTACGCTCCACAAACTATGCATAATTGCAGAGCATATGCAGACATCTTACCAGCTTTGAAGGAGGCAGCCATCAGATTTACAACACCATACCCAGCTAGACTCGTGGTGCAATTGCCATCAGGAAGGAAGGAATTTCATACATGGATGAGGCCAGAGAGGAGCTCCTAAAAGCAGGAATTCAAATAAAACAAAATCCACGTTGGGATTGCAGAGGCTGACCCACACTGGCAAATGGTGAATTTGGGCAGGAAATTAAAGATGGTGAAGAATAGCAAAGAAGAACATTTCCAATCACCTGGCAAATTTTGCCGATCGGCAAGTGGAAGAACCTGACTGATAGAAGAAGACTGGCCTCAGATTTCTCAAGGGTCCTCTGGATAGAGGTCTCTGAAAGAGCATGACTGATGAGAGGGACTGGGAATTCAGTTATCTGAACTGGAATCTTTCTAAGACAACAAATCTCTCACAGGAGGTTGAACAGAGAAAGGGAATGCTTAATAAGTGTACCTGCAGAAAACTTTGCCATAACAAAGAAACAAGTAAAACTTTCGATCTGGCTGTTCGAACTGGCCCTGATGATTGCTCTGAAGAAAGCAAAGACTATAACTTTAAAGAGCAGATTATTGAGGGTTATTTGATTTGTTTTCAAGGCTAAATTGATATAAGGGCCTAAGAAAAGCTGCTCTAGTTGTATAATACAGAATTTAGTTAATAACAAAACAAACAATTTACTTTGCGGGGGAGGGGAGGGAGGAGAAAGCATCTCCAGATCTAACAAGGAAGCCCATTTCAAATCAAAGACAGACAGGCAGGATATTTTGAGTTAACAGTTTGATTTTTATTTAGCTTGTCTGCACATTTCCTTTTACTTTTATTAGGGGAGTAGTATATTTGTCAGTGTCAGTGACTCAGGTAGCACACTCGCCTCTGAGGCTGGGGAGATCAGAGGGCTGTGGGTTCAGTTCCCACATCTTGGCACTAGGGTTAATATCCCAGTACTGACACTGTAGTGCAGCATGAAAGAGGTGCTGCACTTCTGAAGTGAGGTGCCATCTTTCGGATGAGACGTTAAACCAAGGTCCCATCTGCCTGGATTGATGGTAGTTCAGGTGGATGCTAAAGATCCCATGGCACTTATCGAAAAGAGAAAATTCTCAGTGTCCTGGGCCAAATTTCTCTCTCATTCACTGCAAAATACCACCAACAGCTTAATCTGGTTCAAGGTCAGTTGGCATTCATCTGTATCCCCTCCCCTGCATCATGTCTGAAAATGGGGAGGATTTGTCTACTGCACTTACCCGGTCAACAAAACTAAAAAAATAAATAAATAAATAAAATAAAAATTTAATATCTCCAGGAGGCCTGGGCATTTGGTGTTACAGATATCCTCTGGTGACCTCAGACTATCAGGAGGCACACTTAGGAAGTAAGTTTAAGACTCCCCTACCTCGGAATCAATATTATTTGGAATACAGTGTATGTACATAGTTATCAAGAAAAAGTCAGACATATACTGATAATTTGTTTCAGATTTCAAAAGTTAGATAAGATCTCAGCAGGAGATGTTTAAGAATAAGATAGACAGGAAAGGCATAAAATGTTCCAAAAAAAAGTGACAATCAGAAAGATGGGCCGAGAGGGGAACATCAGTATGGTGATCCTTTAGGAATTGGATTATTAACATATGAACATACGAAATTTGCCAGCAGATAAAGGCCTAGAGGTCTGTCAAGTCTGCTGAATGTGCAGCTAGCACCCCTTATTCTGCAGCTGCCCCTCCCATCCACCTTTCCCCTTCATTAACCCATTAAGATGGGGACAACAGGAGAGATGTTTTCATAAGGGTATAAGATAGCTACTTAGATATAAAAGCACTCTCGCTTAATATAAATGGGCATAACTACCCCATCAAAAGGGCCAGACTGTTCCAATATATTAAGAAACACCCCAGTGATTTTTGTTACCTCCTGGAAACACATTTAACAGATACCGAACATGCAAAATTGAATTGGGGGGCAGGTTTTGGGTATATGTGTTGTCCTTCCTTAAAGGGAAATGATGAGGAGTAGCCATTTTAATACCTAGGACCTCTCTTTTTGATTTAGAAACACAGTATGTATACCTGGAGGGAAGGTATGTAATCTTAAAAGGTACCCTTTATGGGACAGAGGTCACATTAGTGAACATGTATTTTCCCACTCTTACATCAGTTTGTCTTCTTAAAAGATTTTTTGCAAAGCTTTTAGACATTATGCATGGCTGTCTTATAATAGAGGGAGATATTAATTTAACTTTGACACCTCGGTTGGACTCCTCTGCACCTTCCAAATATAGGCGAACGTCAGATCAAAGATTATTTGTCTCTCAACTTACGGCATTGGGCCTAATCGATGTATGGAGACATTTTTATCCTCTTCAGGGGATATACCTTTTCTCCCCTAGACACAATTCTTACTCAAGATTGGACTATTTTTTCATTTCAAAAGAACATTTGGACTGTTTACAAGATTTAACTATAGGACCTAGATTTCTTTCTGATCATTCTCTCCTATTTTTGAGGCTAGATTTTAAAATACCAAAGAAATCCACTGGGTGGTGCCTGAATACATCATTTCTAAAGGATAAAGCTTTTAAGGACAGTTTTAACTCAAAAATAGCTCAGGTTATTGCAGAAAATTCGTCCCAGGAGACATCCAACACAATTGTTTGGGACACTCTGAAGGTTGTCATCAGGGGGGAGATAATTGCATATTCAGCATACAAGAAGAGATATTGGGAAACACGATATGGTGAATTACATAAGAAATTAAGGGAAATACAAAGTTTACCTCTATTACTACAGAGGCACAAACCCAGATTAATCAGACAAAGTCTGAGCTCCAGAAACTTTTAGACTAAAAAACACAACAGGCACTTTTATTTGAAAACATATAGGTATGAGGAGGGCCAAAGGGCAAGATATTTAGCCTGGAGGCTTAGGGACATAGGATAGCCGCAATCATAACACATTTAGTGGATCTGGAGAGAAAAACAAGAGCTTTTAATTCACAGCAGATAATGCAGCTGCTCCAGAAATACTATAGGCAGCTATATGAGAAACCACAAGATCCAGAATTTAATAAAATTGAGAATTTTTTCCCCCCTTACATTAAGAAAGCTAACTAGGGAAATGGAAATCAAATTAAAGCCCCTATCAGAGCAGAGGAAGTCAGACATGCTATAAAGGAAAGTAAATCATTAAAAACCCCTGGTCCAGATGTATTTCCGTCCAAGTGGTACAAGACTTTTGGTAAACAACTGACCTCCTTATTACTAAAGGCTTTTTAGAAATTCAACAGGAGAGTCCACCTCCTCCTTTATGGGATTACACTAATATTTCACCTATAGTAAAGAGGAAACCCAGCGGATCTGCTTACTTCATATAGACCAATAACCATATTAAACATGGACTACAAGTTATTTATGTCCATATGGGCACATGGACTGGAGGAACTGTTACCTTTTTGATTAATTCAGATCAATCTGGGTTCATTCAAGTCAGAGAAACCACATATAATATACGTAGAATGATCCATTTGTTGGACCACTTAAATCAGAGACAGATACAGGCAGTGTTGCTCAGCCTTGATGCAGACAAAGCTTTTGATCACGTCAGTTGGCATTTTTTATGGGAAACTTTGCACAAGTTTGGATTTCCTGGGGAATTCTCTAGCATGATACAGAGAATCTATACCTCTCCGGAGGCATATGTTAAAGTGAATGGACAGTTATCTTCAATGATACAGCTGGGAAGGGGAACTAGGCAAGGTTGCCCACTTCCCCCTTACTGTTTGCCATATACATTGAACCACTGGCTGAAGCCATAAGGCAACATCATAATATTCAGGGGGTCCCTTTAGGACCGAGGGAATTTACTATATCATTATATGCAGATGATGTATTATTAACACTCCTAGAACCTGAAAAGTCCATTTCTGCTACTTTACAAGTGATAGATAAGTTCTCAGAGATAGCGGATACAAAATAAATATACAAAAACAGAGTTATTATCTTTAAATTTCAGCCCCTCTCAGTCTCTGAAGATCTAGATCCCTCTGAAATGGAGAAATAATAAGATTAAATATTTAGGTGTAAATATTCCCCTGAAATTGGAACATTTGGGATTGTTTAATTTAGAGCCCCTATCGATAGAGATAGAGAATTTAGTCAGGAATTGGACACATCAGGTATTCTCTTTTTTGGCTCGAATACAAGCTATTCAGATGACCTTATTTCCTAAGATATTATATTATTTCCAGACTTTGTTGATTATTCCATCACAATTCTATTTTGCATCCTGGGCTAGAATCTTTTCGAGATTTGTGTGGGCAGGACAGCAGCCTAGGGTCAGATGGTCTCTGTTACAGTTACCAGTGGCAAAGGGGGGTTGTAATCTTCCAGCTTAGAGATTACCCTAAGGCAGTAACATGTAAAATAGTGATGACATGGCTGAATCCTCAGGTAGAAAAACATGGAAATTTATTAAATTTATACTAAATGCTTTAGTAAATATTATCCCTATTATATTTCCCCAAAATGCTTATCCACAGTTACAAAACTTTACATTTGGAACTTGTTATACGTTAAAGGCTTGGTTTGAGCTAAGGGTGTCTACTACATTAACTGAAGTTTTTGGTTATTTTAAACTAATAGGTACAGAAAGTGTATCTTTGGAGATAGGAGCTGTCTGGGTCCATCAAGAATGGCAGAAAAAAGGTCTGCTCTTGTTATATCGATACCTAGATATAAATGGAGTATTGCCTTTTGCCACACTGCAGGCAAAATATCAACTTCCCCACACACATCATTACAGATATTTACAGATTTGGTCATTTATACAGAAAGAATTAGCATTAAATACTCTGCCCTCTCTCATACCTATGTTGATGTCCCTTTTAAGAGATGCAATAGAAGGCAGAGAACAAGTTCATTTAATTGGACAAATATATAAAGCAATAAGAGATTTTTGGAAGGAATCTACTGAAGATATCTTAGGGAGATGGAATAGAGAATTAGGGACTCAGATGACTTATGAGAAATGGTTGGAACCTATTCCTCACTCGATGAAAGTATCACAGTCATCATATTGGTCACAATATATATGGAAATGTTATAGTAGATATTTTTATACCCCTGACAAAATTGCTAAATTTATATCTATGAGTTATGGCCTTTGTTGGAGAGAATGTGGAGAAAAAATGGCAAATATTTTTGTACCTGTCCGAAAGTTACTCAATACTGGTTAGATATTGAGAAGAGTATACACAAAATTGTGGGCCCAGAAATTAATTTATCTAATCAGATGATTTTGCTTTATATTGGGGAAGATGGAAAAGTTCCACCAGATGGAAATAAGTTATACCTGTACCTGGCGGCAGCTAAAAAGGTTATAACTCGCCTATGGTGAATGGTTAAAGTACCCACCTCTCTCATTTGCATTCATTAATGACTGAGATATATTATCTAGAGAGAATAATAGCTTCTAGAACTGGAAGGATGTCATGATTTGAGCTCAATGGAGACCATGGGTTTTCTATATCTCACCTCTAGATGAAACATTCGTCTCTGATAGAGCCATTTGAAAGTGACCAATTTTGTAAGATATGAATTCTGAGTAAGTGTCATTTGGTATATAACAGAATGATGTTATAGAAACATGAATTGCCAACCTGAAGAACATTCCATGTACTGTAAGACAAAAGAGCAATACTGTATAGATGAACTCCTGCTGTCATACCCATATATATATATATATATATATATATATATACTGTATATAGCTATATAAAAACAATACAAAATAAAGAATATAAAAAATAGTGATTACACAAAGTACAAAATTACAAGAAGACATATTACATATACTCAATAAAATCCATCATTAACATATAATCAATGAGACCAGCACACTATCTGAAATATCTAGGAGTTCTAGGGTTTGTTGACAAACAACACACTGCAGGTGCATAGCTTTGGTTGTTGAACCATAGTTTAATGAATTTCTTTTATTCTGTGTAGTAGGATCTCTTATTTTAATAAGAAGTTGATTCCAAACTACCACATCCCTGTATGTGACTGAAGATCTCCTATATCTAATCTAACTTTAGGTATATTAAATTCTAAACCAGCAGCTGACCTCAATCTTGATGGTATCAGCATAAGTGAAAAAGGTCAGTAACATATTGAGGAACTGTCCCTTTCAATACTTTTGCCATGAATAAAGAAATGTGTGAGTCCTTCCTTTCACTCAGTCTTAACCAATTTAATGTTTGATACATTGCACACTGGTGCATTCTAGGGTGTGCATCCAGAACATAATGGGCCAACCTGTTGTAAACCGTATCAATAGAGTTCAATAAGGTTCTGGTGGCCACTGCATATAAAAAGTTTCCGTAATCTATAATTAGGATAATTGTACTACTAATCAACCTAAGTCTAGATTCAGTATCTAAATAGCTTTTCACCCTTTGCAATGCTCCAATTTTTGTGAATAATATGTATGTCCCATTTTAATTGGCTATCTAACCACATTCCCAAATATTTATAGCATGACATAGATTTTAGTTTGTCTCCTGTTTTAGTTTTAATCTTTAGATCATAATTTTTATGTTCACTGGATCTACTAAACCAAATTGTTTGTGTTTTTTTTTACATTTAGTTTCATAGACTGTAATTCAAAGAAATTTTGTAAATGTGTAAAGGCTACCTGTATCCTTTCCTGAACCAAATCAATAGAATTCCCACTATCGTAAATCACTGTGTCATCAGCATAAAGATGAAAATCAATATTCATGCCACAAAATTTAAGTTCATTAACATATATATTAAAAAGTAAAGCCCCAGTATCAACCGCTGGGGCACTCATAGATCAATGATGATCGATCACCTTGACTTTCAAGTTCCGCCTCCTGGGCCCCACAGCCCCAAGCCCTCAACCATCCAGACAAGCCAGCTCAGCGTGCAGCAGATACACAGACAGACTGGAGTCATCTGCGAGAGACCATCCTCCTTTTCCTACTGCCCACTGCCCAGCCATGGCATACCTTATATACACCTCCCATACAGTACCTTGCTCACTGCAGTAGCCTGTTGAGAGTTTGGGCAGGTGTTGGGTGATGATTCTGGTTGGCATTGGTGGGTGGCTCCATGGCTCAGGCTGCTGCTGCTGCTGTACATGGTGGTGGTGAGTGCTTTTGGGCTGTATGCTCCCACCTCCCAGTCTACATAGTTGGTCCCCAACCCAGACCCATGTCCCCACTCCGTATTCTACACAGTGGAACTAGTGCACCTACCACTCTTCCTCCTCACTGACTCTGAAGACCTGACTGAGACTGAATAAGAGTCACCCCATGGGTCCGGCCAATGGGGTAAAACCACAACCAGATCACTGACTTGCTACCTTTACATGATTGGTGCCTGGCTTTGCTGGAGGACTGACTGGGACCTGCACAGCCATACACTAGTCTCTCTCTGGGCACCAGACATGTCAGGACAGTGGACACAATTAACTTATTTTTTAATTAAAGGCCGAACTGCCAAACTTCATCCCTGCAGAAAAATACTGCTTGCTTCATTCCCCACACACCAACACAGATGCCTCCTCTCCTGACAGTCTCCTCTCCTACATAGGCATGCTCTCCCTGCCACCTCATGCAGCCAATCACAGACACTCTCAAGCTCCTGGCTCCTCCTTCTATCTCTCCTAATTGGTGGATGCTTCATGTCCAGGAGCCAGGGGTGCATTTGATTGGCTGTAAGGCTCAGTGCTGGTGGTTAAGGAATGTTAGATATTTACAGGCCCCTGGCCCTCCTCCCCAGGAAAGAAAAAGAGAAAAGACACTGTAGTGCACCACTAAAACAAACCTGGATGGGTCATGGAATCATCACCTGCAGTGGATTTCAACTCCACTGTTTATGACTGCAATCAAATTCAGTAGCAATGGAATTGTAACTGCATTGAATTGCAACTGACTATTTCAACTGCCGATGACTGCACTGGGGTCTAGATCCTGCAGCTAGTTGGAATTTTCTCAAGCCACCTCATTAGATTCTGTAGCCTCATACCTTACCATTGCTCACCCTACATATCCATATCCAGGCTCCATTAGCTTGGGCCTACTTTTGCCTCCTAGCCCAGGAGAGGGACCCAACCTCTCTTAAACCATGCCTGCTAACTCATACTCAAGCCCAGGTGCACATCCAAGGAACACCTGCCAGTGACACTCCCAGAACTGCCATTCCCACTACCAGAATTATTTCAATTCTGCCAACTGGCCAGCTGGATAAGGAGCAGGAGTGATGTTTGGGAGCAGCCACTCCGATTTTTTGATTTGGCTGGGAGCAGAAGCCACCAGACATGAGGCACCTCGGCTAGAGCTGAGGGCAGGAGTGGAGGCACCAAAATCAGGGAACCCCTCTTCCCTCCAACAAAAGGCCATAGTGCACTTTTCTTTTTCTTTAGCAGCCAGCAGACTTAAAGCAACAACTACTGTTCCCACTCCCAGGAAGGTTTCAATTCTGCCAATTGGGCTGCTGGACCAGGAGCAGGAGGGAGGAGTTTGGGAGCTGCTGATTCCTCATCACATAATGGGCTTTGGGCATTGGGCTTTCCATAAAGGTCCTTTCTGCCAAGTGGCCCTCCCACTTGTGGCCATCATGCTAAGGACACTTGCAAAGGACAGCAGTGCCAGTGACTGGAGTCTGCCCAGAGTCAGCCCAAGAGACAGTCAACAGCCAGGAACCATGTCTATTGTATCACAGGTACAACTGTATTGTTGCTGAGATATGCTGTGGTTGGAGGATTGGGAGATTGCCGCTAACTGTTTCTGTTAATGTTAATAATAATTCTTAATAATGCATTGGTGGGTGTAGGGGCTTGCAGGTAACTGTTTCCATGTAAAATGTGTTGTGGGGGGCTTGCTGATAACTGTTTCTGGGTAAAATTTTAGTTGTGGGTGTGGGGCTTGCTGGTAACTGTTTCTGAGTAAAAGTTGTGTTCATGGGTGTAAGAGCTAGCTGTTAACTGTTTCTGGGTAGGTTTGTGTTTGAAGGTGTGGGGCTTGCTATTAAACTGTCTCACAAGGTATTGTGATTGTGGGCTTAGGGGCTTGTGGCTACATTGATAGCTAGGTGGGGTAAAAAAATAAAAAAAGTGTTAGTAAGTGTGCTGTTGATAACATATCTGTCTCTGTGACATACCTAAGCTAACTAGTGAGAGGCTGTATTATACTTTGGTAACTGGTATGGGGTATAACTTAGTCTTACTGTTCTGAGACAAGAGGACAGGTAGCATCAGGGAGCATGGATAGAGGATGGGGAGTAGTGATGTGCAGTGATTGTGGGGCATCAGTCTTAGTGGCAGTCTTCAGGGAGACCCACTGGAGACTGCAGTGCTGCCCCATATGCATGGGCCTCTCTGGGCTGGCAGACAGGGTCTCTAGACTCAAAGCTGCATTGGCTATGAGTCAGAAGGAGGTCATTAGACTAGAAGCTCTATTGGCTGGGAGTTGGGGACCTTTTCTCCCACCCAGGGACCACTAATTCTGACACCGTTATCTCAAAGGTTGTCAGATAGGAGAAGTGGCTGGACTACAGTGGGCTTGAGGAGGATAGGGTGGCGGGATATGGAAGGTTGGGGATGTTGCATGCACATTCCTCAACCACAACTGGTTCCACTTCAAAATGTCAATGCTGCTCTGGTGGAGCAGGATTGCAAAGAGGCACCAGTGGAAGTGGCCGATGAGGATATTGAGACCCTCCCTGGAGAAGGCCCCAAGGTAGTTGGAAGAAGACCCCAGAGGAGGAAGCAACTTCTTGTAAAGGACTCAGTTGTTGGGGGGGATAGAATTGAGAGTAGCAAAGGGGGCAGAGAGGGAGGTCAGGTTCCTAGAACAGGCAGAGAACACATAGAGGAAGGAGCTGCTGTTATAACGATACTGCTGTACTGGGACTATATTGGCCTCCTTCCCTTCCCTCCACCCTAAGCCAGTTCTACTTTTGTAAGCACAGGATTTGACTGACAACAGGAGCTTCTTGTTTGGGAGCGGGAAGTGAGTGATCACAGAGCCACAAAAGACTCACCATCCTAGAAGAAAAAGAGTAGCTCTCCATCCCCCCTTGCTGCTGGAGATCTGACTCTGAGCAAGTAAGGAGACTACTGAGAAATACAGGAACGTCTTGTCTCAGAAAAAGAAGATCAGGAGCTTAAAGAGCACAGAGGCAGTAAGTAAGTAGGGAGAAAAAATAAATAAATAAAAGAGGAAAGAGTAAATATTCCAAACAACAGTTAAGGGACCAGAAATAAGACATGATGGGAGTGGAGCAGTGCAGTGGCTGTGGAGCAGCAGTCTTCCTGGAGATGTTCTGGAAGATGCAGGGTTGTCCTATATGCAGGCACCTCTCTGGGCTGAGAAGGAGGTTGCTCATCTCCAGGCTGAGTTGCCCAGGATTTTGGGGACCTCCTTTCCTAACCAGGATCCACCAGGGCCACTGCTGTTGCCTCAGAGGTTGCCAAGAATGAGGAATGGTTGGACCACAGTGGGCTCAGGGAGCAGAGGGTGGTGGAACAAAGGTGCATCCCTCCAGTTGTACCTCTCCACAATTCATATGCCATTTTGGCAAAGTGTGGTTCCTCTATGGAAGCACCCACAGTGGAGACCAAGGAGGATACTGGGACCCTCCACAAAGGAGACCCACAGGAAGGTGGCATGGGACCCCACAGGGGAAGGAAACAACTCCTGGTGGGGGACTCCATTGTTAGGGGGGTAGAACTGGAGGATGAAGGAGAGGGAGGTAATGTGCCTGCCTGGTGGCATGGCTTGAAGGAGAGGAGCGAATCTCAGGATCGCTGGAGTAGCTGCATGGGGAGGGAGATGGATGTCATTATCCAACTAGGGACAAATAACCTGGCTAAGAAAGGGATCAGAGCAGTGCAGGAAGAGTTTGTAGAGTTGGGTAGAGGCCTTAGACAAGTAGCACTATGACAACCTTCATGGAGGTGCTGCCTGTCTATGGCATAGGGTGACTTAGGTGCTCATACACCATGGAATTCAACCAGTGGTTGAAAAACTGGTGCAGAGCTCAGGGATTTGGTTTCATTGGGGACTGGGGGTCCACCTTGAGTGATGCAGCCCTATACTGGAGTGATAGAAACATAGAAACATAGACTTTGGCAGCAGATAAGGACCACTTGGCCCACCCAGTCTGCCTATTTTCCTTCCTATTGGATAAGCTGCAGATTCTAGTTAACCAACAGCCTACTTCCTGCAACCTCCCACTACAATTGCCTTATGTCTGTCCCATGCATGTTTGAATTCCCCCACTGTTTTAGACCCAACAACCTCCCCAGGAAGGCAGTTCCATGCATCCACCACTCTCTCCGTGAAAAAGAATTTCCTCACATTACCCCTGAGCTGTCCCCTCTATTTTTAAATTGTGCCCCCTTGTTCTTACACATCTCTTTTCTGAAAGATGCTACCCTCCTGGACTTTGTGATGGTCTGCATCTGTCCAAGAGGGAACCAGGATCCTAGGTGATAGGTTTAAATGCTTAATTGGAAAGCATTTAAACTAGCCAAGGGGAGGCACAGGAAAGGAGCAGGAAATCCTAGCCCCCCCCCCAAAAAATCAGGGTAGTAAGTGAGGTAAACACCAAGATAGAGATGTCGATAGGGAGAAGGATAGGGGTAAATGCAGAAAATAACAAAGGCAATAAGGACAGGGATGGGGAAAAAAGGGGTAAGGCCATCAAGAAATGGAGGGTAATGAGTACCAATGCCCATAGTCTGGGCAACAATCTCCCTGAACTGGTGGCCTTGATGGAAGAGGGATGCCTGGATATCGTAGCAGTCACAGAAACATAGTACACAGAGAAACATGACTGGAATATTAACAGAACAGGGAACACAACCTACAGGAGAGACAGGGAGGGGAGAAGAGGGAGAGGAGTAGCTCTCTATGTAAGGGAAGGGATAAAAGCAATGGAACAAAAGAGTAAACAGGGAGGAGATGAAGCACTCTGGGTCACCTTAGAGGCTGGAAATAGCACCACAATCTACACAGGGGTTGTATACAGACCCCCATATCAGGAGGAGGGAATGGACAAGGATATGATAGAAGGCATCCTTAGGATGGCAGAAAAAGGGGAGATACAGTTGATGGGGGACCTGAATATGCCAGATGTTAACTGGAGCACCTCTGCTGCAGCCACATCCAAGAGCAGGGCCATTCTCGATGCCCTACAGGTAGCATGCCTCAGACAGCTAGTTTTGGAACCCACTCATGAGGGAGCAACCTTAGACCTCATACTCTCAAATGGGGACAGAGAGAGGATCTAAGATCTAGAAGTGGGTAGCCATCTGGGAACAAGTGACTATCAAACAGTGTGGTTTACGATAAACTCAGCTACAGAGTCAAGCCATATAAAAGTGAGGGTACTAGACTTCAGGAGGGTTGACTTTGGCAAGATGGGAGAGTGCCTTAGAAAAGCACTAGCAAACAGGCTAGAAGGAGGGGTGGAGCAACAATGGGGAAACATCAAAACTACCATCACAGAGGCAACAAGCCTTTGTGTGAAGCAAATAAACAAATCAAAACAAAAGAAAAAGCTACTATGGTTCTCAAAAGGGTGGCAGGGAAGGTTAGGGAGAAAAAGATAGCATTTAGGAAGTATAAGGAAACACAGAAGGAGCAGGACAGAAAACTGTACCAGTTAAGGCAGAAGGAGGAAGGGAGGAAAGTCAGAATAGCAAAGGCCCAAACTGAAGAAAAGATAGCCAACTTGGTTAAGAAGGTGGATAAAACCTTTTATAGGTACATCAGGTAGCGTAGAAAGACAAAGGGAGGGATAGTGAGGCTGAATAGAATGGACGGTGGGTGGGCAGAGAGGGACAGTGAAAAAGTAGGGATACTGAACAAATACTTCTGCTCAGTATTTACAAAAGAGGAGGAGGAGGAGGGCGTGGAATCTCAAATCTCAAAATTCTCAAAATCTCAAAAATCTTAAGTTCTCAAATAAATCAAAATTCCATATCGCAATATGTCGAAAAACCCTAAAATTCAAAATTTCAAATCTCAAAAATCTCTAAAACTCAAATTAACTCAACCACCTATCGTGATATGTCAAAAAATCTCAAAATCTAGTGCTTCTTAAAATCTCAAAAATCTTAAAATCTCAGTCAACTCAAATTTACATCATGTCGAAAAATCTCAAAATCTCAAAAATTTCAAAATCCCAAAAAATCTTAAAATCACTAAATAACTCAATGCACTATACCACATGTTCTAAAAACTTAACCAATATTCTCAAATTCAAAATATCTTAAAATCTCAAATATCTTTAAAATCTCAAAAACTCAAATTTGATATTACAAGATGTCGAAAACTAAAATCTTCATAATTTCAACATCTCAAAAATCTTAAATCTAAAATAATTAACCACTATATCACAACATGTCGAAAATCTCAAAATCTCAAAAATTCTCAAAATCACAATAAATCTTAAAATCTCAAAATAACTCAAATCCACTATATCGCGACATGTCGAAAATTCTCAAAATCTCAAAAACTCTCAAAATCTCAAAAAATCATAAAATCTCAAAAAAATCTCAAAATCTCAAAAATTCTCAAAATCTAAAAAATTCTTAAAATCTCAAAATAAGTCAAAATTCACCATATCACGAGATGTCGAAAAATCTCAAAATAAAAAAATTCTCAAAATCTCAAAAAATCTTAAAATCTCAAAAAAACTCAAAATCACCATATAGCGAGATGTCAAAAAATCTCAAAATCTCAAAAATTCTCAAAATCTCAAAATTTCTTAAAATCTCAAAATAAATCAAAATCTCCATATGTCGAAAAATCTCAAAATCTCAAAAATTCTCAAAATTTCAAAAAATATTAAAATTTC
Organism: Neoceratodus forsteri; assembly: GCA_016271365.2. Lineage (NCBI taxonomy): Eukaryota > Metazoa > Chordata > Ceratodontiformes > Ceratodontidae > Neoceratodus > Neoceratodus forsteri. Next base: position 221,261,566 of record CM028135.1, read on the forward strand.
CATATCGCGACAAGTCGAAAACTCTCAAAATCTCAACAATTCTCAAAATCTCCAAAAAATTTTAAAATCTCAAAAATGACTCAAATCCACCATATCGCGACATTTCGAAAAACATCAAAATCTCATAATTTCTCTAAATCTCAAAAAATCTTAAAATCTCAAAATTAATCAAAATCTCCATGTCGAAAATCTACATGTCAAAAATCACAAAATCAAAATTCTCAAAATCTCAAAAAATCTAAAATCTCAACTAACTCAACTATCTATCATCGACATGTAAAAATTCTCAAAATCTCGAAAAATTCTCAAAATCTCAAAATAATCTAAGATCTCCATATCTCCATGCCAAAAATCTCAAAATCTCAACATTCTCAAATCTCAAATATCTTAAAATCTCAAATATCTTAAATTCTCAAAATATCTCAATCTCCATATCGTGCATATGTTTAAAATTTAAAAATTTCATAATTTTCAATTCTCAAAATATCTTAAAATCTCTAAATAAACTCAAAATCTCCATATCAGTGATATGTTGAGAAATCTTCAAAATTTCAAAATTCTCAAAATCCCAAAAAATCTTAAAATCTCAAAATAATTCAACCAATTATATCGCCTATACGTCGAAAAATCCGAAAATCTCAAAAATTCTCAAACTCTCAAAAACTTTAAATCTCAAATAAGTCAATCACTCATATCATGTCGAAAAATCTCAAAATCTAAAAAAACTCCAAAATATAAAAACTTAAATTCTCAAATAAGTCAAACTTCACCATATCGCGACATGTTGACAAAACTCAAAACAAAAAAATTCTCAAAATCTAAAAAAATCTTAAAATCTCAAAATAATTCAAATCCACCATATCGCGACATGTCTAAAAATCTCAAAATCTCAAAAATTCTCAAAATCTCAAAAAATCTTAAAATCTCAAAATAAGTCAAATTTACCATATCGCGACATGTCGAAAAATCTCAAAATCTAAAAAATTCTCAAAATATAAAAAATCTTAAATTCTCAAAATAAGTCAAAATTCACCATATCGCGACATGTCGACAAAACTCAAAACAAAAAATTCTCAAAATCTAAAAAAATCTAAAAAAAACTCAAAATCTCCATATCGCGAGATGTCAAAAAATCTCAAAATCTCAAAAATTCTTAAAATCTCAAAATAACTCAAAATCTCCATATCGCGACATTTCGAAAAACATCAAAATCTCAAAAATTCTCAAAATCTCAAAAATCTTAAAATCTCAAAATAAATCTAATCTCCATATCGCGACATGTTGAAAAATCTCAAAATCTCAAAAATTCTCAAAATCTCAAAAATTCTCAAAATCTCAAAAAAATCTTAAAATCTCAAAATGACTCAAATCCACCATATCGCGACATGTCGAAAAATCTCATAATCTAAAAAATTCTCAAAATCTCAAAAAATCTTAAAATCTCAAAAAAACTCAAAATCTCCAAACCTCAAAATCTCAAAAAATCTCAAAATCTCAAAAATTCTCAAAATCTAAAAAATTTTTAAAATCTCAAAATAAGTCAAAATTCACCATATCGCAAGATGTCGAAAAATCTCAAAATAAAAAAATTCTCAAAATCTCAAAAAATCTTAAAATCTCAAAAAACTCAAAATCTCCATATAGCGAGATGTCAAAAAATCTCAAAAATTCTCAAAATCTCAAAAAACCTTAAAATCTCAAAATAACTCAAAATCTCCATATCGCGACATGTCGAAAAATCTCAAAATCTCAAAAATTCTCAAAATCTCAAAAAAACTTAAAATCTCAAAATAAATCAAAATATCCATATCGCGACATGTCAAAAAATCTAAAAATCTAATAATTTCTCAACATCTCAAAAAATCTTAAAATCTCAAAATAACACAAATCCACCATATCGCGACATGTTAAAAAATCTCAAAATCTCAAAAATTCTCAAAATCTCAAAAAATCTTAAAATCTCAAAATAAGTCAAATTCACCATATCGCGACATGTTGAAAAATCTCAAAATCTAAAAAATTCTCAAAATCTAAAAAAATCTTATATTCTCAAAATAAGTCAAAATTCACCATATCGTGACATGTCGAAAAATCTCAAAATACAAAATTCTCAAATTCTCAAAACTCTTAAAATCTCAAAAAAACTCAAAATCTCCATATAGTTAGATGTCAAAAAATCTCAAAATCTCAAAAATTCTCAAAATCTCAAAAATTCTTAAAATCACAAAAATGACTCAAATCCACCATATCGCGACATGTCGAAAAATCTCAAAATCTCAAAAAATCTTAAAATGACGCAAATCCACCATATTATGAGATGTCAAAACTCTCAAAAATCTAAAAATTCTCAAATCTTCAAAAATCTTAAAATCTCAAATAACTCAAAATCTCCATATGTGCTCGTGATTAGAAAATCTCAAAATCTCAAAATTCTCTATCATCTCAAAAAATCTTAAAATCACTAAATAACTCAAATACACCTATGCTACACGTCGGAAAACTCTTTAAATCACAAATATTCTCTTAAATCTCAAAATATCTTAAAATCTCAAAAAACCTGAAAATTCCATATCTGACAAGATGTTTTGAAAATCTAAAATCTTATAATTTCTCAACATCTCAAAAATCTTAAAATCAAAACTAATTCAAATCCACCATATCCACATTTTAAAAATCTCAAAATCTCAAAATTCTCAAAATCACAATAAATCTTAAAATTCAAATAACTCAAATCCATTCATCGCTACATATGCTGTCGAAAATTCTCAAAATCTCAAAAACTCTCAAAATCTAAAAAATTCTTAAAATCTCAAAATAAGTCAAAATTCACCATATCGCAAGATGTCGAAAAATCTCAAAATAAAAAAATTCTCAAAATCTCAAAAAATCTTAAAATCTCAAAAAAACTCAAAATCTCCATATAGCGAGATGTCGAAAACTCTCAAAATCTCAACAATTCTCAAAATCTCAAAAAATCTTAAAATCTCAAAAATGACTCAAATCCACCATATCGCGACATGTCGAAAAATCTCAAAATCTCAAAAATTCTCAAAATCTCAAAAAAACTTAAAATCTCAAAATAAATCAAAATATCCATATTCATGGTGTCAAAAATCTAAAAATCTAATAATTTCTCAACATCTCAAAAAACTATAAATCTTAAAATAATTCAACCACCATTTCACGATAATGTTTAAAATCTCAAAATCTCAAAAATTCTCAAAATCTCAAAAAATCTTAAAATCTCAAAATAAGTCAAATTCACCATATCGCGACATGTTGAAAAATCTCAAAATCTAAAAAATTCTCAAAATCTAAAAAAATCTTATATTCTCAAAATAAGTCAAAATTCACCATATCGTGACATGTCAAAAAATCTCAAAATACAAAATTCTCAAATTCTCAAAACTCTTAAAATCTCAAAAAAACTCAAAATCTCCATATAGCGAGATGTCAAAAAATCTCAAAATCTCAAAAATTCTCAAAATCTCAAAAATTCTTAAAATCACAAAAATGACTCAAATCCACCATAACGCGACATGTCGAAAAATCTCAAAATCTCAAAATCTTAAACTGGACGAATCCACCATATTGCATGTAAAAATCTCAAAATAATCTAAATCTCTATCGGTGACATGTCGAAAAAATCTCTAAATCTCAAAAATTCTAAAATCTCAAAAAATCTTAAGTTCTCAAAATAAATCAAAATCTCCATATCGCAACATGTCGAAAAACCTCAAAATCTCAAAAATTCTCAAAATCTCAAAAAATCTAAAAATCTCAAATTAACTCAAATCCACCATATCGCGACATGTCAAAAAATCTCAAAATCTAAAAAATTCTCAAAATCTCAAAAAATCTTAAAATCTCAAAATAACTCAAAATCTCCATATCGCGTCATGTCGAAAAATCTCAAAATCTCAAAAATTCTCAAAATCTCAAAAAATCTTAAAATCACTAAATAACTCAAATGCACCATACCATACATGTCGAAAAATCTCTAAATCTCAAATATTCTCAAAATCTCAAAATATCTTAAAATCTCAAAATATCTTAAAATCTCAAAAAAACTCAAAATCTCCATATTACAAGATGTCGAAAAATCTAAAAATCTCATAATTTCTCAACATCTCAAAAAATCTTAAAATCTAAAAATAATTCAAACCAATTATATCACAACATGTTCGAAAATCTCAAATCTCAAAATTCTCAAAATCGCAATAAATCTTAAATCTCAAAATAACTCTAATCCATCATATCGCGACATGTGAAAATTCTCAAATCTCTAAAACTCTCAAAATCTCAAAAAATCATAAAATCTCAAAAACTTCTCAAAATCCTCAAAATTCTCAAAATCTAAAAAATTTTTAAAATCTCAAAATTTCAAATTCACTATATCACTTAGATGTCGAAAAATCTCAAAATAAAATTCTCAAAATCTCAAAAATCTTAAAATCTCAAAAACTCAAAATCACTATATTAGATGTCAAAAAAATCTCAAATCTCAAAATTTCCTAAAATCTCAAAATTTCAAATCTCAAATAAATCAAAATCTCCATATGTCGAAAACTCTCAAAATCTCAACAATTCTCAAAATCTCCAAAAAATCTTAAAATCTCAAAAATGACTCAAATCCACCATATCGCGACATTTCGAAAAACATCAAAATCTCATAATTTCTCTAAATCTCAAAAAATCTTAAAATCTCACAATAAATCAAAATCTCCATGTCGAAAATCTACATGTCAAAAAATCACAAAATCTCAAAAATTCTCAAAATCTCAAAAAATCTTAAAATCTCAAAATAACTCAAATCCATTTGTATCACTTACATTTAAAATCTCAAAATCTCAAAAATTCTCAAAATCTCAAAATAATTCAAAATCTCCATATCTCCATGTCAAAAAATCTCAAAATCTCAAAAATTCTCAAAATCTCAAAATATCTTAAAATCTCAAAATATCTTAAATTCTCAAAATAACTCAAAATCTCCATATCGCGACATGTCGAAAAATTTAAAAATCTCATAATTTCTCAAATTCTCAAAATATCTTAAAATCTCAAATAAACTCAAAATCTCCATATCGCGACATGTTGAGACATCTCAAAATCTCAAAAATTCTCAAAATCTCAAAAAATCTTAAAATCTCAAAATAATTCAAATCCACCATATCGCGACATGTCGAGAAAACTCAAAATCTCAAAAATTCCAAAATCTTAAAATCTTTAAAACTTTTTAAGTCAAATTTACTTTATCATGTCGAAAAATCTCAAAATCTAAAAAATTCTCAAAATATAAAAAATCTTAAATTCTCAAAATAAGTCAAAATTCACCATATCGCGACATGTTGACAAAACTCAAAACAAAAAAATTCTCAAAATCTAAAAAAATCTTAAAATCTCAAAATAATTCAAATCCACCATATCGCGACATGTCGAAAAATCTCAAAATCTCAAAAATTTTCAAAATCTCAAAAAATCTTAAAATCTCAAAATAAGTCAAATTTACCATATCGCGACATGTCGAAAAATCTCAAAATCTAAAAAATTCTCAAAATATAAAAAATCTTAAATTCTCAAAATAAGTCAAAATTCACCATATCGCGATATGTTGACAAAACTCAAAACAAAAAAATTCTCAAACTAAAAATCTTAAAATCACAAAACTCAAATCTCCAAAATCTCCATAAATGTCAAAAAATCTCAAAATCTCAAAAATTCTCAAAATCTCAAAAATTCTTAAAATCTCAAAATAACTCAAAATCTCCATATCGCGACATTTCAAAAAACATCAAAATCTCATAATTTCTCTAAATCTCAAAAAATCTTAAAATCTCAAAATAAATCTAAATCTCCATATCGCGACATGTCAAAAAATCTCAAAATCTCAAAAATTCTCATATTCTCAAAAAATCTAAAAATCTCAAAATAACTCAAATCCACCATATCACGACATGTTGAAAAATCTCAAAATCTCAAAAATTCTCAAAATCTCAAAAATTCTCAAAATCTCAAAAAATCTTAAAATCTCAAAAATGACTCAAATCCACTATATCACTACATGTCAAAATCTCACAATCTAAAATTCTCAAATTCAAAAATCTTAAAACTTCAACTCAAAATCTCCAAACCTCAAAATCTCAAAATTCAAAATCTTCAAAAATCTTAATATCTCTGAAATAAATCAAAATCTCATATCGCGACATTTCGTGAAAATCTCAAAATCTCAAAAATTCTCAAAATCTCAAAAAATAAAAAATCTTAAAATAACTCAAATTCACCATATCGCGACATGTCGAAAAGTCTGAAAATCTCAAATATTCTCAAAATCTCAAACAATCTTAAAATCTCAAAATAACTCCAATGCACCATATTGTGACATGTCAAAAAAATCTCAAAATCTCAAAAAATTTCAAAATCTCATAATTCCTCAAAATCTCAAAATATCTTAAAATCTCAAAAACTCAAAATCTCCATATCGTGACATGTCTAAAAATCTCAAAATCTCAAAAATTCTCAAAATCTCAAAAAATCTTAAAATCTCAAAATAACTCAAAATCTCCATATCGCGACATGTCGAAAAATCTCAAAATCTCAAAAATTCTCAAAATCTGAAAAAATCTTAAAATCTCAAAATAACTCAAATCCACCATATCGCGACATGTCGAAAAATCTTAAAATCTCAAAAAATCTTAAAATCTCAAAATAACTCAAAATCTCCATTTCAGATCCTGGTCGAAAAATCTGGACTAGGCAATATTAGAAATCCATGAAGGGTACATGGAAACTGCAAAATGGTCATTCATAACACAGTCATTTTATGGATGTTTTTCATCAAATTTTTAACATAGTAATTTTAACACCTCTGCTAATGAACAGTGTTACTGTGATTTTCTTAATCTGTCTTATACATTGATTTCACACATGACTGTGCCATTATGCCTTCCTTGAGGCGGGAAACACGCTTTGGCGAGAGATGTGAAAAATGACAGCTGTACTGCTCATAAGGAGGTATGGTAAAATGGCAATGTTGAAAATCAGGAGTGAACATATTGAAAATTTGCAAACTTACAAGCGTGCGTAGGAACAGCGCAATGCATGCTCGTAAGACAGTAATTTTTGGGAAATTTTTCACCAAATTTTCAACATAGCCATTTTAGCACCTCTGCTCATGAACAGTGTTACTGTGATTTTCTTAATCTGTCCCGAACATTGATTTCACACACCGACTGCACCATTGTGCGCTACATGCGCGGAAACACATTACAGGCCAGATGTGAAATGACAGCTGTACTGCTCCATAAGGAGGTATGGTAAAATGGCAATGTTGAAAATCTGGAGTGAACATATTGAAAATTTGCTAAATTAAGCGTATGAGGAACAGCGCAATGCATGCTCATAAAACAGTCATTTTTTGGGAATTGTTTACCAAATTTCAACATAGGGTTTTGGGCCTACCTTATGAACTGTGACACTGTCATTTCATAAATCAGTCCAAAAGATGGTTCCACACAGCTACTATGAAATCACCTTTCAGGGCAATTAAAGCCAAGACAGTGATAGAATTCGTGAGGTGTGGGTCCGAAAACTCCATGTTGAAAATTTGGTGAAAATATTCCCTAAATGCCCGAGATATGCACTCAAAATTGAAAAAAAACTCATTTATTACATTATACAGCTTACCGCATTTCCTCAGTTCACGGTCAGCTTTGAAGAGTGCAGACATGTTCCCAGTCCACTGAAGACTGTGCATAGCAGAGCTCAGAGAGAGTAAGTATGGGATGAGGAGGGGTGGGAGGCAGGATGCGCAGAGGGTGAGCACGGTTGAGGGGGTGGGTCAGGACAGTACAGCGCATGGTGGAAGGTATTTTTCTTCAGTTTTTTTAACTTAGACAATGTGGGACTTGTTGCCATGCTGGGGTGACCTTCCAGCATGGCAGCTGGAAACTGCTGGGGGCTGTGGAGCCAATGTGGATTGGGCACCCCTTGGCCATACAATCTGTTGCCAGCTGGGGTGGGCTCCAGCATGGCACCCTGTGGTCTCTTGGGGCACAGTGGAGCTGACAGGGATTGGGCACCCCTCAGCCAGCCACAATCTGTTGCCACGCTGGGGTGGGCTCCCAGTGTGGCATCTGGGAGAACTCTGTTGGGGGCGCAGCACAGCCGATGGGGGTTGGTCACCCCATCGGCCATACAATATTGTGTGTGGGGCATGAGCGCGCAGTATCTGCGTGGCGTGTGTGTGGGAGTGCGCATGAGCGTGTGAGTATCTTATCGCTGCTCACTTAGCCGTGGCTCTCCCTTTGAACTGTACGGCCACTGCATTTTCAACTGCTGTCATAGACAGCTGAAGCGTTCATTGGAGAACTGCGGCCATGCCTGCAAACACTCTAATTGAATTGGAAGATGGGTGCCACACCTCTGAAAACTTATATGATGGCACTATGGGCCAGATATTCAAAACTTTGCCCAGGGGCAAAATTAGCACTGCCCAGCGGGCAAACTGTGCCCAGAGCAAAAACATAGCCATATTCAAAATGAATAGCCCGTTGCAAACCCAGCTGAATATAGCACGCGAAGAGCCAGGCAAACAGGCCCCTGGTGGGGGAAAACATTGCCCAGGATTAAGATAGCACTAAATATAGCAGGAAGATGGCACTGAATATGGTAATCAGACAGAGGGCGGTGCAAACACCCACAAAAACAAAAGTCACAGGGGTGTAGCAGCTGTCCAGGAACACAGGAAAGCAGAAGAGCCCAGACACAACTGACAGTACCAGTGAAAGGATGGAATAACCTACAACCTGAAGTGAAATCAGAACATACAGAACATTGTCAAATCCCAAGTCCATCCCAAAAGACACAGGACACAGGAATGTCAACTTCAAAAAAGTATAATGTAAACTATGAAAATACAAAGTGCAAAGGCAATATGAACATATATACAGAAACAAAAAATCAAAAACATAGCAGGAACACTTTCTGTACAAATGGGGTGCAGAAAAACTAATGGAGGGGAAAGGGCAGGCGTAATAAAGGATTGAAAACAATGGGAAGAACATTAATAGTGCAAACAGTCAAATGTAAATGAAGCAACAGAACAATGGGGTAAGAATGTGGTTGTGAGAGGGATGTGAAGTGCAAGCAATGATGGGGAACAGGATGGCAGGAACAGGGCTAGGGACACTGGGCCAGGACAGGAAGCAGGGATAAGGTACACAGAATGCAGGGGTTAGGTGCGGGCAGGTGCGGCAGGCGTTCCTCTAAAGCAGCTGCAACATGTTGCGTCTCAGATATGAGTGCAGCCTGCTGTTCAATCGGGTCTGCTGCTGGCGCACTTATCCTCTTGCAAGCTCCTCCATTCCCTCACCCTCCTCTGGATGACTGGCCCACAGTGATGGCCTCGTGGACCTACAGGAGACAGTGGACCACATCAGGGCATGATAATGACTAAAAGAAAGCCATATTGCCACCACATTGTGGACAGCATGTCCCAACAACCATGCCCATGTGTTAGTATGTAACGAACTACAGCATACATAACATGTGGCCTGCAGGACAAGGCAATGCGTAACAGGCAGCATGCAACACCCCAGTGTACATCGATATGCATGGAAGTATGCTGAGAAACCAACAACGTGGAGGCCAGCCAGCACAGTGGGCGTGCTGTGGTTCGCAGTGCAAAGCAGACAGCCACCTCAGAGATGTGAGCGACAAGTGGACACTGACTGATGTGCACATGGGATGACACATGGGTGGGACATGCTGCTTACGGTCACACGCTATGATACAAACTACAGATGACACTTAACTGGAGAATTGCCACAGCCCCAACACGTGTGTAACCACATGCCTGTCATATACACCCCAACGATGGCCCACCCTGCTGCTGCCCTCCACCAGAACTGTTGACACTCAGCCAAACTGCCACCCGATGCCATAATACAGCAGCTGTACAAATGATGACGGGAAACCCTGAACGGGTGGGTGGGTGACTGACATATTAGTGTGCAACAGTGGCAAGTGACACAGATAAAGACCTCGACAATGACCACAGAGAACAATGACACTGGCATCAGAACAGTAGGGACTGCAGGACAGGTAACCAAGCAGTACACAACCAGTGGAAGTGCCAATGCCCAGCCACACCACTTGCTGCAACAGAAGGGTGAGGGGCCCACAATGGTGTGCATAGAATGGCACGGTGCTGTGACACCACCCATGCGAAGACACACACATGTGAAACACAGCCACTGGGCCTGGTCCACCAGTGGCACTGTGATGGGCCAAAGGCATGCACAGGACAGTGTCACCCTGGTGGTCAAAGGCATGGCGAGGCACACACATACCTGTGGAGCAGCATCTGCCATAGGGGCTGACAACCAGCACGCCATGCTACCACAGAACGCTCCTGCAGCACACCTGCATAACATGTGCTGAGCAGTGTGTGCACTACGGGGACAGAGGGACAGCACTCCTTGGGACAATGGCCCCCACATCAGAGCATGAGGCCCACAGGCAGAGTGCTGGCCAGACATCCATGTTCTACATACAATCCCAAACAGCCGCAGCCCTTCATAAATGCTGTACTCAGCAACCCCAAATGGTAAACCCTTCCAAAGCGGTATGATGTCTATCAGATAATTCCCCACTCTCTAATGAGGTTGTGCATTTCCCGTGTGTGCCCCCTCAGTTGAGTAAGTGGTTACTGGTCTGAACTCTGAAAACATTTGCATTTGATTTCGTGTTCCCTTATTAAATAGGGTATCTGGGACACTGTTGATAAATGTGAGATGTAACCGCAGAACTAGTGTATCCAAGTGATTGGAATATTGATATAAGTGTGTCAACCTGGGCCTCCTCTATTGATGTTCCAGGTGATGCCCTTGCATCATCTGTCCAGGTGGGCCCTTTGCACCCAGTCCAACCCCTCTGTCCACACAACAGCATTTAAAGCAGGGCCACACCCCAGTGGCCTTCAGTGACTAAAACGTCTGGTGTTGCCTAGGAACAGTTGACGGACATGTAGTTACCCCAAAGTGTACACTATGTGTTACAGTGTATGCCTACATACACACTTGCTCAACTGCTTGCCCTGAAAGCCAGACTCATAGTGGAAAAGCATAACATTGCAGTACTCACGCACAACACTACTATCACGGCCTCGGTGTTTTCTGCTGCAGCTGTCTGATCTGGGAGCACCCTCTTCTGTCGGATGATGGCCCTGTCTGGCTTGTGGCACGTCTCTGCCTGCCTGGTTTGTTTGTCGGCGCTCTGCAGGAGAAGAGGTACAGCATCGTCAGTACAATATCAGCCATAACGATGCGCTAAAGACCACCCTGTACCCAGTGGTGCAGCACAACACATGCAGTGGCAGGCGGTGCAGTGCACCACCAAAGCCATGCCATGACAGGGGTCCATGCACACTGTCTCACCCCTATCCCACCCAGTACACACATGGCTTCATGGACTCCACCCAGGCAACATGTGTAGCTTGCAGCAACACATAAGCACACCACGAACACACTGCCCCACTCACTCATGCCAGCAGTCATGCTACAGTTATCCTTTACCTGGCACAGGCACAGTCCCTCATGAACCATGGCCCTGCAGCATTCTAGCAGTGGTGGCTGCCTGCGCCTGAGGTCAGGCATAACGATGCCGGCACTTTTCACCATCACGTGGGATACCTGTGATGGCACTTTAGTCTGCGGGCAATGGGCTTCAGACCTGTGCAGGGCAAGTCACCCTCCGCGTGAGGTCCAAATAGGCGGCGATGGCGCCTTTCTGTGAGGCTGCACAAGGTTGGCAGTCTCAACCTCATCCACCGCCTGTCACGGCCCACCACTGCCCTTTGCCTGGCTCGCCCAGACATATTTGTGCTGTGGAAGGGGCAAATAAACTGAACAACAGTGCAGCAACTGTGCATACACCTGACGACACAGTACAACTGAAGTGCAGCGTTGCGCTGGCGTATGCCGTGGCGCGCGCTAACAGGAAGTGATTGCAATGCGGGCGTGACCCCTACCATCACCCTGGTCGATATTGCGCATGCGTGGCGCGCGGCTGAAGCTGGTTAGCGCTGCTGCAGCTGGTTAGCGCAGCGCTGCAGCTGGTTAAGCGCAGCTAAAGCTGGTAGCGCGGCGCTGGACAGCGCATGAGACAAAGGGTAACATGAGCATGCATGTGCTGCACATGGCGGCGCTGTTCCTCAATAAGCGCTGCTGTGCTGGCGCGGGCTATTCAGAGCCATATTCAATGGCTGTATGCAAATAAAGTGCCCAATATGCATGGGGCAAAAGCGATGTGATTAGTATATAATTATTCGCTCATTGCATGACTAACAGGCAGGATTGCCTGGCGGGCTATAAAAGGGCAAGCAGGCACCACCAGGTGTTGTATTGTGGAACTGCGGTGGGAATACAGCAGTGAACAACATGAGAGAGACATGCAACAGGGGATGGGCAGCAACAGCAGGTAGCTGTATCAAAGGGTGTGGATGAGGCATATTCATTGTACACAGTTGTGTCCAGTTTGGTCGACCGCCTGTCAGAAACCAATTATTAATCTAATCTGTGGTATTTGGGTTAGTGTTGCCACTGTGGACTGTGTCATGCATGTATGATCTCTTTAGAGTGTAGAGGAATCATCTGACAATTGTTTGGAGGGGTGCAGTTTGATGGGCCGTGTATATTATGTAATGTGGGGGAGTTGGAGACTGTGTACACTTCTGGTATGTGACGCCACCGTGGGACAACATACATCCCACTGCTTGTGCTCATCCCCTGACAGTACAATGTGTCATGTGTCAATGTTTGTACATTTGTGTCCTGACGCCAGGTGCACTGCTGCTGTACCATGACAGTGCCCGTCTTGTCTTCCTGCATGTGTGGGTGATGGCCTCTGCCCCACCCGGAGTACACAATGTACCAGTAAGTGGCTCCCATGCCACAGAAGCAGTCATGGGGGTTCATAGGCACATGTGTGACTACTACTCCAGATGCAGGACAGACAGTGGCAATGTGGCATGTGCAAACATACAGGCACATGCAGCCATCTGATATGTCCCATGTGGCCTGTAGCACTGAGGGGTGATATCATGCTGTCCACTGTGTGATGCAGTGCAGCACCATGACGCAGCCACTGACACCTGTCCACTTTTTATTATCCCATAGGTGTGCAGGCTCAGCGAACACATCTGTGCTAAAATTCTCCACAAGATGAGCTAAAACACCTGGCATAGAGGTAAGGTGAGAGAACATGTGTTGTCTTGGGGAGCCACTGATGCTGCTGTGCGGCAGGCTTGGGAGGAGGTGACTGCAGCGGTGAAATGGGTTGGTGGTGTGGGAGATCGACTGAGGCAGTCCGGAGCGTTTGGATGACCTCCTGCGGTGTGCAAAGGAGGAGGTGGCACAGCGCCACAGAGACAGGACCAGAACTGGTGGTGGTCCACAGGAACACCAGCAGCGTGCAGGAGCCCACATGGCGGTGGTGGCAACTCCCACATTGCCGGATGGTGGCAGTGGCAGGTGTGCCAGGTGACAGTGCGAGACATCCTTGCACTTCCAAGGCCGGGTCTGTATTTACATGTGCAACCCCTGTATGTGGTGCAGGCAAGGGGTGCATGGTCCTGCTTTGGTGTCCTGCACAGGCTGCACTGTATCCTGCAGAAATGATGGCTGGCATGGTTAAAGATCACTGTGGGTGGGTGGGTGCATGTTGGCACAGGCTTATGTGAGGTGGGTACCTGTCCTGAGGGCTGCATGGTGTGGTGGTGGTGGTGGTAGTGGTGGTGGTTTGCCACAGTGTCCATGGATGGATATTTGACCCTGTCCCTATTCTCTCCCTCAGCACTCTCGGACAGGCCTGCACCACCACAGCATGGGCCACAGATGCTAGCCAGGTTCCTGAGGTTGTGGAGGAGTTTGAAGATGATCGTTAACAACATCTGGACATTGTGTATCTCTCAGGGCCGTGAGGGGCCCAATGCATGTTAGGCATGCCCAGGGACAGGGCATGCAACTGCCTTGGAGGAGGGGCACACCTCACCAGGGCTGTTGGGAGACAGTGGGCACCTGGATGTTGCCCCAACTGAGGGAAGCGATGACAGGGTGGGGAGAGGTACTGCTGGTCACTGTCACCAGTGCAGATGACAGTGATGTCTCTACATATACATCAGCTGGACATTCCTGTGCCAGGGGATGTAGGGGTGGGGCTTGCTGAAGGCCATGGAACAGGTCTGAGTGCTTCTGTAGGTGTCGGCGGTGTGGCTGGTTACATGGGTGGTGGAGTGGTGTGGGTGGTGTTGCAGGACAGCAAGGCGTGCATTTTCTGACAACTGCTGAGGTTCCAGTCCATATGGTGCCACATTCCCACTGCTGCCTGTCGCAGCAGCCAGCTGTGGCAGTTGGTGCAGTGCCACAGACCCCACTGCCAGCTGCTGCTGTGGGTCCTGTGCCTCTGGTCCATGAGGCCATGGTGCCCAGCCACTCCTGCAGGCTGCTGTCCACATCACAGCAGGAGGCCCTTCTGGACCTGCATGCCGCTCTCGCGTGAGCTACCGGGCATGAAGCTGGAGTCAGATACGGGGAGGCAATAAGAGTGGGCTTTGCTGGGTGCTGAGCAGCAGGCAGAGGGACAGGTTTGGCCACCTGGTGGGTGCCATGAACCGTGGCTTCTCGGGGTTGACTGCTGCAGTGGTGGCAATCGGTGGTGTCGTGCAGGGGTGTGCCTATTGAGTCGGCAACATGGGTTTACGGTGGCTCTGGTGCACATGGCAGAGGAGGCACAGGCAGGCACACCGTGGGCGCGGGGGCTGCCACTGTTACCAGTTCAGAGCCATCACTGGCTCCACCTGCAACCCAGCTGGCTGTGTCCTCCATATCCCCTATCTGCCTCCACCAACCCTGAACTTGCAGGAGGCCAACCGTGCCTGCCTCACCTTCCACTTAGCTGTGTCCTCTGCACAGAGCACCCAGGGGTCCGTAACCCATGTGTGGTGCGAGGGAGCCGCCCGCATGCATGAGTTTGCGTCGCCGGTGATGCCACAGACTGTCTGGCGTGCTCTGGGTGCTTCCCTGTCATGCATGGGCGGATCTGTGCACACACACACACACACACACACACACACACCCCACCACATGTTGCCCCCTTTCCTCACAGCACACATTGCACCTCCCCATCATGATTACACCGTTTGTGTATCCCCACCACATATGTGCTGCACAATCATGGAGTCACACCACATGCACACACTATTTGTATTACACTGGGTTTGTTTGCTGTTGTGATTCTGGTTTTCACTGTAATGTTAGTCTGTGCACATTAAAATTGTTGCTCACTTGTACTCTTCTGGTTGTTGTGCAGTCTGTACTTACCCTCTGGTCTGTTGCAGTATCCTGATGATGTCGTCCCGGTGCTGTATGGCCTCATGTATATGTGAGGTCCCTCCTCTCCAGTTGCTCCACTATCCCCCTGACCACTGGCTCTGGCTCACTGTCAGACTGTCCCTCAGGTTCAGGTGCCTGTATCCCACGGTTCATTGCCTGTTGTGCAGCATACAACAGGGCTAGGAAGATCACGGCACTACCTTCTGAGGGTGTATATTGTAGGGCACCACCTGATGTCGTCAGGCATCTAATCCGCATCTTCAGGATGCCAAACACCCTCTCTATAATGTTTCTTGTTCTGGCATGTGCCTCATTGTAGAGCTCCTCCGCCACTGGAGGCCGGTCGGGTATGGTGTGAGCAGCCAGGGCCGCAGAGGATAGGCACTGTCTCCTGTCAAAACATATAACTTGTTAGTGCTGTACTGTGGTCTGTCAGCTGCTGTCCTGCACCTGTCTGTGGCCCTCCCACATCCCTTCCCTGGCCTGCAATGCCTGCCCATCCATGCTGTTGTGTGTTTGCCTTGTGTGCTACAACTCACCGACTAGTTGTCCACTGGGTATTCTGCCCTCCTCAAAGGCCTGACACAGCTGAGACTGGTGCCAGATGAAAGCGTCGTGGGCACTGCCGGGTACTGTGCGCATATACATGTGATGGCCCACGGCATCGCACCACCTGGCGGTTTATGGAGTGGTACCCCTTCCTGTTCACATACACATCACTGCCATCTCCAGGTGGTGCAGGATGGGGACATGGGTGCAGCCAATGGCACCCAGTACAGATGGTAGGTGTGCAACTCGATGGAACTGCTGCATTGTTTCACTGCGCTCTGCTGCTGTGCTGGGGAATACTATGAATTCCGAAGCATGTGGCAGGAGAGCCTCTAGGGAACTGGGTCAGGATGCGTGGTGGCGATCAATGTTACCCTAATGGTGTCCCCCATTGGTGGTGGAAACGTCCCTGTGGCAAGGGAAGCACATCGCTGCGTCACCTTCTCCTCCACTGTCATGGCATGACTGCGTCTGGTGTTTGACTGCAGCTGCTCATAGCAGGAGTTCGCAGAGCTGCCTCAACATTCCCTGTTCATCTGGTACCGCCAACGATGTGGTCATCAGGCAGGGTCTCAAAGGAGATCCTGGGCGGACTGTCTCTTTCACAACATACCGCCTCCTGTGCCATGCGTTGGCCCATGTTGTGCCTGCTCCTTTCCTCCACCTCCTCCTCCTCCACTACAGCTGCCATCAATGGCAGGATCACTGCTACTGGGACTGCACATTCCTACTTCCTGTGCTGCTCCTCCTCCCTCTGTGTTTGCCCTGTGTTAGACTCGGCCTTTTAGGCGGTAACGCGCCAGCTTAAGGGCTGCGCTTATGTATCCTATGCGTATGCTTGACCTTTGAATATCCCCTCATGCTGCGCTCTTGCACCCCACCCATCCTTTGCCCCTTGTATACATTACTGGTTGGCCCAAGCGCTACTGCAGTTTGGCAGCTATTTGGCCTTTTGAATATGGCAGACCAGCGTAATCCCAGCTAAACCTGCGCAATGCTTTTGCCCTTGCAAGGTTTTGAATATCTGGCTCTATGTTTCTTGCACATGCATGCAAGCAAACATAAAAAGTGCAAAATTATGCACCTGGGACACAGAAACCCTGGGAAAGGTACAGGATTGGGGGGAAGGAGTTGCTGACAGTCACAAAGAAGGAAAGGGACCTGGGGTTCTTATTTCAGATGACCTGAAAATGTCAATGTGGTAAGGCAGCTGGGAAGACCAGTGACATGCTGTGGTGCATAGGCAGGGGTATCACCAGCATAAGGAGGGAGGTAGTGATGCCATTATATAAAACCATGGTTAGGCTTCACATGGAGTACTGTGTGCGGTTCTGGAGGCTGCACCTTTGTAAGGATATTAACAGGCTGGAGGTGGTCCAGAGAAGTGTGAATGAGATGGTACAGAGCTTGCAACACAATACTTATGAGGAGAAATTAAGGGGCCTCAATATGTACTCACTGGAAGATAGGAGGAAAAGAGGGGATATGATAGAAACATTCAAGTACCTCAAGGGTATAAATATAGCTACTGAGAAGCAGGAGACAGCTGCTATAGGCATATGTGCCAGCTTGTGTGTGATATCCTTTTGGTCTTATAAATTTGTACTCTCCAGTATTTCAGTAACCACATGACCACACTTCCTTCTTTAGGCAATTTTATGCTGGTTGATGCCTGGTGTCAGATGGCAGTCAGAGGGCTCACCAGATTGTGTTGCCATTTGAAAAACTTCATAGAGTGTTCTTTTACTGGTAAGTGTTTTGGAAAGCTGGTAAAGGTCTCACAATTTTTAATATGATTTTATCTCCTTATGTCTGTCCCCTTTGGTCCCCCCGTTCCCATACCCCCAACAGTCATCAATGGCCACAGCTGCACCCTTCTTCTTGCCAAGATGGTGGGTGAGAAACATAGAAACATAGAATTTGACAGCAGATAAGGACCGCTTGGCTCACCTAGTCTTCCCCATTGCCCTACCTGATGGATAAGCTGCAGATTCTAGTTACTCAACAGCTTATTTCCTCCTAGCCCCCAGTAGAATTGCTTCATGTCTGTCTATGAGCAGCTGCCTTCAGTCTGTGAAGTCTGATGTCTTTCAGTGCCACTTATTGGTCATCTTCCAACACAAGCGAGGCGCTGCCAGCCCAAAACTAACTCAGGACAAGCAGGTTTCAAAGTGGGGAAGAAATGGAGTGAGCAAGAATCAAGTACTCATTCAGATGCAGTGTCGATTTTAAGATCAGCATACTGGTGGGGACACTGCAAATAGAACCCCAGCCCCTTAAGCAGCCTTATGAAGAGTAAAGGCTTCTCGAAGCACTGGGGTTCTGTTTATTGTACTATAAGTGAGCTGCATCTAATTCGGTAATTTACTGTACCTTACATCTGGATGTATGGTAAGCCCAACTTTAAATAAACACTGTACCTGAATTAACACATGATGCCGTAGAAACATAGAATTTGTCAGCAAAAAAGGACAGCTCAGCCCACCCAGTCTGCCCAAGTGTTCTCTACATACTTGTAACTCCTGCCTGTGTATGTTACTGCATGTTTTATTCTGCCTGCGTCCATCAGGACCTCCTTTTGAATGGCCTTGCATGATGGATTTTTTCCTGCAATGAACTTGAACCTACTCCACTACCATAGCCTTATTGCTCTCCATTGACCACCTCCTTCCCCTTTCTCTAATATACCCCTATGTTTATCCTATGCATGCTTCATGCCCCCTACCATTTTAGCTTCCACCACATCTTCTGGCAGTCTCTTCAAGGCATCTACCACCCTTTCAGTAAATAAATATTTCTTCACATCTATCCTAAATGCCCCCCAGCTTCATTGTATGTCCCTTGGTTTGGGTGCTCATCTTCATTTGAAGGAACCTCCTCAACTGTACCCTCTTTACCCCTATGAGGTATTTTGTAGGTCTTGATCATGTCACCTCTCACCCTCCTCTCTTCCAGAGTGCACATGTTGAGATTCTTCAGTCTTTCCTTGAAGGGATTCCAGTGAACATTTTGAACCATTTTAGTTGCCTTTCTCTGGAAAACCTCCACCTTATATCCTTTCTGAAGTGTGGACTCTAAAACTGGACACACTATTCCAGCTGAGGGTATACCAGGGAGTGGTACAATGGCAGCACAAAATTCCTCCTCCTCCTACTGGAGATGCCACTCCTTATGCACCTCAGAATCCAATTTGTCCTGCCATAGCCTTGTCACACTGTACTGCCATCTTGAGGTCCTCTGATATAATAATCTCAAGGACCCTTTCATGTCTAGTGAGTATCAGTACCTCCCCCCATCCTATACCCAGCATCTGGGTTCCTCTGCCCTAGGTACATGATTTTACACTTGTTGGCATTGAACCCCAAGTAAGTAAGAAAATTGAATTGATTTGAATGAATTGCAGGCTTTTAAGCAGCTTTTCAGGGCATGTGTATGTGTGTGTGTGTGGGGGGGCTCTGCTACTATAACTATTTGCTTTTGATTTGGTATAATGTGTGAACAGACTAACCCTGCTCCCCACTCAGTGTGCTATATTGGAGATAAAGAGCCCAAATAGCATTGGGCCAAGCATTGAGCCCTGCGGCACCCCACTTGTCACTGCTCTGGGTGTCAAGAGTTACCCCCCCACCACCACCACCCTCTGCACCCTCCCCTGTAGCCAGTTCTCTATCCATTTAGTCAGACCACCTTCCACCCATAACCCTCCTTCTCCTCACTCTTCTCCTCCTTGGCCTGTCTCCTTTCTCTCGTTAGTCCGCACCCTTCCTCCTCCTTATTTTTACTGGGTGGTGGTGCCTTCTGTATTACACTTAGACCACTCTGCCCACCCCCTTCCAGGGTTACTACGCTTCTGCCTTTACCTATATCTAGGGCAGTGAGCTCATCAGGCTCCCCTGTCCAGACCTTTCTACCAACCTCAGTCTTTTACCCACACTCCCATTTGTTGAAATCCACCTAAGTAGAGATATACCCCTTTAATCTTGCCTTTTTTTTAAATATTTTCTCACTGGGCTACAGTCGGCTTGGTCATCCCGACTGACCCCCCTAGCCCTGCCCCCGACATCAGGCCGACCTGCTCACCTCCACAGATTACTTCCATGGTGGGGTGGTGAGGAGCTTCCCAGGTCGACCCACTGGAGCAGGATCTGGTTGAGGAGGCGCCATTTGGGGTGGGCGGAGGGGGGTCGGAAGCTCATGCTTCCTGACCATAGCCCATTTTCTACTTTTCTAGCCTTTTTGGAGTGCAGGCGTGCAATGACGCTTAGGCACAGCATGCCAAAATCCACCACACTCTTCCAATCTTTACTACACCGCTGTAGTAGTGCCCACGGTCATCACCAGGGGCTGCTATAGAGCGGTGGTTCCCTGGATCCCACCCCGGGATAGGAGAGCAGTCCTCCAGATGCTCAATCCTATCCCTGCTTTGCCAACCCCTGGTGGCCCGGGCTTGTGTCTGAACCCAGGTTGCCAACATGGCATGAGGTGTGGCATCCGGCACCTCAACCCTCAGTGCCAGTGGCCCGGCAGCACTGCTGCCTTTAATACTCCCTTCCCCTTCCTGCTCCAGTGTACCCTGTCCCCTGCGTACAAGTCACTATTCCCCCCAGACCCTATCCCAGTTAGTCACTAACCCATAATGTTTTGTGTGGCACCAATACCTCAGCCACTTGAACTCCTGAAGGCTACCCTTCCTCCCCATGCTTGCACATGGTACCAGCAGTACCTCCAAGAATGTCACCAACTTCTCCACCCCTCTCACACTGCCTGCCCAAGTACTCAAACCTCCCCCTCACTACTTCCACAGTGTCCCCCGCCAATTCCTTTGTAACCACATGCAACAGTAAATGAGGTTTCTTCCTCCCACTCACTGCACGCTTGAGCAGTGCCTGCCCTGCCCCTCCTGCAGTCAATCTGAGGACAGCTTCAACCCAAATACGGCTGTGCCTTCCCCCCTTGGCCCCATCTCACCTATTTTGGTATATAATCCCCCAGGATGAGTACCACCTTGTCTCTTACCCCCTTTCCCTTCTAATGCCCCTTCCACCACCTCAGTATTCATTCTTCCCCATCCCTTACCCCAACTGCACCATCTGTGACTTCTGCATCTGTACCCCCTATTTCCACCTCACCTTTTTCTCTGCCTTATTCCTCCCATCCCCCTTGAACCCCTTCCCAGCCTGACTACTTCCTACTGGGCTTCCCATGTCAACCTCCTCTCCTTCCCTGCTGATTTCCAACCTCTCTCCTATCCCCGCTGTTGTCGATTTAGAGCCCCATTCCCTTCTACCCCAATAGTGATGCCCCCATCCGTCTCCCTTCCCATAGCCTTCTCTTCTTCAGTCACCACCCTCTCCTTCCTTACTAACCCCCTTCTACCCTTTTGTCCTCGCTATCTCTTCCCCTACCTGTTGCCATCCCTCTCATGCCCCGCTTGTCCTCCCCTTCAGTATGTTCCTGCTCCCCCTCTCTGTCCCATAGCAGAGGCTCAAATTTATTCATAGTTGATACCTATCCTACATCTCTTCTCCCTATCTGTTCCCCCCTCCTACTTGTTCCCCTCCGTGCCACCCCTGGTCCCTCCCTACCCGCAGCCATCTGCTCTCTCCCCTGGTGTTCCTCTGGGTCTCTTCCTCCCCCATCAGGAGGCCTCCACCCTCGCCTATGGCACCCCCTTCCTTCACCTCTCTTTTCTACTAGTGCCTCTGATACTGGGGTCAGGTTCAGTCCCTTGTTATTCTTCCTCCATCCACATTTGCCATCCCCTATTCCCCCCTCAGGATGCCTACCATACTCATCTGCCCTGCCACTTACACTCCTCCCTAACCTCCACAGTTCCTCCCTCAAACTAGCCAGTAATCTACAGATCATAGACCCCCCATCCTCCAAGCCCAGTCCAGGATCATGGCAGACCCACACCCTGTACACCCCTCCACCCATCCAAAGATGCCTGCCCTATTGACATGTGGCACCTGCCCCATTTTGGCCCACATCTTATGTTACGGGCTCTTACTCCCAGGTTCTGTACCCTACTACAACTGTTACACCCCTATGTACTCAAATTCCTGTCCCCACCCCCACAGTAGTTCCTCTGCTGACCCCATGCTAAACGGGGTAATACAGTCTCAAATCTCATCCATTAGATACTGTATTACTGAAGCAATCCTAAAGCCTCCTTGTCTGTTTTTCACCCCACACTTACCATACTTTTTGTTCTTAGCTTTCATATAGTTTCACTTAGTCCAGTTAGAAATCCTATTGCACTCCAAGTATTACTCAGCTCAGTTAGAGAAATAAACAGAACAAATAAATATGTATTATTACAGCAATTATAACAGTATAGCTCAGTACTTACCTCAGTTAGAGTAATAAACAGAAAAACTTAATCTGTATTATTACAACAGTCCTAAAGTATCCAATCATTGCTTTGTCTCCACTCCAGAGACTCTGCTGTAATATAGGACCACAGAGGACCCAGAGCAGGAGGGTGGGCAACTGTAAAGTCCTGGCAGAGCTCCACTGAGTTCACTCACTCCCCCTTTCTCACTCGCTCATTCCATTTCTCCCGGCACTGCAGGCTGCCCTTTTGTTCTGGGCTCCTGCTTGTACTGGCACCTTTTTCTGCCCACAAAGAAATCTGCAGCAGTTTCGACAGAGCTCCGTTAAGCTTGCTCACTACCCCCTCTGTCACTCACTCACTCATTCTGTTTCTCCCGGAGCTGCAGGCTGCCCTTTTGTACTGGGCTCCTGCCTGCATTGGTACCTTTTTCTGCCCACAAAGAAATCTGCAGCAGTCCCGACACAGCTCCGTTGTGCTCGCTCACTCCCCCTCTCTCACTCTCTCATTCTGTTTTTCCTGGTGCTGCAGGCTGCCCTTTTGTACTGGGCTCCTGCCTGCGTTGGCACCTTTTTCTGCCCACAAAGAAGTTTACAGCTGTCTCGACAGAGCTCCGCTGAGGTCAATCACTCCTCCTCTCTCACTCGCTCATTCTGTTTCTCCTGGTGCTACAGGCTGCCCTTTTGTACTGGGCTCCTGCCTGCACTGGTGTTTTTCTGCCCAAAAAGAAATCTGCAGCAGTCCCAACAGAGCTCTGTTGTGCTTGCTTACTCCCCATCTCCCGCTCACTCAATCCATTTCTCCCGGCACTGCAAGCTACCTTTTGTACTGGGCTCCTGCCTGTGTTGACACCTTTTTCTGCCCACAAAGAAATCTGCAGCAGTCCCGATAGAGCTCAGTTAAGCTTGCTCACTACCCCCCTCTGTCACTCACTCATTCTGTTTCTCCAAGAGCTGCAGGCTGCCCTTTTGTACTGGGCTCCTGCCTGCATTGGTACCTTTTTCTGCCCACAAAGAAATCTGCAGCAGTCCTGACACAGCTCCGTTGAGCTCGCTCACTCCCCCTCTCTCACTCTCTCATTCGGTTTTTCCTGGCACTGCAGGCTGCCCTTTTGTACTGGGCCCCTTCCTGCATTGATGCCTTTTTCTGCCCACAAAGAAATCCACAGCAGTCCCAACAGAGCTCCGTTGAGCTCGCTCACTCCCACTCCATCACTCGCTCATTCTGTTTCTCCCGGCGCTGCAGGCTGCCCTTTTGTACTGAGCTCCTGCCTGTGTTGGAACCTTTTTCTGCCCACACAGAAGTCTGCAGCAGCCCTGACAGTGTTCAGTTAAGCTTGGTCACTACCCCTATCTCACTCGCTCAATCCTAATCTGTTCCAAACACTAATTTCCCAAAGTGACTGTGCTATTCTGCACCAGAAGCACAAAAACACATTTCAGCCAGGACGTGAAAAATGACAGCTTTACTGTTCATAAGGAGGTGTGAAAAAATGTCAGTGTTGAAAATGTGGCATGAGAATATTAATAATTTTCAAAGTTACAGGGGTGCATGGAAACTGCACAATGCACGCTCGTAACACAGTCATTTTATGGACTTTCATCACAAAATTTTCAACATAGGTATTTTATGACCTTTGCTCATGAACAGTGTCACTGTGGTTTTCTTAATGTGTCTTGAACACTGATTTCCCACAGCGAACGCGCTATTCTGTGCAAGAAGTGCAAAAATGTATTTCAGCCAGGATGTGAAAAATGACAGCTGTACTGTTCATAAGGAGGTGTGGAAGAATGCCAATGTTGAAAATCTGGAGTGAAAATATTGCAAATATGCGACGTTACAAGCGTGCCTAGCATCTTCACAATGCACGCTAGTAAAACAGTCATTTTTTGGATTTTTCTACCAAATTTATTACTCAGCTCAGTTAGAGGAATAAGCAGAACAAATAAATATGTATTATTACAGCAATTATAGCAGTATAACTTAGTACTTAGCTCAGTTAGAGAAATAAACAGAAAACTTAATCTGTATTTTTACAGCAGTCCTACAGTATCCAATCATTACTTTGTCTCCACTCCAGAGACCCTGCTGTAATATAGGACAACAGAGGAAACTGGGCAGGAGGGTGGACAGCTCTAAAGTCCTGGCAGAGCTCCAGTGAGCTTGCTCACTCCCCCTCTCTCACTCACTCATTCAATTTCTCCCGACGCTGCAAGCTGCCCTTTTGTACTGGGCTCCTGCTGGCATTGGTGTCTTTTTCTGCCCACAAAGAAATCTGCAGCAGTCCTGACACAGCTCTATTGAGCTCACTCACTCCCCTTCTCTCACTTGCTGGTTCTGTTTGTCCCGGCGCTGCAACTGCCCTTTTGTACTGGGCTCCTGCCTGTGTTGACAACCTTTTTCTGCCCACAAAGAAGTTCACAGCTGTCCCGACAGAGCACCGTTGAGGTCACTCACCCCACTCTTACACTCACTCGTTACTGTTAGAAGATATGCAAAACATGACAGCTAAAGGTGAGGTTCTGATAATGTGAGACTTCAACATGCCAGATATAAATTGGTCAATACCAGCAGGGACATCTGCCAGAACTAGACACATGGTGGATTCCCTGCAGGGGAGGGCCTCAAACAACTGGTACAACAACCCACAAGAGACAGGGCTATCCTAGATCTACTACTCACTAACAGGGAAAGGATCACAGATCTCCAGGTAGAAGGTCACCTGGGTGCCGGTGACCATCACATGGTATTGTTCAATTTGGCCACTAGAAAAAATCATCCCATTCCAAGGCAAAAATATGGGACTTTAGAGGAGCTGACTTTGATAACATGGCCAACAGAGTTAAGCTAGACCTGGCAAAAAGAAATACAGGTGAGGGGGCACAGGCAAAGTGGGTAAGCATTAAAGATGCAATACTTGAAGCAACATCCCATTGTGTTAGTGAGAAAAGGAAGTGCAAAAGAAGAAGGAAACCACATTGGTTCTCAAACACAGTAGCAGAAAAGGTCAGAGCCAAAAGGCTGGCCTTCAGGAAATATAAGGGAATGCAGCAGGATGAAGACAGGGAGGCATACCAAACTTCCCTAAGGGAAGCAGGGAAGGCAGTTAGGCAGGCAAAGGCCCAAACCAAGGAAACACTAGCACAAACAGTAAAAGAACATGACAAGACTTTCTATAGATACATTAGTGAAAGGAGAAAGTCCAGAGGGGGTATTGCTAAGATCAAAGTGGATAAGGGGGCTTGTGATGAGGAGGACCATGTAAAATCATCTATCCTAAATAGATACTTCTGCTCAGTATTTACTAAAGAGAAGTAGGGCAGCGCCAACAGCTCAGAACCATGGACACAGGGGGGATGGAGGTGTGCACTAGTCCCTTCACAAAAGAAAGGGTTCTACAACAGCTCGATAAGCTCAGGGTGGACAAGGGAATGGGACCTGATGGCATACATCCCAGGGTACTAAAGGAGCTAAGGGTTTAACTAGCAGAGCCATTATCAGAACTGTTTAGTAAGTCTCTGAGCACAGGAGAGGTTCCAGAAGACTGGAGAAGGGCTCATGTGATCCTGCTCCACAAGAGGGATAACAGGGAGGAGGCAGGGAACTACAGACCAGTCAGTCTTACCTCAGTAGTGGGCAAGATTATGGAGGGACTCCTTAAGGAAAGGATAGTGAAACACCTGGAATCCACAGGAGCACAGGATCCAAGACAGCATGGGTTTACAAAAGAAAGGTCCTGTCAAACTAATCTCATAGATTTCTTTGACTGGGTAACCAGAGTAGTGGACCAAGGGGGAGCAGTTGATGCTTCCTATCTTGACTTCAGCAAAGATTTCAGTACTGTTCCACATAGAAGACTGATTAATAAGCTGGGTAGGCTCAGGGTGGGTCAGAAGTTGGTCAACTGGGTGGCAAACTGGTTGACGGGCAGAAAACAGAGAGTGGTGGTAAATGGTATACAGTCAGAAGAGATGCAAGTCACAAGTGGGGTACCTCAGGGATCAGTTCTGGGGCCAATCCTCTTCAATATCTTCATCATGGACATTGCATATAGACTGGAGGTTTGTCTCTTTGCAGATGACACCAAGATCTGCAACAGAGTAGATGATCCAGATGGGGTCAGCAGAATAAGAAGAGATCTGGATAAACTAGTAAAATGGTTGGAAGAGTGGCAACTGGGGTTTAATGCAAAGAAGTGCAAGATCATGCACATAGGGAAGAGAAACCCTGAAGTCACCTGTAGGCTGGGAGGGGAGTTACTGGCAGTCACAAGGGAAGAAAGAGACTTGGGCGTCATCATCACCGATGACCTGAAATCATCCAAGCAGACCACTAAAGCAGTAGGTAAGGCTAGAGGGATGTTGGTGTGTATTAGTAGGAGTTTCACAAGTCAGAAGAGGGAGGTAATAATCCCTTTTTACAAGACACTGGTTAGGCCCCATCTGGAGTACTGCATGCAGTACTGGAGGCCACACCTTCACAAGGACATTAAACAAATTGAGGCAGGCCAGAGAAGGGCAACCAAAATGGAGCAGGGACTGCATCAGAAAACATATGAGGACAGATTAACTGAACTCAATATGTATATCCTAGAGCAAAGGAGGGAGAGAGGTAATATGATTGAAACATTCAAACACCTTAAGGGCATTAACAAGGTGAAAGAGTCTAACATGTTTCAATATAAGAAAAACAGCAGGACAAGTGGACACAGCATGAGATTAGAGGGAGGCCAATTAAGTGGTAATGTGAGGAAATTCTTTTTCACAGAAAGGGTGGTGGATGCATGGAATGGCCTACCTCAGGAAGTGGTGAATATGAATACAGTGTAGGGCTTCAAACAGGCATGGGATAGGCATAAGGGAGCAATACAGATGAGTATGAATAGATAGGCCATTGACAGAGCAAAGGCCTATGGCACATTCATAAGGTAGAAAAAGAAATGGGCAGACTGGATGGGCCTTGCGGTCCTTATCTGCTGTCAACTTCTATGTTTCTACGTTTCTCCTGGTGCTGCAGGCTGCCCTTTTGTACCAGGCTTCTGCCTCTGTTGGCACCTTTTTCTGCCCACAAAGAAATCTGCAGCAATCCCAACAGAGCTCTGTTGAGCTCACTCACTCACCCGTCTCACTCGCTCATTCCATTTCTCCCGGCACTGCAGTCTGCCCTTTTGTACTGGGCTTCTGCCTGCATCAGTGCCATTTTCTGCCCACAAAGAAATCCACAGCAGTCCTGATAGCGCTCCGATGAGCTCGCTCACTCCCCCTCTCTCACTCGCTCGTTCTGTTTCTCCCACTGCTACAGGCTGCCCTTTTGTACTGGGCCCCAGCCTGCACTGATGCCTTTTTATGCCCACAAAGAAATCTGCAGCAGTCCTGACAGAGCTCCATTGAGCTCGTTCACTCCCCCTCCCTCACTCGCTCTCTCATTCTGTTCCTCCCGGCACTGCAGGCTGCCCTTTTGTACTGGGCTCCTGCCTGTGTTGGGGCCTTTTTCTGACCAAAAAGAAATCCGCAGCAGTGCTGGCAGAGCTCAGTTGAGCTCTGTCACTCCCCCCTCTCACTCGCTCGCTCTTAATCTGTCCCAAACACTGATTTCCCACTGTGACCGTGCTATTCTGTGCCAAAAGTGCAAAAACATATTTTGGCCAGGATGGGAAAAATGACAGCTGTACTGTTCATAAGGAGGTGTGACAAAATGCCAGTGTTGAAAATGTGGCATGAAAATATTACAAATTTGCGAAGTTACAAGGGTACGTGGAAACAGTTCAACGCACGCTTGTAACACAGTCATTTTATGGACTTTCATCACCAAATTTTCAATGCCATCTACAGATAAAAACACTTTGCTGTAGTCATAGCTTATTATTTTTCAGTATAAGGTGTCAACATGAGGGCTGACACCTGGCTCCCTCTCCATCTTCCTATGGCTGGTGTCTTATATAGTGTATCACCCAGGCCAAAATAACTCGCATGGGGAGTCAGAGCCTCTGTCACAGTGCAATTTGTACAGCAACTCTTCTCATAGCTTTTGTTGCACCCCTGAGCTACCATACTTGCATTAGTCTGAGGTAGCTTCTGGGGGTGGGACCTGCACCTCCCTACCCATACAGGGTATGCCCCCCTATATTCCCAGTAATAATGCCACTTGGTGCCACGTGGCAAGGGTTTTAGTAGCTGCATCCTTAGGACAGCACTACATAAATAGTAGGGCCCAGCACTCTCATTCTGTTATTCCAAGCAGTCGTGGAAGAATTTGAGCTTTCAAATTATCTCTGGCTGCCCTAAAGAAAATTGTGTTTCTCCTCCTATTGTGCTCAGGCAATGTTGAACTTAACCCTAGTCCTACAGAAGCCTTGTCATCTCTGTCCGACCTTACAAGGCTTAGAGGAATGAGCTTTATGCATGTTAATGTTTTCAGTCTCTTAAAAAAGCTTACATCAATCCAGACCTGGGTCATTCATACCAAACCAGATGTGCTGGTAGCCTTGGAATCCTGGCTCAGATCTTCTACCCCTGACGGGGAGGTTAGAATCCCTAACTATTGGCTGTTCCGAGCTGACAGGCAGACTAGGGTTTGTGGGGCAGCCATTTATGTCAAGGACAAATATACGGTCATTACCATTGACTCCTCCTCTATCGCAAATGGCTTCAAATGTCTGTCCCTTAAGGTTGAAACATCCCACTCAAAGGCTATCGGGGTTATAGGGTGTTACAGGCCTCCATCTGCTGGGTCCCAGCTCCTGTCTCACCTATCGAGTATTATGAGACATAAGACCCTCAAAACTATTATTCTATTGGACTCTCTTGGGCTCACACAACTGATTGAAGAAGTTACGCATCCTAACAAGAAAAAACCCAGGAATAGCACCCTATTGGATGTCTTTCTAACAAGCAAGCAACAGTCCTTTTCCTATGCTGGAATATTTTTCTTGGATGTCAGTGATCACTGCTTCATCACCAGTGTAAGATCTGACTCCAGTCCCCCCCCACATCTAAGTTCTCCGCCAGAAGGTCCAGACACAACTTTAACCCATTTGTCTATATCAATGAGCTAAAATCATCTGTACACTGGCAGAACATTTACCTAGCCAAATTGATCAGTATGGCATATGACATTTTCCATGAAATAGTGTCTTGTACCATAAATAATCATGCTCCCTTGGTAAAAGTCCACGTAAAGACCAGAACTTGCCATTGGTTCTCTGCTGAACTCAAGGCTGAATTACTAGCGAGAGATAAACTCTGGAAAAAAAGCCCACAAATCAAAAACTGCTGAGGACTGGTGCCACTTCAGGAAGGCTAGAAAATCCTGTACCAAACTGGTTAGAGAGGCTAAGGACAACTTCTACCACTCTGAGCTTGACTCTGCCTCAAGGTGCCCAGCTAAATTTTGGTCCACAATCAAAGAGCTGTCTGGTCATACAGCTGGAAATGTACTTCCCTCGAAAATCATCTCTGATAATGTTACTATCAACGATAGCAAGGAGATTCTCCAGGCCTTCAACAACCACTTTGTTACGGCAGGCCTAGCATTCAACAATTCACCAGCATCCATGTTATGTTCTCAGGTTAGTGCACAGTTTCCTGAACCTAGCACCACTAATGCGGTCTTCTCATTCCTCCCTGCTTCGTTGAAAGAGGTCGAAGACCTCCTTCTACAGTTGGACACCAAGAAAAGCACTGGTGCTGACTCTCTTGACCACTACTTCTTAAAGATTGTATACCATATCCTAGCTGTACCAATCACACACCTATTTAACTTGTCCTTGTCCCAGGGGACTCTTCCACACCTACAGAAAATTGCCCACGTCATTCCTGTTTAACTCAGGGGATCTCTGCGACCTGAATAATTATAGGCCGATACATCTCCTACCAATATTGTCTAAACTGCTAGAAAAAATTGTGAATGCTCAGTTGAGAACCTACCTAGATAATAAGAACCTTCTAAACCCTATGCAGTCTGGTTTCAGAGCCAAGCACAGTACCATTACAGCTCTGGCCAAAGTGACTGATGACTGGCAACGACAGCAGGAAAACAAAAACATTTTTATGTGCCATGTGCCTGGACCTTAGCAAGGCCTTTGACACTATCGACTACTGCCTGCTTCTTTCCACCCTAAAAGTGATAGTTCTGGACCCAACCTCTCTGCGCTGGTTCAATAATTACCTTACAGATAGGCTTCATCAGGTCAAGGTTGAAGGGGAGCTCTCTCCACTCAAACCGCTAAAAAGAGGCGTTCCACAGGGATCCATCCTGGGGCCACTATTGCTTGCTATTTATATAAACAATATTGATGCTGGCATCAAGGAGGCCAATATTCACCTTTTTGCTGATTATACGGTTTTGTACCTAAGCCGCCCAACTCCTGAAGCCGCCTGTGGAGATTTACAAACAGAATTCAACTTGTTGCAGAATCAGCTCCTGAATAAAAAACTCTTACTCAATGCCAAAAAAACCAAAGCTATGCTGTTCTCTCCGGCTGGTCATTCGACAAACCCTGCTATCTCTGGCTCCTTAACTCCCATAAGCACTTTAGTAGGAGAGAGGTTGGAATTTGTTATGAAATTCAAGTACCTAGGGGTCTGGCTAGACCACAGACTCACCTTCATGGAGCATGTCAAGGATCTGCTGAAAAGGTTGAGGCAGAGGCTTGGTCTCTTCTTTAGAATAAACCGCCTCCTGACCAAAGATGCCAAGATGCAGTTAGTTCAATCCACGTTTCTATCCCTAATTGATTATGCCGATTTAATTTATAGTCAGTGTAATGCCTCCTGTCTTATTAAACTGGACACTTTATACCACAGAGCCTTGAGATTCATAACTGGCCTACCTATCACCACCCACCACTGCTCCTTATATGCAGCTGTGGGGTGGACCTCCCTTCAGTACAGAAGGAATAGAAATGTGGATCTCTGAACTTATAGAGCTATTACCAACAAATTACCCCAATACATTTCCGACTGTTTGCCGTTATACGTAGTAGGCAACTACGCACTGAGAAGCTATTCTCTGCTTCTACTGAAGGTACCTAGGGTGAATACATGCTTTGGTAGAGTGACCATAGGCTACTTGTGTTTCACTCACTCTGGAACAAACTACAGGAATGTATGAAACCGAGTCTCCCTGTTAGTCTTACCACCTTCAAGGCCTTGTATGCCAAGGATATTAAGGAGCTATGCAGCTGTTTCCAGCACGCTTAGCATGCTAGGGTGCCTACTGCTTACCTGCCCACTACATCTCCACCTAACCTGATCTCTTGATTGTCTTCACCTATACCCCCTTTTTTTCTGTTAATCCACCACCTTTCTTACCCTCAGACTCCGAACGTATATGTCCCCAGCCCATCTACCGTAGCACCCCTCATGGAACAGCTACAGCCATGTACCCCTCATCTCCATATCTGCCCTTAAGTTTGTATATGTCCTGGCTAATGATATGCCATGCTGTTTGAAAATGTTTTAATATGCTGGCTGTTTCAGAATGTTTTAATTCCCTTTCTCATACCATTCTCCCTAACCTTGTTAACCCTATACCTGAAATACTTGTTATTGCTCTGTGTATTTTTTTCTATTTCTTTATAATTATGTTTATTTATTATCTGTACATAAAAGTGTTATTCTTGACCTTGTGTAATGCAGGTCCACCTTGTACATGAGCCTGTTAAATGGTGTTCACCTGGATAAATAAAGACTTGATTGATTGACTGAGTGATTGATTCTGCGCCGGAAGTGCAAAAACACATTTTGGCCAGAATGGGAAAAATGACAGCTGTACAGTTCATAAGGAGGTGTGAAAAAATGGCAATGTTAAAAAATCTGGCGTGAAAATATTGCAAATTCCTGAAGTTACCAGTGTGCGTAGCAATGCACGCTCGTAAAACAATCATTTTTTGGATTTTTTCCACCAAATTTGCAACACAGGCTTTTTGAGAGCCCATCTCATGATCACTGGCACTGTCATTTCATTACTTGGTCCCGAAAGGTGATTCTGCGCAGTGACTGCGAAATCACCTTTCAGGACTGAATAACGCCATGACAGTGGCTGAATTCATGAGGATGGGGTCCCAATAACCCCATGTTGAAAATTTGGTGCCAAAATTCCAAAAAATGCCTGAGATATGCAGCAAAGTTGAAAAAAAAAAACCCTTTTTATGCCATTATACAGCTTACTGGCATTTCTTCAGTTCGCGGTCAGCTTTGAAGAGTGCAGACATGTTCCTGGTCCACCGAAGATCATTGCACCTGGCTCCGGAGGTAAGTATGGGGTGAGGGTGTGTGTGGCAAGGTGGGGTATGCAGTGGATGGGCATGGGGTGGGGCAGAGGGTGCAGACAGTGAGGGACCATTTTCTTCTTTACAGGGTTAAAAAATAGACATTGCGGGATGGTTTTCCCTTTTAGCAGGTACTTTTGGCATGCTGGGGTGGGCTCCCAGCATGCCGCCTACATGTTTTGGGGTGAGAGGGACTGGAGACGATGGGAATTGGGCACCCCTGTTGGCACATACTCTGGGGGGAGGTCTCATGAGCCGAGGGGGATTGGGCACCTCCTCGGCACACAAGAAATGGGGGGGACATGCAGACAGGGATTGGGCACCGCCGTCATCAAAGAAACAGGGGGAAGGGACATGATGCTGAGGGGGATTGGGCACCCCCTTGGCAGACAACAGAAACTGACAGGGACTGGGCTCCCCGTCGGCAAACTGGGTTGGGGGAATGCAGGGGCCAACCTGCAATGATGGGTAGCTCCATCATTGCAGTGGAATGGCTGATGCTGCAATGATGAGGAGGCCCTTGATTGCAGCAGCTAAAACATTTCAAGGTGGTGGAAAGCAGGCTGAATTAGTGTCAGCAGCAGTGTGCCACCCCATTGGGGAAAGTGGGCCAAGCCTCAAAAGGCAGTGGGAGCACTGGCCACAACAGTGCCGCACCTCCACAACCTGCTCCTGGCAAGCTGCCACAACATGTTTCTTGTGCATGCACGCAATCAACATAAAAAGAGAGTGGCCAGTAAAGTGACATTACACGTGGAATATTTCAGAAAGTCATTTAGTTTAAATGAAAATTGATGGGTCAGTCAGTGAAATATCACAAGTAAACAAATTTAAATAGACAATAGGAGTGACACATGAGGGCTAGAAGAAGAGATAGCAGGAACAAAGTGGGAAGCTGAAATAATAGTAAAAGTCCTATACTTCAGTGTCAAAAAATACTTTTTGTATTTATGACTAGGTGCTGCTACAGTTAGTAGAAAGAGGAAAAGTGTGTATGTGTAGTATGGTACAGTAAATAAGAGTGAAGTTTCAAATCCATAGATATGTATTTAAAATCATTGAATATACAGAAGGTAGTGGTGGGCAGACGAGCAGTGTGCCTTCCAAATGACAGTCCTGACAGGATTTTTTATTTTTTTTGCATTGCTCTGTATTTATAGTTGCTCACTTAGTTTTCTAGAAGCTCTACTATAATGAAATTAAAGAACAAGTGAGGTTTTCTTCTTTTCAATCTTTAGTAGTATTAGCATGTTGCAAATCTGACAGTTGTCCAAATACATTTTTTCCAATTAAATTATTTATTCCACATCACGGGAGTGTGTGCATTTCAATTGGGTGTGGGAGGGGTTGGAAGATGATTCTAGGCATTAAAGGAAATATAAATGTGACAGCTAGCAAAGATATAGCTAGTGCAGGTTAACATTTTTTTATATTAAAAGAATCAATCTATTTGCCAACATCTCTTGATAGCAAATGCTGGTGATTGCAGGTGTGTGTAAGGGACATTTTTATCTTGTTGGCATTATATTTAAGTGAGTTGATCCATAGTTGTAGAGTAAGAAATAAAAACAAGGAGCCCCATATTCAGAGCTGGCCGGCTGCATACGCGTAACTGTGCTGCACAAATAAGATGGGCTGGCCAGCTCTGGCATGGTGTTCAAACAGAATGCGCAAATGGTACAGACTGTGCAATCTGTATGCATGGCACACAGCAAGGGGCCACCATGCATGGTGTGGCGCATCCAGGGTGCGGGGCTGAAGGCCTCCCATGGGGAATATGTGGTGCATACCAGTATGCATCACAGCCCCCATGGACAATATTCAGCCAAAACATGCAAATTAGCCCATTGGGAATGCATGACACACCGGAGCCATTTGCATTGCCCATTATGAACTAATTTGCATGGCTGTGCTTGACGGAATGTGCCGGGATAGCCTCCCCCCTCCTTAGTCCAGATCACTGAGAGAAAAATAAAAAACGCATTCCCACCGGCCCACTGGCAATGAGGGCTGAGGCGCTGGACACCACACATCATGCTGCACTAGTGACCTGGGTTCGAGAATGAGCCTGAGTCATCAGGAGTTGGCAGGGGGAGGGAGGAGATGGACTGAGCCACTGTTAGGTAGCTCTCCTCTCTGGGGGAGGGTTGGGCACTGATCCAACCTGCAGATGGTGTCAGGAGGGGAAGGCACTGTTAGGTGCTTGGCAGAAGCCGTGTCTCCACATGGCTTCCCACCTGGACCTCAGTCCTTCAAGCCGGCACCCTCTGGAGGGGGGCTTAGGGCTTTCCATAGCTACTTCCATAACTATGGTAAAAACCCATACCCCCTGCCATGCCCTGTGATCACCACAAGGGGGGGAGTGGATGATCAGTACGCTCCCACCAAGCCTTGCCAGCAACTTGGAAAAAATGTTCTCATAAAAAAAATAAATAACACATTCCCCTTTTCCATAGTGCGGGGATACTCACACTGCCCTAATCATTGTAAGAAATACAAAAAATTAACGATTCCCTGTTTTCCATAGTGTAGTGTCCCCAAACCCATCCACTCTGGTAGGTAGTAACTCTCCACCCCACACACCCCCATTCCATCCCATGCCAGTGATTGGCACAGCCCTCCTCACCCTGCCATGGCCAGCTGCTCATGAGTCAAGACAACCAATAAGGGCGTATTATTTACTGTATGTGCTTGGGTTCCAATCAGTTGGAGCTGGCCATGGCAGGGTGAGGAAGGCTGTGCCAGTCACCGACATGGAACGGGATTGAGAGATGTGGGGTGGTTGGTTACTGCCTACCGGGGGGGAGGGGGACACTACACTATGGAAAACAGGAATAGTTAATTTTTTATATTTCTTACAGTGATTGGGATAGGGTGGGGGTTCCTACACTATGGAAAAGGAGAATGTGTTATTTTTTATTATTTCACACAGTGGTCGGGTGGAAAAGGGTGTCCCTATACTATTGAAAAGGGGAATGTGTATGTTTTATTATTTCACTCAGTGATCAGGGCTCGGGGTGTAATGTATACCCGGCCCGAGACTGTGTGCAGGGCATAGTTAAAGTAGGGTTTCAAAAGCATAACTATGCACCAATGCAGCTGGCCATAGTTACACTTGGGGGGGTTCAATACTGTGATGCATGGTAATTGGATGAGGGACCCCTTCTTTGCATAGGTGCATCACCATATTGTGCACGGTGGCACAATTGAGGGTGCACAGCACATTGATGGCCTTTGAATATGGCAATGCCCCCGATAACCAGCACAACTCTGGAGATGTTCAGCGCATCCAGGAATGCACTGCACATCTTGTCTGAATACGTGAGCCAAGATCTTTACATTATTAGAATGATCATATGTGTTTGCTATGCTACGCTTTTGAAATTATCAGTATTGTCAGATCTGGACAGAGGCTGTGAAGTTACTTTAAATAGAAATACTCATGCAATAATTGCACAGTGGCCCGGTGGTGCTGAAGGTTGATGCTCTGGACGCATCACCTCATGCCATGCCAGTGATCGGGGTTAGGAAGCAGACTCTGCTCGTCGGAGGTCGGCAGGGGGAGGAGAGGATTGAGCATCCAGAGGATTGCTCACCTTTCTTGGGGTAGGTTTGTCAGGATGCATCACTCTGCAATGGCTTCTGGTGCAGACTGAGGGGTACTGCAAGGAGCGTGCTTCAAGTGGGAGGCACCTGCAGACATCAGTGGTGGTACGGCCTCTGCACAGGCGTCATTGCACAGTTGGCACCTCAGAGAGAAAACCACATTAAGGAGGCAAAACTCCGGTTGGTGGACAGGTGACAGCAGATGCTCCAGGGCCACTCCCACATGCCCAATGCTGACCCCAATCCTGACTTGACTCTCCGTGGTTCCACCTCCTCTCGTATGGGGACACAGGAGAGGGGGGACCCAGCACCCGATTCCTCAGTTAGGGGAGGGTTTCTGGCAGGTGGTAGAGGATCAGCTGAGCGGGCCCCACCAGAGAGATGCCCCTTCACTGGTGACCGGAGCAAAACAAAGTTGACAAAAAAAAAATTGCACAGCAACTATGAGGTTAGTTATTCACAGAAGGGACTAACCAACATAACATAGTGACACTAGCAATGTCCAGCCCCATCCCACAACAAATCCAATCAGATAAGGACTTTCAACATGTAAGTTGGTGTTTGACAGTAGGGGACCAGGGTGGGCTGATGAACCATACCATCAAGTAGCCATGCAGAATCAAGTAAAGAAAAGAGATTTCTATTCATGGATTACTATAAATATGAACTGACTGCTGCCTCATTCTTGAGTTTTGATGTCTTGTGCTCAGCCTGTGCACTCCCTCTATGCTGGTCTGTGTTTGTGATTGACAGGTGACAGGTGAATGAGCTGACATTTTATTAACTGCTGCATGTGTGTACACTGTTGATCATGCTGTCACATCTTGCTTCTAATGAAGTAAAAAAAGAGACACCGTTTTAACAATTACATGCTTATGAAAGACAAACTGAGTATAATACTCAGTTGCCCATTTGAATCTTTTTTTATTTGAAATAAAGGGGGGCAAGCCTTGATTTTTTGAAGAAGAGCCAAGCCAGAGCTGAGCCAAGGCTCTGGCTTGGCTCTTAGAGCCAATCACGAGCCGAACCGAAGGTTATCGGAAATTTTAAAAGTGATCCTTTTTTAGGGGAGTTTTATACTGCAATAAATTCTTACAAAGGTATTTTGCATAGTACTGCAGAAAATGTTTCGAAGAGTGTGCCATACTGGAAACTTACTGGATTAACCCGATTTTAAAATTATTTAAACAATAACACGGGCAAGGAGATCAATGTGTTCTGAACTTCTTACTGGTGAGACGTGGTGCAGCTCTTGAGTCACAAATGTGGCCAACCAAAGGAGGAACAACAGGCAAGGAGAGTTGCAGTAGAAGGGGAAGCTGACAAGAGGGCCACACAGCAGTGTCAGATAGTCAGAACATGGAAGGCAGTGAGCTGAGCTATGAAGTAACAAAGTAGGAGCCAGGGCAGGAGCCTGAGCGTATGAAAGAGCACGCGACAAACACAATCACTACAAGAAAGCACAATGAATCAATGTTCCTTTGTATTTGTATTTGTATGAGTGACTGAGGTGATGGTAAAGGTGTTGCAGAGGTTTACAGTAGGAAAACTTATCCATATCTTAATAAAGACACATTTACTTCACCAACAACTAGCATGTGAAATGCAAGCATCCCTCATACCTAATGGAACTGCACAAATATGAAATATTGTATTTAATAATATGAAATGCAGCATGTCCGCAGTTACCTCTTGAAGCAGCCCTAGTTGCATAACACAACCTAACACAGAATTACAATGCAGTATCACTGCTTTTCCAAATGCTCATACAATGAGCAGAACTGGTGTGAGAGCAGGAGTTCTGATTCTGAATATCAGATGACATAACTATGTGCAGTATAACCACAGGAAGCTCAAGTTTCCTAAAGGAACAGGAGCAACTGGTCAAATGACATCACCAAAATCTCTTAAACTCAGTTTCTGCTAAAGACTTTTTAAGCAAGCCTGTAAATGTGCACAACACAGACCATCAGCAAAACCTACAAATTTAACAGGCATGGTGGACCTACTGATCATTTAACACACATTTCAGGTATTAAAATAAGTGCTTCTTTGTTTTTTTTAAACTATAGAAATTATTTAAACAAGAGGGAGGAAGGGCAAAGAATATGAGCAGAGATGCTATGAGCTGGTGCTGTACACCCTGGAGACCAGAGGGGAGAAAGGGGACATGATAGAGACCTTCAAATACATCAAGGGGTTAAAAAAAAGGGGGCCCAGGGGCCTTATTCAAAAGGAAGAAGGACACCGTTACTAGAGGGAATAGCCAGAGACTACAAGGGGGACATTACAGGAGGAACATGAGGGGGCAATTCTTTATGGAGAGAGTGGTGGATGCCTGGAACAGGCTTCTGGAGGAGCTTGTGGGGGAGGAGACAGTGCTGTGCTGGGATTCAAGAGGGCTTGGGACAGGCTTTAAGGGCTATGGGGGAAGGGTGGGCTCCCAGGGAGGGCGGCAGTAGTCTAGGGAAGGGTAAGGGCAGACTGGATGGACATTGAGGTCTTTTTCTGCTGTCAAGTTCTATGATTTTATGAAGAAAATGAAACAACCACAGCAAGCTAGACTTTCACATAAGTAAACTTAATATCTCTCCTATGATCGTTGAGCAACTGAATCAGTGAAATGAAAAACAATGAGGGAGACAAACGCATTACCTTCAAGCTACTGCACCTTCATTTTGCAAAGTTTCCCTTAATCATGCTGTCTGTATAAAGTTGGCCAACTTGTATAACTCAAGAGCTTCTGTAGGTCCACATTGGCAGAGATCCAGTTCATCCCATATATAAAAGGGTTCATTTCAAAGCACGGCATATACTCCCACTGCACTACACTGGGCTGCTGGTATGACTGCAGATAGCTGTCTGATTTGTAATGTGACCTACATGTTTAGCAGCGGACCGTGGCATGTGTGAAAAAAAAAGTCTTACTTTTCCTTTACATAACTAGTTTGTGCTACTGCTTACATGAATATTTAGCCAAATATAATCATACTCAGCAGCCAAATATAAGTTAGGTTTAATTAATCACATAATAGATGACCGGTCCAGCACACCCGCCTCCCTTCACTAAGTTCACCCCAAACAGATCACATCTTCGTAAATGAACAGCCTGTTTGCACTAAAAATACTTTTTTAGTATTTCTTCCATTGCCGCATCCCTTTTTACCCTGACAGCACAGTGTTCCTTCCTCCCCCTTTTTCCACCCAGCACCCAGCCAGACAGACCAGACCAGACCCAGTTCTTCAGTCAGTTAGCACTACTAAATGTCAGCTGTCACATCATTGACACTGAAAAGTGTATTTCTGAATATTAAATAACACATCCTGGTGGTTTTAAGCAATTCTGCACTCAGTGGAAATTGTGCTCTTTTGGCAACACTAGAAGCTGAGCACAATACAAAAAACTACCCAAATAACGGCTAGTAACACTGGACAGGTTAAACGACAAATGTGAGAAAACTTTTACTGAACTCAAATTAAAAAAAAAAGATTACCTTTCAATTGATAGCCACTGGGTGGGTGTAGTTCAGCTATGTTTTAAATTCACCCTTGGCCAGCTGTACTCCTTCCTGGAGATTCTCAAGGCCTGACTGCTGGGAGGGATCACACACAGGATAATCTGGTTATTCAAGCCTCTGTGGAGTGTGGATATTTTTTTTTAACTTGGTAGATTTTTGAACTGGCAAACCCACCCTAAATTATTTTGTCAACAAACAAAAATAGTTTACTAACTGGCCTGGCCGGAAAAAAATAATTCTTCAGAGCAGACCAGACTGAGCAGGTAATTCAAATTGAACTCCTTGATCGCACTCTTAGACAGCAACGAAAACTATCTCTCATATGACCATGAGGCACGAGCCTGAATGGCTGAACATGGCGCGGACAAAACGCTATTCCAATCACAGGCTGAGGCTCTGCCCATTCAACATTTATTTATTTTATTTATTTATTACTAGGATTACAAATACCTTTGAACCAAGGGTTCTTTTACAAAGGTTCTGCATCAGCAATGGGTGCAAGCAAAACAGTGGTAAGATACAATACAAGGTCAGGAGGTTAACATAGAAGTAAGCAGAGGTAAGATAGAATACAGTTCAGGAGGTTAACTTAGCAAAAGACAGTACATGTGTATAGACTATAACAGTAGCAAACAGTCAGTGGCAAATAACATTGCACAATTAACAATAGGGGTGTATATATAGCAAGACACAGATACAAATGAAAACCATCCTAGAAGTGACATAAGTGGAGCAAGGGGTGGAGATAAAAGGGGGGGGTGGGGAAAAGAGGGGTAGGCAGTCAAGGATGTGACATTGTCATAAGTGCAAGAACAGAAAGATAAGTGCTAGGTAGTCTGGGGGTGGAGCAATAAGAGATAGGGTGATAGTGAGGGGGAGACAGGAGGAGAGGATTGGGAGAAGGGGTGGAATGGTAGGTGGGGGTGGGAGAGAGATGGGGAGTAGCAAGGGATGGAGGGGTGGAGAGAAGTGGCGAGGGTAGCAAGGGAGGAGAGAAGAGGAGAGATAGAGGTGAAACAAAGCCGCAAGCCTAGGCTGAGCAGTCACAACTGCTGAGGTCAGTGAGGTGCTGGCAGAGTTTACATTTGAATGGACCAAGCTTGTTTTCAGCTGCAATTTCAGGGGGAAGGTTGTTTAGCAGCAGGGGGGCCCTGGTGTGGAAAGCACATTGAGCCTGGTTGATACGGCAGAATGGAATGATAAATGTTGGTTTGAGGGAACTGCGCGTAAAATGTGCAGTGACTACGGGCAACATTAAGGCTTGAGTTGCAGTGGGTGTGAGGTTAAGACAAGTTTTCTTCACCAGTAGGCAGGTCTGGTAGGCAAGTCTGCTATTTAGATTGAGCCAGTTGGATTGCTTGTAGAGATCACAGGTATGAGTATGCTTCCCTGCTCCAGTGAGAAGTCTACAGCAGTTGTTAAGGGCAGCCTTGACCCATTTTAGGGTGGTATCAACGGGAGTCCCATAGAAGACAAGCCCATAATCAATGACAGGTAGGACTGAGGCAGTTATGGCTGCACACATAGCTTCTTTGATAAGACAGTGATGGTAGCAGTAGAGAACCACAACATTCAGCCAATGAGCTGTACAATAAGTTGTCATAGTTAGCCATTAACAGTGCAAATCAGCTATGACTGACAAATGTGTTTTGGCATCAAATACCACGTCTGTTTTGCGTCACACAATATAGTGTTTTTTTAAAACAGAAGCAGACAATCTGCTCCGCTCTCAGTAGCCTATGCTCCTGTGTAAAAACGCAACAGAAGCAGACAGAAAACACAGGCACCAGGCTTCAGTAAAGGCAATTTATTAGCAGTGCAAAAGAGCAATATAGCAGCATATGCACGTGGCTGTGCAATAACAGGCAAACAGAACTCCTGACCAGGTTTTGCCATTAGGCTTTCTCAAGGAAAGCTGACCATGGGAGATATTGTGGTTTAAAAGTAGTGAAGAGCCAATCCCAAATCAGTACATATTTAAAGATTCAGAGACCTGCCCTGTCCTACTACCAATTAAAGTGCTATACAATAAAGTGCTATCAAAATAACATAACACCAATAATTGTCCAACAGGATAGGCTCAACTTTGAAACATATAAGCACAGAGAAAGCAAGGTACACAGCCCATGCCCTACAGATGTAAACATGTATAATTTTAAATAAGCTTATACATATGCTGATAAATAAATGTGTATATTTAATGTTTATATATCTATATATCTATATATCTATATATATAGATATATATATATAGAGAGAGAGATTTCATGTGAAGGGCCCACAGAATCTGTCCAACATCTCTATTAACAGACTAAGAGTTATACCAACTTCTACTTCACTCGCCAGGGTTAATATTTATATATATATAATATATATATATTATATATATATCTATATATATATATTATACATTTACATTAAACCTATACATATATACATATACTCTATCAATCCGACAAAAAAAGTCTTAAAATTTGGATACAGGGCCACATACCAAAATTCAGAATGCATCTTAGTGGTACATCCTATGGATAATGCAATACTATCAATTTCATAATTTGCATTTATAACGTTTTATAAACTATGCCCTATACATTACCCTTACTAGATAATTACTTATTTCAAGGGGCACATTCTTACCCTACCACCAGATGCCTACAGAGTAAAATCATGAGGAAGAAAGGGGGAGGGGCGGGTAAAGGCTAAAACAAATCATCTTATTTACAATAACTTAAGTTGACAGTATATCTAATTCATCTTTGGAAACCCAAGAGGGGTAAGATAACACTCTAGCTTACTAAAAGACTAAACTTGAACTAACAAGAAAGAAAGGGGAAGGGGGTTGTTTTCATGTTAAAGATTAATAGTTTATTGTTGAATCCTTTCCCTTCTTTTTCTCAGGTTTGGCATTATATCTATTCTGTCATTCAAACCCGGGGGGTAAAAACCCCCTAAGTTGAAAAATCCACATAGACTCCCTCTCTAGAAGAAGAACATCCAGGTCCCCACCCTGTCTGTTCAGTTTAATGTGGTCAATGCCACTGAACTTAAACTCATGTGTTTCTGCCAGTGGTGCTGCTTTCACATGGGCAGCCAAAGGATTCGTAAGATCTTCATTACTTATAGCCCTTACATGTTCACCCACTCTTAGCTTGAATAGCCTAGAAGTTTTTTTAAACCTCCGTTGGCTCAGCTCGTGGCTCGTAATTTGACACTACAGCCAAGCCAAGCTGTGCCTTGGGCTCGAGCTTGGCTCGAGCTAGTCACGGCTCTCCCAGGTTTAATTTACAATTTAAGTTTAATCAGAACTTGCAGAAATTGATGATATTCAGGTGACTGGTTTAGTAAAAGAAATACTGGAAGTTTTAAGTGCTCCTCTAATCAATTGTGCAAAAGGAGAAGTCTCGGATCATAATGTTGATGGAGCAAGAGACAATTATATTTGAAGGACAAATATGTTTTTTACAATATTAGGAGTCTTTCTCTTACTGTAACTGTTGACATGGATGGATGGCCATATATTGTATTCATCCTTAGCACGTTCTATGAAGCATACTTGCTGGGGTGTGATTTGGGGGGGTGAGAGATGTAATACATTTGCAATAATGTTATGGGGATGGGACAGACTGCCAAATGTATGTGCCTCCTGTAGAGCCTCCTTAATGAAACATTAATTCTTTCGAAGTGCAGCTGCTCAGATCCCAACATATCTTCATGTCAGTCTTCCGAACATCACTCATTTCATACTTGTCAGACTTGGGGGGGGGGGTGATATGGGATTCAGTTTTTTTGTGTGAAAAGCATACAAGTGCAATCAAAAGAAGAATCCCCTTGCCATGCTGTTTTATTTTAGTTGTTTGTTTATTTATTTGTTTATTTTTTTTAAAGTTTCACCAGGAAAGCATACTAAGCAATATTGCTCATTTCCAGACACGTCTTGAGGGGAGG
This sequence comes from Neoceratodus forsteri, assembly GCA_016271365.2. Taxonomy (NCBI): domain Eukaryota; kingdom Metazoa; phylum Chordata; order Ceratodontiformes; family Ceratodontidae; genus Neoceratodus; species Neoceratodus forsteri. The sequence continues at coordinate 221,305,180 of CM028135.1, forward strand.
GGGGAGGAAGGGAGATAACAGTTCACAATAGAAACAACATACAGTACACAGCATAAGAATAACAACACGCAATAGTTATAAGAGATCACCAGAACTAATAGTAAATCAAGAAACACAAAAAAATGCAGAATTCCAGCCTTTACATATAATATAGAAGGAAAGAAAAAGAAAGAGCAAACCCAAGCTGGTGTCTAGCTCCCTCAGTCTGGGTTTGTCCTCAGATTGGGCTTGGATCAGTGCAAGCTGCAGCAAACAGCAACTTGCGCTGAAGCCCAGTGCCCCAGGGACTCAGTGCTTGATTCTCTAAAGGGCAGGGTCCTGGCAGCTAAATCCCATGGTGTGTGGCAAACATGGTAAAGTGCCAAAGAGACAGTACACCAGGAGGGTCTGCCACAAGTGGCAGGGCAGCCGTGTGCTGGTCTAGACCCTGGTGGTCTAGCGGTCCCCCCACCCCAATCCCTGATGTTGCCACTATTAATATTAAAATATTAGTGTACATGCCCCCTTCCCGATCTCCCAATGTTGCCACTATTGATATTAAAATATTAGTAAACATGCCTCCTTCCTGATCCCCCAATGTTGCCACCATTAATATTAAAATATTAGTGTACATGCCCCAATTCCCAATCCCCTGATGTAGCCACCTTACATATTAAAGACTTATTTCGCATGCCCCACTTCCAGATCCCCTGATATTGCCAATGGTAATCATATGAGCCCACCTCCATGAACCCCGATGTTGTCTGTAACAAAAATAATGAGTACCCATGACCCCTCCCTGATCCCAAAGGTTCCAGCACTAATATCATTATGCAGGGCCAGCGACCAGCACAGCCCACCTCATACCTCCACAGCTGGCCGCTGACTGCACTGTCAATTAGCCTACTGTAATATGTATGCGTGTACACATTACAGTAGGCTCATTGACAGTTCAGTTGGCGGCCAGCCACGGAGGTGTGAGGTGAGCTATGCTGGTCACTGGCCCTGGTTAATGATATTAGTGCTGGCACCTTTGGGGTCAGGGGGCATGGGTACTCATTATTTTTGTTGCCGGCAATGTCGAGGTTTGGGGAGGGAGCTTGTATTATTAACATCAGCAACATCTGGGGATCTGGAAGGTAGGGGCATGTGAAATAAATCTTTAATAATAACGATCGTAACATCAGGGGATCAGGAAGGGGAATGTGCAATATTATTGTAATATTAATGGTGGCAACATCGGGCTATCTAGAAGGGAGGCATGTGAACTAATTGTATAATATTAATGGTGGCAACATCAGGGGATCAGGGAGGGGGGCTTGTATTATTATTACTGGCACCTTCGAGGTATGAGGAGGGGGCATATAATATTACACCGGCAACATCGGGATGGGTGACGGGGCATGGGAAATGCTTATTGTTACTGTAGGCGACATCAGGAACCGAGGACCACAGCACATTTCCGTAAACAGGCATCTCTCCCCGAGGAGACTATATTAAGTACTCTTTGGGATATTAATGTAAAATTGCATATTACTTTGTTACCGTATCATTGCCAAATGTTGGAAATAGAATCACAGAAGACAATTACAGGATGCTGTCAGCTACAGACTTCTGAAATGTGATCCAACAAAGGATTTTCAGAAGACAATACATAGCTTTGTTCATGCTTCTTTCTTGTCAGTCAGGTTGGATCATCATAAATAAAAGTGATTTCATGAGGGAAGCCACAGGGAGCAATGTTTCAATGCTAAATGGAAGCTGTGAGGAGTAGTGTTTCAATTCTGAAGGGAGAGGGTGGGAGGGAAGCCATAGGGACCAGCATTCCAGCATCATAATAAGATTTTCATAATCAGTAATGACATTAATATACTGGGAAACAAGTAGCCCCTCTTGGTCAGCAAAATATTTGAACCTTGCAGTCATTTGACCATCTGTTGTTAGTATTTGCACATCTTTTTGACAATTGTGGGATTTTAATTTGTTTCAAATTTCTGTACCCAGAACAAATTAATGTCTTATTAACTTTAACAGGCCTGTGCTTCTGCAGGCAGAAGTGGTGTTGCAGTTTGGGTATTGTGGATTTCTATATGCAGCAGCAGAATTGCAGGCCCCAGAGGGTCTTTCACTTTTGCAGCCATAAGTTGATGTGTATGTCTTACACCTGTGGCTGCAGAAGAACAGGCCCCTCATGGGCCTGCACTTGTGAAGACAGATGTAGGGTTGCAATTTGGGTATCATGAATTTCTATTGGTGGTTACAAAAATGCAGGCCCCACAAGAGCCTGTGCTTCTGCAGTCAGAGGTCAGTGTGTGCCTCTTACAGTGTGTATGAGTATCTGTGGCTAGGGAAGAGCTGGCCCTAGAGGGGCCTCTGCTTCTGCAGAAAAATAACTCTTTTAATTTGGGTATTGTGGATTTATTTCTGTGGCTACAGGGGCCTGTACTTCTGCAGACAGAGCATTGTTGAGATTTGAGTGTCATGGATTCCTATTTGTAGTCAGAAGTGAGTGTATGTCTTGCAGTGTGCATGCCACAAATACAAGTCCACAAAGGTAGAACATCAGTTCTTTGCATTAGTGACATCTGGAAACAGTTGCATGTTGTTTGTCTTACTGGATGATGGCTGTCTATGGTTCTTTGTGTTTTCTTATCCTTTTGCTGCTTGGGAGGGTGGGGAGGTAGGCTTGGAATCTCTAATGCCACATTTTCCTACTTTTGTGTTGTTAAACTGAACCCTAAAAGGTGCATTAACACAGTTTTTTTTTTGTAATGAATTGCCTTTCTTTGTGAGATAGTGGAACTGTATCCTCATTCATACAGGTCCTGGGACCTGCGTTAACAGATGCAGATGTGTAGGGCCCACCAGGCCCTCAGCCAAGTCTATCAGCCTGCCTGGCCTCCAGGCCCTGCACTTCTGTGAGGCTATGGATTTAAACAGTTTGTGGGACTGCCTAGGGGACTGCAGACGCACTGGTCACTCTGTGCCATATGCATCCACATGGTTACAGATGCAGACCCAGAGGGCCAACAGTCCATCAGGTTGTAGAAGAGCAGGGCCCTCTGGGCCTTGTGCTTTTTTTCAGCAATAAGTGCAGAGATCTAGAGTCCTCAGGGCTCTATGACAAGAAAATATTTCTCTTCACTATTTTTTGTTGTTGCCCATGCAGTCAATACTGCACCATCTTCCCCCAGGTTGGGCGGGTGCCACACAGCAGCACCATCACCACACCCTCATACCAACCAGCTGCCTAACTGAGTTCACCCTTGGGTTCAGCTTACCAGCAAGTGATTATAGTGCACTACCTGCTGGACCAAAGAATGGCCCTGCACACATTTCTTCATAACTTTTTATTTGACAGTTAGACTCCACATCATGAACTTGGTGGTTAGAATGTGTGAAATCCCACCTGAAAGGTGGCTTCACAGAGCAACCATATTTAAAAATCCCCACTATCTTTGTTCATGAGGAACAGTTGGGTCATGTAAACAGTGGCCCAGACATTCAGAATTGTGCTAAGTCCAGTGCAGCATAAATCCAATGCACCATGATGCAACAGGAGCCATATTCAGAGGTTGCACCAGCCACACTGTGCCAGCTCAACCCAGCTGAATATGGAATAATGGCACCATGGCACAACCAGGCATGTGCCATGGCACAACCAGATTGCACCATGGTGCAGAAAGAGATACTCCAGCACAAATGTTGGAGCAGAGCAACAGAAGGGGGCATGGCACAGAGAAGAGACCCAGGAACAGAGCCAGGGAAGCACAGCAACAGGCCACAGGAGGCCACCAACAGCAGGGTGCACACAGGCACCCAGAATCCCTCAGAACACAACAGTGTCACAGAAAGTAGGCAACAGGATGTGCCAATGGCCAATGGATGGCCACCAAGGGGCCCCCGGCAGACTGCAGACCATGCCCCCCCACATACCCAGACTAGAGCAGGCCACACCCAGGACCATGCAGCTAAGCACACACATACACATGCCACACAGTCACACAGGCAGCCCACACAGTAGGCACGGAACATGCTGGGAGGGATGTAGCATGGAAGACCACATGGGGCAGGCCGCACAATGCCAAGCAGGGTCCCCAACACAGCGTAAGGCCAGTACCATACAAAAGGCCATGGCCATGTGCCATCACCACACATACACCCACCAAACACCCCTGACAGTCAGCCCATGGACACCCCAAGGCACAGCCACTGACCAAGGGGAGGGACACCACCACAGTGGGACACTTCACAGCATACAGCAGTGAACCACAGAAGCACAACACATGCCCCGACACATGCACACCACAAGGACAAGCACTGGGCCACTGCAGCATGGCTTCTCATGCCACCCACAAAGCAAATACTGACACAGGCAGGTAAGTCAAAAAAGATATATTGCAATAAAAAACTATGTACAGCAACAAGGGGTGGGAAAAGGTAGGAAAGTGACGGAAGGGGAGAGGGAACAGGGACTGTACAGTGGGATGGGGGACTGTAGGGGGAGGTACAGCAGGGGAAAAAGGGGAATGTTGGGGTCCATTCACTGGCGGACACAGCCTGCCACCCCTTGGCACCCTCGCCACCTCCTATCCTCCAGCAGCAGGAGGCGAAGCTGCAGAACATCCTCCATTGTCTTTGAAGTAATTAGAATCAGCTGCCGGAGCTGCCTGCAGTAGACGGGACTCTGTCTTCATTATTGGACACCAATGACAAGGGACAGGACAGGTCATCAGTGCAATATCCCAAGGAACCATGCCTACCCACATCATGCAATGAGCAGTGGGAACACCCCCCCAGAGGGCCAATACCAGCCACCCACAGGGAGGTGTGCCAATGCCTGCCAGCAACGTGGCACACCACTACAATGCACAGAGGTGGACCCTGCTGCACAATGGTCACCCGACTGTGCAATGACAGTCACATGACACCGTGCACTGGCAGCACCCCAGCAACATCAGTGGCAGCTGGGCACACTCCCACCCCACCAACAGCTGGCACACATGTCCAATGGATGCGCCACAGTGGCAAGCACAACGCACAGTGCGACACACACACACCTGCCACAGCACATGGCACAGGTGGCCATGCCTACACCCATGCCCCCGCCACCCCCATGCAATGTGCAAAGGACCATGACAGTGCCTACCTGCCCTCCGTGGCCCCGCTGGTGCTGGAGCTGCTCCTGTGCCACCTCCATGGCCCACGTGGCCTGCTGTCCTACCGCTGCCCTCCGGTGATTCACAGGCCCTGGGAATGGAACCTAGACAGGTACAAATCATTAAACATCCACAGCAGCTGCCCACCACCCCACCCCTGTGCACAGGGTGATCCCTTGCCTGACACATCCCATACAGCTGCATCACAATGCAAGTGGTGGCTGGCAATGCCACCCCACAATGCTCATGATGGACATGCACCACTCTGCAGGGCATGCCAGGCAGCCCAGCCAACACCACAGTACAGTACCAGGGCACACATGCAATATGGGCCTACACATTTGCCTGTGGCACAGCCCCATGCCTGCATCCACCTCAAGCCTCCTCAGGTGCACTGGGTCCCTCTGCACAAGGTTGCCATACCTGTGGCGGCATTGCTTCCCCATCCTGGCAACCCCAGTCCACTGCTGCAGTGTGGCAGCAATCCCCTACCACACCGCGATCCCGGGCTGCTACAGGGGCACCTGGCCAAAATGTCGGGGGGGTGTGGGGCTGGACACAGGTGATCAGGTTGACCAGCTCAACCTGTGTCCAGTACTGTGCTCACGGTGACCATTGCTGCATCATGCTGCAAGATGAAGCCAGTTAGCAAAATGGTAGCAGTAAGTGCACGTGGCCACAACATGCGCCAGATGCGCGATGCCAGGGAACATGCACTGTGTCCACCCATAATGCAGTCTCAGAGATGCATGGCATGGGTGTGGCCAGGTGGAGTCACCAGTTGAGGGTAGTGACCCAGGGGTCAGGGGTCACAGCAGGGGGCAGGGGTCACCCCTCTGCTCAGTGCGCACGTGCACTATAGCAGTCCTGGTGCATCATGCACTATGGCCCCCATTGCTCAGTCGGTGCACAGTGCATGATTGACACCATAATGCCATTCAACACATGTGCACTGTAGTCCTGTGCACCGCACATGCGTGTGCATTGAGCCGCGACTTGCTCCAGAGCAATCTTATTGCACATGGAGAAAAATCACAATATTCATATGCCACATGAAAATGAGCTCATCAGCCAATGCATGGCACACTGGGGGCATTAGCATGTCATTACCGTTGCGCCAAATCTCATTTGCATGAGTTGTGCTATATAAGTGCTACAGAACAGCACAGGCCATGGACTGGTATTGCATCCTTTCGGGGTAAGTTGCACATGCCACTGCAGCACACTGGGAGCAGCCAGAACAGCAGGGTGGGACAGAACAGGATGCTGCTGCCACTGACACATTGTGCTGTCCATGTCCACGGGAAGCGATATGTCGGAACATGAGGAGGGTGAGGAGCATGGACCTGCTCAAAAGTGCAGGCCAAATTTCACAAAGACAAAGACAGATGCCCTGTTCAATGCCTACCTTGACATGGAGACCTGTTGAGTGGTGCCATGGGCACACCACAGGCCAGGGCTGGGGCCTGGGAGGAGTTGGTGGCATGTGTCAACCAGTACGGCAGCCCCCAGCAGTCAGCGCAGGAATGCAGGAAGTAGGTGGGAATGGACAAGAGGCACATCAAGGAGAAGGTAGCGGCCATCTGTGTGTCCCAGAATGCCATGGGAGGGAGCCTGCAGATGCACCACAACTCATGGCGCAGGAGGAGTTGGTGGCAGCCACCATGCACCGCAGCATGATGGAGGGTGTGCCTGGCAACAGATCCCAGATGGGTAGCAGCCCATCACTGCATGGTAAGTATGTCAGCCATGCCCAGCTAGGGGCATGGAGGGTGTGTACATGGCCATGCTGGTGTGCATGCAGCCAGCATGCATGCCATGTGCATGTGTGCTCACCCATGTGCATGCCATGCTGCAGGACACATACAACGGCAGCATGGGGGGGCACATGTGGGCAATGCATCACCAACATGTCTCTCTTTCTCTTGCAGGACCAGCACATCTCTATGAAGATGATGGAGCGCCAACAGCCATGGACACAGGACCAGCATCGGAGGACCAGTCTTCCACCTCCACGGACCCAACAGGCTGCAGCTCACCACCACTGTGTAGTCAGATATCCTGGACCTGGGGTTGGATGAGGCACTGGATAGGTTCCTGCAGGACACCAACCTTGGAGTCCTCTGCCCAGAGACACAGATCAGGGCAGGGTCCGACACTGATGATGATGTCACATTAATCCTGGACAGCATGGCCAACATTGTTGCCAAGATGCCCCTGTTGGACAGCGACAAAGGCAGCATAGCCAGCACTCTTCCAGCAGTGGAACAGCTGTCCGACACCACTGCAGGTGCAGCGGTGTGTGCTTCCCTGGCCATGCCCTATGGTGGTGGTGGTGCAGCTGCGCAGGCACTGGGCAGCATGCAGAGGCCAGACGGGTGACAGCAGCAGGCTGTGGGTGCCACCGGGCAGCCGGAGACAGGGTCCACCACCAGTGCACCTGCTGTGACCATTCCTCCACCAGACTCCAATGTGCAATGTCCACCAGAAAGGGGGGCTGTGCAGCATGGGCAGTCACCACATGGGGATCAGCATCTGGCCCGGGAGCCCTGGGATGCCGACCCACTAGCTGAGCACACCCATTTGCTGTGGGTGTCTGTTCAGCAAAAGATGCTGCTCGCCACTGGGGTGCACGTACTGCAAGTGGAGGTGTGCCAGTTAGCCGAGCAGCAGGACAGGGGCACTGCACAGATCCTGGCGGGGATGCAGCGCATGCAGGAAGCCATAACTGCATCCCTGGATCACATTGCCACTGCAATCTTGGATGGCTTTGGGCTGCTGGTTGCCACGGGGCATGGCCAGGCACAGATGACCCTCCCACAGTGCGATGTCCACCCCAAGAACCTGGCGTTGGGTGACTCCAATGCAGTCAATGCTGGGTTCTAATGTTGGCATCCCAGGCATGCCTGGGGCTGGCCTATTTGGGTGCCTTGACACCCCCAAGTGGTCACAGTCGTGGTCCTGTGGTTCAACCCCTGGGGGGCTGTTGCACACCCCACCATGGCTGATATGCAGCCTGCGACTGCTGATCGGCCCAGGCACAGCCACTCCTGTGGCTGTGGTGGCCATGGTTCTGAGCAGCAGACCTGATGTGTGGGCCGCCCTGCCTGCAATCTGCAGCTGGTGCCCAGTGCACACATGGGTGGTGTGTGTATGCCTACCTCTGGTATGGTGCCTGTGTGTCATGCCACACACTGCCTGTGTGCATGTTTGCCCAGCCACTGGCCATGTGGTGTGGGTGTAATGACGGCAGTCTTGCACCAGTTGCACCTGTGCACTGGTGCGATGCATCCGATCCATGCCACATACCTATGCCTATGTGTGTGGGTGCATGTGTGTGGGGGGGCTGTGTGTGGTTGTGTTCCTCTGTCACCCTTACCCCTGCTTCCCACCTCAGTGTGCTCATGCCCATTGCCATGCACACCCCTGCATGTGTGCTGTACCTGTTTGTGTGGCCTATGCATGTGTATCGCACCTCCTACCTGTGTGCACCATAGTTCTCCCATATAACGGTATCTCGGTGTCACCTTGCCTGCTGCTGCAGCCAGGGATTCCTCTGCCCAGGGGGTGACTGTCCACCTCTCTCTGGCCCATCATCACCACTATTGTCACCCTCATCAGCCTCGACAGCTATCCCACGGTCAATGGCCATATTGTGCAGTATGCAGCAGGCCAGGAATAGGTTACAGGCTTTCAAGGGACTGTACTGTAGGGCACCGCCTGACCTGTCTGTGCAATGGAACTGTGCTTTCAGTACGCCAATGACTCACTCAATGATGTTGCACATGCTGGTGTGTGCCTCCTTGAAGCATTCCTCTGCTGGGGACAATGGGTGCCAGAATAGTATGAGCAGCCAGGGCCGCACTGGATAGACGCTGTCCCCTGTGTGGATAATGACATGGTTAGCCCTCTGCTATTCTATGCTGTGCCTCTTGCCTGTCTCTCTGGCACCCACACCAACATGCACACCTTGCTCTGCCCTATCCCAAGGTATGCACTGCCCATTGCCCCTTGCCCATGCCATACTCACCCACTAGGTGGCTCATGGGGACATCCCCATGTTCAAACCTGTGGCACAGTACAGAGCTGTGCCAGATGAATGCATCATGTGCACTCCCAGGGTGTGTGGCACAGACATTGGTTATGCACCCCATGGCATCGCACACCACCTGGCAGTTAAACTCGGGCTCCCCTTCCTGTTGATGTACACCACACCCTGAGGGCCAGGTGGCATGCAGATGCCCACATGGGTGCAGGCAATGGCCCCAATCACACCAGGCAAACATGCTACCCTTTAGAAGTCCTGCATGGTTGCTGTACGTGCCGCCTGTGTGCTGGGGAAACAGATGCATTCCAATGCACTTGGCAGCAGAATGTTGAGGAACTGTGTGAGGAGGTGAGACATGGCCAACTGGGTTATGCCTGTGGTGTCCCTTGTTGGTCTCTGGAAGGTGCCCGTGGTGAGCAGGCACATGATGGCTGTCACCTTTGTCTCCGTGGACATGGCATGGCTCCATCTGGTGGGCGCCTGCATCTCCTCACTGCACAGCTTACAGAGCTGCATCAGAATGGCCCTGTTCAGGTGGCACCAGCCCACAATCTCTGTGTCACTGTACTGCTTGAAGGTGATGTGGGCGCAGTACCACCTGTGTTGGGCATACCACTGACGGGCCCTTCCACAGCCATGTCACTGTTCCTCCAGCCCCCTCACACCCCTCATTACAGCCTCCATCATGAATGGTGCACTATCCATGACCCTTGCTGTCCAATATCCCCCAGGGTAGTTGGCTGCTGCTGGCTGTGTGCCACCCTGGTGTACTGCCTGGTAGTGTGTCTGTCTGTCTCTCCCACTCTCTCTGCCCCTGTCTCCCTCTTCACTGCCACCTCTGTCCCTCTCCCTCTGTGTTTGTCTTGTTCTGTTTGTCTGTCTCTCTCTCTGTCTTTCTTTCCTTCTTTCTTTCTCTTTCTCTCTCACTCACTCTCTCTCTCTCTCTCTCTCTCTCTCATTTAATCTTGCCTGGTGCAAGTGCTGTCTGTGTGCTTGCACCCTGTATTTATAGTAACAAGTCTACTTGGTGCATCTTTGATTTGCTCCGTACTTGTGCCATGCTTTCATGGTTGAATATCCCACTGCACTGGATATTCATGGGCATGCCCCCTGCTCTTGCACCTGCATTCATTATTGTTGTGCACTGTCACAATGTGATTTGCACTGTGCACTGGCTCCCCCTGAATATTTTTCCTTGGCGCAAGTCCGCACATGCACCGGCACAACTCAGTTGCACCATGCACAACTGCTTTGAATATCCGGGCCAGTACATTCAAAGTTCAGGACTAAAATATTGCAAAGCATCCAAGTTATGAGTAAAAGTATGTGAGATACAAAAAAATCCAGTTTTTATGTCATGAGTCAATATTGCACTATTGCAATTAATTCTTAGATCACATATACAAATCTGCAACCATTCAAAAAAGTTTTAAGTTTGCAAAAAAAAGTTATTGGGTCTCAACCAAAGAATTTTTCATCTGCATATCAGAATCTCTGCCTGACTCAAAAAATTTTTTTCTTTTTTACTTCAGACAAATAATTCTTGACTCAAACTTGAATATGGGACCAAGGAAGTAACACAGCAGAAAAACAAGCATTTTTGGTGCACACAAAACATTCTTCAGTTGCACTTAAAAGTACAAGCAAAGCACTCCATTTTTCATGCACACGATAAATTATTTGCACTTAAATGTGTAACCCAAAACTTCCATGTTTTGTGGGCTTGAAAAATTCTTGGATTGCTCTGAAATGTGCAACCCAAGAAGTCATGTCTTGTGACACAGAAACTGGTCATCTTGGTAAGCTGATGGCAAAATAACTTTTTTGTTACATTTTGACTCCACATCATGAACTTTGCCACAGACTGTAAATTAAACCAAAGTGGTTTCTTAGAATGACTGCAAAATCACCTTTTGCCTTGTGCTTAAAAATTCCCACCACCCTTGTTCAAGAGATAGGGTAATGTAAACATTATATTCAAAATTTGGGACTGAGATACCGTAAAACAGGCCAAATTATATGTGAGCACAAAAATGGGATTCTTGTGTTGCACAGTTAAGTGTGACTGAAATTTTTTTATGCGCACAAACAATGGATTTCTTGGGTCATGCGTTTAAGTGCAACTCATGGATTCCATTTTTTGCCCACACAGAAAATGTCACTGTTAGTGTTGCACTTTAGTGTCACACCAAAATGTATAACATGAAAATTCTTAGTTCACCTTTCAACCTGTACTTGAAAATTCCCACCATCCTTGTTCATAAGGTAGGGTCACATAAATAGTATATTCAAAATTTGGGACTAGCATTTTGTAAAACAGCCAAGATATGAGTAAAGGTATGAGGCACAACAATTGAATTCCTGTGTTGCACATTTAAGTGTGGCACAATAATGTTTTGTGACTAGCAACAATATAATTCTTGGTTTGCACATTTAAGTTGTTCCTTTGCAAAGGCTGCACCAACTAGAACACCAATAGCACTGATAAGTTACCTTTATGGATTTGTATCTGTGGTATGCACACTGCAAGACATACACAACCACTTTTCACTACAGATAAAAATCCACAATTACCCAAATCACAGCACTACTTCTGTCCACAGAAGCACATGCCCCTGCAGCCACAGATACAGATATAAATCCACAATACCCAGATGAGAAAGTTCTTTTGTCTGCAGAATCACAGGCCTTTTTGGGGCCAGCACTTCTGTAGCTGTAGGTACGCTGTAAGACATGTAAGACATACATACATACATTTCTGGCTGAAGAAAGTGTAGACCTCTGAGACCCCTACTTGTGAGGTCTTGCCCTCTTGCTTGGGGGGGGGAGTTAGGGTTGGAAACCCAAATGCCACATTTCCTTACTTTTGTGGAATTAAGTTGAACCCTATCTGGTGCATTAACGGTACATTTTTTCGCAATGAATATATATATCATACTATATCATACTGGTTGACCAATAAGTTCTATGTTAAACCCCTAACTTTGTAATAGGATAATTAGTAAGGATATAGAAGGCAAGCCCTGTAGTCCCATGGTGGAGCAATCATTGTACTTGTCTTAGTTTCAGTGGCCTGGATATTCAAACTGCACTGAAAACTGGCGCAACAGTAGGAGCAAGCGCAAACCAGTTGCACAAATGCGCAACAGGTGCGATATTCAAACATGGAGCAGAGCAAATTGCGCAAGCAACCAACGTCTCAATATCGCACATACTGCACCATCGCGCAACCAGGAAGGAGAAGCTGAGCCAAAATGCTGCGCTATGACGCAACCATGGAAGCTCAGCTGAGCATTGCAGAGCTGCCATAGCGCAAGCACAGCCCCCAGAGCAATGGAACTGCACATCATCCAGGGAGGCAGGCTGGGGCCACCGCCAGCCATGCCACACATGGGCACAGGAACTCACTGCAGAACCCACACCACACTGGCACACCCCAAGCACAGCATCACTGGGGTGGGATGGATGATCCACGTGCCCATGGGGACAAGCCAACAAAGCATAGCAGAGCCATGACACCCCAGCACAACCACTGGCAGGCAGAGAGTGCCACACAGAGGGTTGACAACCACAGTGCACATCAGTCCCCCCCGTACGCACAGCACAGCGTGCACCGTGCCCCCAAGACACCGCTCATGTGCAGTGACAGGCACTGCAGGAAACACCATGCACCCCCCGTGCCACATGTCAACCCCATGCTGCAGAGAAGCATACCAGCCAGAACCACCCTGTGCACCCAGCAGTGGGTGGCAGCAGATGGCAAGAGCAACAGAAAGGCAATGCTATGCTGGTGATACCTCCCCATGGACACACACACACACACACACACACACACACACACATATATACCCAGGACCATAGCAGCCCAGATGGCATGTACACCCCTGCAATGGAGCACCCATAGCCAGTTGCAAAGCAGACACCAACACAGCAGTTGTATCAAAATAGAAATGTATATTTCAAAAACAACAGATAACAATAAAGGTGAAACTATGTACAAGTTGGGGGGACGGGTAAAAGGCAGGGGTGTTCAAGGGGGAAGGAATAAAAACTTGGAGAGGGAAGGCAGGGTGAAAGGGATGGGAGAAGTGGCAACGGAATGTGGGCTCTCGGCCCAGCTGGCTCCTGGTCCTCCCCTGCTGGCGTCCCCTCCTGTGCCACCGCCGCCGTTCCCCCGGCGCTGTATGGCCTGCAGGAGCTCCCGGTTGTCAAGTCCGACCTGGGTCAGGCGCCGCAGATCCTGCGATATGCGTCTCAGCAGCCCGAGGCCTAGGAAAATGGGAACACAGTCAATGGCTGAGACTGACCACAACCCTGAACACCACCCAACCTGCAACCCATATAACCCAATGTCCTGCACCTGTGATGGCATGCACCCACCCACAGTGAACATGCACATGGCCATCACAAACAGGCGGCACCAGCTATCGCACCACCGCCACACCACACTGCCCACGTCAATCACAGTACAAACTAGGCTGTCAAGTGATGTGGCAGCTGTGCGATGCCAGTTACACAGCTATGTGCCCAGTGCATGCCTGGACCACCTGTGATGCATACACAGATGTGTCGTGATGCTGCACTGTGATGCAGGTCACCTGTGTCATGCCTACATACATGGATACATAGACAGTGTCGGCAGATAAGGGCCTATGGGACACCCAGTCTGGCCATTTGGCCTTGTAATGCTCACTCTGTTGTCCTATAAGTCCGCTCCCCTCACCCTGACCTCCAGAATTCCTTCATGGCTAACCCATGCATACATAAATCCGTGACCAAGTCAGCCCCCACCACATCCTCTGGCAGGGTGTTCCACTTGTCCACCACCCATTCTGTGAAGAAATACATTCTCATGTTTCCTCTTAAAGAGCCCTCCAACTGCATCCCATGCCCTCTAGTCCTGGAACATCCTTTACGCTTACAAATATTGTTTTCCTGCACTCTGTTCCCCCCTGTACAATACTTGTATGTCCCCATCATATCCCCACACCCTCCTCCCCTCCAGGGAGTACATGTTCAGTTCCGTCAACCTGTCTGCATAGGACTTGTGATGCAATCCATGCACCATCCATGTCGCCCTCCTGTGAACCCTCTCCACCCAGTCCATGTCCATACGCAGGTATGGTCTCCGGAACTGTACACTGTACTCCAGTGTGGGGACTCACTAGTGTTTTGTATAGTGGAACTATGACCTCCCCTTTGGTTGTGTCCAGCATGGTTGGTGGTCCTGCCCCCCCAGCATGCAATAGCATCCATGACGTAATGATACTCACACTCCTCCAGCAGCTCAGTCTGCCGCTGCTGCTGCTGCTGCTACTGCTGCTGCTGCTGCTGTGGCATGACATCCTGTGGCACCGGGGCCCTGGCATGGCCCACATCACCGTGGTCCGGTGTCCTCACAATCCAGCCTGTGGGAGACATATGGTGAGACAAACATCAGTGTGACTCAAAAGCAGAGTGCCCCCTGCCCCAGTGAGACTGCCTGCCCACACAGCCATAACCATCCATCGCACAGCTGCACACTGACACACCTATGCACAGCCACCCAAGCACACACACCTACAGAGAATATAGGTGCATAGATGGTACACTCAAGGTGGCCCTGGGCACCAGGCCCGCCTGGCACATGAGCGCAGCTGCGTCGACAGGTCCAGCTCCCTCCGGGCGGAGGTCACTGTACCGTGCGGCACTGCTCAGCAGACCGCCCCGCCAGTGACCCCCACCAGGTCAGTGGCCACTTGCTGCCACACAGGTCCTAGGCATGGTGAGGGGGGCCTCACCATATAGTGCCTCACAGTGGGGCTCCACTAGGGCCACCAGGTTGGCCACTTCAAGTGGGCTCCAGGACACCGCCCTCCTCCTAGCCATGGCACCAACTTTACAGCAGGCAATATGGCGCCCCGCTGCGCTATAACCCCACGTGGAGTTGTTGTGCAATACACCAGCACAGGCTCCAATTGCGCTGTTCGAACAGCGCCGTCACTTTACATGGCGCTGTCACCAGACAGCGCAATAGGGACATACACATGGCATGCCAACAGCGCCAGGGGTCAGAGGGCATACACAAGGTCACGGCAATGACGCAAGGCTATGCACAGCGCCATAGGATGTATAGGCATCCTGCGCGACTGCTAAGCAGAGCACCAGTGCCACAGTGGACTATCGCGCAGAAGTGCCACAGCGCCATATAGTGCCCAGTGCTGTAGCGCCACTGGCACAATGGTGGCCATGGCCTGAATCGCCTATCGCGCTCAGCAGGTCTGCAGCGCGATCGATGCATGCATAACCTGTCTGGGCATGCACAATGCAGTGTAGCACACAGCCACAAACATGCGCCATCGGCTCAGCCGGACCTTCCGTGTTAAGCTAGCGCCGTCTGGCGATATTCAGCCGACATATGCAATCAGTCGATCAGCCATTCAAAGGCGCAGTGGCACGATTAGCATGTCATTAAAGTTGCGCCCACACCTCATTTGCATGTGTTATGCTTATAAAATGCAACACTGGGTTGTGGCGCAGATTTGGTTGTTGCAGGTGAGAGGTGAGTTACATGCTGTGTGATGCTCAGGACAATGCTCATGGGCAGGGGTGCTGGAGGATGATATAGGTTGAGGGGCTGAGCATGATGAGGGCACTTAGAAAGGGGCAGAGGGCACCCTTTCCATCAGTATCTGCCATGCGGAGAGGAAAGGGGGCTTCTGCCCCCGGCCGGCAGCTATGCTCATGGGAAATGCTGTGGACTGCACAGTGACAGGTGTCCACTTCCACCATTACAGATCACCATGACTGATGAGAACCAGGCTGAGGCTGTGGACGGGCGGGTGTAGGGGAGGCCGAACTTCACCCGCGGCAGAGACTGAGGCCTCTTCCAGGCCTACCTGGAGGATGAGCCACTTTTGAGTGGGCGGAGGGACCCTCAGCAGCATGCAGCTGCATGGGAGGGTAGCTCTGGCAGTCAACCTGCCCGAAGCCACCAGCTCCGTGCAGGAATGCGAAAAAGATGGGGACTGACCGCGGGAGGCTGAAGGAGAAGGTGGCAGCCTTCAGGGTGGCACGTGCTGCCACTGGTGGGGGACCACCAGTGGTGTTGCAGCTGACCCCGACTGAGGAGATACTGGTCACGGCCATGCAGCCGAGTGCCATTGAGGGTGTTCCAGGTGGAGGATTCCAGACAGGTGGAAGCCCATCACTGCACGGTATGACATGGTGATGTTGTGGGGAGGGCTGTTGTTCACATGCACTCACATGTACTCTCTTTCTGTTTCAGATCCTGTTCGTCTGCAGGAGACGGTGGTGGTGGTGGGTGCTGACAGTGAGGCAGACCTGCTGGACCTGGAGGAGGGACCATCCACCTCCGCCAGCAGCCTGCAGGCACTGCAGCAGCATGCTGGCTGGCCCAACAACTCCGGCGGCAGTGATACGGGTGCAGGGGGTGCACAGCCTGTGTCACAGCAGTCTGGCATGCAGGTATGCCAGCATGCTGTGCCTATGGCAGTGGCACGCACCAGCACTATTGATGATAGCAGGCCTGCAATGGCCAGTGATAGGTGTGTGTCCCACGACGGACACATGGCAGGCCAGCACATGCCCCTGGGTCATCCTGCTCCACACCTGTGTACCAGCATGCTGGCACAGTCACAGGCTGTGCCTGTCAGCACCGGTGGGGCAGCATCGGTGGCTGAGCAGGTGTCTGGCACTGTTGACAGCACAGGGGTGGAACAGGTGGACCTGGGGGCTCAGCAGTTGGAGGGGCGACAGCAGCAGTTGCACACCAGGCCTGGGGGGACAGCGTCAAGCAGTGGCACTTGTCCACCGCCCTTAGATCCACCCATACCTGGTCCTGGAAAACAGCGGCCACCCTCAAGGGGTGCTGTGCACCAGGACCATCCACACCCTGGGGGTCATGATGCCATTGGGGCACAGTACCCATTGGATGTGCACAACCGCCTGCTGCAGGAGTTGGTACAGCTGCAGGGGCGGGTTGCAAGGTCCTTGGAGGCACTGTCTGTGTCCGTGGAGCGGCATAGCAGGGAGTGTGCTGGACCGAGCCGAGATGGTCCTTATGCGGACGGATGTGACTGCTGCCATTGACAGGCTGACCCAGGCAGTGGTCTCTGTGGCGACCGCATTGACCACACTGTCTGGTGCCCCTGTACCACGCACCCCACACAGTGCGCACTCCACTTCCCATTCCTGGCATCATGCGACACCAGGCCTATCGACGCCGGGTTCTGCTGTGGGCATTCCGAGCACCCCTGGTGCAAGTTTGTTTGGCGGGATGCAGACCACTGTGTGGGCAAGGTCACAGTCATGCACTGGGACCCCTGGTGGTGCACTAGCGCCACCCGATGTGGCCCCTGCTCAGCCTGCCAGTGCTGCTAGGCCATGGCGGGGCCGCCCACGCATCCGTGGTGGCCGTGGGACAGTGCTCCCTGACTGAGTTGTCTCCCAATGCAGGCCCTGTCTGGTGCTGCCCTGTGTGCAATGTGTGTCATGGTGGGCAGTGCACTGCTGGGTGCTCTGCTCACCAAGCTGACACACAGACCACCTGCACACTCTCCCAACTGCTGTCCACAGGTGCTTGTGGATGATGATGCCTGCATTGCACTGTACACCAAGGTGCAAGGTTGCCCAGCTCCTGACACACGTACGTGGACAGTCCAGGTGGTGGGGGTGGTTGGTGGTGCTGTGTGTTGGCGATGTCATTTCCGCAGTGCTGTGCTGCTGCCCCTGTATGCTGCCTTGTGTGTGTGTGTGTCCATATGAGTGCTCACCCCTCTCTGATGGTGTGTTGGTATGCCTGGACCCTTCAACTCCCCTGACCTTCATGCACGGTGTGTTCCCCTGTGTGCCTGTGGTTTGCGCATGGACAGTGTTGCCTGCACATGTCCCCTTGACTTACCTGTGTTGTGCGTAGTGCTCTTCTGCAATGGTGTCCCGGTGCAGCTGGGCCTGCCGTGTCAGTCGGGGGTCCCTCCATCCTAGGGGGGGCGGCTCATCACCCACATCACCGGCGCCACTGGCGTCCCCATCGCTGTCCCCCTCTTGGACCTGTACGGCTATCCCATGGTCTTTGGCCATGTTGTGCAGGATGCAACAGGCCAGGAATATCCCACAGGCCTTTTGGGGGCTGTACTGTAGGGCTCCACTGGAGGTGTCCAGGCATCGGAAGCGTGCCTTGAGTATCCCAAACACCCGCTCTATGATGTTCCGTGTTGCGGCATGTGCCTCATTGAAACTGTGCTGCACTGGGGTCATGGGGTGCCGGTATGGTGTGAGCAGCCAGGGACGGAGTGGGTATGCACAGTCACCTGTGTGGAGATAGTGGAGATCAGTGTCAGGTCAGGTCCATATTGCCCATATCCTTGTGTGCCACTACCATGGCACCTGTGTCATTCCCACCCTTGCACAGAGTTTGCATTCCATACATGTGTACTCACCCACTAGATGACCCGTGGGGATGTTCCCACTCTCGAATCGATGGCACAGTGCAGATTGGTGCCATATGGAGGCATCATGTGCTCCGCCAGGGTGTGTGGCACAGACATTGATGATCGCCCAGTGGCATCACACACCACCTGGCAGTTGACACTGGAGAAGCCCTTTCGGTTCGATAAGCGGCCGTCGGCCAAGTGGCTGTGAATGGCCACATGGGTGCAGTCTATGGCCCCTAGCACGCCAGGCATATGTGCTACCTGTGGAACTCCTGCATGTTTGCTGTGCGCTCTGCCGCGGTGCTGGGAAATGGATGTACTCCAGAGTATGAGGCAGCAGTGCGCTGAGGAATTGGGTGAGGATGCATGACGTGGCCAACTGTGTAATGCCTGTGGTGTCCCCTGTCGGCCTCTGGAAGGTGCCCGTGGCAAGCAGGCACATGCAGGCTGTCACCTTGGTCTCCACGGACAGAGCATGACTCGCCGTGAGGGTGCCTGCATCACATCACTGCACAGCTCACTGAGCCGTCCTCAGTATTGCCCTGTTCAGGCGGTACGGGCCACAATCTCGACATCTGTGTACAGCTCGTAGCTGATGCGGGCACGATACCTGCTTGTGGGGTATACTGCCGACGGCCCCTCCGCGGCCATGTCCCCTGCAGCATGCTGTCTCACCCCCTCATTACAGCTTCCATGTGGAAGCTGACACTGTCCATCTCCTGGCTTCTGCCCCCAGCTGCTGTTCCTGTGTTACCCCACTGCCCCACTGCTGCTTCCACTGCACCGCACCCCCACTGGCCTCTCTGTCCTCCAGGACCCACTGTCCCTCTCTGCCCTTCCTGCTCCTGTCTCTGTCTCTCTCTCTCTCTGTCTCTCTCCCCCAGTTTGCGGCCTGCTAGAGTTCTTGTGCCGCTCCCTTGAGCCTTTTTATTTTGGCTCACATCCGGTACTGCGCATCCTCCGGCTGAGCCACTCTTGCGCATTGCGCAAGTGTTCAGAATATCGCATTGCGCACTTTATGCATGGACCCGCCCCCTTCGGTTGCGCATCCCTTCATTTCCATTGCGCTGTTGCTCAGCATGTTTTTGGTGGCACAACTGGCCCCTTCTGAATATCGCAGAATGGCGCATTTTTGGAGTTGCGCACGCGCAACCCTGTTGCGCATGGCGCAACCCTTTTGAATATCCAGGCCAGTGTCTCCCCACTAATTAATGATATTTTGATATCCCCCTACAGTGACAACTGACCACCATGTATCACCCAGTCTGGTTCCACTATATGACAGCTTCATTCTTTCAACCATTAGTGAGAGGCACTGACAAATAGATCAGCAAGATGATTACTCCACCAAGAAATATGGGTCTGTTAGGATCCATGACTGGTCGTCAACAAAAATTTTGTTGAACAACTGGACAGTGAAACCAGTAGGTCAACTGCTTTTCACAGTCGGTTTCCAGTTCCAAAGAAAACACATGGGGGGGCTGTGCCCCAACCAACCCCACTAAGGATTAGCAACTCCAAGCTAGAGCTGATTTGGGGAGGTGCAAGACTACTGACAGACAGTGCCAGTTACCAGTGCAGACACTACAGTGACGTGGTGCTATAGTATCATTTGCTGCAATGATGTCACTGTTGGGGGGGGTATATGGGTCTATTACAGGACATATTTAGTCACAGTTCCACAGGCAGCCAAAGTAAAAATGAGAAGTGTAGAATTAGTCAGAATTAGGCAGAATCTGTATATATTCTGCAGAATGAGGCAATGCCACACTACCTAATGCCCAACGGCACCACATCCACATTCAGATGCCACTGTCTGGTATAATGGTGTGACGACTGTGTCTAGAATGAAAATGAGAACTGTACTGTGATATCTGACTATTGATCGGAAAGCTATAAATATGCAAAGCCATAACATTCCTAGGCCTGAAATAAAATTAAAAATTCTACAGGGTTTTGAGCTTGTATGTCACTGTCTGATGATGTGTACCATGTAGTCCCCCATTTCGGTATAACACGCATGGGCAAAGCATGGAAAGGCACTCTTGAAAACATCCCTCCCAGGTATTGTTCTGTGGGCAGTTGAATTATTCCATCTGATACACCCAGTACCATTTTTAAGAAAATAAAGAAACTTGACTCCTTGAGTAAAGATTTAGACTTTGACAATACGTGGCTCCTGAACTATAATAGGTTGGTCAAAAATGAGGAGACAAATTATTTCTGATCCTTGTAGAGATATGGTTCCCTTTTTCAGCATAGAACTCTGCATGCAGGATGGCACTGCACACCAGAGACCAAAGAGCACTGAAGTCGACATTACTTGTGCCCTCAGAGAGCTTGCTGACTGGAGTTTCAACACTGTACTTGTCATCACTTCAAGCAGCCTGGTGTCCCACACTGGAAGGAGAGAAGTGATCAAGATGTTCGGACAGATAGGCTGTGTGAAGTGATGATACAGGAGGTCAGCACTCTGAGCAAAAGTTGGCGGCTACACTGGGTGCTTGGGCTGCTGGATTAGGATTAAGATCATTTTGCTTGTGGCACTGAGGGACATGGCATGACTGGCAGATAGAGGTGGAAGTGGCCACTGGTGAGATCATGAAGGGCTGGAGGTCGGTGTGCACAGACTCACCACACCACTCACTGAATCCTGCCTGACAAGCAATTGCTGCATAAAGTGTGCTGCACAGCCATGGTCCATGAATCTTGTCAGCCATCTGCCCTATACTAAATACACACATATGCAGCCATGAATGGAATACCCTACCAGAAACAGCAGTAGCAACAGCATGCTGTTATACTATTAGCAGTTATGGGAACATTGGACATATTAGTAGGTAGTTAATAAAAGATACTGTTTGGCATTTTGGAATAACACCAGTAAGAGAACTGAAATTGAATGATGCAAAAGTCGGGCAAATATAATTGCTCAAGCATTTTGCTGTGCCTCATAGTTTAGTGCCAAACGACACCACAGGAACACTCAGCAGCCAAAGTTAGCAGTCAGGGTGCGATGATTTGCTGTAACCAAAGGTGTGATAATTTTGCAAAAACCTGATCCTCTGCTTGTAAAATGATCCTAATTCCCCAAAAACAGTAAGCAAAAGTAATGGGTAACCATATCACTGGTGGTGATGGCCACACTGGAATGCTCACATATAGCAATACCCTCCTGATAGCTTCACCCTCCATCCCTGCTCCGAAACAATAAAAGGTGCCACAGTGAAAAAGAGGCTAAGCTATGGAAAATCTATGACCTTATTACCTTTCATTAGTGCCCCCCCTTCTTCTGTCCTCAAGGAAGAACATCACATTCCCAGTAAGGGTAATAAGGTCATAGATGTCCCATAGCTTAGCCATAGGTTAGCCACTGTTGCAATAAATTAATTTATTATTTTGCAATAAATTAATCACAGCATACACACTGGGACTATTTGGTGAATACAATAACTGTGCCTGGACATACTCGGAGTGATTGTATGCCCTATAGGAGGCACATGGCTTAGACGTTTTGTGAGCATTATCCAACACTGTGACAGCCACAAACCATCTCATCAAAAGCAAGATAGCTAGCTGCCAGCATAGACAATGTTCTTTTCTGAAGTGCTAAGGCTCAAAATCTCCAGCTTTTCGACGTGACTCTAAAAATCATAATGATCTCAAAACACAACTTGCGCTGACAGAGAAATATGTTAAATAAACAGCCCTGATTCTGGTCAACTTACTGCTTGAGAAAGTCGACGATCCCCCCCCTCCAAAAAAAACACTAGGAACTGCAGGAGATGTGAGTCTTTGCTAAAGGGGAAAGAAATGAAGAGTGGGAAGACACAGGTCAGTGACGCAATTATTGTGCAGGTGCTCGCAGAAGGGGGGGGAGAAGCTGTGAGCATGGTGGGAGGTTCTGAAGCCATGGGATTCAAATTTGGGACAAACTTGTAACCTGAAGTGAGGTAGCTGCAAATATAGAAAAAATTAAGCTAACATGAGGTGGCAAAGTAGGAGAAAACTTAGTTTTATACACAGATATAAACTAATTATGAAGGCGGAAAGGTGTGCTCAGGGGGAATAAAAAATCCGACAGTTCAACTTTAATAGCTTGGGCTGCGTTTGACAGAATTGCCTGAAATTTAGCATGAATTGTCTATGAGGCAAGGTCTTTTAGGGTAGAAGTGTTAGGTAGTGAAGGCTTGGTAAAAATTTTTTTTAAACGGTTCCAAAATTATAAGGATTTGTTTTTGTGATAAACCTTTGCTACAACATGAAAATAATTCTGTGATTCAAAACATTTTTCATGTGACAAAAAGTCATTTTCATGACACAAAAAAAAGTCATGTTGTGATGTCCTGCACTAAAAAGTATGGAAAATACATACAAATTGTGTTTTTTTTAAACAAACACTTGAAACACAGGATCCTATTAGTTAGATTCTAGTGTTTGTTTAGAATAAACTCCAGAAACACCTTTTCGGGACACCACAAAATCCAGGGTGCCTAGTTTAGCAAAACGAGCCATTCACCCACATTCTCTGCATAAGAACAGTTGGACTTTCTTGATTCTTGCAGGTGCAGATGAAGGGCTGCTGCTGGCCTGAGTGCCAGCTCTGAGTAGGCACAGTCCCATGGAAGATTATTCCGACAGTGGGGTGCTCAGTCCCCAGTGTCGGCTACAGTCCTGGTCCCCCTTTAAATAAAAAAAACTATCCCTCATTGATCTTTTTTTTCTAAGTACCAATCTCACTTTCCAAACCCACCCCACCTCACCCAACCCCACCTCACCCCCACAGACACTCACTCACCTAAGGGTGTCTATGACATAGATCCACTCTCCAACCAAAACCACATCTTGCTGCTGGAACTGGTGACTGCCATGTGAGCAAATAAGGCTGGTTTCATGTATTTTAATGGTGTTTTAACTTTTACTCACAACTTTGACATTTTCTAACATTTTTTCACCAAATGTTCACATGGCCTTTTAGGGACCCTCAAGCATCGGGAATGTCATGGGAACAATAAATGCTCATAATTTTGCTCTTTTCTGCTTGTGAGTCACTGCTGTTTTTCACTATTCCTTTTAGGGACCTCACCTGATGAACAAGGATAGGGGAATTTTTCCAATCCAACCCAAAAGGTGATTTCATGGCCACTGTATGAAATCACCTTTTGGGCAAGATTTCAACATTTTCACTTATGGGGCTCATGAGGTGGAGTCATAAGAAAGCTATGCTGAAAATGTGTAAAAATTGTTAAAATGACCAAGCATGAGGCTGCAAGCCAAGTGCCCAAGTGCATTCAACCACCAAAGGTGTGTGTGTGTGTGTGTGTGTGTGTGTGTGTGTGTATGTCAGGGCATGACCATACACCCTGTAGTGGATTATCTATTATATAAAATGACCAATATTGTTGTGGGGAGTGATGAAACATAGAAAAAAAGTGCAACGTATGCTTGTTGTGGGATAATGCACAGTCACGTAGTGTGGTTTGTCCAATCATGAGACAGCATTGTTACTGATTCTTCTCACCCACTTTACATACATACACACACATATATATATATATATATATATAGTGACGCGGTTGCGCCACTATAGTTACTGTTCAGTTGTCACTTCTATGTTAAACTCAACATTTTGCATGTTAATGACTTTGGACCCATTCAACGGATTTGCCTGAAATTTGGTATGTACAGTGGGGCCCGGTAGATCTCTTGATTTGCCAAATTGCGTTTTGGTCGGACTTACAGTCTTTGTGTACAAAAATGCTGTTAAATGTAAAATTATCTATTTTTGGAGGTAGCTTTTAAGATTTTGGATGTGGCCCTGCACAGCCGTTGTGTGGCATGCCACTGTGTGAGATGGCCTATTTATGTATTTATTAAATTTTGGTGACCTGGTAGGCCCACTGAGCCCTGAAGGTCCCTTTTTCAGGTGCGACCTGGGATAACAATACATGTTTTGATGCAGAGAGGAAACATTAAGTTACTGAAACCAATTACAGGCTGCATGCAGGTGGCAGCCATGGTTATCAACATGATACTGTTTATACCTAGTTACTACTTATTTATTTATTTATTAAATTTTGGTGACTGGGTAGGCCCACTGAGCCCTGAAGATCCCTTTTTCAGGGGTGACCCGGGATAACAGTACAAGTTATGAGAATGAACAAGGACATAAGGAACAGTTGAGGCATTGTGAGTTACATCATGAGGTGGTTACAGTAAAGAAAAATAGTGGATACAGGCATGGTTACAGGCATGGTAAAAGAAAAGCAGTGGATACAGGCATGGCTTACAGGCATGGTAAAAGAAAAGCAGTGGATGCAGGCATGGGTACAGGCAGGGTTATCATCATGACATGTAAGCAATTGGTAATACTTTGCATATAGTTTATTCAGGGGTTACATGTGGCCTCTGTCTAGCAGTCTGTATAAGGCAGGTAGTAGGAAGGTTAAGCTAGGAGATGGGAGTTGGAGAGGAAGGGAGTACTTTAAGAGCTTTAAGTGCCATGACAGTGGCATGCGCTTGAGGTCAGCATTCACGAGTGAAGAGGAGGACTGGACCTGGGGAGGGAGCTTGTTCCATTGGCAGGCTGCTTGGGAGGAAAAGGATCTTCCACCAGCGTTTGTCCTTACCCTAGGGACTTCTAATAGCGTTCTATCTGAGATCCGTAGGTTCCTTGGGTTGTGTTTGAGGGTTATGGTCCCAGCAATGCTTGGCAGAGTGTGGGACTTGAGAAGCTTGTAGGTCTGGACAGGCAAGGGGTGTTGGAGGCGGGCAACCAATGTGGACCAGCAAAGATTGGCCAAAGTGTCACAGTGGTGATGTCTCAGGTGGTCTAAGGTGTTTGAAAGAGCTTTGGTGGCAGAACATGCCTCTTTTCATTTGGTGGAAAAATATTAAGGCATTCAAAAGTTATGCCACTTTTAAGTTCCCATTACAAGTCAAAGGGAAAATTTATATGTATGGGAACTTAAAAGTGGCACAAATTTTGCCGGCCTGGTGGCACTGAGGGTTGAGGCACTGGACGCCACACCTCGCGTCACGCCAGTGACCCGGGTTTGGGAACGAGCCCGGGGAGCTGGGGGTCGGTGGGGAGGGAGTAGGATCGAGCATCCATAGGACAGCTCTCCTCTCCCTGGGGGGGGATCCAGGGGCATCCCGGCACAGGAGGGACCCCCGGTGGAGACCGGAGGTACCTCAACTGCTGGGATCACAAACGTAGCCGGAGGCAGATGCCGGGCCAAGAGCATGGGTGGAAGCGCGCACACTCGGGGCCATTGGCATCAGTGCATGCCTGCCAACATATCGGGGGTGAAAAAAGTGGAACAAGGAGGCACTGGTTGCAGCGGCATGATGGCTCTCCCCACGCTGGACTCTCCCGGTACCTGGGCGCACGACAATGCTGGATCCGGTAAGCCACGGGGGTAGTCGTGGAGCCTAATTAGGTGGCTGGGGGAAGTTTCAGGGGGGTCGGTGGCTGGACAGACCTGCGGGTGATGCCAGGACGTGCAGATAAGCAGACCAGTGGCCCGGGGAGATAAAAAAAAGAACAAAAAAAAATGTGGCATAACTTTTGAATGCCTTAATATTTTTTCACCAAATGAAAAGCAGCATGTTCAGCCACCAAAGCTCTTTCAAATGAATCATCTCACAGAGTGGTACACCACACAACAGCCATGCAGGGCCATGTCCAAAATCCCAAAAGCTGCCTCCAAAAATGGATAATTTTGCATTATTCAGCATTTTCATATTCAAAGACAGTAAGTCTGACCGAAACACAAGTTGGCAAATCAAGTGATCTACCATGCCCCACCGCACATTCCAAATTTCAGGCAAATCCATTGAACAGGTCAAAAGTTATTAACGCCCAAACTTTTGACTTTAGTATGTACAGTAAGTGACCGCTGAACCCTAACTATAGTGGCACGACCGCGCCACTCTAATATATTATTAGATATATATACAAGGTTACATATATGTATATATATATATATATATATATGTAACCTTGCACTACACCACTTTTCACTATGGGTCTCCTTAGGAATAACATTTGTTTTGCAGTACATTTTCCTCTCTCCTACCCTGGCTTAGTTCACACTGGCAAGCAGCTACTCTCAGTCCCTGAGGGGATTTCTAGCAAAGCCCACCCCCTTCCTTTCCAGTCTAGGGATTTTGGTGTTGAAATTATCTGGGGGAAAGGGGGAGGGCACCAATACTGGACTGAGCAGTAAACATGCGAGTAGGGTTTCACCAGAAGTACCTTAGAAATAGAAGTGGGATTCCTCTTGTGACGGCTTGATCTCCATCAAGATGCTGGCTGGTGGAACTCTTCTTCGCCTCATGACTGGTGGACACTTAAATGACTTCAAAATCTGTGAAAACAGTTAGTTAAAGAACTGGCAGCAACACAACAGTAGGATAGCAAATGATTTGTCCCCAGGCAGAAATCAGATGCAATCAGGCATTTTTTTATTGTCTTAAAAAAGGCTCAGGCTGCTAAACAACTCCATGGAGAGGGGGTACATTCCAATTCATCAGACTTTCTTCCAAACACTTCTATGGCAATCAGCCATTGCACAGACACTTGGGGGAGCTGGGTCATGAACCTGGATCCTCTCAACCTCTTTTCCATCTTAGAGCCATAAGGGGCTCTATTTTCTCATGAAAACTAGCAGTGTTCCCAAGACAGTCACTCTTTACTTTATCCCCATGAGTGGGAGTGGAGCAACCCAAACTCAGGCCATTATTCATCTTCTTCAGCAAGGAGGGTGTTTGACAGTTCCAGGGCACAGTCCTTTTTCACAGGAGGTGAGCTGCCTGCTGATCATTGGGCAGGGTTTGCACAGAATAGCAGCCACCCAACTAAACTGTCTTTCTTCAGGAATTCTCCTCACAGCAGCCCCTCTAAATGGATGCAGGTGGACACAACTCGGGCAGGAGGGCTGCTCTGCCACTGTAACTCCTCCAGAGAGTCGCTGCCACCATGAACTCCAATCCTCATCATGGCAGCCACCTCAGCAAGTCCCCAGCCAAACAGAGCCAAACGGACTCCTGACAGCTTCTTTCTCTCTCTCTCTCTCATATTTGCAGCTGCATAGATTCTTCCTTCCCCATGGAAGGACAGTGAGATGAATGCTAGGAGCTGGGGGCAATCGCCCAACTCTGGCCCCAGGCCTACCTGGCCCCGACTGGAGGCCCTCCCCACAGGCCATGGAGCAGGCATAGACCACTCCTACTCCTTGACGACTGCCACACAACTCCTCAACCAATGGACTCCCTCATGCCAGTGGGTGCTTGAATCCTCCCTCGCACTGCTAAGCCCCACACTCCGGCTGGCCTGGCAGGATGAATTATACATCCCGATGCCAACATGACATCAAACTAGTAACCACACTTTTTGGCATGGGGTTTCATATATGACATGTCATTGCAAAAAAGCTACATTCATGCATCAGTAAGAGTTCAGGCACAATGTGGAAAAAGTAGGGAAACAACATTTTATGGGAAAAATGTCCCAAGATCCTTGGTGAAACTGTGTCCTGGTGTGCCTCAGGGTTGGGCCTTTAGTAATCACATGGTTCAGTATTGCCATTATCCTAATGTCATCTCTGTCAGTCCTGGCACTCAGAAATACTAACACAGAAATAATTATATAGAAGGTGCATTAGTCAGGGTAATGCCAATGCTGTATCACCTAATCATTCAAACCAAAGATTTACTTAGGATTCATTCACATATCTGGACTGAGTAGTACAGTATGGGCTGCACGCCCATTGGCTCACTATGTGAATCAATGGGCATGCAGTCCTACAGAGCTGTCAGTCAGCTGGTGGCGGGGCAGCAGGTGGGTGGGGTGCTGCTACCCGCCGGCTGACGGAGGGAAGCGGGGTGGTGGGGCTCAGTGGGCAGGTGGGGAAGGGGGTACACTAGACCACCAGGGTGGTAGGGGTCTGTTATGTGTTACAGATGCCCGTGATTGGGTGGCGATCGGTCCACTGGACCACCAGGGATATTGGACATTTTTTTTTTTTATATTACAGGAATGCCCATGATAGGGCTGCAGGGGGCGTCGGTCCCCAACAGCTGCTGCCTGGCAGGGTGCCAGGCACAAGTTGTCGGGGATTGGTGCACCTGCATGCTAATGGCATGCAAATAGGACCATAATGAGATGCAAATGGCCCCCTGTGCACCTTGCATAAATTATGGCGCCATTTGCATGTCCCCTTTTGAATATTGCAGGTGCTGTGTATGGTGCAATGGCACTTGCGCCAGCGCATCTCCATGCTTCACTCTGGCCACTTGCACTGGCACAATGCCACTGCACCATGCACAGTGGGGGTGGCCAGGGTGTGATATTCAAAGCTGCTGTGCTATAACACAGCTCTGTTGAATATCGCCCAGGCCACACCCCTGTGCAACAAAGTTGCGCTGTGCCTAGGCTTACGCCACAGACTGGCGCAGTTTGAATATCCGGGACTTCGTGTTTAACCCCTAACTGATTCATTAACATAGTTATTTGTAATTAATTTCCTTTCTCTTCAGCAAGCTATATGCATTGTCCAGCATTGTCAGTATTCTTAATGCCAAACAGTCCCTGGATTGACAATGCTGATTTTCAGCTGGCGTTATCTGTACTGTTAATGCCAAACAGTCCCTGGACTGACTATATTGTCCTTTGGGTGACATTATGAGAACTGTTAGAAACATAGAAACATAGATTTTGTCAACAGAAAAGGACCCTTAGGCCTATCCAGTCTGCCCCTTGTCACTGCCTATTCCATCAACCACTGACCTTAGTTAATCATAGGTGTCACTCTCTCCCCCTATTCCTCTGCCTAATATACCTCTGTTTCTATCACACCATGCTTGAAGCTCCCCACAGTCTTTGCCCCCACTACCTCCTCTGGCAGAC
The DNA here is from genome assembly GCA_016271365.2 of Neoceratodus forsteri. NCBI lineage: Eukaryota > Metazoa > Chordata > Ceratodontiformes > Ceratodontidae > Neoceratodus > Neoceratodus forsteri. Next base: position 221,334,712 of record CM028135.1, read on the forward strand.
TGTTCCTGTCATCCACTGCCCTTTTCATGAAGAAGTATTTCTGTAAGCCTCTCCTAAATTCCTCCTTAGCTTCATTGCATGCCCCTTTGTTCTAGTGCCTTCCTTTCTCTGAAATAAACCCTCCACTTGCACCATGTTCACTCCTGTGAGGTACTTGTAGGTTTAATTCATGTCCCATCTCTTTGGCTTCTCTTCTAAGGAATACATGTTGAGTTCCAGCAGCCTTTCCTCATATTTCTTCTTGTGCAACCCCTCACCATTTTGGTTGTCCTCCTCTGTACCACCTCCACCTTTTCAATGTCCTTGTAGAGGTGCAGCCTTCAGAATTGGACACAGTACACAAGGTGGGGCCTTACTAATGAGCAATACAATGATAGCACTACCTCCCTCCCTCCTCCTGCTAGAAATCCCTCTCCCAATGCACCTCAGCATTCTGCTAGCCTTTCCCACTGCTTTGATGCATTGCCCAACCACCATGAGGTCACCAGATATGATGACCCCTAGGTATCTTTCATGCTTGGTGACTGTATGCTCCACTTCCCCCATCTTCCCTAGGTTCCACAACCCTAAGTGCATAAACTTGCATTTTTTTGCCATTGAAACTCAGCTGTCACTCCTAAACCATTCCTATAGTTTCCTCAGATCCCTTTACATTCTCTTCACCCCTTCCTGAGTTTTAACCATGTTGCAGATTTTTGCATCATCTGTCAAGAGACACACCTTCCCATCAAGCTACTTCACAATGTCGGAAAATGGCATGCTAATGGCAGACAGTCCCAGGACTGACAATGCTAGCCTTTGGCCTAAATTATCAGTACAGTTAATGGCAAACAGTTCCTGGAGGCCTGCATTGTCAATACTGTGAACAATAAATGGTGCCTGGATTAGCAATGTCCACCTGTGTCCAGCATTTTCAGTAGTGTCAATGGGAAACAGTCCCTGGATTGACAATGGCAAACAGTGTTTGGATTTGGATGGACAAAATGGTCAATGGCAAATCTGCCACAATTAATATGAGTTTTGTAGCAAACATTCACAGTACAAAGTCAGTTTTGACATTTTAATACAATTTTTGTGGTTAAAACTCTCAGCTGTGACTGAAAAATCACTACTGTTTATTTGTTTTTCTTTACTGAAATGTTTTACCAAGAAGGCACACTGAACAACAAATTGCTTGCTTCCCAGTGTGACCTGGGGGAAGGGGAACAGAGGGGGATACATATATATATACATATACAGAACAAATATTTCATTGAGAACAGGCAATATGTGTGAACAATACACGAGAAACAGCAATGGCAGGAATACGAAATAAAAAAATACAATGGTAAGGATGATAGTGATTATATTGGACAATTGAAGTGCAAATTCATAGTATATAAGTGATACTGAATAATTATATATTGGTTCCAGCTGATGGGGGAGTAGCTGAGAAAGGTAGGTTGAGTTAAGTGTGAGGAAAGCAGGTACAGTTAGAGGAGAGGAAGTTGTGAAGGGCAGTGGAGAGGGAGTGAAGGGAAAAGGAGTGGTGAATTTGATGGGGAAGAGCATTCCAGATTTTTGGGAATCAGATGAAAACAGACTGGCCAGCAAATGTGAAGCATTGGGGGATCATAAAGGTGCATGAGTCACAGGATCTTAAAGAGTGGTTAGGGGGGGGGTAGAGAGGAAGGAAGATAAGTACAGTGGAAGAAAGCCTAGCCAGAATTTAGAAATGAGTTTGGCGCAGTGGCAGAGGCACCTGTAAGCAAGTGAAGGGAATGACAGTGAATGGTAGAGATCGCTGTGATGAGTATTAACAGAAGAGTCCAGGGCAAAGCAGCAGAAAGAGTTGAAAAGGGGGTCCAGTCTGGATAAGGTGGATATGGGAGCAGCACTGTAGACTACACCACAATAGTCAAAAATAGGGAGAATCATCTTTTGGACACTCTGACGCCTGGCCGTAAGTGGAATGCAGTTATGGTTCCTATATAAGGCGCCAAGCTTGGGGCACAGTTTTTTCCAGGATGGCATCAATGTGGCCAGAGAAGCTGAGGTGTTGGTCCAGCCAAACCCTAAGGTATCTAAAAGAGGAGGTGTCCTGAAGCAGCATCCCATCCAGGATGTGGAAGGTGACATTTGGGGTAAAAATTTTCAAAGTCAGTTGTGACACAGAAAAATCACAATAGCTTTTTAACATAACTTTTGTGGTTAATGTTTTCAATGTAAATTGCAACAGAAACAAACACAATTATTTTTTAACATTACTTTGTGGTTGATAGAGTATATTCAAAGTAATTTGCAACAGGAAATCATGATAATGTTTAATGCTATACAATATGAAAAACTAGCTGTAAAAAAGAATAAACTTTCAGACATTATTATTCTGAAAATTGAAGTCTTTTGCTCCCAGACCAGCAAAAGGCCCTGTTCAGGGGCAAACTCTAATGAACCTGAAAGTTTCATTCTTCAAATCAGGACTATTTTTTTTATTTCATTTCATTTTATTGTTTACCCTGGAAAAGCACAATGAGCAAAATTACTCTTTTTCAAGTGTGATTTTTTTAATTACTGGTGGGCAACAGAAATCCTAATTCTTATATTTTTAGAGTTTTGTGTACTCTGTATTTTGGAAACTACTGAACTGATATACTTTAAAGGGGACATTTGTGCCAAGTGACCACAGTTAGCAATGTTTCTGTTTACAGAAAATAATTCAAACCCCTGAATGATTCATATGTATATGTTCCCGAATAAATATTGATGTGCAAAATTATTTTCAATCGTTTTCTTTTTATGGACAACCTTCTGCACTGTTCTCTTCATGGAACTAATTATTTGAAGTTTTTACTGTGTTGTGGTTTGTGTACAGAATGCTAAGTATGAATTGTTGATCTAGCAGAACAGTTCTCAGAGTTCAGTACACAAACCATGATGTGCAGACCTTTAATTCCATGAAGATAATGTTAATTGAATGCCACTCATAACAACAAAATAATGAAAAATGCAAATGTTAGCATCACATTTTATTCAGATACAATTACAGGTTGATCATTTAGGGGGTATGCATATAATTTCTGAACATTATAAACAGCTCTTAATTAGAAATAATTTCCTGTCCTATTTACATCTGGCAGATTTATAGGACCTTACAAACATAGATAAAGTAGCCTGTGGGTTTATCAATCAATCAATCAATCAAAATCTTTACTTAATCAGGTGAACATCATTGAGCATAGCTCATTTACAAGATGGACCTGAGTGGTCAAGAAGTGCAAGTGTTATTACATTGACAAGGGTAGCATAAACAGCAATACAATGACAGGGGTAACATAAACAGTAATACAATGACATAAGTGCTAATATATAACAATATACATATGTACAAGGCACATTAAAACTTTTAATCTGTGAAACAGAAGGCAATGGGCATATCAGGAGTAATATGTAGATTATAGGACCTAGCAGGCATTTTGAGGGTGAATCTTGGGACTGGAAACGGGAGTTTTATCAGCATATAGGAACACGAAAGAAAAAAAAGGGGGGTAGGTAGGGCCGGGGTTTAGGCCTTGTGGAAGCAGTTGCAGAGTTCTGGGAATAGGGTGGTGAATAATCTTTTGAAGGATATTAAGGGTAGGAGGTTATTTAGCTTCATGTTTTTGGAGTGAATTCCAAACAATTGCTAGTGAGTAGCTGATAGCAGCCCTCCCAAACTGGGTGCAGACATTGGGGACCTTAAGAATGATAATTTTGCTGATCCTTAGGTTGTATGGCCTAGAAGTAATTTGAGTAAAACAGTCTGAGATATAGGTAGGTAGCTTGCCTGATAAGGCTTTGAATATCCAAATTGCAGCATTCCTATTTCTTCTGTGTTGTAATGATGTCCAGTTAACCTGCCTTATAAAGGAGCAATGATGGGTGCTGAAAGGAAGGTCAGTAATGAATCTGATGGACCTGTGGTATAGGGCGTCCAGTTTATTTAAGAGGGGAGGAACAATGTCCATACAGAAAGTCAGCATAGTCAATGAGGATAGGAATGAAGCCTGGATTAATCTTTTTGGAGTCTCTGTTGAGGTAGTGTTTATTCTAAAAATAAACCAAGCCTTTGTCTCAGTTTCTTTAGTAGTTCCTCAATATGGACAGAATAGTCAAGCTTGTTATCAATCCAGACTCCAAGGTATTTGAAGTTATCAATGAATTCCAGCTTCTCTCCAAGTAAGGTGGTTAGTTGTAGGGTGGTGGATGGTGGGGTAGTGGCAGAGCAACTCTTTGAGGTAAAGAACATAGCTTTTTGTTTTTGGCATTTAGAAGTAGTTTTTATCCAGTAGGTTGTGTTGTAGGATGGAAAATTCAGATTGTAGCAGTTCACAGGCTTTAGATAATGAAGGATTGCTAACATATAATACAGTATCATCAGCAAACAGATGGATGTTGGATTGAGTGAGGTTAGCATCAATATTATTAATATAGATGGCAAAGAGGATGGGGCCAAGAATAGAGCCTTGCGGTACACCTCTTAACAGTGGTTTTAAGGTGGATAGGTAGATTCCATTTTTTACCAGTTGTGATCTATCTGATAGATAGCACTTGAACCAATTGAGTGAAGGGGAATCCAACCCTAGTGAGCCAAGGGAGGTGATTAATGATTCATGATCCACTGTGTCAAATGCTTTGCTCAAATCCAGTAACACAGCACAGGTACTGTTCTTCTTATCCATAGCAATCTGCCAGTCGTTGGTTACTTTGGCTGGGCAGAAATGGTGCTATGCCTTCATCTAAATCCTGATTGTGCTGTATTTAGGAGGTTATTGTTATCCAGGTAGTCCCTTAATTGTGAGTTTACTAACTTTTAGAGCATCTTGGATAGAACTGATAGGATGGAAATGGGCCTGTAATTATTGAGGTCCATGGGATCACCAGATTTGAGTAAAGGAACTACTTGAGCTGTTTTCCAAGTGGAGGGAATGGATCCAGTGGTGAGGGAAAGATTGAAGAGATGAGTGAGGGGGGCAGATAAGACTTGAGATGAAAGCTTGAGGAAGTAGGGGTCCAGGGAGTCTGTACCTGCACTTTTGAAGTATCTAAATTGGAGAGGAGATCTTCCACTTCTTTCAAGGATATTGGGTTGAAGGAGAAGGTTGATGTAGCCTTTTGACCCACGGTGGATTGAAGGTTCAAGGAAGATCTCAGGAGATTGCAGGTGAAGAGTCAAATGCTAGTCCAGCTGTGGTGAAGTGGTCATTGAAGGTATTTAGGATTTCTTGTTTGTCCGTAATTTCTGTGTTATTTAGTAGCAGTTTGCAGGTTAAGGCAGGAGTAGAGTTTTGGCCCAAGATACCCTTTATAGTTCCCCAGAGCCTGGTTGGGTTATTATAGGAGGCATCCAATTCAGCTCTATAATAGGCAGCTTTGGCAGATCTTATTTGTGTTGTACATGAGTTTCTTGCTTTTCTGAAATTTAGCCAGTCTCTGGAATCCTTAGTTTTTCTTGCCTTTTTCCACAGTTTGTCTCTGGCTAGCAAGGCTGTTTTAAGATCAGTGGTGAACCAGGGGCAGGACCTTGCTTTAGTTCTGATATTGGTGAATGGTGCATGAATATTGAGAGCATTAGTGATAATGTCCTTTAGGATCTGGAGAGCTGTTTCCACTAGGTTGTAAGGTAGAAATCTTGCCAATATATTGTGTTACTCAGGTCATGGAGGTATCCTGGTATGTTGAACTTCTTTTTTGACCTTTTGAGGACAAATTCAGCAGGGTTGGGTGGTTTGAGGAAGATCTTATGCCAGCTATGGGACAATGGTCACTTACATCATTCGGTAGTACTCCTGCATGCGTATATAAGTGAGGCTTGTTTACCAACATAATATCCAGGAGTGAGCTGTTGCTAGAATTTTTAGGTTAACCCTGGTTGGGTCTTTAATTAGCTGTGTAAAGCCATAGGTGTCACAAAAGGTTACCAATGGAGCAGATGCATTAGATAGCCAGTTTAAATTCAAATCACCAAGGATGATGGTATCTTCAGGGCCTAGATTGGTTATTGACCCCAGGTGAGATAGTAATTTGAGGCCTGCTGAGGGGGCCTATAGCAGCCAATCAATTTAAATGAAGACAAGTTAGGAAGGGATATTTTGATTGACAAACATTCAAATTCCTTTGGTTCGGATGTGTTGATGAGGCAGGTAGCAGAGATGGTGTCCTTAATGTATATGGCCACCCCACCACCCCTGGAAGGGCGATCTGCTCTGAAGAGCTGATAGTTGGTAAGGTTTACAACACTGTCTTTGGTCGAAGGTCTGAGCCAAGATTCAGAGATGACCAGAAAGTCAGGCAGGGTATGTGCCACCCAGGCCTGTATTACGGAGAATTTTTTTAAGAGGCTGCAGGCATTGAAGTGTAGGAAGCTTAGGCCATTTATAGAGGATAGATCAGCAGGGGAAAATAAACTTTCAATGGGGCCAGGATTTATTTCAATGGTACCAAAACAGATCAGAAGGTAGAAGATTAATTTGAGGAGGGCACCAAGGGACAGGGATAGTGAGTGGTCAGAGCGTTTCCTCCTAATCCTGGGTGCCTGCTGTGAGATGAGTGATGGTCCTGGTATATAGGTGCAAATTTTATCATAGCATAATAATTTAATGGACAGGCATAGTGGGTTAATAAAAGCCATGACACAAGTAAGGTGCCAGGGCTGTGCTGAATTGTTAGGGTGGCCTTATGTGGGATATCCCAGAGGTTGCATTGTAAACGTGGTTTGGGGTGAATAAGGAATCCGTGGTTGGCCATTGTGGATGGCAGAAGTGGGCAGGTCATATTAACTGAGTTATTTATCTTGACACTGGGCATAACATTAATATCATAAGGGATTGGGTGAGATGCGAGGCTCAGGAGCAAAAGGAAGCAAAGTAGCATTGTGGAGGTTAGGTATGGGTTAAGGGAGGAAGGGAAAGGGATGTGGGTGGATTAAGAAATGGCGGAGAAAGTGTATAAAGGAATCAACCAAGAGGGGAGGGGCGGGCAAAATTTTGCGGCTTTGCCATTACCTTTCTGCCTGCTTCTCCCTGCCTCCTGCAACCCTTGGTTGCTGCACAGGCGCGCTGACCCAGCTGGCGCTCGGAGCCCGTCCGCCTCCCCTGGACCTCGGAGGGCTGCACCTCTACAAGGTGGGGACAGAGGAGAAGGCAGTCAGCAGGTACCTTTATTGCAGTAATCTGCAATAAGGTGCTAAAACTTAAGATTTGCACAACAATAGACTGGGAGGGTATGGGGGTTAGGCCTAAGCATCTAGCCCACAGAGCATTTCAAAAGACTGTAACACTTATTTTAAAATACAGAAAAACAGCCCATAAATCAGGCACAAAGTAAGAGAAAACAGCACTTTTTATGAGGAATTCAAAATAATTTAAAGAAAAGCAGAAATCCCGGCCAGAATAGTGCAGCAAACCCCAGTTTAAGTCTATGGAAAGGCGCACAATCAAGAAGCAAGGCACAGACTGCGGTCGCTTTCGATTGGTTTGGGCTTTGTCTCGCAGAGCCTTTCTGCCTGCTTCTCCCGGCCTCGGAACCCTTGGTCAGCTGCACAGGTGCCGCCACCCGCAGGCAGCTCGGAGCCCCTCCGCTCCCTGGACCTCGAGGGCTGCGCCTTCTACAAGGTGGGAGACAGAGGAGAAGGCAGTCAGCAAGGTACCTTTATTGCAGTAATCTGCAATAAGGTGCTAAAACTTAAGATTTGCACAACAATAGACTGGGAGGGTATGGGGGGCGGTTAGGCGCCTAAGCGTCTAGCCCACACAGCATTTCAAAAGACTGTAACACTTATTTTAAAATACAGAAAAACAGCCCATAAATCAGGCACAAAGTAAGAGAAAACAGCACTTTTTATGAGGAATTCAAAATAATTTAAAGAAAAGCAGAAATCCCGGCCAGAATAGTGCAGCAAACCCCAGTTTAAGTCTATGGGGAAGGCGCACCAATTGGAAGCAAGGCACAGACTGCGGTCACTTTCTGATTGGTTTGCGGCTTTGCCCGTATCTTTCTGCCTGCTTCTCCCGGCCTCCTGGAACCCTTGGTCAGCTGCACAGGCGCCGCCGACCCGCTGGTGGCTCGGAGCCCCTCCGCTCCCTGGACCTCAAGGGCTGCGCCTTCTTTCTGCCTGCTTCTCCCGGCCTCCTGTAACCCTTGGTCGGCTGCACAGGCACCGCCGACCCACTGGCAGCTCGGAGCCCCTCCGCTCCCTGGACCTCGAGGGCTGCGCCTTCTTTCTGCCTGCTTCTCCCGGCCTCCTGGAACCCTTGGTTGGCTGCACAGGCACCGCTGACCCACTGGCGGCTCGGAGCCCCTCCGCTCCCTGGACCTCGAGGGCTGCGCCTTCTACAAGGTAGGTTTATGTGATAAGCACAATCAAAAATTGGTGTGCATATCACATTTCATGTCCCTACAGTAGGTTGCAGGATCACCAAGTAAAAAGTGGTTAAAAATCAAGGTTTAACAAAGATGTACCGATTTAACATAACTTTTACAGGTGAAATGTTCAGGGGGAGCAGGTGCTGCAGTGCAGAAAGAGAAAGGCGCAACTTCAGGGCAGTTAAAAACCCTCAATGTCTCTGCTGAAAGGGGAAAGCCCCACATTACCAAGAAAGGAGGTCTTGGAAAAAAAGAATGAAGAATGTTGGTTTTGTAAGCAGCCAGGGCATCTGGCTAGACAGTGTCTTAAAAAGGCACAGAGTGGACAAAGTGTCCTTCAAAAGGAGGTGAATGCACTGTGTATTCCTGAGAGTATTCCAGTGAACATGAGGGAGCACATACACCCGGTTACTGTAAATGGGGTGTGGATCCATGGGTTAAGAGACACAGGGGCATCTCTTACCCTAGTAAAAGGGGATTTGGTCGAGCCTGAACAGCTTATACCTAATCAGTTTGTCACTGTGATGGGATTCACAGAGGAAGAGAAAACTCTGCTACTAGCTAGTGTTCTCCTGAACTGGGATGAGACAGTAGAGGGCACAAAAAGTGGCAGACAACCTTGCCCTGGATGTGATTATAGGGAATAATCTATAGCAGGGGGTGGTGTGTGCAGTTACCCACAGTCAGACCACTAAGGACGCTTGCAATTTCCTGAACCCCACAGAAGCCCCTGTGGAAGAGAATAGGAGGCTGGTTCCCCAGCCTCTGTCTCCTGAAATGGAGAATAGTGAAAGGGAAGTAGGACTTCCCCAAGGAGCCTTTCACCAACCAGCTACAGAAGGTTATTCTGAGGAGGGAGGGGTAAGAAATGGTCAGAAAGTTAGGGATGGCAGTGACTCTGAATACACTGATGCTAGAGCTATGGACCCCAGTTTAGGAACTGAGGGGGACATGTCCCATGCCTTGGGAAAATGTGAAGATTTTGCAGATGGTCAGGGAACTGACCCTAGTTTGGAGAGCCTGAGGGCTTGTGCAGAATCTGATGGGACACAGGGAGGTGACATGAGACATAGGGTATTTTGGGACAATGGACTGTTGTATGCACAGGACATGAGGACAGAGGGAGGGGTGATGGGCAGGTAGTTTGTCATTCCCCAGAGGTATCATGAGTGATTGCTCAAGGTCACCCATGATATCCCTATGTCCGGACATCTGGGCATCACTCGGACCATGCAGCGATTGGCCCCAAATTTCTATTGGCCCAACCTCACCCAGCAGATGAAGGAATACTGCAGGTCTTGTCACTGGTGTCAACAGATAGGGAAGGTAGGTAGTAAAACAAAAGCTGCTCTACTTCCCTTGCCATTATGGATGAGCCATTCCAGAGGGTAGGAATGGATATTGTGGGGACTTTGAATACACCAAGCTGCTCCAGAAAAGGTTTATCCTGACAGTGGTTGATTACACTACCTGATACCCAGAGATGGTTGTCCTCTCTTCACTTATAGCAGATAAAGTGTCAGACGCCTTGCTAAGGATTTTCTCCCATGTCAGGTTTCCGCAGGAGGTTATCTCTGATCAAGGGAGTACCTTCATATTGGACCTGATTAAGTGTTTGTGGGAGAAGTGTGGGGTGGTGCAAAGATGCACAACATCTTATCACCCACAAGCTAATGAGCTTGTGGAACATTTTAATGGTACCCTAAAAATGATGTTCCAAGCATTTGCTGAACAGCATGGAGGGACTGGGAAAAATACCTTCCCCATCTGTTGTTTGCATACAGAGAGGTGTCCCAGGAGTCAACAAGATTCTCACCCTTTGAACTCTTACATGGACGTAGGGTGCATGGGCCCTTAGACTTGATCTGGGAAGATCGGGAGGGCAAACACAGCACCCAGGTGACTCCCATAGTGGAGTATGTCCTTAAGTTCTGGGAGAAGCTGAAGGAGCTGATGGGGTGGCCCAAAGTAACCTGTCAGCTGCCCAACAACAGCAAAAAGTCTGGTACAATCACAGAGCCAAAGCTCACTCGTGCAACACAGGCCAGGAAATAATGGTCCTCATTCCAGTCTGGAAGGACAGGCTGCAGGCTGAGTAAGTGGAACCATACAAGGTAATCTGACAGGTAAATGGCATGAACTATATTGTGGAATTTCCTGACAGGAGACATACCCATCAAATGTACCATGTCAATATGATGAAGCCATATGTAAATAGGGCCAACATGGTGTTTGCTGTTTGTAGTCGTGGGGAGGGATGGACTAAGAAGATCCTCTCCTGGACTTGCTAGAAGAAATCAAGAGGGAGTCACTGGTGGAGACAATCAAGATGCCACCCTAGTTGACCCCAGAACAGACCCAGGAAGTGAGGGAGGTTTTAGAGAACTTTGCCCATTTTTTTAAGGCCAAGCCCAGATGGACCCCCCCCTTAGCGACCCATGATGTGAAAATGGAGATGCATGTGCCCATACAATGGACAGCTTACCGGGTGTCTGAGACCATTGTAACAGACTTAAGGAGAGAGGTGAAGGAAATTCTGGAGTTAGGGGTAATCCAGTAATCCCACAGTCCCTGGGCCTCACCTATATTCCTCTTCCCCAAGCTGGATGAGTCTACATGCTTTTGTATGGACTATCCTGGACTCAACATAGTCACGATGTCTGATGCCCACCCAATGCCCCAGAAAGATGAACTGTTGGATAAGTTGGGGGGGCGACCTATCTAAGAACCATAGACCTGACAAAGGGGTACTGACAGGTGTAGTTGACTGAGACAGCTAGGGAATGGTCAGCCTTCATCACCCAAATAGGCCTCTTTGAATTTAAGGTGATGAATTGTGGGATGAAGAACACCCCTGCCACTTTCCAAAGGTTGGTCAACTGGCTGTTACAGGGTACCGAAGAGTATGCAGTGGCTTATCTGGAAAATTTTGCCATCTTCAGTACCAGCTGGAGGAACACCTGTCCCATCTGAAGGAAATGTTAGGCAGGATACAGAAAGCTGGACTCACTGTAAAGGCCAAAAAGTGCCAGGTGGCCATGGCTGAGGTATCATATTTGGGACATGTAGGGGGGAGGGAACAACTATGCCAAAACCAGGCCAAAATAGAGGCCACTGAGGCATGGCCCATGCTGGAGACCCAGAAGCAGGTCAGAAGCTTCCTGGGAACTGCAGGATACTACAGAAAATTTGCACCACATTACAGCACCCTGGCAGCTTCCCTGTCTAGCTTGTTAAAGAAAAAGCAACCCCAGAAAGTAAAATGGGACCCAGCACATAATAGGGCCTTCATCCAGCTGAAAGCTGCTCTGTGCAGTGCCCCTGTGCTGGCCAGCCCAGACTACACCAAACAATTTGAGGTGCAGATGGATGCCTTGGATGTGGGGATTGGTGCCATCCTCAGCCAGACATCCCAAAGGGGGAAGATCACCCAAATGTATACATAATTTGGAAGCTACTTCCCTGGGAGCAGGTGTATTCCACTGTGGAAAAAGAATGCCTTGCCCTGGTGTGGTTGCTTAAGAAGCTAGAACCCTACCTCTATGGGAGGCCCTTTGAGGTACAGACAGAGCACAATCTTCTGGTGATGCTAAACCAAATGGGAAAGACAAATTGGAGACTCCTTAGGTGGAGCATTGCACTACAGGCCTATGACATGGACATTAAACATAGGTCAGGGTCTGCTAATGCCAATGCAGATGGCTTATCCCGCTACTTGGAGTAAGGGGCAGAACTGGTAGAAACAATTAGTAAAAAGGGGAATATTCACCCCAGGTTCTCTTACGGAGGGAGGAGTGTGGTGAGATAAGGCCATACCTTATTGTTTTTGTCATGTTTTATATAATTGTATGTATATAATGCATCAGAGATGCACTTGGTGACCATTGTAAGTTGCAAGGGACCATGAGTACAAAGAGAAGCCATGGACCCTAGAATGATGTTGCAGCTCTTTTTACTGGGCAGAGAATCTGTCAGCTGCTTGGCAGGGACTAGAGTTAAACAATTTAAAAAGGACACAAAAGAATAATTAAGCAGAGCTGGAAACCACCACATCCATTTGTGTTTGAATGGCCGTCAGCATCCAGTGGTGCCATTCGGTCTGGGGCTCTGTTGTCTCTGCAAGACTACACTGAGCTAATCTTGCTACCACTACATTGGCTACCATTGAAGTAAATGGCTATACTGAGTGTAGCTTGATTACACCCATTTCAAAGAGACGGAGGGCTGGAGGGTTTTCCTAGATTCTGGTTTAAACTATCTGACCTCAGAGTTTCTCTCATATACTGAAATGCAACTTTGTTATTTTGTAATAAAATACTGAAAACTGATTGGCTACATAGCCATAGAAACAGAATGCTAGCCAATCACAGGGCTAGCTACTATCCACTGAACCTGCCCCTTGAGAAATCCCATAAAGCAAGGGAGAAAGGCTGTATCTGAGCCTTTATACTTTTAGCCTTATTCATTTGGGGACTCCGCCTCTCTGCTTAGGACAGCAGAGACAATTTCTGTTCAAGACATATTCTCCTGGATCACCAGAGCTAAGATTTCAACTACCACTTCTAAGGACACTTTGCACTTCAAAATTCAGCAAATAAGGACTTCAGGTATAACATTAATCACAGAGTTTTAAAGTGTAGGTTTTTATCTATATTTTCCATTTTATTTTCAATATCCTGTAACCAATGTCTAATATTTATCTTTATGTTATTTACTGCATTTATTAATTGATTAGTAAAGCCTTTGGCTTACTTATTTTTCTTTCTATTTGTAATTTTATGTTTTTTTCCCTGTTTTGCACCCCAGACCCAGGGCCCCAGCAGACACGTACGTGTGTGCGTTTGGAGGTGCATGCTGGGTACCAGCTCAATCCCTTCTGCCCCACCCCTGGCATTTTCCGCTCCCCCATGCCTACGCTTCCCACTGGACCTCCACCCGGTGGGGCGGAACTACGGGGAGAGTGGACAACCACTCATGGGAGGGAGAGTTGCCTGTGGTAGCTCAATCCCATTCTAACCCTCCCCCATGCTGGCACCCTGGCAACCTGAGATCATTCCTGAACCCAGGTCACCAGCGTTGCATGAGGTAAGGCATCCAGTGACTCAGCCTTCAGCATCACCGGGTCAGCTTTGGCTTACTTTTTAAAAATAATTCTGCTTATGTCCTTTGTCTGATTTGCCTTGGTAAGGGTTGTTCAAACTATACTACATCTGTGTGACTGTCTTAAGGCCAAACACTGCCAAAGTGAAGTACCACTAGGGGCTTTGTGATGAAAGGAGGGAAGGAAATACAAAAGGTCTCAGGAAGAGCCTGTGGGGGTTTGAACCAAGCTCTGCATTTCTGAGGAAAAACACATAATAGGGAGTATAGGCACCCCCTCAAAGCCTATCCACCCCTGTGGCTTTCTAATTTCTGGTGCAGTGGCCTAGCAGGTTCTATCCCAGGAACACAGACTTGAGACTGTAGTTGCACCCTCTTGCACAGAGAAAGAGAGTACCCTGGGATTCTTTGGCATATGTTCAGTTGTGAAACAGTGAGCGTGCTAAAAGAACAGAGAAATGGTATCCCTGACCCCCCCCACATTACAAGATGGTTTTTATTTTCACTGTGACGCAGAGAATCTCACCCCACGGGACTGGGCTTGTGGCAGTTGCTAATGTAATACAAGGGATTTTCCAGCGATCACTATAAGTTAGGTTATGAAGTGTGGGGGGGTCTAAAATGTAAGTAATCTCCCCTCTTTTTCAATAAAACTTGTAGTAAAACAAGAATGAACAGCATTTAGGAAGTAATATTATAGAATAAGGGCTGAAAAGTATTTTGACCATTTAGGGATGTGCAAGCATCCTCCAAAAAAAGATAAAACCACAAAGTTTGGTTTTTCAGAGAAGTCATCTGCCAATTCGATGCTCATGTATTTTAGCTTGTATATGAGCAAATATTATTATGATTTTAAACTATTTTTGAGATTAATTTTTAATACATCAAATGTTTTTAATGGTCTAGAGTATTTGGAAGACTACCTGAAATGTAAAATGTATTTTTTCAATTTTATTGATGATCTCCATTATTTAGTCATAACAAGAGATTTATAACTATGCACAACAGTGGGATTGGTCCTTCAATTTCCAAAGCAATTGTTCCATCATGTTTATTATTACGAGGCTCTATAGAAGAGTGGTAGCTAATAAACACTGGCAGCAGGGTGGTATAGTTTGATGTGTCCACGATGGTCATCAGAGTTCTCCGCACATGTGCAAGTCATCACACATGCATAGAAAACTCCAGCAGTCATCTTGGACACAGCAGCCAGTGTCATGCTCTGCCGGTACCAATGGACAAAATAGTGCACTAAAGGCGCAGTGATTGCCGTTCACCTCCACTATTTAAAAAGTCTGTTCAGTATCCGGTATGCTCCCTTTTTTCTACAGTGATCACAAGACGTCTGCAGAGCTACGCCCACTGGAGCCATAAAAATGATCATGCCTCTTGTTATTTTGTTCTTGTGCAAAAATTGTGAAAAAAAAAATCACTTATTATTGTGAAAAAAAATCACCACTTCCACATTCCATTCTGGGCTGTCTGGCATGGTGACTGACATTGTCACTAACCCCACCTAACTCTTTACTCCTCCCCTCAGGAACTTAATCAAAGGAGCATTAAAACAAATAAATGTAAACATGTAAGCCAATTATAACTGTAGTTGATGGGCTACTGCTTTTACCCCTACATGCAGTTACCCTTTTCCAGGGAAAATCCACTCTGGGTCATATTGCTGTCATCCCTATATGCATGTTTAGGTTCATACCCAGCCTGGTTATCTGCTGGTTACCCTTATCTTAGGTGCATGAACTCTGGGGCCACAGTGCCATCACACCTACATGCATGGTTAGGTTGATACACTGGTTATCTGGTGGTTACCCTTATCCAGGCTAAATCAAGTCTGGGTCACATTGCTGTCACCCTTATATACATAGTTAGGTCAATATCCTGGTTATTTTGTGGTCACCATTTTCTGGGGTGCAACAACTCTGGGTCCTATGTTTTCACTGTAAGTTGAATGCTTGGGTCTATACCCTGGTTATCTGGTGGTTAGCCCTATCCAATGTACAGCAACTCTGGAACATATCTTCAATGTAACTTTTTTTTACCTTGGATTCAATACAAGTGTCATTATCCTTAGTTTATTAACAGTTATAGAGATGTTCGTATACCCTACCTGCCATGGTTGAAAGTTTTGACCATTGGCACATGTTCTGTTGTGAAATGGACCCTTTCCTGGTATGCATGATAGCATATCCTGCAAAGCATTTGCGACTGCATACACTGCATTGTAAACATTGTAGGTATATCTTAAATTATTTAGGTCTAGCAGGGAAGCATGGAGTGATTCCAGCCTCTCACCACCTGTGCAAGTTCTAGGTTCTTCCTGTGTGTTGTTATAAATTATGGTGAGGTTAATTTTAGTGGATAGAAACTTGCATCTGAATGCTGATTCCCAAAATTGTTTAGTAAATATATCATCTGGAGACTTGGATGGATGCGTGTTATAAACAAACTCTTGGAACTGAGAAATTTTGCCTGTGTGAACTGCAAGTTCCATGGTGCCACTTAAGGTTGGCAAAAGGTCTTTATTGTACAAACTTGAATAAGTGCACCAACTGTGATAGGCTATCCATGTTTTCCCAGTAATGTTCTGCCTTGAAATCTCTTCCATTAAGTGTATCAGTGGGGACTCTGAGGTAATAACTACAATCACTTTAGCTGTGGATTTTCTTATCACATCCATAATATGCAGGATTTTCTGCCTGGAATAAATGGCAGGAATCATTTCTGAAAAAGCAAAACATCCTCCTTTGCTCACAATGTTATTTTTTGTAATTTGGCTATTTTGCTGTCCATAGTCATTGTCTAAATATAGGATTCCAATCCACATCCAACTAAAATGAATCACAAGATGAGACACAGCAAGTGCTATTAGGTCTCCACTTGGGACTGTCCTCAAAAAGGATGGGAACTGATGCTTATCACTCAGGCTGGGAAGGATAGCAGCAAAACTGATCTGCAAAAACAACAGTTTAATGTTAAAGTGACAGGTGTCGTCCACAACAAATGATGGGCCATCCCATACTGTGATCTTCAATATAATAATTGAACAGACTATGGCCCAGATATTCAAAGATTTGCACCAGGTACAAAATGTTAGAGCCTGTGCTGCACATAGTTTTGTGCAACAATCCCATATCCAGTGGGAACTCTACCTGCACTAATAGTGCCAGTGCACCAATACCTAGATAATGAATGCAGCAAGCAAAGGTGGGGGCAGTGCCCTGTTTAATGGCACAGCACAAAATTCAACATGTTAGCACTTTACAGATTACTTAGTGCAGTGCAGATACCAGCTATAAAAAGGCCATTTTAAACCAGGGCAAATCCTTAAGGCAGACAGGGATGCTGCAGGTCACACACCAAGAGGGTGCACATGGGTACACACATCATCATGCACCTGATGCAGCAGGTAACAGAGGATGAGGAAAGGGTCAATGCTCACCCTGGGCCCAGACATAGGCCACATAAATACTATGCTACAAACACAAAATTCCATTCATTGGTCACATTTGAAGTCCTCAGTGATGACCAGATCATGAGCCAGTACAGGCTCAAGAGGCCGATGCTCAGGCAACTGTGTGAGTGGCTGCATGACCAATTGCAGACAGACACCCAACAAAGTTTGTCTGTTGAGCTCAAGATGATGGCTGCACCATGTTTCCTGGGCACTGGAACATTCCAGACACCAATGGGGGAAATAACCAGTATCTTGCAGTCAACCACCTCACACCTGTTGGACTAGTTCCTAGATACCCTACTGGCCCATGTAGAGGAGTCCTTCATATTCCTTACCACACCAACAAAGTGAACAGCAACCATGCAGCAGTTATATCAGGTTGTGTACTTATAAGCTGTACCTGGTGCCATTCACTGCACTCATGTTGCCATCCGGACACCCACCAGTGATGAAGTGGAGGCCTATGTCAATGGGAAAGGGTACCAGTCCATCAATTTTCAGGTGGTGTGTGATGCAGCAGGCTGCATCATCAATGTCTTGGCATGGTACCCCAACACTTCCCATGATACTTTCATCTGGCATAACTCCATCTTGTGCCAGAGGTTTGAAAGTTGGGACATCCCTAATGAGTACCTCATTGGTGAGTATACCCTGATGGCCTCTTACCCCTCCCCATATTGCAGATGATGACACTAGCTAATGCCCTTTATCTACACAGGGGACAGTGCCTATCAGCTGCATCAATGGCTCCTCACATCTGTCCTGTAGCTGTTGCAGAGGACAGGTACAATGCGACACATAGCACCAGATGCAACATCACTGAGCATGTATTTGGCATGTTCAAGATGAGGTTTCAGTGGCTTGATCACTTTAGTGGTGCCCAAAAATAAACCCCTCAAAAATCCTGTGCCGTATTCCTTCCCAGTTGTATACTAAACAACATGGTAATGAACTGTGGGATATGCATGATGGTCATAGAGGAACAACTTGCAGTGGAGTTAGAGCCAGAGAACAAGGGGATGCAAGAACAGCTTGACAAGCATGGCTCCAGGAGGGCCCAGAAATGCACAGCCTACATCATAACAGATCTGTTTGAACATGGAGGTTTAGTACAGACCACACAGGAGACTGTAATGCGTTTAGTCAATATAATACCACAAAACAATATCAGTACATACAGAGCATCAGTCCAGTAAGGTGGGTATCACAAGTGGGGTGAACAGAAATACGGTGTAGCCAGGGTGGGGAGAACACATATAGTGCACACACAGGTACAGTCTATTGTAGCAGAGGTGTCCCACAGGTGTGTCAACATAAATACATGCCAGCCAGCCAGATGGCTGGGGGGGTGATAGAAACACAGGCCATCCAGATGTGGGGGTAGCAAATGGGGTCTACACACAGATACAGTCTAATTGGGGGCCCAGTGGAATGTTAAGAAAGAGTCATGCCACTCAGGTGGGGGAACATGAATGCAAGAGGCTATAGGAGCTGGGGGAAGTGACACATGGGTAATGGGGGAAATGGGGCACATGTTGATAAGGCACACCCTACATGCATCCCCTACCTCTTCCCTGAGTACAAACAGTATGTGAGCACTGTGCCCAGTCTGACTGGAGTGGCAATCATCCACAACAGGGGTGATGAGAGCGGCGACAGTGTTAGCCTCCCAAGCCATGGCCCCATGGGGTTCTGACCCCGGCAAGAAGCAGGCTGTGTCTTGGTGTTTATGGTGTTCTTGGTGTCTTGGCAATGCCAGGTGTGCCAGGCACTTCAGTTCCGGCACTGAATGACATTGAAGTACTCAGTGATGTTTGCCTTGGAGTGACACTACTCCCACAGGAGAGACAGGAGCTATGGCTGGCCCCCATGGTACCTGCCACCATGACTGCAGCCTCATGTACAATGGCACACAGACAATCCATGCTGGAGGTTATGTCCTGGCACAGGTTACATAGGGCTGCCATGTGTTCCAGATGGCATGCCTCCGTCCACTCCTTGGCACACTTCAAGTCATCCTGTAGCATGTGACAGATGTGTGCTTGTTCCCAGTGCACAACACACTGTGCCTCCATGGCCAATCACAGCAGTTGCCAGTTGTTGGCCACATCCTGTTGTCACCATGGACTGTCAACTGGGACAGGAAGAGACTGCATCCTCCGATAATGTATGGTCTGGGGTTGCACTGCAGTCAGGGCTGGGGACCTTTGTGGGTGCTGTGGGTTGTCTGTGTCTGGCCTGGTGGGGTTGGCATGGATTGGCAAGGGTCTGGCCATGCTGGATGATGGTTTCTGCAGAGACACAGTGGCAGCTGGCCCTGTGGTGTCAGCCTGGGGCAGCAGGGCAGTGGCTGTTTTGGTGGTTAGGTCCTGGACTGGCACAGCAGTGGCTGGGCCAGGGCATGTCGAGAGATGCACCGCTGTAACCACAGAGCTGCATGGGGACAATGGCTGGGCTCCACTGGTAGTGGGGCAGGTGGGGGGCATGTCATCCTTGTCACAGGTGCACCCCAGTCATCCCCAGCTCCCAGTGTACATCTTGTCATCATCCTCCTTATCCTCCCTCCTGGTGTTCATCAGCAGGTGCATATGGAGTGGCAGCAGGGGCAGCTACCACCATGATGGACCTGGGGCAACCTCTGCCATGTCTGGTGAGACATGGTGAGCTGTTGGGGGAGGAGGAGAGAGTTATATAGCAATGCACCATATAGAAGTGCACCAGCGAAGGCAGCTTGCATGCCCTGCATATTTAATATTTTTTTTTTGTTCTTTTGGTAACCAGGTAAGGCCCACTAGGCACAAGCGCCTGTTTTCAGGGATGACCAGGAAGCACTGGGGTGGTTAAGTGACTTGCTCAGAGTCACACAGTATGCAAGTGGAGGTTGGGGAAATCAAACCCAGATCTGCTGGATGTAGCAAACCCATTCATAGCTCATTAGTCTAAACTCTAGGCTATACTGCCATCCCCTATGTATAGCATATGGTGACACAACATTCGTACTGTGTGTGCAGTTCACTGCCCATACCCCCGTTGCCATCCACACCACACACCCCTACACTGGTGAGCACACACCCCAGCACCAGTGAGCAAACATCCCTGCACCAGTGAACACACACCCTGGCACCAGTGAGTACACACCCAACATTTTTTTTATTCATCAGAATTTTGGCAACCAGGTAAGTCCACTGAGACCATGCAGTCCCTTTTTCAGTGATGACCCGGGTGACAATGGTGAACACAGTACAATAGAAAATTACAATAATAATATACAGGATACAGAGAGGTTTAACAATTTTGCAAAAATGATTACAGAGGAAAGTCAGGTAAGTAACTTAAAACAGATCAGGCATTAAGCATATAGAAATAAACAGGATAACTAATATTATACAATATATACACAGCAGGAACATGAGAGCAGGTGGATTACAAGATACATCTATCAGAGTAATATAGACTAGGCATTAACAACGCTATAAGGGTTATTTAAAGCAATTGCAGAAGTGGGGGTTAGTAGGAAAGAAGTAAGCTCTTTTTTGAAGGAGGATAGGGTGGAGCAGAAGGGTAAGTTGGGGGAGGGCAGTGGGCAAACATCCCAGCACCAGAGAGCACACACCCAGCACCAGTGAGCATGTCCCTGAACCAGTGAGCAAATATCCGAGCACCAGTTGGCACATACCCCAGGACCAGGGAGCAAGCACTGCAGCACCAGTAAGTACTCAGGCAGCAACACATGGACACAGTACTGTAGTGCTACACAGATGGCTACACAACATGAGACATGGGTACAGTAGTACAAACTACACCCTACATGTCACACAGCACTGGCATATGCATTCAGGAGTGCCAGATCATAAGGAAGTGTGGGGGGGGTTGGGCTTTAGTAATACCCCAAGAGACCATGCTTGCTTCCTGTTTGACATTGCATGCATAAAAGGGCTTCTTTGAATACATGTGTGCAGATATGGGGAGTCTTTCGCCACCCTTCACCCATAGCTTCTGGCACTTATGCCAGTATGCACATATATATATATATATATATATATACATACAGTATATATATGTATACATATATATATTATGGTAGCACTGTAGTGCTACCGTAGTTAGGGTTGAGGAGCCATTTCCATGTTAAATCCAAAATTTTGCACCTTAATAACTTTGCAACTGTTTGATGGATTTGCCTGAAATTTGGAATGTATGATCAAGACCCATAGGCCTTGGGATCTGGCAAGTTTCTTACTGATTGGATATACGGTTGCGGAGTTATTAAGCGTGATCTGTGCACGCGTTTACGCTTTTCTGAAATTCTACGGTCGTGCCTACAGATCGTACGGTTTGCGTGACCAGCTCAAAATCTTCAGGGAACATGCAGGTGGGGTCCTCGATGTGCCTTTTGAAGATTTGGTGAAAAAATATTAAATGGTTCAAAAGTTATTCAAAAAACAGTTTCCCATTATAAGTCAATGGGAAAAAGTTAACAAAAAGTTCGACACTTTCGCAAATGCATTTTTACTTTCGCAAATGGGCCTGTTACTTTCGCAAATTGGCCATTTTGTTTTCAGTTGGTGATCAGAAAAATGGTTGGCATTTAAATTTGGGAGCCTCTAGCAACCTAATTTTTTTTGTATTCACCTAGTCGGGCCCTGAGGATGCTTACCTGTCTTTTTTGTGGTAAACACCCCAAAATATGTTTTCAAATTTCTTGAAAAGTACTTTCTCAAATTACTTTCGTGCTGCAGAAATTAACCATAAATTTTCGCGAAAGCTTTCTGCAATTTCGACAGTAATTTTCTAGTCTGTGGGAAAATGACAACAATTCTTTGCACTACACTGCAAAATAACCGTTGGGAGTTTTGGGCTGAAATTTGGAAGGAACGCAGCCGACATCTCACAGATGTGCCTTTCAGTGTTGTATTTAAAAAATATTACACGGTGGCAAAGTTATGGCACTCCAAAGTTAACAGTTTTCCCATGGGATAACATTACGGCCTCAAGCATTACAGGAACTCTTTGGCACCCTGCTGCAAAATAACGGTTTGGTCTTTTTTCCTGAAATTTGGAGGGAAGACAGCCAACAGTACACAGATGTGCCTTTCAGTAGTTTGGTGAAAAAATATCACATGGCGGCAAAGTTATGGCACTCCAAAATTGACAGTTTTTCCCATAGGATAACATTACGGCGCCTGACACTTAACAGAAATCATTTGGAGCCCTGCTGCAAAATAACGGTTTGGTCTTTTTTCCTGAAATTTGGAGGGAAGACAGCCAACAGCCCACAGATGTGCCTTTCAGTAGTTTGATGAAAAAACAGTACAGGGAGGCAAAGTTATGGCGCTCCGAACTTTTCTATTTTTCCCATAGGATAACATTATGGCATTTGCCACGCCTTTCAGGCCCCGTATCTCGGAAACGGTGCGAGATACGGACTTTTTGTGTGAAAATTTCTTAATCCAAATTAGCCAGGACAGTTGTAAATAATATGACTTTTAAATTTTTTTCCACGTCGTACGGTTCCTGAGATATAATGTATTTAGTATTCCAAGATCTCATTTTCTGCGCCGATACTCATTATTTTGCATACATTATTTGTACTCACTGTCTTTCTCAATGCAGGTTTTGGGGAAAACCAGCCTGTGCGCTTACATTACTGTTACTGTTGCCCTTTCCGCTTGCGGATCCGTACCCGTTTCACTTACCATTGATGTCTGCGCCACCATGTGCGTTATCCTTTGCGTTTTCATTTGCGCTTGCATTTCTGTTATTTTTTGCCATTTCTGTCTACAGTACTGTTTATGTTACTGTTTCACTTTACATCACCATGCCCATTGACATTTCTGTTTGCAGGCACCATGTTACTATGTGACAACACATCACGTGGCAGACCATTCCCATCTACGCCACCATGTGCGGTACCCTGTCTGTTCTCATTCGTGCTTGTGTTACCATGTGTGTCACTGTTAGCATTTCTGTTTGCGTTGCTGTCCCTGTTAGTATGCCACAACACATCATGTGGCGGGAGCACGGGGCCCGGCTCCCGCTGCTGCATTACATTCACTATTTCTCGTTATCATTCTCAAAAAGAAGGGAAATTAGAGGCAAAAAACTCCGTTTAATGCATTAGTTAGGGTTGTTCCACAGCGACAAAAGTGAGGAAATTTGCTGTTAGGGTTGAAAACCCCCATTGGACCCCGCCCACCCCCAACCGGCATTGGGGTGTGCATTGGGATCATGGGTCCTAACTCTCACCCCATTCTCCTATACTTCTGCTGCTTTACACATGTCATGGGGTGAGAGTTAGGTCTGATGATCCCTATGCAGAGTCCAATGCCAGCATATGCGCAATTGTTTCATGCTTTCTTTTTGTTTCATGCTTCTGTTACTTTTTAGCCATTTGTGTGCACTGTACTGTTTTGCTTTCTGTTTCACTTTGTGTCACCATGCCCATTGACATTAACATTTACAGGCACTACGTTACTTTGTGACAAGGCATCATGTGGCACAGCGTTCCTGTGTATGCCACTGCATGCATTAGCCTTTCTGTTCTAATTCATGGTTGTGGGAGCGTGCTGCATTACATTTACAATTTTTTTTTCTTTCTTAAAAAGAAGGGAAATTAGAGGCAAAACAGTCTGTTTAATGCATTAGTTAGGGTTGCTTTGCAGGCACCATGTTACTATGTGACAACACATCATGTGGCAGACCATTCCCGTCTACGCCACCATGTGCGTTCACCTGTCTGTTCTCATTCATGCTTGTGTTACCATGTGTGCCACTGTTAGCATTTATGTTTGCATTGCTGTCCCTTTTAGTATGCCACAACACATTATGTGAGTGGGAGCGGGGCCCAAAGGGCCCCTCGACTCCCGCTGCTGCATTACATTCACTATTTCTCATTATCATTCTCAAAAAGAAGGGAAATTAGAGGCAAAAAACTCCATTTAATGCATTAGTTAGGGTTGCTCCACAGCAACAAAAGTGAGGAAATTTGCTGTTAAGGTTGAAAACCCCCATTGGACCCCCACCCACCCCCAACCGGCATTGGGGTGTGCATTGGGATCATGGGTCCTAACTCTCACCCCATTCTCCTATACTTCTGCTGCTTTACACATGTCATGGGGTGAGAGTTAGGTCTGATGATCCCTATGCAGAGTCCAATGCCAGCATATGCGCAATTGTTTGCGTTTTCTTTTTTGTTTGCGTTTCTGTTACTTTTTAGCCATTTGTGTGCACTGTACTGTTTTGCTTTCTGTTTCACTTTGTGTCACCATGCCCATTGACATTAACATTTACAGGCACTACGTTACTTTGTGACAGGCATCATGTGGCACAGCTCCTGTGTATGCCACTGCATGCATTAGCCTTTCTGTTCTAATTCATGGTTGTGGGAGCGTGCTGCATTACATTTACAATTTTTTTTTCTTTCTTAAAAAGAAGGGAAATTAGAGGCAAAACAGTCTGTTTAATGCATTAGTTAGGGTTACTTTGCAGGCACCATGTTACTATGTGACAACACATCATGTGGCAGACCATTCCCGTCTACGCCACCATGTGCGTTACCCTGTCTGTTCTCATTCATGCTTGTGTTACCATGTGTGCCACTGTTAGCATTTATGTTTGCATTGCTGTCCCTGTTAGTATGCCACAACACATCATGTGGCGGGAGCGCGGGGCCCAAAGGGCCCCACACTCCCGCTGCTGCATTACATTCACTATTTCTCATTATCATTCTCAAAAAGAAGGGAAATTAGAGGCAACAAAACTCCATTTAATGCATTAGTTAGGGTTGCTCCACAGCAACAAAAGTGAGGAAATTTGCTGTTAGGGTTGAAAACCCCCCTTGGACCCCCGCCACCCCCCAACCGGCATTGGGGTGTGCATTGGGATCATGGGTCCTAACTCTCACCCCATTCTCCTATACTTCTGCTGCTTTACACATGTCATGGGGTGAGAGTTAGGTCTGATGATCCCTATGCAGAGTCCAATGCCAGCATATGCTAATTGTTTGTGTTTTCTTTTTGTTTATGCTTTCTGTTACTTTTTAGCCATTTGTGTGCACTGTACTGTTTTGCTTTCTGTTTCACTTTGTGTCACCATACCCATTGACATTAACATTTACAGGCACTACATTACTTTGTGACAAGGCATCATGTGGCACAGCGTTCCTGTGTATGCCACTGCATGCAATAGCCTTTCTGTTCTAATTCATGGTTGTGGGAGCGTGCTGCATTACATTTACAATTTTTTTTAATCTTTCTTAAAAAGAAGGGAAATTAGAGGTAAAAAAGTCTGTTTAATGCATTAGTTAGGGTTGTTCCACAGCAATAAAAGTGAGGAAATTCACTGTTAGGGGTGAACACCCACTTGTGCCCCGCTGCCCACTCCCTCAAGTTGCACTTTTAGCATTAATGTTTGCAGTGCTGTCAGTTTTATTGTGCCATAACACATCATGTGGCGGTAGCGCATGGACTGTAATGCCCTGCACACCCCACCAACCGGCATTGGGGTGTGCATTGGGATCGTGGGTCCTAACTCTCACCCCATTCTCCTATACTTCTGCTGCTTTATACATGTCATGGGGTGAGACTTAGGGCTGATGATCCTGTCTGTGCCACCATGTGTGTTACCCTTTGTGTTGCTGTGTTACTGACTGTATGTCATAGGTACCAAACAAATAGATGGAGGTATAGTTGTAGCAGTATTAATAAACATTTATTTGTATGCTTAAGTCATAGACACTTATTTTTATGTCATAATGGCATTTAAAGTAAAGAAACGACACAGGTGGTTATGGTTTTAAAAAATTTATTGCCAATTTGCCAAATGGAGAAAAGGTCCAATCAAGAGTGAAATTAAGTTAGCAGAAGCAGTCTCACAATACAATCTTTGTATGTGTGCAATCATTGCTTGTGAAATTTGTAAATGTGTAAGAATAATAATAAGTGTATCATGTGGATTGGACTAAGTGTGTGATATATGAAACTAATCAGATGTGTGTTTTTAGTTGTGCTTCAGTACTCACTTCTGTTTATATGTGTGGAAGTATTTTCTGGCATTTGAATTTTTATTTTAATAGTCAGGCTGAAGCTATTGCTATTGAATGTGAATGTAGTTTGTAAAAAATGTAACTTTTTTTAAAATGGTTGTATGTTGTAACTATGTGTAGTGCATTACTTGTCTGCTATGTTAATAAGGGAATGTCAGTTGGTAGTGAAGTGTGATTAGAAACAAGATAGTCAAGTGTTTTGTTGTAATTGTGTGACTGCTAATGTAGATGTTCCTGGGGTGGGCGAAAAACCATATGCTGATTGTCTAAGTAGTACAGTTTACGCAATTGTAAGTTTAGTGACATTTGATTCTTACTATTAAATTATATGTCATTGACTAGGTGCAAATGGAAAATTCCCACCCGACCCCTCAATTGAGGCGATCATAAATATTGTCAGGAACAGGTATGCAGTTTGTTGTGATCAGCAACAGTGTCTGATTAACAATTGTCAATATTTTGTACAAGCAAGTACAGTTAGTTATGTGACAAGTACAAAAAATGAATGTTTACATGAACACAAAATGTTATCAATTCTTACATTGGCTTCTATGTAAATTCTTAACTTGTAAATACTAAAACTGTAATGGAATGCGTTTTTTCACAAACTTATGCTTAGTTACATGTTGTTAGTGTACTGCAGAGTAATATGTAAGATATTCACTTGTACTGTAGTGATACACTGCTATTTGTAGTTCAATTATTAAACAAGTTATTAAAAATGTACACTTGAACACAAATGCTTCTATTATGTACAAGTAGTTTTAAACGGTTTTAAGAGTCACTAAATTAGATTAAGTAATTGGTTATTAGTAACAGTTGTGTAAGTTAGGTTCTTGCATTATCAATAATGGTAGTTGTTTTTACATATGTACAATACTAGTACTACGTCTGAAAGCGTGATAGTTCTACACTGTTGCATGGTGATCTAATGATGTTCTCTATATGTGAAGAGTCACTAGAAGTGTAAAAAGACTACTTCTGAGACTGTGGAATGTTTGTTTAATGTTATAATGGTAGAATCTTTCACAGACATATAATCATGGTTTCTCTTGTGACTGTAAATATTGTTGGCACTGATTGAAGCCACTACAACAATTTTAATGCAGTTACTGATCTACACAAGATGTAACATGTCACAGTCTATGTAATGTCTGTATTTGAATTCCATTTTTTGTTGAAATTGTATTGTTTATTAACAGTTGTAAATTGTACAACATAGTAACGAGTTATGACATTTTTGGAGACAAAGTACTCATGTTAAAATGGTACATGTTTTGTCCTATTCTTCTGAAATATGAAGGTTGTCATCATTCCTCAATATTAGTATACATGCATTTTTCAGGTGATCTGGGAGTGTCTATTTAAAAGTAGTTGTAGAGTCGTCACACTCTAACCATACAGCTGTGCAGCTTAGTAATGTTTTTAGATGCATTATCTTGTAAAGACATGTAATCATGGTTTCTCTAGTGACTGTAAATATTGTTGGCACTGATTGAAGCCACTACAACAATTTTCATGTAGTCACTGATCTACACAAGATGTAACATGTCACAGTCTATGTAATATCTGTATTTGAATTCAGTTTAGTTGAAATTGTATAGTTTATTTACAGTAGTAAATTGTACAACATTGTAACGATTTATGACATTTTTGGGGACAAAGTACTCATGTTAAAATGGTACACGTTTTGTCCTATTCTTCTGAAATATGAAAGTTGTCATAATTCTTCAATATTAGAAGATATGCATTTTTCAGGTGACGTGGGAGTCTCTGTTTAAAAGTAGTTGTAGAGTCATCACACTCTAACTGTCCAACTGTGCACCTTAGTAATGAGGTGTAATGTCCAGAATGCATGGATTGACCATGATGATAGATAATGCTGTGAGTGTCAAACAGTGATTGGTTGAAGACTATTCTACTAGCTGTGTAGTCTGTGATAGGAGTATCAACTCTGAGCCCATTGGTGTCAAATCTGTGCAACATAAGCAACAGATATTGAGATGAAGTCCTGAGCCGTATGGACTGAGTGCATCTGCCTCCGCACCTACACAGGCATGACTACATTCAGCATTAGTGAACAGCTGTTGAAATTTGACACTTTTGGCTTTAGGAACAAGAGAGTTATCCACAGCATGTCTTGTGTGGTTTCACGCTGTGAATGCCACATGAAACACATACATATTTTGTTACGTATGTTACTGTGAAGTACTGGCAGATTAGGTGCCGTCTTCATCAAGGTTGTTTATGACAGCCATCATAAACTCAGTACTGTCTTGCTGTATGTCTGCAGCAAATGTACTGCATCCAGCATATGTAGATAACACCTGTCGTAGTGGTGTTAGTGAGTATACATTGTTAGACTGGTCAGAAGTCATGTTGATAATCTGCTTCAGAGCGTTTGATAGGGGATTGTCTTGTGAAGCAGATATTGCTTGCACAAAGTGTGGCATGTGTAGAAAAACTTGCATAGCTGAGTTAGCATAGCAGTTGACTCTATTGCTGTTGTCAAACAATGGTACAGGAGCTACACCAACTGATTTCTGATGAATTGTTGGTTGTGGATGTTTACTTAAGGTTGTGGCCTTTTCTGAATGGTTTTTGTGTGAATCACTTAGTGAAGCTTGCTGCTGTTTGTTGCTTTGTCTAGCTGTGACTGAATTGTGTGAGACAGACAGATATGTAGGCAGTGGTATTAAAGACATTTGTGGCTGATGTAGAGTACGTAATCTGTTGTACTCAAGAATACATCACTTGTCAGCATGTATTTTATGAGGTGCTATACTAATGATGTGCAATCCAGAAAGGCTTCGTACACGTGAAAGTGCAACGTAGCTCATGCCATCTTTGAATATGTCTGTACCTATGTCTATCATTGCTGAATCCAAACTTAATCCCTGAGATTTGTGAATGGAGACAGCGTATGCAACACATAATGGGAACTGTTTCCTGTTTATGTAGATATCCTTAAAAACCTGGAATTTTACGCAGGTTCGATCTATGTGTACATGTTGTCAAACTGCACTACAAGTGTCTGAATAAATGTCTTCTGTACATTATGGATAAAGTCAGTGATGTTTCCCATGGCACCGTTTACCATGCCTTGTTCGACATCTAGATTACGTTGTAGCATGATACGTGCATTCTTACAAAGTGTGAGAACAGCTTCTAGGCCAGCTGTTTGTGAAACATCTGACTTCAGTTCACTTAGTCGTTCAGTCATCTTTGCTACTAGCTTTCGACTAAGAATAAGCCATCAACTGTATCAATTACATGGAGAGTGACAATCTCTTGGTTCTCTCTTTGTAGCATTAGATTGTTGAATTCAGTGCATTTCTTTAGTCGTGGCATAAGACATACTATGTGTCTGGCAGTAAAGTATATGTCGCTGAAGACATTACATGCTGTTTCTATGCATGTACTATCTACTGTGATTTTTCGATCATTTAACATACAAACATGTTCTGGTGATAGAGAACCTGTGTGAGCTTCATCTAAAAGTGATTTGTAAGCTAGGTCACCACTTTGCCGCATGTTCTCAGACAACTCAACATAGGTGAATAATTCCCATATGCTATAGCCTGCAATGCAACCGAGGATATTCTTAGCTTGCTTGGCAGTTAGAGTTGTGAATACATGCTCTGCATTGACTGGTGAAAGTTGTAAAAGGTCTCCCATGACAAGTATACTTTTGCCACCAAATGGCACTGCATTGTCAGTACCTAAGATCTGCTGTAGATGTAGATGAATACAGGTTAGCATGACATTGGAGACCATGCTGATTTTGTCAATGATGAGTAGTTGCATCTTTGTGAACATGGGATGGAGCTGCGATGCAACCTCGAATGACAGTTTACGATACTCTCCAGTTCTCCCATGTTCGACTGGCAACATAAAGAGATGGTGTAATGTTACCCCACCAATGTTGTATGCTGCTAGTCCAGTGGGAGCAGTCACAGCAACAGACATTGAAGAGCCTGTCACACTCCGTATTTCTGAAGTGATAGCTTCAATCAGGAAACTCTTTCCTGTGCCAGCTGAACCACTGACAAACATTAGTAGTGGTTTGTGCTGAGTGCAGTCACACTTTTGTTTCATGTAGTATCCATGTTGGACAGCTTCAACCACTTTGGAGTGTACTGTATGCTGCAGCTGATTTAGTCTTTCTCTTATGTCATCTGGGTTGACCATAGAGTGTGTGCCATGTTGCATGGCTGTCTCAATTTCTGAGATTAACAGTTCTGGGGCATTTAATGGCAGAGGGTCACCTAGAACACCTTGTCCTTCTGGATCAAGGTTGTCTTGTGAACTAACTAGAGTGTCTTGCTGAAGTTGCTTCTCTGCCTACTCGAGCTGTTCTTTCTCAGCTTTTAGTCTTTCTATGTATGTTTGTGAGTAGTCGGTTTGGAAATTCTCATAAGTGAGATTGAACTGTTCTTCTAATGTGTCAGAGTCACCTTTTAATTCAGACTCACTCCTCCAGGGTCTAAATAGGAATAGGAGAGCAAAGTAGTAATGTTCTGTGCTCTCTGATGTGCCTAGATGCAGTTTGCAGTGATCAATGAGCCATGGCTTGTTCCTCTTCACAAGACAGCCATCTAGTCCATTGACCTTGTAAATGTGCCGTGTTGAGTCATGTGCTGCACCTGTCTTGTAGTCATACCACTTAGCCACCTCAAACAGACACATATCATTCATCTCGTTGTGTCTACGTGGGTAGTATGTGTCTATTAGGTTATTCTTCAAGATATGTTTTGAAGAAGGTGTATTGACAGCAAGCTGCTCAATTTCAGCATGAGAAATCAGTACATGCTTCCGTTTCTCTTTGTAGTTTACACTGAGGAAACGTACAGCGTCAGACTTCCCATACAGATGTGTACCCATTAAGTGGTCACTGGCTTCGTAAGCTCCACATTCTCTGTGTGAAAGAGTCTTCAAACCCAATGACCACAGCTGAGATGTCAGGCTTTTGCTTGAACTGGCAATATCTTCCCAAAGATCTTGCAAGCTAGTCTGTTCATGTTTGGTTATGTACAAAGTTACATAGCGAACCAGGGCTAGTGAGTTGTCAGCCACAAACTGAACATCTATGTTTGCTTGCCACATTAGGAGAAGAGTTGGGTTGTAGTCATTGATATACACCTCTTTTTTCATCTCTGGGTAACTCGTATACCCTCTTGGTTGATTTTGCCTTTAAGTGGTGTCGCATTGCTGAGAAAAGGTCATTCATGCCACCATTCTGACAAACTCTTCTAGGAAATCCAAAGCGACATCGCGTGTACCAATTAGATTTGTTCTTTACTGCTCGCCGGCAATATTTTGCACAAATATGTCGCTGGAACTTTTGAACCAACTTCCATAGTGTAGGACTGTCATACTTGTCTGGAATGTGACAAGTGATATATTTTTTGATGAATGATAGCACTTGTGCTGCATCATGTTCACCGATTCGTGGCGCATCCTTGATCCATAATAACATATGGATATGAGGGGCCTCGTGCTTATATTCTGTCCTCCAAAATAGTGTTCTACAATGCCTAGAGGAGGATTGTCCTTTGATAAGATGAAATTGAGAATGTCATGGAAGCGCTTGTGAAAGTGTCTCTGACAGACACAGGATCAAGTGAACACATTTCTCGATAGTCATTGATGAGATGCCTTTGACATCGGAATTTGCCTACTTCAACAGTTCAATGAGTTTGTCCCAGGCATATTCTGCACAACTAAGTGTGACAAACCATGTGGCTGCGCCATACTCTCGTAGCATTGTCATCACTTCTGAGTGTCTGCGATACCAATATTCTTTGGTGCCCCACAGGCTTGAAAGTATGGAAGACAGATTCACTTGCACACTTTCATCTTTCTGTTTCAATTTCTCCAGAAATTGAGCAGCTGTAATTCCATCTAGTGGAGTTGTTAGCCGAATGGTATGTGCTACAGATGCAGACAGAATGCTAAACTCACTTTCCCAGAGCAGATGGAACAGGTACTGAATGTTACGTCTGAATATGCCATCTTTGCTCAGGATACGGCTGGTGCAGTACTCAGCACCCTGTACCCGTACTTCTCTTTCATCTAGGCATCCACCTGACCCTTTTAGAAATAGGTCTGGGAAGCAGCGTGCTTCTAATGTTGCGTCCCAAATGCTGACAGGCTCACCTTCCACCTGCTTCATTTGATAGAGATCAATGTTGTCTCCTAATGGATCTCTACCATGTAGTGAGGTGAATTGTGTACTGTTCATACACATTGTCACTTGTCTGTGTAGTGACTTTCTCGATGATTGGCTTACTTGTTTCTAATATATCATGTTGCACAGAGAGGCTGGCCATTTGATCTATGTCAAGGTCTATATAGAAGGAATTGTTGCTCTTTAAGTAAGCTAGAGCAAGCTTTACCTTTTGCAGGTTGACAACATCTTGCCAGATGACCTTGGTCTTTGTAGGCACACCATTTATTAGAATGACCAAGCTATTTTCTGTTGAGATAGCTTGAACATTTTCCTGTAGAGGAAGTGGTAGATACATCACAGAACCCTTTAGAGATCTAACTAGCTCTTTCTGTGGAATCTTGCGTGTCTTTGTGTTCAGACGTAGAATCGTTTGGAATGGTTTCATTGTCTGAATTAGAATACATTCAAACATATTCAATGTTGAAATCTCAGTTGGTGTGACATCTGTTTCCATGTTGTTTAGCACTGACCTTGCTGGCAAAGTGTTGTACTTCAGTTTTGAAAACAGTGTTTGCATAGTACAATGGTTTTGTTGTGGATGAAAGTCAGATTTCAGAAGCAAGAATGCTGTGAGGCACAACCACATGTCATTGTATGATGACCAGGTTTCTAGGTTTACTGTGACAGTTTGTTTTATGAGCACAAACGGTCGCATGACACACACATACAGAATCAAACTTCTGATACTTTCATATCTCAAACTTAGCAATTTCCTTTCCATACTGTTTCAGAATGTCATTTTCTAACACTGAAACAGATTTTTCTGTTGAAGTGTGACACGCAAATTCCCTGTTTCTGGCTCAGAAGTAATGTGTTTCAGTTTTTTCATGAAAGTGATGGCAACGTGCATGTCACCGACTGCAGTAAGTCATTTAAACAAGTGTACTGGATGCACAGCTTGCTGTACTTCATATACTCATAGACAAAGTTCCGGATGTCAGTGTGATGCACTCACGAGAACTCGCATGTTGTGAAAAAAACTATCACAAACACCACTATCGAGACATGCAAGTGAGTGACCCATGAGTCCAGTATATGGTCGTATTTCACAATGATCGATTTCAGTAAATAGCTTATGTCTCTCTTTTAGATCTGTTATTATGAATAGGTTAAAAAACTGTTCTACTTTTTGAAATGATGATTGCCTACAGTTGCAGGTAGCATCACATGACCATGTAAGGCAGTTCCGTTTATTCAAGACTATGGTTGGACCACAGTCATCGTCAGTATCTAATTGATTGTCATCAGAGATACTAAGGACATTTGTAAGTTTGGCGGACTCATCGATATTGAATGTCTGTTGTTTCGTAAAGTCATGATAAGACTCTTCCCAGAAATATGCTTCTGTGTGCTGTGTGTGCATCCACTGTCCTGTGAAGACATGGCAGAAGTTGTCAACAGTCAAACAAGGATACTGTTGAAGCCTTTTTTTGATGCTATATACAAGTTTCCTGAATTGTTCAATGACATGAGACATCTTACGCCACAATCTTTGTAGTACAAACAGTGCTCTGTTGACAAATGTTTGTACTTTCAGATGTAAATTCATCAGAGAAAGGTGACTCTTGATCTGTTTGCGGCTGTGCCGTACCACAGCAGTAATAAGTCTTTCGATCTTAGCTTTACTTGCTAGTGATCGAAAATACTTTTTTTCTAAGTTGTAAGTCACAATTTTTCATTTTACATTGTTGATTTCAGCGTCTCTTGATGGTTACACTCAAGATAGTTGTGTTTCATCTTACAGATCGACACAACATTTGTGCTGTTATACATTTCTGTTTCTTTTTTATGGATTTTTGTTTTTGTGCAGTGACTTGATGTAGGAGTCATTGTTGCAGCAATGTCTCTCGATTCTCATTTTTTGGGTAACTTTACTTTTTAGTTTGTTGCCCTTATACAACAGTGTAGTACTATTATGCCTCTCGTTTTGAGATACACCTACTTCTGTATTTAGTTGGCATTTTCAGGTACTCTAGTTGACAGTCACAGTAAGCAATCTTACAAGTATCAGGCACCTGTATGAGAAAGAAAAAAAAGTTTTTAGATAATAGCTAGTACATTTCTTAAAGTAATGTGTATTACTAGAATATCATGTTAAGAATGTTAACAATTTGGTGAAAAGACAAATGATAGCTGTTATAGAATGTGCATTGCACAGCTGCTATGTAACATCAAATTTTAACATTCTCAATATTTCTGTGGAGAATTTGCTTGTTTTTTCTTCACGTGTGTTCTTCGATTATGATGGATGGTATTTTTTATCTGTGTGCTATGTGTTTTAATGCTGTGTGGCGTGTTATGTGATAGTCAGGTTGATGATGAAGTATATGGTGGAGCAAGAAATTCAGAGTGACAGTGTGCATTATTAAATGTATCACAATTAGTATATTTACAATAATGTGTAGGATATGCCTCTATTGCTGTTTGTGTGACTGTGTGTGTTTGTGTGGCAGAATTGGTAGATATGGTTGCATGTTAGCGATATTTCAATGTTGATGCTGCATTGTAGTAACATAGTGTTTCTTGTGCTGGTGTGTATTGTTGTTCGAGCTGTGATTTTCACAACATGCCAAAAGAATGTTTTTCTATATGTGCTGTGCAATGATGAGTTTTCTAGCAGAAATAACTGTGTGGAAGACAGTGTGAGAATTAGTGGGATACGTTTCTGAACAGATAAATTCAATATGTTCAAAAATTGTGTGAGAATTCTAAATATTTCTGATTTACAAGCTTGTGCATTACAGTTCTACGGTACACTACCTTTGTGTCGTGTCATACTTTTCAGTTCAGAGTTTACTATTTTGATTTTGAAAATGGGTCTGAAAATCCTAGCCTTCTGATTGGCTATGATACCAATCTCAGTGGTTCGGTATTTCTGAATAGATAACGCAAAAAAGTTAGTATTAGGTGCTGCATTACTTGTGATTTGTAGCCAACCCGAGTCTTCAAACTTTCACCTGCCATCTGTACTCACTTGCTAAGCAAATGAATGAACAAGACCATGATGTCCACACACACACACACACACACACACACACACACACAGACAGAAAACCCAACAGAAGCACAGTACTCATTCAAAAACCTCTAAAGACTGACATTTACCAGCAAATAGCTAAGAAAAATGCCG
This sequence comes from Neoceratodus forsteri, assembly GCA_016271365.2. NCBI lineage: Eukaryota > Metazoa > Chordata > Ceratodontiformes > Ceratodontidae > Neoceratodus > Neoceratodus forsteri. The sequence goes on from CM028135.1 coordinate 221,370,062, forward strand.
TGTATCATAGTTTGTCAAAGACTGGGCAATCCATTACATGGCGAAAGCTTGCGGCATGTCTCCATTCATGGCCACTGTAAGTTATGAAAGTGCTGTGACTGTTGCCTGGCCCTATTCAGAAAATCTATAAAGAAATGCCACAAGTCCTTCTATTGTATTTACTAATCTCGCATGTGTCCCAAACTACTGGCAGGCTCAGAGTACCTTACAAAAAAAAAAACATCTTCAATGAATGGTTACCCAGTAACCCAGATTCAGAGCCCTCCCGTGGTAGCTTTAGTTACAAAGTGCATGCCAACAAAGTGCCCTGTCACATAATGGAGTCCCGAATAGTTTATATATCAAAACAGCCAGAGGGATTACTTATTCATAAAAGTTGTATGAAGCTCATTTTGTGTTTTTATATATATTTTTAAAAATACTTTTTTGCTCCATTTTTTTCCTCTACAGTACACATTTTCTAAGTGCAATAATATGCTCCAGGGTGGCTGATATAGGGAAATACTGTACCTTCCAGATCTTATAAGCCCTTCCTCCTGTGTTGTCGGGTCTCATTATGCCTCTGGTTGGTTTGGTTTTTCCCTACACTATCCAGTCTGGAGGGTGTTGTTGTTAACTTCAGAGAACACTGTTCTGAAAAGTGTAGATTTAATTTGTCGCTTCTTGATGATGCTGTGTTTTTGTTTATGTGCTGCGTTTTAAATGAGTCAATGTGAGAAATGTCTATTCTGTAGAAATTTAACATATAAGAGTGTAATGTTATGAGCAGAGGTTGTGCAATGGATATATGAGGGCGTTTGAGTGTAAAAAATACAACAAATAAGTGTTTTGCGAGTGTACACTGTACAGTTTATGGGTATGCATTAAGCATTGTAAATCTAAAATATCTGCACTGCGCTGAGTTTGAGGCAGTTATGTAGCAGATTATGTGTTTACAATTGATAATTAAGTCATTTTTCCATAAAATGTGAAACTGTGTCAATATATAGAAAGTTCTTGAAAAGTACTTTCGTGAGCACGACAGTGTCGAAAAAAATACTTTCGTGCACTCGAAAGTGTCGCAAATTGTACTTTCGTGCATTCGACACTATGGCCGAAAGTACTGTCTAAGTTCGACACTTTCGCAAAATTTACTTTCGTGCTATCGAAAGTGTCACAAATGTACTTTCGTGCATTCGAAAGTAAAGTAAATGTAATACTTGGGAGTGGCTGAAACATTCATTATCAAATCATTAGTCTGTTTGAGTGACAGATAGCTCCACCAATGAAATTAAAGATTTGTCAGGCCACTTCTGAGAACCAATCAGTGACGGACAACACTGAAGAAGAAGAAAACAAGATCCATTTTGAAAATTGCAGAGAGAGAAGCAATTTAAACTGTAAGTACAGTCTATGTTCACATGATATTTTCTAGTATTTACAAAGATTATTAGAACATGTACATATCATTAATCAAAACGTTTTTGGGTGTTTAATCTGATGATGTTAATTGTTATTATGTGGCATGCTATTTTCTGAGAGAAAATAGTTTAAAGTGAAGAAAGAAGTTCAGTACTCACTTGTACAGATACAGCTGCAAATGGAGGGAGATAGGAAGGTGCACGTGGAGTTGTATGACTGACACAACCAATCGAGACTTCTTTCTGATGTTGTAATTGTTTAAAACTGCCTATGAAAAGCATGCATTTGTTTTAGTTCTCAGTGGTTTTAGTTTTAGCAGAAACATAGTCTAATAATACTGAATGCATAATTCCACATTGGTTCATGAAGCCAGACCAGGAGGAATGTTTTTTAAATGTGTGTGTTTTGACTGAATGCAGTGAAGCTAGCTTGAAATAAGGAGGAAAATATCAATTTGATTTTTCAGTGCTGTCTGGTCACTGCAGGGTGAACAGGCCCTTTCTTAGTAGCTTCTGTGCAGTTCTGGGTGAAAAAACTTAGAATGGCAGAAAATAGAAAAGGATTTTGTGGATAATTGAAAGCGGTTCCACATAAGACGAGCAGCTGAGTTTGCACTTCATAGTGATTTTGGAAGGACCTGCAGCTCCCAGTGCTATATAAATGGTTTGGTTGTGGTGGGATGAGATGGAACATCTTATGCCAACCATGCACAGACATTTGAGAACTCACTCTCCCTCCTGACATACTGCTAATCCATCTTGAGGCAATGATTTGGGTTTAAAGCGATGGGTAGATTTAGTGACGGAAGCAAAATTGGACCTTGCTTCTATGTCTATGTTGCCTGCCTGTATTATCATATTTTCAGATATTCACGGAGCACAGAGTCTGGCAAGCAGAGCATCATATGTATCTGATTGACAGAGCTCATGAAAAGTAAATGTACAGATTACTGCTTTTTACGCATGCATGGAATGCATACTATATGTCACCCAAAATTAAATTCTGTAATGATTGGCTATTCCTACCAGAGGTGTGCATTTCTAGCATGCTGGCAATTGTCATTTTCTGGGAGCCCAATAGTGGAACTGAAAGTCCTTTAAGATTGTGAGACTGTTTGAGGAAATATGATAGTATACACAAAGGTTCTTTTCAGAACACATAATGTATGGTCAAAAAATAGATTTAATAATATGCAGTAGCCTAGCTGCCATGGCGAACTAGTGTCTGGCAATTTATCTGAATTGTTTGCTGCACTAATGCTTAGTGTTTTGAAGTTTGTCAGGTTGTAGGAGAATATATCCTTACCTGGTTTACTGTTGAAGGATGTTTGCCAGTGATAACTTACTTGACAATACCTGTAACGTGTCACAGTATGATTCATTTCACAGAATGTAAAAGTGCATATGTGGTTAATGTAGTTTACATTCTAACATGATGTGTCAGGAGGTACAGGTAAGATATACAAATGAACAGTGGTAAACATCATTGAACACTGAGAGCATGAAGGATATATTTGATCACCTCTGTGACATTCTGTGTTTAGTAACTTGCCTCATGAAGTTTCATGTGTAGGAGTTTTGGCTTTCCAGAACCATGTTAAAATATTTAATACCCTTTTCTGGTCCGGCTTGATGAATTGACTCACCCACATAACATTTTTGGTACCATGTGTAATTTATGTACTATGCAGGACAGACACATGAGGAGCTACTAGGAGTGCCCTTAAGTTGCTGCCTTTTAAAGTGGCAGGTGGTAATTACTACAACTGAAGTGCATATTAGTGGTCAGTGCGCACTTATTTCAAGTCCTGTGCTGTATCTTCATATCATGAGGTCCTGACATCCCTTTTTTCTATATTAAGTGCTGTGGTTGGGGCCTAGGAGCCTAATATGTGCGACAAAGTTGTAAATCAGAACTGCCTGTCTAAGGCACAGGCCAAGAAAGTAAAACACCTGTCCCAATGAAAAAGCAGGTGTCCGAGCTGGGTGGAGAGTATGTTATTTCAAGGCCTGTGTACCAGTAATGTATGTTTGCGACTTCAATAAAACACAGTTCTGTGATGTGTGTTTCATCTGTGTTTAATAGCACATTACAATGTTATGCGAATATGTCACTGTGGTAGAGATGGATATGTCATGGTATCCCAAATGTGATGTTTGATACAGTTACTCCAATGCATGAGACTACAGCATAGCATGTTAGTGTACTAGCAGTTGCTTTTACTGTCAAGGTGGCTGTATCCTGTTTTTTTTCGTTCTATTATGGTACTGATCTGTGTTTCTGCTATCTTGAAGGACAAGTGGTGTTTGATGTAATTTAATTACTATTGTATAGAATTTGTTTAAGAAATGATGAATATTGTTACATGAAGCTAATGTGCATCTTTTCGGGTTTTGTATTTCAGAACTACTAACACTCAGAAAGTGAGATGAGGCAGTGGAACTTGCGAGAGGTGTGTGCACTGCTTCAGGCAGTCCAGACCCGGGGTAATGCTCGAGTTTTGATGAGAAGTACCAACCGGAAGCTGGATGCAATGTGGAGGCGCGTAAATAGCTACCTTTATATTGCACTAAAGGTAAAAAATAAGTCTATTGTGCAATTGAAAAAGAAGTGGAAGCTGTTGCGCCAGCGCTTCTACGTGCTTAAGGAACGGGAGGTGATACCGGACAACGACACGTGCTGGTACTACCTCGCTCACGAATTGTGGGAGGCTGCTGGGAAGCCAAGTGTGGGGGAGCGCCTTACTCAGCGTAAGTAAATCAGCACAACTTTTAACTATAGTTGTGAATGTTTTCAGACTTAGTGTAAAACGTCTTATAGTGTGGACCACATATTGAAAAGGGTTCCTCGATGTGCAACAGGGTTGTGTATGTGCAAGTTCAACTTTTAACAATTGTGCAACATGTAGCAGGAGGCAGTTATGTCATTGACAACAGATTGTACAAAAGATTAATGGAAATGAATGCATGGTTAAGAGGAGGGGGGGAGGAACGATGCATAAGCTGCCCAACACAATATTCAGTGGGTAATAGATAGTTGTGCATGCTCAATGGCCAACATATGGCCGCACAACTTTGAGCCCCCCCAAAATATGAAGTTGATGGCCAACTACAAGTGAGCTGCTGTATTGCAGGGTACAACACAGCAGTTGCCACTCCTGGCTGGACCCGTAGTTGGTTCTTGTGCCCCCCACCAGCCCCATTGTGTGCATATAGTAACATACCGCCCACCTGCACATCTCTTGATACCTGCCTGCAGGAATAAAGTTACATGCCCGCCCTACAGAACTCCCACAGTGTGATCGAGGGCAACAAAGTAACATGACCTCCCCTTCTCACACATCTCCCGAAGCCCAATCATGGCCAGAACATGTATCACCTCCCCAGTGCGTGATCATGGGCAGAATGTGGAGCCCTTCTCAACCAAAATATGTCCCTGGTGGTCCAGTGGATTGTAATGTCTGATTGTGGGCAGAATGTCAAGTTACTACACCACCTCAAAAAGTCAGCCTGGTGCTTAGTGCCCTCCAGTCCTGTATAGAGCCCTCTGCCTGCTCCCCTCCTTTTGTAGGCGGTGGGTGGCAGCATCCCACCCGCATGATGCCATGCTGGCTGCCGAATAACTGCCTGGTACGACTGCATGACCATTGATGCCAAACTATAGCCAATGGACGTGCAGCCCATAATGTACATGACACTCAATATTTATGAATGATGTTACTGTATTGCCCGTGATGGGGCGTCGGTAGGTGTGTGGGTGGGGGGGGTCATGTTACTTTATTGCCTGTGATTGTGCTTAAGGATCTGTCTGGGGGAGGGTAAATGTCAACAGAGAGATAGTGTGTGTCATTGGGCTGCAGGGTGCATCGGTCTCCAACAGCTGCTGCTTAGTAGGGTGGCCAGGTGCAAATGCTTGTGCATCATGGACCTACATGCTAATGGCATGCTATTGTGGACATAAATAGATGTAAATTATCCCACGTTCATCTTGTATAAACTATTATCTCATTTGCATGCCAGCTTTGAATTTCTGAAATTTGTGTATGGCGTAATGGTGCTTCTGCCACTGCTAATTTTATGCTCAACTCAGGCAACTTGTGGTGGTGAGTTGCAGTGCGACATATCCAGTGGCTGTCGCTGGGGGTGATAGTGAAAGAAGTTGGTCCATAGCACAATTTTATTGAATATTACCCTGGAGACACCTGTGCAAAATTATTTTGAGCAGCGCAGGGCTGGTGATTCAGAATGGTGCAGTTATCAGATCTGTGCATGCATTAAATAAGCAATGAGACATCAGTAGTGATTATTCAATGTTGTGTAAATGAGTGCTTACTGGTGCAATGTGGTATGAGGCACAGCTGAGTACTACATCAGTTACAGTGATTAAGACCATTGATATATACAGTCAGAGTGCCTTATTTGTATTATCATAGCAATATTTTTAAAATAGTATTGAACATTGTTTTGTTTGCACTTAGTCTCTACATATATATCAATAAAGCAATAGTGCTCAACAGGGTGTGTGTCGTGCTGTGATAACGTCGTGCCTCAGGTGATTGGGCATGAGGCCGCAGTCTGAGTATGTCCAACAACTGAGGCATGACATTATCCCAAACAACACACACCCTGGAGGGCATTATTGGTATAATGCAATGTTTCATTGTTATACAGAAAAAAAAATTTATTTAAAGATGTTTTTGTGTGGAAAAATAATTTTTTAAAAGCAGATGAAACAATAACAAATGATCAACATGGTCATGCTGATCAGCAGGTTCACAGTAAGGCTGGGGACTACACCCGTGATCTTGTACTGATTAACATCACAGCTGTTATCTTGTACTGATTAACATCATGGGTCCAGCCCAAGACTGACTAATCAGAGCCCAGAGTTTTCCTTGCATTGTATAATCAAGATTGAATACAGTAATACCGTCGTGATAGAAATTAGAAAGTAATATGTTTTAACAACTGTTGCTGTCAGTGTTAAAAAAATGTTGTCTGATTTACACCCCAACATTAACATGTATTTTTTTTTTATTTATTAGAACATCGAGGCGCTCCCAGCTACTTAGTGAGGTAGTACAGCAGCTAGTTGAACCTGTGAGGGTGGCCAGTCAGACACTGAGTGACATTATCATTGAGTCTGACGGTAAGACTTTATTATTACAAAGTTCCTAGGTTGTTTTCAAATAAGAAATGAGGGTTTCTCATGACACAAGTGTGTGATATTGAAATTGTGCATTGATACACGGAAGGTATTGAGTTGTGCAAATTAGCTGGACAGCTGTATGTCTGGGGCAATATTTGAAATGTGACATGAAATGTGGTATTATCAGTTGCAAGATGCAGTGTAGGCACATTTGTATGTTGTCATGCTGTGATTTGCATGATATTACCATGCAGGTCTGTTGGTCCATGACAAATTGTGTGTGGTGCCGTGACAGGCTGCAGGCATGGGGGAACAATACTGCGGTGCAACTTTATGATAGATAAAGGAATGTAACATATCCTACAACACCCACTCCACCAGGCCTATCTTCAGATAGGGGGTTTTACGCTAACTACCAACAAATAGACATTTCAGTCAGTAGAACAGCACGTATATGTTCAGGACAAGGGTTGAGTTTGTTACTTACTGGCTGCAGTTGGGCATTTTGCTGCTCTTGAGCTAAAGGGATACATTTAGTAGGTTACGTAACATTATACAATGGCAAGAAAAAATCCTGGACTGTGATTGGTCAGTATTGGGTTGGACTTGTGATGTTAATCAGTACAATATCACGGGTCTAGTCTCAGCCTTACTGTGAACCTGCTGGTCAGCATGAGCATGCTGATCATCTGCTTGATGATCATCCTGATTATTTGCTTGATCGTTTCGTCTGCTGTTAAAAAACAAAAATATTTTTGCACACAAAAACATCTTAAAAATTGTCTTTTCTTCTGCACAAGAATGACCCATTGTATCATGATTAATAATGCCCTCCAGGGTGTGAAGAATGGGATAACGCCATGCCTCCAGCCGTTGAACGCACTCGACTGCAGACTTGCAGCTCAACCACTCCGAGGTGTGACGTTATCCTCAGCACGCACAATAATTCCTGTCAGGAATTATTGCTAATTATGGATGATGATCGCCATTTCCCACGCAGTATAGCATCAGGGATACATTTGGGGAGCTACAGTGGTGCATGGCATGTGGTTAACTATCTGGAATATGCACCCAAAATACTTAAAAAGGTGTTTACCAACTCTAATGATTGTGCAGTGCCACCATGGCAGAAGATCCTGCTACTACCAACAAACTGGTATATTACAACAGATGTGAGTGGAACTATATTCCCATGAATCTGACAATGTATGGGTGTGCATAGCGGTAGAGTGTGGTGTTGTGGGGGCAGGCATTCTCCACTGCCAATTTTGTTGGAGGAGTTCAATGTACAATTACAACAATGCTCGACAGGGTTTGTGTGCGGGCTGGGATAACGTCACGCTCGGGGTGGTTTCATCGATGCATGAGCTGAGTGTGTCCAACAACGAGGCTGGCATTTATCCTAAGCGACACACCCTGTTGAGCGATATTTAAACAATAATGCCCGACAGGTGTGTGGTATATCATGGGATATTGTCACATAAGGTGGTTGGAGCACGAGGCCAGGGATTGAGCATCCAACCAGCCGAGAAGTGACGAGATATCTCACTATACCACACACCCTGGAGTGCATTATTGCTAATATGAAATAGGAATACAAGTTTTAGCAGTAAAAAAAAAATCTTTTAAATCGTTCTGAAAATGTGTTTTGTGAGGTGTTGGAGGAGTACCTTTTAATAAAATAGTTCCTGGGCTCTGGCCAGCAGGTGGTCCCAGTGTAATTGAAGTTGTTTGGTTGAGGAGGTGCAGCTGAACATTGTCCCCACCAAAAAAAAAAATATAGTGTGGTCAGGAGACATCCTATTTATGTGGGTGACTTTTGGGGAATATGGAAATTTCTAGTGCTACCACATATGTGAAAGTATCATTAGACCATGAGAGGACTGAAGTCACAGTTTGAAAGGGCGCAGACAGACTAGTGGGGGCACTTCAAGGTTTCAATATATCACTAAGTAGGCAGGAAAGATGTTACAAGCGTATTAAGCATTAGTCACGTGAAGCAAAGCGAGCAGGCAAGCGGCGTGCTTTTTGAAAAGCGAGCTAAGTAAGGAGGCGTAAAGCTGCACGAAACGTAGCAACGCTGCTTTTAAAAAAATTACAGTTTTGTCTGTATTAATAAATGTCAGCAGTTTTACTGAGAGTGCCAACAACGACATTGTTTTTAATTATCTTGGTGTGCTCAGCCCGCTTGTGACACTCGCGTGCTGCTGCTGAAACTGCGATTCCATTGGAGCGAAAGTGAAGAGCTGGTTATGTGACCCGCCATTGCCGCCGAATGATTTGCTATGGGTAAGGAGGCTGGTGGCGGAGACTTTTGAGACGTGATGATGTAGCTAGGTATCATCACGACTTCAAAGACTCTCAGCCAATCAGAATCGTCCATTTACGATCGCCGGTTCATAATGAGTATTATAAGAAGGGTCTGAGAAATACAGCTTTCTGATTGGTTATACACATTGTATCAGCCCTATGTTCATCTTTGATTTACATACATGTACAGCCTAATCATATGCTGAACAAGGTAAAACACTATTTAGAAAGCATTGTTATTATAATAGCAATAAGGCACTCCTAGGGGTTATGTTAATGGTCAGTTAATCACCCTCTAGGGGCATGTAGCACTCGGCTATGCCTCGTGCACATTACACCCCTGGAAGTAATTAACAGACCATTAACATAACCTCTGGTCATGCCTTATTGCTTAAATAGATAACAAATTCTAATGTTGTTGTAGTGTTGTAGGTGTGTCAGTGGAATTCAATGGTGTGCTGCTAAATTATCTGGTGCGAATAATGACATGTCTCTAGATTATATTTAGTTAATATTTATATATGTCATGCCAATATTTCATTTTTATTATTGTAATAGTTATTAATGTGCTTAATAGAATATCTACATGTTTGTTAATGTGTTTTATACCCTGTAGAGATCATATGGTTAATAACACATCCATGGCTGCTACATTCAGCTAGAGGGTCATTGACTGAACAGTAACATTATCATTGTGTTTGTCTTCTTTATTATAACTCATTTTAAACTAGTAAAAGGAACAGAGTGTCATATTATTAGGTATGCATGGTAAATTGAACATACATGTAATGTTTTTAGGATGTTCATGTTCTCAACCATGCATTATGACAATGTTATAAGTATTGTGATCCATGGTCAGGCACCACTTGTTCTGCACTGAATAACAATATATTTGTGAGTAATGTTTTGAAAATCGTTATTGAAGAAATTGATGTTTTAACAAAACAGTTTGACCTTTGATATTTCATCTATTAATGTGATCATTTTCTTGTTTCTTTAATAATAGAGCCGGGAAGCTTGTTGTGGAACGTGTGGAGGTGAAGCGAGAAGCTGGCGCCAGCCCCACGTAAGTGAAAATCTATTGCTGATATTATCTGCATCCTTGAAATACCATAGGGTTGTCAACGTTCTGTGGTGATCAATGTCCTGTTGAGAATAACACGTTGCAGTCCTACTGTATGATAGGGGAGTGCACTGTCTATTGAGGCTCACTGCTAATGTAAAATAGTTTGGGGTGTGACAAGAAACGTTGCTAACTTGCAGCACCACTTTATTTTGTTTGTTGTGGGTGGGCGAATCACTGTTTACATAACTTTCTTTACGTGTGATGTGACCTTGTAAGGGTGGGAATGCATTGATCACTGCAGCTATCCAACAACCCCAAAAACACAAACATGGTGGTAGGATATTGTAGTTACATAAATGTTGTGCACTGCATAAAGTGTACAATAATGTTTAATTTGTTTTCTCAATCAGACAAGTTTAAAAAGTGTACCTATAGTGTTCATGAGCCATTTTCCCCAGTGAAAGTGAATAGCCAGCAGTGTGTATGTCTTCAGCCTTGCCAGCCTAATACTTACCTGTACAATGTAGTGCAATGCTGTTCAGTGCACTGGCATATGTGTATTTTTAAAGGTGATAATGAACTGAGGGAATGTCGATAAAACTAATAATGCAGGTAATGTTGGGACTGTTTATGCTCACCTATGAATATTATACGCTTGTAATAACTACTATGGAAGTTGTCTCACTACACTTAGAAAATGGGATTTGTTTCTCTGCATCTGATTGGCTAGTGCTCTTCCCAGGGTGTACATTAACTTTCAATACATGCCCAGCAAATAAAAAGTATCAGCCCCAGTACCCTCTCACCCACTCAAGTATCCCTCTGCCCATGCAGGTTACTCATTGGCTAAAAACATCTAAATAAATTTAAAGTCACTGCCATTTTTTTTCTGTCACTTAGTGAGAGATATTGGCTCATTAATGACAAGCTGTCTCAAAAAGACACTGCCCCCACCACACACACACACACACACACACACACACTGTCACTGTTCCTCAACAACTTTTGTCAGGCAAATTCATTCGGTGCAGAACTGTAAATATATTAATTTAATAAATTGAGGACTTTATGAACTTAAATGCAAACATTTTTATAGTGTAGTGGGCTTCTAATTGTACAATTAGATTAAGTGTTCCACGGTTTTCCTATTCTTTCAACATTTAGAGAACCAATGTAACACATTTTGGGAACAAACAGTTCAGACGTATGAGACAGAGTGTAGAGGGCACGCACAGGTGGCAGCTCCTGTGTTAAGGCCCGCAATGCAGCAGCTCACTTGTGGTTGGCCCTGAAATTGATCCTTTTTTCTCAAAGTTCTGCAGGCACAGCTTTGGGGTTGCGCCACAACTACTGCTGAGCTTGACTCGATATCTGGCATGGTTTTGCATCGCATCTTATATTAGTGACGTATTTATTTAAAGTACTGATCTGTGCAGATCTTTGAAACCACACGCGGGTCAAAAACTGTCACGTTTAAAAGTATCATTAAACTTATCATGATGGTGTCGCATGAAAAGAATTTCATAATACTGCTACTGTCAAGGTACTTTAATTTCACTGAATACATGACTACACATTATAGGCAGACATGGTGAAGTAAACATTCTCACACTTGATGAGGATGTATTTCCACTCTATGGCATAATAGTGTAAATAATGCTAAAGTATGATATACAGAATAGTTCTAAGTAGTAAAAGAAAATCTAAGAGTAGCACTATAAGCCACAGCTAACTGTACATTTTTTTATGTTGTGAGCTTATTAGATAATATAGATAGTCAAGTATGACAGAGAGAGACAAATTAGATATTTAAGCAATTTATCCTCAGGGGAGTGGGGACACTACGGAGAGTTGCTGCGACTGGTGTGATTCGGTCATGATGCTTGGCCGAGTGACTGAGTCACACCAGTGTGTTAAAGAATCCAGTGTACCCACACACCGTCGGAGGATAAATTATTATAATACAATGCAGAATGTTGTTTTTATGTTTTTTAACTGCTTCTAACTCACTGAGGTCCCTACAGTTCAAAGAGGAGGTCATTTAGCTAAAAAAAATTTCTGGGTGTTTTAGCGAACTGGCAACGGGACAAAACTGCAGCAGTTTTTTTGAAGTGAATGTGACCGGATTAGCACGGTATACGGTTATTGGCACTTTCCACTGGGCACACTGGAGGATTCATCACGTGGTCATTGTGCCAGCCAACCACTCAGGATGCAGGTTCTGCATATCGGATTTACCACATTGTATAATGAATAGTGTAGCATCATAGTTTAAAAGTATTATCATTACTTTAAAATGAATGCATTTCGATATTGTATTAGATAAGAAATATTTGAAGTGAAATATTTTACAGTTGTAATTGTTGAATTTGTGTTATATTCACCATAACTGTTTTTCTTTATCTTTGTAGGGTGTCAAGAAAAGTAAGATGGACAGGCCATTGCCGCTTGCTACAGCCGGCTACTCGCTGAGGTTCGAGACTTCATGCGGAAGGAGAACGCTGGCATCCTTGAGAGGCTGGACAAAATCCAGTCTCTCTTGGATGCCTGGCAACAGACTGTGAACCTTGTCCTTGAGCTGAGTCGTAGCAGTGGAGTGATGGTGCTGTTGCACCTGCTGACCTTCACCTCCCACAGCTACCAACTGTTCCTGCAGCTTCCCTGGGTGGGGCCCAGCCACCCTTCTACAGAGGTCTGGTGTCATCTCCCGAGGCGCAACCCAGCTTCTACTTCTTTTGCGCCTCCATATTGCATCCAGCTTACAGCCTGGATTGCCTGATGCAGTGCACACACCTCTCGCAAGTCTTGGACTGTATAAAACATGAAGAGAAAATATTTTTTTATGTTTTTATAAATATTAAAAAAAAAGATTTTTGTATTTTATTTATTAAATGTGTATGAAGTAATACACACCTTTTTTTTTCGGTGTATGTATATATTCTTTTATAAAAATCTAATTTTTATGTATAAAAAAATATATTTTTGTTTGTCATTTTTTATATTTAAAATATTTTTATACTAAATAACTAAAACTATACTCTCTTGTGTTTCGTGTCTTATTCATATTCAGAGATAAAGTGTGACATTCAACTGCAAACATTTATTGGACAATTGTCACTAACCATATCATCTTAACATTGGGTATATGTAGGCAGTTGTTATCCGTAATATAAAGATAGTTAATAGAAAGGTTCATAGAAATTTTCAAGGGAGTGGAGGAGGCCAGACAGTAAAGAATAGGCTATAGCTGTTCTCAGCCAATATCTCTTATGTAGTCATGTGGCTTCCTTCATAACAATTTCTATACAGCTGAGTTTTAAAAAGCATCTTTGATTTAGGACAAATAAGTGACAAGGGACCTCATTCCAAGGGCCCACCAGTCTCTATGTGACAAATGCCTTCCTTCTATTAGTATTATACTTTAATGGGCAAGATATTCAAAAGGGTTGCAACATGTGTAAAGGGGTTGTGCCTGTGCAAGTGAAGACTTGCTCCATTCTGCGATATTCAGCAGGAGGTAGTTCCACCACAGAAAACATGCTGAGTAACAGTGCAATGCAAATCAATGCATAATGAACTGCAGGGGGATGAACCATGCATTAACTGCACAGCCTGACATTCAGCAAGGCTGTGCAGAGTTGTGAAGCCGCAACCTGGAACCTGCGCCTGCACAACTTTCAGGCCAAAAAAATGCTCAAGTCAACAATCATGCACAGGTAAACTGCTGAATTGCATGGGACGACACAGCACGTGACTGCTGTCGTTGGCCCCCAAGCCACTTCATGTCCCATCATGCAGCCTAATCGTGGTCAAAAGAGTGACAATTCCCAACACCACCCCACCACTGGGTCTATTGTGGGCAACAGCAGAAATGTTCCTCCCCCAGAAGCCTGACCATGGGCTGCTCTAGTTTAAAAGCAGCCCTCCTGTGAATACATCCCTGGTGGTCCAGTGTGCTGAGAAGCTGATTTAGGGTGTATCAGTGTGAAACACAACCCGCCCTCCTGCCGAAGATAGCCCTGGTGGTGTAGTGGTACTGAAGAGTCCCATTCATGGGATGTAAACAGTAAAGCGAACCCCGAACATAAGCCTGGTGGTCTAGTAGACAAAACTCCGTTCCTGGGATGTAAGCAGTAAACCCCTCTGAACATATCCTGGTGGTGCAGTGCACGAAACTCCCGTTCTTGCTGGATGTACACAGACACCCCAGAACATACCCTGGTGGTCCAGTATATGTATTCAGTACAACAAACCTCTTCCACTGCTGTTCACATGATTGATGGTACGAACTTCAGTTGGTAGTGGAAGCACTCTTTGAAATCTCAAGTTACTATAGTAGCATATCCATTTGTTTAGTACATGAACTAATAGTGTCCATGTCATGTCATATTGTCTTTCAGTTATCACATTTTAAAGTTACATATGTGATCACAAACAAAATAATTAAGACACTTTAACATTAAAACTATTACATGGAACGAAGAATGACAAATGACAATTAATAAAGTAATTGAGAATGACAGTAAATGCAACCACAACAGTAGAAATATTTCTGATACTGAAACATTGTTTTATGTATGTGCACTATTCTTAGGACTATAAACATGTAGTATGGTGAGTGATACTTCTGAAAAGACAGGATATTCATGACAAAAAACTCTGTTTAATGCATCAGTTAGGGTTGTTTCACAGCGACAAAAGTGAGGAAATTCGCTGTAAGGGTTGAAAACCCTAACTCCGAATTCACTCCTCCCAGCACCACACAGACACAGACACACACACACACATTCAAGTATGGGGGAGGACCAAGTCAACACAACCAATGACAGACATCCAGCAGCAGGTGACAGAAATAACAAACAATTGTCTAAATGTACTACGAGACATCCCCACCCACCTGACTGGTACTGCATGCTCAGTGGAGATCAACAGCAAAACTGAGGCCATGTACACCAAACGACACATCCCTGATTGCAGTGCACAACACGCACCACCTTAGTAGTTGCATGGCTCACCTTAACGATGCTCTACAATTAACCACACCACAACTGGTACTGTGCCGTTATTCAATATAGAATGCTGAAGATGCATGATGACAGTTGTAGAAAGGTTTTAACACTACTGAGTATACATTAATTAAGAGAAGCACATAAATTAACTACAAGACACTAGCATGCTCAAGATAAAAGTAGTGATACATTTAGTAGGTGATTTACATAGTAGTACATTTACTGCAATGGTTTACTCAACATAGAGGCTGATGTAAACGTATGGAAAAGCATTGCCTGTTCAACGCTGTGAAATTGGCACTGCCAGTATCACATGCATTCTTACTGATGAAGGTGTACTGCTGATGTACATACATAGACCTTCAGTGTGTCTCAATATTAAAGATGCAGTAAGTATTCTTTGTAAGAAAGATTGTAATTGCATGGATCAGACCGACAACTACTAAATGTCATCAGCACTACTGAGCCAACAATGATGTACCTGTATCGGACATTTATAGGATAGATTTTCCTGTAGGCACTTACTGAGTATGTTGTACCTGATAAAGACAATCTCATTGCATCTGTGATAACTAACTTATTCAAAGAGTAATAGATTTGCTATTGTTGCAATGAGTGATCTATGCCACTTATGGACACAGTGTGATTTTTTTAACAGTTGTTTCATACTCAGGCTGTATGCCTAGTGTTTGAGTTTGCCACACTTCTGTCACTAATGCTATCAAAGTGATAACTATGTTAATTCTGCTACAACAGGAATCAGATAGGTACGGTGTAGATATAAACAGAATGTCTTTTAGTATTGATTTAACTCATAATGGGGTAAATGTAGTAGGACAGCAGGGGTTATCCTCTATCACTGAGTCTGTCAGTTATAATCACACTAGAGTTTTGATGACTGTAATTATCAAGTTACACTGTTCATCTTCATGAGTTCATATTCACAGCCATTCTCCAGCAACCAGACAGTGTATGGTGTAACTGGGTGGACACTGTGTTGCAAAGCTGCTGCAGTGCCTAGCAGAGGAGAGTATCTACTCATAAAGACAATTAAGCAATAAGCATGACCAACAGTTATGTTAAATGGTCTGTTAATCACCCTGTAGGGGTTTAATGTTGAATGAGGCATATCCGAGTGCCACATGTCGCTAGACAGTGATAAACTGACCATTGACATAATACCTGAGAGTGGCTTATTGCTATCATAATAAAACTGTTTTTTAAACAACATTGAACCATGTTCATCATATGGTTAGGCTCTACATGTATGTTACTAAAAACTAAACATAAGGCTGTTACAATGTTTACAGTCAATTAGAAAGCTGCGTTTCTCAAACCCTTATTATAATCAGAGATATTATACCTGTACAACTCCTTGGTTTTGCTTAACTCTGTTGCTCCAGGTGGCCCACCACAGAGTGGTGTGGTGTGGTGTGGGGCATCGATGGGTAAGGCCATGCAACTACTAAGTGTGGTACGTGTGTGTGCAGCTGCAATCAGGGGATATGCGTTTGGTGTACATGGCCTCAGTTTTGCTGTTGTTCTCCACTGAGCATGCAGTACCTGGTCAGGTGGGTGGGATGTCTCGTAGTACATTTAGACAATTGTTTGTTATTTCTGTCACCTGCTGCTGGATGTCTGTCATTGGTTGTGTTGACTTGGTCTCCCCATACTTGAATGTGTGTGTGTGTGTGTCTGTGTCTGTGTGGTGCTGGGGGGGTGAATTGGGAGTTAGGGTTTAACCCCACAACAGCGAATTCTCTCACTTTGTCGTAATGGAACAACCCTAACTGATGCATTAAACGGAGTTTTTGCCATGAATATATATATAATATATATATATATATATATATATGTATATATATATATATACATACACATATATTTATTTATAGCAAAAAATCTGTTTAATGCATCAGTTAAGGTTGTTCCACAGCGACAAAAGCTAGGAAATTCGGTGTTATTGTTGAAAACCCTAACTCCGCATTCCTCCCCAGCCCACACACACACACACACACACACACACACGCAAGTAGGGGGCAGGACCAAGGCAACATGACCAATCACAGACAGCAGCAGGTGACAGAAATAACATACAACTGTCTAAACATACTACAAGATACGTCCATCGTCATGGGCCAACAAGTGTGCTAGTTCTGCTGCCATCCAAGTGACTTCATCCTATGCATTCATATTGCCCTTCAGTTCTTACTGTATTGCACTATACATTTTTTATATCTAATTGATTTTGTATATCTTGTCAATGACAGTGTGTTGATAATCATCACTGTAATAACATGCCAATATCTGCCAGTAGTCTTACGGCCCTTTCTTGACTGTTAATGCCTACTGATGTTACCCCACAATAAGAGAATCATGTGTCAGTATACTATTCTCTGCACAGCACTACTGTACAGTCATCTTACATTGTAGACTGTAACATCTGTGTGGAACTCTCAGACCTTATAACTCACACAGTAACATTATACAATAGTTCAGTTGTGAAAACATTGTCATTTTAAACAGCAATTGTCTCCCTACACTATTTCATATACTGGTGCTACAATGGTATTCAAAGCATCAATGTTCAGATGTCTGTCTTCATGCGCACATAGTAGCAGAGATCAGTTTAAGACACTTTCATGTGTTTCACTACGCAGTGATCTTACCACAACATAAGAAAAATTTGGATCAGTACAGTATTATCAATTAAGTCATTCTCCACTATTATTTGTACCTTAACAGCTCAATATGACACTCTGTCACCCAAACTATTCTATGTTACTAGTTCAGTCTTTTTACCTTGCTGTGACTCTGTAACTGCAAATGCATGTTTATGTTTGTATACACATTCCTACCTATGTAGTAACAGCGGTGACCAAACACAAAATTTTATCACCTCTATACCTATGAATGAATCAATCATATTAGGCAGGATTTTCACCGGGGTTTCATGTCTGTAAATGGCTCCTAGCATCACCCCAACAATAGCAAATAATGATTTGAACAAGTGTACATTGAACAATACATGTAACTAAAGGGGTCCCATACTGTCTTTATCTTTCTGTATATGTCCACATTACATAACGCATAATGCAGTAGATGCTTTCTTCTATGTTTATAACTCATATCATCACAGAATGAACAAACAATGTGTATCATAAGAAATGTATGTACAACAGTATTGTTGTAAAATGTGAGCCTATGAAGATGTGTACAACACTCTGTACACCCATGAATGCTCAAATGCAACAGTTATTGTCCCACGATGATGGATGTGTCTTGCAGTATGATTAGACAGTTGTATGTTATTTCTGTCACCTGCTGCTGGTTGTCTGTGATTGGTCATGTTGCCTTGGTCCTGCCCCCTACGTCTGTGTGTGTGTGGAGCTGGTGGGTGGGGGGGAATACGGAGTTAGGGTTTTCAACCCTAACACCTAATTTCCTTGCTTTTGTCGCTGTGGAACAACCCTAACTGATGCATTAAAAGGAGTTGCTTTTTTTTTGCCATGAATTTCCTGTCTTTTTGAGAAATCATTATGTCATACTATATTATATATGTTGTTGAGAATGTGCCTCACTTTTCACAACACAGACTCACCAAGATATAGATACCTTTGTCTGAATACGTAGTTGTCTAATAATATTCATACAGCAATAGTTCACGTGCTACACATTTGATGTGAAAATCAAATGAAGAATCTATAAAATAGGAGATTAATATGTTCACCACATTGGCCAATAGCACATTAACAGTGCAAAGTAGGAAATCTGCACCAATACACATCATGGAATATGTTTAGATGCACCAATATACCAACAGCAATGTATATATTATCACTGTCACTATATGCTTAATAAAAGACACAACACGGGTCAATAAGGCTCCAAGAAGATTTATTACCCAATAAAAAATGGTAAAAAAGGCTGAATTAAAAATCCAGTTGGTGCACAAAATCAGTCTCACAAAACAATCATTCAAATGTTTTGCACTAATGTTTGAAATATATGTAAAACAGTATCACAGATAGTAAATGGGTAAGATTTGACAGTAGTACACAATACATAAACACAGGTACCACAGTACTCTCTGCACACTGCTTACACACATCAAACACTAATCATGTTGTTGTTATTGTGTGACTGATAGTGTGAATGTTCCTGGGGTGGGCGAAAAACCAGATGGCAAGTGTTAAACTAATAGCAGCACAAACAGATAATGCTCTCTAAAAAAATATACACCTAAAAGTTACTGTTAAACATTTAATTCTAATATATTTTATGTGTACACATGCACATATATATACATGTTAAGACATATCGCTATGTTACTGCATTTGGAAAATTCCCAACCGACTCCTCAATAGAGGTGATCAAAAAATATTATCAGAACACAAAAACTCAGTTGTTATCAATGAAAGTGTCTGATGTACAATTAGTAACTACTATCAACATACATTTAATTAACTTATCACACACATTAATCAAATAGCACATGGTAACAGTTACTATATACATCAGTAAAAATGATCAAATCAATAATCACATTACTAATGAACTAATAAAGCACCTCCATCTGTAACATCTTGTACTTACATAAAAGAAATTGTGTAACAGAATGCTATGAATAGAATATTTAATTGTATTTTAATCAGTTAATGTAACCTGTAGATATTAAAAAATATGTACTACTACACTTAACCTTGCTATCAATTATGGCTATATGGAATGACATTACACTACATATGTGCAAGCACACATCTATGTCATACTAATAAATATATTCACATAAGATTTAAAACTTATGAAAGCAATACTTCAAAACAATCAGATATTATTAAGTTTGCAATAGATCAACTTACATGGCAGTTAACACAAGTACTTTAAACATCACAGTACAAACTATTACCAAGTAATGTCTTTACAATCATATATACAATACAGATGTATGGCAACAAAACAGGGATAGTAATACACTGTTGCAACACAAAATGGTATTTAGTGAAGATGCAAGCAGATAAAAAAAGGAATACATGCAACACCTGATGCTACTCAACATGTGACAGAGTGATGTGCATTTAACAGTATTGTACTCTTAAGTTCAGCTCATCAGACCATGTGAAAAAAGAGAGTTAAATACTGCTGGCACAGAACTGGAACAAACACCAGGATATATTTTACTCATAAAAGATCCTAATAATGTAATCATACAGAAAAATGTTTATAAACATATATGTTGCACAGTTTTCTTTATGCACATTGACAAGTATTGTGCCTTAGTAGAGGCACACAGTTGGCAACTGTGCCAACTAGTACTTGTTATGTCTGCATACAACATACTCATAAGAAAAGACAATGACAGAAGAGGGTGACCAGATAGGAACATCTCTTTTGACATTTTAAAGTCTTTCTTAGACATGTAAGTGTGTTTTTTCTAGTTACTGTGAAGACAGCTGGCGCTGTTTGAAGATCACTGCAACTATTTTCACTGTGTCACTGATCAACACAATAATCTTATAAGTCACATTGAGCAAGCATATGCTATTAAACCATGTGATATGTTACCAGTGTAGTCATGAATCTACATCTGCAAGTAAAATTTTGATAATGTACCAGAAGTCACTCTGTAACAAAATGGACGGCAAAGTGTGTCACATTTTGTGTGACTATTTCTCTGACACATGAAGATTGTCATAATTCTTCAATAACAGTACATATGCATTTTTTAAGTGTCGCGGTAGTCTCTGTTTGAAAGAGCTTGTTGAGTCATCGCACTCAACCCAGTCAGTTCTGTATCTCAACAAACAAGTGTAATGTCCAGAATGTACAGACTGGCCATAGTGGTAGATCACAGCATGAGTGTCAAACACTGCTTGGTTAAATACAGTTCTACCAGCTGTGAAATCAGTGATAGGTGTGTCAACTCTGAGCCCATTAGAGTCAAATCTATGCAATACAAGCATACGATATTGAGATGAAGTCTGAGACGTATGGACTGAGTACATATACCTCCACACCTTACACACAAGTGACCACTTTCAGCATTTGTAAACAGCTGTCAGAACTTGACACTTTTAATCTGAGGCACAAACAGAGAAACCCAAAACATGTATTCTGTGGTTTCTCACTCTGAATGACCACATAAAACACATACGTATTTGGTAACATATGACACAGTGAAATAGTGATGCATTGGAATCCCCTCTTCATCGAAACTGTTTATAATTGCCATCATGAACTTGCTGGCATCCTGCTGCATGTTAGCAGCAAATGTACTGCATCCATCATATGTACCCAACACCTGTCGTAGAGGTGTAAGTGACTGTGTATTGTTAGACTGATCAGAAACCATGTGGACAACCTGCTTCAATGACTTTGATAAAGGAGTCTCTTGTGAAGCAGATATTGCCTGTACAAAGTTTGGCATGTGGAGAAAGACTTGCATAGCTGAACTAGCATAGCAGTTTACTCTAGTACTGTTATCAAACACTGGGACAACAGCCATACCAAGTGACTTCTGATCGACAGTCGGTTCTGCATCTGTATTCGACATCGTGACCATCTTAGCATTCTGCACAGTTGAATCAGTTGTAGAAGCTCGTTTTCTTTTGTTGCCAGGTATAGCTGTGACTGTGGGATATGAGACAACCCCACACATAGGTAGTGGTATTAAAGACATCTGTGGCTGATATAGAGTATGTAATCTGTTGTACCCAACAATACCTCACTTGTCAGCGCATATCTTCCAAGGTGCGAATGTTATGATGTGCAACCCAGAAAGACTATAGACGTGAAAGTGCAACGTAGCTCATGCCATCTTTGAAAATGTCTGTCTCTATGTCCACCATTGCTGAATCCAAACTCAAGGCCTGAGACTTGTGAATTGAAACAGCATATGCAACACATATTGGGAACTGTTTCCTGTTCACATATATATCCCTTAAATACTTGGAACTTAATGCAGGTATGATCAATCTGCACAGGCTGTTCTATGTTGTCAAAGTGGTCAAGTGTCTCAATAAATGTTTTCTGAACATTGTAAACAAAATCAATAATGTTACCCATGGCACCATTTACCACACCACGCTCCACATCAATATTGTGGTGTATCATGATACGTGCATTCTTACAAACTGTAAGAAAAGCTTCCAGACCAGCTGTGTGTGAAACATCTGACTTCAATTCAGAGAGTCATTCAGCCATCTTCGCTACCAGCTTCTGACTTAGAATGACACCATCAACTGTATCAACAGCATGCAGTGTAAGAATTTATTGATTCTCTCTCTGCAACATGACACTGTTGAACTCAGCACATTTCTTCAGTCATGGCATAATACACACAATGTGTGTGCCTCTGGAGTACACATCACTGAAAACATCACATGCCGTTTCTATGGGTGTAGTATCCATTTTGACTCTTTGACCATTTAACATTGCAACATGTTCTGGTGACAGAGAACCTGTATGAGCTTGATCCAACAGTTCCTTGTAAGCCAGATAACCACTTTGTCACATGTTCTGATACAGCTCAACATAGGTAAATAACTCCCATAGGTTAAAACTTCCAATGCAGTTGAGTGTATTCTTAGCCTGCTTGACAGTCAGAGCTGCAAAGACATGTTCCGCATTAACTGGTGCAAGCTGTAAAAGGTCTCCAAATACAACAATGCTTTTACCACCAAATGCATCTCCATAGTCAGTCCCCAAGATCTCCTGTAGATGTAGGTGTATACAGGCAAGCATTAAATTGGAGACCATGTAATCTCATCAATGATGAGTAACTTCATCTTAGTAAACAGAACGAAGCTGAGATGCAACCTCAAATGACAGCTTACGATACTCTCCTGCTTTGCCATGCTCCACTGGCAACATGAAGAGACGATGTAATGTAATTCCACCAATGTTGTATGCAGCCAGTCCAGTGGAAGCACTAACAGCAACAGACGTTTATGACCCTGTCAGGTTCTGTATTTCTGACATTATGACCTCTATAAGGAAACTCTTCCCTGTGCCAGCTGAGCCACTAACAAACATCAGCAGTGGCTTGTAGTCAAGACAGTCACATTTCTTGTGTTCATGTAGTATCCCATGCTGGACAGTATCAGTGACCTCAGAGTGAACCACACATTGCTGCTTATTGAGTCTCTTTCTCAACTCAGCTGGGTCAACACTGCAGTGTGTGCCATGTTCCATAGCACTCTCCACTTCTGACATGAGTACTTCTGAGGCATTCAGAGGCAGAGGTTCTCCAAGGATACCTTGTCCTTCTGGATCAAGATTCTCCTGTAAACTGATGTGAGTGTCCTCTTCAAGTTGTTTCTGTGCCTTCTCAAGCTGCTCCTTCTCAGTGTCTAGCCTCTGTATATATGTGTCTGAGTATTCACTTTTGAATGTCTCTTAACTGTGATTGAATTCTTCCTCGAATGTATCACAGTCACCTTTTAATTCAGACTCATTCCTCCAGGGTCTAAATAGAAATAGGAGAGCAAAGTAGTAATGCTCTCGATTCTCAGATGTGCCTAGATGTAACTTACAGTGGTCAATGAGCTAAGGCTTATGTCTCTTAATGAGACAGCCGTCCACTCCTTTGACCTTGTAAATGTCACATGTACAATCAGGTGAGACATCTGTCTTGTAGTCATACCACTTAGCCATCTCAAATAAACACATTTGATCCACGTCTTCATGTCTACGGGGAAGTATGTGTCAATGAAGTTATTCTTCAAGATATGTCTTAAAGAGGGTCTCTTGAGAGCCAGTTCCTCAATCTCAGCATGAGGAATAAGTACAGATTTTCACTTCTCTTTGTAGTTTACACTGAGAAAGCACACAGCATCAGATTTGCCATACAAATGTGTACCAATCAAGCGATTGCCGGCCTCATAAGCACCACATTCTCTGTGTGATAGGGCCTTCAACTCCAGTAACCACAACTGAGATGTCAATGACTTGCCTTGAACTGGCAATATCTTCCCAAAGATCTTGCAAGCTAGTCTGTTCATGTTTAGTTTTGTACGAAGTGACATACCGACCCAGAGCCAATGAGTTGTCAGCCATAAACTGAACATCTATGTTTGCTTGCCACATTAGAAGAAGAGTAGGGCTGTAGTCATTGATGTACACTTCATTCTCTTCTCTGGGTAACTCATAAACCCTCTTGGTTGATTTTGCCTTCAAGTGGTGTCGCATAGCTGAAAAAAGTTCATTCATGCAACCATCCTGACAGACACATCTGGGGAATCTAAAACAGCATCTTGTGTACCAATCAGATTTGTTCTTCACTGCCCAGTGGCAGTATTTCACACAAATATGGTGTTGAAACTTCTGCACCAACTTCCACAGTGTAGGACTGTCATACTTGTCTGGAATGCAACAAGTGATGTATTGCTTAATGAATGCTAGCACTTGTGCTGCTTCATGTTCACCTATGTGTGGGGCATCCTTGATCCACAGTAACATGTGAATATGAAGAGCACCTCGTGCCTGATACTCCATCCTCCAGAAGTAATGCTCCACAATACCAAGAGGTGGATTGTCCTTTGACAAAATGAAAGTCAGAATATCATGGAATCACTTGTGGAAATGCCTTGTCACAGACACAGGGTCAAGTGAGCACATTTCTCCGAGAGTCATTGATGAAATGCCCTCTACATCACAATTTGCCCACTTCAACAGTTCTATGACCTCATCCCAGACATACTTGGCACAACTGAGTGTGACAAACCATGTAGCTGCACCATACTCTCGCAGCATGGTCATCACCTCAGACTGTCTGTGATACCAGTATTCTTTGGTGCCACCTAGACTTGACAGAATGGAAGACAAATTTACTTGCACATTTTCATCCTTCTACTTTAGTTTTTCTAGGAACTGTGCAGCTGTCATTCCATCAAGTGGAGTTGTGAGATGAATAGTGTGTGCAATAGATGCAGACAGTATGCTAAGCTCACTCTCCCACAGCAGATGAAACAGGTACTGTATGTTGCATCTGAATTTGCCATCCTTACTGAGCACATGGCTAGTAGGGTACTCAGCACCCTGTACACACACTTCTCTTTCATCTAGACGTCCACCTGACCCTTTTATGAATAAATCTGGGAAACAGTGTGCTTCCTATGTTGCCTTCCAAATGCTGACAGGCTCACCTTCTACCTGTTTCATTTGATAAAGATCAATGTTGTCCCTTACTGGATCTCTGCTATGCAGTGGGTGAATTGTGTACTGTTCATACACATTATCGTTTGTCTCCACATTGACCTTCTCAATCAGTGGTTTTGTGGTTTCCAACACATCATGTTCAACAGACACACAAGTCATGCGATCAATATCAAGGTCTGCATAAAAGGGATTGTTGTTCTTTAAATAAGAGCAAGCTTCACCTTTTCTACATTGACAACATCCTGCCAAATTACCTTTGACTTTGTTGGAACATCATTGACAAGAGTCACCAAAGTGTTCTCAATGGAGATCGCCTCCACATTTTCCTGCAGAGGAAGTGGAAGATACATGATGGAACCCTTAAGAGATCTAATGAGTTATTTTTGTGGAATGTTCCATGTCTTTGTGTTCAGACATAGAATAGTTTGAAATGGTTTCATTGTCTGAATAAGAATCCATTCAAACATATTCAATGTGGCAATCTCAGCTGGTGTAACATGTGCCTCCATATTGTTCAAGACTGACCTTGGTGGCAGAATGTTAGCCTTCACTTTGGAGAAACAGTGCTTGCACATCACAATGATTGGGTCTAACTGAAAGTCACACTTTAACAGCAGAAATGCTGACAGTCGAAACCACATGTCATTATATGGTGACAAGGCTTCCAGCTTCACTGTGACTGTTTTCTTGTAACAGAGTCAATCACATGACACACATACAGAGTCAAATTTCTCTGTCTTTGCCAACTCAAATCTGGAAATTGATTTCCCAAACTGCTTGAGAATATCAGTTTCTAAGACAGAATTTCCATCAGCAATTGATGACTGATAAAGCACAGTATCTGTCACACTGCTGACCCATCACAGTTGTTTCAGAAATGTCATGGCACCATGCATGTTACCAGACTGCAGTAACTCATTCAGATGAGTATACCGAGCAACAACTCGTCGGACCTCATAGACCCTGTACACAAAGTTTTGCATGCCTTATTGATGCAATCCCAGCATCCGCATGTGGTGAAAGACACTGTTGCAAACACCACTATCTAGACATGCAAGCGAGTGACCCATAAGTCCAGTATGTGGACGGATCTTACAAAGGTCTATACTCTCAAACAGTTTATGTCTATCTTTACAACCAGTAATGACAAACAGGTTGAAAAAGTGCTCAACTTTGTCAAATGACGATTGCCTTCGGTTGCAAGTCGCATCACACATCCATGACAGACTGTGATGTTTACGAGGCTGAGTAGTTGCCTCACACTCATCATCTGATTCCATTGTAGTGTCATCACACACATACACACACTCAGCACTTTACAGAGTTTACCAGACTCATCAATGCAGAAGTTGCTGTCCTTTATCTGTGAGTAATGTTACTCCTCCCAGAAATTACCCTCTGAGTGCTGTGTGTGCAGCCAGTGACCTGTGAAAACATCACAGAAATTGTGCAGGATCAAGACAGGATACCATTGTAGCCTCATCTTAATGTCATACACAACTTTCCCGAACTGCTCAAATACATGTGACATCTTACACCACAAATGTTGAAGAACAAATACTGCTCTATTAAACATATGTACTTTGAGATGCAATTTCATCAAAGAGAGATGACTCTTAATTTTTTTGTGCTCACGTCTCTTCACAGCAGCAAGAAGTCTGTCAATCTTAGCTTTAGAATCTAGTGATCGAAAATACTTTTGCTTCCTCAGATAACTATCAGTAGATACGAATTTACATCGCTGCTTAGTACATTTATTTATGCTTGCCTTTGCAACATTAATGTTTCGTCTCACAGATTTCCACAACTGTTGCTCAGCTACACATTTTTTCCTTGCAGTTGAGCAAGTACGTACTTTTTCTGCGGAGCGAGCAACCTGAGAAGTCACTCCTTGAGTGGAACACTCAAGCATTTTACATCTTGAACTAGCATCACTGGGCTTTGGACTACTCTTAAGCCACAGTGAACTACTATGATACCTGTTTCATCTCTGCATAGAGGTCCGTCTCTGTTTAGAGGGCATCTTTCTTGTCTGGAAATTCACAGTAGTCTGCAACGATCTTACAGAAGTATCAGACACATGTATAATAAAAACAGAAAAGCAAATATTTAGTGTTGCTCTGTTTTTTTACTAACATAACATAGTGACACACACTGCCCATGTGTCCTATTAGAAGAATAAATAGTAGTCTTTAAAAAATATTGCAGACATTGTTACTCAAATAACTGAACACCACTAAACCAATATACAATGTTTTAAAATGTTGGAGAACATAAGCTCACTTATGATATGAGAATATATATGTAAAAATGTCAAAAATGAAGTATTGGCACAATGTAAAGCATACATGGTATTTTTTTCCCAATAAATACTAATTTTAACAATATTTAAAAAGTAGTGTTGAATGTTCGACAGTGTTGCAAAATATGGTGTCATGAGAATGAAAGTGTTGAATAATTTGGTGTTGTGCGCATGAAACTGTTGAATGTAGTGTCGAAAAAGAAGTGTTGAATGCACAAAAGTGTCGAATAATAGTGTCGCAAGCACGAAAGTGTCATAAAATGAAATGCAGAAACACTCCCTTTAAGGCTCAGCCAATCAGTCATTGCTTCTTATTTGACTGACAGACACTGCCGCAAATGCAACATCACATTGATCAGGCCATGTCAGGGAACCAATCACAAGTGCTGAAGAGTGAAGAAGAAGGACATAGCAGTCATCTTAGAAAAAAAGTCAGATCCTGCTTTACACAATGTAAATACAACAAATTTTTTTTAACAATTTTTCTAGCATTATAAAAACTTCTAGCAGCACAAAAATAGCATTAAACAAAATGTTTTTTACTTTTGCTCTATTTGACTGTGACAATCTAAATAACCTATTATGCTGTAAAAATAAGTTATTATTGTTTAAAGTCAGAGTGTCAAACAATACTTACTACTGTAGCACAGATAGAACTGCAAATGGAGGCATAAAGCAAGCAATACGTGTATCATAATACAAGAGGCAACCAATCACATGCCTCTGTGTAGCTGTGATTGTTTGAAGTAGCATATAAAAATGTAGTATTTTCCGACTAAGAAATCTTTCAGCATTTCTAGTTGACAGCAGCTACAGCCATTCAGTGTAGTCATAGTCAGTGCATGCATTGTATTGGTTAGCCATCAGAAAGCATCAACCAATAACTTTTAAAATCACTGTGTTTTGGGACAGCCCACCAAAGCAATGTTGAAGGAGAGAGGGAATTTTCACTTTCATATTCTGTAGTGACTAGACACTGCAGGTGAAACACTGATTTTTTTGGTAGCTCTCTGTCCACTTCTCAGAATGGTAGAAAACAGCAACGGGACTCTGTGGATCATTGGCAGCAGTATAGTAAGGTGAGCTTCAGAGTATGCTCAGAGGAGTGAATTTGGCAAAGACCTGCAGCTTCCAAATTGCTCTGTTAAGTGGTTTGGCTGGGTTGGCATGAGGTGGGAGCATCTCATGCCAACAATGCACAGACTTCTGAGTACTCAAGTTCAACTGGACATACTGCTGATTCATCTCAGAGGCACTGATTTGGACACCAAACGATGGGTTGATTTAGTGTCACAAGCAAAACTGGACCTTGCTTCTATTATGTCTATGTTACCTGCCTGTAAGATCATTTTTTCTGATATTACAGAGTGTAGGGTCTGGCAAGTAGAACAGCACATGTACCTGCTTGACAGAGTATGAAGAAAAGTTAACATACAAATATCTGGATATCTGCGCATGTCTGGGATGCACACCATATGTCACCCTGAAAATAAGTATTGTAATAATTGGCAATACCTACCAGATGGAGTGCACTTCTCACATGCTGGCAATTGCCTTTTCCTGGGTGACCTTCAAGATGGAATCCTCACAGTCCTCTAAAAATATCAGACTGTTAAAGCAAATATCATTTAAAAAAAGGCTCTTTTAAGAGCAAAAAAAAAAACTTGATAAAAAAATAGAAAAGCTTCATACATATCACAAACAACACAAACACATGCTATCTCACTTTCACACCAGTAAACACACTGAGATGCATGGACATGTTCAGAATTGTGGCATGAATTAAACTCTTGATAACAAAACATATTGTACTGTAGCTGAATTACCTGTAAACTTTGTGTACTTTTTTTGTGCTCTATTACCGCATGTGCTGCGTCACATGCACACCTATGTATTTTTCAAACTGTTCTCTCCCGGCTCGTGCCTGAAAATAGGCATTCTCATGCCTAGTGTACCCACCCAGTTACCAAAAGCAAATAAATAAATAAATAAATAAGATGTAGTATTAATATGTCACTATGTGGTTTCAGTATACATATAAGGCACAGCTAAACATGCCATCACAGAGGTAGTTCTGTGCTGTTACTCTCATATTTAAGCAATAAGGCATGACGGGGGAGTCTTATGGTGGGATAATGGCCCACCTTGGGTGGGTTGAAGCACGAGGCATAGCTGAGTCTTTCCACCACCTGAGAAGGGCATTTATCCCACCATAACACATCACTTGGACTGCCTTATTGCGATTATGAAATGGGTCATTTTAACAAAACTGTATGCATTTTTAAAAATATTACTTTCAATTGGGCCGTAGTACTAGGATAATAGACAGCTGAAACCACCTCTCAGCCAATCAGAATTCAGCATTCTTTCTACCTAATTTCATAATATCTAACAACCTGCATAGCCACATAGCAATACTTCTTATAATGACCATAGAAAAACAAAAATTTTGCTGTATGTGCATCTGTAGTGTTAAACTTGAGCAGAGACAAAAATCCACATGTGACAATATATCACAGTAACATACTGTTGTGTATCTATTTATTTCAACTTTCAACAAGAAGAAGCAAATACAAGACTCTGGAGTTTGAGGGAGGTGTACTGCCTGCTTGAGGCAGCCCAGGCCAGAGGAAACGCCAAAATCCTAATGAGACGTACCAACCAGAATCTGGATATGATGTGGAGGCACATACATGGGTTTCTCCACATGATCCTAAAAATTAAGAACAAGAACCTGGGCATGTGCAAGAGGTAGTGGAAGCTATTGTGCCACAGGTTCTACATTTTAAAGAACCAAGAGGAGATACCGGAGGCTGATAATTGCTGGTACCACCTTGCTTATGAAATGTGGGAGGCTGCTGGGAAGCCTGAAGCAGGGGAGCGCCTAACACACCATGAGTAAAAAAAGCATTAGTTACTCAGCATACAATATTCTTAAACAGGAATCAGTAACAAACTGACTGTTGTGTTGCATAAGATAACACCTCAGGTACTCAGGTCCAAGACCACAGGCTGAGCACATCCACTACCTGCTGCATCATGTTATCCCACCACACCACACAGTTCTGAGGCTGTCATTGCCACACTGCAATGTTTGTTGTACTACAGGCTGTTTACAATTATGTGCATTTGTGTGTAACTGCAATCATGGTGATATTCCATTGATGTACATTGCCTCACTCTTACTATGTGTCTGCATTCAGGATACAGCGTCTGCTCTTGTAGGGGGGCGGTTATTGTCTGACTGACACCATGAACTCCAAACTGTCCTAACTTATATCTTCCTGAAATCAGAGTGATATTCTATTGACATCCTTCGCCTTAGTTTAACAATCAGTCTGTACTTAGGATGCAGTACCTGTTCTGGGAGGGTAGGGAGTGCATTGTGTGACTGGCACTGTGCAACTCCTAGCTGTCTTAACTTGTGTGATCCTGCAATAAGAAAGGTGCACCGTTGATGTCTATGGACTTCCTTTTCCTAAGACTGTCTACTCACAATGCAGTGCCTGGCCTGGTCTGGCAGGGGTGGCATTGACTTGCTTACACCATGCAACTCCTAACTGTCACAACTAGTGAGTTACTGCAATCATTGAGCTGCAGCATTTATATTCATTACCTTTCTTTTCTGTGAGATCCCCTCAGGATGCAGTAGCTTGTTGATGGTGTGGGGGTGGAGGGGGTGGACACTGACTGGCTGACACTGTACAAGCTGTAACTTCCCCAGCCAGTGTGTTACTGAAATCATATAGCTGTACTGTTTATATCCATGACCTTTGTTTCACTGTGAGTGTTCATCCAAGATGCACTACCTGTTGGGGGGGCCCATTCCCTAGCAGACAGCAAGTAACTCATTACTGCCCCAGGTAGTCTGTTACTGATATTGTATAGCTGTACAATTCATATTCATAACCTTTGTTTCCCTGTGACAGTCCACTCAGGATACAGTACCTGCTGGGGGGGGGAGACATTCCCTATCTGACACTGTACAACTCATTATTGTCCCAACTAGTGTGTTACTGCAATCATTAAGCTGTTAAATTTCTGTCCATAAGGTTTATTTCCCTGTGTGTCTCTGGTGAGGATGCAGTACCTGAGATAAAGGCTGGTAGCTTACCTGGCTGATACCAACAACTCCAAACTGGTCTAACTCGTGTGCCTCCTGAAACCACAAAGCTGAACCATCGATGCCTATTGACTTTCTTTTTCTTGTGACTCTACACTCACGATGCACTACCGGTCCTGAGATGTGGGGGTTGGGGGAGTATTTAGTAAGTGAGACCATGCAACTCATAACTGTCCAAAGTAGATGGTTACTGCAATTATTGACATGTGTCATTTATATTCATAACCTGTCTTTCCTGTGACTGTCCTCTCAGGATGCAGTACCTGTTCGTGGGGGGGTTAGGTTGGGTGGGCATTGCCTGGCTGACATTGTACAAGTCATTACTGTCCCAACTAGTATATTACTGCAGTCATGTAGCTGTACAATTCATCTTCATGCCCTTTATTTAACTGTGAGTCTCAACTTACTATGCAATACCTCACTATAGATGGGAGGGGAAGGACATACACTAGCTGACACCGTGCAACTCCTAAGTGTCCCAACTACTGTGTCACAGCAATCATGTAGGTTTATCATTTATATCCATAAGCTTTTTTTCCCTGTAAGTCTCTACTCAGTATGCAGTACCTGCCCAAGTGGAGGGAGGAGGTGGATTGCCTGGGTGACACCGTATAACACCTAACTATCACAACTAGTGTCTTGCTGCAATGATGTACCTGTAACATTTATATCCACAAAAAATTTTTTGGTGGGTCTCCAATCAGTATACAGCACCTAATCTTGGAGTATCTTAAGTGACAGACAACACTACCATTGTTTAAAGAGATGTTTTAAATAACTGAAGACACATATAGCACATTCAATGAATATAATTATTATCTTTCATTCACAGTTCATCAGAGGTGCTCCCCACCATGTAGTGAGGTAGTACCAGCTGAAGCTGAGGCTGTGGAGGCTGAAGATAAGAAAATCCTAGGAAAAAAGATCTTAAATAGTTGCTCTCAGTACTTGGTGTGCACCAGATTGTTGATCCTCTGCTGACACTCAGCTTCTGCAGCATTGCTGTGTAATGCAGTACTTATTTTCTGACTCTAGACTCACAAGGCAGAAACTCCTTGTGTACCATCAGAGTACATACCCTTGCAGACCCCACAGAACTTCTAAATGTGCAAGCATATGTACCTCTGCAATCACCAAGAAGTTCTGTGAATGTAAATGTCAGCAATCATCTCGTGGTCCTACACTCAAGACACAGCATCTGTTCAGTGGTTAAGTAAGGACTAATGCTCAACAGGGTGGTCATTATTGGTAAATACCACACCACACAGGGGCATATGGAGCCTCTAGAAGTTTCAGTATTTCCCCATAAATGCTTATCACGCTTAGAAAATGGTTTATTACAAAATGTTACTCTGTGAAGAGGCACTTGAACTGACTGCTATTTTTATATTTGGCTTACGTGCATGCTGCTCAACATATATAATGTGAGATTTGGGCGTGGTCACTGTTGGCGAATGCAGGGCATGCATCAGTAGGTGTGTCCCTCATTCCCCAATAAGCCTGCATGATGGCGCCACATCATGCATGCTTAATGTGGCCCATCACATCAAACGGAAGGTCCACTGCAATGCTAGCAAAGCCTGTCATATTCAGCGGACCTTCTGACGTGCTTTCCCTGGTGAGGGAAAAAAAAACATGACAGCACACTGCCAGCAATAATGCTGACTTCGGGGGTGCCCAATCCCGCACATACAGCTGGGCAGGGCATGCCGACAGGGGAGCCCACTACCCATCAGCATCATGCTCCCCCCCAATTTGTTATATGCCAAGGGGGTGCCCAATCCCTCTCAGCTCTTGCTCCCTCCCTTCCATTGTGTGCTGATGGGGGTGCCCAATCCCCCATCGGCTATGGCATCCCTCAAAAAAAACAGTCAGGTGGCACGCTGGGAGCCCACCCCACCATGCCAAAGCCCCTGAAAAAAAAGTCCTGTGATTTTTTTTTTGGTTTTTACCCTGTGAAAACAGAAAACAGTCCCTTGCCATCTCCATGCCCCCTCCCACAACCCGTGCCCATCCTCAGCACACCCTGCCTCCCCCTACCCCCCACCCCATACTTATCTCCGGAGTCTGGAGCGATGATCTTCAGTGGACCAGGAACATGTCTGCACTCTTCAAAGTCAACCGCGAACTGAAGAAATGCCGGTAAGCTGTATAATGGGATAAATAGGTTTTTTTTAACTTTGGTGCATATCTCGGGCATTTTCTGGAATTTTTGCACCAAATTTTCAACCTGGGGTTATTGGGACCCCTCCTCATGAATTCAGTCACTGTCATGGCGTTATTCAGTCCCGAAAAGTGATTTTATCGTCACTGCATGAAATCACCTTTAGGGGCTGTGTAGCTAAACAACAGTGCCACTGTTCATGAGGGGGCTCTCAAAAAGCCTATGTTGCAAATTTGGTGGGAAAAATCCCCAAAATAGCTGTTTTACGAGCGTGCGTTGCATTGTTTTCAAGAACACTCGTAAGTTCATGAATTTGTAATATTTTCACTCCAGCTTTTCAAAATTGCCATTTTTACACACCTCCTGATGAACAGTACAGCTGTCATTTTTCATATCCTGGACGAAATGTGTTTTCGCAAGTCCGGCACAGAATAGCACGGTCACTGTGTGAAATCAGTTTTCAGGACAATTTGAGGACATGACAGTGACACTGTTCATGAGCATAGGTCCTAAAATGCCTGTGTTGAAAGTTTGGTACCAAAAGTCCATAAAGTAACTGCGCTGCAAGCGTGCGTTGCGCAGTTTCCACGCACCCTTGTAACTTCACAAATTTGCAATATTTCCATGCCAGATTTTCAACACTGCCATTTTTTCACACCTCCTTATGACCAGTACAGCTGTCATTACTCACATCCTGCTCAAAATGTGTTTCTGCACCTGTGGCACACAATGGTGTGGTCGCTGTGGGAAATCAACTTTTGGGACAGATTAACAAAATCACAGCAATGCCTATGTTAAAAATGTGGCTAGCGAGCTCCCCAAAATAACTGGGTTATGGGCGTGTGTTGTGCAGTTTCTATGCATGCTCATGACTTCACCAATCTTTCATAGTTTCAGTCCAGATTTTCAGCGTTGCCATTTTTTTACACCTCCTCATGAACAATACAGTTGTCATTTTCCACATCCTGCCCAAAATGTGTTTTCACCCCTGTGTCATCAAATGCCATAGCCACTGTGCTAAACCACCTTTCAGCTAACAAACTGATTGTGCTGCTTTTCATGAGATGGGCTCACAAAAAACCCATGTTGAAAATTTGGAGTGAAAATACCTATGGTGTTAGGGTTCCCAACTGTGGCACCCCACCCTGTAGAGACTGACAGGTGTCAGGGGTGTGACTTGGGATCATCGGCTGTGATGCTCATGCCATTCCACCTCGACCCCCACCCTGCAGCCAGTGACAGGCATTGTGGTGTGCCTTGCACTGTTCACTCACAAAGTTCACCCTATTCTCCTATACTGCACCCACCTCAGTGTGTTTCCTTATGGAATGGGGTAAGTATCACACCCAGAGCCCCCAAAGCACACCACGACACTTGTCAGTGTCTACAGGCTAGGGTGAGGTACAATGGCATGTTCGTTATAGCTGATGACCCAAAGGCACCTCCCCAATGCCTATTGGTCTCTACAGGGTGGGGGTTGGGTTGGCGTCACTTCAATGCTTCACTGCCATTCCTATTATGCATCTCTAACTCTGACATTACCAATACCAATGAGCCAACATTCGGCATTGACAAATGCTTTTTTCAAACTGTGATTGGGTTGTCACAGTTGCACAATGGTAACACATGACACTGCCACCTAGGACACCAGAGTGGGTCAAGACTCAGAATTACATGCAGAGGCTGACTGAGTGTCATGTGCATCGGGGAGGTGAGGTGCTTGGCTCCTAGGGAGGGAGGGAAGGAGAATGCGGCCTATCTGCTGTTCATACAGTGGCCATTCCTTGATTTGCTCACCAAATCACAGATGGTAAGTTGAGTGAGGGTAAGCCACTGGGATCCAAGAGCATAACTCCATTTGATTCAGCCTGGCCCTCAGGGTCAGAATGCTCCAATTAAAAACTAAAGCCCTAGATTTCAGAAGCGCAGACCTCAACCAGATGAGGGACCTGGTCTGAGACTAAATTGATCAGGGCAGACAGCATCAAAGGTGTAGAGCACAAATGGGGGGGCAATCAAGAGGACCATTCTTTAGACAATACAATCATGCATGAGAATTGTTACAAAATGAAACTGGTATGAGAGACCAAGATGGTTCTCGGAAAGGGTCAGAGAAGCAGTGAGGACCAAGAAAAAGGCTTTCTCTAGGTACAAGGAAAAGCAGGGGGAAGGGGAATAGGGAGAGTACGAAATAAAAACTAGGGAAGCAAAGAGGATGGTCAGGGAGGCAAAAGCAAACATGGAGCTCAGTATTGCAGAGGGGGTCAAGGGTGGGGCAAAACAATTCTTCAGATATATTATGGAAGAAATGAAGCAGGCAGGGGAAGGGAGGAAGTGATTTTTGGCTAGGGGTATAAAAAGAAGATGAACAAAAAGAAGTAATTCTTAACAATTACTTCTGCTCTGTCTTCACAAGTTAAGACAGTGAGTGCCTACGTGAAAGTCGCTTCAAGGCAGCTGTCAGGAGCATTCCTCAAATGAGGCAGCCAGTATTTGCTAAAGAAAGAATCCAGAAGTGTACTGAAGTCCTAAAGGAAGACAAGGCCCCTGTGCTAAATGGGATAGTAGGATAGTTAAGGAATTGGGGCAGAACTGGCAGAACCCCCAGTAGAGCTATTCAATAGCTCAATTCAGACAGGGGTAGTTAAGAAAGATTGAAGGATAGCAGATGTAGTCCTGCTGCACAATGTGGGGGGGGTGTATGCAAGGAGTAAATGGAGAATTACAGACCTGGCAGCCTTACCTCTGTAGTGGGTAAACTGATGGTGTCACTGATCAGAGGACCTTGTGGAGTAGACTACCTAGAAAGCAACAGTCTACAAGATAGTAACCGGCATGTGTTTGTGGCAGGGAGATCTTGTCAGACTATCCTAATAGTTTTCATTGACTGGGTAACAAAGGTAGCAAATAAGGGCCATGCTGTGGATTTATTCTACTTCGATTTCAGCAAGGCTTTCCACTCTGTGCCACACAGAAGATTGCTGAAGAAACTGGAGGACCTGGGCGTGGTAAGGGACAGAGTTAAGTGGGGAGGAAACTGGTTGAAGGAGAGACAGCAGAGGGTGGTGGTATATGGGATCAAATCAGAAGAGCGGGAGGTCATCAGTGGAGTGCTGCAGGCTTCTGTTCTGGGCCTTGTCCTCTTCAATATTTTCATCATCAACACTGGAGAGGGCATTTGAGGTAAGCTGTGTCTTTTCACGGATGACACAAAGCTCTGCAGTAGGGTAGATAGTGACAAAGGTATCAGGGAGATGCAGAGGGATCTACAAAGGCTACATAGGTGGCCTGTGATTTGTCAGTTGAAATTCAATGCCAAAAAATGTAAGGCTGTGCAACTGGGGTTAATCTGAGCATTACGACAGAGGAAAGGGACCTGGGAGACATTATCAGTGACTCCCTCAGACAATCAAGCCAGTGTAACAAGGCTATAGTAAGGCTAATGGGATAATAATAATAATAATGCATTTATTTATATGGCGCCTTTCTATTGCCAAGGCGCCTAACAATATAAAAACAAATCATACAACATCAAACAACAGTTCAATACAGTTATAATTGCATACCAATACATCATTTACAAACTCCAGTTAACTAAAAAAGCTTTTTGCCACAGATAGGTTTTTAAGCCCTGCTTAAATTCCTCCACAGTTGCACACTCCCGGAACTGACGGGGTAGAGAATTCCAAAGGGTGGGGGCTGCATGAGCAAAAGCTCTTGAACCAGTTGACTGCAAATTCACCCTTGGAATCTCTAACAACCCCTCGTCGGCTGAGTGGAGTGATCGACCAGGGCAGTAGGGGACCAGAAGCTCTTTCAGATAGTCCGGGCCCTGGCCTTGTAGGGCTTTGAAAGTCAGTAAACCGACTTTAATGATGATCCGCCACAGTACTGGCAGCCAGTGCAGTTCGCGCAGCACCGGAGTATTATGGCAGGATCAAGTAGATCCTGTCAAAGCTGGGCTGCCGCATTCTGCACCAGATGTAAGCAATGGATTTCAACCCCAAAAAGCCCTAGATAATGGGAGCTGTAGTAATCCAAGCACAAGGATACAAAGGCATGGACCAAGGTAGGAAAGTCGTCAGATGGAACCAAATGCTTAATCCTGCCGACATTCCTAAGATGATAAAAGGAAGTCTTGATGACAGCCGACACCTGAGAATGTAGGGTCAGTCCATCATCAAAAACTACCCCCAGGTTACACTCCCATTCAGAGGTCGGGAGTGAGAGGCCGCCAAGAAAAATTCCAGAGGGCGCACCAACACCCGACCCCCTTATCTGATGGCCCGGGTCCACAACCAGTACCTCAGTCTTTTCCAAGTTCAGCTTCAACCAACTGGAATCCATCCACTCTTGGATTTCTTTCAGACAGTTGCTAAAGACCGAGAGAGCTCCATCCTGGTCGGGTGCAAAAAAAAAGGTAGAGCTGGGTATCATCTGCATAGCAGTGAAACCTCAGCCCATACCTTCTTACAATGTCTCCAAGGGGTAGCATATACACTGCGTACAACACGAGTGACAGCACTGAACCCTGGCTGGTGTGTATCAGAAGGGGTACTGACAGTAGAAAACTGGAGGTACTGCTATCTCAGTATACAGTAGGTCACAGGTGAGGCTGCACCTGCAATACTGTGCTCACTTCTGGAGTCCTCCCCTACAGGACAGAAACAGGCTGAAGATGGTGCAACACAGGGTGACCAAGATGATTCAGGGCCAACAGGGCAGATGTTATGAAAATCGTCTCACTGCACTGAACATGTACTCACTGCAGACCAAGCATGGGGACGGGGAATATGACAATTGGTTGGGGGAAAGGTTTAAGAGGGACATAAGGAAGTTATATATTTTATGGAAAGAATGATGGAGCTATGGAACAGTCTACCAGCTGAGGTGGTGGGCTCCAAAACCACAAATGGTTTCAAGCATGATTGGGACAAAGTGAAGGGTTTTGTGGTTGCTCAGGTTGATAGCAGTAGGAAGGAGAGCTGGGGAATGGGGGGTAGACCAGGATGGATAAAGCCCCATACGAATAATAGATCCTGGGGCAAATAGGGAACTCCAGGCAAACTAGTTGGACTTTTGATATTTTTCTGCCATCATCTATGTTTCTACATAGCCCCTCTCCACTGGCCCCTCACAGATTGGTACTGTCAGCTGTGAAGCCAACCACTGACCTAGCCTCACCTCACAGAGACAGGGTTTGCAGTGTAATGATCTCAAATTATTAGGGTGAGGTACATAGGGAACTGGGAAAAAAATGGGATGAAGGAGAAGGAATAAAAAATTGGAAAAGGCTCAAACTGCTGTTATCTTCTGGTATGTGTGGGGGTGGAACACTGACTACTTTTTCAATAGGTGCTACAGCCGGTGGGTGGTCCTGTACAGCCTCATTGAGCTAACACTGCCAGACCCCAATGAATCCCCCCTCAAAAAAAATTATTTAATTAAGAAGGATAAACAACCACCATGACAGCCCAGCAGTCATGCGTTGTGCTACCTTGCAAGTGACTGGTTTGGGAACGAGCCTCAGTTCTTGTTGTCTGGTGACTTGCAGCCAGGGGCACTGTTGA
This sequence comes from Neoceratodus forsteri, assembly GCA_016271365.2. NCBI lineage: Eukaryota > Metazoa > Chordata > Ceratodontiformes > Ceratodontidae > Neoceratodus > Neoceratodus forsteri. The sequence continues at coordinate 221,409,313 of CM028135.1, forward strand.
TGACAGTACTGTCTGGCCGTGGAGGGTGGAGGCCCCATCCTGAACCTGCAGCAACACCTGTAGTAGGCCAAGGAGAGATTGGGGTCCCTACCTCCTCCACAGGATCACTGCAGACTCATGGGAGGGCTGCTACACCTGCAGGAGGACTGAATGGACAGGACTATCAAAAAGGGGAAACCCTACCCACAGACATTGGAATTATATCTGTTTGTACTCTTGCGCCTTGCACCATGCAATGGAGCTGTGCCATAGATGTCAGGGCTCTGAGATTACATGTAGTGGCTCCAAGGGGGATAGAGTGGGGAATAAACAACTGTACGTAACAAAGAACTATTTTCTGCCACTCTCAAAAGTAATGTATTTGCTTGCTCTGTCTCTTTGTAATGGTTCTGCTGATGTATTATTTATTAGGAGGGAAATTAAAATTGGATTGAGTGTATCTACTTTATCTACAATGCACTGTTTCTTTCTCTCTCTCTCTCTCTCTCTATCCACCCCCCCCAGAACTGGCATAGTAAAGGACTGTGGGTGGGGGACTTTTTGGGTTCTGGTTCAGAGCACTATGAATCCAAACTGGAACAGGTTCCCATTTCCATCTGTGACACTGTTAAATAAGTAATTAGCATATAATGTGCATATTATTATAAAGCAGAGTTTTGAAATGCACTTAGCATTGCCACATTAGGTAATTTGTTGATGAGCGCAATTTCTCTCTGGCCAGACTCCCTGCCGGATTCTGTCTGTGACCTTCAGCAAGTTCGCTCGACTTCGTTTTGCATCATCCAGCACTAAGATAAAACTAGGAAGATGCAGAACCCCCCGCCCCCCCAGACATACACAGAAAGCAAGGCATTACACCTCAGCTAGGCAGTAACCCTGAATAAATAAAATCCAAAGATTCAAATGGAAATAAAAGTAAAGTTCAATGAGAATGGTGGCCAAAGTCACTAGCTGTGTCAGTGCAAAACCATAGTTTTAGAAAATGGGCTAAGAAATCTATGGGCTCTGATTGGCTGATAGCTCTGCCAAGGTGGGCATCTATCAGGCAACAGAGCCCGAGTATTAAAAGTACAAGCCTAGCCTGCCCCATCACCAGTATCCTGGTGCCCACCCTGCTTCCTAATTGAGGGAGGCAATATGGCGCAGTGGTTTAAGGCTCTGAGCTGCAAATCTGGTGACATTCAGCAGACCAGACCTGGGTTTGAATCCCACAGCTTCCACTTGCATACTGTGTGACCCTGAGCAAGTCACTTAACTTCCCTGTGCTCCGAGGTTGCACCTGTAAAAAAGCTTTCAGCTTAGTGTGCCTCACCTGGTTAAACAACTAAATAAAAAAAAAATTGGTGCAAACCCATTCATTTGATTTCAAATCTCCGCCAATTTTTTTGTCTCGCTAAGCGAGCCCTACAGTAAGAGCTGATCTCCCCCTGTTCATAGTGTGAAAAAGTCACATTAGTTCAAATACTTAAGAAAAATGACACTGTTGGACAGATCCACAAGCTGAGGTGAACAGGACAGAGGCCACTGTGTATAAGTATATACACATATATATATATATATATATATATATAGTATTTTCTTTTATTTTTCTGGACTACACATGAAGTGCTCTCTGGCATGTTTTGTTTCTCGCTTGCCCAGTATCTGATTCATAACTGAAGAAAAAAAGACCCCCCCCGTCCAGCTTCCAGGCCCGCTCAGTACTATAAACAGTGGCTAGATATAAAAAAGCAAATAAGCCTGCCGAAAAAGCACTTTTCTCTTTTTTTACTGTTTGTTGACTTTGCTCGTGAGTGAGTGAACAGCCGCCTGCCCGGCACATTCATGAATCAGTCACCACACTCCAAACAGCCTGTAAATGTCCTGACTTGCAATCGTGCTCCAGCTGCAGTTCGGTAATCAAACAAAAAAACCCACAAACACTTCCCTGACTTGCCACTGCATTCCTGCTGCCCTCCAATCAGGATTCTCTTCAATATCGAAGCAGCACGGTTGTGTAAAGAGCAACGGAAGCCTGTGCAAAACTGATGCATCTTTTTTCATCATTTCAGGCACTGAGGGAAGATCTGGAGTCCACGGTTGTCAATGGAGGGGATTCATACTAAATCTTTGCTGCGACCCGCCCCACCCCCCTGCTCCATGGCATCTCTGACTGCGGCTGCAAAAAAACAAACAGAAACTGCCCTGAGTTGGGATCGTGCTCCTCTCCCGAGTTTAAATGCATTTATCTGCTCTACAGTGTAACCGCCTGCCTGCCACTTCTGCTCCTCTCATTTCTAATTAATTAGTTCATCTTTTAATTGGCAGCCCTCCTTGATAGTAACCCAGCTCAAAACAAAATGTAAGTCCACAGACAACATCAGAATTTACCTGTACATAACAGGCTGCTTTGCTGTTGGGAGGGGACCATTACAACCAGCTGAAACAGCTACCTGCAAAAAGGAACTATTTTATTACAAAGAAATCAAACGGCAAAGAGTTGTAACACTTAAAACTCAAAAAAAAGTTATTTAAAAATATTATTTAATGCAGTTGCCCATTTTCTAAGTGCAATAATACCCTCCAGGGTGGGCGGTATTGGGCACTAGCGGACCTTCCAGGGACTATAAGGCCCTCCACCTGTGGCGTCGGGCCTCATTATGCCCCTGAGCAGTCCGGTATTGCCCAATACCACCTATCCTAATGGGTATTATTGCTTACATGGACTGCTGGGTTACAGTACACAAAATATTTTTTTTATTTTGTAACCCAGCTGTCATAGCAGTTGTTACCACGACCCACGAGGGGGTTTAAAAATGATGTCATGTGTTACAGAAGTGCTCCTGCCCTGCTGAGTTGTAACATGTTGTAAACCTGGGCAAACATGTTTCAAACTCATTTCAAACATGTTTATTGAAGATGGTCATCCCTGTTTCAGTATTGCTTTTGACCATGTTTTAAACATGTCTGGTAGATTACAACTCTGTAAAAACATGGTCGGAAATGGATATACTGGTAAACATGGTCTGGACATGGTGATGTCTTAACATGTTTTGCCCATTATATTCAATAACATGTTGGCGTAATAACCATTTTCTTACTATTGGCCCCCCCCCATTCAGGGGCTTAGTAAAAGTTACCCTGTTCACCCCCTGTAAGTGGCACTACTGATAGTAAGCCCTGGGTGGTGCCTGCCCCTTGGGTGTGGTGATTTGGTCCTGTAGGGTATAAAGGGGGAGATCAAGTGAGAGAGAGAGAGGAGGCCGAGGTTTGAACCCCCAGCCCAGGAAATGTGGCCTACCTCAGCAGCATTGGTTTGATGCTTGGTTGGTTTGGGAGTTGTGCAGGGAAGTGGCTGCTGGGACAGGAACACCTGAAGGAGTAGGGCCCATGGCCAGGAGGAATCATCTGTCCCACCTTGTGCCTGTGGCACTAAGGTGGGTTGGGGCCCTGACCAGATTGAAGATGTGAGGCAGTGGGGGTGCTGTGGCAGTGGCAGAGCCACAGCATGGCCTAACCAGTGGTGCCAGCACTGGGAGGTCATTACCCATGTGGCACGCTGTCCTCAGGGTTTTGGGCAGCCTGCTGAGAGTTAGAGAAGCCAGGCCCAACTTTACCAGTTATGAGTGTGGTTTGGGATCGGGGAGGGCTCCAGTGTTAGGCCCAATGAAGCAGGAAATGTTGAAGTCATGTGGGAGCTGGCTGTGAAAGAACTCTCTGCTCGGAGAAGTGGCCAAGTGTTGGTAGGTGGTGCAGCCATATGTTTTAGTCCAATCTGTGTCCAGGGGTGAGTGCTGGGGAGCCCTGGTGTTTGTTAGGCCTGTGGTCACTGTACAAAATCAACATTCAGGACAGATTAAGAAAATCACAGTTCCACTGTTCATGAGTGGAGGTCCCAAAATGCCTATGCTGAACATTTGCTGTAAAAAATACCCAATATAATTGCATTATGGGTGTGCATTGTGCAGTTTCTAAGCACGCTCGTGACTTCACCAATTGTGTTAGATTTTCACTCCAGATTTTCAACATTACCATTTTTTTTACACCTCCTCATGAACAGTACAGTTGTCATTTTTCACATCCTGTTCAAAATGTGTTTTCGCACCTGTGGCGCCAAATGGCACAGTCATTGTGCAAAATCACCTTTCGGCTACCGAACTGATAGTGCCACTGTTCATGTGCTGCGGTCACAAAAAGTCCATATTGAAAACTTGGAGTGAAAATACCAAGAAATGCCCTGGGCATTAGGGTTTGTGACAATAACACCCTACCCCGTAGGGACTGAAAGGCATCAGGGGTGTGACTTGGGATTGTTGACAGTAATGCTCTCGCCATTCCTCCCCCCACTCCCACCCTGCAGCCAGTGCCAGGCATCGAGGTGTGACTTGGACTCTTTGGCCCCAAAGTTCACCCAATTCTCCTATACTGCACCCATTTCAATGTATTTCCTTATGGAATGGGGTGAGTGTAAGCCCAAACACCCCAAGACACACCTCAACACTTGTCAGTGTCTGCAGAGTAGGGTGAGGTGAAATGGCATGAGCATTATGGCCGACAACCCAAAGGCACACCCCAATGCCTGTCAGTCTCTGCAGGGTGGAGTGGGGTTGATGTTGGTTCCATACTTCACTGCCATTCCTATTATGCATCTCTTAACTCCTGCACTTTCAATGCCAATGCCAGCAAGGCAACATTTGGCATTGGCAAATGCTTGTTAGCTGTGCATCTATTGCAAAAATAAATACCCTGCTTGGAACCTCTCTCAACAAATCAGGTATAAAATTTATCGTTGCCATTCTGTAATAGTTCATACTCTGGGTGGCACCAGGGAAGTCCTAAGTGTGAAAATGTCTGTCGGTCATGTCCATCACAGACTTTTGTTGCAGCACTACAATCAGCCCACAGTGGCAGTCTCCTATTAACACCATTGCCTACCTCAGAACATCCAACTAGTAAGTCTCCTAACTCATGACTCTATTATAGTAGTGTTAATGTAGTAAAGAATTAGCATATAATTTGTGTAACCATTGATAAAATGTTAAAACAACATGTGAATAGGTACATGATTAACTCAAGTACATTGTACCATGCCAGAATCATAACATAAATAAATACTAAGACAATAACAGAATTGTTTATCATGTACATATTCAGATGATCTATATAAAACAATCTATGTATCTCTTTTCTAGTGGTCGGGGCGACTGCTGCAACACCACGGTCGCAGGTGAAGCAGAGCCTGGCACCAGTGCTGAACGTAAGTCTAGTAACAGAAACACATACAGATGTGATTGACTGTTCACCACAGTGTTAGTACATGTTATATCCTGTACTATGTTAACTGAATCATTAAAGCTGTACAGTAGATGTGGATGCTGTAACTTTAACTGTGCTTTATCTATCACGGAACAATATCTGGTTCTGCAGTGAACAGCACACATTGGCTCACTGAGACTACACAACTTCTCAGTTAGCTAACTTGTCTGTGACTCCAGTTAAGCAGCAGTAACATTTATCATGTTTGCTTGCACGCATGTGCAAGAAACATAGTGCCATCATCTGAGTTTTTCTGAGGTATGTCAGCGTCTTCCAATTCAGTCAGTGTGTTTGCAGGCACGGTTGCAGTTCTCCAATCACTGCAGGAGCTGTCTATGATAGCAGTTGAAAACGCAGTGGCATACAGTTGAAAGAGGGAGCTAGGCTTCAGTGAGCAGCGAAAAGATATCACCTGCTCATGCGTGCTCCCCCCTTACATACACGCGCACTCATGCTGTGTGCTTCGCTTCCACGCACACAATGTATAGCTTGATAGGTGCCCAATCTCCAGTTGGCTGTGCTGTGCTTCCCCAAACAGAGTTCCAGATGCCATGCTGGTGCCCACATCAGTGGGCAACACATCAGTATGGGCAACGGGTGCCCAATCCTCCGTCAGCTCCAGACCCCCAAACAGCTTACAGCTGCCACACTGGGATCCCACCCCAGCGTGGCACAGTCTGTATGGCTGACAGGGTACCAATCCCGTTGGTTGCAGCCCCCCAAACAGCTTTACAGCTGCCATGCTGGGAGCCCACCCCAGCATGGCAAATGTCCCTGCCATCTTGCTGTTAAAAAAAACTGTAAACAAGAAAACGTTCCCTTTGGTGTTCACCCAGCCTACCCACTGCAGCACCCTGTCTCCCCCACCCCACTCATACTTGCCTCCGAACTCCAAGGGCGATCTTCGGTGGACCGGGAACATGTCTGCACTCTTCAAAGCCGACTGCAAACTGAGGTAATGCCAGTAAGCTGTATAATGGGATAGATAGGGTTTTTTCAACTTTGTTGTATATCTCAGGCACTTTTTGGAATTTTTGCACCAAATTTGCAACATAGGGTTTTTAGGACCCCTTCTCATGAATGCTCTCACTGTCATGGCGTTAATGGGGCCCGAAGTGTGATTTCGCAGTCACTGCGTGAATTCACCTTTCAGGACTGAGTAACAAAATGACACTGCCACTATTCATAAGGTGGGCTCTCAAAAAGCCTATGTTGAAAAATCGGTGGAAAAATTCCTAAAAATGACTGTTTTACGAGCGTGCATTGCGCAGTTCCTGCATACGCTCATAAGTTCGCAAATTTTCAATATTTTCACTCCAGATTTTCAATATTGCCATTTTACCACACCTCCTTATGAGCAGTATAGCTGTCATTTTTCACATCTTGCCCAAAATGTGTTTCCGCCCATGTAGCGCACAATGGCGCAGTCGGCATGTGAAATCAATGTATGGGACACATTAAGAAAATCACAGTGACACTGTCCATGAGCAGAGGTCTTAAAATGGCTATGTTGAAAATTTGGTGAAAAAATTCCTAAAAATGAGTGTCTTACGAGCGTGCATTGCACAGTTCCTATGCACGCTCGTAAGTTTGCGAATTTTCAATATTTTCACTCCAGATTTTCAACATTGCCATTTTATTACACTTCCTTATGAACAGTACAGCTGCCATTTTTACATGTCGCCTAAAATGTGTTTCTGCACATGTAGTGCACAATGGTGCAGTCGGTGTGCGAAAGCAATGTTTGGGACAGATTAAGAAAATCACAGTTATACTGTTCATGAGCAGAGGTCTTAAAATGGCTAAGTTGAAAATTTGGTGGCAAAAGTCCGTAAAATGACTCTGTTACGAGTGAGCATTGTGCAGTTTCCACGCACCCTTGTAAGTTCATGACTTTGTAATATTTTCAGTCCAGATTTTTACCTGTAGCATTTTTCCACACTTCCTTATGAACAGTACAGCTGTCATTTTTCACAACATGGCCAAAATGTGTTTTCGCACTTTCAGCGCAGAGATGCATGGTCACTGTGGGAAATCATTGTTCGGGACAGATAAAGAAAATCACAGTGACACTGTTCATGATCGGAGGTCCCAAAATGCCAGTGTTGAAAATCTGCTGTAAAAAATCCCAAACTCATTACATTACAGGTGTGCGTTGCACAGTATCTATGCACACTCATGACTTCACCAGTTTTTTTAATATTTTTACTGCAGATTTGCAACATTGCCATTTTTTACACCTCCCCATGAACAGTACAGCTGTCATTTTTCACATCCTGTTCAGAATGTGTTTTTGCAACTGTGGTGCTAAATGCCGTAGTCGCTGTGCATAAGCAGCTTTCCGCTAACAAACTGATATTGCCACTGTTCATGAGGTTGGGGTCACAAAAAAATCATGTTGAAAATTTGGAGTGAAAATACCAACAAATGTCTGAGGTGTTAGGGTTTCCAACCATAATGCCCCACCCTGTAGAGAATGACAGGCATCAGGGGTGTGACTTGGGATTCTTGCCTGTAATGCTCATACCATTCCACACCCTGCAGCCAGTGAGAGGCATCGAGGTATGCCTTGGACTCTTCGGCCTCAAAGTTCACCCCATTCTCCTATATCACACCCATCTCACCGTATTGCCTGATGGAATGGGGTACGCCTAAGGGCCAAAGACCCCAAGGCACACCGTGACACTTGTCAGTGTCTGCAGGGTAGGGTGTGGTGAAATGGCGTGGCCATTATGCCTGACGGCCCAAAGGCACACCCCAATGCCTGTCACTCTCTGCAGGGTGGTGGTGGGGTTAGTTTCAGTTCTATACTTCACTGCCATTCCTATTATGCAGCTCTGTAACTTCTACACTACCAATGCCAATGCCAGCAAGCAAATACTTGGCATTGACAAATGCTTGTTTCCATAGTCTTTGTCTTCCTGTGCCTATCCACTCAGGAAGCACTACCTGGTCTCAGGGGTACATTATCTGGCTGAGTCCATAAAACCCCTATCTATTCAATCTTGTATAAACCTGCAATCAGAGAAGTCTATCATTGATGTATATAGCTTTAGATTAGCTGTGACTATCCACCCAGCATGCAGTACCTCATCTGCTGTGGTAGGTAGGTATTCCGTGACTGACAACATGCAACTACAAACATTTGTAACTTATATGTGCCTGTTAATAGAGAACATAATGTTGATGGACTTGTATTGTGTTTTCCTGTGACCCTCCAGTTACGATGCAGCACCTGTTGTGCAGCACTGAGAGACTATTACCTAGATCACCCATGGAATCCCAAACAATTCAAACTTATATAAACTTACAATCACACATCCATACCATTCATATTCTTCAGTCAATTTGAGTGTGGTTCTCCATTGAAGGTGCACCACAGTACCATTGTGGGGTGGGTGGGGGTTGTATTACATACCTGAAACCATCCAGCTAAAAAAATGTTTACATTATATGCCATTGCAACCATAGACATCTACCATTGATGTCCATAGCATTACTATCACAGTGACTCTTCACTCTGCATTAACTACCTGGCTAGAGATGGCACTAGGGTATTGCGTGTCTGAGCCTCTGCAACTACCAACTTATGTAACTTGTGTACAACTAGAATGAGGCAGCTGTACCATACATGTTTTCTTGTCAATCTCCACTAAGGAAACCGTGTCTTTCCAAGTGCGGGGGGGGGAGAGGTAGCCTTACCAGTCTGACACCATGTAACTCCAAACTATTCTAACTTGTATCTTACTGCAACCACAGACATGTACCATGCATCTGCATGCTCTTTCTGTATCTGTGACTCTGTACTCAGCATCCAATACCTGATCTGGGGGGTGGGAGTGAGGGAGGGAACATTGGCTGTTTCATACTGCACACCTCCTAAGTGCTCTAACTTATGTGTTATTCATCCCTATGGCCTCAGTTGTGCTCTACTTCTCCACTTAGGATGCAAAACCTGCTTGGAGTGTGTGTGTTTCTGTGTGGGGGGAGGGGAGGGTCAGGAAGGTTTAATTCCTGTCTCACATAATACAAGTACTAAGTCTCCTAACTTCTCTGCTACTACAATGAGCGACATACACTTGATGTCCATAGCCTGTATTTTTTTTCTTGTGCCCCTTTACTTAACTTTCAGTACATGCTACACAGCAAATGGGGGGTTGGGGAGGTCAGGGGCTTCCCTACTACAACCCACACAACTCCTAACTATACTAATTCATATGAATCAACTGTCAGAGCTATGCACCCTAGATGTGCATGATGCCACTTTACCTACAGGTAGCCACTTAAGAAACAGTATCTTATCTTGTGGGTGGCTGGCAGAGTGACAGTGACCATGCATTCCACAGCTCAACCCTACCAACTACTAACTTTTGTTCACCTGCAATCAACGAGGTGTACCATTAATCTACATTTAACCAACACACCTGTCACTCTATTGTCACAATGCACTACCTCTCCACAGGGTGGAACACAACTAAACGGGGTCATTGCCCGACAGGCAACAGACAACTCCTCATCAGCGTAAGTTCTGTATATCTTACCCCAAAATATGTATCTACAACCATTGTACAAATATCAGCCCCAGAAACCACATCACATGAAATTAAACTGAACCAGCAAAGTACTTTTGTCACTGTTACGTTAATAGTTTTTTTGTTCTCTTTACAGATCTGCCACGTAGAAAACGGTGCACTGTACACTGCTGCTGTGTTCACAGACTCGAGCACAAGGTTGACTCACTAACTAAAGAAGTCTTAGGCCTGCGGGAGGGACAGGCAAAATTGCTGTCCCTCCTGACAGCACAGCAGGCAATGATCAACTGTGTGCTCGAGCCTTTGGGCATAGCAGCAGGTAGCAGTGCAGGCACCAGCACTGCTTCACCTGTGAACGTCTCATCCAGTTTCCCTAACCAGTGATGGATGGCCTCCACAGCCATTCCCGGCATATCCCCGCCCCCTGGCGCAACAGCTTCCACTCCCAGTGCTCCTCCACATCTATCCAGCTTCCTGCCTGGGCTGCCTCAAGTGACAGTACACATCCCTCTGACATATCCAGTTTTGTAAATACTGTAGTTAAAATGTTATTTTTTTTGTAGTAAAGTAGACTAAGGTGACAGTAAAAATGTTTTATAATGAATATTTATTTTATATATGACAAACATCTTATTTTCTAAATTCACAATGTTATTAAAACTTTTAATAGCAAATGTTTACTTTAATATAAAAACGTATATTTTCTTTTGTTTAAAAATCTTTTCCTAAATCAAAGTTTTAAAATGAATATTTTTATTGAAAATCCATATTTTTTTACTGAAAAACATTGAGGAATCAAAATATTGAATTTTATTTTTTTTTCTATAGAGGTATTTGGAAAAAGTAAATAAATATGTTCTTACACAAAAGAGTTTTTCTTCTACAATTTTGAACGCATAAGTATTTTGCACTAGTATTCCAAGGAAACCATTAACAAGATTTTTTTCCATCTGTGAGTCTCAAGTCGGGGTCTAGTACCTGGTGTAGGGGGTCAGGATGGCATTACCTGGCTAACGACATGCCACGGCTAAGTATACTAACTTTTCTGTTTCTGCAATCAAGAAGGTCTGATATTGATATCCGTGCCCTTAGTCTAACAGTGTGCATCCACTCAGCGAACAGTACCTGATCATCTGAGGGGAAAATTGCATGGCTAACGCCGTGCACCCCCTAACTCTCCTAACTTGTGTCTTTCTGCAATCAAAGTGGTGTACTGTTTATCTTCATGGCCTCACTTTTACCATGGGTCTCTATTCAGGATACAATGTCTGATCTGAAGGGGGAGTTGCATGGCTGACACAATGCAACTCCTAACTGTCCTAACTTGTCTGTTCCTACAACCAAGGAGGTGCACCATTGATGTCCACAGACTTTTATCACTCTCCACTCAGGATGAACTACCTTGCCTGGGGGAGGGTATTGCCTGGCTGATGGCATGCAACTCCTAACTGTCCCAACTTGTGTGTAACTGCAATCATGGAGCTATATTATAAATACCCATAGCATTTGTTTCCCTGTGAGTCTGCACTCAGGATGCAGTACCTGCTGTGTGGTGGAAGGGGGCGGTGGCACACTGCCTACCTGATGCCATGCAACTCCTAACTGCCCAAACTTGTGTTCTCCTGCAAACAGAGATTTATACCGTTAATGTCCATACCTTTGTTTCTTGTGGATCTCCACTCAGGATACAGAACCTGCTCTGTGTGTGGGGGGGGAGGGCATTGCCTGGCTGACGCCATGCAACTCCTAACTTTCCTAACTTGTGTGTCCCTGCAACCACAGAGGTACACTGTTAATGTCTATGGACTTTCTTTTACTGTAACTCTCCACTCAGGATGCACTACCTGGCCTGGGGGGGATTACCTAGCTGATACCGTTCAACCCCTAACTGTCCCAACTAGTGTGTTACTAGAATCGTGGCTCTGTAACATTCATATCCATAAACTTTCTTTTGCTGTGGGTCTCCACTCAGGATGCAGTACCTGAATAGTGGGGGTATTGCCTGGTTCATGCCATGCAACTCCTAACTCTCATAACTTATCTGCCCCTGCAACTACAAAGGTGCACCGTTGATGTCTATGGACTTTCTTTTCCTGTGATTCTCCACTCAGAATGGACTACCTGGCCTGGGAGGGTAATCCTAGCTGAAACCGTATAACTCGTAACAGTTCCAACTAGTGTGTTACTGCAATCATAGAGCTGTAGCATTTATATCCATAACCTTTTTTTTCCTGTGGGTCTCCACTCAGGGTGCAATGCCTGACTTTTTTTTAGGGGGGGCATTCTCTGGCTGACGCCATGCAACTCGTAACTGTCCTAACTTGTGTGTCCCTGCAACCACGAAGAAGAACCATTGATGTCTATCGACTTTCTTTTCCTGTGACTGTGATCTCAGGATGCACTACCTGGCCTGGGACAGGTGGGGTGACATTGCCTAGCTGACATCGTCCAACTCCTATCTGTCCCAACTAGTGTGTTACTGCAATCATGGAACTGTACCATTCATATCCATAACCTTTATTTTCCTGTGGGTCTCCACTCATGATGGAGTACCAGATCTGGGGGGGGGCATTGACTGGCTGATGCCGTGCAACTCCTAACTGTCCTAACTTGTGTGTTCCTACAAACACAGAGGTGCACCATTGATGTCCATACATTTTTGTTTCCTATCACTGTCCACTCAGGATGCACAACCTGGTCTGGGGGGGATTGCCTGGCTGATGCCATGCAACAATTAAGTATCCCAACTTGTGTGTTACTGCAATCATGAAGCTGTACCATTAATTTCCATAACCTTTGTTTTACTGTGAGCCTGCACTCAGGATGCAGTACCTGCTGTGCGGTGGGGGGGGCATTGGTTGACTGATGCCTTGCAACTCCTAACTGTCGTAACTTGTCTCCTCCTTCAAACAGGGATGTATACCATTAATGTCCATAGCCTTTGTTTCCTGTGGATCTCCACTCAGTATACAGTACCTGCTGTGTGTGGGGGGGACAGTGCCTGTCTGACGCCATGCAACTCCTAACTTTCCTAACTTGGGTGTCCCTGCAACCACAAAGGTACACCATTAATGTCCATAGATTTATTTTCCTGTGACTCTCCACTCAGGATGCGCTACCTGGCCTGGGGGGGTATTGCTTACCTGACACTGAACAACTCCTAACTGTCCCAACTAGTGTATTACTGCAGTCATGGAGCTGTACCATTTACATCCATAACCTTTCTTTTGCTGTGGGTCTCCACTCAGGATGCAGTACCTGATTGGGGGGGGGCATTGCCAGGCTGACCCCGTGCAACTTCTAACTCTCATAACTTGTCTGCCCCTGCAACCACAAAGGTGCACCGTTGATGTCTATGGACTTTCTTTTCCTGTGACTCTCTATTCAGAATGGACTACCTGGCCTGGGGGGGGCATTCCTAGCTGAAACCATACAACTATTAACTGTCTCAACTAGTGTGTTACTGCAATCATGCAGCTGTACCATTTATATCCATAACCTTTTTTTTTCCTATGGGTCTCCACTCAGGATGCAGTACCTGATTTGTAGGTGGCATTGCCTGGCTGATGCTGTGCAACTCATAACTGTCATAACTTGTGTGCCCCTGCAGCCATAAAGAAGAAAATATCCATAAATATCTGTTGATGTCTATCGATTTTCTTTTCCTGTGACTGTGCACTCAATATGCACTACCTGGCCTGGAAGAGGTGCGGTGGTATTGCCTAGCTGACACCTTCCTACTCCTAACTGTTCCAATTAGTGTGTTACTGCAATCCTGGAGCTGTACCATTTATATCCATAACCTTTATTTTCCTGTGGGTCTCCACTCAGGATGCAGTACCTGATCTCGGAGGGGGGCATTGACTGGCTGACACCGTGCAACTCCTAACTGTCCTAACTTGTGTGTTCCTACAACCAGGGAGGTGCACCATCAATGTCCATACACTTTTGTTTCCTATCACTCTCCACTCAGGATGCACAACCTGGTTTTTGGGGGGGGGGGCATTGCCTGGCTGATGCCATGCAACTATTAAGTGCCCCAGCTTGTGTGTTACTGCAATCATGGAGCTGTATCATAAATATCCATAACCTTTGTTTTACTGTGAGACTGCACTCAGGATGCAGTACCTGCTGTGCGGTGGGGTGGGGTGGAGTGGGGAGATCATTGACTGACTGATGCCTTGCAACTCCTAACTGTCGTAACTTGTCTCCTCCTGTAAACAGGGATGTATACCATTAATTTCCATAGCCTTTGTTTCCTGTGGATCTCCACTCAGTATACAGTACCTGCTGTTAGTGTGGGGGGGCATTGCCTGTCTGACGCCGTGCAACTCCTAACTTTCCTAACTTGAGTGTCTACTGCAATCATGCACCTGTACCAATGTTTCTTTTGCTGTGAGCATCGCAGTGTGCATTGGGGTAATCGGCCCAAACTTTCACCCCATCACACGTGTAAAGAAATTGAGGTGGTGAACTATAGGAGAATGGGAAGAAAGTTATGACCGACGACCCCAACACACACCCTGATGCTGGCTGGGGGGTCGGGGGGGTCCAAGGGGGGAGTTTCAACCCTAACATCGAATTTCCTCGCTTTTGTCACTGTGGAACAACCCTAACTGATGCATTAAATGGAGTTTTTTTGCCATGAATGTCCCTTCTGTTTGAGAACAAGTACTATAAATATTGAATGAAATGTGGTGGTGGGAGCGTGGGATCTTCGGGCCCTGCACCCCCACCACATGATTTGTAGTGAAATAGTAACAGTAACCACAAGGGAAATGCAAGCGTAAATGGTAATGCACATGGTAATGGAAACATAAATCGTTACACGAATGGTAACATAAACGCAAGCACAAAGTGACGCCAAAGCGAACAGTAATGCAAATGGAAACGCAAACGCAATTGCGTGCAGAAACACAAGTGGTAACATGCAAGATCATGGTACCGCAATTGGAAACACAAATGGTAATGGTAACAGCAAGAACAACACCAAAGAGAACAGAAACGGAAATGTAAGTGAGTACAGAAACACAAACTGTAACATGCATGGCCATGGTACCGCAATGCGAAATGTAAATAGTAACGGTAAGAGCAACAGTAATGCCAAAGGAAACAGAAATGGAAATGCAAGCACATACAGAAACACAAATCGTAACACGCACGGGCACAGTAAAGCAATTGGAAATGCAAATGGTAATGCTAACGGCAACAATGACGCTAAACGAAAGAGAAATGCAAATGCAAACGGAAGGGTGTCCGGAAATGCAAATCGCAATGCCCATGGTGATGCAAACCAAAACACAAAGACAAACAGTAGTGGAAACACAAATGGTAACGGTAACACAAACACAAGCGCAAACAAAAACGCAAAGGGTAAAGCACACAGTGGCGTACACAGGAACACTAACGCAAACGGGCACGGAAAGAGAAATGTAAAGACTACGTGTAACAGTAAGTGAAGTGCACACCCTATTTTTCCCCAAAAGCTCCACTGAGAAACACAGTGACAACAAAGAATGCATGCATAATAATGGGCATCGTAGCAGAAAATGAACAGTTGTGATACTAAATTGCTAATATCTCAGTAACCGTACAACGTAGAAAAAAAATTAAAATTTCACATGATTCATGACTTTCCTGGCTATGTTTTCACTGAATTGGGTTATGCATTTTTGTGATTGAAATTACGTATCTCACACCGTTTCTGAGATACGAGCCCCAAAAGGCATGGTGGACGCCACCATGTTAGTCTATGGGAAGAAAGCATCAACTTTGGAGTACTATAACTTTGTGTCCATGCAATATTTTGTCACCAAACCACCAAAAAGCACATCTGTGAGATGTTGGCTGCCTTCCCTCCAAATTTCAGCCCAAAAGACCAAACCGTTCTTTTGCAGCAGGGTGGCAAAGAATTCCTGTCTAGAAAAGTAGTGTCTGATTTAGACATCTTTCGCAGTAATTTATAAAAGTGTCGCAGCAACACTACTTTGGCGACACTACTTTGCCACAAATTTGAAAAACATATTTCTGGGGTGTTTTACTCCCCAAAATAAAGACATGGCTAGCATCCTGAGGGTCTGACTAGGTGAACACAAAAAGAATTGTGTTCCTAGATGGTCCCCATTTTAAATGCCAAGCATTTTTCTGATCAGTAACTGAAAACAAAACGGCAGATTTGAGACACTACTAGGGCTATCTGTGACACTAAAAAGTGCATTTGCGAAAGTGTTGAACTTTTTGTTAACTTTTTCCATTGACTTATAATGGGAACTTATTGTTTGAATAACTTTTGAACTGTTTAATATTTTTTCATGAAATCTTCAAAAGGCACATCGGGGACCCTGCCCGCACGTTTCCTGAAGTTTTCAGACCAGTTGCGCAAACCATACGACCTGTAGGCGCAAGCAAAGAATGCGCAAAAAAATATAATTGCATGCACGAATGTCGCTTAATAACTCCACAGCCATATATCCAACCAGTATGAAAGTTGCCATATCCCAAGATCTATGGTTATGTCCTGTGCTTGCCAAATTTCAGGCAAATCTGTTAAGCGGTGGCAAAGTTATTAAGGTGCAAAGTTTCACCATTTAACCTTAAAAGGGCTACTCAACCCTAACTATGGTACTGTAGCACTACCGTGCTACCATAATATACACACACACACACACACACACACAACTACAGTATATGCACATGGAGGATGGGATGTTTCATGGTCAGTTGCTCACATGGCTGGGCCAGTGTCATTTTGCTCCTGTGGCCACCACCCAGCACTCCCATCACCTCCATGGGCCATGGGGTGGATGCTGTTACCTCCACTGCAGGATGCAGGGTATGTGCAGTCACTGATGCCTGTGTGCTCCCACCTGTGGCATGCATCTCCGTGGGTGCATTGCCATAACCCCCTTTGTCTGCCTCCTCATGTACTTGAAGTGCTTCCTTACAGTCTCCATGGGCCTGTTTTGCCCACCGACAACACTGACCATGTCGGTGATCTCTTCCCAGGCCTGCTGCAGCTGGGCATTCATGGACTGTCTCCAGGGCAATACCTCCTCCCTACCCAGGTAGGCCATTGCCAGTGCCTACAACTCCTCAGAGAAGCAGTGGGCCTGTAGTCATTCTGTGTCCTCCATGGTACTGGCTATGCCTCCTCTGTAGAAACATAGAAACATAGACTCTGATGGCAGATAAGGACCACTTGACCCACCCAGTCTGCCAATTTCCCTACCTACTGGATAAGCTGCAGATTCTAGTTAACCAACAGCCTACTTCCTGCCACCCCCCACAACAATTGCCTTATGTCTGTCCCAAGCATTTTTGAATTCCCCCACTATTTTAGACCCAACAACTTCCCCAGGAAGGCGGTTCCATGCATCCACCACTCTCTCCATGAAAATAAATTTCCTCACATTACCCCTGAGCCGTCCCCCCTTCTATCTTTAAATTGTGCCCCCTTGTTCTTACATTTCTTTTTCTGAAAGATGCTACCCTCCTGGACTTTGTTGATTCCCTTGAGGTACTTGAATGTTTCTATCATGTCCCCCCTGTCCCTCCTTTCATCAAGGGTATACATATTAAGCTCTCTCAGTCTCTCTTAATATGGTTTCTGATGCAGACCCTGCACCATTTTAGTTGCCCTCCTCTGGACTGCTGCCATCCGGTCTATGTCCTTGCAGAGATGTGGTCTCCAAAACTGCACACAGTACTCCAGATGGGGTCTCACCAACTGTCTGTACAGAGGGATAACCACTTCCCTTTTTCTACTTGTGATGCCCCTTCCTATGCATCCCAGTATCCCCCTGGCTTTCCTTACTGACTTCTCACATTGCTTACCAACCTTTAGATCATCTGATAATACTACCCCCAGGTCCCTTTCCATTTTTGTTGTTGTTAGTATCCCCCTGCTATTGTGTACTCTTCTCCTGTGTTTTTGTTTCCCAGGTGCATTACTTTGCACTCCTTTGCATTGAATCTAAGTTGTTATATGTCTGACCATTCCTCCAACCTTGCCAAGTCCCTTCTCATCCTTTCTACCCCCCCCCTTGTGTATCAACTCTGTTACAGATCTTTGTGTCATCTGCAAAGAGGCATACCTTTCCCTCCAGACCCTCTGCAATGTCATCTATAAAGATGTTAAAGAGGACTGGACCCAGTACTGAGCCCTGAGGTACTCCACCAGTAACCCCCCCCTTTCTTCAGAATGTGTTCCATTCATTATTACCTTCTGTGTCCTGTTGTGCAGCCAGTTTGCTACCCAGGCTACACCCTGGGACCCACTCCCAGGCTGGCTAACTTGATTATTAATCTTTTGTGTGGGACTGTGTCAAATGCCTTGCTAAAGTCTAGGTAGGCCATATATACAGCCCCTCCCTGGTCTCTTACTTTGGTCACCAAGTCAAAGAAATCTATTAGATTCATCTGACATGACCTTCCTGCTGCAAATCCATGCTGCTTTGGGTCCTGTGCCCTGCTGTCCTCTAGGTATTCAACAATTCTTTCTTTCAGAAGTGATTCCATCATTTTCCCTACCACTGAGGTCAAACTTACAGGTCTGTAGTTTCCTGCTTCTGCCTTGCTCCCACTTTTATGAAGAGGAATCACATCTGCCCTCCTCCAGTCCTCAGGTACCACCCCATCCTCCCATGATTCGTTAAAATGGGTGGTCAGTGGTGTCACTATGTCCTCCCTTAGTTCTTTCAGGATTCTGGGGTGAATCCTGTCAGGCCCCATTGCTTTGTCCACCTTGAGTTTTAGGAGTTCTTTCGGGACTCTTTCTTCTGTAAATAGACTGGTGTCAACCCCCCTACCCAGAGTGCTTCTTTTGTCTGGTTTAGGCAACTCCTCCTCATCATCTTCTTTTGTGAATACTGAGCAAAAGTATTCATTCAGTATCTCTGCCTTTTCAATGTCTCCTTCTGTCCACCTCCTCTCTCCCTCATTAATCTTCATTATTCCTCCCTTAACCTTTCTACGCTCCCTAATGTACCTATAAAAGGTTTTATCCCCCTTCTTAACTGAATTGGCTATTTTTTTCCCTTGGTTTGGGCTTTTGCTATTCTTTTTTTTTTTTCTTTTTATCCTCCTGCCGTCCCTCCAGAGCCCCTCCTTCCGTCCCTTGCTCATGTCCTCCGAGGTCACCTACCTGAGGATCTGCCCCTAGAGTGCCCACTCCTCCTCTCCTTGTCGCACAGTGGGATCTGTCCTGCAGGTGGCCTCCTGGGTGGTACTGGAGCGGACTTCATCTAGGCTACTGGAGGGGTGTTTCCGCATTTCTTCCCTTAGGTCCCCATCCCCGAGACGCCATGCGCTAGGACGTACCTCCCGAGTGGCAACGTGCTGACGCATCCAGCCCCTCATGCGCCAGCGGCATCCCCCTCCCGGCTCAGCTAAGCGAGCCGCCTCCATTCCTTCCTTTGGTCCGGTTGCTTCCACCGGCTATGGAAGGAATGCAAACATAGGCGTTCTTGGTTACCACCGAGGGAGGAGAGCATCCGGCGACGCCTGATCCTCCCTCCCCTGTCGACCTCCGCCGCCCAAGTCCATTCCCGAACCTGGGCTGCCGGCATAGCGCGAGGTGTGGCGTCCAACGCCTCAACCCTCAGCGCCACCGGGCCGGCTGGGCTTTTGCTATTCTGACTGCCTTCCCCACTTCTTTCTGCTTTAGTTTATACAGTTCCCTGTCGTGCTCCTTCTGTGATTCCTTATACTTTTTGAATGCAGCCTTTTTCTCCTTAACCTTCCCTGCCACCTCTTTTGAGAACCATAGTGTTTTTTTTACTCCCCTTTGTTTTCTTTATTTATTTCACACGAAGGTTTGTTGCCTCTATGATGGCAGTTTTGATTTTTCTCCACTGTTCTTCCACCCCTCCTTTTTGGCCATTTGCTAGTGTATTCCTCAGGTATTCACCCATTTTGCCAAAGTCAGCCCTTCTAAAGTCCAGTATCCTTGTTTTTGTATGGCTCATCTCCATGGTTGTACTTGTTTTTTTTATTATTTTAGTTTTTGTTGACCGGGTAAGCACACTAAACAATTCCTGCCTATTTTCAGGCACAACCCGGGGGAAGGGGATACAGATGAATGCCAACTGACCTGGAACCAGATTAAGCTGTTGGTGGTATTTTTAGTGAATGAGGGGAAATTTGGCCAGGACGCCAGGGAAATTCCCCTACTCTTTTCGATAAGTGACATGGGATCTTTAACATCCACCTGAACTACCACCAATCCAGGCAGATGGCACCTCAGTTTAACGTCTCATCCGAAAGACGGCACCTCAGAAGTGCAGCACCCCACTCATGCTACACTACAGTGTCAGTACTGGGTATTAACCCAAGTGCCAGACGTGGGAACTGAACCCACAGCCCTCTGATCTCCCGGCCTCAGAGGCGAGTGTGCTATCTACTGAGCCACTAACACTGTGAAGCACACAGTGCAGTGGTCGCTTGTTCCCAGATGTCTACTGACTTCTAAATTTGTGATCCTCTCTCCATTTGAGAGTACCAGGTCTAGTATTGCTCCTTCCTGAGTGGGTTCCAATACTAGATGTCTAAGGCCTGCCACCTGCAGGGCATCGGAGAATGACCCTGCTGTTGGATGTGGCTGCAGTACATGTCATCCAGATAACATCTGGCATATTCAGGTCCCCCATCAACGGTATCTCCCCTTTTTCAGCCATCCAAGGTTTTTTCAGCCATGCAAGATCCAGGTTTCTTGCAGCTGCCAATTCTTGTGAGCCCCCACCTGTGTCATGTATCTCCCTGCGGTGCATTGCCATGACCTCCTTAGTTCACCTCCTCATGTCCCTGAAGTGCTTCATTATAGCCTTCCTGGGTCTGCTTCACCTGCCAATGGCAATGAACATGTCTGTGATCTCTTCACAGGCCTGCTGTGACTAGGCATTCTTGGCCTGCTTCTGGGACAGCACTGCTTCCTTGGCCACGGAGACCTGCAACTACTCCTTGGAGAAGCAGAGGGCCCATAGTCATTCTATGTCCACCATGGTACCTGCTAGACAGGGAAGTAGAATACAGGTGACCAGGGAGAACACACAGTGGAACCCAGCTGAATGGTACTGTGGTGGAATCCCTCTCCCCTGGGACACATAGGTGTCCCACCAGTGCATGTCCTAAGAGAGCCATCAGCCACCTGACATAGGCCTGTTCATGCACAGACACAGTCATGGCGAGGTCTCAAATGAGTTGCAATGGGTTGGGGCCCAACAGAACCCAGAGCCACAACCACCTACCATGTATGTGAGAGTGTCACCTTTGCTGTCATTGTGCAACATGGACTGCTGTAGGAGTGTGCCTCCACCTAGACACACCAACACCACCACTACATGTACATGTGAGGAATCAGCCACCTCAGTATATGCAGAGTACCACCACACAGCAGAGAGAGTGAGGGAAGTCCTCAGTTCCCTTAAGATGGAGAAAGCACCGGGGCCAGATAAATTACATCCCAGAGTGCTGAAGAACTTGCGGATGTCCTGGCGAAACCCCTGGTGGAGCTTTTCACCATCTCTCTGAGGACAGGGTGGGTGCCCCAGGACTGGAAGGTGGCGCATATAGTGCCTATCCACAAGGGGGGATCAAGGGAGGTGGCAGAGAACTACAGGCCTGTCAGCCTGACATCGGTGGTGGGCAAGGTGATGGAGGGCATTGTCAAGGAGAGGCTGGGGGGCCTGGAAAAGTCAGGGTGCCTGGACGATAGACAGCATGGATTTGTCTCAGGGAAATCATGTCAGACAAACCTTGTGGAGTTCTATGACTGGGTGACGAGTGCCTTGGACCTTGGTAGACCAGTGGACATCCTCTTTCTAGACTTCAGCAAGGCATTTGACTCTGTTCCTCACATGGGCCTGTTGGATAAGCTGGGAAAAATGGGGGTGGGGAACCAGATGATCAGATGGATAGGCAATTGGCTCCAGGGCTGGACCCAGAGGGTCATAGTTGGTGGGATAGTCTCATCCCCAAAGAGGGTCATTAGTGGGGTCCCACAGGGATCAGTCCTTGGGCCCCTCCTGTTCAACGCCTACATCTCTGGCATAAGGACAGGAATTAGGAGTGAGATGAGCCTCTTTGTGGATGACTCAAAACTGGGGGTGGTGGTGCATGGGGAGGAGGGGAGGGTGGCCCTTCAGGGGGACCTGGAGGCTCTGGAAAGATGGTCTAGAAAGCAGAAGCTGAGGTTCAATGAAGGGAAATGCAAGGTACTCCACCTGGGGGCCAGAAACCTGGGCCGAGTGTACAACTTGGGGGGGAGGAATGCTACAAGTCTTGATGGCTGAGAGGGACCTGGGTGTGGTGGTGGATGTCAAAATGAACAACTCGGAGACTTGTAGGAGGGCAGCAGCCAAGGCCAACAGGCTGCTGGGATGCATCGCTAGGGGGATCACCTCCAGAAGGAGGGAAGTGATGCTCCCTCTGTATAACTGCTTGGTGAGGCCACACCTTGAGTACTGCGTGCAGTTTTGGAGGCCACACTTAAAGAGGGACATTAAACTCCTGGAGAGGGTCCAGAGGAGGGCAACCAAAATTATTTGGGGCTTGGGGGACAGGACCTATAACGAGAGGCTCAAAGAGCTAAATATGTACACATTGGAAGAGAGAAGGGACCGGGGGGACATGATAGAAGTCTTCAAGTACATGAAGAGGGTAAATAGGGGAGGAACAGTCAGGGTGCTTTGAAGGAAGGAGGAGGGGGCCACTAGAGGGCATGGGTGGAAGCTGGAGGCGGGAAGATTCAGGGGAGAAAGGAGGAGGTGCTACTTCACTGAGAGGGTGGTGGAGCCATGGAATGCACTGCCTAGGGGGCTGGTGGAGGCAGAGACGGTGGAGGGGTTCAAGAGGGGCTGGGACAGGTACAGGGGAAGGGTTCTGGAAGCAAAATCCAATGCAGCAAGAATATCCGGAACTGGGAAGAGAGAAGCCAGAGAAGGCGAGGGGTAGCAAGATCAGCACCCAGGGTGGGAGCTGACCAATCGAGCAGACTCAAAAGACCATTAGGCCTATTCTGCTGGCATTTTAGTATGTTAGCATGTTAGGTATGCCCGCTAACACCATGGTCCCTTTTTCAGGGGCAGCCTGGAATTAATTACAACAATTGTTTAAAGGCAAGTACAATAACAACAGGACATTGTAAAAAGTATAGTTGTGAGCAAAGACAAGGGGATGTAGTCACATGCAGTATATTGCACAGTAATTTATAAAAGCCCATAACTAATAAATAGGACAATGTGTGTGTGAGATACAATCAATGATATCATCAGATTGCATGACCCTGCACACCAGGCCATTGTGCAGTTATGGTGCGTAGCCCTGCATAGTGCTGTACATGTGCAATGTGCATATGGGTGAGCCATGCACAAGGAACTCCATGCTTGGCACATGCTCCTGGAACCCCCCCAGATGTAGATGCTGTACAGCACAATGTGACATTAGTGTGGAGCTACCATGGCAATGTGCTTTGCAAAATCACAGGACACCCAGACAGTCTGGAACCTGGCAGGAATGTGTTCTAGTGCTAGGCCTACACAGAGGGCACAAACATATCAGCCACAAGACGTAGAGGCATGCAGCAGCATGACCACAGGTGTACCAACGGTGACCAGGACATTTCACTGCATGTTGCTGGGTACAACCTAGGAGGGTGTCATATATGTCCTACATGTAGCTGTGATGTTTGGTGTATCCATCAGGATGTGGATATGACCACCATCTGTGTCATGCAAATTGCTTGTACTGCACTGCAACAGCATGTGCTACTATTGTTCTGCACAGGGGGTGCCAAACATAGTATACCATCAATACCTTGTTGGAATAATAGTGCAGTGAAATGTGCACTGTGGAAATAGCAGGGGTGAAAACAGTGACATGGACATTACAGCATGGGGATATTATTTATTTATTTATTTATTTATCTAGTTTTTGATTACCGGGTAAGTACTCTAGACGAAGAAATTGCCTATGTTCAGTCATGACCCGGGAGAGTTACAGACATAGGTAAAACCACATCACATCACAATGGTTACTATTACATAATACAGACTTGGGTCAAAACACATTACAGTATAGACAGGCATGGTGATACCTACAGTACTATAGCAATTCTCAAGCCCCCCCATTCATCCTCCCCCCCAGGAGTTGGAAAAGTTAATTGGCTGCCCTGACCCCCCCTTGAGTTGAAATAGTAAACCCCGCCGAAATGCAGTGCTGTAATTACTGTGCGCCGTATTTGTGCCACGGTTTCCTCCATCACATTTTGTCTGCGCTGACATTAATCCCATTGCATTTGTTTTCGTGGACTTGTTGTGGACTCACCAGACATGTAGTGACCACTGTGTTGGGCCATGCATACTGACTCCTTGCCCCCGACATTGTGCTGGTATGCTTTGCCTGCTCTCGTCGTATGTGACCTGGTGCACCATGCATACACATGCATACTATGCCATGTAAAAGACCTGTAGCCAGCATGTATGGGTTTGTTGTACAGGGGCTGGGGGGTTGGTAGGATGTGGGCACTACACGGGCTAGCATACACTGTGCAAGGCCCTGCTTCACCTGCTGTGCCTGGGCCATGGCTCGCATGTGTGTGGTGCCACAGTTGGTCATAAAGGTATGATGCAGACCTGCTCGGACCTATCCATCTGCATCATGCACATGTGGCAGCTGGTGAACAGTACAGAAGTATGGGCATTTATGCTGTGTCATGCATACAGAATGATGCACTGCGTTCCACTACAGGATACTGATCACAACTCACTTTCCCTCCTCCACAAACCTCAGCAGTGGGACCACAGGTCAGCAGAACAAGATGAGACACAGAGTAGACCTGTCAAGATCTCCTGGCTGTGATGGGGCCCCAAGAAGCAGATCCCAGGAGGGGTGTCCAAGTAAGTATCCTGTGTTGCGTGTCACACCCAAGGTTGCATGTGTACACTCATAGGTGCTGGAACAGGTTGGGCCATTATGGAGATGGCTCAGTCATTATCATGAGTGTTAGAGCCTGGCTCTGTCTGTTGTTGCAATCATGGCTATTTATTGCAATGGTGAAGCCTGCCTTGACATGTGCACAGTGTTACATACTACTCACCCTTTGTGTGACATGCAGACTGTCAGAGGAATTACAGACAGTGAAGCCTATGTATTATTTTTTTTTGTTAAATCTTTTTATTGAAATGCAAACAAAGACAATACAACAACCAAAACATACTGGTCACAGTGTGGTCAATATAAAGTAAAGCTGTACACTTAAGCTGTAACAGACAACCTATGGTTATGCATGATACACCAGATGAAAGCACAGACAATGACACTAAGGAACAATGCAGCCTATGGGTCGTTAAGGAGCCTCAGCAGTCAATTTTCCTGGGAGGAAGTGGACCCCTGCCACTTAACAGGTGGTGGATGTGATCAAATTTATACAACCATGAGAAAGGAGTAAAAGACTTGAGTCATGAGGGAGAAAGGCCCCTGTCCATTGCCTCCAGCAGAAGATGCCACATTCGCTCATATGAGTCATGGGCCCCATTCTCTGTAAGCTGTACGTTTTCCAGAATTAATTGTTTCAAGTTGTTTGCCCACTGCTGAATAGAGGAGCCACTAGCAGACATCCATGATTGGGCAATAGTTTTTTTGGCCAAAACTAAAACTAGGAACCAGAGAGGTACTATCTCTCTATGTTGAGGATGGCAAGGGTCAGCTCCCAACAAAAGCTCCAAAGAGGACTTGGAAGGTCGATATCTCAAAGCCATACACATTATTCTATGCACCTCATACCAAAAAGGTGTAACCTTAAGGAAAGACAAGGTGCAAAAATCTGTGTCATTCCCTGAACACTTAAGGCAGCTACTCAAATTTTCTGTGTTCATAGCATGTAATCTTTTAGTAGTGATACATGCTCTATACACAAAATCTAAATGTACCTAAGTTTGTTATTGCGAGAGCAGGTGCTAAAGTGTTTGGCAGCAAGTTCCCAAGTAGCTGTATCGATTTTGATGGAAAGATCCTGCTCCCATTTGGCCATAACAGTGTTTGCTGCCAGGTTTTCTATACCCTGGAGGGTTTGATAGAAGGCCATTAGGGGCTTTCTGCATGGCTGGGGCCTGTAGAGCTCTTCTTCAAAGGGGGAAGGCTGTCCTCAACCAAAGGTAGGGTCCAGGGAATCACTCAGTTTCTCTTGAACCATGAGGCATATAACAAATCCCATGGGTCAATGTGCCAGACCTGTTTCAGCACAGAGAAATTTCTCAGCCCTCCTCCCATATACATCTGGGACACAGAGTGGAGGCCCAAGTGATGCCAGCATAGCAACCGTTGATGTAATTGGGCTAAATACGGGCCCTTTCACTTCACTGTAGTTATGAGATCAGTGTGAGGAGAGGATTTGATTTGATTTTTATTTGTATACGGGTAAGTACACTGGGATACAATCTCTTTTACAGGTATGACCCGTGGTCAATCAAAATACGTACAAGACATCATCAAACAAATTTATACATAGTATAAAACATAATTAAATAGGAATATAAATTCCTTGTTTAAATAATATCACACATTAGCACTGATTTAAAAATGCTAATACAATTCAAACTTTTGTGCAAATCCATGTCACAAGGGCTATAGTTCCATAGCTAATATATCCAATCAGAAAATAACAACCTAAATAACAACTGCACTTAGACAAATTCATAAAATGCGTTTTCAAGGCTGCAGTAAATGACCCATAACTACCCATACCTCTGATATGTACTGGAATATTATTCCATATTTTAGGTGCATAGTATGCAAGCAATTGCTGTCCTCTTAACGTATGCATGAATGGAATTTTTAACATAGTTGGATCCCCTGTTAATCTAGTGTGTAATTTAGGATTAGAAGTCACAAGTTGATTTTTTAAATTTTAAAGGTACCCCTGTTTGTTATGTTTTGTAAACAAATTTAGGCAATGCAAACTTATGATAGGAGGCAGAGAGGAGATTGGTGCTTTCCCAAAAAGATGTCCATTTATTGGGCAGATGGGGAAACCTCTGAGGTATAAAAGGATTTATAAAAAGCTCCAAATTCAGCTCCCATTTGGGAGATTACAGAAGTGAACTGACCTGATTGGTCCTTGATCCTACTTTTGTTCCTCTCCCCTTCATGAAGGTGAAACTATCATGCTAAATATTCCCTTCCTTAACACCATCAAAGAATGCACCCTCTTGAGATAACAATAATGGCACGCTCTATGCAGGAACTGCTCAATAAAGAAAAATCCATTTTAATTTCTGGATGACCCTCTACAGGGAGGGACTCGACATTAACATATGCACCTCCTCACAGGCTGCTATTTTAATTCGAAGCTGCTCAAGTTTTTGCTCAAAGTTTTTCTTAATATAAGCAGAATAAGTGATCACCTGACTCTGGATGTAGGCCTTCAGGGCCTCCCACCTAGTTCCATGGGAAGTGTCCCCTCTCACATTACAGACAGTTGGTGAGACCCCATCTGGAATACTGTGTGCAGTTTTGGAGACCCCATCTACGCAAGGACATAGACAGGATGGAAGCAGTCCAGAGGAGGGCAACTAAAATGGTGCAGGGTCTGCATCAGAAACCATATGAAGAGAGACTGAGAGAGCTTAATATGCATACCCTTGATGAAAGGAGGGACGGGTGGACATGATAGAAACTTTTAAGTACCTCAAGGGAATCAACAAAGTCCAGGAGGGTAGCATCTTTTCAGAAAAAGAGATGTGTAAGAACAAGGGGGCACAATTTAAAGATAGAGGGGGGATGGGTTTTGCAGACCAAACTAACAAAACAGGGTGTGCCTCAGGGAATGAGTCAGCAGCAAACACTGACACTGACAATCAGCTGTAGGAAACACCAGTGTCTTCTTCCACAGAGCCTCAAGAGGATTTTTCTTATCTAGATACCCCTGGTGAGCCCAGATGGTCACCAGAGAAAGCCTTATTGTTGGCAGGCTGGAAATTTGTGTATGGAAAATGGATATCGGACACAAACTGGACTCCGATGCCACAATAGCCAGATCTGCGGAAAGAGAATCAGAAAATTAGAGAGACTGCTCTAACACACCAACGCGGTCCTTCTCCAAAAACCGATGAGTCTTACAGCATTGACAGTACACTAACAGTACAATATGTTAGTTTAAAAGTGGCAGGGGGTGTGGGGGAGCTCTCACCCAAAAGGCAGCAAGAAGAACCCAACAAGGCGGGACATCCTGATGCAAACAGGAGTGAGGAATTACTACCAAATGTCTCAGAAGAAGCATCACAAAAGGAGAAAAATGTATTTCAGCCTCAGCCTTCACAAAATGATCCTCCTCCTAAACTAGATAAACCCTGGTATGCCAACCTTTTTGACAGATCCGAACCAGCCCCAAGACGGAACACAGTTAGGCTGAGATATAAAGGGGTTCTGGAGACACAGCCTGAAAGAATGTATGTGGGGAAAAAATTGATTAATAAAATCGCTAGGGTTTTCCCCAGCTGATGTTTTTGCTTTAATTCATATTTCCGGTGAGGAGAATTTTGATATTAGCTTTCGGTCCCCTTAATTGCTGGAAAAATTCTGGTGGAAGTATAATGCAGTTAAATTTTCCCCACTGTGGTCTCCAGTTTTAGTTATCCCAATTACAAAACCCCTGGTGAATGTAGTGGCCATCATGTGCTGAAATGAAGGTGTACAAGTACAGGACATTGTATATTGGCTATCCCAGAAGTGTGAAGTGTTAAGTCCACCAGAGTCTATTCTGGACTCTGAGCAGTCCTGGATTGGGGGGGGGCTGATAATTTAAAGTAAAACTGCATCAAATGGAAGAAGGGATACAGCATATCCCGAAAGGTTTTTTGAGAGGAAAGATAGGGGGGTATGCTTCTACCCTGGTCAACCCAGGGCCTGCTATAAATGTGACTCCAGAGTGCATTTAGCAAAAGTATGTGACCAGCCCAGATGTAACATTTGTGGAAATTTTGGGCACATCAGCCGTCACCGTATGAACAAACCTAAATGCAATTTATGTGGGGACCCAGGACACATCTTCCAACACTCCCTTGGACAACTCATAAAAAGCAACATAAAATAGACCAGGACACTCTAATTTGTCAGGCCCAACAGACTGCGGGTGAGCATGAACAGGCACCACTTCCCCCCTCAAGCCCAGATGCAAGTGAATAAAACCCAAAGGGAAGAGGATTCTGCAGCTCCTCAGGACAATGAGAATGTAAATGATGGGCAGTAAAATATTTCTCCTCTCTTGTGTCCCATTCAATACACTGATTCACAAGCTCTGGAAGGTTCCTCTACAATGCCCCCCCCCCACCAAAATCTTGGGTAACTGCTCAAACCTGTCGTCGGTCTACTCAGTTATCTGCAGATGTAACCCCCCAGTTCCCTGGGGTTACTAGAATCCCATCAGTGTCAGTGCTAGGTAGGGAAGATAGATTTCAAATGTCCTTTCTCAAAAGATGTCTTTTGAGAAAGGATGTTTGATCCGAAACTAGTCAAGGCGTGCTGACTTTGTTTGTGGCACTTTGAATTAAATATTGCACCTGGAATTAGCTAGCAGTGTGTTTATTGTGGTGGTGAGTGCTGGACTTTTGAAAATCTGTCATTTATTTGTCTGAAGCACCCCAACCTGGTGCAGCTTTCTGCTGGGAAGTTCTAGGTAGGGAATGCAGCTGGTGAATAACTGGTTAAATGGTCTTCACCTGCTCCCTCTCTGTTTACTTAATCTCAGTTGAGATGAGAGGTGATGTAATTTAGAACTCTTGCAACGGCATAAGCCATGGTAGCTAGCTGTGAGTGGGGAGCTTTAGAATTTTCATTTAATCAGTGTCAGTAGTTCTGTGAGTGGAGTTCAATGTGAGCAGTTGGAGGAGTGAAGAACTGCAGTGTGGGCTCTAAGGAGAGCCTATTGTTCTCACCCTAACACTGAGAACCATCTGCCTGCCAGTAGAAGTGGTGGAAACCGTCTAGCAGGAGTTCCTGATTTTTCTCATCCCCTCTGATCCTAGGAGGGTCAGAGGAAAACAGACGAGGTGGCTGCATAAAGACCTCCTTGCTAATCTGTGCCAGAGGGACAAGCTTTGGATCCGCTACAAACAAACTGGCCTATAGTCAGATCTTATTGTCTACTATGAACTAAGGAACAGATGTAAGAGACAAGTAAGAACTGCTAAATGCAAATACTGCAAGGACCTTCTACAAAGCTCAGCCTGCGACCTGAGGAAATTCTGGGCCTATGTCTAAACATTTCTGGGTATCTCGCAGTCGGTCACTCCTGATGAAATGATCATAAATGGGGCACACTGTAATGACCCTAGGACCATCTCAAACAGTTTTAACAATCTTTTCTCTGATCTGTCATACTATACCTTGGCTTTACAACCTAGTGGATCGCACTCCAATCTACCTACCACACTACCATCAGACAACCATACTGCCCTATCGTGTGATGCTCCTCCAGCGCCACCATTCTATTTCAAGGCTATATCAAGAACGGAAGTTCTGAAATTACTGAGATCCATATCTGCCAATACCTGCTCTGGTTCTGACTCACTGGAACCTCATCTTCTTAAGCTGGCTGCTCCACTCATTGCCTCTCCTATTGCCAGAATCTAAACTTTATCCCTTATCCATAGCACTGAGCCGGACCTATGGAAATCCGCAAGAGTAACGCCTGTCTTTAAAAAAGGTGATCCAAAGGACATGGCCAATTACAGATCTATAGCAATTCTCTCTGTCCTTAACAAGATCCTAGAGAAAATATTTGCACCACAGACCATTGACTACCTTACAAGCTACAATCTCCTTTCAGACACCCAGCATGGTTTTAGAAAAGGTCATAGCACCACCACAGCTCTTCTTCAACTAACTACTGATATTTTGTCCAACATGGACTCTGGAAAACTCACAGGTGCCATCTTCATTGACCTCACTAAGGCCTTCGACCTTGTAGACCATCCCCTGCTTCACTCCACTCTCCATAAATTCCATTTCTCTACCCTTGTTGTGGACTGGTTCTGTAGCTACCTGTCAAACAGGTCACAACCTGTCAAATTTAACTTCTCCCTATCCAGCACATCTACTATCAACCTTGGGGTCCCCCAGGGCTCTATCCTTGGGCCCCTTCTGTTCTCAATTTTTATCAACAATGCAGCTGAGGTCCTGGAATCCTGCTCAGTTATTCTCTACACTGATGACCTGATCATCTACACTAGTTCTTCTAGTATTGCCTGCATAAACACATCACTTACTTCAGACTTCAATAAGGTCTTAGACTGGCTACTAGACCGTAAGCTTGTACTAAATGAAAGAAAAGCAGAAAGCCATGCTCCTAGGTTCTGCACGAAGATTAAGACCTGTTCTAGTTTACTGAGGTTCTTCACCCAGGAGGATTTCCACTTGAAAATGTTACTTCCTTCAAGTACCTTGGGATCCTGCTGGACCAGTCCCTGGATTTTAATCTTCACATTCAGTCCTCATGCAAAGCTGTAAACTCAAAACTAGGAGTAGCTTACAAAATGAGCTACATGCTTACACCCTCAGCCAAATTAGCAATTGCCCGAGGTATTCTTCTCCCAACCCTTACTTATGGTCCCTCTATTCTTACCTCTGCCCATCAAACCTCCCTACTAAATGGGACATAACTTATAATAATATATGCCGATTTGCCTCTTCGTCACCCTCGACTCAAACATCACTGCCTCTTTATAAGGATCTGAATTGGCTCTCACCCTCTGCCAGTAGACAATACTACCTTGGATCACTAATGGACTCGATCATCTGGGGAAAAAAAAATCCCAGCTGGTGGTGTTGCTGGTCCCTCAACCATCCTCCCATGGCCTGCAATCAGCTGACAAATCCTTGCTCTATGTTCCGAGATGTCGGATGACTAAAGGCACAGGAGCCTTCCAATTCTCTGCTTCCAGGCTAAGGAATGCTCTTCCACTCAACCTCCGGCTGTTTCAGTCTCACTTTGGATTTAAGAGTGAATATTGTCGTTATCTATCCTTAGCTGATGCTTGTACATGCTTTGACCCAACCTGAAGCTCCTGAGACTTACCAGTAATGTCACCCCTGCTCTAATCCAGCTCCAAGACTGTCTCCTCTTCCCCTCCCCATATTTTTCCTT
Organism: Neoceratodus forsteri; assembly: GCA_016271365.2. Taxonomy (NCBI): domain Eukaryota; kingdom Metazoa; phylum Chordata; order Ceratodontiformes; family Ceratodontidae; genus Neoceratodus; species Neoceratodus forsteri. Next base: position 221,441,275 of record CM028135.1, read on the forward strand.
CTCTTTGTAAATAACTTCTTGACTACTAGCTCTCTTCCTTCTCAAACCTTGTTGCTGACCATCCACTGTTGTTTTGCCAATTACCACCTCTGACCTTCCTTCTGTCACTCTTTCTTGTTATGTTTGGACATTCTTCACATTTCTCTCTATATAACCTTACTATCTTATTAACCCTTTCACTCCATAGGTCGGGTCCATGGTTTCTTCACTTATTATACATCTTACTGCCATTATCTGTATAATGCTTGCCATTATTTTTGGTTGTTGCTACCCATTGTATTTTTGTAGCACTGCTGTACTGTTCCTCTATTTGTATTATTGTACCCATGTTGCTGTTGTTCAACTGTTCTTCTTTTGTTGTACTCTCCCAGGTCGTGCCTGAAAATAGCCATTTTATGGCTAGTGCACCTACCCCGTTAACAAAAACTAAATAAATAAAATAAAATAAAAAGATGAGAAGGACTGAAGAATGGATTCGAGGGGCAATCCCCTGACTTTGATCCAGGACATTGAAGCTGCCTGTTTGTGTACAACCATGAGTAATCTGACTTTGGGTATCCCAGGAGGAATGCACCTGTGTTTTCTTTTCCGGTGTACTCTGACAAAGGGAAATATACACCATGTTCTGTTCTAGTTTGAGACTGTTCTTTCATCCTTTCTTAAAGTTGGCTGACAATCATAGAGTCCCCAGAGAGACTTGACACATTGTTTAGGACTTTAATTTGCACTCAGAAGTAGTGTGTTTCTTATGCAGGATGTGACAGACATTCCAAGATGCAAAATTCTACTGTTTCACTAAACATTTGAGGTGTAACTCTGACAGAATGGCTGGGTATGGACGTGGAAGCTAAAGGTGGGCAACCCCCCCCCCAATCTGGAGTGACCAGTTCAGCACTACAGGTCCCATAAGGGTGCCTGCTTATTCAGGACATGGTGGCCAATGCCCAAAGACAAAGTTTACCCCCTGGTGTGGGTTGTGCTAATTTTGAGCACCAGTGTGCTCTGTCATGTCCAGTTGCCACATTGCCAAATGTTTAAATCCTATGCTATATGGGAAATGTTCTAAGTTGTAGCCAGTGCCACTAGAAGAAATTGTGTGCTCTGTTGTGGCCAGTGCCACTAGAAGAAATGTGTGTTTCAGCTGAGGCTTTGCCGCTGAAGAGAGTTCAAGGTCCTATGCAATATGGGATGTTTAGAGTTTCTGTCCACTACAGATGTTGTTGTTCTGCAGTGCCTTGTGCCACAAAGTGTAAACCATTGGGGCTCCACCTTTGCTTTAGTTTACCAACTTTGGAATAAAGCCACACTCTAGAACCACAACCTGGTTTTATTTATTTATTTATTTAGCTTTTGTTGACCAGGTATGTACACTAGACAAGACATTTGCCTATTTTCAGGTATGACCCGGGAGAGTACAATGAAATACAAGTTCATACAGAAGACAACATGATACAAGTTAGGCATTACACAGAATCAGGTTGAACCAGATGAACATAACACAAGCAGTCAGTAGACACAGTTAGAATAGGAACAAAATATATACATAGAGTCACCAAGGTTATGCACAGTGCATTATACAATTCTATACAATTCAGATACATTCTTGTTACTGCTTCCTGTATGGAATTACTGGTTACCCCACCAGAAGTACAGATCTAGCATAGCCCTAGGCAAAAGGTCTCTCCTCAGGACCTGGGTATAATGGTCAGTTGTGTGTAATTTGCTTTTGTACACCCCCACCCCTTTTCTTACCTCTCAAAGTAGTGAGCCTGGTATATATTTCCAAAGCTAGGGATGGTACCACAAAAAAAGTAGTTTGGGTGCCCAGTTGAGGATACCAAGGGGTAGCTTACTGTGCAAAGTAGCGGGGGGGGGGGTTACACAGATAAAGCAGAAACATCAATGGAGCTCTCTAACGTCTTTGAACATTTAGGCCCTAAAATCTGGAGTAACTTAGAATCTGAAGGCCTAGAATCAGATACTTTAATTCTTGCAACAGATGTTTCCATCCCCAAACCCACAACCTCGAGTACAAAGAAGAAATAAAGAAAGAAAAGCATGTCCTAAACTACTTTGGTGAAAAAGATGTCTTCCTGGACAGTGGCCACATTAAATGTACATATCATTAAGAATGGTGTTAAAAGAAAAGGATTTTTTTCCACTTCATAGTCCCTGGATCTGGATACTATTTTTTTGCAAGAAATTTGGATTAAATCCACTGCAGAAATAAAACAGTGCCAAAAGGGCTGGATTTGGAGACCCTCTTTCTGATCATCTGGCCAAGTGACTGTGGATGGTGTGGATATATTATTTACTGGAAATACATTTAGGATGCATAGGTTGATAGACTTAGTACCTGTACATGTTCTAATTTTGGATGGGACATGGGACAATTGTCCCATCAGGCTGATCTCGATGTATAGTTCTCAAACAAAGGTGGAAAGGGTGCAACTTTTAAATCTCATCCAACCTTACTCAGCCACAAGGAAGTTGGTGATTTTTGGAGGGGATTTCAATAGTAACTTACAGGTGCATAAGAAAACATCAATGGGGGAAAATATTTATTATGATGAGTTTGCTTTAAAAAAATGTATACATATTGCTGAACTCACAAACTTTTTCCTTTTCCTTTACAGGTCCAACTTTTACTTTTCAGAAAGGTCATTTGTGCACTCACATTGATTACATTTTTTTCTCTTCTCAGGTACAGGGACACGGTACAGAAGTAGTACCAATGGAATTTTCAGATCATCTTTTGATCAAATCTAGGATGTCTTTAGACAGAGCAAAAATCCAAATAAATGCTAGGTGGAAATTAAATAATCAATCCCTGCAAGATGTTTCTATAGTCCAACACCTCAAATATCTCCTAAAAATAAGACTATCGGTATAATTCTTATATGGGGATTTAGGAGAATGGTGGGAGATACAAGGAAAGAATTATTTGGCTAAAACAGAAAGGAAAATTGCTTGCACAAAAACAGTTTTTCAAATATGTCCAGCTTAGAGAACAGTTATTAAAATTACAATCCCTCACCTTCTCCTCAAGATATTATTATTCAGCCCAGATTCAACATATTAAATCAGAAATAAGAAAATGTCAGTATAATCCAGCTGATTCTCTGTATGCTGAATTAGCATATGGGACTCAAAAAACACCCTACATAGACCCTTGTGAGACCTGTAAAAATAGAAAAAATGTGGCTATCTTTTCTTGTTTGCGGGATCATAATGGGGTACTAGACAATTCCCCGAATCATATTAGAGCAATTGTAGTAGAGTTTTTGTCACAATTTAGTAAAACATCACAAACAGATATTAACAACTTACAAAATTACTTAGGGGACCTTCTTCTTCCTACTAAGGGTATGTATGATGAATTTTCGCCTCCCCCCCACATCACACCAGAAGAAATTAATCACATAATTGGGAAGTTAAAGGGAAATACTGCTCCTGGGAGAGATGGGTTCGCCAATGAATTCTATAAATGTCTCAGTTTAGAATTAGCTCTGATCCTGTGCTCCGTGTTTAATAACATAGTGCAGACCCGCAAAGCATCAACATCTTTTACAGAGGGAATTTTTGTTTATATAAAAAGGGAAACAAATCCTTAACACAAATTTGGAGAACAATCTGTTTATTAAATACGGATTTTAAGAGTCGCTATCTTTGATATTGCAACAAAGGCTGCAACAGTTTGCAGAAAGACATATAAATTACAGGAGGCAGTATAGCACAGTGGTTTAAGGCTCTGAGCTGCAAACTTGGAGACTTGGGTTTGAATCTCACAGGCCCCACTTGCATACTGTGTGACCCTGAGCAAGTCACTTAACTTCCCTATGCTCCCAGGTCACACCTGTAAACAAGCTTTCAGCTTAGTGTCTCTCTCCTGGTAAAAAAAACAAAAAAACATTCATTTCTCAGAAACCTGTGCACTGCCACATAGAAAAATACAACATAGTTTAGTTTTATTTAGAGATGTCATTGAATTCTGTCAGCAAAATAATATCTCAGGGTATGTGGTATCACATGATCAATGTAAAGCATTTGATAAAGTTACCCATCAATATTTATTTCAATTCTTAAAAGTATATGATGTACACCCAGTTTTAATCTCCTGGATTCAGCTATTATATAAAACAGCAAACATTACATATGATATCAAGCGTCTCCCCCAAATTAGAGTGCCAGTATGTCATGGGGTTCACCAAGGGTACTCCCTTAGCCCTTTACTATATCTTTTTGCAATTGACCCCTTACTAAGGAAAATATATATTACTAACAAAATTCAGGATGTTATTGGAAATTCTGGACCAAATTCACTTAAATTAGTAGTATGTGCAGATGATCTATGCTTATTGCTTTCTACAAACATAGGCCTACAAGAGGCAATCTAGGAAAGAAGTACTTATGTAAACATTTCAGATGCATTCTTAAATCTGGATAAAAGTACAATTTTAAAGATTGGGGCAAAATGGTTCTATGTGATAAAGGCGAGTCTGAAAGATCGCCTATCACACAGAGCGACCAAACTTGAGCCCATAGGCAAAAGGGAGACGGATATTGTACCGGCTATTGCAAATAGCGATGGACACAACAATACCTAAGTAAACCTCACAGAAGTCTTTTTTTATGCAGGGGGCTTGCCCCAGCACCCCCCAAACTAAAATAACCAACTCCAAGGGGGGGTGCAGATCACGGGGCAAGTTTCTGGATTGTGAGGCAAAAAAAAATATTTCTGCCTGTAGCCAGACCCGAACCCAAGTCTGCTTGCATTGCAAGCAGTGGTGTGCACCACTACACTATGCAGCTCAGCAGGAATCAGCCACAAAGCATACTATATCCTGCAGTAGTGAGTACAGCTCCTTGCTGTACTCACTATGCAGGATATAGCGATGTATTGCACCACTCGCTGTCTTGTAGAGTGCTGTTATTGAGTCACTCAAAAGTGCAGTGCTCAATAATCAATGCTCTACATGGGTGTTACTGGGCAAAATTACCCTCCACACAGGACCGTATAGCAGGAATCCCAGTTTCGCAAGAACCTTTGAAAATACTAGGATTTTTTTTCAGAAAAGATCAACCAGAAGATCATAATTAGAATATTGTTCTACAGAACTGTGAAAATATAGGTGAAACCTGGAAAAACTGGAAAATGTCTAAATTCAAGAGAATTCATGTTATAAAGAAATGTCTTATTCCATGTCTATTATATGTAAGCATGCTATTCCCGGTCCCTATCCAATACAAAGCAAAATTATATAGCTTGTTTTCTAGAATGCTTTGGGGAAGTAGGTTAATCCAATCAAATGGGAATATACTCATTTGGAAAAACAGAAAGGAGGTCTGGGTATGATCAATCTGGCAATCTTTTTTCATTCATTGTTTTTTTTCTAATAATATTCAGCTGATGATAAAAACAACTCAAACTGTTATGCAAACCTGGATAAATATGGTGAACAAAAATTGGTTAGACAATCACCAGTAAAATACTCCAAAAAAATGATTAGGTACACCTTTGTGAAATCCGTCATACAAAAAATATATAAATGGAATTTAACTAAATCCGATATAAAAAATAATTCTGGAAAAAAGTTATACTTTAAAATGTTAGCAGACACAGGTCTGACAGACCAGTTTTCAAAGAAAGTCCCACACATAAAACCCAAATAACTATTCAACAACTATTGACTGAATCCAAGAATGGCTTGGGACATTCTATGGGTAAGTACAAATGGGATGCTCTCTGTGAAAGGAAACAATAAACATAAACTAATACAAGAAAGATTTTGTCCTTGGAGGATATGTGGACAAGTAGAAGAAACAATAACACATTTCCTTTTAGAATGTTCTTTTGTGGTAAAATTGTGGGTCTTCTTAGCTAAGAGATGGAATCTACCATGACTAACTTGGTGTACGTATGGGATGATAGTTTGGGGGGATTTTCCAGATTCTTTAAGAATTTATAATAAAGAGGCACTGATGATATTTTTCACTTGCATAAAATACTATTTATTGCAGGCAGGATGTCAGTTGGTTTTACAGCAACAAAGAACTACCTATCTGACAACAGCTAGGGAAAGTGAAAACATGCTCAAAAGTGTATGGATTAAAGACTTACAAACTCATCCAAGAAAGTTGGTGGAAATGTAGTGGAGAGGCTTTCCATTTATAACCACTTAAGTCTGTTGTATAAACTAAGTTCTGTTTATTCTTGAGATTTGGTGTTGTTTTCTTTGGAATTTTATTGATTTTGTTTTGTATATCTATACTACTGATGTCCTAAATAACTCCCCACACACACACACACACACACACACTCTTTTTCGAGAAGGGCCATGGGATCTTTAACATTCACCTGAACTACCACCAGAATAGGCAGATGGGACCTCAGTTTAATGTCTCATCCAAAAGAAGGCATCTCAGGAGTGCAGCCCCCCCCCATGCTGCACTACAGTGTCAGTATTATGATTTAACCCAAGTGCCTGGAGTGGGGATAGAACTCACAGCCTTCTGATCTTCCAGCCTCAGAGGTGAGTGTGCAACCTGCTGAGCCACTGACACTGCATAACAGATATATATATGACAGAAAGGAGGGAGGAGCTGACCAGCAGCCGGTCTAATCTGGCATAGGAATAGAGGGCATGGAAAAATAAGCTATACTCTTGACTGGTTGGATATTGGTGGCACCAAATATCCACTAGATGGAATGTGTTCTCCACCTCCCCCAGTGCCCTTGCATTCCTAGAAGTGTGAATGAGGGCAGGGTTAAATCTTTCCACAACTGTGTCACAAACACAATTGTAGTCATCCCCTAGAATCCAAAGGCCTGGGAGAGAGGCCATGTCCACTGCCAGTTGTTGAAAAAAACCCAAGTCCTCAATGTTTGGTGCATAAACTGACCTTACAGAGAGGGTGCCCAATCCAGCAAGAGTCACATTAGCAACTGCATATCTACTGCCAGGGTCCAAATGATTGTGGTGAACCATGACCTTGGCCCCTGAGGAAACCAGATGGCCCCCCCCCAAGCCCTAGTAGAAAGACAGGAAGAAATCCATACCCTACCCATATTACCGCAGGTCTTTCCAGCCTCCGCTTCAGACATGTGGGTTTCCTGCATAAGCAAGACCCGGATTCTGGATCTCTTAATTTCTGCTGAGACATGTCTGTGTTTAATGCAAGACTTAAGACCATTAACATTCTATGTGGCTATGTTTACAACATTAGCCATATTTCAATCTAGTGTAAAGCCAAATATTAGATGGAGAGAAGCTCCAGCGCAGAGTCCTCACATTACACAGGCACAATCATGTCATTATGCACAACCAAAATAACCAGTACATAAAACTGACATTTTCCCCAGAACAAGTCTCCCCACCCGACCCCCAACCCCGATGAATTAGAACCAAACCTCCTCTCAGTACTGACTGCAAAATAAACATAACATGCCTACAAACAGTAAGATAACTTTCATCCCCATAACATGCCCATCCCCCCCAACAACTGAGCACATATTTGCCCAGTTAAGTATCCCTTACAAACAGTTGGTGGCTTGTAGGATGAGAATTAGGCATTTTATTAAAAGTGGGCACATATTAAGAAAAACTGTATAATCAAAAATGCCCAAACAGCAGACCTTAGAGATCCGTATAAATGGAGAAAAGGGCTACTCCCCAGTCCCATCTTACCTTACAGAACTGATGAATCAGGTGAGTGGAAAAAGAAATCAGAGAACACAACCTTGGCCCCAGTTTAGACCTAGGAATGGAACCCAGCAAAGTGCCAGGGGTCCATCCAAGGGGCTTCAAAACCATTAAGCAAGGTCTGAAACAGACCCATTCATAACATATAAAAAATACAACCTATTCCCATATGGGGGATTATAATCCCGACAGGATCCAATAGGGGAAAGTGGCAAACATATTATCTAAAACAATGAGCCCCCCCAAAGCCCCACTGTGCAGCCAGCTAGCGCATCCCTCAACAGAAGAACAAGCAATATACAAAATATAAATGGTAGTCTGATTACTGTGGAGACCCATGGCTCAGTCTTACATCTTGACTGGCGTGGCACTAGATCCAGTGTGCACTTTGAAAATCCAAGGTCCATTGAAACATGTCCCAAGACATGGTCGGGTAAACAGCAAGTCAACAGATGGTGAGACAACAAATAGACAGCTTTGGGGGCTAAACAGGAGAAGGACTAACATAGGGGCCCGGAAGTAATACAGTGTGTCCACACAACAGCCAATAGTCAGGCATTGCCACTTACCCCTAGGAAAGGGAATAGTTAAATACAGTCCAGAACCACTAGGACCGCTTGTCCTGCAATTTAACAGCTCCATAATCCAGCAATGAAAACTGGGCCAGTAGGTGATTAGCTTGGTTGGTTGACTATGTGGGCTGTCAGCACAGCCCAGTAGGAGGACAGAGTTTCTCGAGATGAAAAACTCCTCCCAGCTAATGCTATCTCCTGTGAACCATACTGAGTGAATAGGTAACAGTTAAACAAACTCAGAGCAACCAGAACTGGGATATTTCAGGGGAACACCCTCGTCAATCAGCGGGATCCAGTCATTCATAATCAAGGCTAGACAACAAACATGTTACTTATCACGTAACTGGTACAGTGAACCATGTCAAAGATTGCCCCTCCACTGCCGCTGATTCTTCATCCACCCAACATTCAACCTTGAGGTATTTTGTGAACTATTTTGTAGGTTTGCCTGGTGGTCAATTCACAGCTTTGCTGGATATAAGAAAGTGAAAGACCAGCCCAAGGTATGGTGCTGTGACTTTACGGAGTTGAACTTCTGCCGTAAGACTGTAGATCCCTGCTGTAGTCCTAATAGATGGATACACGGCTGTTGTCTACCAGGCTAGGCCATTGTGCTTTAACAGCAAGTAGAATTTTCTCCTTGTCAGTAAATCATAAATATTTAATTAAGCAATGCAGGGGAAAGTCTCCTGGCTTGGGCAGGGGGCCAACACGGTGTACCCTCTCAATCTCATAGTGCAGGGCTTTAGAGTTTAACTTCAGGTGTTGCACCAGACATTTCTGTAGCCCCTTCACAGGGCTCTTCCCCTTGATGCCTTCAAGAAACCCTATGATGCACAGATTTGATCACCAAGATCTGTTCTCTTGCTCGTCGACCTGGTTCTGTAATTCCTCTAGTGACGCCTTCATGATGTTGCAGTCACATGAAACAAGGACCACCGTATCTTCTAATTTGCTTACCCACTTTTCCAACTCCTCGATATGGGCAGACTGAGAGGTGGTCGTTTCGGAGAGTCCGGTTACCACAGATTGCAGGTGAGAGATTTGGAGCGTTATGTTTGTGAATCCTGCCTACATCGCAGCCTGCATATTTGCCAACATGGCAGGGACTGCAGCCAGAGACTGCTCTAAATCTGACATACCGCACTCCTCCATGGCTGTTTGGGCCTGCAACCATGTGCAGGCTTCTGGCCCAGAGCACTGTTCTCTCAGAGCCTTTAAGGTGTCGAAAGTTAACTTCAGCTGCTTACTTTTCTACTTGCCCGATGCCACTGACCTGTAGGAACCTCAGTGTGATGAAGTAGCCACTCTACCTGAAGGATGGTTTATAAGTTAGGTGTATTTAAAAGATTTGTCCAAGGAGCTCAGCTAGACCACATTCGACATGCTACAGTGTGACAGGGAATAGCCCTGTCCCTTGTTTTGGACCCTCTGCTATTCTCTTAAAACTACTGTTGCAACAGTTCTCCTATTCTGTATACTATCCTAATGTTTCTAGTCCTGAGGTTGGCCACCTCTGGGTGCACCCCCCCTTCTTCTTCTCTGTCTCTGCTATTGCTGTTTTCTTGCTTGGTCCAATAAAAACAGGTCTTACACTTTCAGGTCTAAATATGACCTTGTGCTATGTAGCTTAAGAACAGGAACAGTTTAGTCCCTAAAGTAAGTAATAACCGTGTGTACACCAGTCATAATAATGAATTAAAGAAGCTAGCCTGAGGAGGAAGGGTCTATACCTTATTACTGGCTGGCCAACGGTGCCAAATGTAATAACTGAGTGTTTTTCCCAAATCTGAGAGAACAAAGTATTTTTTGTTCAAGAATCGTCCATCAGGTTGTTGCCATGCGCTAACTAGTATGCGCACAGCTACGGTTAGAATACCGGCATTAGAGCATTCATTTTGTTCTGTTTTATAGTGCCCCTTCCTGTACAAATGCACCCCGTGCAGAAAAAAAAGTGGTGCAATATTCCTGTTACAAGGAGGTGCCCGGGTAGCATATTGTATAGAGTGAGACTACGAGCGCTGGACTCTCCTACAGAGAGAAGCTCTGCAATGTAAATTTCTCTCCCATCGAGTCTGCGAATTCTGGACCTAAAGAATCCTACAACAGACCACAGAAGCATATTCTATACACTTGTATCCTTTTTTCTTTTGCAGCAAAAAGAGTTGAGAATGGCATATGTAATAAGTAACCAGTACATAAAAATGAACAAGTGGAGTGAAATGCAAGCCATCGGCTGTACATTCAGCTGTAAGGAAGAAAAAGGGTACATTTTACTGTGCTTAATCTACAATAGCACATTACTAGATATGCCCTTGTTTTTAGGGATTTACAGCTAAATGTATACAAAAACAATCACTTACTGCTTGGGCTTGTTGTGAACGAAGGAGACTCCTACACTCTTTAGGTGTTCCCTGTTGCCATGTAGCTTTCTGTATGCTGTCATTATAGGGCAACAGCGGCCTCTAGTGCCTATTTTTATATTACATCTGCTGTCAATCACAGCAGGATGAAATGTTTTACATTTTTTTTGAGCTCTCCCTTGTTTAAACTTGTACCGCTTGCCAGAATATATTTGAATGCAACTAGTTAAGAGTGCCATAGTATTATATAAATTAAAAGGAGCCTTAAAAAAGATGTTTTAAAATGTTGATGATGCTGATAGCACCTGACTTGGTGGGCGGGTATAAAGAGGTATCCTGTTCTGCATGTTGTTAAATAGGGTCAGTGCTTTCTGACCAGCATGATAATGATAATCATAATAATAATAATAATAAGCTTTATTTTTAAGCGTCTTTCAAGTACCAAGGCGCTTTACAATAATAAAACATGATTCCATAAAAACAATTACATTAATATACTGTATAAAACAACAATTACAGATGGTAACAGTTCACTGGTATGCCTGAATCCACAGAAAAGTGTTAAGTGCCTGTTTAAAGCTCCCACGGTTGCGCATTCCAGAAGCTGACGGGGCAGAGAATTCCAGAGGGTGGGGGCCGCGAACATAAATGCATGGGCACCAGAAGATTTCAAAATTACCCTCAGAATCTCCAGCAACCCCTCATCAGCTGAGCAGAGCTGTCGCACAGGGGTGTAGGGAATCAGGATCTCTTTCAAGTAGTCAGGGCCAAGTCTGTGTAGGGCTTTGTAGGTCAATTAACCTACCGTAAAGGTGATCCACCACTGAATCGGCAGCCAGTGCAGATTGTGCAGCACAGGAGTAGTCTGTGACCTCCGAGACACCCTGGTCAACAGTCGAGCAGCAGCGTTCTGCACTAGCTGCAAGTGGTGGATATCAACCCCAGGAAGCCCTAAGTAAAGGAAGTTGCAATAGTCAAGGCGCAAGGTCACAAAAGCATAGGTGAAGGACCGAGGGAGTCCTACCACTGAGGTGGAAACTGTTTATTAAAGTTTGCCACAGTTGTGAAGAGTTTAATTTATTTACATTGTTTAATGTTTATTTTGCTCATAGTTTGAGCCTTTTTATTTATTTTCTTTTTCTTTGTTTATGGAGTAAATAAACATTGTACCAGGACAACAATGCATTGAACTTTATATCTGGTTGTTGTGTCCATCAGTTATCCCACTCCCTATTACATGCAGCATTAGCCAAGCCCCCCCGAGCCTGTTTATTGTTCATGGCCATGGGCAGGGGTCACGGCCTACTGGGTTGCAGCACAGTCGGCAGGCATTACCATTGTAAATGTCAGGCCAGACCAGGGGAGGGAACAAGGTACAGGGAGGTGCTGTTGGTCGGCGAAGGGGAGATATACCAATATTCTACATCTGATCAAGACAGCAATAACCACCTGTCCCTCAAAGCATTTTGTGTTAAGTTGTCATATGTCTGATGTAATTGCCATAGTATATTTGTGTATGTAACTGACACGCTCTGTAATGTACTCTATTGCCTTATCCAATGAATGTTTAATCTACAGTATACTCCTGCCAATGTATGTAATCTATGTCTGTAACTAATCCAGGTCACTCCTTAAAAAGGGACCTCCAGTCTCAGTAAGCTTACCCAGTTATCAAAATCTAAATAAATAAATAAGGGTGTGGGTGAACTCACTTGGGGGATAATTCACCCTTTACATCTTTGGCCCTGCCACTGTTTAGACTCTTCTTCCACTCATGTCTACACTATACTGAATGCTTCTGTGGCTGGTGATGGATGTCATTGTGTGGCTCACCATGCAGAATGCATATCTGTGTGGGCTTCAGCTCTGCAGTTGTCATACAGGATACTCACCCTACACCTGGGGCATTGTCCCACCAGTGACACTTTGGTGTGTCATGGTCTTTGCAGTCTATGGCTGTGTACGTACATACTGCTGGCATGCCACCCTGTGTTGGTCTATCGTGCCGTGGCATGCCTTCCATTGTGGAGTGGCATAGCCCCTGTGTTGCCAGCCAGGGCCACAGAGGGTTGGTAATATTGCTCACAGCCATGGTTGTGACCCATCAGTGTCGGTCAGGTCTGTTCTGCCATATGATTGTAACTCTGCATGCGTGGCTGTCATCAGGGGATTGGCATTAGCCACTGTAGTACTGGTACACCTCAGTGTCCTGCTGTGGGCATTATAAGCACCCATGATAGTCTTCCTGCCGAGGTGCCATCTCTGGTGCCATATGCACTATATGTCATGCCTTTGCAATGCAATGTAACCTGGCATCTGTGACACGTGGTCAGTGGAGGGTGGGGTGATTGGTGAGCGATGCATGCAGTGTTCTGTATGACATCAATATTGTTATGCAGAGGCCGTGGTGTCTCACCTGCACAGTGATGACAAGAGTATGATTACCGCACTGTACGGGTTGGGGGCAGGCATACACTCGGACTCAGTTGGGTCTTTGCAGGGCCAATGTCTTGCACTGGTTCTGTATGAGTGGTAGCCCTGTACATAGGGTGAGAAGGGTGCCTCCAGGAGGATCTGCATCCACACCAGTGCTATCACAGCAAGCAGGGTGCATAGAGCGCACTATCTGTGTACAAAACTCCAGAATTCACATAGTGCTCTGGCTGCTACACACAGTGTAGCATACTGATGCCGTCCATGGACAGCTGTGCTGTGTGTTACCCGTGTATGACTGGCCCAGACCCTGCAGCCAACAAGAGCAGTTCCTAGCTGTCTGTTGTCCTCAACACCTGTCTTAGGCTATGTGCTGCATGGTATGTGTGCAGGGCACAGGGTGTGCATGTGGCTCCCCACACCTCTGGCCATTCCACAGGTAATGGCACCCTGGCTTTGCACCACTGTTACTTCTGCTGCATTTCCAAATCTGGCATATCTGCCTGTGTTGATTGTACCTTGGATAGCTGTGTCCTTTTCTATAACAATACCCATTGTATGTGAAGTCCTCCACTGTGGGGTTCACCATGCTGCCTCTTGTATGCCACGGCCATTCTTCTGTGGCTGCTTGACTCCCTCCACCTATGTGTATTATGGCAGCTTATGAGTCAGCTAGTTGTACCTCTCTTCTGCACTTCATGCCACTCCTGTGTCCCTTGTCCTGTGTGCCCCACTAACTGAGTTCTTTGTCTTGATTTCCATGGGTGCCCATCAAGTGGGATGTTTCTGTCCAGACATGGTGGACAGGGAGGACAGAGACAATCTCCTCCAGTGACAATACCACCTCCTCAGGTTGTTGGTGAGGTGAGTTGAAGATAACACCATGGCCATCAGGGACCTCGCTGCAGTTCTGGCATCAGAGGACCCCTGATGTGGGACTGGCACTGGTAGTGGAATGGGTGTCTCCATTGGATTCAACTCCCCCGATGCCACTGTTTTGTTTTCCCCAACCCCATTTTGCTTTATGTTTCCAGTTTATTTTTGTTTGGTATGGCCTGTTGCCTGTTTCTTTCATTAAAGTTTATTTTTGTTACATATGCTACTGTGTCATGTGTATGTCAGTGCTGCCCCTCCTGCACCCACAGCCACCCCCAGTGTGCAGCTCTGTGCCCAGTGCACTAGTCATGGCTGAGCTACTGTATGGCACCCCTGTGTTCAGCCCATCCTTGGTGCTATTTTCAGAGCTGTGCTGCTGCACTGCACTGTGCAAGCACTTGTCATTTGCATGGCATGCAATCTGCCCTATAGTAGTAGGTTTTTGACTTGGTGCAGTGGTTTTGAAAACATTATGATCAGAGACCAGTGCAAGTGTAGCACAATGACTGCACATCCATACACTTCTGAATATCGGGGCATATGCCTCTAAGAGAGGGGATAATTTCAATGCAAAAATCAGAATGCAGGAAGATACAACCTTAACAATTGTTCTAGAATGTAACAGATTGGTACCAAAAGTTAAAAATGTTTTGTTGAAAAAATTGGTCAGTTTTGAAACACTGTTCAGCTGAAGGACTGTTCATGGTACAACGAAGAGCTACATGCAGCAGAGTATAAAAGTTGGACTTGATCTCTCAGAGTCATCTCAAACCTGAGAATGCACAATGGCCAATCTGGTTGCCAACATGTCTAGCTGGGTTTCATACCTGTGGACACTGTTCAGACTGCCATCATGGAATAACACGAATGGAACTCAATATATCGGAATTGAATGTTGAGGTTGAAGTCAAGGAATCTGTTGTATGTTATACAAGTTTTGTGGTATATGTGGCTGTCTGCTGATATTCCTGCATATACTGTTACTGTATTTATTACAGTAATGTTCCTGGAATGTTGGTTTGAATTTTGCTGCATTGTTTCCCATCTATGATTTTCAACAGACTGTTCTATATGAAATGTGAACAAATGGACTATAGAATTGAAGTAGACTGCTAGTCTTCCTTACCAACAGAATGATTTAGATAGCTCAAGAATGTATATGAACTAATAGGAACTTTAAGAAACGTGACATGGTTTATCATTGCATACTGACTGACTGTAAACATGAAGTATAGTGATTTTATATTTAATTGTTGCCACATTGCATTATTATGCATTCTATTTAAATTGCACTAGTCACTTTTAAAGGGTTCATGATGTGTCATTACTAATCCCATTAAGAATAACATCTTGCACCACAGCCAGAATTAAAGGAGACCACCAATAAAATAAATCCCATTGAAATTTTTTTCAAATGAACCAATACAAATACAGCATGATGACTACTCAAGGGGGAAGGTTTAGGCTGTTAGCCACACCCCCATGATGAAGATTCAGATTGACTCAAAGTGCAATGGCTCACTTTTATTTGTGAACTGTATCTTGTTTTTGTACTAATAAAATGCACTTGCTACAGAACTTTTGGCTTTGAGTGTGCACTGTATCTTGTTTTTGTACTAATAAAATGCACTTGCTACAGAACTTTTGGCTTTGAGTGTGCTGTTGTTTGTGGAGAAGTTCAAGATTTGCTTTATGCAGGAGCACCTACATGGTAGAGTGCACAGCTCTTGGAAGTATGTCAGCTGTGAACATTGTGGTATTGACAGTAAAATACATATACCTAGAAAGTATGGAGGGGTCATAGGGATCAGCACACATTGGAAGAATGATTTATTCACACAGTATAGTAGAGTTATGTAAGAACTTACCGTAACAGTAGATCTTTGAGAGAAT
The DNA here is from genome assembly GCA_016271365.2 of Neoceratodus forsteri. NCBI lineage: Eukaryota > Metazoa > Chordata > Ceratodontiformes > Ceratodontidae > Neoceratodus > Neoceratodus forsteri. The sequence continues at coordinate 221,457,118 of CM028135.1, forward strand.
CTCTTGCAGCAAACCACAGCTTTGGAACTATAACCATCTGGCACTAGGACCACATAGAAACCTTTTAGCTAGCAGTCTACTGAGGCCACCCATGACGATGACGTCAGCCGACATCGCCATTTCTATATATATGTGGGCAGACCCACGCCCTCCTCAATTCTCCCACCGGAGACCAGACGTAAAGGATGTCCACAGAAGGAAGCAAGGCAGCGCAGAGGTTCCCACCACTGGAAGACAGAGACAGCAAGCAAAATACTCTCGAGAAGGAGACAGACACAGAGGACCGAGGAGGATAGAGGGAAGGATGGCATGGCTTGCTAAAGAGATTCTCTCAAAGATCTACTGTTATGGTAAGTTCTTATATAACTGCACTATCTTCATCAGGGATATCTCTTGCAGCAAGCCACACCTTTGGAATGAATTCCAAGCAGTTCTAACATCAGACCAGTCTGGGTGGTCCTTCATACAGTGAACATAATACTTGATTATTCTGTGTACTTCTATGGTATGGAGCAATGCAAAATGATCCATCTCTGTACAGCCCCACCTGTCAAACAGGTCTTCTATGACCGAGGTCAGCAGCACCCATTCATGCATCTTGGATTATGAGTGAGTGAGATTGTCCACCAGGGTGTTTTGCATGCCTGGAACATGGATGATTGAAAGCTCTAGACCATGTTCTAGAGCCCTGTACCATACCCTCATCACTTCCCGGCACAGAGGGTACGAATGAGTCTCCTTTGTTCACTGATGTAATGGACTACACTGGTGTTGTCCATCTGAACCAGCAGATGTCCTGAGGACAAGAGAGTCTGGAAGGCTTGAAGGGCATACAAAATGGCCCTCATCTCCAGGACCTTGATGTGTAGGGTAGCCTCCACTGGGGACCATGTCCCCTGAGTCTGATGAGACCCCGTATGAGCCCCCCAACCTGACCCCAGGGCATCCAATGTGAGGATCTACTGAGGGAAGGAAGGAGGAAAGGAACCTCTTTCAATAGGTTGCTGGGTTCCATCCACCATTACAGCACCTTTTTGATTGGGGAGGACTAAAACAGGCTGCTCAAGATCATCAGATTGCTGATCTCATTGGACCCTTAGCATCCACTGGGGAACCCTCATGTATAACCTGACTAGAGGCACAGTAACAATAGCCACAGCCACCAGACTCAGGAGCCTCAAGAAGGTTCTGGTTATTACATTCCAACTGCTGTAGAACAATTATTGCCCTCTTGACCTGTGGCAGGAAGGCAAGGCCCTGAGCCATGTCCAGCACTGCCTCAATATACTGAAGACACTGACCAGGAGTCAGGACTGACTTGGGCAGACTGACCGTGATGCCCAACATCTGGAACAACTGAATGGTGCACTGCAAAGTTTGAATCAACAGGCACCAGAACGGTGCTTTGAGCAACCAATCATCCAAGTAAAGGAAGATGTGCAAGCCCTCCCTCTTGAGCACAGCCACTGCCACTGCCAGACTCTTGGTAAAGACCCAGGGCACTGAAGACAAGCCAAATGGCAAGGCTTGAAACTGGTAATGCTCCCCTGGAAGTGGAACCTGAGGTACTGCCGGTGGGGGACAAACACCTTGATATGCAAGTACACATCCTGCATGTCCAGAAAACAGATCCAATCTCCCTGATGCAGCAGGGGTAATAGGACCTGGATGTAGGAACTGAGGTTCCTTAGGATATGAGCTGCAAATCCCTTGTGGATTTATTGATGAGGAAGAAGTGGGAATACAACCCCTGTTCTCTGATGCACAGATTCGATGGCTCTTTTTTGTAACAAGGTCTGAATTTCCCCCCAGCAGCACAGGAATGTGATCTGGTGGGTAATGAGACTGAATAGGAGGACACTCTGGAGGCCAGTCTAGAAGTTCCAGAGTGTGACCGTGTTGTATGATTTATAACACCCAGGCATCTGTGGTGATCTCCCACCGCTTGTTGAGGTGGAGGGAGAAGTGACCCCTGACCACTTCCTCCTGAAGATCTGGAGGTCAGGGGTCTAACAAGGAGTCAGGTTGAGGTGGTACCTGTGGCCAGGGCCACACTATCTTGTCTGAACACTTTGGAAGTTGGGGCCAGAGGGATGGACAAGACTGAGGTTGCACAACACTTGGCTGGGGTTCTGGTGCCTGGCTTAGACTTGTTGTAGACCCAGTGAAAGGGCATCTTCTGGGGACCATTTGACTGGATATGATTAAGAGAGTGAGCTGACTGCAGGATCCTGCCTGAGGCCTGCAGGTTGGAAAGGATTTCTTGCACATCTGCCCCAAAGAGTTTATAGCCTTTGAAGGAGTCATTCAAGACAGACTGTTGAACTATGGCAAAACCAGACACCCCAAGTCAAGAATGCCAGCTGAGACAAATGCCCACTGCAACTGCCCTCATGGAAGCATCAATAGCATCACAGGCTGACCCCTCTTGAAGGGCCTGGAGCAACGTTTGCTTCTGGGTACCCTCTAGGAGAGATTCTGCAGCAGCTTTGGCTATTCTCCAGAGAGAATTTTGGTATTTCACCATATGGCCAATATAGTTACTAGTGTATGGGTGTGTGCTTTGCTTGATTGTTAAAGATTTAGGTTTCCCTTTTGTTGTTGCACCCTTGTATTCCATCTGGTGCTGTCTCAGACTGGTCTTGCCAGCCTAGGAGATGTGCTGGTGCCGTAGCCTTCCCTGTATTACCTATGCTGCCTCTCAGCTCCTCAACCTTCACCCCTTTACCAACCTCCCAGTTTCTGGTATTGCAGTGAGATGCTGTAGGGAGGCCAGTATTACTAGAAAGCATTTGGTTTATTGGGTGCTGAGGGCAGCTGAGGAGGGGACGGTGAGCAGCACTGAGGCTGTCTTGTGCAGGAGATGCCCTGGGTGCAAATAGACCTAAAGAGAGGCTTGACGTGTTTAGTTTCCATACCCAGGGCTCTCACTGGACTGAGTTGGCAGGTAGCTAGAGGACTAGCTGTGTCCTCTAATCTCCTTTGGGCAGTGCTTTGCAATGCCAGGTCAATGAGAAACAAGACCGCTAGTTTTGCGGACTTGATTTCTTCTGTGAGCCTGGCTTGCATCATGGAGACCTGGCTGGGTGACATTGCGGGCCCTGTTTTTGAGGCCGCCATTCCCACTGAGTATACTGTAGTGCACTGTCTGAGGAAGGATAGCAGGGGTGGGGAAGTGGCCATCATTTTTCGATCCAGTCTGGGCTTCTCAGTGCACCCAGTTGGTTGCACCCCATCTTTTGAGTGTATCGCCGTGTGTAGGGGTACAGGTGCAGGTTGTAGGATTCTCCTCATTTACTACCCCCCCGAGGTGGGAGGGGAATTCCTTCAGGAGCTAGCAGACTTCATTGTCAACCAGGTGTTGGCGTCCCCCAGGCGCTTAATCCTGGGGGACTTCAATGCTTGGGTCAATGACGAATCCTCAAGTTTTGGTTATGACCTCCTCCAGTTGATGCAATCACTGGGCCTGTCAGAAGTGGTTGCTGCTGCTACCCATCAACACAGCCACACACTCGATCTGGTGTTCCAGCTGGGTCTTGAGATTGACAACCTCAAGATCAGTCAGGTCATTTGGTCTGACCATTGCCCATGGAGTACAGGGAGTTCAGTTTTGGGGTCCCCCCTGAAAGTCCCTCCCTTGTGGAGATGGTCAGCTATTGCTCTTTAAGGGGTGTTGACCCAGAGGGACTACTGGCATTGGCTGACCTATCTAGAGTTGATGCAGCATGTGCAATTGGCACTGGAGAGGCTGAGGCCACCTATAATAGGGTGGTTGCTGAAGCTCTAGATGCCATCGCACCAGTCTGCATATGACCCAGATCTTCTCATTTGAGCTCCCCTTGGTTTGATGGGGATCTCAAGGAGATGAAGATCAGGGGTCGGAAGTTGGAGCGTTCCTGGTGGAAGACCTGGCTGGAGGCCAACAGGCTGGCCCTATGTGCTCACTGTGTTGAGTACCAGGGGGCAATTTCCCATAAGAAGGCAGAATTTCTGTTCAGGGAAATTGCCATGGGGAGAAACAGACCTTCTCAGCTGTTTCGGATAGTGGACATGCTTTTACATCCTACCTGTCTCCAGCCGAAAAAAGCTTTTTCAACCACTTTATGTGACGAGTTTGCTCTGTTTTTCTCCAACAAGGTGTAGGCCATGTGGTCTGGGATTCTGCCGGGGAGGCTTTTGCCTCACAGTGGTCGAGTTGGAAGTTTCAGAGGCCCTCTGTTTGCCTGAGAGGAGTTTAGGCCAGTGGAGGTGTCTGAAGTGACTAAGGTGATCTTGGAGCTGAAGCACACCTTTTGCAAACTGGACCCAGCACCGATGCATTTCTTAATGGGAGGTGTCGATGTCGTTGGCCCGGTGTTCGCCAGGATTGCCAGGTGTTCTATGGCAGAGGGGGTCTTCCCAGTTGCTTTGAAAGAAATACTGGTGAAGCCCCTCCTAAAGAAATCTTCCCTTGACTTAAACATCCTGGTAAATTACCGTCCGATCTCCAACCTGCCATTCTTGAGCAAGGTTGTTGAGAAACTAGTGGCACATCAGCTAGAGGATCACCTGGTGTCCTCTGATATCTAAGAGTCTTTCCAGTCAGGTTTTGGGGCTAGACACAGCACTGAAACTGCTCTAGTGAGAGTGCATAATGATCTGCTCAGGGCTAGAGATAGAGGGTACAGGTCAGTTCTTGTGCGTCTCGCTCTCTCTTCAGTTTTTGACACTGTGGATCACGTTGTGCTCCTTGATTGGTTCTGTGAGTTTTGTGGACTCGCCGGTACTGTCACCAAATGGTTTGAGTCCTATCTCTCGGACAGAGTGCAGCAGGTGGTGATGGGGAATTTTTCCTCCTCCACAATGCCTCTGTTTTGCAGAGTACCTCAGGGCTCGATCTTGTTGCCAATGTTGTTTGCAGTGTACATGCTGCCCCTGGAAGAGAACATTCAACAATACAGTGTGGCGTTTCACTGCCCATGCAGACCATACTCAATTGTATTTGTCTTTTGCACCCGGAGCATCGGGAGTGGTCAATGTGCTCAACAGCTGTCTGGTTAAAATCAATGACTGGATGGCTTCCAGCTGGTTAAGACTCAACCTGGCCAATACTGAAGTATTGGTGATTGAGCCGGGTCATGGGTGTGATGGTCTGCCACCAGGGGCTGACTCTGGGCTTCTTCTGGGGTCTGCTCCGTTGGTGGTTTCTCAGAGGGTGCAATATCTGGAAGTGATCCTTGATTGCAGACTGACCATTGAAGATCAGGTGTCAGTTGTAGTCAGCAGTGGTTTTTACCACTTGTGGAACATTGCCCACATTAAGCCCCTCATTCTGCCCGAGGACCTGCCAACACTAGTGCATGCCTTTGTGACTTCTAGGCTTGACTACTGTAATGCTCTGTACTTTGGGGTCATGGGAGGGACCCTCTGCAGGCTGCAGCTAGTGCAGAATGCAGTGGCCCAGCTGCGGATGGGCCTTTTGAGGTCCAGTCATGTGACTCCAGTCCTGCGTACTCTGCACTGGCTGCTGGTCAGGTGGAGGATCCTTTTCAAGGTGGGTCTTCTCACCTTTAAGGCCCTATATGGGTGGGGTCCTGGTTATGTCTGAACTCCTGACACTGGTGGCCTCTGTGCACTCCCTCCACTCCTCTTCGAGGGGCCAAACGGACGTTCCAGGGTTTGGCTCAAGACCTCGGGTGATCAGGTGTTTAGTGTCACTGGGCCGATCCTGTAGAACTTGTTACCACCTGCAGTCAGGGAGACTCCTTTGACTGAGGTATTTAAGGATAAGCTAAAGGCCCACCTCTTCAACCTGGCATTTGAGTGTTAACATCTTTATTTTAGTTTTGGCCAGTTCCCTGAAGACTGATTCCTGAAACCCTGTTTTATTTTATTTCTTTGTATTTTAATTTTGTAATGGTTTTAATGAGCTTTTATTATGTCTTAATTAGCTACTGCCTGTTCTTGCTTGTGTATGGCACCCAGAGCCCCTGGGAGTGGGCACCTTATAAATAAAATTACCTTGCCTTGCCAAATTGCTAGGGTGGCAGAGGCAAAATTCTCTTTGTCCATTAGGTCAAGCTTTCTGGATTCCTTGTCTGGAGGAAAATAACTAAGATGCTTGGACCTCTTGATCCTATCATGGGCCACATTTATTTATTTATTTAGCTTTTGTTAACCAGGTAAGTACACTAGACAAGACAATTGCCTATTTTCAGGTACAACCTGGGAGAGTACAGGAAATTACATACTTACATACTTAGGACAACATGGTACATAATTAGGAATGAAATTACAAGTCACAGGACAAAAAGGTACATAATTAGGAAAAAACTTGCATGTCACGTGTGAACATCATAATGCAGAATACACACAGGTCTTGTGAGGCAAATTTTAGTTAGAATAAGCATGACAGAGTAATGGTATGTGCCAGTTTGGAGCAGTACAAAGGCAAGGATTGGTAGCAAGCAGGCACAAAACTATCAACATAAGGGCCACTGTTATGCATAAGGGCTGAGTGCAAACATTATATCACGGGGGTTTTTGACAACCGCTGGCTGATGTGAGTTTGAGATGGTTCCATAGGGAGAAACGCAGGCAGCCCTGAGATGGGGCAATAGGGACCTGGGCAGGGAAGGTGTTCCACAGTTTGGGGGCACACGCTGCGAAATCCCTTCCACCTATTTGAGTCCTAGTCACAGGTACCTTGAGTGTGGCAGACCCCTGAGACCTAAGATGGTAGGAAGAGGGAACAGTTAGGGCAAGCAAACTCGCCACCCCTGGGGGGGTGCCAGTGCTTAGGACCTTTCCTGTGAAGCAACCAAGGACAAAGTCAATATGCTTTGAGGGAGAGAGCCAGTTTAGCTTGCTATAGAGATCGCAGTGGTGAGTAAGCCAGGGGGCCGCTAGAGCGAAGTGGCAGACATTGTTGTAGGCAGTCGACCACCTAAAGAGATGGACTTTGGTGGTGCGGTCAAACAGCAGGAGCCCATAACATAGCGAGGGGAGAAGCACACCTCTGGCAAGAGCAATACGTGCAGCCGGAGTGAGGTTATTTTTTGCTCTATAGGCCAGATCCAGTTTACAGCTGACAGTTTTGCATGTGTTCTGGATATGGTGGCCAAGGTCAAGCTGCGGGTCCAATGTTACTTTAAGGTACTTAAAGTTGTCCGTGATTGGGATCGGGACGCCCCCATTTCTGAAGACACAGAATGGCACAGGGGAGGCCTTAATCTTAGCCAGGGACCCAAAGAGCATGGCCTGGTTTTTTTTTAGATTAAGGATTAGCTTATGGGTCAGAATCCATGTCTGAATATTACTTATGTCATCACTCAGGTGGCTGTTAATGATCCCCATCTCTCAGGAGTGAGACAGGATGACCAGATCATCTGCATAGAGGATTAGTTTACAGCGAGCAGTGGCTGCAGGGAGATTATTAATGAAAATGGAGAAAAGCAAGGGGTCCAAGGACACAGCCTTAGGGGACCCCCATAATTACTGGGATGGGACCCAAGAGCTCTTTGCCATATTTAACCCACTGCATTCTACCGTGTAGATAGTTGAAGAACCAACTGAGAGCAGCGGTGGATAGGCCAATTGATCTTAGCTGAGTCGATAGCATGGCATGATCAACCAGGTCGAAGGCCTTTGAGAGATTTGTAAAGATAGCCCCAGAAAGTTTGCCTTGGTCCATGGCCTCCGTAATCAAGCTGAGACAGTAACGAGGGCTGAGGAAGTACCATGCCCCTTCCTGAATCCATGCTGTACAGAAGACAGTATATCATGTGAATTTAAGTACTCTGAGAGTTGCCTGCCACAACTTTTTCCAGGAGTTTGCTAGCCACAGATAGGATGGATATGGGGCGATAGTTCTCTATCAGTTTAGGGTTCCCTGTTTAAGGATTGAGACCACCCTGGTGACCTTCCATATTTCTGGGATAACGCCAGTTGACAGTGACAAATTGAAGATGTGTGCCATCAGAGGGGCAAGCTAGGGGGCACCAAGGCTGAGGAGCTTTGGTTCCAAGCCATCTTGGCCAGCACTTGAGAAAGGGGAGAGTCCAGCGAGCAGTCTCCACACCTCTTGCACCACCACTGCCCTGAAAAGAAAGGGAGGACGGGGTGGCAATGGTGCTGTGGGCTGGTCGTCGCTGACACCACCACCATTGGGAAATGTTGAGGTGTAATCAGACAGATCAGAGAAATAATGATTGAAGGAGTTGGCAATGGTTTCTGAGTTGTTGCAGCTGGAACCATCAATTGTCATGTCAGTGGTCTCTGCACTCTGTGTACCACTCATTATGTGTTTAATATTTCTCCAGAACCTCCTTGGGTCCCTAGCCGAGTTCAGTAATGCAGATTTGCAAAACTCACTTTTGGCTACCCTTATGTTCTTTTCGCACTCATTTCTGAGTTTCCTGTATTTCTGAAAGATAGCCTGGTCAGCCGTGGCCTTAAACTTGGCCCAGCACTTATCTCTAGTTTTGAGGAGGGCTAAGAGGCTGCCATGAAGCCATTTTGTAGCTGTTCCCCTGACCCTCCATCTGATGAGGGGGGCATGCTTCTCCTGAAGGCCCCTTAGAGAGATGAGGAAGTGACTGACAGTAGATGTGGAGTCCTGAGCATTCCATACTGCCGACCAGTTAGTGTACTTAATATCATTATGAAAGGAGATCAGATCGAACCTAGAGTAGTCTCTGATCTGGATCATTTTATGTGGTATTTTCAGGAGTGGGCTTCTCCAAACACAGTACATCAGGGAGTGATCAGAGATAGAATCATGCAGGATACCAGACGAGCTGATCCCATCTGGTCTGTTAGTCAGGAACCAGTACAGGAGGGAGCTCTTACCACCATTTGTAGAGCACCTGGTAGGGTCCTTGACAAGCTGTGTCAAAGAGAGACCGGCAAGTAACAGCTCAAAGGCTTTGGTGTTACCACCCAGCCAATTAAGGTTAAGGTCATCCAGGATGATTAGCCCATTCTGCCGTGTTACAGCACCAGCTGTGTCAAGGAGGCCAGTCAGTCCCTCAATGCCTCCCTTTGGAGGATTGTAGGTGTAGACAATATGTATCTTTTTTGACATCCCTAGTAACAGCACCGTGTGCAGTGTCTCACAGGGGGGCTGCACTGTCTGTTGACTGGGTAGGGCAGATAGGTTAAGATGGCTCCTGTAGTAGACCAGGATACCACCACCCCTCTTTTTTCCCGGATGATCACGTCTGATGAGGTCATACCCAGGGAGGCTACACACAGAATTTGGTGTAGCAGGTTTCAGCCAGGTTTCTGTAATGCCAAGGATGTCTGAACTATGTCAAGTTACCCAGACATGAAGTTCCGTCAGATTGGGCAGGAGACTTCTGATATTAAGATGGGCTATTTTCAGCCCTTTTACCGCCGACCAGCCCACCAGTGTTGAGGAGGACTGGAGTGGAGGTCCTGGGTTTAGCTCTATGTCCCCTGCTAGCACAAGAGTCACCAGCAGGAGCCAGAATAGATGTCTTAAGGGAGGGGATCTATCCTTGGTCTGTGACTTACGGTCATAGCGCTTGACCACACGGGCAGGTCTCAGAAAGCTCCTCAGGTTGAGACTACCGAGGACCCAGGGCAGGGGTGAGCCCTCTGCTAGAAGGTTGGAGAAAGTGAAGTCAGTCTCCACCGGTTGAGTACATGTACACCGGGGTTCTCCCTTCGAAGGATCACCCGCACTTGTGAGCCAGGGGATCCAAGGAGCAGTAAGGATCACAAAGGCGATGGCGCCCAGGAGTAACTGGAGCAGGACTAGCTTTGGTAGGAGCTCAGGGAATCCCATGTCAGCACCAGGACAGATGTCAGGTTGTAACAGGAAGGGGACTGCTACCATGAGGTCACCAGTGGATGACAGTAAGGCCTCCCATGGATGGGCACGTAGCTTGGTACCGCTGGTTTGTTGATGCTCTTGTCCTCACTTCCACCGGATCAAGACCCAACCCTGCACCTATTATAAGCTGAGATGCAACACAACTCAGCGGGGGAAGGTGGGACGCAGGACAGTTCCGTTCGGGTATTTAATAGGCTGGCAAATAGGGCAGAGAACTATAAGTTAATTTGGTACCTGACTAATCACTTAGTCTGAGCACCCCACCACGCTAGAGCTGGGTACGTCTGAATGTCCTGTTACTATCTTCTAAACAAATCAAGCTAATATAGTATTGTTTGACAAAATCTGTTAGCTGGCTCGTTAAGGCCCTAGAGCAAGTATTAATCATAAGGCAGACGTCAGACAAGGGTTTGAGCAGACTAGCAGACAGAGCAATAGGCACAGTGCAACCTTTCTGGCAAGTGTCTAGTTTAACACCGAGAGACTAGAGAATACCAGGCAGGTTGACAGTCTAAAGGCAACCAGATTTATTATGCAGGCAGAGATAGGCTGACAGGATTAAGTTATGTTGGCACAGGTATTAATTATGCAGGTCTAAAGGCAACCAGATTTATTATGCAGGCAGGAGATAGGCTGACAGGATTAAGTTATGCTGGCAAAGGAATTAGTTATGCAGGCAAAAGATAGGCTGAACAGGATGTACTTATGCTGGTAAACAACAAGCAGACTGGATTAAATTTTTCTGTTATGGAAGAAAAGTCAGACAGGCTATATGTTGATTATACTGGCAAGAGGAGATCACCACAGAGCTTTTATCACAATGTTCAGACAGTCAGACAGTTTACAGTCTAGGTGAATAGGCACTGCGCTGTAGCCAGAGGGAGAAAACTGAGAGGCTACAGGGTGATCATTGAGCAGCTGCTCTGGTCCCACCCCAACTCAGTTCCAATTGGCCACGGGTAAACTGAGGGCGTGGTTATCTGGCATTTAATGGGAGGAGGGAACGGGGTCGGTGGGTGGGCGAAAATCTAGAACAGATGAGCTGCTTCTCCGGTGCAGCTCCCAGCCCCTCCAACAAACCCCGCAGTTCCCAAAAACTCTCCACCAACTGACCTGACAATTCTTGCAGAATTATTCAGTGGGGGAGGTCCGCCCGGTTTCCCGGCGCCTTGACCCCACGGTGAATGGCTTAGGCAGTGCAGGGGGCCAGAGCCGCCTGCTCCCCTGAAATGAGTTGCAGTCAATTTAAAAAAGCAGATGTCTGTACAGCCTTTTACCCTTGGCTGCCCAAGCGTCACAGTATTTAGTGCCCAATCGGCGCTTCTGCCTTTTTTAAATGGCAGTTTGGCACCAATTTCCGACTGCACACAGATTCAGCCAGTAGGAACAAAGGCAGGCATGGTGATCGAACTCAGGTAGGCGAAAGTCCAGAAACAGATGAGCTGCTTCTCTGGTGCAGCTCCCAGCCCCTCCAACAAACCACTCAGTTCCCAACAACTCTCCACCAACTGACCCGACGATTCTTGCAGAATTATTCAGCGGGGGAGGTCCGCCCGGTTTCCTGGCGCCTTGACCCCGTGGTGAATGGCTTAGGCAGTGCAGGGGGCAAGAGATGCCCGCTCCCCCGAAACGAGTTGCAGTCAATTTAAAAAAACAGATGTCTGTACAGCCTTTTACCCTTGGCTGCCCAAGTGTCACAGTATTTAGTGCCCAATCAAGGCTTCTGCCTTTTTTAAATGGCAGTTTAATGACCATGGATTCCATCTGAGGTTGCTCCCCAAAGAAGGGTTTCCTTGAGGTGTCCCGGTACAATTTATGGGCTTTCCTGGTCATGGCAGGGATCATGTTTGGCCTGTACCATGCAGCCATAGTGGCATCTTCATAGCCATCTATTAAAGGAGGAATTATGATAGGAGTGGAGTATGATAACTCCAGGTACAGCAATAGGTTCCTCCAGACAATGTCCTACACCTCTGCCTCAAAACCCATGGCAGCCTGGAGCTGCCTCATGATGGCAATAAAAGATGGGTCATTGGGGGGGCCATGGTGTGTAATTCACAGAGTCCCCTCCCAGAGGAGACCAATGAGGATAATTGAGTGGTGCCATCCTCATCATAATCATCGCCCTCATCATCATCTCCTTGCAGGAGATCAGGGTAATTCTCATCCTCATTGCCATGTCTGAAGAAGGTACCAATGGCATGCAAGAGCATGGATGAGTCAGACATGGCACCATAGGAGGTGTCAGAGTAGGAATGGGCATGGTAGGCCCTGGCATCACAGGCCCCAGCATCGGTGGCCCTGATGGAGGGGTGAGGCGCATGAATTCCCAAAAAGAAAGTAACATGGTCTGGACATCGATGACAGGCAGCACTGGAGTGGGCTGCAGCATCAGTAGTAGAAACTGAGAGCCTGTAGGCATTGACAGAGTGGGCTGCGATGTCGGTGAGGGCAACTGAGGGCCTGGCACCAGCAAAATGGGTTGAGGCATCAGCGGCAGGAGCAGGGAGTGGGGAGCCTGATGTCACCAGATTCGCTTTAGATGTCGACAGGAAGGACTGGGTTCCCATCATTGAAGAAGCAGTCTGGGGCAATGACAGGGGGAATCTGTGTTCCCAGCATCAAAGCACAGCACACAGAAGGGACCGTGGACATTGCCAGGAGGAGACAGGTGCCCAAAGGGATATGGGCCAGGGTAGACCAAGGGAAAGCCAAATGAGAAGCCTAGTTTTGGGCCTGAGAAAGGGCCATGGGTGGTGCCAGAGGGGGTAGGACTCCAGTCAACGATGGACCCACACCTGCCGGGGTCGCACCAGAAGAGTTCCCTAAAAGTATGTCTACTGAGAAAAGGGGCTGAAACAGCATGGGCTGAGAGAGTGGCAGGGGCAAAAGTGGGCCTGGTGCCAAAGCTCCCTCACCTGACAGGGAAAGGCAGGGAGAGGGAGCAGAAAATGCTGAGCATGCAGAGGAAAGGGTGTAAGTTGCAGCAGAGGTTGACACCAGAGACGACGATGACCCAGCTGCAGCAGGCACCTTACGCTATGACCTCATACAAGTCGGGGAGGACCAGTCTTGGTGTTTGTCCTTCACCTGGTGTTTGTGCTTCCCGGCCGACTTGAGGCCTGGGAAGATGGGGAACCCGAAGACAGGGAGGCAGAGGAGCTTCTGGCCTGGAGCTCCTTTCTATGGCCTTCACTTGCTTCTTCAACCAGCAGGAATTTCTTGAGGTGCTTCTGGCAGTGGTGCTGTGTGGCCTGGTTGAACCCATGGCAGACCTCACAGGCTTTCACTTTGTAGTCCGGGCCTAGACAGTGGATGAAGATGATGTGGCCATCCTTATCATAGATTTTCCTTTCACAGTCGCAAAAATGGAAGAGTTTAGAAGAATCGGTTGGCATACACAAACACAATCACTTTACAATAAAGTGATTTGGCTTACTAGGGTGACAAAAAAAAACAGAAAAGTGAAGAAGTTTTGGTGTTTGACTGAAGTGGCATGTCTCTGAGGAGTCTGATGTGCACTGGTCGATGGCAGAGAAAGAACTGATGCGGGTATGGGGCCACCCACGTATATACATAGGAGTAGTGACGTCTGCTGACATTGTTAGTGTGGGCAGCCCCAGCAGACTGCTGGCTAAAAAGATACCATGTGGTCCTAGTGCCTGACGGCTATAGTTCCAAAGGTGTGGCTTGCTGCGAGAGATATCCTTGATGAAGGTCTACATTTTTAGAGGAATCCTCTTTGAGAATCTTAATAGTCTGAATCTGGATTACTTCTTTGAAGTATAAAGTGGGTTTTCATTTTACATTAAGGTCGCAATAAATGCATCTCAGTGATGGGAGTGTTCAGCATACAGTGATATTGTGACTTTAATACAGGGAGGTTCAGGTCTGTGAAGTGCTTTGCATAACTGGTTGCCTTTGCATTCCTGATTAGCATAACATCTGTGTTTCTGAGTTGCCTGTATGTTTCCCGGTCCACGTTATCATATGTGGATCTAAGGGTGTTCCATGCTTTATTCTGAAGCTTGAAAAGTTCAAGCAACTCAGAAGTGATCCACCCGTGTTTCTCCCTCTCTGGCTTTGTGTAGTCTTGTTAGGAGCAGTTTGACACACACTGATTTAAGATCAGCAGAGTAGTACCTCCAAGCCCAATCAGTATCAAGAATGGGTGATAGCCTTTCTCACTTGATCTGGCTAATTTTCCAACATGGCTTGATTGAGTCCAGGTTTTTGTATACTGGATATCTGGTGAACTGAGGAGGAGGAGGTTTGTTGGCACTGAATTTCCAAGTGCAATATATGTCACTGTGGTGGTTAGGAAAGTCTGAGTAAATACTAGCATTTGCAATTCTATCTGACCAGTTTGATAAAATCCATTCAATACATGTGTCTTCCTTGAATTTAGCATTATTTCATGTGGTTAGGTATATAATATGGTACCAGGAGGGTCTCACTAGTCAGTGCTGAAGTTCCCAAGGAGCAAAATCTCAGCACAGCAGAAGAAGAATGGTGTGGTTGGAGATCAGAAATACTGAGTAGTGACCAGCCCTTGAGTGCAGTGGTGCCACTACCACTTGTGACACCAGCAACTGGGGTTCAGGACTGAGCCCAAGTCAGCAGGGACCTACCGGGGGAGAAGGACTAAGCATTGTAGAAGATGCTCTTCTTCTCTGGGTGGAAAAGGTCTCATCTACTGCAGCCATACTGCCACCTGGATGCAGGGAGCAGTGCTGCACAGTGAGACCCGCAGGTAGGAGGAGCTTCGCAGTCTGTGGATGACACTGCTCTCTGTGTGGATGCATTCTTGCAGTCCTTGTACATGTGGCTCATGAGGATGAGGTAGAAAATGGAAAAATAGTCAAGTCCCACCCTTCAAGGTTGATGGACCCCCAGCACTGCTGTGTTTCTCCTGCCAGCCAATGGACACCTACTAAGGAGATACTGAAATTCGGGGGTATCTCCCCTCCACCCCATCCATGCCTGGGGGTAAGCAAAGCCTATGTGAAGTATGACACCTCAGCACAAAGAGGAAGGGATCAGCAGACTGCCTTGGGGAGTCTGGAAGGAGAGCAGAGGCAGACAGCAAGGGGGTAAAAACAGAATTTACATAAATAAAGAGAAATTCTGAGTAATGAGGTCTACTGTTGGAAGGTTGGGTGGCCAATAAACACAGCTGAGGTATAGCTCTTTGTTACCCATTGTGACTTTAAGACTTAAAGATTCAGAGAGCCATTGTGCAGCAGAGACTGGCCTGGATCTGTGCTGGCCTTTTGCTTGAGGATACTGATGCAGGAACCAGGCCACACAAAGACGGACCACGATGCTACAGAAAGAAGTATTGTCTACTGCACCACTGGAAGTGGCCTCAGTACCCAACAGTGATGAGCAGACAGCCACATGCAGCTCTCAAGGGAAATAGAAAGTGAAGATCCTGACAGAAACTGCCACAGAACCTGTTCATGTAAAGCCCCCAATAAGGAGTAACTAGCAGGCACCACCCATGCAACTGAGCCTAGTAATACACCAGCATGTCACCCAGTGTCACAAAATACATTCTGTACCATCACCACACAACATCCACACATGAGGAAGTGTCTGCCATGGGGACTGGGACAGTAAATAATTGCCACAGTATTATTAGTAACATAGTAGTTTAAGGTCACATGGAACTTTAGGTTCATCTCGTCCGTTCCCCCTGCTTCATACAAAAAAGCATTCTGTGCAAATATGTACAAACACATGGATTCCCCCCTATGCAAGCCACTCTTTGATGCCCTTAATAAGGAAACATTTTTCCAGCCTTACCTTGAAAACCTACTGTCTTCATAGCCACTGCCACAGCTGGCAAGCTACTGTAGGAGAAAAAGTGCCTCCTAATGTTACCCATGAATTCATTACGCCTGAGCTGTAGGGTATGTCCACACATTCTGACAGAGCACACCATATTAAAAATCTCTGTATGAGTCAGCCCAGTGGCTTGGGGCACTAACATGTTGTACAGGAACAAGCAAGGCTTGCCAGGGGATCAGCAGGGGGAAGGGAGGATAAAGTGCCCCAGGGACTGCGCTCCTCTCCCAGGGAGGAGTAGCAGCCATCTCGATCTCTGACTGCCACCAAGTGGAGGTTCTGTTGAAGTGCAGATCTGTGAGAGGCCTGAAGGGCGATATCTCTGACTGCCACCAAGTGGAGGCCCTGTTGTAGTGCAGATCTGTGAGAGGCCTGAAGGGCGTTGCCGCAGTTCTGCTGGGCATTCACGTCTCCATTTGCATGTCATAAAAACATACAAAAATAGGCAATGATGACAGAAAAAACTCCTATGCTCCATCCAGTCTACCCATATTACCCTATCACACCCTAGGATCTATTGTCTCTGTGGGGTCTTCGTTTACGCTGTTCCTCCTTTTCGTATTCGTGTTTCCACCTCCACTTCCTAATGAGTAGGTGATATCTCCTTGACTCTGTCTTAGCTGTGTTTGAAACCATTTATAGTGTTGGCACCCATCACCTCAATCAGCAGACCATTCCATGGTCCAACCACTCTTTCTGTAAAATAAACTTCCCCACATCCTTTCTTAACCTTCCCCCATTAATCTCTGCTTATGACCCTTTCTCCTATCTTTTCTGTTCATGGTATATAGCTCCTCATAATCCATCCTGTCAATTCCTTTCAGGAACTCGAAGGTCTCTATACTATCCCCTTTCTCTTCTGGTTTCCAGTGAATACATGTTTAGTGCCTTTAGCCAATCCCTATAGGATCTGCCCTCCTGGCCCTGAAGTATCTTGCCTATCCTACTTTGTACCTTCCCTGGCCTGTCCCTGTCTATTTTTTATTTGGGACTCCAGAATTGGGTACCGTACTCAGGTGTGACCTCACCAGTGGTCTGTACAGTGAGGTTCTATGTCATAATGGCGATTGCCAAAAGGCGACCTTCATTATGGCAAGGGTACATCGCCGAAAATCAGTTTTGGCGATGTACATCCCTGGTGCACAGGAAAACAGTGCCAGGGACTTAGAATTTGAAAGTTATTGTGGGGGACTTCCCCCCCCGAGCCCCCCTACTAAAGGATTCTTAACTCCAGGAAGGTGCATGCTGGGGGGTACAAATTCTGGGGGAAAAAATTTCAGGCCGGATGCACAAAAATGTAGGCACACCCAGACCTGAACTCAGAACCCTCGCAGCTTTAGGCTACCACCCACCATGCTAAGGGGCAAGCTCAGCAGCCCCATGCCAACCATGCCAGGCCAACCATCCCACCCTCCCTTCCATCCATCATGTTCGCTCCCCCCACACGTGTATACATATAGCGACATCCTGTCACTATATGCGTGACCCTCCCCATCCTGTCGCCTTCCTCACACCCTTACCCTATCCTTCCTGCACCACAAGGGGGTCGCCGTTTTGGTAGGTGCCCACTTGCAGCTAGCCCACATCACTGGACACCATACAGTGGTAACATTACCTCCTGCCTTCTACTGTCAAACCCTCTCCTGATGCATTGCAGCATGCTGTTGGCCTTGCTGAAGGCCTTGTTATATTGGATGGTTTGTTTAAGGGAGTTACTAATGATGACTCCTACGTGCCTATCATCTGATGTTGTGTCCAGTGTAACCCCACCCACATACAATACTCTTTTCTGAGTTTTTTGTTCCCTAAATGCGTAACTTTGCACTTTTTGGCACGGACTTTCAGCTGCCAGGCTTTGGGCTAATTTTCCAGCCTTTGCAAGTCTCTCTGATACTCCCTTATCATCTCCACATTGTGAAACCTACCATAGCATTTAGTTTCATCTGCAAATATACACAACCTGCCCTGGACTCCCTCTCCCATGTTGCTGATGAACATACTGAAGAGGCTTGGTCCCAGAACCGATCCTTGTGGTACTCCACTAGTGGCCTTTCTATCCTCTAATCAAACTCCATTCACCACAACTCTCTGCTGCCTCCCCTCCTACCAACTCCCTACCCACCTGTTTCCTTAGCTGTTCCCAGATCCTCCATCTTCTTCAGCAGCCTTCAATGTGACACAGAGTCGAATGCTTTGCTAAAGTTGAAGTAGACCCCTGACTGCTTCCTCAATTTCTTGCTGAATATGTATCTACCGCGATGTTTAATATATTGTGTAATCTACTATGTATTCAAAATATATATTCTATTATGTATTCTACAATGTATTCAAACTGTTGGTTACTAACTGCAACTGTGCTTTGTGTTGACATGTAACCTTTGTAAACAAGCTTCTAGCTCAAAGGTAATATAAACAAATAGAGTAAATATGCAGCATGGCCTTTATCAACTGCTTCGGTTACTCAGTCACAGAGTACTATCAGGTTTATCTGACAAGACCTTCTCATAAGTCCATGCTGCTTACTGTACTGAAGTCTGTTTTCCTGCTAGTATTACACTAGATCGTCTTTGACTGGTGTCTCCATTAGACTCCCTACCATGCAGGTAAGGCTTCCTGCAGACAGCTACTGAACAGCTCCACCAGGGGTTTGGCTAACACCAATGCCAGTTCCCTTAGCACCCTCGGATGCATCCTATCCAGCCCCTAGGGACTTATTTACCTTCAGGGATGCTATACCCTTTTTATCCTTTTCATCAGCAGATTTCAGCAGTGTCATTCTCAGGAAACCTGAATCAGCTACCTTTATGCATACTCAGGCAAGGGCCCACTATTCTGCCTAGAGAATACTAAGCAGAAGTAGTTGTTTAGCATGATTGTTTTCTGGCCATCCTGTATTACTCTGCCCCCTTCCATAAGCCTGACAATTCCCCTTCCTATCTTTCTTTTTTCTCTTATATATCTATGTAACCCTCCCCCCCCCCCATCGGGGTTGGCGCATCAGTTAGTGGAGAGGGCATAGACCATAGGGATTTATTTTGGGTTATTTCAAACCAGACCCAGAAAGAGTTAACATTTTCACCTCCCCAAGGGAATGCTGTGAGCATTGGAGTGCCTTGGGGGCAGGCCTTGCCTGTGGGTGCAAGAGGGCACCGGTGAGGAGGTGTGAGGTTGGTGCTGGAAGAGCAGGGGTGATTACCCACTCGAGGTGCCGAATGTGATTCTCAGAAGTAGAGAGAAGAAGCCCTGGCTCTTGACATGGCAGCAGCCATTATAAGCAATCCTCCAGTGGGGCATAAAGGGTCCAAAGCTTAGTCATGGATGTGTGAGTGGTTGTCAAGGGAGGGAGGGAGCTTGATGCAAAGCTAGAGGCAGATCCAAGGGAGAGAGATCGATATGGACTTAACATCTGAGAGGGAGCACCAGAGCTGGGAGATGGAGGTCTTTAAAGATGGCAACTAAGTTGAGAGGGACCTTGGCCTTAAGGGAAAATGTAGGGCTATAGGTCCAAGGACTGAGATGGCAAACTGGGCCATCCACAGTGACATGACTCCAGTAGCTCCAGGGACAGTTGCCCCAGATTGAGCCATGGGATCTTGGAGCTGTGCGACGAGAGAACCAGCTGCCCTGAGCTGAGTGGCTAGCAAGTTCTGAGGAGAAGGGAGTATTGGGTCTTAGGTGGGATAGAAGGAGTTATAGCCCTGTGGGATCATGGTTGATGCTGCTCGGTTCTATGTGACAATTGTGAGCACCGAATGGCGACCCGTGTTATCGCGACGTCAGGGCGGCGAAAACAATTTCACCACTCTGACATCCTCGGCGCACAGAGGAACAGCACTGGGGACATGGTTCTTTTGCTTTCTGTGGGGGGAGGTGCTGCACCCCCACACACACACTCATCCCATGCAAGGGGCTTTGCCCCCCACACTCCCCTACTAAAGGATTCTCAACCCAGGGGTGCGTCGGGGGAAACAAAAAACACAAGTTTCAGGTCAAGCGAACAAAATGCAGTAGCGCTGGACCCAGACCCGAACCTGATATCCCACGCACTGCAAGCGGAGACCAACCCCTGACATCACGGCGCAGCTCAGCAGCCAACTGCAGCACCACACCGTTCATCTCCTCCACTGCTTCCCAGGCCACGCTCGCCCCCCCCGCGTGCGTGTACATATAGAGACATTCTGTCACTACAGTCACCCAATCTACCACATCCAGTTGCCCTACCCTCCCTACCCTTCCCTTGCCATTTGGGCTTTCACCCACATCGCATTGCCGTTTTGGATGGTGCCTTAATTCAGGCACCAATGTCAGGCTACCATGCTGCTCATAGTTAAGTCTGCTGCCGAAATTTTTAGAGGTCGTCTGGATCACACCCTTTGGTATGGACATTGAGTGAAGTGTCCAAAGATAGCTTCGAAACTGCATTAATTTTATATGGATATTTTTGGACTCATGAACTAATGTGATCATCCTGGTTCATGTGTGGCATGTTCCCTATTTGAACCATTTATGATCTCTTCAGCTCCATGGAGTTGCACAGTTAAATTTCATTAAATGTGATTCCAGCATGTTATTTAAACATGAAGTGTTCTCTCAGTTTCTTGATTGACTGTTACTGCCACTAACCTTCAATTCTTTCCTAGCCCAGCACCCCGGTGAGAGATGGCACCTCGGCTACAGAAGAACTGGTAAATGTAAGCTATCTTGTGTAGTTTCTGCTGTGGTTCCTCCCTTCCCACAGACATTTACCACCATCATACCCCTAGACACTGGGAAGAGGGTGGGCTACACATGGAGGTTCATTCGGAATGTGTTTTGGGGTGCCTGCATCATGGTCTGGCAATGTGATGTGCTGGATGAAGTTGTTTATTATGGTGGACTTAGTGTGTTGGACTTTTCAGTGACCAACATGGCACTGGAAAGCCAAGAAAATGTGCACCTTTTGCTGGATGTGGGCAGCTGGGAGTCTGAAGGAGAGAATCTCTTGCCTAGTCTATGTGAGAGCTATGCAAATGGACTGGGGCCAGATCTATGGATTGGACTGACTGGATTCGTTTGGGCAGGGTTACAGTTCCCTGGCACCTTGCAGCTGTGTTGTTGTTCAGCAAATCAACATAAGTGCTGGAGATAGTATTTGCTTTGGCTTCCATTGTTCCAATCTGGATTGCCTTGAACTGTTTTGAAGCAGAGTTTCAGTATTGGCAAAGATGGCACAAGCACCCTCAGCCACGGATGTAACCATGCCATCCGAAATGTTTAAATGAATGTGGGAGCTGGTACTCAGATTGACAATACATAAAGAGTGTGCCCTTTGCCAGTACAAAGGAACTGAAGTGGAGTTGCTCCCAGTGTGTACTGTGTGCTGTAGTGCCAGAAAGATAGCCCATGGATATAATTCACCCCAGTAGTCCTATCTTGGGCTGAGCCAGTGAGCCATTGCCCTAACCTCAGAGGATGTTAGTGTGGAAGGATAGGAGGATTTGGGGCCCAAAAGAGAATCTGAAGGACTTGCTGCAGGTGAGAAGGCAGAGTCCTCTCCCAGAAAGATGCTTTGGCAACAAAGACAACAGGCAGTGGCCAGAAACATAGCTATTTGACTCTGCAGAAGGTGTCATCAAAGCTAACGACACTAGAGAATTTCTGTGTCTGGTCAGCAAAATGAAATGACCCATCCAGCATTGTCCAAGATTGCTAAAGCATAACTGCCTGAGCTGAATGATGAACCAGCAGAGACATTGCCAGCTAACCTGCCATCAAGCCTTTGCCAGCAGCCAAATCCACTAGCAGAGCAGCTTGAGACATCATGAAAAGGAAGCAGAAGACCGCCTTGAACAATTCTTTGACTATTGACCTGCAACTCCTCATGGGTTGGCTGGTCAGCAACAGACTAGTGCTCAATAATTAAAAAACTAAGGTTGTTCTATTTGGCACAACAAGCCTGGGTCCAGTCAAAGCCTTACTTCTAATTCCAAGCCTCTCGAATGACACAATGATCGAGGTAGTAGATACAATAAAGTACTTAGGCATTACCTTAAACCAGAATTGCACTTTCAAGACACATATCAAACTGCTGACTAAGACAGTGAATCATAAGTTTTGGCTACTATACCACCTTAGCACCTTCCTCATACAGGACTCCTGGCTAAGGATTGCTACTGGAACCCTACTACCCACACTGCTGTATGGGTCACCTGTGCTACTCACAGTAAAAGGTGGGGAAATGCAAAAACATAGTGTCCTATATCACAGGGTGTGTCAGTTCGCCATAGGGGCTCAGTCAAGGGAGCACCACTGCCAGGTGCTTCAAGCCCTGTCTTGGCCTCCACTGAA
Organism: Neoceratodus forsteri; assembly: GCA_016271365.2. NCBI lineage: Eukaryota > Metazoa > Chordata > Ceratodontiformes > Ceratodontidae > Neoceratodus > Neoceratodus forsteri. The sequence goes on from CM028135.1 coordinate 221,479,133, forward strand.
AGTAGGGCATTTTGAGTATCCATCGTTATGCTTAGCCCATAAGCTAAGATCGATTAGCCTGTAAGCTAAGATCGAGCCATGCTCCACCAAGCCTTGCCCGTCCTTTATCTACCAAACAAAAGAGCAGGCCCCTTAGATCTTCGAGCCATCAACTCCTCACTGTGCCTAAAGTCAGGTCACCCCTGGTACAGAGATCGTTCTCAGCCAGCATCCCGGCCCTCTGAAATGCTCTCTCAGCAAATGTACAGACATGTAATTCCCTTGGGGAGTTCAAAAGGGGACTTAAGGCTTATCTGTTAGGGCTGAACCAATGCACTTGCTACCACTGAGAACTGAACCCTCCTCTACTACCTGTATTTCCCTACAGCAATTTTTTTGTCTGTAACCCGGAATGTCACCAAAGTTGTTTACTTGTGTTTAGTGTTGGAAACTAACTGTTTACTAGAAGTTGTATTATACACACTGCAGTGGACTGATGCACACGAATCTATGCCCACTGCACCAACCTCACACCTCCCTGCCAGCACGCTGTTGCACCCACAAGCAAGGCTTGTCCCCAAGGTACTCCTATGCTCACAGCATTCCCCTGGGGTGGCAAAAATGTTAACTTTTTCTTGGCCTGGGTTGAAATAACTCCATATAAATCCCTATGTTGTACATCCTCTCTACTAACTGATTCCCCAGCCCTGGGGGGTTTGCAGCTCTCCCCCCCCCCTTTAAAAGCTCCAACACCCTCAGCGAGCTCTGGAGGGTTCACCCATGTTGCTGTGGAAAACATTTTGCCGATGCCGATTACAGCATAGGCAAAATGCCACCTGGCAGCATTTGGGAAGCATTTTAATTTTGTTTAGATTAGTGTTAGGCCTGGGACGCCACACCCTGGGGACTTAGGCAATCTTCCCTGAGGGTTGAGGTGGGTGGGTGGCCACGGAGAGAAAGTTTGAGTGCTTGAGAAAGTCGGGCTAGTTTAGTGCTCCATTTTGTTAGGTTAGTAGGACCATCTTCATGGTAAGGCAGCCTGAGCCCTCTCAGAGTTTGGCAGAGGGGGAATGTTCATATATTTTCTGTCTGGGTGCCGGTGAGATGGCTGGTGCCACTACAGAGTGGTATACCATTAGCGCTGTGACTCAATATCGCCATAGCAATTACAGTGCAGCAAGAAGGGTGACACTGAAAGGCGGTCTTGATTTTAGATCACCCACTCATGTTGCCCTTTGCAGGCATAGAATTTTGACCCCTCTGGGGCATGGCCACCCGGATGAGGATATATTTATGGTAGAAGGTGCAGGGGCAAAGCCTTCCTGCACAAGCACCTGTTCTTGGGTGGGCACCTCGGCACCTAACTCCCTGGAAACCAAATGCCTGGCACTGTAATGTGGTCACAGGCAGTACAAATTGTGAGGAAACATATTAGCCAGGGGCATCCACGGTATGACAACCCTTATATACTGGAGCGCATTTGGGATGTCATTAAGCAGCAGTGAGGTGACTGGGTCTTCAGTGGCATTCTGGAGAAGATCTACTGCAAACACAACTTAAGTGCATGCAGTCCCACCATTTCCTTGCAAGACGCCCAGTGTGTGATGAAGAGCATTTGTGCCAAAAGTGCTTATGAGGGACTCACTCTGTTTAAAAATTACACTTTGCTGCAATACTTGGATGGTGGATGCACCAAGTACTGTGTGAGGGCAACTGACTCTTATGGTCGACCTTGCACCAAGTCACACCCTCACTTTTCTTTTTCTAGGAGGTGAGCTGTGATGTTCAGAAGTCCCACTGGACTGTGTATAGACATTCCCTGGAGGACCTATAAATCAGTGAGATTAACCTTTGTTCTGACTTTTTCTTTGTGGACTGATTTAGAGATTTTAACAAAGCAGGGATGTCTGGGCAAAAAGTTGTTCATATTTCTGTAACTTTCAAAGTTATAATAGTTTCTTATTGTTACCAGTGCATTAATGTTACAAAATGTCAACTGTTTATGAAACATAGTGCAACTATGTATTGGCCCCATTGGACCAATAAGTAAGCATTAAGCCATGAGAAAGGAGGCAGTTACAAGGAATTAATGCATGGTTTGCAGGGCGGGGGGGGTTGGTGCACCAGGCCGAGAGGCTGAATGATCCAACCACCCAACCATGCATTAAGTCCTTGTAAATTCCTCCTTTCTAGTAGCTTAATACACTTGTAACATGGCTTCTAATATGGTTGATATGGGTACTACTTCTGATATAATAATTGTGCAAAGAAAACAAGACAACTTTTTTTCCTTCTCTTTTTTATATCAGGAAGTTCATTTTTGCAACCATACTTATTAATGTACTTATTGATACAGTCAATATTTTTGACACAAACAGTGATGTCATTACTTACAGTGTTTATAATCTAAACAATGTTTTTAGACTGTTTTACAAGCGGTGCATAATTTTGCACTGCATTCATTTTAAACTGTTGCACATTAACTGTGCATTATGGGAAATACTAAACATTAGCATACAACGGCACGCTACTCATACGCAAAAACTGGTGGAAATATGAACTGTAAGGAAACATTTCTCATTCTCATTTGCTAACACTATTTTTCATTACTTCTACCCTTCTGGCAACATTTCTCTTTCTTTCCTACATTTCTATTTTCGATCGCTCCACTGCACAGTTGTCTGTTCTGACTGCAACGTGGAAATTGTGTCCCAGAAATCAGTTAGTTGGAGATGCATGGTAATGGAAATTTACCAGTCTGTTAATAGTAAATCTGGACAGTTGAAATGGGTTGCTGGAATATATTTTGTTAGGTACATTTATTGCTGTACTACTTGCATTGCCTGCACTAATGAAATTTTTACTGCCTCTAGTATACTATCCACTGTTCTGGGAGTCACAGTTTATAGGGCTGCTCAGTTCTGGTGTGCATGAGGTGAGCTCTTAGGCTGTAGGCTTCCTGACTTTCGCTCCAGATGTGGTACTGTCTGAAGGTTGTTTTACTGATTTGTCACCTGTGCTGTTACTACTACGTTTCTGCATATCTGAATGTGTGGCTATAGTTTCGGAAACAGGATTACTGGACAGCATGGTGGTCACTTCTGCAACATCACTGCTTTTTGAAACTGTTGATTTCTGTGCTGTCTTGCTGCTCAGAATTTCAGACCACTTTTGATGGTCATCTTCTGTGTGAGACCAATAACTTCTGAGGCTGGTCTCGCATCCATGTCCTGTCACAGACATTATTTCCCTAGATGCGAGACCAGCCTCTGAGAGGATATGTACAGCTGTTGAACAAACTGAGTGGTTTATACATCCTTGGGACAATTCTACATCAGTTGAAATTTGTGACATACTGCTGCCGAGGTGGTTGCACCCAATCGCTTGTTTGGAAAACCATATCTCTCTACTGTCCAATGACTGCTGGGACATTTTAAGAGGGTGAAGGTAGAAAGCTGTAGCATCAGGGGGGCAATGGACACAATATTCTTTGAACAGGGAAACTGTTGCTGTCTGGCATAGAGTACAGAATACCCCGATATGCTTACTTATTTCTTTCATTAATATCCCCATGATTTTTAGTTGTTTCATTCATAGCCATTGATATGAATTCTCTCCCAAATTCATCTTTTTTTTAAATTAAATTTTATTGGTTTCTCCATTTCATAAAATACAAATAATATACGTAACCTAACCAAACCACATACAAAAAGGAAACAAATTATCCAAAAAGGCAGTTACATAGTAAATAACCTATACACATATAAGGGATAGGGGTAAAGAAAAAAATATGCACACCTTTCGAATTAATTGGAACTAATCTATTACATTCTAATAGTTCATTAAAGAAAGCATTTAGTAGGGGTAACCTGATCTCATACTCTAGTCGGCTCTCCACCTCACTGATTGCCACCAAGAACAGCCAAGCGGACCCCCAAAGGTTCCCCCAGGTATATTTGGCCAGTATTTTTTAGAACATTTACTTGCTCTGCCTCAGCCTGATAGTGAAAAAAGGGGAGCCAGTGAGATTTAAATTTGTCTTTACAAAGGCGAACTCTGGCTGTGAGTTCCTCCATGTCTAAGATGGCCACACATATGTTATACCAGGCCTCTGTAGTAGGAATATCTGGGGTCAGCCACTGACAGGTGATAGCCTTAAGGGTTGAGGCCATTACAATATTATACAAATATTGTTGGGCCTTAGTTTGAATTTTCTGAGGGTATATGCCCAGAATCCAGTTCGCTGGGTCCCCATGGAGAGCCTCCCCAAAGATTTTTGCCAAGATTACCAAAATCTGTCACCAGAAGGGCTGGAGCCTAGGACAAGACCAAAACATATGTGTATGGGTGCCTCTGTCACCACAGCCCCGCCAACAAAGCTCCGAAGGGTGGTGGCCATAATACTTGGTGAATACTGGAGTGCAGAAGAAACGGATTACTATCTTCCACTGAAATTCTCTCCAGCTATTAGAGGCCATAGTAAAATGAATGGCCTGCCACACCTTTACCCAGTCTGAGTCCTCTAGTTCCCTCCCAAGCTACACCCCCAGGTATGTTTAGTCTTCTCTAGGGAATCTCGCTCAAGGGTCGAAAATTGAAGGATTAACCTCAAGATCAATCCTCAAGATGTCTGGAGAGAGACCTCCTGTAATAACATATCAGTAATGGGCTTGCCCCTGGTGGGGACCACCCAGTCTCCTGGCTTTGTCTTTTTCCAATAGGAAGTGTAGAAGCTGCAGATATCTAAATAAGTCCTGGGGTTGGGAGATCAAATTCTGCTGAGAGTTGCTGATAAGATTTGAGGTGTTCTCCTATATACAATTGACCTATCCTTTCCTGGCCTTTTCTAAGCCATCTCCTGAAACCTAAGTCACATTTTAGGGGTGCAAAATCCAAACAGGCTTTGATAGGTGTATTACCCCTTAGTTCTAATACAAACCCTAGTGTCCCGTTCAGTTCTAGCCAAGTATTTTTGATAGTAGCTGTCCAAGGATTGCTGAATTGGAGGAGAGAAGCTCCCTTCCAGTCCATCCATACCAGATCCCCAATGTCTCCCAAGGAGGAATGGGGTCTCTCAATCTTGACCCACAGGGGAGGGTCCTCCTCCGGGAGTGCGGCAGCCAGAGGGTGAATCTGGGCAGCCCAATAATATTTTCTAAAATCTGGTAGACCCAATCCCCCTTTCTTCTTAGGTTTAGTCAAAACTTCCCATCTCACCCTGTGGCGACCCCACACCCAGATAAACTTAGAGAGCAAGGATTTAAGAGACCTCCAGAAAGTATCCAGGGGTTTAAGGGGCAGGGATTGGAAAAGGAAAAGGAAGCGAGGAAGTACATTCCTCCTCACACTGTCTATATGTCCCATCAAAGAGAGGGGAAGCTCGACCCATCATCCTAAGTCTGCCTGCACAACCTGAAGTAGCTTAAAATGATTGACAATATAAAGTTTATGTGTGTCTCTGGGGACCCATATACCTAAATATTTAATACTCTTCTTGGACCATCGAAAATTGACAATAGCCAGGAGATTGCCTTTTGGGGTCTCGCCTAAAGGTAATAATTCTGTTTTGGATTCATTAATTATAAAGCCTAAAGCCCTACCATAGTTCTGTTGCATCGAGGTGACCAAGGGAATTTAGTTCACCGGGTCCTCAATGTATAAAAGGGTGTCATCTGCATAGAGAGAGACCTGGATTTCCACTCCATGTACCCTGATACCCCTATATGTCTCAGACTGCCTAATGAGTGTGGCCAGTGGCTCCATACAGAAAGCAAACAATAAAGGGGAGAGTGGTCAACCTTGCCAGGTACCTCTTCCAGTCTTTATTTTGTTTGACATAACCCCATTAAGCCTTATGCTAGCCCAAGGAGCTCTATATAGATTGGCTAGCCAACATCTAAACTTGTCCCCAAACCCAAATTTGCACATAGTTTGGACCAGGAATGCCCATTCTAGGTGGTCAAATGCCTTTTCCATGTCGAGAGACATCACCACCCAAAGGGTCTGGGGTTGGGACACTCCCAAGGCAGAAACGGCATTAAGGAGGAGCCCAATATTGCCCTGGATATGTCTTCCAGAAATAAAATCCATCTGGTCCTCATTAACCAGGTCTGTGATAAGGTTTTGAAGATGGGACCCTATAATTTTGGCAAAAATCTTTGCATCTTGGTTAATAAATGAGATGGGTCGATAACTCTCACAGGCCGTCAGATCTTTGCCAGGCTTGGGCAAGAGAGTGACCACTGCCACCCCCATGAAGGCAGTGTTGCACCCTCCTCATGGGCAATATTGCAGACCTTAGTTAGTAGTGGAGCCAGATCAGCAAGAAAGTGTTGTTAGAACTCAGCCATAAAGCCATCAGGCCCAGGAGCCTTTCCTCTGTTGAGAGATTTTATAACCTTTTTGACCTCGGTCTCTGTGATGCCAGCTTCTAAACTAAGTCTTTGAGGTTCCTCCAAGGTTGGGAGGGAAACTCTTTGTAAAAAGTCTTCCATTATAGTGGAGTGGTCCGGATCTCTCTTTAGTATATAATTTAGTAAAATATGTGCACAATTCTTCTGTGATCTGGGTGGGGCTAGATAAGTCCAACTTTGAACCAGGGGCCCTGATCCGAGGAATTTATCTATCTGCCTTCTGCTTTCTCAGTCGCAGGGCCAGAAGACGATTTGCCCTCCTGACCATTTCATAGTATCTCTGTTTTGTGTATCTGAGACAATTCTCTGTTTTCCTTCTCTTCTCTACATCATACAGTTCCCCAGTCTCCTTCAGTTTTGACAAAGTCTTAGGGTCATTATTTCTCTTATGCTCCCTCTCCAAACCAGCAATTTCTTCCAATAATTTCTCTATCTTTGCCTTATGGTATCTATATTTATGGGAAGCATAACTAATGATTCTGCCCAGCGGAACTGCTTTTAGGCCATACCAAATGAACCTAATATGGGTGTCCGCCCCCCGATTTTCCTTAACACAATTTTGGATAGTCTCCCGTATCTGGTCTATAAAAGGTTTATTATTCAGCAGTCCCGGGTCAAATCTCCAGGACTCCATGCTTCGTGTATCTGACCGCTGAAGTGTCGCACTAATCATTGCATGGTCTGAGAAAGTGACTGGGTGAACAACCATGTCGACCAGACACTGGGCACCCACCAGCTGCATACAAAACCTGTCAAGTCTGGAGTAGGAACCAGAGGAGTCAGAGTAGAATGTACAATTCTGGGCAGATGGATACTGAAGTCTCCATGGGTCCACCAGATCCCCCTCAGAAACTAAAGTTCTGAGGAGCCTAGAACTGGAAACACCCCTCCTCACCCGAGCAGTTGAGTTCCTATCTAAAGCAGGGTTTTCTACACAGTTCCAATCTCCTGCAAGGATAATACGACCAGGGGGAAGGGAGGCCACCAAGGCAAACAGGTTGCGGAAGAAGGCCCCAGACGGCGGGGTGGGGGCATATACGGAAGCTACATGCACTGGGCAACCCATGTACTCCTCTGATGTGAAAACAAACCAATCTGAACCTTCCACTTGAATTTTGTGTACTTTAAAAGAGAGACCCCATCTGACCAATATTGCCACACCAGACCTAGAGGCATCCATTTAAGAGTCAGAGTATACTGACCCAACCCTCATTCTCTTCAATTTGGCATGCTCCACTTGAGAAGGTTTTGTTTCTTGTAAGCAGGTGAAGTCACATTTCAGTCTGCCCAATTCCTGAAGTAATCTAGCTCGCTTAACCACTCCATTGATACCTTTGACATTGATAGAGGTAATCCTAAGAGACATCATATTGAAAGTATTAGACCAATACAATACCCAGGTTCTTCTCCCCTACCATGCTTAGAGTTATGGAGCACAGATCTGATGGGAAAGAAGCGTGCAATGAGAACTAACATGACAAACACATGAAGTACAAAACAAGAAAAAATACCAAAATTGAAATTAAAAACCACAAAACCTAAAACTGGGTTAAACCAGATTAATCTACTTTGACAACAAAGGAACTATGCATTAGATTTATAATGCCCTTCCTTTCTCAACAAGCTAAACCTAGTTGTATCTCAAACCAGAGCCTGCGGACCATGCCATAGGTAGACTCTGGATTGAGTTTAGGGCAGGTATGAATTTTGTTCAAGTCAATCTCTGTTATTCTTGGGTGATGGGATGCAGTATCCCTCCCAGCATGACGATATTCTTTAAGCACAGCAACAAAGACATTTGCATTTTTAAATTCTGGGTCATTTGCAATGTTCCATTTCTGGTTCACCTCCACACATCACTGTTAATATATCTATTCAGCCTTGCACGTAATGAGATGAATGAACTGATGCTATAAGGTCTTCCATCTTCACTTCTAACTGTCCCATAAAAGTTTCTCAATATTTCAGCTAACCTGCTCACTTTGACTGTGCTTATCACAACTGTTAGATTGTTCAATTTTAGCCAGTCGGAAAAAACATTGCAAGCCCACACAGTTGTTTTATGAGTGTTAGGCTCACATTTCTTAGTTTCTAAATCATCAAACTCCTCCTTTGACAGCTTCACATGTCTGCCTGCTTTCTGAACCTTTAATGCTTTAATTTCTGGATCAATATTTTTGGTTTTCCTTTTTTTTTCATCGTCGGGACAAGACTAGCATCACAGCCAACTTCAGCTACCATAGATGATGGCACGCTCGCCTCCTACTTTGACTGCTCATCGTATTTCTCTTTGCAGGGCTCTACTGACTTCCAGCTGCTGCAATCAGGTATGTGGATATCGCAATACTTGTCTACATATGCTTGGATACCCATTACTCCACAGATAGAGAATGTGCTTACAAAATTATCCAAGTTTAACTTTTTTGCTGTTATCTCAATATGGACGTTGAGAAATCTACTGTGTCCACTGGGTGGGTGGGAAATACATTGCAATCTTTATTTTTCTCTATCTTGTGGCCAATATCAGTATTACACAACTATGCATATCTAGGGAATTAATGCACAGCTGAAAATGGAGCATGTGATCTGTTTGCACCAAGTACTTTTCTTTCTCACTCTGATTTCATTAATGCCATGTTACAATGTTTTATTGTCACTGCTGCATACTGTAACGATATGCTGGGGACATAGCCTGAAGGAAGTCCAGGTTAGGTAGGTGTCAGTATTTGGGCAGCATTTTAGTTTTGTCTACAACAGTGTCAGGCCTGGGATGCCATCTCCTGGGGACTTAGGCAATCCTCCCTGAAGATCCAGGTGGGTAGGTGGCCAGAGTGACAGAATTCAAGAATTTGAAGAGTTGGGCTAGTTTAGGGCCTCATTTTGTTAAGTTTGTTGGACTACCTTCATGATGAGGCAGCCTGAGCTCTCTCAGGGTTTGGAAGAAGGGGAATGTGCATACCTTTTCTGTCTGGGCCCCAGTGGGATGGCTGTGGCACTCCAGAGCTCACCGAGGGTGTTCAGCTTTTAAAGGGGAGAGAGTTGTAACCCCCTTCCCTGGGGTTGGGGCATCAGTTAGTGTACAGGGCATACACCACAGGGATTTATTTTGGGTTATTTCAACTGAGGCCCAGAAAGGATTAACATTTTCATCGATCCCAGGGAATGCTATGAGCACAGGAGTACCTTGGGGTGAGCCGTGCTTATGGGTGCAAGAGTGTGCTGGTGAGGAGGTGTGAGGTTGGTGCCGAAAGCACAGGGGTGATTGTCCACTTGAGGTGCCGAATGTGATTCTCAGGAAGCAGAGAGAAGAAGCCCTGGGTCTTGATGTGGCAGTGGCCATTCTAAGCAATCCCCCAGTGGGGGACTAAGATCCAGTGCTTAGCCATGGATGCGTGAATGGCCACCGAGGGAGAAGGCAGCCTAATGCAAGGTTAGAGTCAGAGCCAAGGGAGAGAGATCAATATGGGCATAACGTCCAAGAGGTAGCACCACAGCTGGGAGATGGAGGTCTTTGAAGATGGCAGCCAAGTTAAAATGGACATTGGCCAGAAGGGAATATGTAGGGGTACAGGTCCAAGGACTGAAATGGCAAGTTGGCCTATCCATGGGGATGTGACACCAGCAATTCCAGGGGCAGTAGCCCCCAAATGAGCCATGGGATCTGGGAGCTGTGGGACAAGAGAACCACCTGCCCTAAGCGGAGTGGCTAGCAAGTTTTCAGGAGAAGGGAGAATTGGGTCTTACGGTGGGCTAGAAGGAGGTATAGCTCCATGGGCACATGGTTGATGCTACCCATAGTTAAGTGCGCTGCCTAAATTTTTAGGGGTCATCCAGATCATGCCCCTTGGTATGGACATTGAGTGAAGTGATAGCATTAAAAGTGCATTAATTTTATATGGACATTTCTGGACTTGTGAACTAATGTCACCATCCCGGTCCATGTGTGACATGTTCCCTCTTTGAACTGTTTAAGAACTCATCGGCTCAATGGAGTTACACAGTTGTATTGCCTTTAATGGGATCCCACCATGTTATTTGAAAATGAAGTGTTGTCTCAGTTTCTTGATTGACTGTTACTGCCACTAACCCTCAGTTCTCTCCTAGTCCAGCAACCCAGTGAGAGATGGGCACCCCAGTTACAGAAAAACCAGTAAACATAAGATCTTGTGCAGTTTCTGCCATGGTTCCCTCCACCCCATGGACATTTACCAACATTGTACCCCTAGATACCGGGGAAGGGGAGGGCTACATCTAAAGAATTACTTTATCCCTTCCTTGACCCCTTTGCAATACGCAGCTCTGTGTCTGCCCTTGCAATCCTGACTACCCTCTTGGCCTCTCTAGTGTTCTTCTGGTATTTATCCCATTCTTCATACCCTGCTTTTCTTTGTAACTAAAAAGGTTCTCTTTTTTTATTCTCACTGCCTTCCTGACTTTTTCAGAGAACCAAATTTGTGCCATACTTTTTCTCTTGATAACTGTTCTTGTCCGTATTTTTGTTGCCTCGAGAATGGACCCTTTTATGGCCCCAAAAATGCCCCTACATTTGAAAACTTAGTTGAATCTTCATTAATTTACAAAACCATTTCACCATTCTCTTTATTGCTTCTACTGATGGAATCTAAGCTTATTTCTTCACTGTCAAGTTCCTGGAAATGGTCTCTTGACCAAATAATTACATCTGACTCATGGTCTGGCTGCAGTTTTGTAGCATTTACTGAACTTTTTCTCAGTTTTACCTTCCACAGAATTCATACGAGTATTCAGCTTCTCGCTGCTACGTCCTGCTCAGAGGTGCAACTGACAGCTCTGAGCAAAACCTAGCAATGAGAAGCTAGGCCATTGAGTCAGACATAATTAGTTGGTCAAGAGACCACTCCCAGAGGAAGAAATAAAGAAGCCCTAAAGAGAAAGGCAAAGCATTGGGGTTTCTAAGTAAATGAAAATTCAATCAAGTTTTTAAGTATATAGGTATTTTTTGGTCTAGACTGGTCCACTCCCTCTCTTTTGTTGTACTAGGACTTTGCAAGGACCAGCTTCATGAACTAAGAGGTCATACAATATAGTGCTTTCTCATCAGGGACTTTTTGTTTGGCCCTTTTATAACCCCCCCCATCTTTCTTGCACTCCCCTGATGCCACCTACCCCAGCTAACCTGTCCAGAACAATTTCACTCATATGGTTGAAATCCAGCCTCCTAAAGTCTAGCACATAAGCCTTAGACAAGGGTTTATACATGCCCAGGGCCACCTCTAACCATATAGTATTGTGGTTGCTAGATCCTAGTGGTTCCCCAACCCGTACATTGCCTACTCTTTCTGAGTTGGTGAGTACCACACCTAGAATTATTGACTGTTTAATGGGATTCCTGACCTGTTCTACCAGCACACAGTCCTGCAAGACATTAAGCAAGGCCTGGCTTCTGGCACTCCTGGTCACTGGAATGTCCCAGTCAATATCTTGCAGATTAAAATCTCCCACTATTGCAACCTTCCCTGTTTGCCACCCCCTTCCCTACTTCTGCACCCAGTTCCTTATCTCTCTTTTCTCCCTGCCCCGGTGGCCTGTAACCCATCCCTATGTGAATCTTCCTACCTGACACAACTCTGTGAGCAGAACCCACAGTGATTCTACATCCCCTTGCCCCCAATGGTAACACCCCCTATTGTCTCAATCCTTTTTCTGATGTAGACAACCACCCCTCTCCCCTACCCATCCCTCTATCACCCCCTATATTATAAGCTAGTTAGCTTTCTGCAGAGAGCAGCAAGAAGAAGAAGGCCACTGCTAGAACTTTGCTACTTTACTACTAGACATTAAGAAGAAGGTGATAGCTGACAGAGCTTTGCTACTTTACTACCTAGATATTATAGCCCTCCCACCCTCCTGCCACCCTCCCACCCTTAGACAGTTCCACTTTTATAGGCATTATATTTGACTGACAACAGGAACTTCCTGCTTGGGAGCAGGAAGGGAGGGATCACTGAGACACATAAGACTCCCCATCCTAGAAGGAATATAGTAGCTCTCCCCCACCCCAGTTGCTGAAGGTCTGACTCTGATCAAGGAAGAAGGAGACTACTGAGGCATATAGGAACTTCCTGTCCCAGAAAAGGAAGGACAGGAGCTGTAAGGACAGAAAGGCAGTAAGAAAGTTGGGAGAAAAAAAGGAAAAAACAGAGGGAGGAGAGAGTAAGCATACAAAGAAACAGGAGAGGGGCCACAAATAAGACATGATGGGACTGGTGCAATGAAATGGCTGTGGGGGCGGCAGTCTTCTGGGAGACATTCTGAAGGATGCAGTGTTGTCCCATCTGCAGGCACCTCTCTTGGCCTAGGGATGAGGTTGCTTGTCTCCAGGCTGAGTTGACCAGGATTCAGCAGACCTCCTCCTTCATCCAGGGACCACTGAGTCTGCCCCTGCTGCCTCAAAGGTTGCCTAGGCTGAGGAGTGACCAGACTGCTGTGGGCTCAGGAAGGGTGATGGCAGTGGGGAATAGGCACATCCCTCCTACGGTTCCACTCCACAACTCCTATACTGCACTGGCAGGATGGGACTGCCCCAAAGAGGCACCTGCAATGGAGATCAAGGAGGATGAGGGGGTCCTCCACAATGGAGACCCCGGGGGGGAAGCAGAGGCCCCCAGAGGAGGAGGAGGAACCAATGCCTGGTGGGGGATTCTATTATTAAGAGGGTAGATATGGGAGTGGATGGAGTGGGAGAGAAGGAGGTTTATTTATTTATTTGAAAGAGTTTAACCAATAAAGACATACAGAGCTTTAATAGCTTGTTTCCAGATGCATCCTGGGGGAAGGGGAAAATACAATTACTAAGACTAGATACAAATACATGTGATATGAAACTTAGACATGCAACCAAATACATTTAAAACTAACCAACTTTTGTGTAAAAGATATGTAGCACATGTCAACCGGATAAGGAGTAGTACATAGAAACAACTATATACACACACGTAAAGGTTATATCACACATGTAGAAAAATAATAAGATAAAGAAAAACAGTGATTAAATAAATAAACAAACAATCCAAAAACAACATATGCATGAACATAAAGCATAAACATACACATAATGCAATACCACTGATAACAGATGATGCAGCCATGCTGGGTGGATAGGAGGAGGGACATAGTAGGAGTAAAGAGCACCTGTTCCTCTCCTCTCCTCTTCTTTCCTCCAGGGTGCATACCCTGCAAGGAGAATGAAAGTCCACAGGAAGAGACATTAGTTAGGGACTGAGGGTAAATAGAAATAAGAAAGCTGGCACTAGCATTTAAAATAAAGGAAAGTAAACCAAAACACATTTGAGTAGATAGCACTGAGATGAAACAACTGCAGAAAATAAATGAGGTTGTGAAGAATAGAGTAGGAGAGAGGGGACAATGGGGAGGAGAAAAACCATTATCCTCAGTAACAAAATTCCACACTTCTCAATATAAACCCAGCCAGTGCTGAAGGTATAAGGAAAGCCAAGGAGAAGGCAGAAGGGGGGGGGGTTAGAATGGACTGAACAGAACAGTAGTACAGGAAAAGAGACAAAGTGAAAGAGAGGTGGAGTAGAAGCCAGAGAGGGTTTGGGTGGGGTGAGAGGCTAGCTATAAAGCTACACTGCTCAATGTAAACCCAGTCAGTGCTATGCTTATGGCATGCCAGGCAAGGGGCAGAAGGGGGTAGAGGTTTGTAAACTAGACAGTAGCAGGTGAGAGGAGAGGAAGTGCAGACAATGAGAGTCAAGGGCATTTACAGGATGGAGAAATGTGACAATGCAGAAGAGTGGGCAGAGAGCGAGTAGATGGAGCAGAATGGATAGCTAAGGGGATTGAGTTCCAGGTGTTTGGAAAGTGATAGGAGAAGGCAGCTCTCCCTGAGTTAGAGGTTCAGGTAGGGATGGTAAGGGTCCTATGGGGGAAGTGCGGAGAGTGTAGGTGGGGGTGGGAGCGGTAGAGAGAAGGGTGATAAGGTAAGGTGGGAGGGAGCCAAGCCAGTACTTCCCAACTAATGAGGTACAGTGGGCAAGACATCTTGCCCCAAGAGAGGGGAATGAAAGAGCAATGTAGAGGTCACGGTGGTGTGTATGCGGTGGGCAGGCAAGAGCAAAGCCACAGAAAGAGTTGAAGAGAGTGTCCAGTCTGGGAAGGGTGGATTTAGTGACAACACTATAGACTATATCACTGAAGTTAAAGATAGGGAGGATCATTTTCTGAACAATCTCCCTACAGGCCAGTGGAGGAAGGTAGCCGCAGTGTTTGTACAGAGCACCTAGATTGAGGAGAAGCTTTTTGTGGATAGCACTCATGTGTCCAGCAAAGTCAATGTTCTTATCAAGCAAAAGCCCAAGATATTTGAAGGAGGAGACATCCTCCAAAATGGACCTCCCAAGGATATTAAAGAGAAGGAGTGGCAGTAAGCTTGGCAAGCTTTTGCCTGGTGCCAAAGGTCATAGATTCCATCTTTTTGCATTAAGTGACAACTGATTTGAGCGAAACTAGCATTGGACATTATTGAAGTCTAACTGTAGACTGTCTGCCACAACAGAGGGGAGGTACTGGAGGCATACAAAACAGTATAATCTGCGTACATGTGTATTTCAGCTGAAGAGCAGGCTGAAGGTAAGTCATTCAGGAATATAGAGAAGAGTATCGGTCCAAGTACGGAACCCTGAGGGACTCCGGTGTGTATGGAGAGAGGGGACAGAGAGAAGTGCCTATCCTGACTGAGTGAGACCTACCAATAAGATAGGAATAGAACCAGACCAGTGAATGGAAGATTCAGAGATGCCAGCAGTTGGGAGTTTGCTGAGGTAAGAGGGAGTGAGCAACAGTGTCGAAGGCTTTGGCCAGGTCAACAAAGATAGCAGAAGTGATATGTCCCTGATCCATGCCAGAGAGGATGGAGTCAGTAAGCTGGAGAAGGGAGGTTGTGGTGGAGTGGGCCTTATGGAAACCAGAATGGAAGGGGGTGACAAAGGAGGAGGAGGTGGAGGAGTCAAGGAAAGGAGAAATCTAACCCAGAACTAGGTGCTCTTGGAGTTTAGCAAGGATAAGGAGCAGAGATAGTGGGTGGATGTTACCTGGGATAGAGGAGTCACCACCCTTGGAAAGAGGGACGACAGTGGCAAGCATCCAGGCATTAGAAATGGTGGCAAGTCTGAAGGAGAGATTCAGAAGTGTGGAGATAGGTAGAGCAGTAGCTTGAGCAGACAGGTGCACTAGCTTGGGATCAAACCCATCAGGACTTTTGCCCTTATTGTGGTTCAGTGCTAGGAGAACTTGTAAGGTGTCACTTAGGGAGACTGAAGAGAAGGAGAAACAGGGGGTAAAGGGAGTGGATGCTGACGGAGATGGATGTGGGGGAGTTGAGGAAGGAAGTGCAGCTAAAAGGGAGGAAGCACAATAGTGAAGAAGATGTTGAATCTGGTAGCTACCACAGGGGGGTCAGAGATTGTGATGCCACCTACTTTTAGGACTGGAGGAGGCGTTTGGGCAGGGGGTGAGAAAAGGGCATGTACCACCTTCCAGAATTTGGAAGCGGAGTTGAGGTTTTCCTGGAAGATGGAAGAGAAGTATCCAGCTTTAGCAACATGGATAGCCCTGGTACAGGTGTTACAGATAGCTTGGTACTTAAGCAAATTAGAAAGAACACCAGATGTTTTATATGCCACTCTTGCCAGGTCATGAGCACGCAAGTAGGCCAACAGTTCAGCTGATACTCAGGTAAGGTGAGAGCCTCAAACCATTGTCTTCCTAATAGGAGCATGCAGATCAGAAGCTTTTAGGAACTGAGTATTAAAGTAGCTCAGAGCAGTGTCAGTAAAGGAGGCATTAGCAATAGGGGACCAGTCAGTACCGACAACTTCCTCGTGAAGAGAGAGGACAAGTCTACAAATCTTAAAGAGCGTAGGAGTAGAATTTTAGGCAGAGCTTTGGGATGGTGGACTTTTCTCATGCAGTAAACCATGTGGTGGTCATTGAGTGCATCTGAAAGGATTCCAGAAGTAACTACCCTGTGAGGGTGTGAAACAGTCAAGCAAAGTGTGTTTACCTGATTTGTGCTTTAAATGGGTTGGTTCGGAGATAAGTTGTGATAGATTCAAGGAAGACACGTGATTACATACTTTGGATTGTGAACTGGGCAGCCAGATTAAGTTGAAATCCACAAAGATGAAGAGCTCCCCAGCTGAGGAGTGGGTGGTGAGAGTGGAAATGTGATCAAGAATAGAAGCAGCAAGGAGGCTAGCAGCAATAGACAATACCAACAAAAATAGGAATCAAGAAGGGAAGGGATAGGTTGATTACCAGAAGTTCATATGCAGAGAGGGAGGAGGTAGTGAGACAAATAGTAAACTGGATGGAAGATAAGATGTCCATAGCCACCCTCCACCCCACCCCTAGTAGACCGGTCCTGCTGAATGAAGGAATACCCAGGGATGGAGATGGCAGTATCAGGAATTTTAGGAGAGAGACATAATTCAGTGATGACCAGTATACTGGGCTTCAAGGTAATAGTGATAGTTTGGAGAAGGTCAATTTTAGGGAGTAGGCTTCTGATATTAAGATGAGCTATTTTTAGTACTTTTGGGAGGTCAAAGAGGGAGAAGCAGAAGGATGATAAGCAGTTTTGAGAGGAAGGAAATGCATTTCCGCAAAAGGGAGTACTTAAGACAAGAAAAAGTGGTGGTGTGAATGAGGGTGAGGCTAGGGCTATGTGCGAACAGGATGGAATGAAATAACACTAAGTGGAGACCAAGTGAGCAGAGGATGGAGGCTACAGGGTGCCAAGGTGAGTGAAGAAGGGGAAGGAGGCATAAAGATGGAAGAGCAGAGGAGAGGGAGTGAGGGCAAGAGTTTGACATAGGATGATTAGGAAATGAAGAAGGGGGAATAGAGGTCAGGGTAAACAAGGTGGAGAGGGATGTGATGATTTAGGGAAGCATTGTGTGACAAGATGAGAAAGGGAAGAGGAAGACAGTAGTACAGCGGTAGGGAGGTGGCAGCTAAGACAGAGGAAATGAAAGACCCAAAGCAGGTACCCTCAGTGAATATTCCTTAATTTGCATCTACTAAATCAGTGGTGAGAACCTGGAATTTAGCAATAAGGGTTATATAACACTATCAAACAAAAACAAGCATTTTTTGATAGGATTGCTAGACATTAAGGTGAAAAACAGAAAGAAATCCCAGTAATCTGTGAGCAGTTCATTAGGAAGGTGTAAACCGTGATTATCCTAAAGTCATAACTATTAAAGCATGGAAATAGAAGCCCCCGGAATAGCTGAGCAGCCCCTTAGTAAGCAACGACTACTAGCCAGTATAACATGGGTAAAACCCCAAAGTGGATAAGCATGCACCTAGCTGAACAGAGACTAAACAGAATTATGGTTAAACATTTTACCAGTAAGGAGCTAAGAAGCCTGTGACAAATATAATTATCATAGACAGCCACCCATGTAAACACCGGTATATAACACCAGACTTACCAGCCCCCCTGTAGACACAAACCTTATTAACCTGGATAGGAGCTCAATATTGTATCTATGATAAAATAGCTAGTAGAAACTTTGCACTGGCAATTAAGTTTACTCTAAAGCTAGAGATCAGCCAAATTAACAAAATGAGGCAATACAGTAAAAAGGAAAACCTGACCCCTTGGCTAACCAAATGCCCCTCCTACCCAGATACAGCAAACCTATGGACAGGACCTTAGGCAAAGTATATGTATAACAGCCTCAGAAGTAATTAAAAGGTGTTGGGTGGTGGGGGGGTGAAAGGTTAAGTGCCTACCTGGCGCCATGGCTTGGAGGGATGGAAAGCACGTCCAGAGGATCACTGGGGTAGCAGGACACGAGAGAGAGAGAGCTAGACATGTTTTCCACCTGGGGACAAATGATCTGACTGGTGATGAGGTTAGAGTAGTGCAGGAGGACTTAAGGGAGCTGGGAAGGGTGTCTTAGACAAGATGCATGCACTGTAACCTTTTCAGAGGAACTACTAGTCAAAGACAAGGGGGAGGGCAGGGCACTCCACACCATGAGATTCAACGCATGGTTGACGGACTAGTGTAGAGCAGAGGGCTTTGGATTCACTGGGTACTGGGGTCTCACCTGGAGGGATGCAGGCCTAAACAAGTGGGATGTGGGATGACTACATCCATCCAGGGGGGGAAGAAGCTAACTGCTCCACCCTGCAAGAAGAGCAGTCAGTAGGGAGGACCCTAGGGTTGGGAAATCAACACCAAAACCTAAAACTGAGATAGGTAGAATGGCAAAGATAAGGAAGACTGGGAGTGAAAACCGGAGGGGAAGGGAGGGAAAAGATGGGGATAGAAGGGGAGCTACTAGAAGGGGAGGTTGCAAAACTTGGAAGGCCATGTGCATGAATGCCCACAGCCTGGGAAATAAAATCCCGGACCTAGTGACCTTGATGGCAGAGGCAGACCTGGACATTGTTGCTGTTACCAAGACATGGTACACGGGAACCATGAATGGGATATAGCCATAGCAGGTTGCACTCTATTTAGAAAAAACAGGGTGGGGAAAAAGGTTGGAGGGGTGGCTATCTACATCAGGGAAGGAATCAAAACAACTGAAGTTCAGGGAATACAAGAGGGAGCAGAAGCACTGTAGGTTACCCTGGAGACAGGGAATGGCACCACCATTCACAGTGGCATGATCTACAGACCTCCAGCACAAGGGGAGGAGATGGATGGGGTACTAGTGGAAGCCATCCACAAAATGACAGCCAAAGTGCTGCTGGTGGGAGACTTCAATATGCCTGATGTGGATTGGAGCACTCAGGCTGTAGCCACTGCCAGGAACAGAGACATTCTGGATGCCCTGCAGGGGTAATCCCTCAAGCAGCTTGTGGCGGAACCCACCAGAGAAGGCACAGTATTGGACCTGGTGCTCACCAATGGGGACAGACTCACTGATGTAATGGTGGGCAGCCACCTGGGGTCCAGTGATCTTCGTATGGTGTGGTACATTACAATGTGAGAACAGTGGAGGAGTCAAACCACATGAAAGCAAAGGTCCCGAATTTCAGACGGGTCGACCTTGCAAAACTAGGGGAATGTCTCAAGGAAGCCTTGGCAGGAGAAGAAGAAGAAGGGGGAATGTAGAGAACCAAAGGGCTAACCTTAAGGGAGCCATAGCAGAGGCAACAAGCCTTTGTCTTAGGCAACTAAGCAAAACAAAGAGAAAGAAAAAAACACTATGATTCTCAAAAGATCTGGCCAGGTAGGTAAGAGAGAAAAGGCTAGCTTTCAGGAGGTACAAGGAAACACAAAGAGGGGAAGACAGGGAACTGTATCTTGAAAAGCAGAGGGAGGCAGAGAAAGCAGTCAGGAGCTCAAAGGTGCAAACGGAGGAAAAAATAGCCCAGCCAATGAAGAAAGGAGACAAGACCTTTTCCAAATACCTTAATGAAAGAAAGTAGACCAGGGGTGGGATTGTGAGGTTAAAAAGGGAGGCAGTGGTGTGTGTAGAGGGGCCCTAGAAAAAGCAGTAATCCTGAACACATATTTTTGTTCAGTATTCACAGAAGAAAAGGAAGGGAAGGAGAAGAAGCACTATTTGATGATGGCACCAATAGTAGAGAGGTAGATACCAGCCCATTTATGGAGGAAAGAGTCCTAAAGAAACTCGAGAATGTGAAAGGGAACAAGGCTATGGGGCCAGAAGGAAGAGAGGTGCTGGCAGCACCACTAACAGCCCTATTCAACAAATTGATAGAGACAAGGTGGTTCCAGGGGACTGGAGGAAGACAAATGTAGTCCCTCTCCACAAAAGAGGGAACAGGGATGAGGCTGACAGCTATAGACCAGTCAGCCTGACCTCAGTAGTAGGGACATTAATGGAGTCACTGCTAAAGGAAAGGGTTGTGATATCTCTTGAATCCAGTGGAGCAAAGGATCCGAGGCAGCATGGATTCAGAGCAGGAAGGTTTTGTCAAACAAATCTGATAGATTTCTTTGACTGGGTGATCAGAGAAGTAGATCAGGGAGGGGCAGTGGATATGGCCTACCTTGATTTCAACAAGGCCTTCAACACCATCCCACATAGGAGGTTGGTAAATAAGTTGGGCAGCCTGGGAGTGAGGCCCAAGGTGGCAGTCTTGGTCAGAAACTGGTTGAGTGACAGGACACAGAAAGTAATGGTAAATGGCATTCAATCAGAGGAGAGGGGAGTGACCAGTGGGGTGCCACATGGATCCATGCTGGGATCAGTCCTCTTTAATGTCTTCATAAGTGACATTGCAGAGGGGCTGGAGGGGAAGGTATGCCTCTTTGCAGATGATGCTAACATCTGAAACAGGGTTGACACTCTGGGTGTGTGTGTGGAAAAAATGAGGAAGGACCTAAACATGCTTTAGGAGTGGTCAAGAGTGTGGCAGCTAAGATTCAATGCAAAGAAGTACAAAACCATGCACTTAGGGCACAGATATCCAAGAGAGGAGTACAAGATGGGAGAGAGGTACCGATGGCAACCAATCAAGAAAGGGACCTGGGGGTAATCATATGTGATGACCTAAAGGTAACCAAACAATGTGATAAGGCTGTGGGGAGAGCCAATGGGATGCTAAGGTGCATAGGGAGAGGCATCACCATCCGAAAAAAGGAGGTGGTTATTCCACTGTACAAATGTAAACTCCCTTCTGTCTGGAAGACTGCTCAAGTTTTACCAGTCTTCAAATCAGGAGACCACACAGACCCACATAACTACAGGCCAATCTCCTTACTCCCAACCCTATCAAAACTGCTGGAGAAATTAATGAATTGCCAACTTGAAACTACATTGATGCCTCAAATCTGCTAAACTCTGTGCAATCAGGCTTTAGTCCATGTCATAGCTTAACCACAGCTCTGGCTAAAGTCACAAATGACTGGCAGAGAGCCCTTGACTTAAAGAATCACGTATGCACAGTATTCCTCAACTTAAACAAGGCCTTTGATACTGCCGACAATGCATTGTTCTTAGTTACTCTCCACAACATTGGTCTGGATGCACCTTCCCTAAAATGGTTCTCTTGCTATCCAGAAACATAGAATTTGATGGCAGATAAGGACCGCTTGGCCCACCCAGTCTGCCCATTTCCCTACTTGATGGTTAAGCTGCAGATTCTAGTTAATCAACAGCTTACTTCCTCCTGCCCCACCACTCCACTAGAATTGCCTTATGCTTGTCCCATGCATTCTTGAATTCTCCCACTATTCCTGATTCCACAACCTCCTCAGGAAGGCTGTTCCATGCAACCACAACTCTCTCTGTGAAAAATACTTTCTAACATTACCTCTGAGCCATCCCCCCCATCTTCAAATTGTGCCCCCTTGTTCTTGCACCTCTCTTCTTCTGAAAGATACTACCCTCTTGTACCTTGTTAATTCCCTTGAGATACTTGATAGTTTCTATCATGTCCCCCCCTTCCTCCTTTCATCAAGGGTATACATATTAAGCTGCTTTAGTCTCTCCTTGTATGTCTTCTGATGCCGACCTTGCACCATTTTGGTTGCCCTTCTCTGAACAGCCTCCGCTCTGTCTATATCTTTGATGAGATGGGGTCTCCAGAATTGTACACAGTACTCCAGATGGGGTCTCACTAACTGTCTGTAGAGAGGGATAACAACTTCCTGTTTTCTACTGTTTATGCCTCTCCCTATGCATCCCAGTATCCCCTCAGCCCTCCTTACTGCCTTCTCACATTGCTTGCCCACCTTTAGGTCATCTGATGTAATCACTCCTAGGTCTCTTTTGATTTTTGTTGTTGTTATTAACTCACCCCCCATTGTGTACTCTTCCCCTGGATTTTTGTTTCCCAGATGCATTACCTTGCACTTCTTTGCATTGAATCTAAGCTGCCACGTATTTGACCATTGCTCCAACCTTGCCAAGTCCCTTTTCATTCTTTTCACCCCACCTTGTGTATCAACCTTGTTGCAGATCTTTGTGTCATCTGCAAAAGAGGCATACCTTTCCTTACAGGTGCTCTTCAATGTCACTTATAAAGATATTAAAGAGGACCGGTCCCAGTACCGAATCTTGCAGTACCCCGCTAGTTACCCTGCTTTCTTCACTGTGGATTACATTTACTATTACCCTTTGTGTCCTGTTGTCCAGACAGTTTTTTATCCAGGCTACCACCTTAGGACCCACTCGAAGGCTGGCTAACTTGTATATTAATCTTTTGTGTGAGACTGTGTCGAATGCCTTGCTAAAATCTAGGTAGGCCATATCCACAGCCCCTCCCTGGTCTACTACTTTGGTCACCCAGTTAAAGAAATCTATTAGGTTCATCTGACATGACCTTCCTGCTGTGAAACCATGCTGCCTTGGGTCCTGTGCCCCACTGGCCTCAAGGTACTCAACAGTTCAATCCTTCAGAAGTGATTCCATAATTTTCCCTACCACTGAGGTCAAACTAACTGGTCTGTAGTTTCCTGCCTTTGCCCTGCTCCCACTTTTGTGAAGTGGAATCATATTTGCCCTCCTCCAGTCCTCAGGTACCACTCCATCCTCCCATGATTTGTTAAAGAGAGTAGTCAGTGGTGTTACTAGTTCTACCCTTAGTTCTTTTAGTATTCTTGGGTGAATCCCATCAGGCCCCATTGCTTTGTCCACCCTCAGTTTCAAGAGTTCTTTCAAAACCCTTTCTTCTGTGAATGGACTGGTATCGACCCCCATATTAAAAGTTTTTCCCTTGTTTGGTTTAGGGACCTCCCCCTCCTCATCTGTTGTGTATACTGAGCAGAAATATTTGTTCAGTATCCCTGCTTTTTCACTGTCACCCTCTGCCCACATTGCCTCCCCTTTCTTAAGTCTCTGTATCCCTCCCTTGGTCTTTCTTCGCTCCCTAATATACCTATAAAAGGTTTTATCCCCCTTCTTAACAGAGTTGGCTATCTTTTCCTCAATTTGTGCCTTTGCTATTCTGACTGCCCTCCCTGCCTCCTTCTGCTTTAACTGATAAAGTTCTCTGTCATGCTCCTTCTGTGTTTCCTTATATTTCCTGAATGCTATCCTTTTCTCCTTAACCATCCCTGCCACCTCTTTTGAGAACCATAATGGTTTTTTCCTTCATTTTGTTTTATTGATTTGCTTCACGCAAAGGCTTGTTGCCTCTGCGATGGCTGTTTTGATTATTCTCCATTGTTCCTCCACCCCTCCTTCTTGCCGATATGCTAGTGCTTTTCTAAGGCACTCTCTCATTTTCCCAAAGTCAGCCTTCCTAAAGTCCAATATGCTTGTTTTTGGATGGCTTGACTCTATGGCTGTGTTTATTGTGAACCACACTGTTTGGTGGTCACTTGTTCCCAGATGGCTACTCACTTCTAAATCTGAGATCCTTTCTCCTTCCCCATTTGAGAGTACCAGGTCTAAGATTGCTCCCTCCAGAGTGGGTTCCAACACTAGCTGTCTGAGGCATGCCCCCACAGGGCATCAAGAATGACCCTGCTTTTGGATGTGCCTGCAGCAAAGGTACTACAGTTAACATCTGGCATATTCAGGTCCCCCATCAACAATATCCCCCCTTTTTCTGCCATTTTAAGGATGCCTTCTATCATTTCCTTATCCATTTCCTCCCCTGAGATGGGGGTCTGTACACAACCCTCATGTGGATTGTGATGCCATTTCCTGTCTCCAGGGCCATAGTGAATCATCAACTTCCTGTTTACTCTTTAGTTCTGTTGCTTTAATCCCTTCCCTTATATATAGAGCTACTCCTCCTTCTCTTTTACTCACCCTGTCCCTCCTACAGACTGTGTATCCTGGTATGTTGACTTCCCACTCATGGTTCTCTGTGTACCATGTTTCAGTGACTGCCACAATATCCAGGCATCCCTCTTCCATCAAGGCCACTAGTTCAGGGAGCTTGTTGCACAGACTGTGGGCATTGGTACTCATCACCTTCCATTTAGTTTTTTATGGCCTTACCCCTTTTAGCCCCATCCCTGTCCTCAACACCTTTTTCTGCATGTATCCCTGTCCTGCTCCCTACTGACTTCTCTGCCTTGGTGTTTACCTCTCTAACTACTGCACTTTGGTGGGGGAACCTGGGATTTTCCTGCTTCTTTTCAGTGCCACCCCCCTTGGCTAGTTTAAATGCTTGCCAATGAAGCATTTAAACCTGTCACCTAGGAACCTGGATCCCCCCTAGACAGATGCAGACCATTGTGCCAGTATACAGTAAGCCTGCATCCCTCCAGGTAGCTCCCCAGGCCCCAGTGAAGCCAAAGCCCTAAGCTCCACACCAGATTTTCAACCATTCATTGAATCCCATGGTGCAGAATACCCTAGCATCTTCCTTGCCATAGACTGGCAGCACCTCCGAGAAGGTTACCATACATGCTACTTATCTAAGGCCCCTCTCCAACTCCACAAACTCCTCTTGCACCGCTCTGATCCCATTTACAGCCAGGTCATTTGTCCCTAGGTGGACAATGACATCCAGCTCCCTCCCTCATGCAGCTACTCCTGACGATTTGCTTCCTGTCCCTCCAAGCCGTGGTGCCAGGCAGGCACCTTACCTCCCTATCCCTTTCCTCCCCCATGTCTACATCCCTAATGATTGAGTCCCCCACCAGGAGTTGTTTCCTTCCCCTGTGGGGTCTTGTGCCACCCTCCTGTGGGTCTCCTTTGTGGAGGTTCCCAGCATCCTCCTTGGTCTCCACTGCAGGTGCCTCCATAGAGGAACCACTCTTTGCCAGAACAGCATATGAATGGTGGAGAGCTACAACTGGAGGGATGCACCTCTGTTCCACCACTCTCTCTCTCCTTGAGCCCACCTTGGTCCAACTGCTCCACTTTCTTGGCAACCTCTGAGGTAATGGTGGTGGCCCTGGTGGTCCCTTGTTGGGGGAAGAGGTTTCACGAATCCTAGCCAGGTCAGCCTGGAGATGGGCAACCTTCTCCCTCAAACCAAAGAGGTGCCTGCAAACAGGGCAGCATCATAGCCTCCAAAATGTCTCCCGGAACACTGCTGCTCCACAGCCATTGCACTGCACCACTCCCATCTTGACTTATTTTGTGTTCCCTCTCCTGTTGCTTTGTATGCTTATTGTCTTCTCCCTCTATGTATTTTTACACTTACTTTCCTACTGCCTATGTGCCCTTACAACTCTCACCCCTCCTGTTCTGGGACAGGAACTTCCTGTAGTCTTCAGTAGTCTCCTACCTCCCTGCTTGGATTCAGACCTCCAGCAGCCAGGGGGGGATAAAGAGTTATTTTTTTTTTAGGTTCCTTCAAGGTTACTGAAACTAATGTGTTGCAGTGATCCTTCCCTTCCTACTGCCAAACAGGAAGTTCCTGCTGTCAATCAAATTCAATGGCTATAAAATTAGAACTGGCTTTGGGTGGGAAGGAGGAAAATTAGCAAAACATCTGTAGTTCTGGACTTCTGTTTCCTGCTTTGCAACCAGTTCTCTTCTTCCAGAAACAGCTGGAAGCTATAATTGGAGACAGCTGCTTTTGTACACCTATGCTGCTAAGCCACACCCCCAATTAGATTCACTCTCTGCTCTCAGTAAATTAAGCTGATACTGCCCCCTTCCTCAGAAAAAACACTTTTTTTACTTAAATGAGACCCCCTTCTTCTAATAAAGTATATGTTTGCTTAATACAAACAGGTACGACTCCTGCTGAGACAGAAGTGATTAAATAGTAAAACATCTGTAGTTCTGGACTTCTGTTTCTTGCTCTGTAAAGAGTTCTCATCTGCTAGAAATAGCCAGAAGATGCAATTGGAGACAGGTGCTTTTGTACACCTAAACTGCTAAACCACACCCCTAATTAGATTCATTCTCTGCTCTCAGTAAATTAAGTTAATACTGCCTCTTCCTCAGGAAAAAAACACTTTTTTTACTTAAATGAGACCCCCCTTCTTCTAATAAAGTATCTGTCTGCTTAATCCAGACTGGTACTACTCCTGCTGAGACAGAAGTGATTAATTAGTAAAAAATCTGTAGTTCTGGACTTCTGTTTCTTGCTCTGCAACCAGTTCTCTTCTGCCAGAAACAGCCGGAAGCTGTAATTTGAGACAGCTGCTTTCGTACACCTAAGCTGCTAAGCCACACCCCCAATTAGAATCACTCTCTACTGTCAGGAAATTAAGCTGACACTGCCTCCCTTCCTCAGAAAAAACACTTTTTTTAAGTTAAATGAGACCCCCTTCTTCTAATAAAGTATCTGTTTGCTTAATCCGAAAAGATATTACTTCTGCTGAGACAGAAGTGATTAATTAGTAAAAAATCTGTAGTTCTGGACTTCTGTTTCTTGCTCTGCAACCAGTTCTCTTCTGCCAGAAACAGCTGGAAACTGTAATTGGAGGCAGCTGCTTTTGTACACCTAAGCTGCTGAGCCACACCCCCTATTAGATTCACTCTCTGCTCTCAGTAAATTAAGCTGATACTGCCCCTTCCTCAGAAAAAAAATGTTTTTTTTTACTTAAATGAGACCCCCTTCTTCTTATAAAGTATCTGTTTGCTTAATCCAAACAGGTACTACTCCTGCTGAGACAGAAGTGATTAATTAGTAACAAATCTGTAGTTCTAGACTTCTGTTTCTTGCTCTGCAACCATAGAAACATAGAAACATAGAAGTTGACGGCAGATAAGGACCGCAAGGCCCATCCAGTCTGCCCATTTCTTTTTCTACCTTATAAATGTGCCATCGGCCTTTGCTCTGTCAGTGACCTATCTATTCATAGTCATTTGTATTGCTCCTTATGCCTATCCATGCCTGTTTGAAGCCTGCACTGTATTCATAGCCACCACTTCTTGTGGTAAGCCATTCCATGCATCTACCACCCTTTCTGTGAAAAAGATTCCTCACATTCCCCTTAATCGGCCTCCCTCTAATCTCATGCTGTGTCCTCTTGTCCTGCTATTTTTCTTATATTTAAACATGTTGGACTCTTTCACCTTGTTTATGCCCTTAAGGTGTTTAAATGTCTCTGATCATATCACCTCTCTCCCTCCTTGCTCAAGGGTATACATATTGAGCTCCATTAATCTGTCCTCATATGTCTTCTGATGCAGTCCCTGCACCATTTTGGTTGCCCTTCTCGGACTGCCTCAATTTGGTTAATGTCCTTGTGAAGGTGTGGCCTCCAATGCACGCAGTACTCCAGATGGGGCCTAACCAATGTCTTGTACAGAGGATTATTACCACTCCCTCTACGACTTGTGATGCCCCTACTAATACACCCTAACACCCCCTAGCCTTACCTACTGCTTTAGAGGTCTGCTTGGATGATTTTAGGTCATCAGTGATGATGATGCCCAAGTCTCTTTCTTCCTTTGTGACTGCTAGCAACTCCCTCAGCCTATAAGTGGCTTCAGGTTTCTCTTCCTATGTGCATGATTTTGCACTTCTTTGCATTAAATCCCAGTTGCCACTCTCTGACCATTCTGCTAGTTTATCCAGATCTCTTCTCATTCTGCCCACCCCATCTGGATCATCTACTCTGTTGCAGATCTTGGTGTCATCTGCAAACAGACAAGCCTTACCCTCTAGTCCATCTCAGGTCACTAATGAAGATGTTGAATAGACTGGCCCCAGGACTGATCCCTGAGGTACCCACTTGTGACTTGCATCTCTTCTGACTGTATACCATTTACCACCACTCTCTGTTTTCTGCCAGTCAACCAGTTTGCCACCCAGTTGACCAACTTCTGACCCACCCCGAGCCTACCTAGCTTATTTATCAATCTTCTTATGTGGAACAGTGTCAAAAGCTTTGCTGAAGTCAAGGTAGGCGACATCAACTGCTCCCCTTGGTCCACCACTCTGGTTACCAGTCAAAGAAATCTATGAGATTAGTTTGACAGGACCTTCCTTTGTAAACCCATGCTGTCTTGGATCCTGTGCCCCTATGGATTCCAGGTGTTGCACTATCCTTTCCTTAAGGAGTGCCTCCATAATCTTGCCCACTACTGAGGTAAGACTGACCGGTCTGTAGTTCCCGCCTCTCCTGCTACCACTCTTGTGGAGTGGGATCACATGAGCCTTCTCCAGTCTTCTGGGACCTCTCCTGTGCTCAGAGACTCACTAAACAATTCTGCTAATGGCTCTGCTAGTTCCTCCTTTAGCTCCTTAAGTACCCTGGGATGTATGCCATCGGGTCCCATTGCCTTATCCACCCTGAGCTTAGCAAGCTCTTGTAGGACCCTTTCTTTTTGAAGGAGTAGTGCTCACCTCCCTCCCCCCTGTGTCCATGATGCTGAGCTGTGGGCCCTGCCCTACCTTCTCTTCAGTAAATACTGAGCAAAAGTATCTATTTAGGATAGATGCCTTTACAGGGTCCTCCTCCTCACATGCTCCATTTTCTCCATTAAGCTTAGCAATACCCACTCTGGACTTTCTCCTTTCACTAATGTATCTATAGAAAGTCTTGTCACCTTCTTTTACTGTTCGTGCTAGTGTTTCCTCAGTTTGGGACTTTGCCTGCCTTACTGTCTTACCTGCTTCCCTTAGGGCAGTTTGGTATGCCTCCCTATCTTCATCCGCTGTGTTCCTTATATTTTCTGAAGGTCAGACTTTTGGCTCTGACCTTTTGCTACTGTGTTTGAGAACCAAAGTGGTTTCCTTCTTTTGCACTTCCTTTTCTGTTCACACAATGGGATGTTGCTTCAAGTATTGTATCCTTAATGCTTGCCCACTTTGCCTGTACCTCCTCACCTGTGTTTCTTTTTCCAGGGCTAGCTTAACTCTGTTGGCCATCTTATCAAAGTCAGCTCCTCTGAAGTCCCATATTTTGCCTTGGAATGGGATGATTTAGATGTAGTAGCCAAATTGAACCATACCATGTGATGGTCACTGGCCCCAGGTGACCTTCTACCTGGAGATCTGTGATCCTTCTTTGTTAGTCAGTACTAGATCTAGGATAGCCCTGTCTTGTGGGTTGCTGTACCAGTTGTTTGAGGCCCCTCCCTGCAGGGAATCCACTATGTGTCTAGTTCTGGCCGATGTTCCTGCTGGTATTGACCAATCTGTATCTGGCATGTTGAAGTCTCCCATTATCAGAACCTCCTTTAGCTGTCATGTTTTGTATATCTTCTAACAGTAATGTGTCTATGTCCTCCCTCTGGTCTGGGGCCTGTAGACAACCCCAGTTCTTATGGCTGTCCCATTTCCTGTTTCCAGGGTGACCCACAGTTCTTCTGGCTCCTTATGTGATTATTCTGAATTTCTGTAGCTTTGATATTTTCATTAACATACAGGGCCACTCCTCCCCCCTTTGCACCTCGGTCTCTTCTAGACAATCCATACAGCCAGGTACTGAAGTCTCCTAAGTGTGGTTACTGGTAAACCACGCCTCACTAATTGCTACTATGTCCAGTTTAGCCTCTGACATTATTGCCTGCAGGTCTGGGATCTTATTTCCCAGGCTGTGAGCATTTGTGTACATGATTTTCCATTGGCCAGATTTTGGTGTGTTAGTTGTTGGGTGAAGTTTGGCATTACCCCTGTGCATCGTATGGGGAGACAAACCTTTTTTCTTACCTGGTGATGCAAATGAACGGCAAACATGCTGAATTCCTGTTTGACCACTAGCTGAGGGGGGAGGGGTGTTCTTCCCATTCGACGTATGGGGTGCTGCACCCCTCTCCCCATTTGCTAGTTTAAATATTCTGCAAAGACGTCAAACTTCTGCCCCAATGCACTGACTCCCTCTTTAGTCAGATGCAGTCCATCAAATTTAAAGAACTTTCGCTCCCAGAACTGTTGCCAGTTCCCTACAAATCTGTGTCCTTTTTTCTGGCACCAGTCCTTGAGCCACGTGTTTAGCTCCCCTATCTCCCCTTCTCTGACCTTCCGTCCATCTGCTCCCTTCTCCCAGACTGGCAGGATCTCAGAGAAGGAGATGCCCGGACGAAATAGATGATAGTTTGTCACCCAGCCTAGTCAGGTGTTCCTTGGTCTCCACAACTGACCGCTGGCGAGATCATTAGTCCCTATGTGTACTAGGACATCAATGTTTTCTCCTGCTTTGTGAACAATTTAGCTATGCGGTCAGTGTCTCTCCATGCTGATGTACCTGGAGACATCTGACCATCACCCCTGGCTGGAGATGGGTATCAACTCCCGAATCATGGAGTCTCCTATGATCAGAAGTTTTTGGATTTCCTTTGTGCTTGTTTAGTTTTGGTTCCTGATTTGGGTGAGTATTGTTGTGCCAGCTCCTGTGCCGCAGATGTCCTGCTCTGCAGTGTCTTCTGCCTCTTTATTTGATTTCAGAGATAGAGGCAGATACCTGTTTGTAGTGTTTATATGGTTTTGGAGGTAATGTGTTGGAGAGCAGAGAGTGATGGGGCACCTGATTTGCTCCTCTAACCACCTGCCAACCTCCTGGACCAACTACCCTCTGCGGTCGAGGTTTTTCTGTTGGATGCTGGGGAAATGGCGGGTGGTTCTTATAATGTATTTCCTCTTCAATATGAAATTTGAGGCGTGCAATCTCTGCCATGCTGCCGGAGCTGAGACCTAAGATCTCCAAGGCCCAGCATGTAGGACAGTTTCCTAAATCCTGTAAGACTGTCGTTCTGAAAATTGTTCCGAGTACCTGCAGTTAATGAAATCCATTACAAATAAGTTGCTGGGTTTGTAACCTAGTCAGAGTAATTAGAAGGAAAAAAAAATGCGAATGGTTTAATTGTGCTTTGTTTAACTTGTTATAACAAGTTAAATTACTAGTGCCCTGTAAATGAGATCACCTTGTGGAGGCCCCACTGATCCGCCCCTTCCTGTTCTGCCACAGGAAATGTCACAACTGTGGTACCCTATAAAAGGAGTGTAGCGTGGGGTGGTTGGGGATGGGGGTGGGTGGGTGGCTGGGCCCTTCCCCTGCCTAAAAAGAAGAACCACGGACGAAAGAACAAGGAGGTAAGAGCAGAAACAATCAGTCAACAACAAATGCAGTAACCCTGAAAGCTTATCCTAATGTTAGATAAAACTGTAAAACCTGTAAAGCACCACCTGTAATAATTTCAGAGAAGATATACCCTGTAAGAAACACTTTGCTCCAGAGAAAAATAAAGCAGTAACAGAAGATATAACTTGCAAAGACAATTTGAATCAGAAGATTACAGCAGTAATCTGTTAGCACACACCTGTAGGCACACCTTGTAATAATGCAGAAGAAGGTATACCAGCAACAACAATTTGAATCAGAGAAAAATAAAGCAATGAAATGTTAGCAACAAACAGTAGCAATCCCTCTGAGTAAAAAATAAAAACACCACCACACAGTAAATCTGCTTAGCCAAGCTAAGTCTTAATCCTTCTCCCTTGCTCTGGTAAGTTTCTCTACTCTGCCTTTCAATCAGTCTTAGAAGGAAAGAGCTCAGGTGAAGCTAGGTGCCTTGGCCAGCAAACCAACCAGTTCTCTTCTGCCAGAAACAGCTGGAAGCTATAATTGGAGACAGCTGCTTTTGTACACCTAAGCTGCTAAGCCACACCCCCATTAGATTCACTCTCTGCTCTCAGTTAATTAAGCTGATACTGCCCCTTCCTCAGAAAAAAACATTTTTTTTTACTTAAATGAGACCCCCTTCTTCTAATAAAGTTTCTGTTTGCTTAATCCAAACAGGTACTACTCCTGCTGAGACAGAAGTGATTAATTAGTAAAAAAAATCTGTAGTTCTGGACTTCAGTTTCTTGCTCTGCAACAAGTTCTCTTCTGCCAGAAACAGCCGAAAACTGTAATTGGAGACAGCTGCTTTTGTACACCTAAGCTGCTAAGCCACACCCCCAATTAGATTCACTCTCTGCTCTCAGTAAATTAGGCTAATATTGCCCCTTCCTTAGAAAAAACACTTTTTTTTTTACTTAAATGAGACCCCTTCTTCTAATAAAGTATCTGTTTGCTTAATCCAAACAGATACTACTTATGCTGAGACAGAAGTGATTAATTAGTAAAAAATCTGTGGTTCTGGCCTTCTGGCAGAGCAGATGCAGCAAATAAAAGCAGTAGGAGATCTCTCCACTCTAAAACAGATTAGCAGAGGCATGCCTCAAGGCTTCTTCTTGGGGCACTTACTTTTCTCACTTTATATCAACAACATCGACCATGGAATCAAACTTTCCAGTGTACATCTCTTTGTGGATGACACGGTCCTTTACACTGCCAGGCCTACTCCTGAAAGTGCCTGCTTGGACTTGCAAGCAGATTTCCTTATGCTGTAACAAAACCTCCTGAGTCAAAAGCTCCTATTAAATGCCAAAAAGGCCAAGGCTATGTTGTTATCCCCAATGACCAAGTCTATAAATTACCTTAAGCATGACACTATTCCAACTATCACCACCCTGCTTTGTGAGTCACTTGACTATGTGACCAAGTTCAAGTACCTATGTATGTGAATTGACAACAAACTTTCTTTTACTGATCACATAGATGAGCTCTCAAAAATACTTAGAGGCTTGGATTGTTTTTTAGAATCAAGCATCTGCTTACCCAGGAGGCCAGAGAAAGCTTAGTACAAACCACATTCCTAGCTATCTTGGACTATGCAGACTTCCTGTCTGGCCAAGTCCCCAAAACCACCCTATCTAAGCTTGACATCCTTCATCATAGGGCCTTATGTTTCATCTCAGGTGCGGCATATAATACCCATCACTGTGTACTCTTTTCCATGGTAGGATGAACCTCACTTACGTTCAGGAGGCAAAGAAATGCTATACAATGGCCCAATAGATCTATATCCAAGATGTTACCTTCCTACATTTCTAACTGTCTGCCCTCCTGCACCTTACCAAACTATGCCTTGAGAAGCCGTTCTTCTCAGTAGCTCTGCCTAAAGTCTTTTCCCATTTTGGCAGAGTCTCCTTCAGCTATGTGCTGCCCCAGCTGTGGAACAACATCCAGAAATCCATAAAATTGGTGCATCCTATTGGTTTTGCAGAATTCAAGTCACTCTATTCGAGATACTTCTCGGAGCCTTGTCAATGCCCTCCCTGTCGCTAAACTGTAGCCATACATTACTATTCTTTCAGTCAACCCTCTACACTTTCTATCCTCTCATTAGAATTACCGTAAGCCATGTTCCTAGATTCATCCTTGCTTTCTACTTGCTGCTGAGCCCCCAGCTTGCACTGTCACTAGCATTAACTTTGCTCTATTAGAGCTATCAGTGTCTAAAATCATTGGTTTGGCACATTGGTGCTGACTTGCTTCCACCTCTCTGCTGTACTGTTTACTGGGATGAGGCTTCACCTTACGACTGGACCTCATTGATTATCCTTGTACCTTGTTTTTATTGCTATGTATTGTATTACTATGCCCATTTGTGCTATATGTTCTATTGTGCTACTGTATTATTTATTCTGTACCTACCAGGCCCTCCTTGAAAATGAGCTAGCTCAATGGCATTTCACCTGGCTAAATAAAGATTGATTGATTGACATATTTATCGATTGATTGATTGAGACCTCATCTGGAGTACTGAGTCCAGTTTTGAAGGCTGCATCTCTGGAAGGATATAACAAAACAGAGGCAGTCCAGAGGACAGCAAGAAAAATGGTGCAAGGAAAGACTAGATGACCTCAATATGTATTCCCTCTAGGGGAAGTGAGAGAGGAGGGATATGGTAGAGACATTTAAGTACGTCATGTATATAAACAAGGTACAGGAGGGTAGTATCTTTCAGAAAAGTAGGTGTACAAGAACAAAGCATGATATGAGGCTAGAGGAGGGGCAAGCTCAGCGGCAACGTGAGAAAGTACTTCTTTACAGAAAGAGTAGTGGATGCTTGGAACAGCCTCCTTATGGAGGTGGTGGGGGCAAAAATAGTAGAGGAATTCAAGAATGCATGGGACAGACATAAGAGTACTCTCACAATAGGGGAGAGGGTAAGCTGCAGATCAACTAGCGTCTGTGGTATTGCATTAGGTAGGGAAAAGGAGCATACTAGGTGAGCCATATGGTCTTTATCTGCCATCACCTTCTATGTTTCTGTATAAGGTGTAGCCTGGGATCACTATATCTCAATCATTCACACCAGCCCAGGTTTCTGTAATGGCTATGAGATCCATTCCAGAGTCTGCCACCAAAGGCTGGAACTCGCTAATCTTATTATGCAGACTCTGGGAACTGAGGCATACCAGCCCTCAACATGTGCCTGCACCTCTATTGGTTCTCAATTAACCTCATCACCTTTCTCTAATAACCATAATGTCTTGTGTTTCCCCTTCCTTTCATGTATATTGTGTCTATCCTGCCCTGTCCTGTCCCCTGGACTCTTTCCTCCCATCTATTATTCCCTGAACACCTTACCCCCATCCCAGGGGGAGTCCTGTCTAAGTTCCCCACTGTTACTCCCTCCACAGTGGAATCCCCAGTCCAAGCATTCCCTGCAGCTAGTTTAACCATCTGTTAATGTAAGTGTCAAACTTCTACTCTAACACACTAGTCCCCTCTTGTCAGGTAAGGCCATCACCTCTAAAAAGCCTTCTGTCCCAGAAGCCCCCAGTCTCATTTAAAGTGATGGCCATGTTCCTGACCCCACCCCTTCAATCACAGCGAGTTGATTATGGTGACTGAAGTCTAGCGAGTGGAGTGTCAGCGAGGTGTTTGTGCTAACAACTAGTGTTTTACGTTGTCAGGTTAGGAACTGCACATAAGCATGCATTTGTGTCTGTTTCGACTGTCGGGAGGGGTGCTACTAGTGTGAGATGTGGTGTTTCCTTTTTTCTCCATGCTGTCTGCACCGAGGAGTATGTTATATTAATTTACCGGGGGTTGTTTCTGTGTAGGGGTGGTTGTTCTTTTTGTGTGTTGTTGTAGGTATTCTGTCAGAGTCTTGTTTCACTGTTGTAGTCTTTTGGAGCTGTTGGCTGGCTGTGTAGGGGCTGTCGGCGATGTTTTTGCTGTAGTGTCCGTTGTGATTTTTCCTGTCGAATCAGCTTGGTGTAACCCAAATAGGGCAGCGTTTCCTTCTCCACAGCATAACCCTGGAGATGAATGCCCTGCAATCCCTACAGCTAACTACCTCTCCATTCACCCAATGCTCCATCCCAGTCAGTTAAATTGCCTTTGCTATAAATCAACAGTTACATTACTTAAGCAGTATGTAATATTAGGCTAAGAGGTTGTTACGCACTGCAGTCTCTTACATTGATTTCTATGGCAAAGAAAAAAAGAAATGCTTTATAATAATTACGCAATATCCCAAAAAAAAAAAAAACAGTAGATGGAAAGTTTAGAAATATTTGGCTTCTCAGAAGAATCTAAATTCTGTCTGACTTCTTTTGTTTTATTGTGAACAACTGCTTGTTATGAAGCGATGTCATAAGATTCCAAACATGATATTCTTTGCAACACAGAAAAAAGTTTTTGGTTTTAAAATGTGAGTAAATGCAAAGCAATGTCCTGATGTGTAACCGTGGTGGGGGAAGGGAGAACATGGAAATCTGCCGGAAGGCAGGCATCATGAAGCCCTCCACCATGACCCGCACCACTGCTTGACTGCCAGAGCAAATCTGGATTTGTGTATGGAGGGGACAGCCCCCTGCTTGCCCCATTAGTTGGGGAAGTTCATGGGGGACTCTGCCTCTGTGAGATGGGGAGGCAAGCATTGGTCGCAGGGAGCGGAGAGAGGGCTGAGATCCTGCCCTCCTGCTCCAGGGAGAAAAAGCAATATACAAAAAAAAAGTCTCTTTATTTTCCATCCTGCAAAAAACTAAGTATGCATAAGACTGAAATCTCACCCCTTCACAGCTTCCATTTCTCATGAAAGCCAGGAAATGGGTAGTGGATTCTGGGAACAGCTTTCCAGCAGAGGTGGTGGGGGTGAACATTTTTTTAATTTTTTTATTTAAACATTTGGTGACCGGGAAAGACACACTGAGCCAAGGCTCGTCTCCAGGTGTGACTCGGGGACAGGGAGCATGGAAATAATAGTATATAGTACAAGGCATTCAATACAAAATTACACAATAGTAAGCATAATATAATATTTAAATGAATACAGTACAGGAAAACAGGCTACACAGAGAGAGAACTGTACAGTGGAATAGAGTATCAAAGATCGGAATAGTTACAACAAGGGACAAACATTGCAAGTGCAATGAGACTACTGTACATGGTATGGAGTAACTTAAAATCAGTGTTGTTACAACAGGGGACAAACATTTCACGTGCTAAGAGGTGTCATGGGAGCAAGTGGGGAAAGGTAGGAGACAAAGCAGTGATTTGACAGAGGAGTGAGAGGAAGCGCTGCATAAGAGAGTTGCATAAGAGAGGAGATTGAGTGTTCCAAAAAAGAGGAGAGCCAATAGTGGAAAGCAGATTTGCCCATGTTCGAGGATGGAGTAGGGAGTGAGAAAATAGCGGTGAGTTTCAAAATTGCCTTGGATAGGCATAACGGAATCATTGGTTGAGCAAGAAAGGAGGAAAGGCAGCACCATATATCAAGTAGGGTCTGCAGCAAAAATGAAGATACAAATGGGCAGACTGGGTGGGACCAGCAGCCCTTATCTGCCATCAATTTCCATGTTTCTATGTTTCTAAATTATTGGTCATTATACAATGGCAAGAAGTGACCCAGAAACCTCATTGTCACTGCCGTCCCTCAACAGTGATGATATTCTGCAATAACATCACTGTATGAAGGGCCAGCACCCACATGACTACATAAAATCACCAAATCATGCTACATGTCTTGTCTTTACTTGCCCACATAGCCTCACTGCTCTGGCTAGTGCCAGTACTTGTACCATGAAAAGAAAATTCCCTCACTCACAAACTAAAAGTTCTGTACAGGCAATTTGAATAAGTTAGTCCTCGTTTCTCATTCTTACATGAAACTGTGCCATTCGTTAATGTTTAAACTGCACACTCTGAAGAAGCCGTCACTGCAATCGGCTAACATGATTCCACCAGTCCCTTCCTGACAAACCCGCACACTGTAGAGGCTAAATTTACAACCTTTAAACAGAAGACTTGTAAACAGTGACTCTGCCTTTCAAAATTTACCACTTCCACTCCCCATCCCATCTGAAATTCCTCACCTCACTCTCGTTCGTGCTGGAAACTACTCTTCACACCTGCTCTTGCTGGAATAAAAAGACACTGCTCCTAGTTCCTCTCCTACCAGTCCTGGTAAAAACCATAAAACTGCTTGCAAAATAAAAAAAAACTAAGAGAAAATAACAGCTGCCAGATATAAACACTGATGGGGGACAGCAACACAGACAAACTAACCAGGGAAGTTCATTGACTGACACAACACAAAGTCTCTACATAACAGTACCATGTACTGGATGCACAGGAACTCTTTTTTTCTTAACATGCTTACAACCTCAAAAATAAACATAAAAGCAATTTAATGAAATTTACTTTTTATTTATTATTTTTTCTATTTTGCTTTATAAAAACAAAGCCTTTGTATAATAGCAATAAGGCACTCCAGGGTGTGTGTTATTGTGTAATAACATCACTCTTCGGGTGGTGGAAGCACGCAGCTTTGCCTCATGCTTCAACCCACCCTAGGAGTGACATTATTACACAATAATACACACCCTGTCATGCCTTATTGCTTAATTATTAACCATGAACTATGGTGACATGCCCTCCTGCCTCCTACAATATACAAACTAAATCTTGACCAGACTCTGGTGATGCACCCTCCCTGCTGCATGGATTTCAGTGCCATGCCCTGAGAATACAGTGTATGTGTATTGCACAAAAGAAACATATCCCCAGAGGACTCATGTTACCCTTGACACAGAAACAACACTTCAAGAGCCTTTATTCACCAGTAGAGCTTTCTGCTGCACAAAGTTCCTTCCTTCGCCTCAATGTAACATAATGGCAAAGGCTGATACAGTAAAACAAATGCTGTGCACATTGTGAGTGTGCAGAGTTTGTTGAGGTGGAAGACTAGGTTTGCTGGCAAAGGCACCTAGCTTCACCCAAGCGCTTTTCTTCTAGGTTTGCTTGTAAGGACAGAGCAAGGAACAACATTATCAGAGCAAGGAAAAAGATCAAGGTTTCTTTTTGCTAAGCAGATTTACTGTGTGTTATTTTCTTTTGTGCTCACAAGATTTGATACAGTTTTTTGCTTACATTTTACTGCTGTAATCTTCTCTGATTCAAATTCTTATTGCAGGTTATACCTTCTGCTGCATTATTACAGGGTGTGCCCACAGGTTTGTTAATGTTTTGTGCTTACAGATTACTGCTGTAATCTTCTCTGAGTCAAATTGTTTTTTGTAATGTATATCTTCTGTTACTGCTTTATTTTTCTCTATAGCAAAGTGTTTTTGCAGGGTGTATCTTCTGTGAAATTGCTACAGGTGGTGCTTACATTTGTGTGGCTTTTTTTATCTATCATTAGGCTAAGCAAAATTACTGTTTGCTAATATTTTATTTTAGTTTTCTGCTGAAAGGTTTTCTGTTTGGTCTCAAAAGTGCTGCAGTGTCCTTCTCACATTGAAGGAGCTAATTGCTTTCCTCCCAAAGCTCTGCCAGGGGATTAGGAGTGTAATTGGGGTGGGGGGTGGGGGTGGAGCTGACAAAGTCTTGGTAACTTCCAACTGAAGTAAGGGTTAAAAGGTCAGGTTAGTTGGTGTTTTTGAAGTGGAAGACTAGGTTTGCTGGCAAAGGCACCTAGCTTCACCTGACTTCTAGGTTTGCTTGTAAAGACAGAGCAAGGAACAGCATTATCACAGCAAAGAAAAAGAGTAAGGCTTCTTTTTGCTAGGCAGATTTACTGTGCGTTGTTATTTTCTTTAGTGCTTACAAGATTTGATACTGTTTTTGCTTACATTGTACTGCTGTAATCTTCTCTGATTCAAAGTGCTGTTGCAGGATATACCTTCTGCTGCATTATTACAGGGTGTACCTACAGGTTTGCTAATGTTTTGTGCTTACAGGTTACTGCTATAATCTTTTCTGATTCAGATAGTTTTTTCCAAGGTATATCTTCTGTTACTGCTTTATTTTCCTCTGTAGCAAAATGTTTTTTGCAGGGTATATCTTGTGTGAAATTGTTACAGGTAGTACTTACAGGATTTACAGTTTTATCTATCATTAGGCTAAGTTTTCAGGGCTACTGTATTTACTGTTGGTTGATTGTTTCTGCTCTTACCACCTTGTTTTTTCTGTCCATGGTTCTTCTTTTTCAGCAAGGGAAGGGGGGAAGGGTCCTACAAGAGCTCACTAAGCTCAGAGTGGGCAAGGTAATGGGACCGGATGGCATATATCCAAGGGTACTAAAGGAGCTAAGGGTGGAACTAGCAAAGTCAATATCAGAACTGTTGAGTGAGTCTCTGAGCACAGAAAAGGTCCCAGAAGACTGTAGAGGGGCTCATGCGATCCCACTCTACTGGAGTGGTAGCAGGGAGGAGGCAGGGAACTACAGACCAGTCAGTCTTACCTCAGTAGTGGGCAAGATTATGAAGGCACTCCTTAAGGAAAGGATAGTGCAACACCTGGAATCCATAGGAGCACAGGATCCAAGACAACATGGGTTTACAACAGGAAGGTCCTATCAAACTAATCTCGTAGATTTCTTTGATGGGGTAACCAGTGTGGTGGACCAAGGGGATGCAGTTGATGTCGCCTACCTTAACTACAGCAAAGCTTTTGATACTGTTCCACATAGAAGATCGATTAATAAGCTGGGTAGGCTCGGGGGGGTCAGATGTTGGGTGGCAAACTAATTGGCGGGCAGAAAACAGAGAGTGGTAGTAAATGGTATACAGTCAGAACAGATGCAAGTCACACATGGGGTACCTCAGGAATCAGTCCTGGGGCCACTCCTCTTCAATATCTTCATCAGAAACATTGCAGAGGGACTGGAGGGTAAGGTTTGTTTGTTTGCAGATGACACCAAGATCTGCAACAAGAGTAGATGATCCAGATGGGGTGGGCAGAATGAGCAGAAATCTGGATAAACTGGCAAAATGATCAGAAGATTGGCAACTGGGGTTTAACACAAAGAAGTGCAAGATCATGCACATAGGGAAGAGAAACCCTGAAGCCACCTATAGGTTGGGAGGGGAGTTGCTGGTAATCATAAGGGAAGAAAGAGACTTGGGCATCATCATCACAGATGACTTGAAATCATCCAAGCAAACCACTAAAGCAGTAGGCAAGGCTATGGGAATGTTGGAGTGTATTAGTAGGGGCATCACAAGTCGTAAGAGGGCGGTAATAATCCCTCTTTACAAGACACTGGTTAGGCCCCATCTGGGGTACTGTGTGCAGTACTGGAGGCCACACCTTCACAAGGGCATTAACAAATTGGAGGCAGTCCAGAGAAGGGCAACCAAAATGATGCAAGGACTGCTTCAGAAAACATACAAGGATGGATTAACAGAGCTCAGTATGTATACCTTAGAGCAAAGGAGAGGGAGAGAGGTGATATGATTGAAACATTCAAACATCTTAAGGGCATTAACAAGATGAAAGAGTTTAACATGTTTCAATGTAAAAAAAATAGCAGGACAAGAGGACACAGCATGAGACTGGAGGGAGGCCGATTAAGGGGTAATGTGAGGAAGTTCTTTTTCACAGAAAGGGTGGTGGATGCATGGAATGGCCTACCTCAGAAAGTGGTGGATATGAATACAGTGCAGAGCTCAGACAGGTATGGGATAGGCATAAGGGAGCAATACAGATGAATATGAATAGATAGGCCATTGACAGAGTAAAGGCCTATGGCACATTCATAAGGTAGAAAAAAATGGGCAGACCGGATGGGCCTTGTGATCCTCATCTGCCATCATTTTCTATGTTTCTATAGTTCAAATGTACCCCCTATAGGGGAAGACAGAGTTACTCACAGGAATGTTTAACAGAAAGCACAATCCCCTAATGGCCACAGACAGGTATGTGGTAATGGCTAAACAACAGACTGCCAAGGAGCAAGGTATGACTTAGAGCACCACAAAGGTGTTTGCACTATGTTGCCATATTCAAAGATCTCCTAGCAAATGACATCATTTCCTGTGCAAGGCTCTTGCAAGCCATTATCGTCTAATTATGGGCCATTTACATGTCGGGGCAAGCCTTTGCTTCTTGGGTTGCATAGATGCTTGCAACTCTATCATTCAGCACACTAGATATCCCTGGCATCCAGCAGCACAGGAAAGTAAGAGGAGGTGACACTACAGCCAGGGAGTGTGTTACCAGTAATCAGGTAAATGAGGGGGATACCGCCTGAACCAGGGATCTCATAACAGCATTCAGGGAGACGGGAGGGTCACCTCATTGTTTGGGGGTTGAAGAAGATGCTTTTTGAAAGTTTTAACTAGTACTGCCCAGACTGTTAGCCCTTACAAAAAGCTTTAAATATTCCAGGGCACCCGATATTTTAGTTATTTATTTATATATGTATTGTATTTATTTAATGTCTCAGATTACAACTTCTGAGTTAGTACCTCATTTACAAAGGTTCCACATGCAGTACAATGAGACATACAAAGGTATTTCACTTATGCACAATGTGTTCCAGAGCTACACAATGTGAGAACCAGTACAATGTAGGCCAATACAAAATCAATACAAGTGGCAGCCTGGCTGGCTCTGTTAGTAGGAAGGGAAGGATACGGCAGCCAAATGTAGCCTTGTCAACTGGGGAAGAGTAAGGTGATAGGGCATAGGGGAGAAACTAGCCTTACCAGTTAGGTTTGGTCCCAGTGCACCAAGTATAGATAGGAAAAGGGATTTTTTTTTTGGGGGGGTGAGAGGATGAAAGAGTAAAGAGTATGGGTATTATGTGGCAGTGGAGGTCATACAGGAGTGGGCTTTGTTGTAGGCAGAGGTAAGGCAGGCTAATTAGTGCACTCACATTTACCCATCAGAATCAGATGTGAATGGAGCTCCCTTTCAAAACTGTCCAATGTCCTGGACAATTGTGAGAGTAGTAGGGAGTCCACTGAGCCACAGAGGGGCCCTGTACATAAAGGAGCACTGGGCTAATGAGGTATTTCTGAAAGGCACCTGGAGGGCATTTCTGGTGGTGCTCCTAGTGAGGTGCATGCAGTGTGAATGCTGGAGTTTTTGAATACCGGAGCGGAGAGGGGAGAGTAAGTCCTAGGCATGCTTTTTTACCAAGGAGGCATACTTGCTACATGATCCTCCACTGGAGTGTGAGCCAATTGGATTGGACATAAAGATCACAGGTGTGCACTAGTTTCCCAGCACCCAGAACCACTCTGCATGCTTTATTTAGTGCCACCTTAACTCTTTTTAAAGCTGTTTCGGAGGCCACACTGTACACTATTAGTCCATAGTCTATAACGAATAGTATTGAACTGTTAACAGTGAGTCTTATGGCCTCTTGTGTCAGATAGTTCCTATACCTGTAAAGAGCACCTAGTCTGACATTTATTGTTTTCACCACTTGGCCAATGTGCGGGGTGAGGGAAAGGGAATTATCTAATGTGACTCCAAGGTATTTCAAGGTGCACACTTGATCAAGTGGTTCACCACTACTGTTCAAAATAACCATTTGGCTCACTTTGCCCTTATTCTGGGGGTCGGAGAATACAATGATCTTTGTTTCTTTGTAGTTTACCAGTTTTTTATACTCCTAAACCACTTTTCCTGTTGTTGAAGCTGAGTTGGAGCTCATGATTCAGTGAGCTTATCCAAGGGCTATGAACAAAGTTGGTGGCCCATCCACATAGAGTAGAGTATTAGATGGGCATGCATCTGGGAGGGTGTTTACAAAAAGGCTGAAGAGCAATGGTCCAAGTACAGACCCTTGAGGGACACCGAGTGTGATCTGTTTGCTATCTGATAGTACGCCAGTTATCTTTACTCGTTGGGTTCTCTGGGTAAGCTAGCTTCTGAACCAGCTCACCGTCTCAGAGGATAGCTTAAGTGCATGACATTTTGTGATCAATAATTGGTGATTAACTGTATCAAATGCTTTTGTGAGGTTTACATAGATTGACCTGACAAGTT
The DNA here is from genome assembly GCA_016271365.2 of Neoceratodus forsteri. Taxonomy (NCBI): domain Eukaryota; kingdom Metazoa; phylum Chordata; order Ceratodontiformes; family Ceratodontidae; genus Neoceratodus; species Neoceratodus forsteri. Next base: position 221,522,453 of record CM028135.1, read on the forward strand.
GACCAACATCCAGTGACTCATGAATGCAGTTAGTGTACTCTACCAATGCAGTAGTAGTAGTACTGTGGGCTTTTCTAAATCTGTGCTGTTGGGGGACCTGGATATTGTACGTGTTAAGATAGTCCACAAGTTGATCTGATACGATTCGTTCAAGGGCCTTTGATGGGGGGGTGCAGGATAGAGACTGGTCTGTAGCTGGAGTAGATGGCACGATCTCCGCTTTTATGGACTTGTGCTACCAAAGATGCATTCCATTGAGTGGGGAATTTATCCTGTCTGTGGGCTAAGTTAAACATCTTAGTGAGAGGCAGAGTGACTTTGTCAAGTGTGAGAGCAATCATCTTCATGTCTAGTCCATCACTGCCAACCCCAGTTTTACTCAGGGTGCATTTTAGCTACTTTTTGGTTTTTGATGTGGTGACTTGTTTGAAGTAAAAAGGGGGGGTCAGAAGTTGAATGTGTTTTAGTTGTCTGTACATCGGCTGTTACATTGGGCTGGGGAGAAGGTAAACCAGTGGGAGGATTCCGCCAAGGTCAGTAAATGCTGAGTTGAATATGTCTGCTATCTCCTTTGGCTGTAGTGTTGTCGTGCCATTTGTGAAGAGCATAGTAGGAGCTGTTTCATTGTCCTTTCTGGTCAGTTTCTTTAGATTGACCCAGAACTTTCTCCTCTCCTCCCAGCTTTTCTCTAGCTGGTCCCTATAGTAATTAGCTTTGGCTTGCCTAATTTCATGTGTGCAGCAATTTCTAGCAGCCCTGTACCTTTGGTAGTCATCAGGTTTACTGGATGCTTTGGCCCTGAGCCACAGTTTGTCCCTAGCTTTCATTCCTTCTAGGAGGGACTGGGAGACCCATCCATTGCAGCATCCCCCCAGCTTTGTGTTTTTTTGACAGGTGCAAAGATGTTACAGACTTTCGTATGTCTACTTGCGAATTAATCCAGGGCTAGGTCTACATTCTGGATGGCTTTAAGGGAGGACCAGTCCAGTTGGCTGAGGTATGCCTTAAAAGAGGCCAAGGTCTTAGGACTCTGCTACTAGAGACATTGGAATTCGATTTTGTAAATTTATTTGACAAGGTGCAATGAAATGGTGCATGATCACTGAATGGGTCAGATAGGACAGCTACCTCAGTGAGCCTCTCAGGGTGGTTAGCGACTACCCAGTTAATCAATGATTTTGTTCCAGTATGGTAATTGGTCCTAGCAACCTCTAACTATTTGGGTCAGACATAGTGTGGTTATGGTGTCTTTTTGTGGCACAGTATCCTGTGCTAACAAGTTTATATTGAAATTACCTAGCACCACGATCTTCCTTTTCTGATTTAGAAGTTGAGTTTAACGTGCTTAGTTACCATCTCTAGCCCAAATTTATGTTTTCCAGGGCTTATGTAGACAGTGGTTAATAATAGAAATTTGTTATTGCTTCCAAGCTTTATCTCTATGGTTAGGAGCTATACTTCATTGCTAATATTATTAGGTTGGATCATATGCCCCCATAGGCTGTTTCTTTTTTTTCCTTTTTCCATATTGTGTTTATCCTCTTGGCCTGCCAACGATATCCATCTCCCCCTTCCAGCCTGGCAGTCACCACCCCCAGGACCCTGAGCCCTGATTACTTGGCAGTTATGGGTACTTCAGGAGGGTGATGCACCACCAATCCAGCGAGGTACTTCATGGAGTCAGCAGCCATTTTCTCATTTTCTGTGTCCCTTCCCTTGCAGCTGTGAGCATGCATGTGAGGTGGCGCATCATGTGGCAGCACTACTTTTCTCCTGTAGTCTGGCACTGCTCCCCATCCTCCACCGGGGGGCAGCCAAGGAGCGGGACAACATGCCCACCCACCCACCTGGGAGAGGACAGCTGTCATCAGACGCTCAGTCCTCCACCTTCCCTGCTGACCCCCGGCAACCAGAGCTCACTTCCAAACCCAGGTTGCTGGCATGGCGTGAGGTGTGGCACCCATCACCTCAATCCTCAGAGCCACTGGGCTGACCACCATAGACTACACAGCTCCCTCCCCTTTTGTGTAGCCTATCTTGCGTAAAGATGGCATACTCATCCAGAGAGATGACAGATTCTTGGATTTTAGGGGTAAGCCATGTCTCAGTGAGTGAGATTACATCTGGTTTGTGCTGAGTGATCCAATCTTGAAATTGTGCCATTTTAGGTTGTAGACTCCCAATGTTGAGGGACGCAAGCCTTAAGTGTCCCTGCTGCTTTACTTTGATTTGATTGATATCATATGAGCCAGGGTTTGGGTATATGTTACCTGACAGCAGTAAATGAATCAGTGGTTATATTAAGTGCCCCAGTGAAGGGGCTGCCACAATGCAAGGCTTAGATTATTGCAGTATTACAATGGTGACACCAATTGGTGGATCTGTATAACAAGCAGAAGGGAAGGCTAAGATTATTGTAGGATAACGATGGTGCCACCTATTGGTGGATCTGTATAAGAAGCAAATGAGAAAGCAGGGAAATGCCCCTTTTGCTGCAGAGAACCACCTTGACATAAATGGAGATAAAAAAAAACATTAAAAAGAAGATTTCAACCAGGACAGGGACAGCTGCAGCTGTACCTAGGTTCACTTGGAGGAGGACCACCAGCTTCTGCTGCAGGGAACCACCATGCATGCCACTACCACTCATTTGCATGTGTGCTAGGTGTACATCAGTGGTCACACACTAATAGCTTTGGGTAGCACTAACTCTGCTTTTGAATAGAGCACTTCATGCACTATCAAATCTTTAGGTGCGCATTTCACAGTTAGCGCAGCCCAAAGCCTGCTAACACCATACTAACTGTTTAACTTTCAGGCCCTATGTGCCTTACCTGGGGATACTTATTAAGGCCCAAAAGTCTTGCCATAGGGACTGTTGTTGCTGACAGTGACCCTCCAAGCACTGCAGCGAGCCTGTAGTGCTGTGAACATTCATAATTTGGAATATGTGTTTCCTGTCCAGACAGCATCCACATAGTCCCCTCCAAGGCTCTTGCTTCTGAAGTGCAGCTGTCATATATTCTAAACCCCAGTGTCAAGTTTGGTAAAAGACTTGGGTCTTGGTTGATTTCCTCAATTGCAAAAAACATCGCTTGAATCCGAGGATAAGCAATAAATGCAAATCTGTAAAAAGATACAAAATAGCATTGTATTTTAAAAATTTAAAATGCATTTAGGACTCAACTATAATTTATTAGTGTCATTCTTGCTACTGTAGCATTATAATTTTCAGGAGGAAAAATAATTGCAAATTGATTAAAACATATTAGACGTTAATAAATATGAAACACAACAACACAGCAATTAAAAATATGTCTTCCTTTCCCCAGGTTTCAAAAGAAAGTGGTGCACTCAATAGATAACTGTACAAACTTATTCATAAAGATGCACATAGCAACCACTTACCAGGGCTGACCAACAAGTTATCTTTTGAGGGTGCTGCTTGCTAGTCTTTTTTTTATGGTTAGCTTGGTCTCTATTTGACTTGTGTGCACATGCACCTTTCTGAATGAGAGTGTATGGGTCTCCCTGTTTCCACAGTTTACAAGAGATAGTCCAATTCTATCCCATCAGTTATCCTCCCACCACATCCCAGGCTGTAACTGATAATCCAGGTCCACACCCTCGTTTATCCTCCACTAGTTCTATAGTTGCAAGGGACAGTCCATGTCTAGCCTCTCCGTTATCTCCTACCCCACCTGCAGATTAGAAGTGACAGTCCATGTCCATCCCCTCAGTTATCTCCAACATGCAGGTTACTAGGGATACTCCATGCCTATCCCCTCAGGTATCTCCATCCCCCCCATGTTATGAGTGGTAGTGTTTGTCCAGCCTCTCATTTGTCTCCAACCCCCAGGTTATAAAGGTAGTTTATGTCTATCCTCTCAGTTACTCCCACATGTTCCCAGACTGCAAAGGATAGTCCATCCCCTCAGTTATACTTTCTACTTTTCATGTTGCAAGGACTAGTCTATGTCCATCCCCTCAGTTATCTTCCAACCCTCCCCACCCCAGGTTGCAAGGGATAGTCTTTATCAATCTTCTCAGTTATCTCTAACCCCCAGGTTACACAGGACACTCCATGTCCATCCCCTCAGTTATCCCCCATCACTTCAAGGTTACAAGGGATATTCCATGCCTATCCCCTCAGTTATCTCCCACCTAACCCTCCTGGTTGTGCAAAGGCAAGTCCTTGCTCATTATCTCAGTCATCTCCATCCCTCAGCTTTCAAAGAGTAGTCCAAGTCCATCCCCTCAGTTATCTCCCACGCCACCCCCAAGTTGCAATGGATAGTCCATGTCCATCCCTTCAATGGTCTTCCACCCTACCTCCCAGGCTGCAAGGGACAGTCCATGTCTATCAGCTTAGTTATTTCCCACCCCCCCCAGAAGTGGCAAGTGATAGTCCTTGTCCACTTCTTTATTTATCTCCAATCCCCAGGTTACAAGCGATAGCCCATGTCCATACTGTCAGTTATCTCCCACACCACCTCCAGGTTGCAAGGGACAGTCCATACCCATCCCCCAGTTATCTCCAACCCAGAGGTTACAAGGGATAGTCCATGTCCATCCCCTCAGTTATCTTCCTCCCCATCCCCAGGTTACAATGGACAGTCCATCTGTCCATCATCCCAGTCATCTTCCTCCTTACCCCCAGCATTCCTACATGATGTGGTCTTTCAGATTACACTCGCAACTAATTGACCAGTTGTCGGTCCTGTCTGGGTGCCTTGTGTACATTGTGTCATTGATTCTGTGGTGCTTACCATGTGATATTGTTTTCAATGCCTGTCTCTGGATGTGTTCACTGCCAGATTGCCCACCCCATTTAGCATGTCCCACACCAATGTTCTCCATCCCATTCTGTGGCACCCATCCTTCACACTGCATTGTGTTTGGTGTCAATGGGTGTGTATTGGATGCATGGGTTGAGCTGTTGTTGTTTGTGTGTCTTGGTAAATGTGTGTTGGTTCTACATGCTAGCACTGGGCAGGGTGTCTATTGCTGTGATTGGGTGTTTTTTGTGCATGCATGGAGTAATGCTGTATGTGCATCTCATGGCATACCACAGTACATGTTGTGTTTCATGGCATCCAGGTGGATCAAGTCAGTGTCCACGTCTACATGCATTGTGTCATGCTGCTCCTAGTTGTGATGCCAACATGATCTGCATCCAACGTCATTTGCTGCTAAATGTACATTACCAAATTATAGTGTGGAAACAGCACAGAATGAGAACATTGCATTCTACAGACTACTGACATTACTGTTACAGGTACATATTAGCAAATCAAGTGGTATCATGCAATAATGTATGTTATGAAATCATATTTTTCTGACTTTCACTTATATGTTGCCAATCTTACAGGCGAAGTTAATGAATGTGAACCATAAACGCAAGCTGAAGCATGATGCATGTCCAACAGTATTCCCACATAATCAATCTGCACCAAAGAGCTATAGAGGGTTTTGAGTGAGCGACAGTGGAGATACAGCAGCATCGTGTGGTATGTATGAGGAACACATGTCATATATGCATGCATATAAAATGTGCCTGGAAATCACTGTTTCCTGATTTTCTGAGACTTGGTTATAGCCATGGCAGTATGTGAGTACCAGCAATGGCTACAAACAGATCCCTGCCAACCATATCAACTCACATAACTTATAAGCCAATTACTTCCTACATACCATCTCAAACATGGCTACGGCCTTTAATCATATCTAAAATGCTGCAACCAGGCCAAAAAACCATAATGTAATGCTACTTACACTCATGATTAGGGATGTAAGTTTGTCATGGATGAGATTTTAATGACTCATTGTTTGTTCATGAAATCATTAGTAAACAGTAGTAAATGTTGTGGCACTGTCATCATTGCTACATTCTGATGACACTAGTGAAAATCATGGAAGTCCTGAATAAAGATCAAACGTCATGGAATCAATGATGTGTATGACTGCCATGACAAACTTACATCCCTACTCATGATCACCACTTGCACACATAAAACAATTGTACATGCAAGTGCTATGCATATTTTTCATTATGGATGTGTCTTTCATGACACGGACACTTCCCCCTCAAACACCAAGTGCTTGGTGGTGGTGCCGGTGAGTGTGGGGGTGGGGGGTGGCATTCTACTACTACAATACCATAGAGCTTTCATTGCTTATTTACCATGGTCAAGAATCTCACAATTGATTGTGAAGAGAGAGCAATGACTGACGAGGGAAAAAACATTTGTGACGGGAATGTTTCACATTGTTTAGCATCATTTCAGTATTTTTTTTGTGGCTGTTATGCAAAAACATGAGTATACGCTGAAACCACCAGAAGGCAGCCATTTGATCTATCTAGTGTGCTCATATTGCAGGGACTACAGCTTGAGCTACTGTACCTGCGCCCACTTCCCACACCTCCCATCCTCCCTGCCCATTATCCTTACCTTCCCCTTATGCCTATCCCAGCCTTTCTTCAAGCTGCCCCCTGTCTTCAATGATATCAGCTTTTTGGGCTGTGCATTACAAGTGTCCACCACCCACTATGTGAAGAAGTGGTTCCTGACCTCCCTCCAAAACCTCCCACCCTCCAGACCGTGCCCTCTCATGTTATGGTTGCCACTGTCCTTATCCAACTTTTTTATCCATCTTGAGCACTAGAAGGTCCCAATCATGTTATCTCTCTCTGTCTCTCTCTCTCTCTCTCTCTCTCTCTCTCCCTCTCCCTTCCATCAGGGAGTACATGTTCAGTGCCCTCAACCTCTCCTCATATGCCTTACACAGCTGCACTGCTGGCCTGCTGTCATCTTTGTGGCCCTCTATTTTACCTTCTATAGCAGGTTAATGTCCTTTTTGAGGTGTGGGCACCAGTACTGAAATCCATTCTCTAGATGAGGCCTTACCAGTGACCTGTACAAGGGTTCCCACGAGCTATGCTTCCCAGCATCTTGTCTACCTTTGCTACTGTGCTCTTGTACTGCACAAACTGCTTCAAGTCACTAGTAATCATCACTCCCAAGTCCTTTTCCTCCTCCCATTTGAGCATCTTATCCCCAACCCTGAGATCCACCAAGTTCCTAATCAACCATTTGTGGGCCACAGTGTAACTATTACAGTGTTCTATTTTTTACATGTTTGCCTGTGGCACCATCTTATATAAGCAATAAGACATGACTGGGCATTGTTAGTACTGAGATTCCCAGCTGCTGCCTCATGCCTCGCTACACCTCTGGGTGTGCAGCTATCTCATTACTAACAACACCTAGCCATGTCTTGTTGCTCACATACCACACAGACAGATATTAAAAATCACTTGAAATACAGTCAAGATATCTTCAATTTTCAATGTTATTCTTCACTCCAGCCTCTGGATGAACTACTAGCCCATGTGGACATGGGTGCGATGGCTACATCAGAAGTCATGTTGGAGGGATCCGAAGTTGTTACAGTGCTACCGATTGAGCAGGTAAGGAAATAATTATCATGGTGGGTGGGTACAGTGGGCCACCATGAAAATCTCTGAAGTAGTGACCTGAATGGGAGAGGGATGCCAAGGTATTGTGGCAGTCACAGAACATATAAACATACAAACCTGACAGCAGAAAAAGGCCTTGAGGTCTATCAAGTCTGCTTGAATGTGCAGCTAGCTGCCCTCATACTGTGGCTGCCCATCCCCCCTTCCCTTCTCCACTGATCCTCCCACTTACTCTGTCCCAATCCTCTTGTAAAGCTCACCACCATGTTACAGGATACCACTTCCATGGGTAATGTTTTCCTACCTGCCACCACCCTCTCTGTAAAAAAGAGTCTCTTCATTTCCTTCCTGAACCTACCCCCTCCAGTCTCAGATCATGCCCTCTGGTGTCCTTCCCCCTCCTTAACTGGAAAAGCCCCTCTGTGTCCTTCATGTATTTGAAGGTCTCAGTCACGTCACCCCATCTCTCCTCTCCTCCAAGGAGTACATGTTCAGCTCTATCATCCTGCTTTCATATGGCAAGTCCCCTAACCCTTGGATCTTTTTTGTTGCCCTGCGCAGCAACTTTTCCAGTAATCTAATGTCCTTCAGGCACCTCTGAGATGGTTACTGATCCTACCACCTCCTCACAAATCTGCCGCAGCCCCACAAACCTCCCCTGGGCTTCATCAATTGTGTTACCTGCCAGGTCATTAGTTCCAAAATGCAGAACTATGTGAGTTTTTTTCCTACCCTTCTTAGCATACTTCAGGATGGATTACACACCTTCTCTGCTGTCATACCTGGCATGGCCTCCACCCGTATTCTACAATGCCTCTCTCTCCATTGATCTCCCATTTGATCCCATGCAGAACAGAATCCCCCAGCACTAGGATCCCACCCTCCTTTCCCTGTACTGCTTGCCCTGTTCATCCTTTGCCATTCCTGCTAGGTCTTCTGTTCCCAGGTACAACTCAGCTATTCCCCATTCCACACCTTGTCTCTGCTCTGCCCCACCCCTCTCCAGCCTCTTCTGATATCGTAACCCTTTCCCCATGGGCAGCACATGCATACATCCCAGAGGGCCCTGCTCTCCTGTTCCTCCAGAAAAGTGATTTATGTGCTTCCTTGTGTAACCATCCAGTCCCCTGAGGTTACTAGAATCCCCTCAGTTACAGTGCTAGGCAGGGAGATGCAGCTGGTGATTAGTTAAATGGGTTTTTCACCTGCTCACTCTTCTGTTTACTTGGCTTCAGCTGAGATGGAAGTGATGAGCTAATTTGGAACTCTTGCAGCAGCATAAGCCTTAGCCAGCTGTGAGAAGGGAGTTTAGAATGTTGAGATGAGGGTCAGTGTGAGTCAGTAGTTGGAAGTAGCAGCTTGAAGTTGGAGGAGTGAGAACTGCTCGGCTGAGGGCTCTGAGTTGATGGCTCTGTATCCTCACCCTAGTCCTGGTATTCTCCAGTTTGCCAAGAGAAGTGGTGGAGACCATTGTCTACAGCAGGATCTCCTGATTTTCATCCCTGGAGGGGTGAAAAGGACTGCTAGTGGATGGATCCAAGGGGCAATTCCCTTTTTGATCCAGGATGTTTGAAGCTGCCTGAAAAATCTAACAGTAAGTAGGATCTGACTTTTGCTACAGAAAGTAAGTGACTGTGCTGTTGTGTTCTCTGGCTAAAAGGGAAATGCACAACTTTTCTTGTGAATTCAGAAGTTTGTGACTGTTCTAATTTAAAGTTAGTTGAAGTGTGTAATGTCCAGAGGTATGACGATATCACATTGTTTGGGACTTTAGTTTTTCCACTACCAGTGTAGTGATTCAAATGCTGGATGCCAAAGTTTCATTCAATATGCATTTCTGAAGTGTGTTTTCAAATGTTTAAGGTGTAAGCCTGAAAGAATGGCTGAGTATGGATTTGGGAGTAAAGGGTGGGCAGACCCCCAGCTGGAGTAACCAGTTCAGGACTACAGGTTCAGTAAGGGTGCCTGGTTACTTTAGACATGGGGCCAATGTCTGAAGAGAATTTTAACCCCCGAAGTGGGTTGTGCTAGTTCTTAGCAAAATGTGTGTTCAGTTGTGGCCAGTGCCACTGGCAGTAATATTCAATATCCTATGACATAAGGGAAACAAAGTACAAGTGTCCTATTAGCAAATGTGTTTTCAGTTGTGGCCAGTGCCACTGGAGTAATGCCCTATGTCCAGTGCTATATGGAAATACAAGTGCAAGATGTTCTATGCCCTACAGTGTGGGAATACAAAGAGTATCTGTCAGATACAGTTGATTTTGTTATTCTGCAAGTTCCTAGTGCCACAATGTGTAAACCTTGGGGGTTCACCCTTGTTTTAGAGAACATCTTTTGGAATAAAGTCACACTCTAGAACCCCAATGATGTTTTAGACAGTTATGTTATTGCTTCCTGTGTGGAGTTACTGGGTACTCCTCCAGAAGTTAGGTCTAGCATAGCCCTGGCAAAAGGTTCTGTCCTCAGGACCTAGTTTTGTAAATACCAAATAGGTTAAAATTGCTTTTGTACACCCTCACCCCTTTGATCTCTAGAATTAATGAACCTGGTATACATTCCCAAAGCTAGGGATGGTACAAATTGTCTAAATGTTTCTGAAGGCTGTGCCCAGTTATGGGTGCTAGGTGTAGCTAACTGTGTAAAGTAGTGAGGGGGTGGTTACACCTGTATTTTTTTTTTGTAGGAATGGACTATTTTCAGTTCTTATTTTTAGCGGCTTGGTGTACTAGTCATTAAGACCTTTCCATTGATACATACATTGTCTGTTAACTCCAAAGTTTGACAGAGTTGCAGCTTGTTAAAGTTGCAATGTTATGCTATGGGAATTGTAATATTAATTTTTTTATCTTTATAGGTTTTTATGTGGCACCTATTTTTTTGGGGGGATGTTATGTCTTAGAACTGTAGCACTCTATAAGACTATTATTATGATATATAGATGGTCCCATAACTACATATATTGATGGAGTTATGGTTTGATAAATTTGAAATGTGAAAAAAAAGTCAAAATAATTTTTTCATATGAAAGGATATTTTTTTTGTGAGGTTGTTTCATTCATATGGAAAAAGACTGCTTCATAAGAAAAAGAAAGTGATAAACTAAGGGGGTGTGGCCTGGACCCGGAGAAGATGGCTGCTTGATTCCTTCGCTCTGCCCCAACCCGGCCAAAATCTGCCCATATTTGACTGCTATGCTGGGTTGAAAAATCTCTCATGCTGACAGGTATCGTCCTGACTTACTGCTGGTACTGTCTACTGATATGTTTCTCTAGGGGGATGGCCACGCTCCAGTATCCTGCATGAATTGTGTAGATCACGGTCTCTGCCTAGTCTACCTCATGTGAGGTCCAAGCACGGGCACCGGCAGATCAGCAGCTCATAGTTATCCCTTCCTCCCCCCTCTTTTTTCCCATTGGGAGGTGTTACATAAGCAGTGGGTGCCCTAGTAGGATTAACATCGGACCAGAGATAACCCAGCAATACTGCAGCTGCCTGTAACTTGGGAGGTTGGTCTAAATAGATGGAGCAGGCCGGCAGCTCCAGTGAAGGCACCCAGGCCGGATCGGCCCTTAATACAACAGTACACCCGCAGGTGGGGGAGGCCTTGGCTAACATTACCAAGATGCTGGAGGCACTACTCAGTAGAGTGGACACAATCGGCGCATCCCTTACTGATAACATTGCAGATGTTCGCCGCCTTGAAGACCAGCACAATGTCCTTGAGCAGCGTGTGGAGGAGCTAGAAACCCAACATCTGAATACCCTTCACAGGCTTAGGGACCATGAAACTAAGCTAGCTCAGTTGTGGCACAGAGCGGAGGATCAGGAAAACCGAAGCAGATGAAACAACATCAGGATCCTCGGTGTGCCTGAGGGGACAGAAGGCCCAAACATGGAGAATAAATGAATGGATCCCTCAGCTCCTCGTTGAATGTTGGAAAGAGCCTGTAGGGGTGGAACGTGCTCATCGTGTCCCTGGCAGGCCGAACAGTAGTAAGAGCCCCTGGACCATAATTGCCTACATACTACGCTTCTCAACTAAAGAGAAAATACTCAGGGCCACGAGGGAAACTGAGGAGCTGACCTGGAAGGGCCATACTATTTCATTTTATAGAGATTTATTCCAAGAGGTTGCAGCTAAATGCAAAGCCTACAATCAGCTGAAGAAAGTACTGAGCGCAAATGCCATACAATACCAATTTAAGAATCTTACCTCTCTGTACATATCAAAGAATGGCCAGTCCTTTCTAGCTGAGTCCCCTAGGGATGCTGAATCCTGGATCTGGAGTCATTGGTCTGGCCTATTATCAGGGACTACATCTCCCAGATGCCTTTGGGATCCACGAGACCGCTTAGAGCACGGAACAGATGGCAAGGGCAACGCTGTTCATAGAGACTCTGTTCGCAGATGGACTGGTCCATACAATAAGGACCCCCACGTGCAACAACAGCTTTGGGCTCCAGTAACAGAAGAGGCCACTCAGCCTAAGCTTGGCATGCCCTGCGAGGGTGCAACAGCCAAATCAGAGGACTTATCCGATCCCTCCTTTCCAATGAAGCAGCATCAGCAGGCTAGAAGCCCCCATTCCTCAGCGTTAGACAACTCTGCTGTGTCCCTCCCCCCCAGCAAAACTTCTCCAGGCAGATAGATCAGCCCTGGATGTGGGAAAGCACCTGGAACGTGCAGAGAGCTGACCGGTGGGACAACTGGAAGACCCAGTCCCATTGAATTGGGCAGAAGCCATGGAAGAGGCCGAAGAGGATGTAGCAGCGACCGAAAGCCTGCTTAAATCGGGACTTAAAACGTTTACTGAAGCTCTTGCGACACCAAGCAAGGGAGAGACGTTTAAAAATGTGTGATGTCTTGAGGCTTGGATAGAAATGTATATGTTCTCAGGTGGCTGGTCCGGACCACCATACCCCCTAAGGGCTGAGGGTAAGGCTGGAGGGCTTCCCTGCCTCCTCTTTCCTCCTTCTCTGCCGTTGTCTCAGTCGAGACCTGGTCCTCGTCTCTGAGAACTCTGCTCTCTCCAATGGTACGCACGCGACTATTCTTTTGGGTAGCTGCAGGCCTCTACTGTATGGTGCTGCCCTGTATTGTTAGCTCCCTTTGTGCTGTCACCTTTTTTTTTTCTCCCTGTCCACTGAATGCGGTGCACAGGCAACTTCTGCCACAAATGCTGGACCTAGTGCTATTGCAAGATGGTTATGCCTTCCTTGCAGGTATTCTGCCCTGCCATTTCAAATGCCCCCATCCTCCCATCCCCCCAGTTCCCGTCTAGCCTGACACATACTCTTGACACCCTGACTTGTAATGGTAACCATGAGACCATTAGATCCCCTTCCCCCACATCCCATTCCTTGACCAGATGGATATATCCTGGGACCCAATGGATGAGGGTGCTGTATCTATTTCAGATTGGTCAGGAGAGTTGGGAACACCCCAATCCTAGGAGGAAGGTCTCAGCTCCAATCGAATGGAGGTGGGCTGGGACAGATCACCTATATCAGGTGTGACCTTCCCTGTGTCTGAAGCTGTGTGGCTGCTGGGTGTACCAACCACCCTTCGCACACCTTCACCTCGGCACCATAACTGAGTTTATATTGCATATAGTAAGATTACACTGTGTGACTCTGACATTGTTGTTAGCAATTGTTACCTGCATGGTTTGTCAAGTTTTATAACTGATATCATATTTTTTTATATATTTTTTTTTGCTTTATTTAGATTTCCTTTGCAGCTCTCAGATGGAGCACCCGCTACTGTTACTACTCCTTCTCTCTCAGCTCTTATCTTCTGGGATTACTGGTGGCACGTTTTTCCAATACAAGTTAGTACCCAGGTATTCCCCCCTCTCCTCTCACTCACCTGTCTCCATTGCTACTACCGGATTGGTGAGTACCTGTTTTTTCTACTACGTATTTGATGGTGTACAAAAGAATGACTCAGACCCCAGCTGGACTGCGTGGCTGGGAGTGCATCTCTTGGAATGTGTGTGGACTGAACCACCCGGTAAAACACACTAAAGTGCTGCAATCTTTAAACTGTATGAAGGCGAACATAGCTCTACTCCAGGAGACGTACCTTACCACCTGCATGGTCCAGTGGCTAAAGAAGCTTTGGGTGGGCACAGTGTTAGCTAGCTGTGCTTCCACGAAATCCAAAGGAGTTGTTATCCTACTACGGAAATCGGGCGCCTGGACTGTGGAGGCTCAGTGTAGAGATACACAGGGGAGATGGGTAATGGCCAAGTTGTCACACCCAGGTGGCAAAGCCATATTAGCTAATGTCTATGGATATAACTCAGATACAGGAGACGTCTACCCTGATCTGAGCCAGGCGTTGGCGGAGCTTTCAGCTGAGGAACTCGACATTCCAATTTTTCTGGGTAGGGACCACAACCTGGTGAGAGATATCTTCTTAGATAAACCTCGCCCCACACCACAGTCCCATCCAAGAGTTTTAGAATCCCTAAACATGCTAATATCTGAGTGGGGATTGGGGGAACCCTGGAGACTTCGTCATCCAACTGGGCGGGACTACACCTTTTTTCGAATGTACATGGGACATATAGCAGCTTGATTTTTGGTTGGCCAAATATGTTGCTCCTCCAGGGGTAGTGGCTACCTCCATTGGCAGCATACTGATATCGGACCATGCCCCGGTGACAATAAATTTTTTGGCCCCAGGGCAAGGGCCGCCTTCAACAAGATGGAGGTGTAACCCATTTTTGCTGCAAGATGTAACGTTACATGACTTTTTAAAGGAAGAGTCTCATGCCTACTTCACCCTTAATACCCCAGAGGAAACCAGTGCAACTGTAGTATGGGAAGCTTTCAAGGCATTTATAAGGGGGAGAATTATCTCCTACTCGATGGCTAAAAACAAACAAAGGGTGCAACAGATATCTGCATTGCAAGCTGAACTTGCAAGTCTGGAAAGGCGCTTTAAGTTATCCACTGCTAATCCACTTAACTCTCCCCTCTTGACTGACATCACTGGCCTAAAATATAAAATTAATGTATTGTTAAACAGGAAGGTGGAGTGGCAATTAACTAGAGCCAAACATCGCTCCTGGGAGGGAGGGGACAAGGGAGGAAAGCTCCTAGCCTATTACCTCTGAAAGCAGCAGGCATCCTCTAGGATTCTCACCTTAAAGACCAAACAGGGGAAGGTAGCGACTATGCCCAAAGCTATTAATGAAACCATGTACCAATTTTATCAAGAACTTTATCAGTCCCAAACCACCTTGTCTGACACTGAGCTAACCCGGTGTCTGCAAGAGTTCTGCCAAGGAGCCCACCTTCTGGTGCTCTCTGACAAGCAGGCCCATGCACTGGATGCCCCAATTACCCAAGATGAACTTCGTCTGGCCTTATCCCACATGGCTAAAGGGAAGGCCCCGGGCCTGAACGGGATGTCCGTTGAATTATACCAACTGTTACAGAGTGAGATCACTGCCCCCCTTTTAAATGCTCTTCAGGAAACCCAGAAGGGCACCTCACTCCCCTCTACCATGTGGGAGGCCCTCATCATGTTAATCCCCAAAAAAGCATTGGATGGTTTACTTTGTGCGAACTACAGGCCCATATCGCTTCTCTCAGTGGATACCAAGTTACTGGCCAAAGTGTTGGTGGCCAGATTGTTCCCACTTTTATCAGAGCTGATTCACCCCTCACAGACAGGGTTTTTAGCGGGGAATTCCAGTGCGGTTAACTTGAGTCTTATTCTTAACCTTAAATGGTTGGTGCTATAGTCCGACACTCCCATGGCTGCCTTGGCGATTGACTTCACCAAGGCATTCGACTCTCTCTGGAGTGGGCATACCTCCATCAGGTTCTTTGATTGTATGGTTTTGAACCTCACTTTTGCACTTGGGTATCTATTCTGTACAATCTACCCACAGCCAGAATCCTAACAAACAAGGACATCTCCCCCCTTTTCACCCTGTACAGAGGTACCAGGCAGGGCTGCCTCCTCTCCCCTCTACTCTTCCTGGTGGCCCTTGACCCACTGATAAGGAAGCTTACCACCACCCCGAGTATCACTGGTATCACAGTAGGTGGTTCTTTATATCTAGTCAACGCCTATGCAGATGATATGTTGCTTATGCTTTCTCATCCACAAGCCTCTGTGCCCCTGATTCTGTCCATCCTGCAAGAGTTCACTTCTCTTTCAGGACTCCTGGTAAACCAAAAGAAAACCACACTTTCCCCACTAAATAAGAAATGCAGTAGGCATTGTCTGCTTGGCACAGATATCACCTGGGCCCCACAAGGTTTCCCCTATTTGGGTATTACTATTACATCAGCCTGGAAAGATTTAGAACCAGTTAACTTCCCCCCTGTTGGCATCATTAGAGGCTGAGATACAGCAGTGGAGGAAATTACGCCTCACTTTGAAAGGGAAAGTTGAAGCTATTCAAATGTTTATTCTCTCCAGGGTTTCCTACTTGCTTGCAAATCTGTCTATTCCCCTTACTCAGAAACCATTTCAGGCCTTAGATAGGCTGGTGGCACTGTTCCTCTGGGAGGGCAAGGCCCCTAGATGGAGACATGCGAAGTTGCATGCCCCCTGGACCAAGGGGGAGTTTGAACCTCCCCTGGTTCATGGGGTATCAACTTGCCTTTCAGGTGGCCCAGGCCATGGCCTGGTTTGCCCCTTGCTCTTCTCCCTCCCCCGTGGATTCAGTTAGAAACCAACCTGTCGCCCAGGGTTCCTCTTTTTTCTCTACTGTCCAGTAAGCAATCTCTCGGGCAATATCTGACACCCCTTACGAAAGAGACATGCAGGTCCTGGCATAGGGCAATGATCCTAGCTAAAGTTCTGAAAGTGGATTACCCTTCCCCTCTTCGCTACACCCCGATCTGGAATAACCCCCTTATCACAGTGGACCATAAGCCGATTCTCTGGAAACTCTGGGCTTCTAAGCACATCAGTACGGTTGCAGATCTCCTCCTTCCAAACACGTACATGCTGATGTCCTTTGAACAGCTCAGGGGCAAATACATCCTGCTATTCCAAGATTTTTGGAAATTCCTTCAATTAAGGAGTGCCCTAACCCCCCTTCTCAAGTCTATCTTATCCCGGTCCAAATGGAGCTGTCTAGATAATCTTCACCAACCCAACGGTGGCAAAGACCTTGTAGGTGCCCTGTATAGAACACTTAGAGACATCCAGCCGGATACCTCTCTACCCAGCAAAGTGGCGTGGGACTGAGACCTTCCACACCCTATATCTTCCCAGCAGTGGTCAGAATGTCTCAGGGTGACACATACAGCTTATGAAGACTCCAAGAGCCAGTTACTTCAACTTAAGATTTTACTTAGGTGGCACAGGACCCCTGCAGTCCTTTTCAGCTGTCAGCTTATTTTGCAAGATAAATTTTGGAGATGTCAATCTTCTCTGGCCCACTTGTTTGACATACTCTGGTCTTACCCAGCAATACATACTTTCTGGACGCAAGTCCTGAAGGATTGCTCCGCCATAGCAGGCACACAAATCTCCCAGCAGCACTACCCCCATTGCTGGGGGATGTCTCCTCTCTGACCACACTCTCCTATTACAGCAAAGCGTGGGTATTGGTTGCAGTCATAGAGGTGAAAAGAGCTCACTTGCTGAAATGGAGGAACCCCTCACCCCCTACAGTTTTGCAGTGGCGACCGGCTATAGCTAGACTGGCCATCTTTGAGAGACTCATGGCAGTAGCTAGGGGTAAACTGGCTGGTTACCATCTTAAATGGGATGCATATTTGCATTCTCACATCTGTATGGTTGCACCCCCCCCCCCCATTGCAAAATTCCCCTGTTGGCTAAATATGGGTTATTTATTTATTTATTTAGTTTTTGTTGACCAGATAAGTGCACTAGACAAATCCTGCCTATTTTCAGGCACGACCCGGAGGAGAAGGATACAGATGAATGCCAACTGACCTTGAACCAGATTAAGCTGTTGGTGGTATTTTTAGTGAATGAGGGAAATTTGGCCAGGACACCAGGGAAATTCCCCTACTCTTTTCAATAAGTGCCATGGATGTGTGTGTATGTATGTGGGATGTGGTGTGGTGTATGTACACACATATGTGTGGGGTGTGTGTGGCATGGGGCAATTGTTATGTGGCTAGGACACTTAGTTTTCACATATAGTGTACATTTACTTCCTTCTACTAGTTGTCAGTGGTTGGATTACACACTGTCACATTTTTAAATCTGCTCATATTAAGATGCATATCTCATTTACTTGGGGGTCATAAAAGGTGTAATTCCTTTGGGTTTTCATTTAGATTCCTTAGACTGATTCTGTGCATTTTTGTTATATACCGACTCTGTGTTGAAATCTGCACTTATCAGGCTCATGGTCTCATTTTCTTGGGGGTCCTTGACAAGTATATTTTTATTTGGCACTTACACTTACAAGTGATACTATCATGCATCATGTATATATGTGTATGTTAATTTGAGGCTTGTTTTCAACTTGCAGTTATACCTAATTTCAGGATTGTGTCTCTCATCATCTGTTCTTTAATACACCAGGACAATTGGAATGTAAGTTGTAAGCTCATCTTACATGTATTAGAGAGAATGCCACCCCAAAGTTTTTTTTTATCACTAGAATGCTTTCTTAGCATACTGAGACATTTTAAAATGTATGTGAGAAGAACTCTCTGGTTGTTGAGAATTCTTGATAACATTTGCCCTTCTAAAGCTCCTCAGCTAAAAGCATACTGGTGTTAATTACCTTCTCTGATGTAATCTTCTGTTGTGTTTTAAATGTATATGTTAAACTAATGACAATTATTTCTGTTTTTTCAATATAATCTGGTGTTAATAGTATGATATTTTCAAAATAACTGCCACAAAGCTTCTGAAGAAGGACTTGGTTGGTTCAAAAGCTAGAGCACTTTGTTCTTTTCTGTAACATCCATGTTGGTCCAATAAAAGGTATCAAATAATTTGTTTCTGGATCTGTTCTTAAAAGGACCAATACGGCACCTACAACATTTTTTTGCATATATTTTTAAATAATGCTTATTTCTGAAGTCATTGTCAAATATTAAACCACATTCCAGACAAGTCACCTTTCTTCTTTTTGTTTTAGGCTTTATGGTAAAAGTTACGTACTGAACAAGAACATTAAGGACTTTGTACACCCTTAGAAAACTAATTACTATGTTTGATGTATTACAGTACTTCTGAACTTTCCCAAACCAGATTACATTTGTAATGTACATTATGTTTACATAAGGTGAAATCAGTAATGTGAACTAAACAGGAAAGCAGAATGAGGTAATGTATAACTTAGGACAGACAACTGCCAGTAGTTTAAAGAGCTATGACATCATTCCATCTGCTGTGCATTTCTCTGTAGGGCAACTCATTTGTTGTAATAATATTGTTACTTTTTTCAATTATTAAAAAGTTCATCTAATTTTTAAAGTGTTTTGCAGCTGCCAGTCTGATGCACATTCCCATTTTAATGTAACACTGCTGCTCCTGCCTGCATGATGCTGTGACATCAGGTAGGGAAACAAGAGTCCCCAAGGTGGAGCTACACAGTTATGTTTCACTTAGTGGGAACTGCAGTCCAGACTAGTGTTGGCACCTGGCAGTTATAACAACAAAACAGAAAAAAAAGTTCAGAGCTAACGTCTTAAAAGTTATGCCATCTGTATGATTCAGTCATCACAGTGGCATTATGAGAGACTTGAACTTGTCTAGTCACAGAGACTTGAATTTGTCCTATTTACTGACATTTGTATTTATACAGACTAGACAATTTCACATTTTTCATAATACCACTGGATGACTGTATTGATATGAGGTAAATGTGTAATAAATGAAATTAAATAACACAACATCATTACAATGAATGTGTCCCCTAAAGAAACACACACAGCAGAGAGAATCATGCTGGCAGCAGCTTAGAAGCAAATGGAGTTTGCAATAATTAACCCCCCAATGATTGTCAGGGCTGCCTGTACTGGTTAATGCCCTGCCCTGCCTCCAAACACCCCTGCCTGGAGGTATTATTATTTTCCTGGTGTCTAGTGGTATCCCATGCCCCAAACAATCCTGATATAGTTTCACATTTTCCCTAGTGTTCACTGCCCCCAACCCCACCCCCAATCACATCTCCAGTACTCTTTTTAAGGTTTAAAGGGTTCATTTATTGAGTTCAGCAGCTCAGCATTCAATATTGAGTTATGTTGCAGTTACTTGATTGAATTACCTACCCAGCAGATAAGAACAAACACATTTGTACAGATATCAAAACCACTAAATGAAATATGTGAATTAATATATGAGTTGTACTGGTGAGAGAGCAATTCACTATATCAATCTTAAACCTATGTTACAGTACAACTGAAATCTTGAATAAAAAAAGTTTAAAAAATATGTAAACATTCAGCAGCATATTTCCATCTCAGTACTGATGCATGCAAAGTAAAGTCATTACATTTATCATAGAAGTTTAACCAGGTACACAGACCAACATGTGCTTTATATACCTTACAGGTAAGGCACAATAAGATGATCTCAAGATAAAATTCATTGATAAGGCTTTAAATATCTGGCAGCGCTCAGTGGGAA
Organism: Neoceratodus forsteri; assembly: GCA_016271365.2. NCBI lineage: Eukaryota > Metazoa > Chordata > Ceratodontiformes > Ceratodontidae > Neoceratodus > Neoceratodus forsteri. The sequence goes on from CM028135.1 coordinate 221,542,528, forward strand.
CAAAAGCTGAATGTCCAGTGTTCATGAGGTTTTCAACAAAATGTTACATTCAAGAGTTTATGAAAATTGGAAATCAATGTCCTCAGTATTCAATTAGCGTAACTGGATAAAAACAGGAACCTACTGAAAAATGAAATATGGCTATTCTGAGTAAAAAAATAGATTTTAACATTAAAAGTTCACCAGCGTTTACATTAAAAGTAGGTAACCATCACCACTCCAATGGTTTAAAGGTTTTAATGCACTTGCCTGCCATTTAGAGGACCACAGGTTCAATTCCTGAGCCTGGGATCCTCACAGCTGGAGGTGGTTTTCTCCTGCCCTCATGTCAGAACAGCTGTCTCAGGTGGCTGGGGAGTCATTCTGTGATGAATGGCCCTAAGATCAGGACCCATCTAACTGGCAACATCTCACACAGGGGCCCATTGGTGGAAGGATGCAGACACACCAACATCAGGCCCTCTGCTTCATCTTCAGGTGCATCTCATGATGCCCCAAAGCATAGCTTTCATTTTCCATGTCTTCCTATGATTGCCTGACCTAGAAATGTGCTGCCTCTCAAGGTCCACCTGCCAGCAGAGATAACTAGCAACTGTTGAGTGATGCCTGGGGGAAATGTGGGACAGTGTAACAGCTTTAGCATGGTATGGTACCTTTTTTTTTTTTACTTTCTTTTTATCCCTCCTTCATGCCCTCAGCGTTCCACTCCTTCAGGCATTGTTCATGCCATCCATGCCTCCTTGACCATGAGTCTGCCCCCTACAATGTCTCGGTAACTCCTTTTTTTTCCCTCCCCTCCTACCTCTGGGGAGTACCTGCACAGCGGGGGTCTGCTCATGATTCCTGGACAGGATGGCATGGAGCGGCCATCATCTAGGCCCGCTGAGGATTTTTCTGCTTTTCTCCCTTTCCATCCCCCCTCCTCTGAGGACGTCAGCTCGGGCAAGTGCGTGCTGACGCACGCCTGCCAAGTGCCTAACAACATCCTCCCCGACTCCAGCCCTCTGAAGCCGCCAATGCCCCGTGAGAGCCAGTGCTCCCACTGGCCCCCAGGGATGTTGGGTGCATACAGCACCCCAGGTAACCCACCCCGAAGGAATCAAATCAAATCAAATCAAATCATCTTTATTTATAAAGCGCCTTTCAAAACCAAGGCTCTGTACGATGGTTCACATTAAGTACATAAAATTAAAATAATAAAATTAATAGCCATAGCTAGGATAAGCTAAACCAAATAAATATGTCTTTAACTCATTTTTAAATTTCTCAATGGTTGGACAATCTCTCAACCAACGAGGTAGAGAATTCCACAGGGTTGGTGCTGACAAGGCAAAAGCACGAGATCCAGATGTTTTTAATCGAACCCTGGGAATCTCCAGCAATCCCTCATTGGCAGAGTGGAGAGGACGAGGGAGCCATAGGGTACCAGGAGATCTTTCAGGTAGCCGGGTCCCTGATCATGTAGGGCTTTAAAGGTTAGTAAACCAACCTTATAGGTAATCCGCCACCTAACAGGCAGCCAGTGCAGTTTGCGGAGCACAGGTGTAATATGACTGGATCTAGAGATCCCAGTCAAAAGCCTTGACGCCACGTTCTGCACCAACTGCAGGTGATGGATATCAGCCCCAGATAGCCCTAGGTACAGGGAGTTACAGTAGTCAAGATGGGTAGTGATAAAGGCAAGGACCAACATTGGCAGATCACCCGGTGGGACCAGGTGTTTAATCCGGGCGATATTCCTCAGATGAAAAAAAGAGGATTTGACCACGGCTGACACCTGAGATTTTAAGGTCAAGCCATCATCAAAAATAATGCCCAGATTTCGTACCCGATCAGAGGTAGTGAGCGACATACCACCGAGCAATAAGCCCGGCGGTTGGCCAGTCCCCAAACCCGTCACCGGACGACCTGGGTCCACTACCAACACCTCAGTCTTATCCGGATTCAGTCTCAGCCAGCTAGAACTCATCCATAATCTGATCTCAGTAAGGCAGTTGTCTAGCACGGAGAGAGCACCATCTTGCCCGGGCAGAAAGGAGAGCCTCCATTGGGATGCTCAATCCTCTTTCCCCCTGCCGACCCCCAACGACCTGAGTCTGTGCCCGAACCCAGTTCGCCGGCATGGTGCGAGGTGTGGCATCCAGTGCCTCAACCCTCAGTGCCACCGGGCTGACCCTGGTATGGTACCTTTAAGCACATTTCCCTGGTGTCCAGTGGTCCCCACAACCCCTCACCCTTCCAGTACATTGAAAACATATCCCTGGTGTCCAGTGGTCTGGTCCTTTGATTACCCCTCTAATACTGTCCCTAGTGTGCACGTGCACACACACACACACACACACACACACACACACACACACAAACACACACATGTGACAGGCACAAACTCACTGCTTACTTCCACAGTCAGCCACTGTCAGGTCATGATCTCGCACGTAATGTAGTAACAGCTGATTACAGTACACATGTGATTGCAGTCTGTCAGTTGTCAGCTAGCCATGAAGGGTAGCAGAGGGTCTGTGCTGTATGCCAGGGTATGGGGGGTGCACGCTGAGGAGCGTATCAGAGGGGTGATCAGAGTCGGGAACTCCTGGACACTGGGGATATATTTTTAATGTACCAGAAGGGTGAGGGGTTTGGGGGATTACTGGACACAAGGGATATGTGTTTAAAATATCGGTGATGTGACTTGGGGGGGCAGTGGACACCTGGAAAAATGTGAAACCATATCAGGGGTTGTTTGGGGTGGGGAGACCACTAGAAACCAGAGAAATATAGTACAGTACTTATTGGCAGGGCTGTTCGGGGGCATGGCAGAGCAATAACCAGCACAGGCAGCTCTGACAGGCACTGGGGGGTTATCATAAACTCTGTTTGCTTTGGATCTGCTGCTGACACGAAATGTGTTTACTGGTTTAAAGTACTGGAGAGGTAATTGGGGGGCAATGGGGGGGCCAGCAGCTCATACATGAATTCAGATGCACAGTGCAGCAGCACCCTACAGCAGTGCAAGGCAGGTTCCTGGGCTGATGCCATTTGCCAGCATCTCCGCTATGTGAACAGGCACGGTCATGAGGGAAACGCATGTTCAGGCACAGTTTAATAAACTGGATTACTGTGGCTGTTTTTTTGTTTTTGGGCACAACATCATTGTGATTCAGCTAATTACTATCACAGGTGACTCTGAAGATAAGTGGAACAAGGTAATTTACTCACATCAGTTGCTCTTTTAGTGAACACTCGCTACTTCAGCAAAAGAAAGAAGATATTCACTCATGGCAGGGTACTGACTACAATGTTATGTTGTACAGTGGTGTAAATCTTATTTGGAAAAAAAAGTACCTGAAGTGAAGTTAGAGAACTGTCTGCATCTTCAGACAACTGTCTTTTGATAAGATTAAGCAGAGGCTGATAAAAGATTTTATGAACTGTTGGTACTTTCACCCTGAACTGGGAAATATCCTGGTACTGCATGCCTGGTCCATTCAACCTCTCAGCAAAAGAAAAACAATATATTTGTGGAAATGGCAAAGTCTCTCACTTAGTCAGCACACAGCTGAGATACATTTGTTTGCCCCTCTGCTAGATGGGCATGAGATACTGTCTGCACCCTCACAATGAAATTCCTTGAATTTTGGCATACATTGTACACTGCCTACATTGATATTATTTTTTTCCTGTCCCATAGTTCTATAAGTTACAGCATTGTATGTCTAGTCCTAAAATGTTGCTGCTTACCAGCAACACTATCTGTTTTCACTGTTTTGTTTAACCTGACTTGGAACCTGTGCAATGAGCTTGTTCTCAAAGGTGTTAATCCGAGATTACAATAAATAAATAAACCTTTGCACATTGATAAGGTGCACCATACTTAATACAGTCTTATAATCTATTCCCTGTGGAAAAAATGAATAAAAACAATCCATAGAACACTTACAGATTAAAACTACTACTGCCTGGGATTTATGGAGACACTGATGAAGCAGCAAAACTTAGTTATAAGAAACAATAGATTGGAGGGGAGGGGGTGGAAAAGGCGGGGGAGAGAAGGGGAAAATTATAGAAACATTAAAGAAACAACAATAGATGTAAGGGGAAATTGAAAAAGAGATTGAGAAAGTTCACATACAGCTTAAATTGAAATCCACTAAATTTAGTGAATATTCAACATGAAACTTTAAAGCTGAATTTTGGTGTTTTGCTGCTTCATCAGTGTCTCCATAAATCCCAGGCAGTAGTAGCTTTAACCTGTAAGTGTTGTATGAATTGTTACTGTTGAAGCCATAGAAGAAATGGCACATAACAGCAGTTACAAGTGAAGGGACAAAATAGAGAGATGAATGATTGAAGAAACACAACAGTGGCATAACTGATGTTCTGCCAACAACTGAACCTAGAAATTAGGAAAAATGCCAGTGAGAAACCAAAGTAGCTGAATTTTTTTAAACCTGTAAAACACAGACAAAGATAGTTATATGACATGATTAACAGAGGCAGAACAGCCCTAGAATACTGTATGTCTAGAGTACTCAGGTAGTCTGCCCTGACTATATTCATAATTGTTTTAATCTCATACAGTAACTTTATACCAGTAGTTATATCAAAATGTTAGTTGTTGAAAGATGTGTGCACAAGTGAACACATGGGGCTTTATTCTCAAAGGTTGGGTGCACCCAGCGCAGGGAGCATGAGGCTTGCAGCAATCCCTGGGCAGTGATCAGGATTCTCAAAACCTTAGCCCTCCATGTGCCGAACACTGCAAGTTAGACCAGTGTTTGATGATCTAACATCTGACTTTTTTTTACAGCGCTTGCACCAGGTACTTGGTGCAAACCACCGTAAAAAGGGTGTAATGTCGCAAAAGCATGCAGCCTATGAGAATCAGGTGCACCATGTGACAAACAGTTCCGGCAACTGCATCATCACCACAGGCTTATGTAAGCCCTGTGCCAACCTTTGAGAATAGAGCCAAGGAAGTTTACTGGTAAAAGATATCATTGTCCATCTTTCCACCAGACACTTAGCAGTGGTACTTTAATCCCAAGAATGGGGTGATGCACGATATTTCTGTTCAGAGAAGGGAAATGTGACAAAGTTATTCATTTTAATGTTACTTTAAAAGCTTCATGGAAGTCCAATTAGGCAGGACTCACTGTAGCAGTTGTGGAACACAAGAAAGACAGCACAAATGAGCACAGTAATATCTTACACAACAAATTAGCATTTTTAAATAGTTACATAGGAACTCCTCACACTGGAAAATTTCTCCTCCAAATCAACTCCTCTCCTGCTGTCTAAGTCAAACCTTTATATATAAGCACATATTGTCATTGCATGATGGTGGAGGATATTTGCACCTGGATATGCATTTCCATGGTTTGCAGCTGTGAACGGGGTACTCAATGTTTAGTCCTGAAACTGAACAGAACTTTACCTTCCTCATTGTCAGTCTAGATTGATTCACTTACAAATTTCTGAAACTGGCAGGAAAAAAAAACACTGAATATGAGGTGCAGAAGCAGAAGTAGAATGCATATAGTGCATTTGCATACACAATGGTGGAAAAGGATTTTTAAAGAGATCCACACCAGCAATGTCTGTTGCTAAAGCAAAACTCCATCCAAACCTGTTAGACCATCTATTAGATGACCTAACAGCATCCAAAAGTGGATGCAATTGAACCTGCTTTCAGATTGATGCACCACAAACTTACGTATTGTCATAAACAGATGCAACATCTGAAAATAGCAGCAGAGCTGCCCAGATGCAAGAACATGGACAGAGGCACAGCCTTCATTTGCAACAGATCCAACCCTATTGAAAATCCTGTGCATTGTATCCAAAAGTGGTTTACAAGCAGTGAGAGAACAAGACTGTTAAGGAAATGACTGAATGTGCAATGGCAGCCATTTTGCATATCAACACCCACACACAGCCTTGGATGAATTAGAGACAGGGAGAGTCAGCTGGATGGAACCCTTCTGAGGATGCCATTGGTAGGGTCTGAAGATGACACGTATCAAAAGAACTAAGCTTGTATGCAGAGGAAATGAAACATGGCAGTGTGGTGCAGTACAGCAAGTAGAATACTGACTGTACTGAAGTTTAAACTCGATAAATGCCCTTACTGCCTTATTTATTATCTAAATTCTCAGTAAGTGCATGGGATGTACTCTGCCAAAGCATCCTCTTTTTCTTAAAATATTTTAAAAATTAATCAAGCATTTAATGTTATGCATAAAACAGAGGAAGACATGTAGACCCATATTGGAACAATTTTAAAATGATGTTGCCCCCCACACAAACATGGCTTTGCATGCTAGGGATGCACTGATCACTCCTGTTGCCATATTTAAAGCCATAGCTTGCTCACCACAACCAGTCTGCACATCAGTCCAAAGGCAGAACTCAAGCACATGCAATTGAAAGGTAATATCTAAACACACTATGCATAAGTACTGCATGTTGTGAACTGCAATGATATATGCTGTTTTGCCATGCTCCTGCCCATCTCACCCACAACTGCAACTTCTATCATGGGATGGCTTCCTCCCTTAGCTGTTTGCTTCTTCTAACTAGGTTGTTTAATTGCTAAAGTTCTCAGAGCATTCTCTCCAATCTTGATTATATCTCCTCCCCATAGCCCTCATCTGACCTACTTTCTCCACTCCTCCTTCTCATCCTTTCTTCAAGTTCCTAAGTGCTCCACCAAAATGGGTGAGCAGGCATTCTCCACATTTGCTCCCAGGTTCTGGAACTTCTTGCATTGGTCAGTAGGAAACTTTTCCTCTCACCACTCATTTAAAGGTTCCTTGAGTAAACACTTACTGGTAACCTCAGTCTGTAACTGCACCTTATGACACATTACTTACAGCACCTGCCTCTACTAGAGTATGTTTCTTGTCATGTTATGCCACTGATAAATGTGGTTGGTTATTGCCCTGACTACTTTACTGCTGTTAGGGGTCCCTGCCTCTGACTGCTGAGCATGGCATCTGAGTCTGTATTGCACACTGCTGATGTTGCATGTTTTACTTCTACAGCTTGATATTTCATTTTCCTGTAAAAGTTATGATAGACGGTATTATGCTTATTAAACTTTATTGCACTGTACATATCCCTGATGATATCATTTTAGCTACTGAATGTATTTGTTTTATACTGTTCAGAAGTAGTTAACTTACTTCTCGTGTGCTGAATCAGTTTCAATCTAATTATTGGCACATGCTTATTGTCACCCGATATTCATTGCTTGCTTTGCTGTATCTCAAGTTCTGTTGCTCTTGTGTGTACTCTCCCAGGTCATTCTTTATTGCTCAGCCAGGCTCTGTTCAGATCTATGTCTGTGTATAATTATAACCTATGCATATTCTGTTTTAATTTGCTGTGCTCTCTGTCCATTGTTACCCTTATTTATTATGCAGCTGTCTTCTCACTGTTGAAGTTTTTGTACTGTCTGTATATTCTCTGTAACCTGCTGGGTTGTACCTGAAAATAGGCATGCATTTCTCTAGTGTGCTTACCTGGTCAATAAATGTTAATTAAATAAATACAAGATAATCAGCATTCAATTGTCTAGTGCACCTACCTGGGAAACAAAAACTAACTAAATAATATATAAATAGAATAACCTATAAGGTAATCACAGAATCTAGTTAAAGATTTTATGGTCTTACATTATTGTGTCTTTAAGGTCAAGCATTTTAAAGATCAAAAAAGAAAGAAAGAAAGAAAGAAAGAAAGAAAGAAAGAAAGAAAGAAAGAAAGAAAAGAAAGAAAAGTTAGTTAGTTTCTGCATCCCAAACCTGTATTGAAAATATTAAAAGTGCTACTTACGGACCACAGAGTTTCAGACTGGGGAATTCTGTAAAGTCTGATTGAAGGTAAACTGCATTATGATGAACATCAAATATTCCTCCAATATCAATGTCTTTCTTCCAAACAAACCCTGTGTCCTTCATAATTGTCAGTCGACACCTAGAATGTCCCATTGTGTGGGTAAGGGAGAAGAAGATTACCAAAATGATTGTCTGTGGTACCATCATTTACTGTGCCTGCACTGTGAGTGTTAATATACTGCAGTAATTTGAGGCATAGTAGGTAAAAGCAACATTCACATTACCTGTTCTTTAATTATAGATTTTACAGATATATCTGTTTCTAGATAACAGTCAGTATGAAAATTCTAATATTTTATATATACGTAGCTATCCAAGAGTAGACATTTTTTTCATTACTGATGACACAGTTGGAACAAAAGTTATTCCAACTATTTCAATTTAACCAGTAACTCAAATGGCATTTTACTGTTACATGTTTTAGTCTCTGTCAAATGTCTGATTGTCTGCTACAAGCAATTGAATACTTGTCTATGGATCCAAGGTTCAGACCTGATTTATACTTTTAACAACAGCTTCAAAGCATGTGATGACATCACATGGTTTCAATTAAGGAATATGTTTGTTACAGTCTTGTTCTGTCACTACTTTGTTAATAATAACTTTGCTAAATAGCAGGTCAGCCATTATAGTAACGAATATGATTACAACTATGATTACTATGATCCTATTATACATTGCAATGGCACAAAGATAGCTCTAACAAAGGTTGTTACAGTCTTGTATAATCTCGAATTTATCAATGATAACTTTACTGGGAAACAGCTCTCTGACTAGGTTGATCAGTACAATAACAATATGATCATCCATGTTTTCTCTTGCCTGAACAGGTGCTGTACCTGTTATTACATAATGAAAGGTCACAATAATAATGGTTTACAATGTGATAAAATACAGTTCTATAATGTGCCATTAGAAAATCCATACTCTAAGGCACTCTTTAAAAAGTTTCTGTTCTCAGTTTTGAGATTTATTTACTGAGTTTTCAATGAACCATGCACTAATGCATTACAGCTCATGAGAGCTATTAAGAATAATATACATGAACAATACATTTTAGAAACTGGTCTTCAGCAATCCTCCAATTTTAAGTGTCATCAGCTGGGGATGTAATGGATGCAGCTAAGTAAATTCAGGAAAAGTCCAGAAGTTCTGCTGCATGCAAAGTACATGAAATTACACAAAATGGCCAATAGACAGATAAACATTTCCTCTAGGTTACTTGCTAAATATAAACAGACTTAATAGCACAAGAAAATAGAGGATAATGTATGGTCCTCTATCCATAACAAGTTTGTAAACTCTTCGAAAGGTCATCATGGTGATGTTTGGAACCTCGAGAGCGAAGCTCGAGAGGTTTAGTCACCATGACGACCTCAAGAAGTTTTCAAACTTATTATGGATAGAGGACCATACATTTTCTTTTATAGTGTATTGTCACCTATCTAATCTATTTCAAGTTTGAAATCTCGTTACATGTGCAGTTTCCCTTAGGCATTAGACAGAAACAATCAGTCGGTACAGTTGATTAATGAAATGTTTACTTATATTTGGTGTGAACAGCAAGAATCGACATCGCTAGTGACAATTTGAAGAAAAAAAAAATACAGTATTTTGACTGTTTTTTTACTTAAACATTTAATCTTTAAATTAGTCGATTGTAGTGGCGTATGATCTGACGTGCTGCCATGACCTCTGGAGCTGAAGACATGACCTGCGAGGAGACAAATGAGAGGGACAGTTGGAGTCAAAGTTCAAAGGAAGTGATTTTGTTAGGGCAGGGGTCACGGGAGTTTGTGTACTTACATTACAATTCATCGGTGTCCTCATTGCAGTTTTTCTGATGCCCGCCTGTGAGGTAATTAATAATTTTAACGTTTACAGCACCTTCTTGAAAAATACAGTTGTCGCCGAACAGCTTAAAGTTGGACAGGTCAGACAGTGGGTTGGCGGTGCTGATTTTCACCCTATTCTGGGACTGCGCTTCACTGCAGCTGGTGGATGCAGATGTAGATGGCTGTGGTAATTGTTGATTTCTGCAGACAAATATCTCGCTGTTTTGTTTCTGCTTCTCTGAAGATGGGACACTATAGTTATTTATTGACTGTAGTGATTTATGCCCAGAGACCTGCTGTACTTCATTGGGTGGGATGTTGCTGTCTACCAGCATCTGAATTGCAGTTTTACGAGTGGAGTGGTTTGTTATGCACTTAGTTGGTGGTAGTCCTGCCTGAAGCTTCATTTGTCGCATCATGGCTCTTATTTTATTCTCCTCCACTGCCATGGCGTGTTACCACTTCAACACTCCTGCCTTGCAATTTACATTTGGGGCTAGATATAAGGATGCATCAGCCTGTAACATTGGTGGTGCCCTTTGACTTTTGTACTCCATGTAGGTGGCAACAGGGCATCGCTGTGGCTCATCCTTGCTCTCATACATTCGGGGCCTGATTGCATGGATGTCCCTGGGGTTCTAGCCACTCCTGGTCTTGGTTTGCCTCTCAAAATACTCTAAATAGTGGTGCCTATCTGAGTCAGAAAGTAACTGCAAATTACCCCAACGCAGTGCATATTGCTCTGAGGTATGAAGGGTGAAATATAACCCATTGTTAAAGAAAACTGTGTTCAGGAGGACTGTTGCATTTTAACGCCCTAGGGTGCCACTTTGGTATAGCTTGTCAATGTTTGCAGGGGTCAGTGCTTCAGCCCTGTTTGGCTTGTTGCCCTTCCCAAGTTTCTTAAGATATTTTTGTTTGGCAGATAAGGTTACTAGGGTTTGCTTGAAATCGGTGGTGTTGCTGTGGAAAATTGAGTGACTGTAGTTTTCTTTAATTAGGCGCCTGTCTATGCTTCCGATTATACCACGGATGGTACTTGGCTCATACTGGCTGCCGTCACTTCTTTCTATCCTGAAGATGAAATCTGCTATGTGGTTATTGAGCTCCAATACAGGTATTTCTGTTATTCTCCATATCTTGCCAGCATCAGCCAAAAAGCTTTTAAATAACCATAAGTCGCTTTGTGTTTTTCTGATGGTTCGCTGGTTAGCTTGCTCTTCAGTGAATTTTTCACGATCGTTTAACTCGTGGGAGAAAATAGCAGCCGACATTTTGTGTGTGTGATTTAGAAAACACTCGCTTGACTGTTTACAATTTGAAGGATGAGCAGCTTGCGCTGCGAGCATTTCTGACAAGATTCTAATCTGTTATGCTGCAGTAGCATAACAACTTTTGAGCTTGTAGAGATTTTTATTCGTAACAGCGTTCTACCATACATTATAAAGGTCTCTCACTTTGAACCAACCATTTAGTAGTCATACAGTATAGACTGTATTTTAGTGACTTTCAAGAATATTATTACTTTTTATTTAAAAGTTCCAATAATACAGGATACGTTCCATGAGAGGCAAGTCTCATTTACAGCATATCCAAAGTCAAATTTAATATAAAACACAATAAACAATAAATATATATCAACTGACTACTAAATACCTGTAGTTAGCAGGCCACTAACACTTCTTATAATAAATATAATGTTATAGCCCAAGTAATAACCATAATTAATCCATGGCACAAGCCACAAGACCCTGCACCCCCAAACTGGTAACCTGTGAACAAGGAGACTGAAATTGAGCACCTACAAAAATGGTGACTCAATTACTGTGCCTGTGTTCAGGGCTACCTGGCGGGGGGGGTGACTGGATACTGCGGTGGGCGACATATGGTGATGGGAAGTACATGCGGGGAGAGAGGCAGGGGAGGGAAGGTATGTGGGAGGGGGTGTGAAGGCATCTGCAGAGCTGATCTGCTTGCATGGTGGGGAGGGTGGTTGGTTGGGAGGTGCAGAGTGTAGGTTAAGAGTGTGGTGCATTTTTTTTTTTTTGCCAGCAGGCAACTTTTCATTTTCTAAGGTTTTCACCCTTCCTGAAATGCACCCCCCAAGGAGTTGAGAATCCCCCCAGCAGTCCCCCACATTAATAAATAATCCCCTAGGTCTCAGGCACCCTCTTGCTCCTCACTGCAAGTGTGCATTGCTGAAATTCATTTTCAGCGATGTACACTCGTCCTAACTGCAATCGCTATTCCACAACTACCGTTATGACATAGAACCTCCCAAATTCAACAGAGAACTCTCCACTCAAAACACCCACTAGCCCCCAGCTCCCTTCTCCCCCCATACCTCCCAAAAATGTGTTAAGTTCTGAGTTGGGTACTCCATTCTTTGTGGTTTGCAGTACCTTCCCCCAATCAAGGTACTCCCCTCACTCAGGCACAAACCTTTACACCCTGCCCCTCAATTCAACAGAGAACCCTCCAGCTAACAAACTCACTAGTCGCCCTCCTCTCTTCTCTCCCATACCTGCTAAAATTGTTTAAGATCCAAGTCGTGGTCTGGGATCGATCAGTTAAATTTCAGATCCTACAGCAAAGCTGCTTGTGCTCATCTTTTCATGCTGATGCAGTATATGAATGCATGCTGTTCTCCCACAGTAGTGACACCTGATTGTCTAACAGGGGACATATGATTGACTTTCAGTTGGACTACAAGTGCCTAGACAGTTGGTCTGATTTTGCAATAATTTGATTGTGCATAAAAGTTAATTATTTGAATGCATTGTAGGCATTTGCTCCTGGTTATAAGACTCTGCTTGAAGATTAAGACACCAGCCTCAAGGGAGAGATTGTCCACCAAAGGTGCACTTGTTGATGCTGACATGGCTTTTCCATTCAAGTGACTTTCTCCTAGTATTCACCTTTGCCTGCACATCTGTTTGAGCTATATTAATGGTTAAAGTGTTTTAATGTGACATGTTTGCAAGTTTAGCATTGAATGCCACTAAAGTCATAATAGATATAATATTAGAAATAAAATAAAAGGTAACAGTGGGCTTGGGGTAGAGGAAGGAAGGAAGGAAGCTTTATAGGGTGGTTTGGATGGGGGACAATGATGGTTAAGGGTTATAAAAAAGGATAAAGTCAATTAGGGTACTAGGATATTCATACATTAGGATATCCAAAATCTGACACCCAATGCCATCCAAAGCTAGGATCAGATGTTGGATTCTGATATAGATTTTCCTAGTATTCAATTATCCTTGCTCAGATGAGATTTTAAGGTATTCAAGCAACCCAACTGAGAGGTATAATAGCTTGTTCAGTTGTGTGTAAGTGTCAAGATCAATGAGAGAACCAACCTTCCTGTATCCTGGCTGCATGACTGCATCATAGATGGACACCTTACCCTAGCTAAGTGTTTGTCCCTTAACTTTAATACAGATTCACCTTCACAATGTACTGTGTAGAGTTACTCCAGACTGGGAATTCTTGCGTTCCCTTTACACAATCTGCTCAATGCCTTTCAGGTGCATGTACTGACTTCCAAAGCCCCCTAAATCCTGTGATCCTCCTGCAGATGCCCCCAGGTCAGATGCCATCCTCCTGCTCTGTGGTCCTCACTCTGTGAGATTGCACTCTCTGGAATCACTTGGTTCACCTAGAAATAAGTATACTAACAATTAATTGTAGGGACTATTTTCACCTGTCTTCCCCCCAACTCAGGCCAGCACATTGCCCTGACTGAAGATTTCAATTCAACTTGCAGACCTTACACTTCTAACATGTATCTACTTACCCCATTTGGTGACTATCTTCTAGCTTCCTCAGTCAGTTGCCTACTTGCTCTGAAACCAAGCTCACAGTTAACATAAACTGAACTGAAGCTATGGACAGGAACATCCAATCAGATCTCAGCTCACTGAACCTGCACCGATGTATTACAGAGCCCACCTACATGAATATCAAAACCAACAACCATACCATATTGGACTGGATACTTGTAAACAGAAAGGCCATAATTCTCACTGCAGGTCTATTCACTGATGCCCTGACTGACAACTAACCTGTACACTGCATCTGGTCTACCAAATACCCTAAATCACCACCAAACATCATACACATTACAGGTTATTCTAAAGAGCAGGTGTGACACATTCCATGGACCTAACCTCTGTTCATGGTCACCCATCAAGCACTGTGACAATGTAAACCAGGCACAGGAATTTTTCACAACAACTTAATGCATGTGGTAAATAAACACATTCTAGTTGTCAAGGGGAGAATAAACAGAAACTCCCTCATCTGACTATCTAAGGATCTCCAACAACAACTACATATTATGGACAAAACATGGTGCACATACAAACACCCTAGGATACTCCAGAACTGGCTGAACTACAGACAAATGAGAAACTCACGTAAAGCCAAACTCAGAAAAGCAAAAACACATTTCCTGATGGAATTGCAAAACGAGTCTTACAGATCCCTAAATAGTATGGCCCCAAATTAATCTCCGCATCAAAAGACCTCACAAACAAAACTTACTTAGTATTATAACTCATGACCATTCCATCACTGACCTCCACTAGTTTTCAAATGTCATCAATGAGTCTTTTATGAACCTGAAAAACTGCAAGCACGCCCTTCAAATTCACTGCTTTGCCTAGATGTACACAACCTTGAATGTTGACCCCCTCCCTGAATTCCATCTCAAACTAGTATCTTACAAGGATATCTTGTTCCTGCTTTCCAATGTAAAATCTGAAATGTCAGAAGGATAAGATGGCCTTGATCTACAGCTGCTCACAATAGCTGGCCCTGTCATTGCAGCCCCATTACAGTCACTCCACAATATGTCCGTCATGCAAGGCACTGTGCCTGACAAGTGGGAAATGGCTCTTGTTATCCCAATCCATAAAAGTGGAACAAGATCCTGGTAGAAAACTACAAATCCATTTTCATCCTTAGAACCTTTGGTAAGACACTGAAGAAACTGACCCATGCTTAACTGGCCACGTACATCAAGAATCAGAGACTTCTAGCAAACACACAGCATGATTTCTGCAAGCATCACAGCACTAACTCTGCCCTAGATCCTTCACCAATGACATCATCTCTGCCATGGATGTGGGCATATCACAGGTGTGATGTATGTGGACATCACAAGGGGCTTTTGACCTGGTTGGCCATGCCCTCCTACTCCAAAAACTACAAAGGTAGTTGAGTTTCAATGGAGGTCTGGAAGGGGAAAGCACAAGAGGAGGAGGGGGGAGAGGAGTGGAGCTCAGAGGGGAAAATAGTATTTAATAGAGGTCAGGGCCGGGGAGGGTGGGCAGGACTAAATATACAGGTACATTAACTGTAGCAGCAGTATTACAACATAGACTAGTCAGTTCAGTGATTTTAAAAATGGGTGCCTGACACCGAGAGCACAGGGAGTCCAATCAGAGGCTAGCTGAGCTCAGAGATGGCCAATGAGGAGGAGCCATGCCTGGACTGAGCAGCCAATTGAATTAGCACTAGGAGAGCTGGGTGAGGTTCCCGGGTCTAGGCAGCATACCTGATGTCCGAGCGGTGGCTTGAAGGGCGGAGTGGCCGACCTGTCTTCCGTGGAAAGCCACAAGCTGTATTGCCCAACCAAGGGTGAGGAGCCTGAAGTCTGAATGGCAGCCTGAAGGGCAAAGTGGCCAGCTTGCCCTCTGTGCTGAGATGTGAGCTGTGTCTCCCAAACAAGGGTGAAAGCGAGGGACCTGAAGATTAAAGAGTATATGCTTAAGATCATCATCCCTACCTTTTTTGTAGTTGCATAGTGGATTACTGAATTCTACTCTTTTCTGATCATGAAAAATGTCATTTGACACATTTAACTCCATACAGAATCTAGTCAAGATTCAATGTTCATCTGGATTTGTTAGTATGATCAAATAGGGTTCCAACTTGTGTTTTACTTTAATAGTTTTGTGCCATCTATAATGCTTCAATTTGTTGATTTTTGCCTGATCAATTGTAATTGGTGTATCCCTTAATCTTGTTTTCATTTGAGCCACTATCTCCTTCATGGGAGAACAGTATATTGCATGAAGTAAGTGTCCTAATCCCATGGGGAAGATAGATTCTCCAATAGTTTTAACTGTTTTTGAGGTAAAGTTCATATGATTTTATTATAATTTTTCTTCAAGGCACATCCTAGGCAATTTATGTTCTGGAAGGAGGAACAAATGCATATAAATATTATTCTTCTCTCCATAGCCATTGTGGTAATTGGATATTGTCCCAGTTTCTTTCTGAGTATCTCTGCAGGAACAGAGTGTGGGACTTTTAAAATATACATGTACATTTTATTTATTACAGTATCAAGAGGTTTTATATGTGAGGGTGTCCATATTTCAGATGCATAAAAATACTGTTTTTTTATCTTTGCATAATTACTTTCAGAAGACCTTTAATTGTACCCAGTCCTATCTTTGCACTAAATCTTTTAAAAACATTAAAGGATGTTTTAAGTTTCTGAGTCCATAAATTTATTTGGGGAGGCCATGAGAGATTCTGTGAAAATTGTAGCCCCAAATAATCAAAGAAAGTAGTCATAATTATTTTACTTTTATCAACATATAATGATGGTACTATTTTACTTTTATTGCCAAATATAACTAAGTTTGTTTTATCCCTGCTTATAACTAAATTATTTTGTTTACACAAATCCAAAAAATAAGTCAATTTACATTACAACCCCAATAGAGAGGTAGATAACAATACAATATCGTCCATGTATGCTAAACATGGTATCTTCATTAACAAAATAGAAGGACAATGAAAATCTAAGTCTCCTAATTGTTGTAGTATTGTATTTATATAAAAATGGAACAGAAGTGGGTCCAACAGGCAACCCTGTCAGACACCAAGATTGGTTTTGATCTTGGAAATTAAACTTCCTGTTTGATCATACTTAACCTGGAGCCACGTTTCCCTATGAAGCCTTATAAGGATGTCCAGAGTTTCAGGATCCATATTATAATGTTCTAATTTATTCCAAAGTAACACCCTACTGATTGAGTCAAAGGTCACTTTTAGAGCAACAAAGCAACAATAACATTTTGCTTTTTTTTCTCTACATATTTCCAGATCAAGTGTCGTAATACATAACCATGCTGGATTGTTGATCGTTTGACTCTAAATCTGTTCTGAAATTCAGAAATTAAATTAGTCTCCTCTGCCCATTGTTGCATTCTATTTAATATTATTATGGTAAAGATCTTTTGGGAAAACTCCATTAGGCTAATTGGTTGATACATAACTGAAGTATTTACATTACTGTTCTTAAATATAGAGCATATAATACTCCCTCTCCAACTTTCAGGGAAGGGACTACCTTGGACACAATTATTGAACAAAACATAAAGTATTGGCCACCACCATTCTTTGAATGACCTAAAAATATCGGTCATTATGCTGTCAGGGCCTGGGACTTTATTTACTTCGATTTTATCTACTGCCTCTATAATTTCTTGACAAGAAATGTAAATGGGTTTTGGTAACATTTTACTTCCTATATTGTTAATCGAATAACGATTTCCTTTATATTTGAGTAATATAGGGATGTAAAATGTTGTTATCCTATTGGCGGGGTCATTGCTGCCTCAATTTTATTTGTGTATTTTGCATATCCCTGACTTGCCAATAACCAGAATAGTTTAACATCTTTTTAAATTATTGATTCCTTTAATTTATCCCACATTTTCTCTTGTAATTTCCTCCTTTCTTAACTCAATGTTCTTTTATATTGATTTTTGGCTTTATTTATTATTTTGTTATTGTCTCTGTTATTGGATTGTTTATGTTGTCTAATCAATCCCTTTAAATTTATTTTAGCCATTTTAAACTTATTATTAAACCATGCATGATTATTCATTCTCTTTAGGGCCCTTTGACTAAAAAAAGTTTAATGTAATAACAGATGTTTTCTCAGTTAGGGATTATATTGTTACTTTCTGGGTCCAAAACAGAATCTCTGAAGTTGTTTAAATAATCAGAACTTAATATTTCTAAAAATTGTGTTATGGCTAAATTATGCCACCTTATTCTTTTTGAATTCATCATACGAACATATGAAAATGCCAGTAGAAACAGGTCTCATGGTCTAAATTATCCTTTGGTAAAGAATCTATTCTTACAATATGCCAGGTAGTCATTACTGGAAAGTGAGAAGATTCTGGTTGTGGTATCACTTTCAAATTATGAATAGCTCTTATAGCTTCTAAGTTTCCCCACACAAGATCAATGATGGAGGAATCATTGGGCCCAATAAAGGTGAATTCACCCTCAGGGTCATTTATTGTTCTACCATTAAACAAGCAGAAGTCCAATTTGGACATCATTTCTTCCATTTTTCTCCCATTCTTATTAGTTGTCATATCTCTGGATTTCCGTGTATTTGTTATTAATTATGTTCATTCCTTCTAACAGATCTCATTTTTCAGGGAGTAAACTAGTATCTCTGTTACATCTAGCATTACCTTCACCTATTAAAATCAACATTTGTTGTTCAAATATTTCCACTATATCTTCCATAATCAGTTTGAACTGGTCCCATATGTCAAAATTTTTCTTTATTACATCTTTAGGTGGGACATAAAAATTAGCCAATATTATTTCAGTATTATCATTTACTAGTTTGAGAACTTGGATTGGTTGTGAACTCAGTTCCGTTTGGGTCGACTTAAAATGTAATGTTGTTTTAACAAAAGTGGCCAGTCCCGCTTTAGGTCTGCCATTTTTCTTTAGTATAACAGCTGATATAACATATCTCGTATATCCAGGGAGTAAGGGGGATCCTCATCTAGCAGGCAAGTTTCTTGTAGACAAATTATGTCTGACTTCATCAAGAAGTTATTAAAATCTTCATCTGCTAATTTAGTTAATAAACTCTATATGTTCCACGATAATAATAATATTTTCTTTAACTTCTACATAGCCAAGACCTACTTCATAATGTTGTCAACTTCTATCTTGTGTTGTAAGTATGGAAAAAGGATTCACACACTCATAATGGATATTTTGGTTGATTTTACTGTTTCACTCCACCTCTTCCTTAGATAAGGATTCAGCACTTGTTAAATATACCATATAAGGATCCAGGGCTACAGAGACTCCTAAAATCAGTGCTGCAAGTTTACTAGATTGAAACATTAAATTTATTTGATGACAATTTGAGATTCTTGGGTGAACACTAATGTACTGAATAGTACTTTTGTTGATGCTCATGCTCAGGGCACATGATAGAAACATTGCTATGTGTCCTTTTAACATTCCCATTGATTGTCCCATCCATACAATGATAATGTCTTACTCTCCCTATTAGAGATCAAGGCATTATTGTGGCATATAATCACCTCATTGACTCTATTCATCCATAAACTGTCTTCTAAGGATTCCTGTTCATTCCCTCTTAAGTTTGACAAATTTATTCTTATTTCATCTGAGTCTGTAATAGGTACCAGTTGAGATGGAAGAATATAAATTCCTTTATGCTGCAGTTCTTTTTACATTTCCCAGACTTCCAAAGCCATCTTGTGTATCTCTTACAATAAAATAAGACACAGTCCTTATATTCTAAATTTGGAGGTCTCATTACATATATCTCATTAGTATAATTTGGAATATGTAGTAGTTAGGCCAACCATTCTGCCAATTCTGTTGGGGACTTGTTAACTTGTCTGTTTACTCCATATATTTCAATCAGGTATTCTTCACCATTTTGTTCCAAGTTAATATATGTATGTTTTCCTTCTATTTCCAATAGATTAGGCTGTTCAGTTTGGGAATTCTGATGGGTACCCTTGGTCTCTTCTCTCTTAGTATCCAGATTCCCTTTATCTAGACAGTTACAATCATTCCTTTGTTCATCCTGCAGCTAAATTTCTAGTTGGATGAAAATTAACTACAACTAATTGGACAGTACCAATACATTGGGATTTTTACAGTACAGGACTAAGTGTGCTGCACAAGCAACTTGGAAGGCACAATCATTTTGTAAGCTGTACTGGAACCCCAACTCCCCCTCTCCACCATGCAGATGTCTTTAGGTAAGAACTTATTGCTATTATAAGGTGGGACTATATCAAACATGACTTGTTTGAGACAAACTGAACCATAACTTAGAATATCAAGTGGGAAAATGATTCACTTGCTGTAACTGTGATAGACTGAGAAATAATTCACTAACAGGACTTTTACAACATGCAGCTGAGATTGTCCCTTTGGATTTTCAATATCGGGCATGAATGTCCTTAGTAAAAGCTTATCTAGACATTGTATTGTAACATAATGCTTTGCTCGGCAAAAAAAAAAATGTACAATCTATTTATGAGGTTTCCTCATCTGTGCATTGCAGTCACCTCATTGTATGTACTGAAAAAGCATATTCATAGCAAAGCCTGCCCTCCCCAACACATATATGCATTTAGATAAGAATATGCTGTTACTATAGGGTGGGAAAATATTCTATATGCCTTTTGTGAGACAAATTAATTAGTAATTCATAATGTCAGGTGGGAAAGAGTTTAACCTGTTTTAACTGTGACAGACTTAGCCATCATACACAAATCAGGCTTTTATAATAATAACATAATAATAAATATAATAAATAATAAAACTTTATTTTTATGGCGCATTTCCAAAACCAAGGTGCCTAACACATAATTAAAAGAATATCAAAATTTCACAGCAGCATAGACAAATAGAGCAGAAAATACTGCTAAAGAAATTAAAAATAAATCAGTCACCAAATGTTGGTGCCAGAGGTGGGTTTTCAAAGCTTGTTTAAATCCCTCCACGGTCGTGCACTTACTTAACTGATGGGGTAGAGAATTCCAAAAGGATGGGGCTGCATGCATAAATGCCCGGGCCCCAGAAGATTTTAAACACACCCTCGGAATATCTAGTAACCCCTCATCAGCTGAGCAGACCGAGTGCCCAAGGAAGTAAGGTACCAGAAGCTCTTTCAGGTAGTCCAGACCCAGTCCATGTAGGGCTTTATAAGTCAAAAGGCTGACTTTAAAGGTAATCCGCCACTGTGCTGGCAGCCAGTGCAGACCGCATAGCACTGGAGAAATATGACAGGACTGAGAGGTTCCCGTCAAAAGCTGAGCCACTGCGTCCTGCACTAGCTGCAATTCCAAACTTAACCCCATAAACTATATTTAAAAAATTATAAACAAATAAAATAGCACATTCCTTCAAGCTCAGCTAACAGATATTAAGTTAATAAAAACCAAATATAGTAAATTTACGTGCAAGACCAAACTGCAAGATATTCAGGATTTCCAGTTCACAGAAGTCCATACACCACCATAGTGGTTAAATGTAAATGTAAAGTCCCGGCACTTTATAGTCTGGTGCACTCTCACTGTTCCAGAACTAAGAGCCCACTGCAACCTCCTGAAATTGCAGTGGAAGAGGAAGCTCTCACCACCCCCTTCCCAAAGTAGTACCAGATAGTGCAGCACTCCCACTGCTACACCAATTACTCAGTGTAACATTGAAATGAGGCCCTCTCACTGCCTCTCAGATCAACTGAACTGGTAAAATACTTATAGGTTTTATGAAATTTTTAATGTACTTGCGGTTTTATGGAATCCGCACTCCTTCCCAAATTTCATCCATGATAGTCCAGACAAAGAGGGTACTTGGTAATTCTTGGTTCTCAGGTTTCCCAACACAAATATAAAGCCAACAAGGATATCAAATCAATGGACTCGATTTGCAACGATCTTATTCTTTGAGTGTGAAAACTCCAACCCAGCCCAGACCAGGAGAGGAAACCCAGTCCCGGCTACCCTCCCCACTATAGGCGACCAAGGAACACCTGACCTAGCCAGGTGAACCCCAAAGACCAGTGGGCCAGATTGAGAGAATGATCGATCCTCCAATCAATCTCTTTTCATCCCCCAGGGATAGGAGCCAGGACCAAGACCCTTCTCAGCCACGGCTTGTAGGATCACACCCCTCACCACACCACGGGTGAAATCCTCCTTGATGTAAGGATCAGATACTCCACCAACTTGAAAAACCAAAGGTGCCCCAAGTTGACAGCCCCCAGCTCAAGGCCACAGAATGTTCCACTCCCCAAGGCACCTCCAGGCTGAACCACTCTGTCATCCAGTCCAGCCAATCACTATTCCTCCAAATCCAAGTAAACTCACATAAAAAGTGCAGATTGCACAGTTAACTGATATACTTAAAAGACAAATCTGAGTCAGCTTGACTTGTGGAATAATGCAACGTACTGTCTCTGGTTCAAGCTCAGGCAAACAGTTGATGAAAAGAACGCCGTGTTAAACACAGCGAATACACCAACAAAATGTCCAGTTACAATGACGAACTAATAAATGAACACAACAAATTTACAACAGAATAAATTACATAACAATAAACATGTAATAATGGTAAAATAAACTTAAAACAAAATTGAATCACTGCTGCTGCTACTACGTCCTACGGCAAGCCCAGCACGGCCTCCATCCACCACTGTGGAGATCCACAAAAAAAAAGTTACTGAAATTGTTTCATCAGAGATTCAGCATTTTGTATGAACTACCTTGCTACAGCAACAGACTAATCAGCATATGATAACATAACCTTTTGATGGGAAAAGATCTCACATGTTGCCTATGCCATCTATTTAACTGTGAATTACAGACACTATTTTGCATGTATTAGAAACAGAATTTTGGTACCAGAGTTGGTAATTGATTTCATTTATTTATCACAATGAGCATGAGCTGGAATACTCAGAGGGTAGTATTTTCAATTAGTTTGTAACTTATTGGAAACTTTTAATTGTAGGTTCTTCTACTGTGGGGGAATAGTGGAGTACACTCTTTGAATAACTTGAGGTGTTGATACATTTTTTTGGCAGAATATAACTTCTGTTCTGTCTGCCTGCACCCCTCCTGAATCAATCTTGTGGACACTATTACTGTAAATCTGGGTACCCATGTTTAATTCAGAGACACTGGTTTATCATGATTGAGACAGGATAAATTCTGTTTTGCACATTGGAAAAAATGGTATTGCCACTGGTGTCTGCTAAGCCAAAATTCATTTTTACTAGTGTTTCATTTTGTGTACTTTATTTAACAATTTTTTAATCTGCTAACATGCATTTTAGCAATTTCGACCTCCCCCATCCATACATCCTTCTACCAATTAAAAGTTATTTTAATAGGTACACGATGTGATGACGGCAGCAGCAGCACTATGGCCCCCATACCTCAGGTATGATGTCAGCAGCAACAGCACTATGGCCCGCATACCTCAGGTGTGATGACAGCAGCAACAGCATTATGGCCCCCCATCCCTCAGGTGTGACTGCAGCAGCAACAGCACTATGGTTCTTATACCTCAGGTGTGACAGCAGCAGCAGCAACAACAGCACAATGGCCCCTGTATGTGTCTTCATTTACTTTTCTGTTATGATTTATTCAGAATAATGCATCTGAGGTACAGTATACATCTGATTTTCAGTGGGCTCCTGATTCTCCTCATTTCTGCAGCTTTGACTGCAGCTCTACTACAATATCAGCATAGCCAGGCCTATCCTCAAAACACAAACAAAGGCACTCCCAGATATTGCGCACGGCCACTGCACCAATACAGTCAATTCACTCCCAGAAAGTGAACAGTCAGCCCTCTCCCCCACACCAACCCAGACAGCCCTATACAAATATGGTCAATCACAATCACCCAACCACAACCATGTGCATCAGTGGTACTGTGCCTTTTAAAGGGACACCATCAGCTTTTGTGTCTAATTTTATGGTGTATGCAGTGAGTCTGCCTAAAGAAGGCACTAGTGATTTAAAATGCTTAAACAGTGCCAGATTTGCACAGTAGTGCAAGATACTCATTATGGGCCCTACGCACTATGCCAAGGCACCTCGTAAACCAGGTGCATAGGCATACATATGCATGAATGCTGCACAGTAGGGGTCTTGCAGATTCCCAGTGGCATTCACTAAATGTGCACTGGCCAGGTGCACACCCGATTCCCTGTCTGTGTGGTCAGCAACATTCTAGGGATGTCCTGGTACAAAGAGGGGGGCATGCCCATACTACGCGCAGTTCACAGAGGCACATAGTGCTGCACACAGGGGGCCATAGGAGGGCACCAGACATGGCAGGGGGGACCCTGACTCAAATGCCATATGTGCGGTGAGCACAAAGAACCCTTGCCGAATCATGGCAACAGGCTGCAACCCCCCCCACACACACACAGCAATGCCCCATCCCCATTCCTGGTACTAAGAACACCCCACCACACACAAACACACACAAACACACACACACACACCCCAATGCCCCATCCCTGATCCTGATACTGAGAACACCCTACCACACACATACACATATCAATGCCCCATCCGCATTCCTGGCAATGAGCACCACCCCAACAACTCTGCCCTATCCACTGTCCCACCCCGACCCAGACACCCCACCCCTACATTGGTGGTCAGTGGCCATCCCACCCCCCAGAGCATCAACAACACCACCACCCAACCCCGTGCCTGCAAGTTGGTGCCACGGCGATGCACAGTGAGGGTACATCCTTTTTCACACCACCTCAGCCACTTGCTGTCCAACTGATGCAGGGAGTGCACTGCCTGTTTATAGGTGGCGTGCTCCCAGCATCAGTCCAGCTTATGGACACGGGCCTGACATTTCGGTTGGGTCTCCCAAAATATATTTTCTATATAATGAGTATCTTGCACTATTGTACAAATCTGGTACCATTTATGGATTTCATATCACTAGTGCCTGCTCCAGGCACACTCATTGCCTACAACATAAAAACAGACACAAAAGTTGACAGTGTCCCTTTAAAGCACTTTTATCCCAGCCCACAAGGCCAGCTCCCCAGAAAATAACAGTGAGCGCCCCTCCCCAGCACAGAGGTCAAAACTGGCACTGGCACACTAGCCAAATACTGGCAGTTTTTGTACTGGGATAGTAAAACATTCCTTTAACTTGCCCTGCAGGCTTGTGCTGGAGAAGGTAACCATAATTACACCAGCTGGGTCAGTAGAAATGTCTGTGGGGCTAGTGATTTTCCCAATCAATGACTAGCCCTGCTAGTTAGAGGGTTTAACCTCATTTCAACCTTTGTGGCACAATACAGACAAACCTTACTAAAACACTGTCAGCTCCTCCCATCCCTTCCAATCAAATCATGGTCCTTCCCATAGCTGTACTGCAGCCACTGCATTGCCCTGTCAACTACTGGAGCAGGCATTCTATTCTGTTGGGCTGTCTGCCTCCCCCACAGCTGTCTGGCTCTGCCAGTTTCCTATGTAACCACCCAGCCCCTGGGGTTACTATAATCCTTTCAGTATTAGTGTTAGGAAGGCAGCAGGAAACTGGTATGGAGCTCATTAGGGGCTTCTTACACAATGACATCATTGTTTACTCAGATAGCCCGACAGGAGAATGATTAGGTCATTCGGAACTCTCGCAGCAGCATAACCCTTCTTGTGTACAGCTGCTCTGGGGAGCTCAGAATGTTCAGTTAGTGGTCAGTGGAGTTTCAGTGTGGAGGTAAGAGTGGCAGAAGGTCTGTCAGTGGGCTCTGAGTTAGGGCCCAGAACTTCTCACCCTAGTGTGGAGTACAATTTCCAGCTTCCAGTGAAGTGTGGGAGACCTTTCTACAGCAGGATTTTCTGATTTCTACTCCCAGTGAAGTGGAAGGAACTGCTTTTCCACAGTGGGCTCAAGAGAGACAATCCCCTGAAGATTCTTTGTGTGTTTCAGCTGCCTTAGAAAAGAGCTTGAGAGGCTGTTTTGACCTGCTACCCAGGAGAGGTGCCTTTTTGTTGTTCCATGCCCAGTGGATGGGGCAACTAGTTTTTTAGTACTGTTCTAAGGAGAGAAGTTATCCATATATTTAGGGGAATCATTTCTGGTGTGTGTGTCTCCATAGATAGGGCTACAAAGCATCAGTCAGTGCCTCTAGTTCACCCAGGAGAATGAATTTCTGTAAACTGTTCCAGGGTTTTAAATAATTGATTAGCAGTTTTTTTCTTGGGACTATACTAACTGTACAAAAAGTATTTATATAGATTTTCTCGAAGTGCTATGTTTGTTAAACACAGTGATGCAAGAGCTATGCATTTTCACAAAGTTTTAACACTTTTTTGAGCAAAACGCTGATCAATTTTTAGAGTTAAATAAATCCCTGCTGTTCAGCCAGGAGAGTGCAGTTTGTACTTTGGTCACCCTAGTAAGTGACAAGAATGAAAAGTATGGGACCTCTAGCATTTCAGTGGGGAATGAGGACTTCAGTGGTGTAACCCTGAAGGAATGGCAGAGACTGTCCGTTGAGGCAAAGGGTAGGAGGAATGCCATCTGGATGCTTACAATGCAGGACTTACTGGTTCATAAAGGGCACCAGTTTTTTACCTGAGCAAAGGCCAGTGTTGCAGGTTTAGGTGTGTGGCTGAGTATCACATAATTGCACCTATTTTTGAAGAATAGTTCTGAGTGTGTGTCTTAGTTTCACAATATGTGCACTCATGGGAGAAAAATGTTCAGGTGCATGGCCAGATGTCCACTTATGCACCATTGGGAAATGGAAAGAAGATGTTCATTTGTGTGTTCTCGAACTGTACTGCATGCAAGGAGAGTTTGTGAAATGTAATTGCCCTGCCTTGACCGACCCATGGGGGTCCACTACTGCTTTAGTTTTCCATCTGTTAAGTAAAGCCATACTGCACAATCCCAGTTCCTGTTCTGGACATTCTGATTCTTGCTTCTGGTTGTTGGATTTACTGGGGCCCCCTCAGTAGTCTATGTAACCACCCTACAAATGGCAGTTCCTGAAAAGTCTTCCTTGAGCTTGCCTAAATGCTCACTGCCAGGCTGGTGTCCTGCATTTTAGCAGCTTAAATGTATTGCCAGAGAGTGCCTGTAAAGCCTCTGTGTACTGTCTCTTTAAGGGCTGCCTGGATTGCAGTCATAATTAATCTGGGAGAGGGCTGAGTGTTTCTATGCTTGAGTCCCACCCGAGCTGCCAAATAATCGCTCCATTCTGTCATTGCTATTAGCGCAGAGGGAGCTCTGCTAGAAGATGTACTTATTTGCTGATCATTTATTAGAATAGTAATAATATTGCAGTTTGTCTAACCTGCCTTCTTTGCAGCATGGACATTTCTGTTTATCTCCACCATCTTGGTCCTGGACTGCTGAAATGGGCCAGTCAGTGCCGTTGGGGAATCTAAAATGGAGCCTGCCCCCAGGGGCTTTGTGGGAGCAAAATTCTGTAGGAATTGTAGTTTTGGGCTTTTGGCGCCTAAATGAACCTGGAGGGGGAGCTCTTGTTGTGACTGACAAAGGAATTCAGCCAACCGAACCTTTTGGATCCCGGGAAAGTCCCAGACTGCTTACAGTTTCAGTTCAGATCTAAGCTGGGAAGTGAAGGAGTAACAGCTTGAGATAGTCGAGCAGCAATTCCTCCATGGATTCACAAAGGAGAACTGTGAAAGGGCTGAGTTTTGGCCTGCCTGTCTGCCTGATGTCCCTGAGAGGGAAAACAGAGTTGATTCAGACTGAATCTGAGTTGTGAGAATGATTTAAGCCCCTGGACTGTGACCAGGCTTTAACCTGAAGAAGACCAAAGATTTGCTGAATGCGATCAGCCTGTCAGGATTTCCAGCCACCTCTGAACTCCTGGTTTGTGCAGAGACTCTGTAATTGCAACCGGATAGCAATTTGCCTGGTACAATAGAATTTCTTACATGTGAATGTGCTGTGTGCTGTTAGTGGGTCGTGATTTGTTTCCCTACTGTGTGCTGAACTGTATCCTGCTTGCTGGAGGCTGCATACAGCTCCCACGGACTGAATACGTATTCATCTCCATTGGGCCTGGACCTTGCCACACTGGCCCAGCCAGACCACCCGCTGCACAGAGGAAGCCATCGATGAGAGACCTGCCTGGGGATCAGCCCCCTGCTCACGCTTTGAACAGGAATGACGCCACAGTGATTCGTGTGGGCCCTGCTTCTCCTGGCACTCCAGTTCAACCACCTGCTGTCTCAATTACCTCTGTCCTGTGTCCTATATTGGGTATTGTGAGTAAACATCAGGGTAGCTCCCTGCAACAACAGCTAAATCTAAAGTGTTGTCATCTGATTGCTTTGTTGTCTTTTCTGTCACAAACTGAGCCCTTCAGTTCTGGATTACAAATAGTGTGTGTTGTGCATGTTGCTTTCTTCTATCACAGGGCCCCAATCAGCTGTGATGCCGGCCTACCCCGGGCAGCATTCCTGGCTAGCCCACCATCTTCCTACCTGGGTACCCAGTGTGTGTGACTGTTTAGGGACTCTGAAGTGCATGCATAACTGTCTGATTGATATAGCCTTTAAGCAAATCAACCTGACTACGCTCCTCCCTTGTTCAAGTTCCCTGAATAAATCAGATCTAACTCTTTTTTGCATTTAACCTGACTGTGGTTCCAGTTTGTGCCAGAAGTACTGTACTGTTGCTATTTGCTGTGCATAACCTTGTTTTACAGGGGTCTCCAGGGTTGCGCCAGAGGAACCAGCCCTAGTAGTAAGTGCAAAAAGTGTGAGTAATTGCCTGGTGAATAAGGGTCATTGTGAAAGTGATTATTGTGTATGGGTCATGCCACTAGAAGGGAAAGAGGGGGGTTACAGTGTCCCAGAGGGCTGTGCCCAGGTTACCTTGACCACTAACAACTCTGACATCCGGGTGTAGGCACCTGTTTCAGTACCCAGGACCTTTAACCTGCAACTAGCCACACATTTTGTAGAAAAAAATATTAACTATACTCCAGAGACAAAAATATGCACAGCAACCATCAAATATTGCACATTTAGAATATTTATTACTGAGCCAACTTGCTCTACAGATTTAAAGTTGGTCAATTATACAGGCACAAAAACCCCAGCACTTCACCTTCTCCTTAAGGCTTCATAAGGGAGGTATATTACTGAAATGTCCATACATTTTTATAGTCGATTTTCTGACATCAGTATTCTTTTAACACCAAAAACTGATTAATCAATTAACATGAACATAATTTCATTAACATTCTAAATGGTTGAAAACAGAAAGAAACTAATCCAATTAACAAAAAATTCTTAAAAAATAACTACCCACTCACTAGTGTAGGACTATGTCTATTACATTATTTAAATACAACCTTATCACTTTATTGTAGTACATGAAAACACTGAAAACAACAATGAGAACCATATATTCTAATTTATTACACAAAACATAGAAATTCAAATGCCTCAGTTGCCACCTGATATGTCTTTGCAATAAATGATCCAATAGATTAAGCAGTTTCAAAAAAATGTCCTTACTAAAGTGTTAACAGTTGTCCAATAGCTTTTATCATAATAAAGTGCAGCACCAATATGGGCCATGTATTAAATAGTAACTCCTACAGCAAACATATATACAAATTCCAAATAGACGTTATTAAATTACAATAAATATATAAACATAACAATCGTTTTAGAAATTCATGTAAGCGATTAATTTCTTTAAATATATATAATCGCACCATTAAGCAAATCTCAATAAATATTTTATTCACAAAGTAATTTAAATAGATACCCAATGTAGTCAGTTGTCTAGCATTGGATAAAATGAAGTTCATTATGAACAAATGTTTCCTTTAGGCCACAAAACAGAATTTAACTTTTGCAGCTAGCAGTCCTATGCATGTAAGCCCCATGTAAAAATTGTATCTTATTTTGTTAAAATACCTGTCATGTTGCATATTCTTTGGAATAACTAATTTCTTTTTTTTGGAAAAAATAAAGAAATAGAATACTGGGCTGCACCATTAAACTAATACAGGCAACAGGCATTTAATTTATACAACGGTTTTAAACTGTAATGGCCTTACTAAGAAACTACTGTCACCCGACTATAGTAAACATCATGCATTGCCACTCCTTAAAGTATTCTTTGTAGGCCAAATAATGGATTTCAACAGATGCAGCACCAACTAATAGCAGACATGCTGCATATTTTTAATAGTAACCAATGTCTTCCGACACATAAAGCTGCATCGCTGAAAAGCATCCAAACAATAAATGTTTTATTTACATATACAGTAAACAATAGCACTGCAATAATTACTTAAAAATAATTATGTAAAATCATTACAAATGAGTGTACATTTCATTCTAAATTTGGTCGGGAAAGATGTAGTTACTTTTTACAGGAAAATTAGTGCATTAAACATTAAGGCTGACAACATTTACGGCTTATTAAATTAAAATAGATGCTCATAAGCCAAAAGGCAAGAAAGACACCAAAGACACTCTCAGAAGAACTCAAATTATCACATAGCTTTTGACTAACTGTCAAAATTACATATTTTTAAATTCAAGATACACGCTCCCCCCCACACCCACACACACACATATCACCTTCATCACACTGAGAGTTATAACAAAATCAGAGACAGGAAACCATTCTCAACACAGTACAGAAAGAAATACATCAATCAATAACTATATAGATCGATATTTAATCTTTTATTTCAGATGTGGCTTTAAATCCCACATTTCATTCAACCCATGTGGATTAACTGTATTCAGTTTATAGATCCAGTAGCTTTCCCTTTTTAATAGCAAGTTAGTTTGATCACCACCTTTTACATTACATTTTACACATTCAATCCCCACACATTTCATAAATCTGGGATCCGAATTATGTTTTTAAAAAAAATGCCTACCAATCACTTTGTCTGTTTTTTTATTTATAATGCTTCTAACATGCTCCTGTATTCTTTCCCTCAGAGAGCATATGGTCATGCCCATGTATCCCAAATTACAGCTTCACCAGATTAAATACATTACAAAAGTTGTACTACACATTATAAAGTCATGTATTTTATGTTCATTCTGATTTAATGGATGCAACGTATTTTCAGTTACTACATATTTACTAATATTACATTTCTGACAAATGAAGTTGCCAACTGGTTTCTGAGGTAACCATGTCATTTGCTTATCCACTGATAAATGACTTCATACAATTTTATCTTTCAGACTCAGTGCTTTCTTTAAGGTTATACGGGGTTTCGGGCCTACTGCCTTTCTTACTGAGGTGTCACCAAGTAATACTGGCCAGTTTTTCCAAATTAGACTACCTATAGAACCAGCTTTGTGATTGTACTGTGTAGAGAATATGATCGGGCATATCATGCTTTCAGATGTACAGTATTTTTCTGTACCGTTGCTGTTAGATCTTTCTGAGTTTTTATTTTTACACGTTCATATGCATCGGTGAGTAATTTATTACTGTAGCCCCTAACACGAAATCTTTCTTTAAGTTCACTAGTCTGAGCCTCGAAGTTGCCGACATCTGTACAGTTCCTTCTAATGTGAAGTAACTGACTAAAGGGAATGGAATTTTTTAATTTCTCAGGATGTGCACTGTTAAATCTAACATCCAAATTTGTTGCTGTGTTTTTCCTATAGCTCTTAGTTCTAACTGTTTTTGTGTTGTAGTCAACAGAAAGGGTCAGATCGAGAAAATGAATTTGTGTTTTGTTCAAATGATGCGTGAACTTCAGGTTCAAATCATTTACATTAAACCAACTAACAAATTCATTAGCCATTTCTTCAGTACCATCCCAGATACATAGACAACCATCTACTGTATGTATCTTTTCCATTTAATAATGTTGATAAATAATGGATTATTAGCAGAATTATTAACTGTTTTAAATTCCCAGAGTCCCAAAAATAAGTTTGCATAGGAAGGAGCCATTATCGCCCCCATTGCAGTTCTGCAAGACTGTAAATAAAAATCATCTTTAAAAGTAAAAACTTAGGGCCAGATATTCAAAACTTTGCCCCGGGGCTAAATTAGCACTGTCCGGTGGACAAACTTAGCCCGGAGCACAAAGCAAGCTATATTCAAAAGGAAATAGCCTGGTGCAAAACCAGCTGAATATAGCAAGCAAAGGAAGCAAACAGGGCCAGGAGTGCAGGGCAAAAATTGCCCGGGAATAAGACAGCACTGAATATAGCAACAGAGAAGTGCACACTGCAACTGCAGCTCATTAGACTCTGGAGCAAGCCAGTGTTGCAGGTGGAGAACATTGTATGTGATTGCACAGAGATGTTTGACATCTACTGCAAACAACAATGTAAGCCACACACTGCAGAACTGTGCTGCTATGCTGAAGTGAGGTTTGCCCAGGGCTAACCTGATAGCACAGTGCTAACACATTAGCCCAGTGCAAACTGGTTAGCCCGGGGCAAACGGGAGCTATATTCAAAGCTCCCATGCAAATGAGCCTACTTAGGAAATCTGTGGGCAAACAAGCACATTTGCATCTCATTATGTGCTGCTTAGCAAACATTACCATGCAGTTTGCCTGGTACTACTGCATGGAGCACAAAGCTCCCCCTTTTGGTCAGAATGGAAGTACAGGCTGGATGCTGCAGGCCAAGGCATGCCCTCAGCATCCTCTGTTGGTCGTAATAGAAGCACAGGCTGTAAGCAGCAGGAACTATGTGCTGGCAGGTACAAGCAGTGCATACAGTATACCTATGTAGCACAGCAAGCAGTACATAATGAGATATATATAGCTATACACACGCTCACACACACACTACCAGTAGCCACACATGCCCTGGATGTTGCCCCCACCCCACACCAACAGAGGCAGCCCACAGCAGATGTGGGTGGAACACAAGTATGCATGGGGCAGGCATAAGGCAAACCTGCTGGGGATGGGGGGATGTCAGCTGTAGGGTCACTGGGCTGTGCAGCACAGCCATCCAACATATAGGGACCTGGGCAGACAGACTGGGCCAGGCAGCCCTTCTCAGCCGTTATGGTTCCTGTTCCAACGTGCGTTGGTTCCACTCCCTGGTAGTCCAGTGGTCCCCCTACCCCCCTCCAGCATGAATTTCAACCCCCGCTACATGTATAACACGTCAGTATCCCTGGTAGTCTAGTGGTCCCCCTAGCACATATCCCAACCCCCGTTTGAAATAAAAATAACTCAGTTTCCCTGGTAGTCTAGTGGTTCCCCACCCCAGCATGTATCCCAACCCCTGTTTGAAATAAAAATAACTCCATTTCCCTGGTAGTCTAGTGGTCCCCCACCCCAGCACATATCCGACCCCATTTGAAATGAAAATAACTCCATTTACCTGGTAGTCTAGTGGTTCCCCCACCCTCAGCACATATCCTGACCCCATTTGAAATACAAATAACTCCATTTCCTGGTAGTCTAGTGGTCTCCCCACCCCAGCATGTAGCCTGACCCCCATTTGAAATAAAAATAACTCCATTTCCCTGGTAGTCTAGTGGTCCCTCCACCCCCAGCATGTATCACGACCCTGTTTGAAATAAAAACAACTCCATTTCCCTGGTAGTCTAGTAGTCCCCCCAACCCCAGCATGTATCCTGACCCCCATTTGAAATACAAATAACTCAGTTTCCCTGGTAGTCTAGTGGTCTTGTCACCCACAGCACATATCCTGACCCCCATTTGAAATAAAAATAACTCAGTTTCCTGGTAGTCTAGTGGCCCCCCCTCACCTGGCAGAGACACCTCACCCATCCAAATAGCTTCCCAGAACGGAGCCAGTGACCAGCTCAGCCCTCCTCTAACCACCACAACTGGCCACCGACTGAGGTAGGAAGAAGCGCTCCTTCCTACCTCAGTCAGTAGCCAGCCGTGGTGGTGAGAAGAGAGCTGAGCTGGTCACTGGCTCCATTCTAGGAAGCTATTTGGATGGGCGGGGTGTCACTGCTGGGTGGGGAGGACCACTAGACTACCAGGGAAATGGAGTTGTTTTATTTCAAACAGGGGTTGAGATACATGTGGGTGGGGGGACCACTAGACTACCAGGGAAACAGAGTTATTTTATTTCAAATGGGGTCAGGATACATGCTTGGGGTGGGGGACCTCTAGACTACCAGGGAAACGGAGTTGTTTTTATTTCTAACGGGGGTCAGGATACATGTTGGAGGTGGGGGGGACTGCTAAACCACCATGGATTTCAGTGATTTTTGGGGCTAACAGGGGTTGGCGATCATGCTGGGGGAGTGGTGGGACCACTAAGCCACCATAGCTTTAATCAATCAATCAATCAAAATCTTTATTTATCCAGGCGAACACCATTGAGCAAGCTCATTTACAAGACGGACCTGGTACACATAGTATACAGAGTAAACACAAAATACAGTCAATCCAATGTATAGTATATACAGTTACAAGCAATAGAACAGTGTTAGTGTACCAAAATCGGTATACCTTAATAGACATATATATGTGTGTGTGAAAAATAACTTGGGATAAGGAACCAGTTCATTGATGAGAAGTTTATGACCCTCACATAGGAGGCGAGATGAAATATAGCAGTTGGAGAATATTTGAGTAACTAACATTTCCAATGGGTGCCTGACGGACCATGGGAATGGGGGGGGGGAGAATGACAAGAGAGGTTCATCAAGGGGAGGTTAAGACTTAAGATGAGAATGACTTAGGCTGAGTAGAAGGGGGTGGTCTCAGGACGGGGGGCCACTGAACGGGCTCATAGCAGGCGGACATAGAGCACAAATGGTAGTTAGAGAACAAAGGCGGTAAGCGCCACACAATCCAAGATGTGAAGCGGGGCCCATGGTAACGAAGACAGCCATAGTGTGGTGGATTTTAGTGATGGGGGAAACAATTACAAATTTCTTTGACCGTGTGGTCATATAGGGTCTTAAAAAATGAAATGCTGATGAGAGAGCTAAGCTTCAGAGTTTTTTGTATTGTATTCCACAAGGATGGTAGCACAAAGTTTATAGCCATTCTCCCAAGGCGAGATTTTAGCTTAGGAACCTTTAAATAAATAAAGGAGTAGCTTCTTAGTGCATAGGATCCAGGTTTGCATAGAAGGAGACAATCAGAGATGTATGGGGGGAGTTTCTTACAGATGGCTCTGAGTGTCTAGAGTAACGCAATTCTATTTCACCTGGAGTGAAGGGAGGTCCACCCCACCATTGTATAAAGGGTACAATGGTACGTGGCATGAGGTAGATCAGTGATAAATCTCAGGACTCTATGGTACAACATGTCCAATTTAGCTAGCTGCGAGGAATGGCAGTGACTATAAGAAAGTCAGCATAGTCAACCAGGGAGAGAAATGTGGTTTGTACAACCCGCTTTTTGGTATTGTTGGTAAGGTATTTTTTAATCCTGAATAATAAGCCAAGCCTCTGTCTTAATTTCTTTAGCAGGTCTTCGATGTGATCCATGAAAGAAAGTTTGTGGTCAAGCCACACTCCTAGATACTTAAATTTGCTAACAAATTCTAGATTTTCACCCAGAATTGTGGTAATATGAAGGACAGTGCCAACAATGGCTGGGTTTGCTTCATGGGAAAAAGGAGAAAATAGCATAGCCGTAGCTTTTTTTTGCATTTAATAACAGTTTTTTGTTTAGGAGTAAGCCCTGAAGAAGACTGAATTCAGATTGAAGGTCTTTGCAGGCTGTTTCAGGCAAAGAACGACTTAGATAGAGGATCATGTCATCTGCGAATGGATGAATGTTGGCCTTAGATATATTATTATCAATATTGTTTACGTAAATTGCAAACAGTAAAGGACCCAGAATCAATCCCTGAGGGACCCCTCTTTGTAGAGGTTTAAGGGGAGAAAGTTCACCATCTGCCTTTAGTTGCTGCCACTGATCAGAAAGGTAATCAGCAAACCAATGTAAGGATAGAGAATCGAGACTTACTGCCTTAAGGGAAGAGAGGAGCAGGCCATGGTCGACAGTGTCGAAGGCCTCGGACAAGTCTAGAAATACAGCACAATTTTCCTGTTTTCCAGGTCTCGCTGCCAATCGTTGGTCACTTTAACTAGGGCCGTGACGGTGCTGTGGTGTGCTCTAAAGCCAGATTGCATAGGATTTAGAAGATTCATAGATTCCACGTATGTTTTTAGCTGCATGCTTATGATTTTTCCAGTAATTTAGACAGAATCGGCCTATAATTGATTAGGTCACCGGGGTTCCCAGATTTGAGCAAGGGGATGACGTGAGCTGTTTTCCATACAGGTGGGAGAATTCCTTGGGACAATGAAAGATTGAATAAATGGGTAATTGGTGCAGACAAGATGTGGTAGGCAACCTTTAGAAAGTAGGGAACCAGGGAGTCTGCACCCGCATTTTTCTTGGTGTCGTTTTAAGAGGAGTTTTTCGACCTCCTTCAGGGAAGTGTGAGGAAGGAAGAAGACTGAATTGGTTGGAAGAGACTCTGAGCTTTGCACATCCAATTGATAGCATAAGGAACATGCAGGGGAGTTGTCGAAAGGAAGACCTGTGGTGGCAAAGTGGTTATTAAAAGCGCCCATGATTTCCATTTTATCATAGATGGTGGTACTGCCAGAAATAATCTTTGCAGGCAAGGAAGTTCCCGGGGTATGTCCAGACATATCCTTAATGGATTTCCAAAAATTGGAGGAGATCTTAGAATCCAGATCCAGGCAGTAGAAGGATGCCTTAGCACCTTTTATCTTCTTGGTGCACGCATTCCTGGCTTTCCTAAAGTTACACCAATCCAGCGATGCCTTGGTAGTTCATGCTTTTTTCCAAAGCTTATCCCTGTTCAGTAATACTGATTTGAGTTCAGATGTGAACCAACGACAGGTTCTTCCCCTTACTCTAACTTTTACAAAAGGGGCATGCTTGTTTAAGGCCTCAGACATAATTTCGGAAAAGATCTCCTGAGCCAACTGGACCGAACTAACTAGGTAAAAGTCCTGCCAATGCATTGAATATTTTAATTCATCAAGGTAGGCAGACAGATCAAAGTTATGTCTAGACCTTTTGATACAGAACCTTGACATAGATGGTGGGCTCTGAACCAACCTTATACTAGCTATAATACTATGATCACTAACGTCGGAGAAGAATACTCCTGCATGAGAGAATAGGTGTGGTTTGCTTGCTAGGCTAACATCCAGCAACGTGCTATTGGCAGGGTTTTTTTTGTTAGGGCGTGTAGGTTCACCAATAAGTTGTGTTAAGCCAAGGGTATCACAAAACTCCTTAAGCAGTGCAGCAGCTTGGGACAACCAATCGAAGTTAAGATCCCCGAAGATAACTGTTTCTAGAGAGTCATGCTCCATAACCTTAGTTAGATGGGTAAGGATTTGAGGACCAGAAGAGGGGGTTCTATAGCAGCCTATAACACATATTGCAGAAGTTGGGGATATCTCCAAATTTAGAGCTAGAGATTCGAATTAGTTGGCTACAGATGATGAATCCAGACATGTCATTGTATATTTATTCTTGACATAGATGGCCACATCTCCCCCCCCCCCCAGTTGGCT
This sequence comes from Neoceratodus forsteri, assembly GCA_016271365.2. Lineage (NCBI taxonomy): Eukaryota > Metazoa > Chordata > Ceratodontiformes > Ceratodontidae > Neoceratodus > Neoceratodus forsteri. Next base: position 221,579,642 of record CM028135.1, read on the forward strand.
TGTCAGCTCTGAATAATAAGTATTCCAGGATGTTAATTTCCCTATAAGAAGTGGAGGGGCTAAGCAAAGATTCAGAGATCACTAAGACATCAGGTTTAATGTGACTGACCCATGCTTGAATCAACGTGAACTTTTTTAATAGGCTGTATACGTTCATGTGCAGGATTTGCATACCTTTCAGGTTTGCTAAATCCGAGGGTAAAATAATAGTATTTACTGGGCCAGTATTAGTCTCAATGTCACCAGAACACAACAGAAGGAGCAGGAGAAGCTTCCTTAAGGAGGCAAGGGACATTTTAAACTTTCTTGTACATAAATGACTGCGGCAGGAGTCAGGCCGAGTAAGTAGGAACCCATGATTGGACCTGGACCGCTCTAATGCCACAATTGCCAATATCCTGACTGGGAGATATAAGGGGAGATAACTACATGGGATAACTGTGAGTATGCTCTGTGGTGGCAATTCGACACCAGTCCCACCGCTGTAGGTGGTACTAATAGGAGGATGCGATTAAGGAAGTCTGACGACACAGAGGTAATTATAGGTAGAGAAGCGATATACCCGGTAGCCCACCGTAGGACTATAGTCTCCCCTGCTGGTAGAATGTGGAGCTCTGGTACTGTGCAAGATGCAAGGAAAATAAGAAGCAAAAAGACGGAGCCAGAGGGGCACCCACATGGTAAAGCCTTATGAGTAGCAGATGTGATTAAGCTGTCTTGCCCTTATAGCCAGGCTTGATTAGCAGCCTACACCGTTGCCTCTAAAATTTCATCAAAGAAGAGATTAGAAGTTACCACTCAAGACAGACACCACCAAATTTGTTATCTGGGAGGCTGGTGCAAGGGACAGATGTCATGAATTAGCAACTGTGGCCTTCGTCATTGTGAATGAAGTTCTCAGTAGCAGAATACTACAGTCACTGTGCACTATATGGGGTGCCCAGGAGTAGGATATCTCATCCATTGTGAGATCTTACCAGTCCATGATTTTGGGAAGAATAATACAGCTTAGTCCGTCCTAGTCAGATAGCACGGGAGAGAGCTGCAGTCACCTTTTTGTCCTAGGAAGGAGGCTGAAGGGGTGTGGGTATGGCTTGGGGCAGGGCGAAAGCGTATTCAATAGATGGAGGAGGTGGGAGATGAGAGAGTGGGTGGAAAAATACAGCTTTTGCCATACCTTTCTTGGAGGAGCGTCCGGGCTTGTGGTCTTGGGCGGCAGCTGTGGAGATGTCATCCGCCCGGGGACCAAGTCTCCCTCAGCATCTGAGTTGGGAGCCCTGGTGGGTTTCTGGCTGAAGAGAGAGGAGACAGGAGGAGGTTAAGTACTGGCAGCAGACAAAAGGCCACACAATCCAGCAGCAAGAACAGATCTGCATGACAAATTCAGCTTGGCGTCCAGCAGTTGGGGTCAGCAACACAGTCAAGAAAGGGCTGTAATCACTTCAGGGGAATTAATTCCAACTGGCACAGTAAAACCTAGTAAAATACAGTTCTAACAGTAGTTGCTAACAACAATTAGGCTAAAAAAACAGTAGTTGCAGCCCTTTTCAGAAGATTTTTGGCAGAGATAAATCAATATTGGGCAGAGGACCAATTCGAAGCGAGGCAGGAAAATGCACTCGCTTTCTGATAGACTGTCGGCTTTTGCTGTACCTTTCTTTGAGAAGCATCCAGGCTTGTGGTCTTTAAGTGTTATCTGTGGTCTTTAAGTGTTATTCAGGGCTACCGGGGGTTGGGGATCATGATGGGGAGGGGGGAGTTTGACACCGCAGCATTACTGCCAGCTTTTTGCCAATGGTATTTGGCACTGCGCTACAGGTCGCACTAATGCCTGTAGCGTGGCGTTATTCTTTTGAATATGCCAGTGCACCAGCATTCAGGGACCCTTCCCTGAGTCCCTCCCTTGCATACATTATAATTTAGCATCTGAGCTAGTGCCCAGTGCTGGCGCTAAATGTCTTTTTCAATACAGCAGTTTGGCGCAAATTCGGCGCTAGTCCAGTGCAACAGATTTGCGCCCCGTGCTAACCTTTGAATATCTGGCCCATTGTGTTTTAACATAAAATCAAGTGCTTTAAGCAAAAAAATCAATTGGGGAGGGTGGGCAGAGGGTGACTGTGAAAAGGCAGAGATACTAAATAAATATTTTTGCTCAGTATTTACAAAGCAAGAGGGGGAGGTACCTAAAACAAACAGTAGAAAGACTCTGGATACAGAAGTTGATACCAGCCCATTTACAGAAGAAAGGGTTCTGAAAGAACTCTTAAAACTGAAGGTGGACAAAGCAATGGGGCCTGATGGGATTCATCCCAGAATTCTAAAAGAACTAAGGGTAGAATTAGTGACACCACCGACTACCCTGTTTAACAAATCATGGGAGGATGGGGTGGTACCCGAGGACTGGAGGAGGGCAGATGTGATTCCCCTTCACAAAAGTGGGAGCAAGGCAGAAGCAGGAAACTACAGACCTGTTAGTTTAACCTCAGTGGTAGGGAAAATGATGGAATCACTTCTGAAGGAAGAATTGTTGAGTATCTAGAGGCCAGAGGGGCACAGGACCCAAGGCAGCATGGATTCACAGCAGTAAGGTCATGCCAGACAAATCTGATAGATTTCATTGACTGGGTGACCAAAGTAGTAGATCAGGGAGGGGCTGTGAACATGGCCTACCTAGACTTTAGCAAGGCATTTGACACAGTCCCACACAAAAGATTAATATACAGGTTAGCTAGCCTGGGAGTGGGTCCCAAGATGACAGCCTGGGTAAAAAATTGGCTGGAGAATAGGACACATAGAGTAATAGTAAATGGAGTCCACTCTGAAGAAAGGGGTTACTAGTGGGTACCGTGAGGGTTCAGTATTAGGACCAGTCCTCTTCAATGTCTTTATAAGTGACATTGCACAGGGACTGGAAGGAAAAGCATGTCTCTTTGCAGATGACACAAAGATCTGTAACAGAGTTGATGCACAAGGTGGGATGGAAAGGATGAAAAAGGACTTGGCAAGGTTAGAGGAATGGTCAAATGTATGGCAGCTTAGATTCAATGCTAAGAAGTGCAAGGTAATGCACCTGGGAAACAAAAACCCAGGGGAAGAGTACACAATGAGGGGTGAGACACAAACAACAACAAAAATAGAAAGGGACCTGGGGGTAGTCATATCAGATGACCTAAAGGTGGGCAAGCAATGTGAGAGGACAGCAAAGAGGGCTGGGGGGATACTGGGATGCACAGGGACAGGCATCACCAGTAGAAAACAGGAAGTTATTATCCCTCTGACAGCTGGTCAGACCCCATCTGGAGTACTGCGTGCAGTTCTGGAGACCCAGTCTTCGCAAAGACATTGACAGGATGGAAGCTGTCCAGAGGAGGGCAACTAAAATGGTGCAGGGTCTGCACCGGAAGACATATGAAGAGAGACTTAAGGAGCTAATATGTTAGCCTCAAGGAAAGAAGGGAGAGGGGGACATGATAGAAACTTCAAGTACCTCAAGGAATCAACAAAGTCCAGGAGGGTAGCATCTTCCAAAAAGAGGTGTGCAAGAACAAGGGGCACAATTTGAAGATAGAGGGTTGGTGGCTCAGAGGTAATTTAAGGAATATTTTTCACAGAGAGGGTTGTGGATGCATGGAGCGGCCTTCCGGAGGAGGTCGTGGAGTCAAAAACAGTGGTGGAATTCAAGCATGCATGGGACAGTCGTAAGGCAATTCTAGGGGGTTGGGGTAGGAAGAAGTAGGCTGCTGGTTAACTAGGATCTGCAGCTTATCCAGTAGGCAGGGAAATGGGCAGACTGGGTGGGCCAAGCGGTCCTTATCTGCAGTCAAATTCCATGTTTCTATGTATAGCAGATGAAAAGCTACTATTTTCTAGAAATAATTTACATGCATTTATGCCATCTGTATGCCTAATCGTAGTATAGAGAGCTTTAACATCTGTTGCTAGCCACATGTAGTTGTCCTTCCATTCGAAATTAACAAATTCTCTAATGGTATCCCCTGTATCTTTTAAATGGGATGGAAGTTGGCAAACATGTTGTTTAAAAATAAAATTCAATGAAATTCCCTAATCTTTCAGTAAGTGAGCCTACACCTGATATAATAGGTCTGCCAGGTGGACAGACAGAATCCATATGTACTTTAGGTAATGCATATAATGTGGGCATAATTGGATAGTCATTATATAGATAATTTAATTCTTCATTAGATATAGAACCATCATCCACTGCTGATTGCAGTAATCTTCCAAGTTCAACCTTGTATTTTCTGAGTTGGGTTACCAGACAGCTGAACACAGTCTGAAGGTACATTAAGCAATTTAGAAACCATGTCTTCATATTTGTTTCTGTCCATAATCACAACATTACCCCTTATCTGCTGGCTTAACAACAATTGTTTTATTATCAGATAATGATCGTAATGCTTTCCTTTTCAAGAGGGTAATGTTGAGACTAATGGAGCTGTCTGTTTCTAGAACCTTCTTCATCTGTTGTAAAACGGTTTTCTCAAAAGCTGAAATGGAGCTATTAAAGACTGTAGAACAGAAAACTGATTTTTTTTTTTAAAAGTACCTTTCTGTTGTTATTGAACTGTGTTATAATATCACCATTGCTAACACTGGCATTGTTATTCTGCCACAGTTCTAACAATGAATTGAAGTCATTTTCATCACAGATGTCCCTTTGTTCTACTCCCACCTCAGCCCGATTCTCTCTCTCATGACTCTGATCTTCAATTTCAGACAAAATTAAGTCCAGATCTTCCCCAAACGATTCCTCCATTACTTCCAAGTACCCCATAGTGTTCTGTGATACATGTTTTAATTCTTTTAAGTTAAAAAAATATCTTAACTTGATTTTCTGAAAGAATTTATGTAAGTCCGCTTGTATTTCAAAATCATTAGGCTTTGGAGTAGGTGAAAAATTTAAACCCTTACTTAATACAGATGGCTCGACCTCAGACAGTTCATGACTTGAAAGATTTATGACTTGTAATTTGGTTTCTTCAAAACTTGCAATGTTCTCCTTGCGTTTACATCTCCCTCTACCTCTGGCTCCTCTACGTGTTTTCTTCCTTCTGTTTCTGTGTTGACATCCATTTCCAGATTCACATTAGACTGTCCCCTCACTAAAAATTGAAAATTTTTTCTTCTTGATGATTGGGAAGCAGATCTGTTACTTCACCCAGACAGACCAAGTGTTTTCATTAAAAGAATGGGATGTGGGGTGTGTCCAGGGTGCAGAGCATCACATACACCTGCATGATGACCAGCCATTTCGAGAGAGATCCTGACACCTCGCCCCAGCAGACATAGATGATGTTAGGAGACACCTGCAAGAAATGCTCGCTGTTGACGTGATACAAGAATCAAGGAGCCCATATGCCTCTCCCATTGTGGTTGTGCATAAGAAGAATGGGTCTGTGAGGATGTATGTTGATTATCAAACCCTGAACCGGTGGACCATCCCAGATCAACACACCATGCCCCATATGCAAGATGCCCTGGATTGCTTGAATGGGAGCAAATGATTCTCAGTATTGGATCTTTGCAACGGATATTACCAGATTCCAATGGCCCCGGAGGACCATGAGAAAACAGCCTTTATCTGTCCTTTGGGGTTCTACGAATTCCTGAGAATGCCACAGGGGATTTTGGGTGCCCTGGCAACCTTTCAGCAACTGATGGAATGTGCGGTGGGACATATGAACTTGCTGGATTGTCTAGTGTACCTAGATGATGTCATTGTGTTTGGACGCACATTAGGGAGCATGAGACCCAACTGTTTAGAGTGCTGGACCAATTGGAAGACTTCTGCCTCAAGCTGTCCATCGACAAGTGCCAGTTTTTTCAAACCTCTGTGAAGTATGTGAGGCACATAGTATCTACAGAAGGGATAGAGACTGATCCCAATAAGGTTGAGTCACTGACTACTTGGCCCCAGCCCCATAACTTGAAAGAACTACAGTGTTTTTTGGGGTTTTGTGGCTACTACTGCAGGTTCATAAAAGACTATTCCAAGATGATTTGCCTGCTCCTGAATCTTACCTAGGGTTACCCCCCCCACCAACTGTACATACAAAAAAGGGGCTGTCAAAGAACCAGAGAAAGTGTACTTCTGCACAGGTGAACCTTTTGAGCCCTACTGGACACCCAAATGTGAAACAGCCTTCCACAAAGTCATATACCAACTCACCCACACTGTCATCCTCTCCTATGCTGACCCTACCAAGCCCTATGTGCTGCATATGGACACTAGTCTGCAGGGCCTAGAAGCTGTGCTGTATCAAGATCATAAGGATGGTTTGAGACCTGTAGCTTTCACCAGCAGGGGTTTGACCCCATCAGAGCAAAAATATCCTGTGCACAAGCTGGAGTTCCTTGCCCTAAAATGGGCCATCAGTGACCAGTTTCATGAGTACCTCTATAGGGCAAAGATATCGGTGAAGACTGACAATAACCCGTTGACCTATGTACAGACTTCAGCTAAATTAGGTGCCACTTGGCACCGTTGGCTTTCTCCCTATCAACCTATGATTATGCTGTCGAATACAGACCGGGACCAAACCATATTGATGCTGATGCCCTGTCACGAAGGCCCACTTCCAAGAGTGATTGGGTCAGGCTGTCTGAACCTGACATCCGAGCATTGTGACAAAGGTTTGACAGAGATGAACAGATGTCTGCAGACACAGTGGACTGTTTACTAGATTGCTTGGGCCCTCCTGATACCTGCATACTTCAATTTGACAATGACAGCAATCAGTGGGCTCAATCCCAAGATCCTATGATTCAGCCAGCACTTGATTCCCTGTGTGCGGTTAAAGGTGTGTGTAAGTTGCATTCCCCTGACTTGTGAACTGCCCTATTGTTTAAAGAAGGCCCCAGGTTGAAATTACTCAATCAGTTGTTATACAGAGAGACAGTGGATCATAGTGGATAAGTAGACAAGCAGCAATTGGTCCTGCCCACAGCCTTTAAACACTTGGTACTGAGGTCCCTCCACAATCACATGGGGCACCTCGGTATTGACAGGACTCTAGACCTGGTACAACCTCGATTCTACTGGCCCAAGATGAGGGCCAATGCTGAGCACCATGTAATGATCTGTAGTCATTGCCTTCAAAGAAAAGCCTTGCCTCAGACAACTGCCCCCCTTGTCAATATCACTACCAGCGCCCCCATGGAACTGGTCTGCATAGATTTTTTGTGCTTAGAACCTGATCAATGGAATATTGGCAATGTGTTAGTGGTTACGGATCATTTCACATGGTATGCACAAGCTTTTCCAACTAAAGATCAAAAGGCTTCTACTGTGATGAAAGTGCTAGTAGAAAAAAATTCTTCGTCCACTATGTGCCCCTCCAGCGGATCCACTCTGACCAAGGCAGAGACTTTGAAAGTAGGCTAATCAAAGAAATGCTCTCTCTGTGGGGGGTGAGGAAGTCAAGAACCACCCCTATCACCTGCAGAGGAACACTCAACCAGAACGTTTTAACCGCACCCTTCTAGACATGTTAGGCACCCTCCATCCAAAAGACAAGCATAAGTGGAGCCAGAAGATTAGCACCTTGGTACATGTGTAAAAATTGCACCAAAAATGATGCAACTGAGTTCTCCCTCTACCATCTCATGTTTGGGAGGGAGGCCCACCTGCCAGTTGATGTCTGCTTTGGGGTCTCCCCAGATGGGGTCCAAGCTAAAAACTACCTGCAATATGTACAGAAACTGAAAGCTCAATTGAACCATGCATATCAACTGGCCCAGACAATGGCTGCTAAAAGAAACCTCACTAACAAAGAGAGGCACGATAAGAAAGTAAAGGCTTAAGAGCTACGGCCCGGAGACTGTGTGTTATTACGTAATTTGGGACTACATGGCAAGCACAAAATTGCTGATAGGTGGCACCATCTTCCTCATGTAGTAGTAGGAAAGTTGGATGATCTACCAGTGTACAAGGTACGCCCAGAGAATAACTACAAAACTGTCAAGACCATACACCATAACCACTTGCTGCCTATCAGCCAAGTTATCATTGAGGCTGAACTACCAGAAACTGATTCCCCTGGGCTGGTGACTCATGCTGCTGCAAGGAGGAGACAGAGTCCATTTGCTTCAGCTGTTAAAGATTCGGAGCCCTCTCCCCGGCAGGCCTTGAATGATAGTGACTGTCAATCCACCTCTGATGAAAGTGATTGTGACAATGCCTATTACCCCTCCTATGAACTGAGTCAGCTGTTTTGAGGTAACGCTACGACAAACTGTGGGGATGAAGTTGGGCCTTCAGGACTGCATACCTCCCCAGTTTCTTCTTTGCATCCAGTGGCCCCTGAAAGTGAGGTGCAAAGCATCACATCTGAGGTTGCAGACTCTCTGTATTTTGTGGAACTGTGTGAATTGCCTGAAGAAGGGTCTGATAGTCTGAGTCTCCCTGGTGACACACCAGAACCTGAAGAACAATGTAAGAGTGTTTACAGACCCCCTTCAGTGCTGCAAAGCCTAATTGTGCCAGAGCCTCCTCAAAATGAGCAACCTGGGCCTTCGTCAGAAGATAATAATGAGCATAGTGTTGTGGGAACAGAGCATACAGAGCAAGGAGCTGACAATGCTCCCGGTTTGGACATTCCCATTCATGCAGAGGCACCCATCACAAATGACGAAAGCTCCAAAGTTAGTGCTGAAAGTACAGAGACTGTGGCTGCCCCCCCCCCCCACAGAAAGACTGGCCGAGCTATCAAGCCAGTGCTACGCTTTAGTTATGATTCCCCTTGGAGGCCAGTGGATTTGCCTCTCAATGTGGTTCACAAGGGGTTTATATCTCACCAAGCTCACTGGCCAAATTGAGCCTGACGGCCAACTCCAGGTTACTTGTTCTTCCCGCTCACCATGGTGCCCCTGCCCCATCCAGCCCCAAGTTACTAACATACTAACATACTAAAATGCCAGCAGAATAGGCCTAATGGTCTTTCGTGTCTGCTCATTTGGTCAGCCCCCACCCTGGGTGCTGACCTTGCTGTCCCCCTCGTCTTCTCTGGCTTCTCCCTTCCCAGTTCCAGATATTCTTGCTGCATTGGATTTTGCTTCCAGAACCCTTCCCCTGTACCTGTCCCACCCCCTCTTGAACCCCTCCACTGTCTCTGCCTCCACCAGCCCCCTAGGCAGTGCATTCCATGGCTCCACCACCCTCTCAGTGAAGTAGCACCTCCTCCTTTCTCCCCTGAATCTTCCCCCCTCCAGCTTCCACCCATGCCCTCTAGTGGCCCCTTCCTCCTTCCTTCGGAAGCACCCTGACTGTTCCTCGCCTATTACCCTCTTCATGTACCTGAAGACCTCTATTATGTCCCCTGTCCCTTCTCTTCCAATGTACATATTTAGCTCTTTGAGCCTTTCCTCATAGGTCCTGTCCCCAAGCCCCAAATCATTTTGGTTGCCTCCTCTGGACCCTCTCCAGGAGGTTAATGTCCCTCTTTAAGTGTGGCCTCCAAAACTGCGCAGTACTCAAGGTGCGGCCTCACCAAGCAGTTATACAGAGGAGTATCACTTCCCTCCTTCTGAGGTGATCCCCTAGCAATGCATCCCAGCATCCTGTTGGCCTTGGCTGCTGCCCTCCTACAAGTCTCAGAGTTGTTCATCTTGACATCCACCACCACCCCAGGTCCCTCTCAGCCATCGAGGACTTGTAGCATTTCCCCCCCCAGGGTGTACACTTGGCCTGGGTTTCTGGCCCCCAGGTGGAGTACCTTGCATTTCCCTGCATTGAACCTCAGCTTACACTTTCTAGACCATCTTTCCAGAGCCTCCAGCTGATAGGGAAGGGCCCCCTCTTACACTGTTTAATGTACAAGAAGTTATTACATGAATCAGTATAGTGGTGTTCAAAGTATGTTAATCAAAGTGAAATCAGTATTACCTGTATGAAACATGCATAAGTATTGTCAGTATGGATACAGTATTGTGAAGTATGTTGCAATGTATAGTAATGTGACAAGTTTATGTTAACTGATGTATCAGATAGTATTTGCATAGCATGCTAATGTCATATATGTCTCGTTTATATTGCATTTTCCATAATGTGATGGTACAGACTTGACACGGATGCCAAGTTTTCTCCAGGCAGCAAAGAGTGTAACCCCCATACAAATGGGGGTTCCTGAAAAGTCTTCCTTGAGCTTGCCTAAATGCTCACTGCCAGGCTGGTGTTCTGCGTTTTAACAGTTTAAATGTATTGCCAGAGAGTGCCTGTATAGCCTCTGTGTACTGTCTCTTTAAGGGCTGCCTGGAATGCAGTCACAATTAATCTGGGAGGGGGCTGAGTGTTTCTATGCTCGAGTCCCACCCGGGCTGCCAAATAATTGCTCTGTTCTGCAATTGCTATTAGCACAGAGGGAGCTCTGTTAGAAGATGTACTTGTTTGCTGATCATTTATTAGAATAGTAATAATATTGCAGTTTGTCTAACCTGCCTTCTTTGCAGCATGGACATTTCTGTTTATCTCCACCGTCTTGGTCCTGGACTGCTGAAATGGGCCAATCAGTACCTTTGGGGACTCTAAAATGGAGCCAGTCCCCATGGGCTTTGTGAGACCAAAATTCTATAGGAAATGTAGTTTGGGGCTTTTGGCACCTAAATGAACCTGGAGGGGGAGCTCTTGTTGTGACTGACAGAGGAATTAGCCAACCAAACCTTTAGGATCTGTGGGAAATCCCAGACTGCTTGCAGTTTCAGTTCAGATCTAAGTTGGGAAGTGAAGGAGTAACAACTCGAGATAGTCGAGCAGCAATTCCTGTGTGGATTCGTGTGAGAAAACTGTGAAAGGGCTGAGTTTTGGCCTGCCTGTCTGCCTGCTGTCCATGAGAGGGAAAACAGAGTTGATTCAGACTGAATCTGAGTTGCGAGAACGATTTAAGCCACTGGACTGTGGCCAGGCTTCAACCCGAAGAAGACCGAAGATTTGCTGAATGCGATCAGCCTGTCAGGATTTCCAGCCACCTCTGAACTCCTGGTTTGTGCAGAGACTCTGTAATTGTGACCAGATAGCAATCTGCCTGATACAGTAGAATTTCTTACATGTAAATGTGCTGTGTGATGTTAGTGGGTAGTGATTTGGTTCCCCACTGTGTGCTGAACTGTGTTCTGTTTGCTGCAGGCTGCATCCAGCTCCCATGGACTGAATACGTATTAATCTCCATTGGGCCTGGGCCTTGCCACACTGGTCCAGCCAGACTACCCACTGCACAGAGAAAGCCATCGACGAGAGACCTTCCTGGGGATCAGCCCCCTACTCATGCTTTGAGCAGGAATGATGCCTCTGTGATTCGTGTGGGCTCTGCTTCTCCTGGCACTCCAGTTCAACCACCTGCTGTCTCGATTTCATCCTGCCTGTGTCCTGCATTGGGTATCGTGAGTAAACATCAGGGTAGCTCCCTGCAACAACAGCTAAATCTAAAGTGTTGTCATCTGATTGCTTTGTTGTCTTTTCTGTCATAGACTGAGCCCTCCGGCTCCAGATTACAAATAGTGTGTGTTTTGTGCATGTTGCTTTCTTCTATTACAGGGTCCCAACCAGCTGCAACACCGGCCTATGCCGGGCAACATTCCTGACTAGCCCACCGTCTTCCTACCTGGGTACCCAGTGTGTGTGACTGTTTAGGGACTCTGAAGTGCATGCATAACTGTGATTGATATAGCCTTTAAGTAAATCAATCTGATTACGCCCCCCTCACTTGTTCAAGTCCCCTGAATAAATCAGATCTAACTCTATTTGCATTTAACCTGACTGTGGTTACAGTTTGTGCCAAAAGTACTGTACTGTTGCTATTTGCTGTACATAACCTTGTTTTACAGGGGGTCTCCAGAGTCGAACCAGAGGAACCAGTCCTGGTGGTAAGTGCAAACAGTGTGGGTAATTGCCTGGTGAATAAGGGTCATTGTGAAAGTGATTTTTGTGTATTGGTCAGGCCACTAGAAGGGAAAGAGGGGGTTACAGTGTCCAGGAGGGCTGTGCCCAGGTTAGCTTGACCACTCACAGCCCTGCCCTCTGGGTGGAGGCACCCATTTCAGTACCCAGGCCCCTTAACCTGCAACTAGCCACGGCAGGCAGGGGTAGTAGCCCTTGGGATAGCACCACCTAGGGGTTACATTTAGATCTAGCAAATTCCTAGCAGCCTCCACCCTAGACCTGGGTTATCATTTTTACACAAGGTTCATGTATTTTGTTCTTGTATCCTCACCCTCTTCTTCTAGAAATGAGTCAGGTATACAACCTAACTTCTAGGGTGGTACCAACATTTGTAAAGTAAATGGTATGCAAGTATATGGGTACCAGTGTCCAGATTTATTTATTGGGGGGTGCTAATTTGTCATAAGTGGCTGGGGGGTTACATCCATGTGCCTTACAGGTCCTCCCATGTTTGCATCAAATCATATGTGCCTATCACAGGACAGTTCCTCAATTCGGGTGACCAGTTGTGTACCACTGGTGGCCCACTGTATCTCCATGGTCCAGGTCCCCATGGGCAGAGGCTGTTAGCAGTTTCAGTCAAACCCCACTCATGTGCCATTTGTTTGCCGTACAGGAGCAGTTGTAGCATCTTTGGGGAGTTTGGTGGCAGGACCCCTCCTGTACCAAAATCTTGTGCAGGGTCCCTGGTGCAGTAGGCTTGGACACAAGCTGCCATTTGCTGCAGCTTGCATTGTTCTAATAGGCCCTCTGAAAATCAAGCCCATAGCAATCTTAGGGCAGAAGGCATAGTAGGTCTGTCAGGTCACACAGATACACACACTTCATATGCAGGTACTAATGAGTATGCTGCATGTACTAATTTATAGAAATTGCCAACACAGTGTACCAGCCCGCCCCATGACGAAGACCCCTGGTCATAGAAACATAGACAATGAAGGCAGAAAACGATCCATGGCCCATCCAGTCTGCCCAAGTTCCCTATTGTCCATCTAGCATACTAGCCTTCACCAGTTTCCCCCCCTCCACAGAGGGAGGAGACAAAAATATTTAAACAATAAAATTGTAATTGTAATACAGTCACAGGCCAGCAACTGCAATTGTTACATGTCAAACCTACATAGTTTTATGATGGTGTACCTCCCACCTTTCTACATGTATTGATTCAAATTAGATCTGCTATTCCAAAATGAAAGTAACAATAAAACACTGCATTCAAATTATTTTAAGCAGAAATTGAAATAAGATGCTCAGAAATAATAAATCCAACTTCGCCAGTCACACATCCATCTTCTCCTCATTTTCTATCATGTCCAGCTCAGATCCAGTGGGTGAGCCTGACATTTCATTTTGGGAATAGTGTGAATGGAGAAATGTCACCAGGTCATCTACTTTGAGGAAAATGTTTGTTTTTCCATCTTTGACAGTTTTATCTTTCATGGGAGGTGGCATCGAGAAGTGTGCTCGTATTTCCAGCACTTCCTGTCAACATGCCAGGAGCGTCCGACATCTTTGTTGAGTCTTAAAAGAAAAGTCCAGAAAAATATAATATCTGTGGCCTTTGTAATCTAGTATACCCCTCAGTTTTGCAAGCTTGAAGATATGGGGCTCAATTTTCAATGCCTAAGAATGCCACAAGCCCTCGGTGCACCAATTATATGTAAAGACATTGGACCCCAAATTCAAAGCCAGCCGGCTGCATGTGCAAACAAATGAGTCACATGAAAAATAGGGCCATCCAGCTCTGGTAGCATATTCAAACAGATAGCACGATCTGAACTGACTACACTTTCCGTTTGAATATCGGACCATGGTAGCATGGCGCACAGCAAGTAGTTGCCAAGTTTGGCGCAGTGCTACCATAGGAGGTGGGCTAAAGATCGGCCATAGGGGTAAAGCGCAGCACACATTGGTTAGCACCACAGCCCCCATGGATGATATTCAGCCCAAACATGCAGATGAGCCCATTGGGCATACACGGTGCTAAGGGGCCCTATGCATGCCCATTATGGGCTCATTTGCATGCTAGCACCTCGGCCAAGTGCACCAGACCAGGTCCCCATAAGCCCCAATCCCCATTCATGTAAAAAAAAAACATCAACCCTGGTGGTCCAGTGTCCCTCTCCAGCCCCGATTCCCATTCACGTAAAACAAACCATCAACCCTGGTGGTCCAGTGTTTCCCTCCCCAGACCCTTTCCCCTGTTATTAGACACATACGTGAACTCCTGGTAGTCTACTGGTCCCTTCCCCTTCCCATTCTCCAATCACTGTCCCGACTAGACATAAATATCCTGGTAGTATAGAGGCCACCCACCCCCACCCTGGCGGGTGGTGACACACCACCCTGCCCCCCAAACTCGACCGAGCAGGCAACTGGCACAGCCCTCCTCACATCACTATGGCTGGCCTCCAACTGAACTATCAATAAGCATGTACAATATATAGTATGACCAGTCAACCAATGAGCATATGCTGTATACTGTACGTGCTCAGTGATAATTCAGTCAGTGGTCAGCCATGGCGGTGTGAGGAGAGCAGTGCCAGTCGCTGGCTCGGGTCGGTTTGGGGGGGGTGAGCAGGGTAGTGATCCCTGCCTGCCAGGTGGGGTGGGAGAGACACTAAACAATGGATATTAGTTTCTAATTGGGATAGTGATCAGAGACAAGGGGAGGGATCCCAAGACCACCAAGAGTTCATGTATCTGTCTAATACCAGGGGATTGGGGCTGGGGAGGGCCACTGGGCCACCAGGGTTGACGTTTTTTTTTTTTTTTGTGAACTGGGATCATAGCAGGGGAGGGACACTGGATCACCAGAGTTGATTTTTTTTGTATGTGTGAGGGGATCGGGGCTAGCAGCCCTTGACAGTGTGTGCACAGGGTGTTGGGCACAGCCCTCCTCAGCACACTGTTAAGGGCTGGGTTTCAGAAATCTTAAAATGCACTGGCCCTGGCGGCCATTTAGTGCTTCTGAAACCTTTCAATATTGTGCTATGCTGCAAATGCATTAGGATCCCTCATTTGTATAAGCGCAGCACAATATTATCTGCAACGGCGCTGTCGGGGGTGCAACATACATATGTGTCCTTGGAATATGGGCACGCCATCGACAGCTGGCGTTATTCCAGGATAGCGTGGCACAAACCTAGTTTGTGCCATGCTAACCTTTTGAAAATGGTGGCCATGGTATCTATCAGAGTAAAAAGCAAATGTTGCCAAGATCATTGTTTTAACATATGAACATACGAAATTGCCAGCCGAAACAGGCCTCATGGTCTATTGAGTCTGTTCAAGTGTGCAGCTAGAATCTCATCTTGCAGCTGCTTCTCCCATCCCCTCTACCAAGTATCCCAACCCCTCTTGAAACTGCCCACCATCTTAGAGGGTACTATCTCGTCTGGTAAGGTGTTCCATTTGTCCACCACTCTTTCAGTGAAAAAATGTCTCCTCAACTCCCTCCTGAATATCCCCCCCCCTCCAATCTCAGTCCATACCCTCTTATGTCCCTCCCCTTTGTCATCTGGAAAATCCCTTCTGTGTTGGTCTTGTTTATCCCCTTTAGATTCTTAAAGGTCTCAGTCATAACCCCCCATCCCTCCTGTCCTCCAGTGAATACATATTCAACTCTCCTAGCCTGTCCTCGTTTGCTTTCCAATCCCTGGATCATCTTTGTGGCTCTTTGCTGCACCCCCTCCAACAATCTGATGTCCTTCTTCAGGAATGGGTGCCAGTGCAGTACTCCAGGTGGGGCCTTACCAATGACCTATACAGGAGCAGGATAATCTCCCTTCTTCTGAAGAAGATCCCCCTTGCAATACCCCCAGCAATTTGTTGGCTTTTGCTGCCACCTTCCAGCACTGAGCAGAGTTCTTCATGTTCTCCGTAATGATCACTCCTAGGTCCTACTCCTCTGTGGAGCTCACCAACTGTACCACATTCAAGTGATAATCCCTCCCCTGGTTCCTGGCTCCGAAGTGCAGGATCTTGCACTTCTTGGCACTGAACTCCAACTGCCATTTTTCTGCACACTCTTGCAGCTTAGTCAGGTCCTCCTGAAACCCCTACCACCCTTCTGCATCATCAACCACAGCTCCCATCTTGGTATCGTCTGCGAACAGACTGATCTTGCTCCAGATCCCGAGTGAGATATCTGCAATAAAAATCCCAAACAGCATCAGTCCCAATATCGATCCCTGTGCTACCCCGCTCATCACCGCTATCAGTGAGGAGAGGTCCCCCACCACCACCCTTTGCTGTCTTCCCTTTAGCCTGTTTGTAATCCATTTCACCATTTTTGGTCCTGCCCCCACATGTTCTAATTTCCCCCCCAACCTGCCATGTGGCACTGAATCAAAGGCCTTGCTGAACTCTAAATACAGGGCATCCACTGCATGGCCCTTGTCCAGTACCTGCGTCACCCAGTCATAGTACTCTACAAGGTTTGTCTGGTTGGATCTGCCCTCTACAGACCCATGCTGTTGACCATCCTGGAGACCATTTTCCTCCAAGAAGCTCACAAGCCTCTCTTTTAGGATGGTCTCCATGAACTTTCCCACAATCGATGTGAGGCTCACTGGCCTATAGTTTCCCGGTTCATCCTTTGGGCCACTTTTGTAGATGGGCACCACATGGGCCATTCTCCAGTCCTGTGGTACACATCCCATGTCTAGGGAGGTATTGAACAGGTTGACCAGTGGCCCCACCAGGACCTCTGACAACTCCTTTACTACCTTAGGGTGAATGCCATCCCGATCAGGTGCTTTGTCCTCCCTTAATGCCCTCAACCCATCTAGTACCCTGCTCTCTGTAATCCCTACATCTGTTGTTTTCTCCCCACTCCCAACCACCCCCCTCACCTGGGGTATCTGCCCCCCCTTCTTCTGCGTGACTACAGAGCAGAAGTATTAGTTCAGTTCCTCTGCCTGCTCTACCCCTTTCTCCACTCACCCTCCGTTCTTCTTAATCCTCACCAGCTGATCTTTGCTCCTTCTTCTCTTTCTGATGCAGAGGAAGAAGTCTTTTTCTCCACTTTCCCTGCACCGGTCTCCGCTCCCTGGATGCCTTGGCTGCCCTGACCGGTCTGGTAACCTCCCTGAACTTCTCCATGTACTGTACACATCCTTATCTTTACCTCTCCTCAATTTCCTGTACTTTTGAAATTCTGCCCTCTTGGCCCTCACCCCTTCCATAAACTCCTGTGTCAGCCAAATGGGTTTCTTTGCCCTCCCCCTTCTTGCCTTTCGTCCTAGTGCAAGACTCTGTAGCCTCCGCCAGCCCTTCCTTTACGATGTCCCATTTCTGGTCTGCATCCATTGGCATTACTTTTTCATTTCTGGTCTGCATCCATTGGCATTACGTTTCTAGGATTTCTATGATACTCTGAAAGCCCAAGCTAGTAAGGGGGGGGGTTTATCGGAGGGAGGTTTCAAAGCGGTTATTAGGGTTTCTTTCACCAGGTCTTGGGTATTGGAGAAATCGTCATGAAGAACATTATTAATCCCCATTAATCTTATATTCCTATATCGTATCCGATTTTCATTAGCCTCAAGCTTCCTAGACATGCTATGATTCTTTGCAATGGCCCCTTGTAATGTAGCCTCCAGAGCAACAACTCTAGCCTTGGTTTTATCATATTTTATCTATGTTCACTGAGCTGCTTCTCCTCTGTCTGCCCCTTACTTTTTAAAGAGCAGCTAACATCTTCAGAAGAACTTTAATAAAACATAATATGTGGACACAGTTTGCCTTATATTTCACATTAGTTCTGTATTCCTCCTCGCCATTATTTATTACTGGTGTAATCTGCATGAAAACAGAATCTCTGCTGCTACAGATTTCACCTATTCCTGTTGCTTTCTCCCTACCTGAGGTCATAATGCACTTCTTGTGACATCATAGTTACTCCCACGGCAACAGACTGTGATGTCACAACATAGGATTATGACTTGAAGTAGGGAGTAAGCTAAAGAGGAAGATGAACTCTAAAGTATAAAGATCATGTATTCATGCACATTTCCTCAGTTATAATAAATGGGGAGGAAACATCTATAGAATATATATGGAATGCAAGCTGAATTGTACCTAAATATCATGTTTTTCAAAGTTTTCTTTGAGGCATCAGCAGCTCCTTAATTGCTGGATTTCAGATTGAATGAAATCAGTCTTTTTGCTTATGGCATTGAACCGATGGTCGCATTTCTCTATCCAGGAAATGAGTCGGTCAGTTGCTCTCCACAGATAATCGAGCATGCACTGCTTGTTTGTACCAGGCATCTGATTTTCCTTCATTTCTGTCTACATATGTTTCAGATTTCCTTTATGTTCATCTTGTTTAATACTTGCATTTGGTTTTGCGTCCCCACCTTCCCTGGTCTGCTTCTGTGTTAGTTTAAATTATTTGTCTAAGCTCACAGGATTTTGTCTCCCAGTAATCTCACTCTTCTTTTATTAAGGTGAAGTCCATCGCATGCATAAAGGTCACTCCTTCCCTCAGAAGTGCCCCAGTTCTTTACCAGCACAAAGTTCTCTTTTTTTGCACCATCTGTTTAGCCAGTGGTTGATTTTCCCTGTTAGTTGCTGTCTGTGGAGGGAGGCCTTGGAACCAGTATTATTTCTGATACTATTATATTCCCAGCCACAATTTTTAGTTTTTCAATTCTCACCAAGCTTTTGGTATTCCTTACTTATTTCTTTCTAGGGCATCTTTCCCACATTATTTGTTCCTGTATGTATTACTATGGTGGGCTTGTCTCCGGAGTCTGTAAGTACTGTATATTGTCTATACTTAATGTCACGTCTCCTATATTTGCCCCTAGATAACGTTACAATAGTGTTGAAATGGTCCAACTTACATATTGTTAAATCAGTATATTTAACCATAGAGTTCAATTGTTTATGTTCAATTGTTTAACCAGGAGTGGCACACTAAGCTGAAAGCTTGTTTACAAGTGCGACCTGGCAGCACAGGGAAGTTAAGTGACTTGCTCAGGGTCACACAGTATGCAAGTGGGGGCTGTGGGATTCAAACCCAGGTCTCCAGAGTTGCAGCTCAGAGCCTTAAACTACTGTGCTATACTGCCTCCAAGTCTCCTATCAGGATTTATTTTTTGTGTTACTTGCTGTTCCCGCCTTTCTCTATTAAATACATTGCCAGGTTCTATTATCTCCTCATTAGAGGAATAGCATGGATTGGTACTTTCTGGTTCATGTAAAGGTTCAAAACTGTTTTAGGTGTGACTTGGATAACTTTCTAACCTTTCTGTCCTTTGGTCCTTTTTGCTGTTTTCTGATCCCTGTCATTGTACACCACTCAGTATTTGCTGGGTTAACCCCTTTGTTGTCCTGCTCTTGCCACTCTCTTTTATTTACTCTGGCTTCATTTTCACTATTATTGATGAAACTAACCTCCTTCCTAGTGCATTTTGTCACTTTGTAGAGCATCTGGATTAATTCAGACTCAACCTAGCAAATGTTGATGTTCTACATGTAAAGATTTAATAAAAGTTTCCATTTGGGATACCTCATGTACCCTGTCAAATATAGCCTCGAGTTTTTCAATTTCATTCAGAAGTTTTTTTGTTAAATATACATGCTTCATCAGCCTGCTGGCAGAGAGAAAGCACTGTGACTTATGATGACAGTGACTGGGGTTCAGGAGTGAACTGTTGGTCATTGGAGGGTCTGTCAGAGGCAGGATGGTGCTCATCTCATTATCTGCTTTCCTCCTCTGGGGAGGTAGGGATCTGGTGCCCGGCACTGCTTTGACCTCTAGCAGAGGCTAGGGGAAGATACGCCTGGGCTAGTGTGTCAGCCAGGATTGGTGGCCATAGCAGATGTCTGCACATCAGAAGCAGTAGTACGCTCAATGTGTGCTGACGTCATTGTATGTCCGTGCCACTAGGGGTTCCACACTAAGCAAGAAAACCCTCTGGTCTTCATGCTTCATGAAGCCTGGTAATCCATAGCCTCCTCTGCTGGAATGATGCCTGATGTAAGTCTCAGCAGAGAATTCAGGTTGATCTTGGTGTCTCTCCTAAACCCCCCCGGGGAAGCCTCACTGTTAGGGGCAAGTTACAGGCCTCCCTGTTTAGGAAGTCAGGGCCGTGTGTGTGTGGGAGAGGGGTCTGTGGGGACAGTGGACTGAGCAGAGGATATATCCCGAGATACCACAGTGCATAAGTAAAATAAAAAAAAAAAGTTTACACATGTGACATACAAACATAGCTTGGCTGATGTCATCCTGCTTCATCTGAAACATGCTGCAGTTTTGGCATTTGACCAAGCAGTTCCCCCATTTGACAGACAGTGACTTTTACCTTTTCTAACCATTAATATAGACAGTAGACAAACCCATCAAACACCATAGAAAAAGAAGAAAATGTTTTTTTTAAATACACAACACACACTGCCTAATGTGGTACTTTAAACAACTGAAGGCCTAGTTCAGAATGTATTTCTTAACAGGTTTTGTAGAACGAAAGGTTAAAAGCTCCAAACTTGTTTGAAATGCAAGGTTCCTGATCCGAGATGCAAGAAATATGGCCAGTCCACCACATCAGACACAGCAGACAAGACAGGTGTCTCTGCCTCGTTGCCGCCACTGTGCTTGCCAATGCTCACACAGGTGTTAGTGTTTATAGGGCAGAGAACAGAAGTAGCGCTCCATTTCATCCGGTGCACCTGCTCCAACCTTAGTCAGCAAAACAGCTGTAAATGCAGTGTAGTATTGTTTAAACTACACTATGGTGCTCCCAGAGTTGGTGGTTTTCTGAACAGAAACTCTGGAGAGGCTCATGTTATGCATACTGAACAGTTTGCCAAATGCTCCCCCATAGTTCCACAATTCCTTCTCTAAAAGCCAAGAGGGTCTAGACGGATTGAAAGTTCCTATTATCTAGCTAGCAATGCCCACAAGTTAAAAAATGCACATGCAGCAATGTTGCCAAACACACACAGTAACAAGCATTTGTCAATGTGAATGTTTGCTTGCTGGCATTGGCAGTGGTAATGTAGAAGTTACAGAGCTGCGTAATAGGAATGGCAGTGAAGTACTGAACTGAAGCCAACCCCACCACCACCCTGCAGACAGTGACAGGCATTGGGGTGTGCATTTGGGTCATCAGGCATAACGGCCTCACCATTTCACCACACCCCACCCTGCAGACACTGACAAGTGTCACGGTGTTCCTTGGGGTCTTTGGCCCTTATGCGCACCCCATTTCATTAGGAAATGCGGTGAGATGGGTGCGATATAGGAGAATGGGGTGAACTTTGGGGCTGAAGAGTCCAAGGCATACCTCGATGCCTCTCACTGGCTGCAGGGTGTGGAATGGTATGAGCATTACAGGCAAGAATCCCAAGTCACACCCCTGATGCCTGTCATTCTCTACAGGGTTGGGCGTTATGGTTGGAAACCCTAATACCTCAGGCATTCGTTGGTATTTTCACTCAAATTTTCAACATGTTTTTTGACCCCACCTCATGAACAGGGGAATATCAGTTTGTTTGTCGGCTGCTTATGCACAGTCGAGTACAGCATTTAGCACCACAGGTGCAAAAACATTCCGAACAGGATGTAAAAAATGACAGCTGTACTGTTCATGGGGAGGTGTAAAAAATGGCAATGTTGCAAATCTGCAGTAAAAATATTTAAAAAAATGGTGAAGTCATGAGCGTACATAGAAACTGTGCAACGCACACCCGTAATATAATTAGGTTAGGGATATTTTACGGCAGATTGTCAACTCAGGCATTTTGGTGCCTCCGATCATGAACAGTGTCACTGTGATTTTCTTTATCTGTGCCGAACAATGATTTCCCACAGCGACCATGCATCTCAGCGCTGAAAGTGTGAAACACACTTCAGCCATGTTGTGAAAATGACAGCTGTACTGTTCATAAGGAAGTGTGAAAAATGCCACTGGTGAAAATCTGGACTGAAAATATTACAAAGTCATGAACTTACGATGGTGCGTGGAAACTGCGCATTGCTCACTCGTAACAGTCATTTTATGGACTTTTGTCACCAAATTTTCAACATAGCCATTTTAGACCTCTGCTCATGAACATTGTAACTGTGATTTTCTTAATCTGTCCTAAACATTGCTTCCTTTTTCCATAGCACCATTATGCGCTACATGTGCAAAAACACATTTTAGGCGACATATGAAAAATGGCAGCTGTACTGTTCATAAGGAAGTGTAATAAAATGGCAATGTTGAAAATCTGGAAATAATATGAAAATTAAATGAACTACACAGCGTGCATAGGGCTGTGGCTCACGCTAAATAAAACTCAAGCGGTGTAGGAATTTTTTTCACCAAATTTTCAACATAGCCTTTTTAAGACCTCTGCTCATGAACAGTGTCACTGTGATTTTCTTAATTTGTCCCGTACATTGATTTCGCACACCGACTGCGCCATTCTGTGCTACATGGGTGAAAACAAATTTTGGGTGAGATGTGAAAAATGACAGCTGTACTACTCATAAGAAGGTGTGCTAAAATGGCAATGTTGAAAATCTGGAGTGAAAATATTGAAATTTCGCGAACTTACGAGCCTGCGTAGGAACTGCGCAATGCACCCTCGTAAAAGAGTCATGTTTTGGAATTTTGGCACCAAATTTCCAACATGAGCTTTGGGACCCTTTCTCATTAATGATGTCACTGTCATGGCGGTATTTGGGCAGAAGGTGATTTGCATGATCACTGTGCAGTCACTGCGTGAAATCACCCTTTGGGCCGAATCTTTGCTCATGAAATGTGACATAATTCATGAAGGGTCCCAAAAACCCCATGTTGAAAATTTGGTGCAAAAATTCCAAAATACCGAGATATGCAATAAAGTTGAAACCCTATTTAACCCATTACTACAGCTTACCGGCATTTCCTCAGTTGCGATCGGCTTTGAAGAGTGCAGGCGTGTTCCCGTCCACGAAGATCGTCGCGCCAGAGTTCGGAGGTAAGTATGGGGGAGTGAGGAGGCTGGAGTGCGCAGTGGGTGGGTGCGGGTTGTGGGAGGACCTTGGGAGACGAGCCGCGGGACCCTTTTTTTTTTACAGGTTTAAAACCATAAAGACGTCGTGGACGTTTGCCACGCTGGGGTGGGCTCCCAGCATGGCACAAATACTAGAGGCGTTCAGCTGGCGAGTTAGGCACCCCGTCAGCAAAATAAAAAAAAACAATCGCGGCATATTTGCCCGCTGGGGTGAGCTTGGCGTGGCACAGGGCTTTCAGGGGCGTTCAGCCGACGGGGGATTGGGCACCCCACCAGCCAAGGGCGACAGTGCTTGCCACGCTGGGGTGGGCTCCCAGCGTGGCACCTACAACTGAGGGGGTTGGGGATGCAGCTCAGCCGACAGGGATTGGGCACCCCGTTGGCTAGCTATACAGTATGGGGGCGCGCACGTCTGGCTGTGCATGGGGGGGGAGCTGCGCGTGAGCAGCCGATATCTTATCGGTGCTCACTCAAGCGTAGCTCCCTCTTTCAACTGTATGCCACTGCATTTTGGAGCATGTCATAGACAGCTCCAAAATGCATTGGCTTACAGGGGCCGCGCCTGCCAGCCCACTGACTGAATTGGAGGAGGAGGAGGTGACACACCTCCGAAATCTCCAATGAAGGCACTATGTTTCTTGCACATGCGTGCAAGCAAACATAAAAATGGCTGTATGTAACTACCTCTGGGGATTTTTGATGCCAAATATCAGAGTCAGAAAATAGTTAGCAGCTCTCAATGTAAACAAGGCCCATGGGCTGGCTGGGATGCATCTCAGGGTGCTAGGGGAACTGACATCACTGTTAGCCAAATCCCTGATAGGGTCATTTAATAGCTCTTTGTAGGAAGGGGTGGTTCCCATGGACTGTGACATGGTGGATGTAGCTCCAATGAATGAGGGAGGGGACAAGGAGCAGCCAGGAAACTATAAAACCGTTAGCCTTACCTTCATGGTAAAGAAACTGATGAAGACATTAGTTGAAGTGGACCTAGTGAAAGGGCTTCAGGATGGTAAGCAGTATGAGTCTGTGGCAGGGAGGTCTTGTTAGACCACCCTGATAATGTTCTTTGCCTGGATAAACAGGAAGTTGACAAGAGGCTTAAGACTTCAGTTACCAAAAGGAGCAGCTGCATTAAAGAAGAAGGGAAAGTGCAATCCCAGGATGGCTAGCCCAAAATATACAAGGAGAACAACAGAAGAAATGCACACAGTATACCAGAAATAAAACAATTGCTAAGTCAGAGTTCTGTCTCAGCAATTGCTTTATTTTTGGTATTCGGAGTGCTTTTCCCCTGTTATTATCCTTGCGGTAGAGTTACTCTACTTGACTTCAGCAAGACATCCCACACAGCAGACTGCTGGAGAAGATGGGGATCTTGGAACAGCTAAGGAAATAGCAAAGAGGGTAGGGAGTTGTCTGGATGGAAGGGAACAGAGAGCTGTGGTGAATGAGGTCAGATCAGTGGAAAGAGAGGTCCCCAGCAGAGTACCACAGGGATCTGTCCTGGGCCCGGTACTCTTTAATAGTGCCATGGGAGAGGGAATTCAGGGTAGGCTGTGTCTATTTGCAGATACTAACATACTAACATACTAAAATGCCAGCAGAATAGGCCTAATGGTCTTTCGTGTCTGCTCGTTTGGTCAGCCCCCACCCTGGGTGCTGACCTTGCTGTCCCCCTCGCCTTTTCTGGCTTCTCCCTTCCCAGTTCCGGATATTTTTGCTTCATTGGATTTTGCTTCCTGAACCCTTCCCTGTACCTGTCCCACCCCTCTTGAACCCCTCCACTGTCTCTGCCTCCACCAGCCCCTAGGTAGTGCATTCCATGGCTCTACCACCCTCTCAGTGAAGTAGCACCTCCTCCTTTCTCCCTGAATCTTCCCCCTCCAGCTTCCACCCATGCCCTCTAGTGGCCCCCTCCTCCTTCCTTCGAAGCACCCTCACTGTTCCTCCCCTATTTACCCTCTTCATGTACCTGAAGACCTCTATCATGTCCCCCCGGTCCCTTCTCTCTTCCAAAGTGTACATATTTAGCTCTTCAGCCTCTCTCCTCATAGGTCCTGTCCCCAAGCCCCAAATCATTTTGGTTGCCCTCCTCTGGACCCTCTCCAGGAGGTTAATGTCCCTCTTTAAGTGTGACCTCCAAAACTGCCGCAGTACTCCAGGTGCGGCCTCACCAAGCAGTTATACAGAGGAGTATCACTTACCTCCTTCTGAGGTGATCCCCTAGCGATGCATCCCAGCATCCTGTTGGCCTTGGCTGCTGCCCTCCTACAAGTCTCAGAGTTGTTCATCTTGACATCCACCACCACCCCCAGGTCCCTCTCAGCCATTGAGACATAGTATCCCAGGGTGTACACTTGGCCTGGGTTTCTAGCTCAGGTGGATACTTGCATTTCCCTGCATTAAACCTCAGCTTCCACTTTCTAGACCATCTTTCCAGAGCCTCCAGATCCCCCTGCAGGGCCACCCTTCCCTCCTCCCCATCCACCACTGCCCCCAGTTTCGAGTCATCTGCAAAGAGACTCATCTCACTCCTGATTCCTGTCCTTATGTCAGATACGTAGGCATTGAACAGAAGGGGCCCAAGGACTGATCCCTGTGGGACCCCACTAATGACCCTCCTTGGATGACACTAAACTCTGTGGTAGAGCTGATAACATGGAGGATGGAGGGAATAAAGGAATTGTACAGAGACCTGCACAGGCTGGAAAACTAGTCAAAAGGATAGCAAGTGAAATTCAATGCCAAGAAGTGCAAATGCACTTAGGGAATAAAAACCCCAGAACACAGTATTGGATGGGAGAGGTTCAGCTGGACACAACACCGCAGGAAAGGAACCTAGAATTCATCATTAGTGACTTCCTTAAACAAACCAGCTAATGTAACAAAGCCTTCAGCAAGGCTGAGGATACTAGGGGGCATTCCCTCTCTTTCTCTCTTGGGAGGCAGTATAGCGTAGTCGTTAAGGGCTCTGAGGTGCAAACCAGGAAACCTGGCTATGAATTCCATCAGCTCCCACTTACATACTGTGTGACTTTGAGCAAGTCACTTAACTTCCCTGTGCTCTCAGGTCACACCTGGAAACAAGATCTGGCTTAGTGTGACTTTCCTGGTTAAACAATTTCCCCATTCCTTCCCTGGTGTGGACTGGGGGGGTGTTCAACAACAAGAAACAGGAGTTACTGTTATCTCTGTATAGGTCACTTGTGAGCCACACCAAGAATGCTGTGATCTGTTCTGGAATCTCCATTGGAAAAAGGACATGGACAGGATAGAGGCGGTGCAAGGTAACCAAGATGATTCAGGGCATGGAGGGCAGATCCTGTGAGGATCCACTAAATGCACCAAACATGTAGCTTCTCAAAACCAGATAAGAGAGTGGGGATATGACTGAGACAATAACATTCCTGAAAGGAATGAACAAGGTGAACTGTGAATACCTATTTACCAGGAGCACAGAAGCTAGGGCATGGATTCATGGGTGGGGTTAATGGTGGAAAGGTTTAAAAAGGATGTGAGGAAGTATTATTTTACAGAAAGAGTGGTAGAGCTATAGAATGGTCTGCTGGCAGAGGTACAGGGTGCCAAAACCATAAATGGCTTTAAATAAGGCGTGGATACAGCCATGGGTATAGTAGCTACTCGGAGGGATGAGGGAGGTGGAAACATGGAGAACAATAGGGAGAACAGGGTTTGCACAGACCCCTCAGGAGCAACAAATCCCAGTGTATGGTAGAAGACATGGCCAGACTAAATGGACAGTCAACCTTTTTCTGCCATCATTGGCTATACTGCTATGTAATCAAGAAGCTAGTGGTGACTGTGACAGGGTTGGATAAAACCCTGTCCTATTTGTTATGCATAGAGAGATGAAAGCAAAGTCTATTCTGTCCTCTTCTACCACTTGTCTGTCTTTGCCTGTCTGATTGCACAATCACATAATTTTCCTGAGCACCCGAAGGATGTGGCCAGTCCGAAAGGTCTCAAATTCCCCCCCACACTATCACCCTTTCTTCACTTGTTGTTTCTATTTCTTTCTTCCTCCCCCCCGGCCCGCTTCTCTGTGGTTATAACAAATATATGTGAATCTTTATGTGAAACTGGGTTCTCTGTTTTACAAATGCATATAGTTGCTGGTCTGGTGGTGCTGAGGGCTAAGGCGCTGAATGCCTTACCTTGCGCTATGCTGGCAACCCATGTTCGGGAATGAACAAGGGATGCCAGGAGTTGGCAGGATGGAAAGGATTGAGCATCCGAACTGCTCTCCTTCTCCAGGGAGGATGCCAGTGAATTAGCACACAATGGCCTAAGCTGGTGGCTGGAGGCAGTGTGTCGACACTGAAAAGTGAGGCGGAGATGGGAGCCGACATCTGGAGGAGCACGTGCGGACATGTGTGCACTCCCTCCATTGATGTCCTTGCATGCCCCTCTCCACTGGGGAGGAAAGAAAAACCTCACCTCGGATGAAGACACCCCCCTTACAGCACCGCCAGGAGGGCACCTCCCCCAAACTGGATCTGGACCTGAGGGTTGAGGGCCTCACCACCCCAGGCCACGAGGGGTAAGTCGTGGGGGCTTAAGGGGAGGGGGGGTCTAATACCTGGTCGGCGCAGGGGGAACATTTGATGGCAAACAGGTGAGGCTCCCATCAATAGTACTTACAAAAAAAAAACAAGCAAAAAAATGTATATAGTTATGTTGCTTGAAATGCATTGCAGAAGGGTATATGGGAATTAAAAAAGGTTACAAGCTGTAACACAGAGATTTGATCTTGAAAACTCTTTTGACCTCAAGCATGATAACAGAATTGCCAACAGGAGGTGGTTCCAGACATCCTGTTCTATTTTGGTACACCTATGGAGCCTGGGTGTTCTATTTTCCTCAGGAAAGATACTGACAAACTTGTCGCATTTTGTGAAAGCAGGATGCAGTTAGAAACTGGCACAAAAAGAGATTATAGAGGTGTGGTAGTGCCACTATAGTTAGGGTTGAGCAGGGGTTTCTACTTTAGAACTCAGATTTTGCACTTTAATATCTTCACAACCATTCAACAGAGTTGCACAATATTTTGCATGCACAATCTCAGAGGTAGATCTCGTGATGTGCCAAGCTTTGTTCTGGTCAGAAGTGTGGATTCTGAGGTGTGAATAGTGAAAAAAATGCAACAATTTGCTATTGTTTACTTGGTGGTTTTTGTTATCGCCTTGTGCCCAGACAGTTTGGAATGTTGGTATGAAATTTCAGGGTGAAAGAACTTGTGCCTTTCACTGATTTGGTAAAAAAAAATGTTACTCCGTTCCAAAATTATTAAAATTTTAAAATTTTAATTCTGAGCATGCTCAGTACAGCCTTTTCAGTAGCTGTCAGAATGAAAAAAGAATCTGGTCCACATGAAAAAGGATCCTTTTTTTTCTATGGGGCCAATCCTTTTTTATAAGGGAAAAATCCTTCTTCATATGGTTGACATTTTCCTTGTACTACTTAAAATTACAAACACTTAAAGTACATAAAAATAATGTATTTTAAAAATGGGACCCATTTAGTTAGATTCTGGTGGGTTTTTTTTTTAAAGTTGCCAGAAATACATTTTCTAGGCGCCCAAAGTCCAGAGTGCCGAGCTTAGTGACAGGAGCCATTCAACCACGTTCTCTGCATGGGAACAGCGATACTTTCTTGAGTTCTGCAGTTGGATGTCGTGCTGGGGGCTGCTCTGACAGCAGTGAGCTGCTCTTTCCCTTGTGTCCAGTGGTGCTCCCCCACCCTCTGATCTCTGTCACATTATGTATGTTAGGTTTTCCTGGTGTCTAGTGGCTCCCCCACCCTCTGATCGTTGTCACATTATGTATGTTAGGTTTGCCTGGTGTCTAGTGGCTCCCCACTCTCTGATCGCTGTCACATTATGTATGTTAGGTTTCCCTGGTGTCTAGTGGCACCCCCCACCCTCTGATCGCTGTCACATTATGTATGTTAGGTTTCCCTGGTGTCTAGTGGCACCTCCCAACCTCTGATCGCAGTCACATTATGTATGTTAGGTTTCCCTGGTGTCTAGTGGTGCTCCCTCACCCTCTGATCGCTGTCACATTATGTATGTTAGGTTTCCCATGTATCTAGTGGCTCCCCACCCTCTGATCGCGGTCACATTATGTATGTTAGGTTTCCCTTGTGTCTAGTGGTGCTCCCTCACCCTCTGATCGCTGTCACATTATGTATGTTAGATTTCCCTGGTGTCTAGTGGCACCTCCCACCCTCTGATAGCTGTTGCATTATGTATGTTAGGTTTCCCTGGTGTCTAGGGGTGCTCCCCCACCCTCTGACCTCTATCACATGCATGTTAGGTTTCCCTGGAGTCTAGTGGTGCTCCCCCACCCTCCAATTTCCATCTCCATATTTAAATAATGTTTCCCTGGTGTCTAGTGGCACCCCCCATCCTCTGATTGCCATCTGCATATTTACAATGTTTTTCTGGTGTCTAGTGGATCCCCCCACTCTACGGTTGCTGGCTCCATACTTATATAATGTTTTACTGGTGTTTTGAGGCTCTCCTCACTCTCTGATCACCAGCCCTATATTTATATAATGTTTCCCTGGTGTCTAGTGGTTCTCCCTGCCCTCTGTTTGCCAGCCTCATATTTATATAATGTTTTCCTAGTGTCTAGTAGCACCCCCACCCTCTGATCGCTGTCCCATTATGTATGGCATGTTTCACTGGTGTCTAATGGTGACTCTCACTCTCTGATCACCATCCCTTTATATAGATATATATATATACTGGGGCCCAGATATTCAAAAGGGTTGCGCCATGCGCAACAGGGTTGCGCATGAAGTCCAAAAATGCGCCATTCTGCGATATTCAGCAGGAGGCAGTTACGCCACTGACAACAGGTTGCGCAAAAGAGCAATGCAAATGAATGCATGCTCAACAGGAGGGGGAGGAACCATGCATAACCTGCGCAACCCGATGTTCAGTCGGGTTGTGCGGAGTTAATGCATCGCCAACTAACCCTGCACCTGCACAACTTGGGCCAAAAAAGGATCAAGTTGAGGGCCACCCACAGGTAGCTGCTGTACTGCAGGGCACGCAACACAGCAGCTGCCACCCTGGCTGGCCCCAACTCAGTCCTGTGCCCCCATCAGCCCGATCGCGGGCGAGCGTAAAAACAACCCCACCCACACATCTCCGAGCGCGATCGGGCATACAATGCTTTATGCCCCCCACACACATATCTCGAGAAGCCCAATCACGGGCATAAGGTGTATCAACCCCACATCTCCCGAAGCCCGATCGCGGGCATAACCTGTATGAATCCCCAGTGCCCGATCGCGGGCCAGAATGTAAAAAACCCCCCAACCCAAATATCTCCCTGGTGGTCCAGTGGACCATAATGCGATCGCGGGCAGAATGTCAAGTACAACCCCCAAACATCTCCCTGGTGTCTAGTGTCCCCCACCCACCAGACCCTTCAACCTGCTTCCCCGGCGGCGGCGGGCAGCAGCATCCACCCGCCTGCTGCCCGCGCCCGCCGACTGACTGTCGGTAGGGCTGTCGCCCATTGGTGCAGAGCTACAGCCAATGGGCGTGCAGCCCGCATACCGTCTATGACAGTCAGATTCATTCACAATCTGGACTGTCGTATGCGAGTATGAGCTGCTGCGCCCGTGGCTAAGCAATACGTAACATAAGCTTCTGAACGATCAATCGAGCAGCGAACGGCAACAGGCGGGTGAGATGCTGCCGCCCGCCCGGCTGCGGAGAAGCAGGGTGGAGGGGCTTCGTGGGTGGGTGGGGGACACTAGACACCAGGGAGATGTTTGGGGAGGTTGTAACTTGACATTCTGCCCGCGATCGGGCACTGCGGTCCACTGACCACCAGGAGATATTTGGGGGTTGGGGGCTTTTACATCTCTGCCCTCAGCGATCGGGCACTGGTGGGGGTTCATACAGGTTATGCCCACCGATCGGGCTTCGGAAGATGTGGGGGGTTAATACAGGTTAAGCCCGCGATGGTGGGCTTTGGGAGATGTGGGGGTTGATACACCTTATGCCAGCGATCGGGCTTCGGGGATATGTGGGGGGCATGTTACTGTATGCCCGATCGGGCTTCAGGAGCTGTGTGTGGGGGATGTATACACTGATGCTGCCCACGATCGGGCTGCAGGGTGCGTAGGTCCCCGACGGCTGCTGCCTGGCAGGGCGGCCAGGCGCAAGTCCTCGGGGATCGGTGCACCTACATGCTAATGGCATGCAAATGGGACCATAAATAGACGCAAATGGCCCCCCCTGCGCCTTGCATAAATTATGGCCCCATTTGCATGTCACCTTTTGAATATCGGAAACTTGCGCATGGCGCAATGGTACTTGTGCCACCGCAAGTTTAATGCTCAACTCTGGCAACTTGCGGTGGCGCAAGTTCCACTGCGCATGCTGTGGCTGGGGGGTGATATTCAAAGGAGTTGCTCAATAGTACAACTCCTTTGAATATCACCGAACACCCGCTAACTATTTTGAGCAACGCTGGGGCTTGCACCTCAGAATGGCGCAGTTTGAATATCTGGGCCCGTATATATATACTGTGTGTATATATATATATATATATATATGTGTGTGTGTATATATTTCCCCCTGGTGTCTAGTGGCAGCCCCCCACTCTCTGATCGCCATCCCCAAATTCAAGTAACCTGTAATAAAGAAAACCATCCTACAGTGTTTTTTATTACACCTGTAAAAAAGAAAATGGTCCCTCGCTGATCTGACCCTCCACCCTGACTTTCTGCTGAGCTCCCACCACCCCACACACCCCCACAGACCCTCACTTAACTGAACACATGCCAGGGCAAAGATCCACTCTATCCGATCATAGACACATCTTGCTGCTGCAACCGTCGACTGCGATATAAGAATCTAAGGTAAGTGCGGTTCAATGTATTTTTATGTTTTTTTTCAAATTTGATGCATAACTTTGTGTCATTTTTGAATATTTTGACCCCAGATTTTCAACTTGTCATTTTGGGACCCCACTTCATTACCAATGGTGGTGGAATTATGCAAATCAAGCCCGAAAGGTAATTGTGCTGTTGCTTGGTCAGATTACCTTTCAGGCAGGATTTGAAAATTTTCACCACCCTTGTCCATGAGGTGGGGTCATAAGAAGGCTATGGTGAAAATGTGTTGGTCAAAATATGTAAAAATAGCAATGTAATGCGCATGCATTTAAATTTTATTACATTCACTTGTAACTTTGGTAATTTTAAATATTTTGACCCCAAATTTTCAACGTAGCCATTTTATTACACCACCTCATGCCGACCAGAATTCATAGATATTGTGACGATCATCCAGGCAATGCGCCCAACCAGTTGTAGTCTGGATCTGGGTCCAACACCCCTCTTATTATGATGTGTTGATACTATCTGCCCGATCCTTGCTGAAATTGTCTGGAGGTCCTTGGAGATTGGGGTCTTTCCAGAACCCCTAAAGGAGATGGTCATTCGACCACTCCTTAAGAAATTCTCCTTGGATCCAGACTGCCCAGCCAACTACCGACCTATTGCTAACCTGCCATTTGCTGGTAAGGTTATTGAAAAGGTGGTTGCACTGCAACTGGATGATCATCTTACAACTCACAAGATCTATGATACTCTCCAGTCCGGATTCAGGAAGAAGCATAGCACAGAGACTGCACTGGTCTGAGTAATGAATGACTTCCTGATGACTAGAGATCGAAAGTCGTGTACCATTCTGGTCCTTCTTGATCTTTCTGCAGCATTTGACACTGTAGACCATGGTGTGCTGTTGGAGTGCCTGCGGCTGCTTTGTGGTCTGACTGGTACAGTCCTCAAATGGTTCCGCTCTTTCCTCGCAGACAGGCTTCAGAAAGTTACCACCAGAATTTACTCCACTGGCACTCATTCCCTGTCCTGCAAGGTGCCACAGGGCTCCATTTTGGCCTCCATGTTGTTTGCACTGTACATGCTACCATTAGGAGATATCATCAGGTGATACAGTTTGAGTTTTCATTGCTATGCAGATGATACTCAACTGTATATGTCTTTTCTGCCCAGACAGGATGTTGCACTCTCCATGCTAAACAACTGCCTTACCAAGATCAGAACCTGAATGAGTACTAGTTGTCTGTGACTGAATCCGGATAAGACTGAAGTGCTGGTTGTGGACCCTGGTCATCCAGGGGCGAGTATGCGAGCTGGTCAGGCATCAGGTGTTTTGCTTGATTGCATACAGCTCATTGCTTTAGATCAAGTTTTATTTTTTTTATTTTATTTATACATCAGTTTACAAGTGCATAACCTCTGCATTATTTTTGATGATGGCCTGACACTACGGTCTCAGGTGTCGGCTGTTGTCAAAGCCTCTTTCTATCATCTGAGAAATATCACCCGGGAGAAACATCTGTTTCCTCTGGATGATCTTCCAACATTGGTCCACCCCTTCATCACTACCCACCTCAATTACTGCAATTCTCTCTACCTAGGGCTTCCAGGGGTTGATATCTGCCACTTGCAGCTAGTGCAGAATGCGGCAGCCAGGCTTTTGACTGGGACTTCCAGGTCCAGTCATATTACTCCTGTGCTCCGTGAACTGCACTGGCTGCCTATTTAGTGACAGATCACCTTTAAGGTTGGTTTGCTAACCTTCAAAGCCCTACATGATCAGAGACCCAGTTACCTGCAAGACCTCTTGATACCCTACTGCCCCTCCCATCCTCTCCGATCCACCGACGAGGGTTTGCTAGAGATCCCCAGGGTATGTTTAAAAACATCAGGTGCCCGTGGTTTTGCTTTTTTGGCTCCAACCCTGTGGAATTTTCTACCTCATCGGCAAAGAGAATGCCTGACCATTGACAGATTTAAGAATGAGTTGAAAACATATTTATTTAATTTAGCCTTCCCTAATGATTAATGTATTTTAGCTTCTTGTTTTAATGTTTTATCTGTATTTGGTTTTTATGTACAGTGCCTTGGTTTCTGAAAGGCGCTACGGAAATAAAGTTTGATTTGATTTGATTTGATTTGATTTGATTTGAACATGACAGTGGTAATTTTTCAGATCCTGGCCAAAATGTGTTTTTGCACCTGTGGCACAGAATAACATTTTGGTGTTGTGGAAACACATTTTGGCAGGGATTTGAAAATTTCCACCTGCCAGGTTCATGAGGTAGGGTAACAAGAAGGCTATGCTGGAAATCTGGTGTATCAATAGAGTAAAATGCCCAGATTATGAATGAATGTTACAGGATTTCGACATTCACTCATAACTTCATTAATTTTAAATATTTTGATTCCAAACTTTCTGCATAGCCATTTTTTCCACCCCACCTCATAAACATGATACATCATTTTTTTAAATCCCAGACAAGACATATTTTCGGACTTAACATTTTGTCCAGTATACTATAAAGGGTGCATATCATGTTCATAAGATGAATCATAAAACAAGTATCTTGAAAAGTTGGGGTCAAAATTACAAACAAAATAATTAATAAACGTTAGAAACATAAAAACATAGAAACATAGAAGTTGACAGCAGATAAGGACTGCAAGGCCCATCCGGTCTGCCCATGTCTTTTTCTACCTTATAAATTTGCCATAGGCCTTTGCTCTGTCAATGGCCTATCTATTCATACTCATCTGTATTGCTCCCTTATGCCTATCCCATGCCTGTTTGAAGCCCCGCACTGTATTCATATCCACCACTTGCTGAGGTAGGCCGTTTCATGCATCCACCACCCTTTATGTGAAAAAGAACTTCCTCACATTACCCCTTAATTGGCCTCCCTCTAATCTCATGCTGTGTCCACTTGTCCTGCTGTTTTTCTTATATTGAAACATGTTAGACTCTTTCACCTTGTTAATGGCCTAAAGGCGTATGAATGTTTCAATCATATCACCTCTCTCCCTCCTTTGCTCTAGGGTATACATATTGAGTTCAGTTAATCTGTCCTCATATGTTTTCTGATGCAGTCCCTGCACCATTTTGGTTGCCCTTCTCTGGACTGCCTCAGTTTGGTTAATGTCTTTGTGAAGGTGTGGCCTCCAGTACTGCCATGATGCACCCAGGCGAGGCCCTAACCAGTGTTTTGTAAAGAGAATTATTACCTCCCTCTTCAACTTGTAGTACCCTGCTAATACACCCCAACATCCTCTAGTCTTACCTACTGCTTTAGAGGACTGCTTGGATGATTTCAGGTCATCAGGACGCTACATCTCTTTCTTCCCTTGTGACTGCCAGCAACTCCCCTCCCGGACTATAGGTGGCTTGAGGATTTCTCTTCCCTATGTGCATGATATTGCACTTCTTTGTGTTAAACCCCAGTTGCCACTCTTCTGACCATTTTGTTAGTTTATCTAGATCTCTTCTCATTTTGCCCACACCATCTGGGTCATCTGCTCTGTTGCAGATCTTGGTGTCATCTACAAACAGACAAACCTTACCCTCCAGTCCATCTGCAATATCACTGATGAAGATATTGAAGAGGACTGGCCCCAGGACTGATCCCTGAGGTGCCCCACTTGTGACATGCATCTCTTCTGACTGTACATCATTTACCACC
The DNA here is from genome assembly GCA_016271365.2 of Neoceratodus forsteri. NCBI lineage: Eukaryota > Metazoa > Chordata > Ceratodontiformes > Ceratodontidae > Neoceratodus > Neoceratodus forsteri. The sequence goes on from CM028135.1 coordinate 221,615,159, forward strand.
ACTCTCTGTTTTCTGCACGTCAACCAGTTTGCCACCCAGTTGACCAACATCTGACCCACCCCGAGTCAACCCAGCTTATTAATCAATCTTCTATGTGGAACGGTATCGAAAGCTTTGCTAAAGTCAAGGTAGACAACATCAACTGCTCTCCCTTGGTTCACCACTCTGGTTACCCAAAGAAATCTATGAGATTAGTTTGACAGGACCTTCCTTTTGTAAACCCATGCTGTCTTGGATCCTGTGCTCCTATGGATTCCAGGTGTTGCACTATCCTTTCCTTAAGGAGTGTCTCCATAATCTTGCCCACTACTGAGGTAAGACTGACTAGTCTGTAGTTCCCTGCCTCCTCCCTGCTACCACTCTTGTGGAGCGGGATCACATAAGCCCTTCTCCAGGCTTCTGGGACCTCTCCTGTGCTCAGATACTCACTAAACAGTTCTGATAATGGCTTTGCTAGTTCCACCCTTAGCTCCTTTAGTACCCTGGGATGTATACCATCAGGTCCCATTGCCTTGTCCACCCTGAGCTTATCGAGCTCTTGTAGGGTTCTTTCTTTTGTGAAGGGACTAGTGAATACCTCCTTCCTCCCTGTGTCCATGGTGCAGAGCTGTGGGCCCTGCCCTACCTTCTCTTCAGTAAATACTGAGCAGAAGTTTCTATTTAGGATAGATGTTTTTACATGGTCATCCTCCTCACATGCCCCCTTATCCCCTTTGATCTTAGCAATAACCCCTCTGGACTTTCTCCTTTCACTAATGTATCTATAGAAAGTCTTGTCATCTTCTTTTACTGCTCGTGCCACGTTGTGTATAGTGCCAGTTTTGACCCCAGCAGGTATGCTTTGTGATCTTGTGCTGGTGAGCCGAGTTCAGTGGTGAGATCAGTGACCCAGCTGAATTGGATGAGGATAGGGGGATAGTGCTGTTATGTGACATCCCTCCAGCAAGAGAAAGAAAGTTACATGGTTGTCCACACAGTTCTGGCTAGCATATAATGAAGACATCTATCCTCTTGGCATAGGGCTCTTCAGCTCTCCCCCCTTGAGTGGCAGAGGGTCCTGTATGTTGACTGAAATATGCACTCTTTGCCCTGTACACTTGTAGCTGTGGCCACATACAATTCCACAATCCACCAGACAGCTCCATGAATCTTTCACATCTGTCATTGCACCGAACTGCAGGGTCCATAATTTGTGGGCCCTGAACTTCAGTAGGTGGACAGAGTCTTCTATTTGCACAGGGCATCTGCATCTGGTCATGCAAGTCCCAAAGGGACCTGCATGAATGAGGATACTATTCCACTATCTCAAAAAGAAAGGAAATTCTTTGCAAAAACTTTGTTAATGCACCAGTTAGGGTAACTTAATGCCATTAAAGTAGGGAAATGTGATATTAGGGATTTCAAACCTAACTCCCCACCCCACTCCTCAAGCAGCAAAAGGAAAAAACATTAGGGTTTTCGGTTTCCCAAGTCTTGGCAAATCTCTGGTGGGGTCTTCCTTGGGGTTGTCAGCCCTAAAGTCCACTTCGTTCCCCGAGCAAACAACATCACACATGGAATCCTTTCTTTACGCAGGGCCACAGGCATGAAGAAAGCTACAACAAATCATGTTGGTAAAATGTGGCAAGACATCATTCTCAACCTTTGAAGAGTGTATCACTGTGAGGCATTGTCTTGGAGCTGTTCCATGTGCTTTGGACTACAGGCTATGGGCTGGGTGGAAGGGGAACCATTAGGGTTGACAACCCCAAGGAAGACCCCACCACTGATTTGTCAAGAATCTGGAGACCCAAAACCCTAATGTTTTTTCCTTTTGCTACTTGGGGGATGGGGTGGAGGTGGGGAATTAGGGTTCCTAACGACACGTTTCCCTACTTTTGTGGCATTAAGTTGCCCTAACTGGTGCATCGATGAAGTTTTTTGTAGAGAATATTATATAAAGATAGCAATGTGTTTGGGTTTCTAGTTGTAGATTGAGGTTGGGGAATGTTCTCAGAAGAAGAACATTTGCTTGAATTGCCTGTATTCAAAAGCATCATATTGTTTATCTTACTATTATTATCAATAATAAAAAAAACACTATTTGTGAATTTGTTAACTGCTCCAGGTTTGTCTATGCCTGCTGATCTTTACCTCTCCAACAGTGACACAGTTGGAGTCACAACTGGAGAAATGTCCAATTAGCTTTTTCTGTCTGGTTGTTGAAAGTTTCTATATTTTAGTATATTGAAAAATATTTTTTTTTACCATTCAAACTTTATTAACATTTTGCATTACAGAGAATAAATCCAGAATGAAACAAAACAGTGTATTAACAACAATATGAAAAACAAACTGGATTCAATCTCTCACCCTAACTCCCCCCACCCCAACCTCCCCATCCATCCACCCCAGCACAGCAAAATAATCAAACTAATGGTGGGTGAAACGGAAAGGTACTCAGTATCTTGCAAAGAATATGAAGCTAAAACAGGACTCCATATTCTACTGAACTTCTTGGTGTTATTCTGAAGACTAGTTATAATTGTCTCGGTCCTTAGGTTGGCCAGAAATTCTTGTAACCACTCCACATAAGTAATTTCATTACTATCTTTCCAATGCCTTAAAATAACCTTCTTAAATGATAATGCAATTAAGGCCATATAATATTTCATATTAAGAATATCTATAGAAGTATAATCCCCCAGAAGGCATACTTCTGGAGTGAATAAATCTGTCAGGCCCAATAGTGGATCTGCCTTATGTTTAATGATATTCCAAGTTGAGGCTACTTTTGGGCATTTCCAGAACATATGAAGCAGGTCTCCATCGTACTGCTGGCAACACGTACATAAAGGGGATTCGGTTAAGCCTATTTTGGCAAGTTTTTGAGGAAAGTAATAAATATTATGTAAATTTTAAACTGCATAAGCCAGAGACTGTCCTGTAGAGAAAATTTGTGACAGTTTTTCCACAACAGATCCCAATCAAAGTTACTATCCGGGAAAAGAGAAGACCAATATGTCACGGGACTTAGAGTATTAGGATAACACCAGGTATAAAACATATTATAAATCTTAGAAACTGCTTGTGGAAAACCTGCAAACTGCCTTAATTCCAGTTGCAGGCTTAAATCAGTGACCGTGGAAGTGCCCATAACCTGAATCAGAAGATGACGTAATTGAAATACTTTAAAGATATTATTCCAGGGGATAAAAAATTTGTTCAGAATTTGTGGTGAGGACAGCCAGTCTCCATCATCTCCGATAAAGTACGAGACCTGGGCTTCTTTAATCTGTGGAAGCCAACTATCTAGAAGAAGTTTACCATTAATTAAAAATTTGGGATTACCTGTTATTCCCTGTACAGGGTCTGAGAGATTATCATATTTCAATAATGCACAGACTTGTTGGTGGACCTTGACAGAAGTTTCTATCATTGAACCACAAAGAGCCTTGGGAAGAGAACCAGGTTTGATATATAACAAAGCCGAAGAAGAAAGGCCATAAAACTTAATACATGCCAACTCAATCTTCAGCCATACGGGAACATAAGTAGTTGTTGTCTGGAGATCATCCATTGATGACCATCGCAAATATTTATTTAAATAACTGGCAAGGTGGTACAGCCTAATGTGAGGGAGTTGAAGACCTCCTTTTACCTTGGGGGCAGCTGGTTTATAAAATGCCATTCTGGATTTTTTGTTTGCCCAAATAAAATCAGTAATTATACTTTGGACTTTATTAAACCACTTAACAGGGAGCCAGATGTTTAACATATTGAGAGGATAAAAGAGGCGGGGAAAAACATTCATTTTTATTAGATTGATACAACCCCATAAAGAAATAGGGAGCATGGACCATCTTTTTAAATCCTGACTAATCATATGAACCAGCGAGTCCAGGTTAAGTTGTTGTGTAGAAACTGTACTTCTAGTAAGAAAATACTTAATAGAATCTGCCTTCCAGGAGAGACCAAAAGGAGCTATATCTCCTCTAAACACCTTGTGGTTAAGTGGAAAAAATGTAGTTTTTTTTCTAGATTCAACTAATAATTAGAAACCCGACTGAAACCCTCTATAATATGAAGCATGGCAGGAATGGAAGTGATTGGATCTATAAGTTGCAGCAAAAGATCTTCTGCATAGGCAGCGAGTTTAACCACCTGACCATAAAGAGGAATTCCCTGAACTAAGTGGGAGTCAGACAATTTATGGATAAGGGGTTCTAAGTAAATATTAAAGAGTAGCGGAGACAGTGTGCAACCTTGCCTCGTCCCTACATATAAAGGAAATTAATTGGATATCAACCCATTACAGGATATCCTGGCAGTAGAACGCTTGTAAAGCGAGCCAATCCAATTTATAAACTTAGTGGGAAAGCCGAACGCTCCTAAAACAGCCAGCAGATACTGCCAGAGAGAGATCAATACCACAGGGAAACTGGCGTCCCTGGATGCCGAGAACACATGGGACAGTGTGTGTAAATGGTCCATAGAGGATCTACCCTTCATGAACCCAACCTGTCCGGGACCTATTAAAAAGGGGAGAACCACATTCACCCGATCAGCCAGGATTTTTGAAAGGATTTTTATGTTATGATTTAGGAGTGAGATTGGCCTGTAATTTGGAATGCGATCGGGAGATTTATCAGGTTTAAGTATTAGAACAATTAAGGCTTCATCCAGATATGCGTCTGAAAATGAACGCAAGAGAATAGCCCATTACAAGGGAAGAAGAAGAGGTGGTATTAACTGATCGGCAAACACTTTATAAAAATTGGAAGAAAAGCTATCTGGGCCAGGAGTTTTATCAGAAGGAAGATTTGTAATGGTCTGTGCTACCTCTGCATGAGAAATTTCTTCTACTAGAGAAGCTTTCTGCGATACAAAAAGGGATGAAAGATGGGACTCTTCCACATACTGTCGTAATATATCATCCCATGGAGAATGTCTCATAGGACCATAAAGTTGTTTATAGTAGTTACAAAATTCTGCCAGGATATCCTGCGGGGAAGTTTTAAGGGAACTCTCAGTAACGAATACACTGAAGCAACTAGTCTAGACGATTCCTGCTGCTTAACTCGCAGGGCAAGCATACAACCTGCCTTTCCCCCCTGATCTGTGTAAACTGCTTTGGTTTTTAGTACTGCAAACTCTGCCTTCTCTCCAAGGAAGGTTAAATAAGAATCTTTTAGTTTAACCAACTCTACTCTGTCTTGTTCAGAAGAGGATGGGGTGAGTTTGGATTCTCTATCATGAATCTGTGAAAGAAGGGAAGCTATATGTGATTCTTTTTCTCTTTTCCTACCAGAAGATACACTAATCAGAATCCCCCACATAGATGCTTCGAATGCCCCCCACACCACATCCGGACCTATGATGGAGTTGAGAATATCAGAAATAAATTGAGTGATATGATTAGATAGATATTCAACCATTTTAGGATCCTTTAAAATTTGACTATTAAATTTCCATCTATTACCCTTTCCTGGGAGAGCTGGCAAGACAAGCAAACAGTTTACAACTGCATGATCAGATGGAGGCCCAGCACTTATAACAGAGTCCAGTACCCCTTGTATGAGTGAATGCGAAAGGAAAATATAATCAGTTCTGGAGGAGGTCCCATGTACCTGTGTTGTGAATGTATATTCTCTCTCAGTTGGGTGTAGCACTCGTCATATATCACAAAGGCCAGTGTGATCTATTAGTTCCCTGATCGCTCATTGGACCGGGGAAAGACCTTTATGCAAAAACCCACTTCTGTCTAAGAATGAACCAAAAACAATGTTTAGGTCCCCCCCAATAATAATAGGAATATCCAAAAATGGAACAAGAGCTTGCATAATTTGTAAAAAGAAACTCGGTGAGTCAATGTTAGGGCCATATATACTGCCCAATAAAATATCAAAGGTATGTATCTGACCCCTGACTAGAAGAAATCTACCATCAGGGTCTGAGATGACTTGAGTGTATTTAAAAGGCAGGGTTCTACTAATTAGGATCATGACACCTTTACTCTGGGTAGTACCCTCTGCCAAATATAGCTGGCCTACTTGTTGGCATCTAAAACCCATAGCTTCCCCATTTAACAAATGGGATTCTTGAATAAACATAATGTCTGCCTTTAGAAAATTAAGGTATTTTAATATTTTGTATTGTTTGGATTTATGTCTGGCCCCTTTCACATTCCAAGAAATCACATGTATTTGTCTTACCATATTAACTTAATATCCCTGTAAGAATAATTCGAAGAAACTTCGAACATACCGGGTACCATCCTGAATTTATATACTGTGCTATCCACCCCCTACCCTATCCCTTCTCTGATCCTAATAATCTTCAACAGAACCCACCTAATATAACATACAAAAAGTAACAAGTTATTCTGTTGCTTCCCATCCTTGCCTACCCCCTTACCAAACTACTACAGTATATGGTCAGGGCTTATTGTTGATGAAAACTGGTAGCTTTCTAAATCTTGTTGTAGGGCAGTTCAAAGGTCAAAAAAGTTGTCGTACTATCAATGTGACATCAGAACGATAGTACAACAGCTTTTAGCTTTGAACTGCCTTCTGATTGGCTCATGCCAACAAGCTCGACATAAACAAATACTGGAAACATGGCAGCGGCAGTTTAGTGAGCGGCAATTAGAGGACTCTGCCTGTTTTGACATGAGGAGCTACCATCGCTCCATGTCACAAAAGTGATTTTTTTATTTTAAAAAGTACTAATGGCGACACTGGAGGGAGCAGAAGCGGCGACAAGCGAAACAAGTGCCAGCGGGAGCAGGGAGAAGCAGGAGCGAGTGGCAGCAAGAGTGGGACAAATTTGAAGGGAGTGGGAGCGGGGAGATGCTCGAGTAAGAAACATGACGGTAAAACAAGCCAGCAACGGAAACAAAAAAATGTTCATCAACAATAAGCCCTAAGCCATATACTATATAAAACAGTGGATGGTCACCCATCCACAACTAAGGCTGTTTCCCTCTCGGAAGTTGATGGCATCAGAGAGAACTCTTGAGTTTCGCACTCGAGGTCTCGATGATGTCATCAACTCCCTCGAGGGAAACATAGCTTTGTTGTGGATGGGTAACCATCCACTATTCTATATATAGTACATGATGAATAATAAGCCGAGGCAGCCCTCTTTTGCCCCGCCAACCCATTTCTTTACTGAGACAAAACAAGCATACCCCTTAAGAGAACTGGTAACAATTCAACAAAGAATGGCTTCGAATACAGGAATTGTACATTAACCTGATACCAACAAAAGATAAGATAGAAGTAGCAGACAGATTCAGAAATGCAACTAACAGCGTTTATACTATTTAGTAAATATAAAGCAAATTAAAGCCCAGAAGGGCGGTACCCCCAATAACCCACAATTCTACCCTTTACTAACCCCATATGCAACCAGACCCATCCTCTTTTAATATTATTAAACACAGGGAAAACATGAATCAAAAATCTTTTCACTAACATGAATCCCAGTAATATAAAGCCTCAAACACCAAGGATAATTTTCACCAACTCCATCAAATGAAAGGTCCTAGATTAACTAGTCATGAAAAAAGGTACTGCATCATTAACATAACATTAGTATTTTCAGGTTTTCATTATACCCCTAACCAAATCAAATGTTATCTTCAAAGAACCAGGGATTATAACAGGCGTCCTACTATTCCATCAGCTGCAGTTCTACTGAAGTATGAAGATGAAAACGTGGTATTTGTCTCCCTCTTGTGACCTTGTCCACATATAACAATGAAAATTAGTTTCTACACCATTAGTAAGAATTACCCTTCTGAAGTAACTGAATGGAAATAAAAGATATTTCCACACTGACAGGTGTAAGAGTTACTATGGGGTTCAGTCTCCTCTCTTTCCTGAGTGAAGGACCAGAATTACCGGACAAGTGGAATCAGAAGCAAAGCAGGTAAAATACCTGTCCCTATACATAAGGCACTAATTGCAAAAACTGATGTCACTTTTCTCCTCAGGTAAATAAATCTGGAAGCACTGCTTTCAGGCCAGAAGACGCAGCATCTAAATCTTCATATGTAGCCCAGGACCCTGACAGACAGACTTGCAGCTGCGCAGGGAAACCCATTCTGAATTTAATACCTGCAGCTATCAATCTCGTAACCAGTGGGTGAAAGGCAGCTGTTCTCTGTCTAACTGCAAGTGGCAAATCCTGAGCCACCCTGATTTCATGTTCTCCATAAAAGCTCCTGGGTGTCATGAGGCCTTTGAAAAATGTTGTCTTTCCTGATAATTCAAAAAGCGTAACATAAAGGTACACGGAGGAGATCCCTGAGACGGTTTCCGACGAAGAGCACGATGAGTCCTTTCTATAATGTATCAGGGTCCAAATGGAGAGGGACCTGCTACTTTTTCAGTTAATTTCTGGGCAAACGGACAGGGTCAGAGCCTTCTTCCTCTTTGGGTAAGCCGATAATAGCGACATTGTTTCATCGGCTTCGCCCCTCCAGATCTTCAACTTTGCTGTCCAGTTTCATCAGCTTATGTCGCTACGTTCCGGAGATGTTAAACGGACTTCGTTATTGGAGGTTCTTTGTGCAAGACTGTCCAGAGCAGCTGAAATAGATCTAATCTCCCCTGCCATCTGCTGCATATCTTCTTTAAAAGGCTGAAATTCTGCCAGAGAGGTTCCATCTCTGAGGCAGTCATCATGGACATTGGTGTACGATGAGATGCTGAGGCCCACTGCTTTTTCGGGGCCTTTTCTGGGGTAGTCGGCGGTGTATGTTCTGGGGCCGATTTACACATCTCCGCCTCCATACAACTTCACTTAGTAGCAGTATCGGCTACTAGGTAGTATCTAAACTCTCCTTGTGTCACAATTTGGTTGAAAATCAGGCCAATATATGGATTTTCAAGAATGGGTGGCTGGAGCACCACAAAGAAGATACTACTCGGCACTCTGCATCACGTGACTCCTTGTATATTGAAAAATATATTCAAATAAGTAATCCTTTTTTTGATCTAATTTTAATCTGTCTTGTCAGTAGCTGTTCATCAGCCAGAACACGTGGAGGCTGATAAAGAAGAAGCCACTGGGCCATTGCAGACACCAGGGGATGTCCCTGCTGAATGTGCTGCAGTACAGGAAGGACAGCCTGGACCTGGTGTGAGATTATTGTGCTAATTATAGATTTATTTATTTGGTAAGCGGATAGGTGCATTAATCCAAAGGACCGTTTTCAGTCACAACCCGAGCCACAAACATGGCACACTAAGCAAGTACAGATACAGGTAGAACACAAAAGTAATACAGGCCTCAAACATGAGGGGCAGGAATTACAGTACATGGGGTCATTACATGAAGAAATTACATAAGATACAGGATGCCATAAAAGGTCAGCGTACAGGTCAAATACATAGTCAAAAAACACAGAGACCATACATAAGGTATTAAGTTATCAGATACAATAAATAAAGTGCAATTGCATTCAGGTACACTGTTTGTAAACAGGTCAGCGTCAGATAAGTACTCACAATTCAGTGCAACAATCCACCATAGAATAAGTGCAGGGAGTAGAAAATAGGGAAGCGACAACAGTAGCCACGCTGTGGGAGGGTAGAGGGCAGTAGAGGAAGGAGTGTCTCAAGAGAGGGTGTGACCCCACAGTAGGTGGGGGGAGGGAGGCGATGCCCAAGATTACCCGGGGGTACAGTGGCATTTAGCCTCAAACTGCAGCCAGTCTTCAAAATTGTTTCTGAAAGAGAAATGGGAGGTGGACAAGCGGAGCAATGTAGGGAGTCTGTTCCATAGGGAGGGGGCAGAGACGGAAAAAGCTTTACTGCCCATGGTAGAGGAGATTCTAGGGACTACCAGGGGGAGATGAATAATTCATGGAGGCTCCTCTAGATGACACTCTGCCCATGAGGAGAGATGAGTATGGGGACAGGTGGCTGCCTTTCAGAGCATTGTCGAATCATCCTGACAATGGGAGCCAGCCAAGTGACTGGTACAGCCACAATGATGGATAGAATGGAGAGCATGGAGGAAGAAGTGACAGATACTATTGTAGACTGAGTTCAGTCTGGAGCCCAGGGCTGACGACATGAGGAAATAGACATGAGAGCAGTAATAAATAAGGGGAGAAGGTTGCCTTGCACAATTGCTAGGCGCACCTCGGTAGACAGGAATTGTTTTAGACAGTAGGCAGTCCCTAGCTTCTGATTTACTCTGCACATGGAGTTATTAACATGCTCAGCAAATGTAAGGGAGGGGTCCAGGGTAATGCCTAAATATTTGAAACTGGGGACATTTTCGATGGGGGTCTACAGGAGTGAGTGCAAGGTGAGAGGAATTAGCCTTGGAGACCTAGGTAAGGAATGGTTTGGATCCAAGTAGCTTTGATTTTGTTTTGTTTTCATTTACCAACTGCCTGTTGGAAAGAAACCAATTGTAGGCAGCACCATAGTTAAGTGCAAGAGTGGAGGAGATGTTTGCAATTGGCTTGTTGCTATAGTAAAGAACAAGGTCTTCTGCGTAAAGGAGTGCCTCACAGGATAGACTCTCGGCCAGGAAAGCATTTATAAAAATGGAAAATAGTAGGGGGCCAAGGATGGAGCCTTGGGAGACCCCTATGGAGACTAGCAGGGCAGGGGAGGAGGTTGTACCAATTAAAACTGACTGGGACCTGCACTTAAAATAGCTTATAAACCATGCAGTTGTCTTGGAGGAGCAGCCGAGGTGGAGGAGAGCAGAGTGGAGGTGGGGGTGGTTGACAAGGTCAAAGGCCTTGATCAGAGCCACAAATACAGCACCTGTGGCCTTACCTGAGTCCACGTTTCTCAGAACATGGTTAGTGAAGTGGGCTAAGGCTGATGTGGTGTTGTGCAATGTGTCTGATGATCAACAAACTTAATTTCAGCTGTGAATAAAAGAGACATTTTTGTTGTTTGGATATAGCAGATGTCACACCTAACAAAGTGAATGAAGGTAAATATGTGCATTGTTTAAATATTTTTCCCTCATCATGTGAGTCAACTGGAGGAGTCTTGTAAGGCTGGCAGAGAGCAAGAGATATCTGAGGGATGTGGCACCCCCCCCATGACTGCCCTAAAAATTGGTTCCTGAACCGCAATTCAAAGAACATATTCATGAATTCAGAATGTTTATTTCTAGCACTGCATCTGTCTACATGGCATTTTCTGTGTTACAGGGCTTGTGTGAACTCTATACTTAAGTCCCCAAATGAATTTCCATGGATTGTGAAGCAGAAGCAGAAAAGTAAAAGTATGCTTCTGCACTGACCCGGCATATTGAAAAGTTTGGACCTGTATCATTATCAAACTGTTTCGAGTAATGTTGTAGAAAGTCATGGGTTCATATGTAACCCTGACACCATTATACTAAGGGCTACTACCCCTGCCTGCTTCCCTGACTGCAGGTTGATGGGCCTGTGTTCAAAACCAACGGTCACTGTGGTTTCCCTACCAACAGTATAACTACAATTATGGTGCCTCCACCCACAGTAATGATTTAGTGGGTCAGAACCTAAGCTGGTACAACCCTTTGGAAAGCTGTACCTACCCACAACCCTAGTTAGTGACCTTACACAATAAGTTTCACAAGCGTTGTACATGGCATTCAAAATACAATTATTGATGAGCACTAATAATATGCTTATGGACAGAGTCTTGACCTCTTGCATATACCCCGTGCCCCTGCAATGAAACAGTTTCAGTAATGACAGTATACCTTTTGGTTGTACCTTTTAAATGGCACAATGACTTGACACTGTGTAGTAATATGCTCGTAAGTAGAATTTAACATCAAACAACAAATCTGGGGCCAGATATTCAAAACTTTGCATCTGGCACAAATCCGTTGTGTTGGAATAGCACTGTATTTGTGCCAGGCTGCAATATTCAAAAGCCCTTTTAGTGCTGGTGCTGTGTGATAGCACTGATGCTAAAAGTTAATGTGTGCAGGGAAAGGAAGTAGGGGAGTGGCCATGAATGCTGGTGCACCGGCATATTTAAAAGATTAGCACCATGCTACAGGTTTTTGCGACACCTGTAGCATGGTGCTCAATACTGTCTGCAAAAAGCATGCAGTAATGTGATGGTGTTACTCAAAGTAATGCGAAGTGTAACTTCGATACACTTCAAATTACTTCCATGTTAACCCCTGGTAGTCTAGTGGCCCCCCACCCCCCCATCAAGATCCCCAATCACCCCATAGCTTCATAAATGAATCCATTTCCCTTGTAGTCTAGTGGCCCCCATCATGATCCCCGACCATGTATGAATTCAATACAGCTCTTCCCTGGTAGTCCAATTGCCCACCCGGCAGTGCCCACCCACCGCACTTCCCCCACACTATCCACAAATGGAGCTAGCAACTGGCTCAACCCATGGCTCACCTCCACGGCCAGCCGCTGACTGAGTGTTGAATGTGCATACCGTAGTGAGTAATGAATGAGCACAACCATGGATTGCCTGAGTAGGCTCATTTGCATAGTATCTTTGAATATAGCAAACCTTCACCCCGGGCTAACCTGTTTGCACCAGGCTAATGTGTTAGCGCTGTGCAATCGGGTTAGCTTCAGGCAAACCTCTCAATTGCATAGCACAGTTCTGCAGTGTGTGATCTGCATCGTTGTTTGCAGTTGTTGTACACCACTTCATTGCTTTCACACACATTGACTGCCAACTTCAACGCTGCTTCACTCCACCTCTGTGTCCACTGAGCTCCTGTTGCATTTTGCACTTCCTTGTCACTATATTCAGAGCTGTCTTATTTCCCAGGCTATTTTAGCACTGCACACCCAGCCCTATTTGAACTGCTTGCTTTGCATACTATATTCAGCAGGTTTAGCCCCGGGGCTATTCCTTTGAATATAGCTTGCTACTGGTTCAGGGCTAATTTATCATGTCATGCAGTGCTAATTTAGCCCTGGGGCTAGGTTTTGAATATCTGGCCCCTGGTTTATTAAGGAGGCTTGAACAAGGAAGAGGCGAGAATTTAGTTAAATGATTAGACCTTCTGGTTCTATAGAAGTAAGCAAACAAATCATTTGACACTGTTTTAGACAGTCTCACAGCTGTTGGGTACCCAGAGTGGAATTTGGTGTTGGCCTGGAGCATTGCCTCGGGTATGCTGGCGTCGCAGCTGGTAGGGGCCCTTAAATAAAAAGGAACTTGTTCGGTTAGGCTTAAACAATAAATTATTTGTAATCCATGGCTGGATGGCCGACAGTCACAGTTAAGCATAAACTTAAATTCAAAAAGCAATCAGGTGACACAAAGTACTGCGATTTCAGTTGCAGGGTTAAAACCCTGAGGTTACTCACGGTACCATGACCGATGGAACTGGTGGCAGTAGTTCTCTGGATTCCTTCTGGCCAGACTGGAACATGGGGACTGGGACTGACATGACTCACCTCTACTTCATGGCCTTGCCCACAAGGTGGCCACAACCTTTGATTCTTCTCTGCAGGGGCTAGTCTTTAGCCAGGATTGCTGATGAAAGGCAGCAACAGTCTCTGGGGCCCTCTGTGATGTAGGCCCAGCACACACAGTTTGGTCTCTGGCGCAGTTCAATTGGCATACACACAGTTCTGCAATTTTGTTACTGGAAGTCCTTACAGTAAAGGCAGAAAATAACTCACTCAGGTCTCGCCCTCTTGGTGAGTGGCAGGAGACAATTTCAGAATTAGCCAGCTCCACTTTTCAGAGGCGTCCCGGGAGCAATCTCCTCACAGGAATCTTTCCCACGTTGAGTCAGATCAGCAACAGATATTTTCTTTTGGAAACAGTGCTCCCTTGTTCAGCATCAGTGGCTTGAAATGTCTCTTTCTGCTTTGAGGCAGTCCCAGATCCAACAACCCCTTCAGGATTCACAATCTCGCACAGGGAGGAGAGACAGGCCTTTTCCCTGTGAGTTACAACTAAGCCACACAGGCCAGTAGCGGAGCTGGGGGGGGGCTGGGGGCACGGCCGCCCCTCCTGGCTGCCCCAGTATGAGTAGTGGTGCCCCACCATAATCTTTAGTCACTGTTTAGTGCCCATTGTGGAGCCCACAATTGACTAAATGCCCCCCCAGCTCCCAAATGCTCCCAAACCTGGCTCTGCCACTGACACAGGCTCCCACCTCTGTGAAAGCTCAAGCTGATCTGCTCTCTCTGCTCTTAGGCAGTCTAGCATGCTTTCAAGTCTTGCAGGGAGGCAAAACAGGCTTTTCCCCCGAACTTCTCTCAGCCCACACACACACAGACTCCTTCCTTCTCAGTGGCTCAAGCTGAACTCCCTTCTGTTCAAAACAGTCCCAACTGAAGACCAGGATTTCTGTATTCCAGTTGGCTGCCTTTACTGTCAGTCATAGTCTGAGAACTCTCATTGGTTGATTTAGGCGCTAACAAGAAAGTTCACAGTTTTTCTCACAAGTCACTATAATTAGGTCCCCTTGAGGACCCCTTAGTTCCGATGGTCCAACCACTGAGTCGTGAACCAAACAGGGAGACTCCCATAGTGGAGGAATAAATATTCAGTATAAACAGCTTATTTATACAATAACAAGAAGGATTTAGAGATAAACATTTACTGAGCACTGAAGGACTCCCTCAGCGCTGTTGAGTGACTGTTGAATGGAATTAATCAGGGTTGCGGCTGGCTGGTTATGAGCCTTGATTTACTCTGAACTAGCCCGGGCTATGTACACTATGCACAAGCTGGACTTCTTAAAAAGACAGTGTGGCAGGATGACTCTACACACTCACGCAGGACAGCATTGCACCATTACTGTACATGGATTTACCTTTCATTACTGGACATCAACCAGGCAGTGGGCATTACTGAATCCCAGGGAAACACTCAAGATGAGCCCCTCAATTTGTCAGGGAGATCCTGTCAAACCAACCTGATCAGCTTCTTTGACTGGGTAATGAAGGCACAGACAAAGGCCAGGTGGCTGATACTTTGTACTTGGATTTCAGGAAGGCCTTCAACTCATAACCACACAAGAGATTGATCTGGAAGTTAGGGGTTCTATAGGTTGGAAATAAATTAACTAGGTGCATGGCAAATTAGCTTAGGGATAGGATCCAAAGAAGGATGGTGGAGTGGAGCTCTCAGGCGCTAGAGATGTAATCAGTGGGGTCCTGCAGGAGTCAATGTTCAGCCCAATATTATTCAATGTGTTCCTTAATGACACTGGAGATGGCATTAAAGGGAAAATCTGCCTCTTAGTGGATGATATGAAGCTCTGTGGGAGGGTAGACATGGAAGAAGGAGTGCAGGACCTAAAGGAGGACCTAGTGAAGCTGGGGAGGTGGCCTGGCACATGGCAACTGGGGTTCAATGCTAAGACGTGCAAGATCATGCACATAGAACAACCCAAAGGTCAAATACAGTCAGGGGGTCAAGGTCACTGTATGGAAAGAGAAAAAGGACTAGGGGAGAGCAACTACACAAAGTGGGTTATGCAACATGGAAAGGCCACAGCCAAGGCCAACAGAATGCTGGGATACATTGCTAGAGGATTCACAAGCAGAAGGAAGGAGGCTATCCTGCTGCTGTACAGATCCCTGGTGCAACCAAATCTGTAGTATGGTGTGCAGTACTGGACTCCCTAGATGTCAGCTAGTTTAAGGCAGTGCAGAGGAGGGCAACAAAGATGGTTCAGGGACAGCATGCAAGGGTATATGAGGGCAGGCTGCAAGAACTCAATATGTACTCGCTCTTCCTCAAACGGAGGGTTTCATTTTCAGTAGCGGAAATACTGTAACAGCGCCAGTTCTTGTAAGCACTTTAAAATAAATAAAACCAACCTCCTAAAGAAGTTCCACAGCCTCCCTGGCAAAGTTCAAGTATAATCCTATTACCAATGTTTTCTCACTTTTGATATTAAAAACAGACGCAGTTACTATCCCGTCAAATACTAGGAACTGCCAGGGGTGGGAGAATTGATGATCCGGTGATTACATAAAATAAATTATGGGATGGCATAATTACTTGAATTTAATACACACTCTCAGTGTGTGGTGCTTGATAAATCCTAAGAGTGAATTTATGTAGCATCACACACCTCGGGTGTGTATTACATTCTCATAATGTACATCATCATTACTCGTTATGTAGATCTGATTCTGTGGGTGTGCATGCTGATCAATACGGCTGTGTACAGAAATGTAAAAAATACAGTCTTTTCCCCATTGTGTCTGTAATGTCCTATTCTTATCGTAGATTGCAACTATTTCTATCCTTCGTTCTTCTGCTTTAAATCATTAAGCTTTTGCTGCTTGTTCACTTGATAACTGTCAGTTTTTTCTTTATTTCTATCTATTTTTGATTTCATAAATGTATGTACTATCAGTTTTTTTTAAACTCCTGTGGTCTTCCTTATAGATAGATACATATACACTGATAGCAGAAAAAGGCTCTTGGCCAATCCAGTCTTCCTACCCTACCCATTCCGTTTTGCCCCAATGACAGTTCTTCACCTTTTTACTGTCCCCTTTTTGTAACCAAACCAACCTACCTGTCCCATTCCTACTTGAAGCTGATGATTTGACTTGTCCTGTAGCTTATTCCACTTAGTCACCACCCTTTCTGTGAAGAAGTGCTTCCAGATGTCCTTTTCAAATCTCCCCCCTGCCAGCTTTAGTGAGTTCCCTTTTGTCCCTGTGTTTGAACTCAAGGAGATTAGTTCCTTGGCATCTCCTCTATTTATCCTAAATAAGTACTTATATGTCTCAGTCATGTTACCCCTTTCCCTCCATTTCTCCACAGGGTACATGTTTAAGTTCTGCTGCCTCTCCTCATATGTCAAATCCCCAAGGCCATGTACCACCTTAGCTGCTTTGTGCTGTACTGCCTTCCAGCTCATTGCAGTTTTTCTTTAAGCGTGGGCCCCTGTACCTTGTGCAGTATTCCAGGAATGGCTGAATCAGTGACCTGTACAGAGGGAGAATCACTTCCAGCCTTCTACTATTTACCCCCTTCCTCTGCATCCCAGCATTCTGTTTGCATTGCTTACTGCCTTGATGCAGTGTGCAGATGCTTTCAGCATCTCCAATACCATGACAGCAGAAAGAATTGCACTGTGGATAGTGGTGGTCTTGGGCAGACAAAGTGAAGGCAACAGAGAAGAAAGTCCAAGCAGAAGCACTTAGCTCAGGTATAAAAATCCAACACTGTTAGCAAGTTGAGATGTTTGAGGATTTATTAATGTGAAAAAAGTGCAAACTCACTCTCACCAGGACAACAGGGTGGTGGACAGATCACCGTTTTGCACAGCCTTATGTGCAAGGTGTCAAGGTGTCTGCCTCCTACAAGCAAACATCTTAAATATCACGGTGCAATGTCAAAGGTGCAAAGTGTAAAGGTTAAAAACAGGTAGACATATGGGCATTAAATTGATTACAAAAAATCTTAAGATGTTAAAGTAGCCCACAAATAAATTCCTGGAATCACTGTAACCAGTACATATTAGAATTAAGAACAGATACTACTATGCAGATAAATATAAGATATTAAATATTTAAATACTGATATGTCTCATAAATGAAGTCGGGAAGGGGGTGTGGTGGGGGAAGTGTGAGGATAAGGGGAGGGACAGGAGGGTGCGAGTGGGAAAACAGGAAAGGACGACAAAACAAACAAAGTGGTGATGATGTGGAGGGGAATGGAACTGAGGGAAGGAGAAAAGGTGTGAAAGGCAATGTGAGAAAACATACGACAGAGTTAGTATAAACAGCAATCATTTAGACAGCAATGATATAAATAGACGCACAAGAGAGTCAACTAATAACAATGACACTGGCAGACAGATTCATGCCTGAATTTCAAATCATAAAGGCAGCCATCTCCATTCTGTCATTGAGTCCTGTGTAATGGAGTGTTTTGTGTTGGCTCATCCAATAGAACTCCCATTTCACAAGTAAATTGTTCAAGTTTCCCCCTCCTCTGGCCAATATGGGCACATTTGATGCCAACACATTTTAACTCATGTTCTTCCTTGTGCAATCTGTGTCATTTAATATGGGTAACAAGTGCATTACTATCAGTTTCATGGTCAATGTCCGTTAACTGCTTGCCAATGTGTCTCTTTTATGCACAAATTGTTTTACCCACATAAAAAACATTACACTTACAAATAGCCATCTACACAGCTGAAGTAGTACTACAGTTAATGAAACTATTAATGAAGTACTCACAAGCCTGAACTGGATTTCTGAAAATGTTTGTTTTATGCACCACTCTGCAGAAACTGTAGTTTCCACATTGGAAATAACATTTTGGGGGGTTGGGGAAACCAATGTCTGGGCAAGGGGGTGGGCTGGAAACTGTGTACTACTCAGTTGCTGATATTAGCTGCTCAGTGATAAACTATTCTCTGAGGTGACTCTATATATTTAGTTAAGGTTGGTTCTGACTGTAGCACATGCTAGTTCTTTACTAAAATCCATTGGTCATAGGCCAGTCCTCTTCAATATCTTCATCAGTGACATTGCAGATGGACTGGAGGGTAAGGTTTGTCTGTTTGCAGATGACGCCAAGATCTGCAACAGAGTAGATGATCCAGATGGGGTGGTTAGAATGAGAAGAGATCTGGATAAACTGGCAAAATGGTCAGAAAAGTGACAACTGGGGTTTAACACAAAGAAATGCAAGATCATGCACATTGGGAAGAGAAACCCTGAAGCTACCTATAGGTTGGGAGGGGAATTGTTGGCAATCACAAGGAAAGAAAGAGTATTGGGCATCATCATCACAGATTACCTAAAATCATCCAAGCAGACCACTAAAGCAGTAGGTAAGGCTAGAGGGATGTTGGGTGTATTAGTAGGGGTATCACAAGTGGTAAGAAGGAGGTAATAATCCTTCTTTAAAAGTCACTGGTTAGGCCCCATCTGGAGTACTGCATGCAGCACTGGAGGCCGCACCTGCACAAGGACATTAACAAAATGGAGGCAGTCCAGAGAAGGCAACCAAAATGGTGCAGGGACTGCATCAGAAAACATATGAGGACAGATTAACGGAGCTCAGTATGTATACCCTAGAGCAAAGGAGGGAGAGAGGTGATATGATCAAACATTCAACATCTTAGGGCATTAACAAGGTGAAAGAGTATAACATGTTTCAATATAAGAAAAATAGCAGGACAAGAGGACACAGCATGAGATTAGAGGGAAGCCAATTAAGGGGTAATGTGAGGAAGTTTTTTTTTACAGAAAGGGTGGTGAATGCATGGAATGCCCTACCTCAGGAAGTGGTGGATACGAATACAGTGCAGGGCTTCAAACAGGCATGAGATAGGCATAAGGGAGCAGTACAGATCAGTATGAATAAATATGACATTGACAGAGTAAAGGCCTATGGTACATTCACAAGGTAGAAAAAATGGGCAGACTGGATGGGCCTTGCAGTCCTTATGTGCCGTCAACTTCCATGTTTCTATAGGTGCCAGAAAAGGTGGGGGGAGCCACTAAGGCCATGGTCCTACCACTTTCGTAAGTGGCCCTATCAGGTTTTGCAAACATGATAATGTATTTAATAGGGGGAGAATTTACCCCTTACATCTTTGGCCCTACCACTTTTCAAATCATTCCGGCATCAATGCTCATTGGTTATACTTGGAATGTAAATAAAAGGTGCTAACATAGTTCAAACGATCTCTGGGATTACCATCCTGTGCTGTACTGTGATACTCCAACAGTTTATCCCTTGTTCTATGTTGCGTTTTTTTTATTTAGCATTTGCAAAGATATTATCTGAACAGCCCCTGGCCTTAAAGTGGTTGGTCAACTCCTGTTCCCCTTTTATTAGCTTTATGTCTTCACTGCACTTACATTTGATTCAATAGAACTGGCCAAGGGGCACATTGTCTAATAAACAATATGTATGGCAACTACTGCAATAGTGAGCTGCAGTCCATTTTTAATGCAAAAAGTCCATACTGACGCCATTAGTAGAATTTTTAGTTATCATAAGATAAATTCAATGTTGATGTGACTGTACTTAAGGGAGAAATGTAAATTGGAGCTACTTGCTTCCAGATACCGTTTGAAACAGTGCAATTCATCTAAACTGCTGTTCCACACAAAAAAAAGAGATAATCGGTGTAACATCAATAGAGGTCTATTTTTGTGTGGATGGGGCTGGTTAAGGTATCCTGAATAGTAACTCATTCCCATACCCATATAAAAATACTTGCATAATAAGGGGCCAGGGCCACCCCTATTGCCATGCCCTTAGTTTGCACATACTGTATTTTAGTGCTTTCCCAGAAAAACTAAATTGTTACAAATCAGAACTAATTCAAATACATACAGTAAAAAAAAAAACAATAAATCCTACTGAGTAGCGATCCGACTCCATTAAATTAAGTGTCATGGAATGAAATCCCTCCTCGTGGAGGATGTAGGCATACAAAGCCTCCTCATCCATGGTCATCAAGAGGGAGTCAGGTTCTAAATGCACGTCCTTCAAGATACGTAGCATTTGTGTTGTGTCCTATAGATAAGCAGAAAATTTGCTACATATATTCTTGATGTGTTCATCTACAAACTAGTGACCTTAAGCACACCACACAGTGCAACAAAGCAGCAGCAAAGGCAAGCAAGATGCTGGGATGCATATCTAGGAGGATCAGTAGTAGAAGAGAGGAGGTTATACTGCCCTTGTACAGGTCACTGGTAAGACTGCATCTAGAGTATGGAGTTCAGTACTGGTGCCCACACCACAACAAGGACATTAACCTGCTGGAGAAGGTCCAGAGGAGAGCTACAAAGATGATAGTAGGTCAGCAGGGTAAGGCATATGAGGAGAGGTTGAGGTCACTGAACATGTACTCCCTGGAAGACAGGAGAGAGAGTGGGGACATGATTGGGACCTTCAAATACTTGAACGTGATAAATAAGGCTGATAAGGAGAATCTCTTTAAGTGATTGGCAACCATAACACAAGGGGGCAGAATCTTAAGCTGGAAGGTGGGAGGTCAGGAAGCATTTCTTCACAGAGAGCGTGGTGGACACTTGGAATACGTTGCTGGAAGAGGATATCTCATTGATGACAGTGGGCAGCTTTAAGAGAGGCTGAAATAAACATAGGGGGAGGTAAGGTTCATAGGTAGGGAGGATGGGAGGAGTGGGGAGAGAAGGCAGGGACATTAGCTCAAGCTGTATACCCTGCAATACGAGCAGACTTGATAGACCAAATGGCCTTCTTCTGCTGGCTTCCTCATAAGTTCGTATGATGACAGGTTCCCCTCAGACTCCCAATACTGGCCATGATGGGCTAGACTGGAAGGGTTCTGTAAGGACTTATGCATTTTTGGAACCAGGTATAATATCAGAGAAACTGGATGAGTCACTGTTAAATAATCCAATGTCCTTTTGGTTATAATGTGACCCACGTAGGCTTGTTGCAAAATATTGTCAATCCTTATTTTATAGGATGTAGTGGGATTTGAGCATAAGGACTGAAAGTAGTCATGGTTACTCAGTTGCCTACTGGCTTCTGCAGTGTAATCTGTTGTGTTTAAGACAACTTTAAGCCCCCCTTATTTGTAGCTTTCACTGCAGTTTCTTGATTGGTACATAGGGACCATATGGCTTGCATTTCATCTTGATGCACTTCATATATCGAGGTTGTATAGGATCTTTTAATAATTGCTCAGTATCATAGAGGCACATATGTTCAAACACCTGACCTATCAGGTTCAGGTGGGAAAAAACATGGATTTTTTTGATAACTGATTTATATCATATGAACATACAAAGAACACCAGCAGATACAGAGCTGATGGTCTATCTAGTCAGCTAGAGTGTACAACTAGCAGTCTGTTACACTGCAGCTGCTCCCCCCTCTCCTACCTGCATATCCAATTTCAAGCCCATACTAGCTGTTACCCCTCCCACCAGTGCCTCACTGGTGACCTTCCCCCTGACTTTGTCCCATCCCCTCTTAAAACAGCCCACATCTTCAAGGATACCACCTCCTCAGGCAATGTGTTCCACCCTGTTAGCACTCTCTCCATGAAATAGTGCTTTCTCATTTCCCTTCTGAATCTACTGCTCTCCAACCTTAGATTGTGCCCCTTAGTGTCCCTCCCTCTCCTTAATCTTAAAATTCCCTCTGTACCATCTTTATTAGTGCCTTTCATATATTTGAGGGTTCCTATCATGCCCCTCTATCCCTCTGTTCCTCCAGGGAGTACATGTTGAGCTCCATCAGTCTCTCCTCATAGGGTTTGTCCTCCATACCAAGGATCATCCTGGTTGCTCTGCCTCAACCTTTAACATCTTTCTTTAAGTAGGGGCACCAGAACTGCAGGCAGTACCCCAGGTGCAGCCTCTTCAATGACCTGTACAGTGGCAGGATGACCTCCCCTCTCCTGGACATGATTCCTCTGGCAGTACACGCCAGCATCTTGTTAGCCTTAGCTGCTGCTTTTTTGCACTGCACTGAATGGTTCATTTGCCATGTTATTATCACCCCAAGATCTTTTTCCTCCTCCATAGGAGATAACTATACCCCCACCCAGACAGTAATGATTCCTTGGGTTTCTTGCTCCCAAGTGCATGACTTTGCACTTCTTTGCATTGAGCCCCAGCTGCCATGTTTCTGACCAGTGCTCGAGTTTAGCCAGATCATTCTGTAGCCCCTGCCACCCCTCTGTGTCATCCACCACTGCACCTAACTTTGTGTCATCTGCAAAAAAGCTGATCTTATTCTTAATCCCATGTGAGATGTCCAGAATGAAAATGCCAAACAACACTGGAACCAATACAGAGCCCTGTGGTACCCCCCCACTGGTTATGGCTCTTGAGATGAGAGTTCCCCCTTATGACTACCCTCTGCTTCCTATCATTCAGACAGTTCCTGATCCACTCCACCATTGTCTCCTCTTCTCCTGGTATCTCAACTTGCTAATCAGTCTCCCATGTGGCACTGAATCAAAGGCCTTGCTGAAGTCTAGATATAAGATATCTACAGCTTGGCCCCTGTCGAGCACCCTAGTCACCCAGTCATAAAGGTTCACCAGGCTGGTTTGACAAGATCTTTCTGAGACAAACCCATGCGGTCTGTTGTCCTGGAGGCCATTCACCTCCAGAAAGGTTACTAGCCTTTCCTTAAAGATAGTCTCCATCAGCTTCCCCACAATAGATGTAATGTTGACTGGTCTATAGTTCATAGTTGGATACGAGTACTATGGACAATTTGTCCTTAATGAACTCACCACCTACTGTTTCTATAAGTGGAACATACATTTTTTGTCACCCATGTGATGATCTAATCTGTATTTGAATGTATTAATATTATTACTTTCCACTATTTGTTTCAGCAATGTAGTCCAACTTTTAATGATCCTTTGTGTGAAAAAAATCACGTTTCTTGGTTAAATTGGTTTCTCCTTTTAGTCTATAGTCATGGGACCTAGTTTTCTTATTTTGTTCCTGACTTCTATGAACTCCAACACATTTCATCAAACATTGATCTTTGGTTGCCCTAAAGATTAAACAAAGATTACCTCGTAATTGTCTATACTCAGTGGAGTATAGCCAGAGTTTGTTTAGTCTGTCATTATATGTGAAATGTTGTAACCCCTGTATTGTTTTTTGTTAGTTTTCGTTGTACACCCTCTTTTACTTTTTTGCTTTTTAACAACATTTGCTGCAGAAAACTGGGAACAATATTCCAAATGTGGTCGCACTAAACTAGTGTAAAGTGGGAGAATTATTTTTTGATCTTTACTTCTTATGTTGAACAGAATACAGCCTAATATTCTTTGACATTTTTAACAGTTTTTTTTGGTATGCACATCTGTGGATAGTTTATTTGTTGTTATTATTCCTAGGTTCCTTTCTTCTGTAGTGGTCTCTAATACCTAGTTGTCCAATCTGTATGTAAAATTGGGATTCTTAGCACCAAAGTGCATCACCTTACACTTAGATATATTAAACAATATATATATATTTTTTTGTCCATACTGATAATTTATCTAAATTATCCTGGAGTTTTTGTCCCTCTAACTGATTTTGTACCAGACCCCCTAATTTACACTCATCCGCGTACTTACTTGACCACATATTATCTGATGTCTGAAGTGTAGTAACTAAGATATTAAATAATGTGGGCCCCAGGACAGAGCCCTGGGGCATCCCACTTGTCACATCTCCTCACTCAGACTGAAAACCCTTTACTGTCACTTTTTGCTTCCTATTTTCTATCCATGATGTTATCCAATCCACTATATCAGGTTCTAGCATGATTTTGTAAAGTTGTTCAATTAATGTTTTATGAGATACTTTGTCAAAAGCTTTAGCAAAGTCCAAATATATTACATCCACTGGTACCTCTTTCTCCAAGGCTGCACTCATTGGTTCAAAGAAAGATATTAAATTGGTGAGGCATGATCTTCCATTGGTAAACCTCTGTTGAGAACTGTCTATTATCTGTTCATTTGCCAAGTGGTTTAATATTCTTTGTTGTATGACTCTTTCCAGTATTTTTCCTAGAACTGAGGTTAGACTTACAGGCCTATAGTTTTTTGATTCTAATCTTGAGCCTGACTGATGTATTGGTGTTATAAAAACTTGTCCCAATTCAGGTATTGTTTTCCCATTTTTTAGAAATAGATTATAAAGATAAGTTAAACAGTCCAACCAGTTCATTTATTAACTCTTGCAATAGTCTAGGGGTTATACCATCCAGGCCTGCTGAGCTAATGGAGTTTAGTCCCTTAATAATTATACTGATTTCCTTTTCTGTCATTGGAATATTTTTTTTTTTTTTAAGTTCAATAAGGGTTTGTGTATTCCTTCGTTGGGTTTGTGTACACTCAGGAAATATGTGTTTAATTCTGAAGCTATATCCACGTCTTCCATAAGTGTTCCATTTTGTGTTACAATTTTATTTTATTTTATTTATTTAGCTTTTGTTGACCGGGTAAGTGCACTAGACAAATCCTGCCTATTTTCAGGCACGACCCGGGGGAGGGGATACAGATGAATGCCAACTGACCTTGAAACACATTAAACTGTTGGTGGTATTTTTTTTTTTTTTAGTGAATGAGGGTAATTTGGTCAGGACACTGGGGAAGTTCCCCTATTCTTTTTCGATAAATGCCATGGGATCTTTAACATCCACCTGAACTACCACCAATCCAGGCAGATGGGACCTTGGTTTAACGTCTCATCTGAAAGATGGCACCTCAGAAGTGCAGCACCCCTCTCATGCTGCACTACAGTGTCAGTACTGGGATATTAACCCAAGTGCCAGATGTGGGAACTGAATGTGCTACCTACTGAGCCTACTGAGCCACAATTGGACCTATCCTCTTTTGATTGCCTCTTAATGTTCCTATACAATTATAAAACTGTTTCTTATTGTTTTTAACTTTAATTAAGTTTATTTCCAAGTTTCTTTTAGATTTTCTAATATAATTTTTTAGTTGCTTGTTAATTGTTTCAGTTTCATGCCTAAAGTGCTTGATAGATTTTTTTAAACTTATATAGAAACACAGAAGTTGACGGCAGATAAGGACTGCAAGACCCATCCAGTCTGCCCATATCTTTTTCTACCTTATAAATGTGCCATTGGCCTTTGCTCTGTCAATGGCCTGTCTGCTCATACTCATCTGTATTGCTACCTTATGCCTATCCCATGCCCGTTTGAAGCCCTTTACTGTATTCATATACACCATGTCCTGAGGTAGGCCATTCCATGCATCCACCACCCTTTCTGTGAAAAAGAATTTCCTTACATTACCCCTTAATCAGCCTCCCTCTAATCTCATGCTGTGTCCTCTTGTCCTGCTATTTTTATTATATTGAAACATTAGACTCATTCACCTTGTTAATGCCCTTAAGGTGTTTGAATGTTTCAATCATATCACCTCTCTCCCTCCTTTGCTCTAGGGTACACATATTGAGCTCCGTTAATCCATCCTCATATGTTTTCTGATGCAGTCCCTGCACCATTTTGGTTGCCCTTCTCTGGACTGCCTCAATTTGGTTAATGTCCTTGTGAAGATGTGGCCTCCAGTACTGCATGCAGTACTCCATATGAGGCCTAACCAGTGTCTTGTAATGAGGGATTATTACCTCCCTCTTTCAACTTGTGATACCTCTACTAATAACATAGAAACATAGAATTTGACGGCAGATAAGGACCACTTGGCACACCCAATCTGCCCATTTCCTTACCTACTGGATAAGCTGCAGATCCTAGTTAACCAGCAGCCTACTTCTTCCTACCCCCACCCCCTAGAATGGCCTTATGACTGTCCCATGCATGCTTGAATTCCACCACTGTTTTGACTCCACAACCTCCTCTGAAGGCCGTTCCATGCATCCACAACCCTCTGTGAAAAATACTCCTTAAATTACCTCTGAGCCGCCTCTATCTTCAAATTGTGCCCCTTGTTCTTGCACACCTCTTTTTGAAAGATGCTACCTCTTGGACTTTGTTGATTCCTTGAGGTACTTGAACGCTTTATCATGTCCCCCTCTCCTCCTTTCCTCGAGGCTATACATATTAAGCTCCTTAGTCTCTCTTCATATGTCTTCCAGTGCAGACCCTGCACCATTTTAGTTGCCTCCTCTGACAGCTTCCATCCTGTCTATGTATTTGCGGAGATTGGGTCTCCAGATCTGCATGCAGTACTCCAGATGGGGTCTCACCAGCTGTCTGTACAGAGGATAATAACTTCCTGTTTTCTACTGGTGATGCCTCCCATGTGCATCCCAGTATCCCCAGTCCTTCTTGCTGCCCTCTCACATTGCTTGCCCACCTTTAGGTCATCTGATATGACTACCCCAGGTCCCTTTCCATTTTTGTTGTTGTTAGTGCCCTCATTGTGTACTCTTCCCTGGGTTTTGTTTCTCAGGTGCATTACCTTGCATTTCTTAGCATTGAATCTAAGCTGCCATACATTTGACCATTCCTCTAACCTTGCCAAGTCCTTTTTCATCCTTTCCACCCCCACCCTGTATCAACACTGTTGCAGATCTTTGTGTCATCTGCAAAGAGACATATTTTTCCTTCCAGTCCCTCTGCAATGTCACTTATAAAGACATTGAAGAGGACCGGTCCAATACTGAACCCTGGGTACCCCACTAGTAACCCCCTTTCTTCTGAGTGGACTCCATTTACTATTACCTCTGTGTCTATTCTCCAGCCAATTCTTTACCCAGGCTGTCATCTTGGGACCCACCCAAGGCTGGCTAACTTGTATAACAATCTTTGTGTGGGACTGTGTCAAATGCCTTGCTAAAGTCTAGGTAGGCCATGTCCACAGCCCTCCCTGATCTACTACTTTGGTCACCCAGTCAAAGAAATCTATCAGATCTCATCTGGCATGACCTTCCCACTGTGAATCCATGCTGCCTAGGGTCCTGTGCCCTCTGGCCTCTAGATACTCAACAATTCTTTCCTTCAGAAGTGATTCCATCATTTTCCCTATCACTGAGGTGAAACTAACAGGTCTGTAGTTTCCTGCTTCTGCCTTGCTCCCACTTTTGTGAAGGGGAATCACATCTGCCCTCCTCCAGTCCTCGGGTATCACCCCATCCTCCCATGATTTGTTAAAGAGGGTAGTCAGTGGTGTCACTAGTTCTACTAGTAATACACTCTAACATCCCCCTAGCCTTACCTACTGCTTTAGTGGTCTGCTTGGATGATTTCAAGTCATTGGTGATGATGATGCCCAAGTCTCTTTCTTCCCTTGTGACTGCTAGCAACTCCACTCCCAGCCTATAGGTGGCTTCAGGGTTTCTCTTCCCTATGTGCATGATCTTGCACTGCTTTGCATTAAACCCCAGTTGCCACTCTTCCGACCATTTTGCCAGTTTATCCAGATCTCTTCTCATTCTGCCCACTCCATCTGGATCATCTACTCTATTGCAGATCTTGGTGTCATCTGCAAACAAACAAACCTTACCCTCCAGTCCATCTGCAATGTCACTGATGAAGATATTAAAGAGGACTGGCCCCAGGACTGATCCCTGAGGTACCCCACTTGTGACTTGCATCTCTTCTGACTGTATACCATTTACCACCACTCTCTCTTTTCTGCCCATCAACCAGTTTGCCACCTAGTTGACTGACTTATGACCCACCCTGAGCCTAACCAGCTTATTTATCAATCTTCTATGTGGAACAGTATCAAAAGCTTTGCTGAAGTCAAGGTAGGCAACATCAACTGCTCCACCTTGGTCCACCACTCTGGTTACCTAGTCAAAGAAATCTATGAGATTAGTTTGACAGGACTTTCCTTTGTAAACCCATGCTGTCTTGGATCCTGTGCCCTATGGATTCCAGGTGTTGCACTATCCTTTCCTTAAGGAGTGCCTCCATAATCTTGTCCACTACTGGGGTAAGACTGACTGGTCTGTAGTTCCCTGCCTCCTCCCTGCTACCACTCTTGTGGAGCGGGATCACATAAGCCCTTCTCCAGTCTTCTGGGACCTCTCCTGTGCTCAGAGACTCATTAAACAGTTCTGATAATGGCTCTGCTAGTTCCACCCTTAGCTCCTTTAGTACCCTGGGATGTTTGCCATCAGGTCCCGTTGCCTTGTCCACCCTGAGCTTATCGAGCTCTTGTAGGACCCTTTCTTTTATGAAGGACCAATGCTCACCTCCTCCCCTGTGTCCCATGGTGCTAAGCTGTGGGCCCCAGCCCTACCTTCTCTTCAGTAAATACTGAGCAGAAGTATCTATTTAGGATAGATGCTTTTACATGGTCCTCCTCCTCACATGCCCCCTTATCTCCTTTGATCTTAGCAATACCCCCTCTGGACTTTCTCCTTTAGCTAATGTATCTATAGAAAGTCTTGTCACCTTCTTTTACTGTCTGTGCTAGTGTCTCCTTGGTTTGGGCATTTGACTGCCGTACTGCCTTCCCTGCTTACCTTGGGGAAGTTTGGTATGCCTCCATATCTTCATCCCGCTGTGTTCCCTTGTATTTTTTGAAAGCCAGCCTTTTGGCGTTGACCTTTTCTGCTACTGTTTTTGAGAACCAAAATAGTTTCTTTCTTCTTTTGCACTTTCTTTTCTCTCTAACACAATGGGATGTTGCTTCAAGTATTGCATCCTTAATGCTTGCCCACTTTGCCTGTACCCCCTCACCTGTATTTCTTTTTACCAGGGCTAGCTTAACTCTGTTGGCCATCTTATCAAAGTCAGCTCCTCTGAAGTCCCATATGTTTGCCTTGGAATGGAATGATTTAGTTGTAGTGGCCAAATTGAACCATACCATGTGATGTTCACTGGCCCCAGGTGACCTTCTACCAGGACATCTGTGATCCTTTCCCTGTTAGTCAGTACTAGATCTAGGATAGCCCCGTTTCTTGTGAGTTTTTGTACCACTTGGTGTATAGTTTTTTCTTTCTGATTAATTTCATGGTATCCCTATTCCACCAAGGTGGGCATCTCCTGTTACTTTTGTATTTCTTGATAACAGGTACCCATGTGTCCGTGCAGTAATCTATTTGATTTTTAATGATTATCCATATGGTATTCAAATCCTTCTTCAGAATTCCTTATTCCAATCCCAGGTTGATAAATATTCTTTAATCTTCCCATAGTTTGCTTTGTGATAATTTTTAAGTAGTGTTTTATCTTTCTTTACTTTATAGTGTGCTTTGTAAAACAATTCAATAATTTGGTGGTCACTGTCCCCTAGTGGAGAACTTAATTTAAGCCCATATATGACATCCATCCTGTAAGTTAATATCAAGTCCAGAATATTGTTTCCCCTAGTAGGTTTGGTTACTAGCTGGTCCAGATTGTGCTAGATGGTATATTCAATGAATCTGTTTTCTAAATGACCGCTACTGTCCAAAGTTTCCCAGTTTATATTTGGGAAATTGAAATCACCCATTAATATAGTATCATTGGTTAATTTCTGTTGTTCAAGACAGTTTAAAAATTGGTCACTTTCTTCTTTGCTTAAGCCTGCCAGTCAGAAACGTAATCCAAGTGTAAGATTTTTATTTGATAGTTTAATTTGTGCCCATATAATCTCATTATTGTCACTATAATTATTTAGTTCACATGGCTTCAGATTCTCATTTATGTATAGTACAACTCTCCCTCCTCTTCTATCCTTCCTATTTTTCTCTATTTTGGTGTAGCCTTTTATCCTAGTATCCAATCAGTGTCCCTGAACCAGGTTTCAGTAATCCCACATATGTTTCTTTCATTAATTTTCATAATGTAGGTGAGCAATGTGAGGAAGTAACTTTTCACAGAGAGGGTGGTAGACGAACGGAAGAGCCTTCCTGAGGAGGATGTGGGGTCTAAAACTGTGGGAGAATTCAAGAATGCATGGGACAAACATAAGGCAATTGCTGTGGGGGTAGGAAGAAATGCGTTGTTGGTTAACTAGGATCTGCTGCTTATCCAGTAGGTAGGGAAATGGGCAGACTAGTTGGGCCAAGCGGTCCTTATCTGCCCTCAAAGTCTGTATTTCTGTGTTAGATGAACTCTTCAATTTTATTTCGGAGACTTCTGTCATTTAGTAATATAATTTTTAGATCTAAATTTTCTTTTTCTTTAGGATGCTCTGTTATTTTACCTATATTTGGTGTTGTTTCAGTTATATCTGATGTCCCTAGGTCTAGAGAGGTACCTCAATTGTTCCTCTCCCCCTTAGTATCTAGTTTAAACAATAATTAATGCTGTACACCATGTGCTTACCCAGTAGTATGCTCCCTCTCCCATTAAGGTGCAGACCATCCCAATAGTACAGTTCATTCCTTCCATCAAATATTTCCCAGTGGGTAATGCACTTTATATTCTGTTGTAGGCACCATATCCTTAACCAGCTGTTAATTTGGTGAATTTTGTTATGTTGAATGAAGTTTGCTTTAGGTATTGGGAGTATTTCTGACAGCACTATTTCACATCCCAGGTCAAAATATGTATTAAATAGTGCAATGTAATCTTGTTTAATTTTCATAATGGGCTTGTGCAAGACATTATTTGCCCCAGCATCATACTAATCAGGGGGTTATCCCCTGAATTTTTTAAAATATATGTTGCCATTTCTGTAATATTTGATATTTTAGCTCCCCTGTAGCTCAGGAACGTCCTATTGTGTTTGTCTGGATTGCATATGTCTCTGTCTATGTGCTTAACCATAGAGTCACATAGAACCAAAATTTCTCTTTTCACTGATGTATTTGTCTCCATATCAACTGCTCCCTCAACTACTATTTGTTCTGAAAATGATATTATATTATATGATGGTAAGTCTTCATTCAAGCTGGCAGATGAAGTTGCCTGGTTCATCCTTGGGACCACTCTTGTTGAGGGACACCTGGTGCGCCATCTCAAGTCCTCAGAGATGCACCCATTTCCCAGTGAGATATTGAATAAGTCTGCTTGTGGCTCTGCCAGGACCTCTGCCAACTCCTTCAGAACCCTGGGGTGTATGCCGTCTGGGCTAGGTGCCTTATCTACCCGCACAGCTTATAGGCCTTCCCTCACCCTGTTCACTGGGATTTCCCCATCTGTTAACCCTACCCCTGTGCCCCCCATCATCTCCTGAGGCATTAGCCTAATCTTCACCCTGGTAAACACAGAACAGAAGTAGTCATTGAGCACTTCTGCATTGTTTGCCCTCTTTTTCACCCACCTATCATCCTTCTCGATTCTAACAATATGATCTTTGCAGCTCCTCCTCTCCCAAATGTACCTGAAGAAATTCTTTTCTCCTTCACCGATATCTGGTGCTAGACTCAGCTCCCTTGATGCCTTGGCTGCCATGACAGCTCTGCTCACTTCCCTTGATTTCTTCATGTACTCCTCCCTGTCCTCTCCCCGTTTAGATCTCATAAATCTTCTGAAGGCTGCTCTCTTATCCCTCACATTTTCTAACACTTTCCCACTTAGCCAGCTTGGCTTCCTGGACCTGGCCTTTTTACTTTTGATCTTTGTACATGAGCTAGTGGCCTCTGCAAGGCCAAGCTTTATAATTTTGCATTTCTGGTTAACATCCATGTGTGGGTAGATACTGGCTAGGTGCTCTGCTACTATGTCCCTAATCCTGCCAAAGTCTGCCCGCCTGAAGTCCAACACCTTTATCCTGGTAGTAGCAGCCTCCTTACCCATACTGAGTGAGAACCACACAATGTGGTGGTCACTCCTGGCCAGAGGAATCTCCACACCCAGTTCTCTGACAAGCTCCCCATTCGTCAGCATGAGGTCCAGAATGGTACCTTTCCTGGTTGGCTCCCTTACCATCTGCATCAGGAAACTACCCTGGAATACTCCCAGGAGGACCTTTTCCCTGGCACTTAAGGTGGCTGGGGTGCTCCAATCTACACCAGGCATATTGAGGTCCCCCACAATGACAGTGTTACCCTTCCCACTGATCTTCCTTATCTGCTCTGCTAACTCCCTGTCAGTGTCTTAATTTTGGGATATGGTCTATAGATGTCCCCCAACCTAATTCTTCTGTCCTTCGAGTCTTGGATTTGCACCCATAATGTCTCCGCCTTGCCCTCCTCCTCTTCCTCTTC
Source organism: Neoceratodus forsteri (assembly GCA_016271365.2). Lineage (NCBI taxonomy): Eukaryota > Metazoa > Chordata > Ceratodontiformes > Ceratodontidae > Neoceratodus > Neoceratodus forsteri. The sequence goes on from CM028135.1 coordinate 221,647,647, forward strand.
CTCCCTGCTACACAGTATCCCCTCTTTTACATAAATAGCTACTCCATCCCCCATTCCTTTTTCCCTGTCTCTCCAGTATAGCCTGTACCCTGGGATTACCAGGTCCCAGTCCTGGTATTGGGTGGTCCACATTTAAGTGACGGCAGCTACAGTATGTCGTCCTTGCCCTCTGTCATAAGAGCATGCAACTCAGCTGCCTTGTTCCTCAGGCTCCTTGCATTCAAGGAGACCACTCTCCAGTATGTGCCCCAACTACTCTGCCTAGTCTAATCACACTTACTGCCAGCCATATTTGCATACTCACCTGATCCTTCCTTACTGGTTTGGGGGGGTAGGCCAGTTGAGCTCCCCTTCCTGGAGACATTGTTTAATGTCCTCCCACTTGCCTCCCCCACACCTAGTTTAAATCCACTCTAAAATCTTAGATCCAATCATAGTTATTCAACAATTACATTTCGCTAGTTATGTACTCTGGTACAAAGTCCTGTGAAGGGACTGGTGCTTTTGTCTTTCCGTCCCAGGAAATCTTAGGTTTGAAGTTGCTTGTGAATTTTAAGATGTCTATAGATATTTCAAATGAATCTGTTTTTGTTGTTGGGACAAAACTTAAACCCATTTTATGCAATTCATTTCTGCAGCATTCAATGAGCAATTTGAAATCTTTGCCACATTTGATTTCGGTACCTCCTGGTCCTATCCATTGTTGTGCTGCTTTCAATGTGGAAACTGCAGTTTCTATAGAGTGGTACATAGAAAAAGTACTTTCAGAAATCTAATTCAGGGTCAACAAGTAGTTAACTCAATTAATAGTTTCATTAACTGTAGTTCTACTTTAGTTGTGTACATGGCTATTTGCAAGTACAATAGTTTTTATGTGGGTTAATCAATTAGTGCATGTAAGAGACACTTTGGTGAGCATTTAAGGGACATTAGAAACATAGAAAATGACATCAGAAGGAGACCAAGGGTCCATCTGGTCTGCCCATGAGTTCCCAAGACCTTCTTCTGGTCCTGGGACCTAGCCCCCCTTATGGTATTTATCCACCCTTGTTACAGTGCTTTCCATGTTAGCCCTTGCTGTGTCCCATCCAAGCTTGAACGCTGCCATGGGCTTTGCTCCCACCACCTTGAAAAGGCAGGCTATTCTAGGGTTCAGCACTACTGGAAGCTGCAGTTACTGAAAAAGCTTTATTCAATACATAAAATCATTTATTACAATTCTTATTGCAGCATAAGACATAAATTAGTTAGCTGGGTTTTTTAATTGTCTGTGAATATGTGTGATATTTTGTGATGTGTTTTGTACTGATTTTGTATAGCTTTTACTATATAATTAGCACTGACAATATTATTACATGTGTGACTGCACTGTTAATATAACTTTAAGAGATTTCAATATTGAAGAGCCTAAGCTGACATCAAAGAACCATCCCCCTGATAACTCATTACATGCAAAATCAGTTGGGGTTCAATGTTAGCATCAACCTGTTTGAAGACGTTTGTGGCAGTACGTTTTAACTTGCTTTTATGTATTGAATAAAGCATTTTTTTGGTAACTGCAGCTACCAGTGGTGCAGATTTCGTCTTTCTGGCTATATGTATACTAATCTCACACACTGGTAGCAGTTGAGCAGTATTGTTTTTGCACTGTATTCCATGGTTACATGACTGTTTCAGTAAAATAGTGTTTCCTCAGTTCTCTCCTGAAGCTCCCTCCCCACAACTTCCACTCATGTCCTCTACTAGTTGAGCTGTCAACCATGTTGAATAGTTCCATGTAGGGCACTTTATTTATATCTCTCAGGAACTTGAACTTCTCAAATCATATCCCCTCTCTCTCTCTCCCTCCTTGTCTCGAGCGAGTACATGTTTAGTGACTTTAGGTGCTCCTCGCATGAGAACCCTTGGAGGCCCTTAACCATCTTTGTCACCCTTCTCTGCATGGCCTCCAGTCTATCCTTGTCCTTCCTAAACTGAGAGCTCCAAACCTGGACACAATACTCCAAGTGAGGCCTCACCAGGGACCTATAGAGGGGGAGGATCATCTCTTTACTCCTGGTGTCGACTCCTATGCACTTCAACATACTATTTACCTAGCTATATGCTTTATTGCACTAGCTTGCCTGCTTGAGAGTGTTGCTTATGATGACCCTGGGTCTCTTTCTTCTTGTGAGGTACTGAACTTTATCCCATTGAGCCAGTGTTCTGTCCTATGGTTTCTTTTTCCCAGATGCATCATTTTGCACTTTTCATGTTAAACTTCAGCTGCCAGACACAGACCATCTTTTTAGCCTGTGGAGGTCTTTTTGCAGGTCCCTAACCACTTCCATACTGTCAACCCTCCTGCTGAGCTTCGTATTATCAGTGAGCAGCTTTAAGAGAGGCTGGGATAGGCATGGGGAAGATAAGAATCATGGGTAGGTAGGATGGGAGGAGTGGGGAGGGAGGGCAGGGACATTAGCTCAAGCTGTGGACCCTGCAATACGAGCAGACTTGATAGACCAAATGGCCTTCTTCTGCTGGCTTGTTTGTATGTTCATATGTAAACTTGCCATGGATTCCTTTGCCAATGTCGCTAATGAATATGTAGAATTGGACTGGACCCAAGACCAACCTCAGGAGTACTCCTCTTGTGACATCTCCTTCACCTGCCCTCTCTCTCTCTCTCTGTTGACTACTACTCTCTGTCTTCTATCCCTGAGCCAATTTCCCACCCACTTGACAATGCTCTTAATGGTGCATGTGACTCTTGACCAGCTGGTTATAATTGTTCTATGATATTTGTAATATAGAATGTGGTATGTGAGGTATCTCACATGAGACATCCTGTGCCCCTTGGTGACAAACCCCACCCCCCATGTTTCAGTGAAGCAGGAGCCATTTAATTAATTGACTTACTTCAGAGTGGCATTTTATTACCTTTTTATGATATGCCTAGGGTCTTTGAAGTGGAAATGAAATGGGACTTTATGAGTCTGCCAGAAGATAGAGATCATAAACTTTTATGATGTCTTAAGAGGAAGAACATTTAATATCAACTGGTGTTAAAAAGCTATATTGCACCTAAGTGAGATATGGCAGAGTTGTTTAAAATCTTTGATGTCCTTGGGAAAATAAGACGACAGCTTCCAGTTCAAAGCAAAGGGCTTGATTTAAAGACTATCATAATTTGGGAAATTAGTTTTTGCTGAAGTCACAGTATTTAAAATATCTCCCGACAGGAAGATCATTGTTTGTATAATTTTTATATTCTAAAAGGAGGAGCTAAATGACATCAAAGAAGGGGTGGAAACACAGAGTTTTTAACTTGTATTCTGTGTTTCAACTGGGACATTTCTTTTTGGACTCTTAAGAAACAAGACCGAACTAAGGCACTTATAGAGCTAATATATTACATAGAAAAAGTCTAATTGTATTATGGTAGGAGTTTTAGTTTGTACTTTTCCTTGTTTTCTTTTAAGTGATTGTATGCTTTGTGATATAGTGTTCTGTGTTTACATTTTACATATTTTTATCAATTTTTAAGTAAACCTTTCATTTTGAAAGCTACTGCCTGGGTCTTCCAAGTTCTTTCTTTTGCATGTGACATATGGAGGGTTAAGACTGACAAAACTGTTCATAAGCTTGATAGCATTACCAAACTGGGAAAAGGTAAACATATACCTAAGGTCTTTTAGAGAGTTTTAAGGGTTCATTTTGGATACCTGGCTAGGTGCCCTTAGGAGAAAGATATCTTGCATTCCCCCTGAAAAGCAGATTATCTGAGCCTGTACATTAGGGTATGCTAGCATAAGGTTTACAGTTTGATCCCCCAGAACTTGAGACTAAAGGTGATTTGGACCCACAAGCAGACAGGAGGGGGTACCCTGTTTTGTTACTTGTTCACAATACTGTGCTTGGGGGTTGGCATTGTGGGAGCAGAGGGCCTGACCTGCTGAGTGCATTTGTGACAGATTGGTGGCAATGGTGGGATAAATCTGGTAACGCAAGTTTTAACTGTTCAGTGTGTCAGCTTAATACCATACAGCTCACTTGCAAAAAAAAAGGCAGTGATTTATTTTTAAAAAGGAAACAGAACTATATCATTTTGCTTACAGTCAAGTTCCTACCTGATTTATTTTTTTTCTAAAGTGCAAGTTAGAGTAGCCATAGTTAGGGAAGAAGATGGCTTCCAACTACAGTGGGCACACTGTAGACTACTTGAGGCAGTTGTGCCAGGACAGAGGAGTCCTTTATGAAGGGAGAGCCACCAAGCAGAACCTCATGGATGCCCTGATGGCAGCAGATGCCCAGAGCATCAAGTCACTGACTGTGACTGTAAGGGACCAAACCTTGAGTGTGGAGGGGCTAGCAGCCAGTACAGTGTCCAGATCCATTGAGGATGACAGCAGGGCCAGTGCCAGTGAAGGATCATTGCAGCAGGGGAAGGTCACCAGCATTCTGGAGCCAGAAGCAATCAGGCTGCAGACTGAGTTGTGCAGAATGGAGCTGGAGTTCCAGGAGAAGAGTGAGCGAGAACAGCAGGAGGTTGACCACGAACAGCATGAGTGCCAGTGAGCTGCAGAGGAGAAGAGGGAGCATGAACAATGAGAGGCTGACCGTGAACAGTGGGAGGCTGACTGTGAAGAGTGTAAGCACCAGTGAGTTGCAGAGGAGAAGAGGGAGCGAAAACAGCAAGAAGCTGAACGTGAGGAGCATGAGCGCAGAGACAACATGAACTGGAGAAGCTATGACTACTCCAACCACCTGCACCAGAGCATGCAAGTGGCTTGGGTTTAACTGGAACTACAGGACTGGGTTACAAACTGAATTCCAAATTGATAACTGAATTTAAAGAGGGGGAGGATATGGATGTCTTTTTAAATTCCTTTGAAAATGTTTGTATTCAGGCTAAAATTCCTAGAGGGTCCTGGAGCTTCCAGCTATCCCCGCTACTTACCAGGAAAGCTTGGGATGCATTGGGTCAAATGGACAATCAGGACAGCAATGATTATAGCAAACTTAAAGCTGCACTTTTAAAAAAGTTTGATTTAACTGCTGAAGCATACAGAGCTAAATTCTGTAAGCTCAGTAGAAGCCCTGACATGAGCTACGAGTGGCTAGCCATGAAACAATGCCAGTTTTTAAAATGTTGGTGGGAAGGAATTGAAGCAAACTCTGTAGATAAAACTGAAAATGCTATTTTGTTTGAACAGTTTTTTGGACATGCCCAGCAGAGCTGAAAACCTGGCTGGAGGACTGAGATCCCAAAACAGTGTAAGAGGCTGCTGAACTCTCGGACCACTACGCCAAAAGCAGACCTGCTGTGAGAGCGAATGGGGTGGGTGTGGCAGCGCAGAAAGGGAAAAGCATGCCTTCAGGGCAGCTAAAACCCTCACTGCCTCCACCAAAACCAGTTAGCCCCAGGTTTCAAAGGAAAGAGTTCTCTGAGAAAAGAAATGAATGTTGGGTTTGTAAAGAAACTGGGCATATTGCCAGACAGTGTCCCACAAGGACAAGCAATATGCAACATGGAGCTAGGAAAGAAGTGGGTTGTTTATGTGTCCCTGGAAGCATGCCTGTGAACATGAGGGAACACGTGCAGCCAGTCACGGTGAATGGTGTACAGACACAAGGGTTAAGGGACACAGAGGCATCCCTAACATTGGTAAAAGGGGATCTGATAGAGCCTGGTCAGCTTATACCCAATGAATTTGTAACTGTGCAAGGGTTCACTGGTGAAAAGACCACATTGCCACTCGCTAGTGTTCTCCTAGACTGGGGTGAAACAGGGGAAACTGTGCAACAGGTAGCTGTAGCCAAAACATTAGCAGTTTTTTATTTATTTATTTAGCTTTTGTTGACCGGGTAAGTGCACTAGACAAATCCTGCCTATTTTCAGGGATGACCCGGGGGAAGGGGATACAGATGAATGCCAACTGACCTTGAACCAGATTCAGCTGTTGGTGGTATTTATAGTGAATGAGGGAAATTTGGCCAGGACACCGGGGAAATTCCCCTACTCTTTCGATAAGTGCCATGGGATCTTTAACATCCACCTGAACTACCACCAATCCAGGCAGATGGGACCTCGGTTTAATGTCTCATCCGAAAGGCGGCACCTCAGAAGTGCAGCACCCCTCTCATGCTGCACTACAGTGTCAGTACTGGGATATTAACCCAAGTGCCAGATGTGGGAACTGAACCCACAGCCCTCTGATCTTCTGGCCTCAGAGGTGAGTGTGCTACCTACTGAGCCACTGACACTGCAGTTGATGTCATCCTTGGCAACAATCTCAAATAGGGGATGGTGTGTGCAGTTACCCGTAGCCAAGCAGAAAGGGAAACTGTAGTTCCTTGGACCCCACAGAAGCCAGTGTGGAAATCCCTGGGAGGCTGATTCCCCAGCCTGTGTCTCCTGCTAGGGAGATTAATGGAAAGGGGGGTAGAAATTTCCCCTGTAGCTGTTAACCACACAGTTACAGAGGGTTACTCTGAAGAAGGAGGGGTGACCCATTGTCAGAGGGTTAGGGATGACAGTGATCCTGAGTGCCCTGATGCTAGTGCTAGGGACCTTAGTTTAGAGACTGAAGGAGACCTGTCCCATGCCTTGGGAATGTGTAAGGAGTTTGCAGCTGCTCAGAAAAGTGACCCTAGTCTAGAGAAGTTGAGGGCTTGGGCAGACTCTAACAGAGCACAGGAAGGTGATGGTAAACATAAGGTTTATTGGGAAAATGGACTAATGTATACTCAGGCTGTGCAGAAAGAGGGAGGGGTAATAAGTAGGCAGCATGTCGTTCCCCAGGGGTATCGTGAGCAGTTGCTCAAGACTGCACATAATATTCCCTTGTCTGGCCATCTGGGAATAGCACGCACTATGCAGCGGTTGGCCAAGAATTTCTATTGGCCCAACTTCACCTAGCAGGTGAAGGAGTATTGCAGGTCTTGTCACCAGTGCCAAGAAATAGGGAAGGCAGGTAAGAAAACCCAAGCCACCCTGATTCCATTGCCCACAGTGGAGGAACCATTCCAGAGGGTGGCAATGGATATTGTGGGACCTTTAAATACCCCCAGCTCCTTCTGGAAGAGGTTTATCCTGATTGTGGTGGATTATGCCACCTGGTATCCAGAGGCAGTCGCCCTATCCTCACTGAGGACAGACAAAGTGGCAGATGCCTTACTTGGGATTTTCTCCTGTGTTGGATTTCCTCAGGAGGTTATCACTGATCGAGGGGGTTCCTTCATGTCGGACCTGATGAAATGTTTGTGGGAGAAGTGTGGGGTGGTGCAGAGGTACACGACACATTATCACCTGCAAGCCAATGGGCTTGTGGAAAGATTTAACAGTACCCTGAAGTCAATGCTCCAAGCATTTGCTGAACAGCATGGGAGGTACTAGGAGAAATACCTTCCCCACCTGTTTGCATACAGGGAGGTGCCCCAAGAGTCAACAGGGTTTTTCCCCCCTTCGAATGCATATGTGGGCCCCTAGACTTGATCCAGGAGGACTAAGAAGGCAAGCACGTTACTCAGGGAACTTCCATGGTGGTATTACATCCTTAGGTTTAGGGAAAGGCTGAAGGAGCTTAAGGGAACAGCCCAGAGCAAACTGGCAGCTGCCCAACAGTAACAAAAAGTGTGGTATGACCGCAGACCCAGAGCTCGCTTGTACATGGTGGGTCAGAAAGTCATGGTCCTTATTCTGGTCCAGAAAGACAAGCTGCAGGCTGAGTGGGCAGGACCATACAAAGTAGTTAGGATGGTAAATGACATTAACTATATCATAGAGTTACCTGACAGAAGACAGACAGAAAGAATGTACTATGTCCACATGATGAAACCATATGCTAATAGGGCTGACATGGTGTTTGCAGTGTGTAGTCCTGGGGAGGGGACAGATGAAGGAGACCCTCTTCTGGACTTGCTGAAAGAAAGCAAGTGGGAGTCCTCTGTGGAGGCAGTTAAACTGTCTCCCCAGCTGGCCTTAGTCAAGATCCAAGAAGTAAGGGAGGTTTTAGTAGACTAACCCCCTTAGCAACACACGATGTAGAGACAGGGACACAGACGCCCATAAGTTCTTTTAAACTTAGATTGTAGGCTTGTAGTGACACTATACTTTCTTTCTGTGTTGTCTTTACTTATAATTGTTTTTGGGCTGTTGAAAATTTAAAAAATAGTGGTGGTGTAATTCTGTGCTGTCTTTAATTGCTGCAAATTTTCGCCTCTCCACCCCTTCCCCAACTCTTAATTATATGCCCTGATAAATCTGATTGACAGGAGCTAAACACAGGGTATAGTAAGAGGTGTGAAGTAGAGGGGCATAAGGGGAAGAAGACCACCCTCAGCACAAGTGTTTTGACTCATTTATTTATTTATTGGTTTCTTTTCCTTAAAAATATATATCTGAGGATCAGTAACAGGATTTTTAGTACTGTAAATAAATAAAAGAGAACTAAGAGAGCTTCAGTAGCAGATAAGTAGTGGAATTGCAGTATAATGTGGGGTAGTGTGCAATGCAGTGGCTGTGGGGCAGCCATATTCAGGCAGACCTTCTGGACACTGAGGTGCTGCCCTATCTGCATGCATCTCTCCGGGACTGTGGGATGAGGTAGCCAGACTCAGAGCGGAAGTAAACTGGGTCAGGAGTACCATCACCCTGTCCAGGAACCACCCAGTCCAATGCAGCTGCCTCAAAGGATGCCGAGACGAGGAGCACTTGGATGACAGTGGGCTCAGGGAGGGTTAGAGCAGTCAGGCAGAGGCACATCCCAGATCCTATTCCTTCAAGAACTCATATGCCACACTGGCAAATGAGGACAAACAAGTAGAGGTACCAGGAAGTGGAAGGAAAGGATGTGGAGGTTAGCCAAGGAGGTGACCTCAGTGGGGAAAGCAGTGGACCCCAGAGGAGGAGGAAGCAAATCCTGGTGGGGGACTCCATCATAAGAGGGATCCAGTTAGGAACACAGGAGGGGGAGGACAGGGAGGTGAGGTGCCTACCAGGTGCCACGGCATGGAGGGATGGAAGGAAGATCCTGGGGATCACTGGGAAGGCAAGACAGGAGGGTGAGCTGGATGTCATTATCCACCTAGGTACTAATGACTTGGCAAATGGGGAGCCAAAGGAAGTTCAGGAAGAGTTTAGGAAACTGGGAGGGTCTCAACAAGTAGCTACTTCTGTCACTTTCTCAGAAGTACTACCTGTGAGAGGCAAGGAGAGCAGGAGTGCATGCACCAGAACTTTAACTCATGGTTGAAGAACTGGTGCTGTGAGGAAGGGTTTGGATTCATTGGTGACTGGGGACCCATCTGGAGGGATGGAGGTTTGTCTCAAGCCTGACGGCCTGCATCCATCCTGGAGGGAATCCAAGCACTCAATGATAAGTTTAAATGCTACATTGACAAGCATTTAAACTAGCAAAGGGGGTGGCAGGCCAGCAAGGATGGTACCTACTTGCTCACCCCCACAGCTAGTAATGGAACCAGTGAACCAGAGGAGTGGCTATCTCTGCAAAGCAGTGTGCAAAGATGGAGATTAGTGTCCAAAAGGTGGATAAGCAGAAAAGGGCAAAATTCAGCAGAAGGGCAGACAGCAAGGAGAACCAGGGATAAATGACAACCAAGGAAGGGGCTGGAGTAGAACAGTGAAGCAGTCTAGGAGGTCAAATCATGGAAAGCCATGTGTGCAAATGCCAGGAGCCTTAGCAACAAGATGGAAGATCTGGAGGCTGTCATGGTACAGTCAGACCTGGACATTGTGGCCATCACTGAAACCTGGTGTAATGATAACCATGACTGGGAGATGGCCATACCTGGCTACAACATATTCAGAAGAGACAGAGCAGGCAGGAAGGAAGGAGTGGCACTGTATGTGAAAAATGACATAAGGGCCCATACAGATCCAGGAGGAACAAAATGGGGAGAGAGTACTGTGGGTTAGCTGGAAAGGAAAATGGGGCCAGCCATCCCACAGGTGTGGTCTATAGACCACCAGCCCAGGAGGAAGAAACAGATAGGAGTTGATGCTAGCCATCCAAAGGATGGCAGACAAGGGTGAGGTAGTACTGGTTGGAGACTTCAATATACCAGACGTGGACTGGAGCATCCCAGCAGCAGCATCAACTAGGAGCAGATTTATCCTGGACTCCTTCAGGTGCCTTCCTCAAGCAACTGGTCATGGAACCAACTCAGCAGAAGGCAATACTGGACCTTGTGCTCACAAACAGGGACAGTGTGATGGGGGTAACAATGGGGAGCACCTGGGTAACAGTGACCACCAGTCATTGTGGTTTGAAATCACAGAAAGAGCAGAACCAAACCACACAAAACACGTATCCTGGATTTTAGGGGGGCAGACTTTGGGAAAATGGGAGATGCTTGAAAGAGGCATTAAGGGAATGGGACAGGAATCAGGGATTGAGGAACAGTGGGCAGTATTTAAAATGGGGATTATAAGAACAACAGAATTATGCATTAGGCAGGTTAGCAAGAGGAAAGAAAGAGGAGACCATTATGGTCTTCCAAAGAGGTAGCAAAGAAAGTGAAAGCCAAAAAGATTGCATTCAGGCAATACAAAAGACACAGGCAGAAGGGATAGGAGAAGTACCAGGAGAAACAAAGGAGGCAGGAAGTCAGTAAGAGAAGCCAAAGCTCAGACAGAAGAACACATTGCAAAATCAGTGGTTAAAGGGACAAAACCTTTTACAGGTACATAAGTGAAAAAGAAGGACAAAGGGAGGGATAGTGAGACTGAAGGGGAGGATGGGAGCCGTGGAGGATGACAACAGTAAAGCTGACATATTGAACAGGTATTCTGCTCAGTCTTTACTGAGGAAGAGGGGGTATGGGTCTGAAGGGAGTACAAGGGTGAGAATGGTGCAGAAATGGACACAAGTCCCTTTACACGAGAAAGGGTCCTGAAGGAACTGGAAGTAATAGAGCTGATAAAGCAATGGGGCCAGATGGGGTGCAACTTGGGTCCTTAAGAACTAAGAGGAGGTGGTGGCTGAACCTCTGGCTATCCTGTTCAGCCAATCACTGGAAACAGGGAGGTACCCAAAGACTGGAGGACAGCAGATGTAGTCCCTTATACAAAAGTGGGAACAAGAGGAAGCAGGGAACTACAGACCAGTCAGCCTCACCTCGGTAGGGAAAGATCATGGAAGCACTACTGAAGGAGAGATTGGTGGAACATCTGGTTGTCAATGGACTACAGGACCCAAGGTAGCATGGTTTCACCAGGGGAGGTCATGTCAGACCAACCTCATTGAATTTTGACTGGTGACTAGGGAGGTGGATCAGGGGAGGGCAGTGGACATGGCCTATCTGGACTTCAGCAAGGCCTTTGACACTGTGCCACATAGAAGACTATTACACAAACTGGGGAATATGGGTGTGGGCAGGACAGTAGTGTGGTGGGTAGGTAACTGGCTGGGTGGCAGGACACAGAGGGTGGTGGTAAATGGCTGTCACTCCACAGAGGGAAGAGTGACCAGTGGGGTACCACAGGGATCAGTGCTGGGACCGGTCCTATTCAACATCTTCATCAGTGACATTGCACAGGATATAGAAGGCAGAATTTCACTGTTTGCTGATGACACAAAGCTCTGTAACAGAGTAGACACACCAGAGGGTGTAGACAGAATGAGAAGGACCTGCAGAAACTTGAAGAATGGTCAAGGGTTTGGCAGTTGAAATTCAATGCAAAGAAGTGCAAGATAATGCATATGGGGCACAAAACCCTGGCACAATATATCAGTTGGGGGTGAGGCTATAGCATGCACCAAGCAGGAAAGGGATCTTGGGGTTGTCATCTCTGATGACCTCAAGGTAGGGAAACAGTGTGACAAGGCATCAGGTAAAGCAAATAGGATGCTGGGATGTATAGGCAGGGGCATCACCAGCAGGAAAAAGGAGGTCATAATTCCTCTATACAAGACACTAGTGAGGCCCCACCTGGAGTACAGTGTACAGTTCTGGAGACCATACCTACGTAAGGACATAGACAGGGTAGAGAAGGTTCAGAGGAGGGCAACAAAGATGGTGCATGGATTGCATCACAAGTCCTATGAAGACAGGTTGAAGGAACTGAACATGTACTCCTGGAGGAGAGGAGGAGAGAGGGATATGATAGAGACATACAAGTATCTTACAGGGAGGAACAGGGTGCAGGAAAACACTATTTTAAGCGAAAAGATGTTTCAGGACTAGAGGGCATGGGATGAAGTTGGGGAGGACGATTCAGAGGAAACATGAGAAAGAATTTCTTCACAGAACGGGTGGTGGACAAGTGGAACACCCTGCCAGAGGAAGTGGTGGGGGCTGAAACAATCACGGGATTTAAGAATGCATGGGATAGACATAAAGGAATTCTAGAGGTCAGGGGTAAGGGGAAATAGACTTCTAGGAAAACAAACTGAACTTACAAGCTCAAATGGGCAGACTAGGTGGGCCATAGGCCCTTATCTGCCGATACTGTCTATGTATCTATGTATCTATGTATATCAGGAGTCAGAGGCTGTCCAAAAGGACATTAGGAAGGAGGTGGAGGAAATTATGGATTTTGGGGTAATCCAGAGATACCACAACCCCTGGGCCTCCCCCGTAGTCCTTGAGACCAAGCCAGATGGCTCTACTCATTTCTATGTGGACTATTGTGGACTGAATGCAGTCACAAAGTCAGATGCCCACCCGATGCCCCAGATGGATGAACTCCTGGACAAGTTGGGAGGGGTGACCTACCTTACGACTACTGACCTGACCAAGGGGTATTGGCAGGTCAAGTTAACTGACAGAGCTAGGAAGTGGTCAGCCTTCATCACTCTGATAGGCTTATTTGAATTTAAATTAATGTCTTTCAGAATGAAGAATGCCCCAACCACTTTCCAAAGGTTGGTGAACCAGGTGTTAAATGGTGCTGAGGAGTACACCATGGCGTACCTGGATGACACTGCCATCTTTAGTGCCAGCTGGAAGGAACACCTGTCCCACCTTAGGGAAGTGCTAGACATGATGACGCAGAGGGCCGGACTCACTGTCAAAGCTGAGAAGTGCCAGGTTGCCATGGCTGAAGTGGCATACCTTGGGTATGTTGTAGGCTGGGGACAGCTCTGTCCAAACCAAGTAAAAATAGAGGTGATCAAAGCATAGCCCAGACCAGAAATGCAGAAGCAGGTCAGGAGTTTTCTCGGGACAGCAGGGTACTATAGGAAATTTGTACCCAATTAAAGTGCCCTGGCTGCCCCCATCTGACCTGGTAAAGAAAAGGATGCCTAAGAAAATTACCTGGGATCCAGCCTGTGAAAAAACCTTTACCAGACTGAAGGAGGCACTGTGTAGTGCTCCTGTATTGACAAGTCCTGACTATAGCAGACTCTTTATAGTTTAGACTGATGCCTCAGATGTGGGTATTGGGGCAGTACTGAGTCAGACATCCAACCAAGGGAAAGATCATCCTGTAGTGTACCTGAGTAAAAAGTTACTCCCCAGGGAGCAAGCTTACTCAACTGTGGAGAAAGAGTGTCTTGCAATAGTGTGTGCCATAAAGAAGATAAAGCCATACTTATATGGGCAGCATTCTGTGGTACAAATGGACCACAACCCCCTGGTTTGGCTGATCCAAATGGGAAAAACTAATGGTAGACTGTTAAGATGGAGTCTTGCTTTGCAAGGGTATGACATGACAATCTTACATAGGGCTGGAGCGACCAATCAATAATGCTGATGGCCTGTCACATCTTTATGAGGAGTGAACTGATTTAGGATGCTCATCCCATGCAGGGGATACAGCCCACAAATTCAGTCTAGGTAGGGAGGATTGTGACACTTGGCCAGCTGGTTATGATTATTCTATAATATTTGTAATACAGAATGTGGTATGTGAGGTGTCTCACATGAGACATCCTGTGCTCCTGGGTGACAACCCCCCCCCCCAAGTTTCAGTGAAGCAGGAACCATTTAATGAACTGACTTGCTTCAGAGTGGCATTTTATTACCTTTTCATGATATGCTTAGGGTCTTTGAAGTGGAAATGAAATGGGACTTTGAGTCTGCCAGAGGATGGAGATCATAAACTTTTATGATGTCTTAAGGGGAAGAACATTTAAAATCAACTGGTGTTAAAAAGCTATATTGCACCTAAGTGAGATATGACAGAGTTGTTTAAAATATTTGATGTCTTTGGGAAAATAGGAAGACAGCCTCCAGTTCAAAGGAAAGGGTTTCATTTAAAGACTGTCATAATTTGGGAAATTAGTTTTTGCTGAAGTCACAGTATTTAAAATATCTCCTGACAGGAAGATCATTGTTTATATAATTTTTATATTCAAAAAGGAGGAGCTAGATGACATCAAAGAAGGGGTATAAACACAGAGTTTTTAACCTGCATTCTGTGTTTCAACTGACAGACATTTCTTTTTGGACTATTAAGAAACAAGACCTAACTAAGGCACTTATAGAGGTAATACATTAGATAGAAAAAGTCTAATTGTATTGTGGTAGGGGTTTTAGTTTGTACCTTTCCTTGTTTTCTTTTAAGTGATTGTATGCTTTGTGATATAGTGTTCTTTGTTTACAGTTTACATATTTTTATCCATTTTTAAGTAAACCTTTCATTTTGAAAGCTACTGCCTGGGTTTTCCAAGTTCTTTCTTTTGAATGTGATGTATGTGTAACCCCCAAGGGCGCTACCCTTAGGGCTACTACCCCTGCCTGCCTCCGCAGAGACAGGGTAAGGGGTCCAGATCCATTGATGGGTGCCTCCACCCAGAAGTCGGGGTTAAAGCGGTTTAGTTTGCCTCGGTCACTGCCCTCTAGGCAACTGCAACCCCCCCTTTCATCCCACTAGTGGCTCACACGAGGTACCAATAATATTTTTCCCCAGTACATTTGCCCCCAGGCTGATGTCTCTCAGCTCACTCCGTGGACCCCCTATAAAGTAAGGTACAGATATATTGCAGTCACTATACAGTAATTCACCACAAATGCACAAACTAGACAGGGTGTAGTTGTGAAACAAACAATCTGATTTATTTGAGGGGGAAGTAACAAGGACAGGGGAGAGATCGAGTTGATTGGCTTATCGCTATACTTATCTACCTAGGGCTCTGTGCACAGGCCTGACCCTAATATTTACTGTCCCTGGGTACCCAAGCCCTAATGGCTAGTCCACCATGGCAGCTGGTTGGGGCCCTGACACAGATAGCCTTTACAATACTGAAAAAGTCAGGATGGACAGGAGATTCAGTTAGTCACTCAGCAGTATAATAAAACAACTTGAAACCCCTGTGCAACTGAGCAGAGAGCTACCTTGACTCAGTACTCACGACTCCAGCAAACAACGGTTTCTGCTCCACTGGCAGGGCTGAGCCTGAACTTTACCAGCCTCCTCACACATTTATATGGCAATTCCAGAGGGGTACCACACCAGGCAGCAGCTTCCAGGGCTCACATGACTCTCAGCCGGCTATGGTGCTGCAATGGCAGCTTCAACTTTCCCAAGGACTGAGCGCGATTCAGCAGGTTCTCCAATCCTCAAAACAGGTCAAGCCTGGTGGGTAGCTGGGCTGGCACCAGCCTCCTCTGACCGCACTCAGCGGATTTAATCCAACTCACTTTAAACTGGTAAAATGGCCGCCTCAGGCCTTCCCGCGCTTCCCGCGCGAACATTCACACAGCACAGAAGCCCCAGCTCCTTCCTTCTCCTCAGGCACTACCTTCTGCCCCCAACAGCAAGGGGCTCTCCCTTCAACTCGGGTGCTACCCGCTCCCATTGGCTAGTGGCACCTGCCAATCAACTGATCCTGCTCTCAGTGGTGTGGAAAAAGCGCCATAGCCCATAATACCTTTCCCAAAATACAAGCAGCTCCTCTATTGGTCAGCCGACTCTGTAGGGTCCCAGGGTACTGAATGGTCCAATTCAGCTGTCCTGGACCAAAATGAAGGGGAGAATCAGAACAGTCTTCGCTGCAAAGGAAAACAGGTTAGAACAACTACATTTTTATTTATCACCCTAAGTTATTCCCAACAGGCAGTTACATCTCTCAGGGGAGCTCCTTCTGCACAATTTAGCAATGGCAGAAATGGAGCAATTATCCAGCAGCCCAGGCGGGACTCGAGCAGGGCAACACTCAAACCCCATCGAAAAGTAATCATGACTGCGAGTTAGGCAACCCTAAAAAAAAAACAGGCATGGAGGCTTTGATAGCGCTCCTGGTGGTCACACTTAACTGCTAAAAGGCAGGACACCACCTGACAGGGAGCATTTAAACAAGCTCTGGGGAAGCGTTTAAGAACCCCTATTTACAAGGGGGTTACATATGGAGGGCTAAGACTGACAAAACTGTTCATAAGCTTGATGGTGTTACCAAACTGGGAAAAGGTAAGAATATACCTAAGGTCTTTTATAGACTTTTAAGAGTTCATTTTGGATACCTGGTTAGGTGCCCTTAGGTGAAAGATATCTGGCATCCCCCCCCCCGAAAAGCAGATTATCTAAGCCTGTACATTTGGGTATGCTAGCATAAGGTTCACAGTTTGAATCCCCCCAGAACTTGAGACTAAAGGTGACTTGGATCCACAAGCAGACAGAAGGATTACCATGTTCTGTTACCTGTTCACAATACTGTGCTTGGAGGTTGGCACTGTGGGAGCAGACACCCTGACCTGCTGAGTGCATTTGTGACAGTGCCTAGGTCATCCAAATTCTTTAGCAGGTGATTATGTGGCATTGAGTCAAAGTCCTTGCTAAAATCGAAGTAGAGAAGATCCACTAGATGGCCCCTATCCAGTTCTTTGGATACCCAGTCAAAGAATGTAATGAGGTTTGTCTGGCATGACCTATCTGCCATGAACTAATGCCATCTGCCATCCTAAAGACAATTCTTTTCCAGGTATTCCACTAGGTTCTGCTTGACTAAGGTCTCCATAAGTTTCTCCATGACAGATGTGAGGCTAACTGATCTGTAACTGCCAGCCTCCTCCCTAGTCCTTCCATTGTGGAGTGCTACCACATCTGCCCTTCTCCCGTCACCCGGCACGTCACCCATTGGTAGCGATCGGTTAAACAAATATGCCAAGGGGTCAGCCAGTACATGTAACTGATAGTAATGCACTTGCTACCCATATTAAACAATGCAGACTGCACAGAGAAGAATATGAGTTCAAATTTGTTGGTATTGAACATGTCCATATTGGTCCGGGGGGGGGGGGTAACCTGGACAATTTACTTATGAAACGTGAGTCCAACTGGATTTTACAACTTAAAACACTCCATCACCCAGGACTCAATGGCAGAATCATACCTCTCAACTGTCCTGATTTTTGGGGGATTTCCTGAATTTAGACCCCTGTCCTGAAGTCCCGACTTGCTTGCTGCTTTTCTTGATTTTGAGAGCACCAGTATAATCAGCATTCTCTCCAGCAGTCACAGGCGCTTGTTTCCAGTTTTCAGATGTCAATGAACGTCTGACATCTTGCAAGTGCACCAACAGCCAGTCAGGTGCATTCATTAAACAGTACAGGCTGACATGTAATGTTTAAAAAAATCCTGTAAGCAGCAGCAGCACAGGTAATTGGCAGACCCAACTCAGGTCCATCTCCACAGCAAAGAAGCAATGTTGAGTCAAACCAGAGGGCCACTCAGGTCTGCATGGCAGGCGGAACTGTTGCCAGGCATGTTTGCAGTTTGTTTTTGCTTTGGAGAGTTGCTGTAAATAAAAGGTGGTTGCAGTTCACGTTGAGGTAAAAACTTTTCTTTGCACACGGAGCATGAAACAGCTTGGCAGATGGTAAAATTGGGCTCAGTCAAAGAAACAAGATTCATGGTTGGTAAGCTTGCCAAGTTTAGTAAGGTAGGCTCAGTTCAGGTGGTGGTATTTTCAGAGCTAGCGCACCTGTTTAAACTGGTTCAAGCAGAAAACAGCAGGTTGTGCTAACTGTGGTCATCCACACTGACAGTACAAAGGGAGACACCCCTCCTCCAGCCCAAGTCATTCTACAGCCCCAATGAGACTTGCAGAGCATCAGCCCCTTTCTGTAACCTGACTCCATGCTGAGAGAGAGAGAGAGAGAGAGAGAGAGAGATGTACTACCATCTGACCAGTGGCCCTGACCATCTCCTCGGTCCTGACCATATCAAACTAAGTTGGCTGGCGACTGTTAGTTTAGCCTGGGGTTTAGCCACAAGAATAACTGAGTCTGTAATTCAAATGTTAGCAGCAACAGTAGGTAGAATGAAGCAGAACCTGAAGGACACCCCTTTACAAAACCCATGTGGTCTACACAACTACTGAGGTGAGTGTGAGTGAGTCAAGCTGAGTAATACAGCCTAACATTCTCACTAATGGCATGTTTATTTTAATTTACCTTTTTACAATCTGCAATGAGAAAGTGACAGTAATTGTGTTTGGACAGTTCAGCTAAGTATTATTGTTTCATATTGCCTGCTTTACTTTAATGACTAGGGAGGTGCTGTTACTGTATAGTCTGCTGTTTTTTTTTCACTAATAAGGCTGCAGTATGCTGTTGCATTAAAAAACAGTATACACAGTGCTGATCTACATAGGAACAAACAAGAACAGTGTGAGTTGTAGAATAGATTATATGTGGTGCAGCCTAGAAACTTGAACAAAGTCTACTCTGTACTAATTCCAATATAGTATGTTTCTGTGTATTTAAGTCTGGAGACTAATAACACTGGATCCTCAAAAGCCTGGAAATTTATTTAACACTGGATTCTTAAAACAAGGATTCCTCAAGCAAAGCCCATGTTTCACTTTAGTTGCAAGTACAGTAAGTAAATGAAGGAAAATGACAACAGAAAAGTGCAAAACATTTGCTGTGTTTTTTTTGTGCTATTTGGTAGTATGCAACTGAATTTGACATTTAAAAAACACAAACTAAAGGTACTTTACATATAGTATGATCTTTTTATTTATTTATTTATTTATAAGGTCTAGGATTACAAATACCTTTGAGCCAAGGCTCTTTTACAAAGGTTCCACGTCAGAGACTAACATTTCAAAAAAAACAATGGCGAGGAAAATCAACGCAAAATGGTTACAACATAATAGCAAGACATAACATTAACCAATAAAAAAAGGTAACGACATTATAACAAAAGATAAGGGGGGTGAGTGTGAGTACGTAGGTAGCCAAAGGCATTTGTCGTGGGAGAAGGTAGCTAGTAGGTAATTAGAAGTGCATGTAACTGGGAAAGAGAGAAGGGAGTGATAGGTGTCATATCGCGGTGGCAGATATAGTGGAGGTAGCAGAGAAATTAGCTGTAGCAATCACAGGAGTTTGAGGCAATGAGATGATTCCAGAGCCTAGCTTTGAACGCACCAAGTGTGTTAGCTGAGGAGATGGTAGGGTTTAGGTCATTTAGCCAAAGTGGTGCACTGTAGGCAAAGGATCGTTGTGCCTGTGAGGTGCGACAGTAGGGGATTTTTAGGAGCTGCTGATTCAATCTCCTAGAGCTCCGACAGTTTGAGTTTATCTGCAGGAGGGTACAGACACCTGGTGGTGCATTCCCCAGGCAGATTTGCTTTGCCATGGAACAAGTGAGATACTTAATGCAATTTGATAGGTGAAGCCATCCAGACCATGCATATAGGTCACGTGTGTGGGTGAGCCGGTGAGCACCTGTAAGAAGCCAACAGGCCTTGTTTAAGGTTGTTTGAATCTGTTTGAGGGTTGTCATCATGGCAGAGCTGTAAATGATGAGACCATAGTCAATGATCGATACCATGAAACTCTGTATGGCAGTCTTCAGTGCATCTGGGGTAAGATTTTGTCTATGTTTGAATAAAAGACTGAGTCGAGTGTTTGCAGTTTTTGCAATGTGGTCAGTGTGTGCCCCATAGGAGAGGCTAGGGTCAAGCAGAATCCCAAGATATTTGAAAGATTGTACCTGCTCCAAGGTGTTTCCCTGTGCAGTGGAGATCGTCAAGTGGTGTTGCTTGTGCGGATTATGAGAGCTGCAAAATAGCATGGTTTTTGTTTTTTTTGTGATTTAGTACTAGCTTGTGATTGTGGAACCAAGAGTCAGTGGTGCTGAAACCAAGCTGGAGGTTATCCTGTAGAGCCCTGGGATCTTTATGGGAGGAGAATACCACTGCATCATCAGCGTACAGGATGATGTTTTCAGGGCAAGATTGCGGTAGGGAGTTTAGGAAAAGACTAAACAGAAGTGGCCCCAGTATGGAACCTTGGGGTACGCCTGAGCAGACCAGCAAAGTGTCAGAGAGACTGTTTGCAATTTTTATTCTTTGTAACCGGTTTTGGAGGTAGCTTCTAAACCACAGAACAGAGTCAGGTGACAGTCCAGTATTTAGTAGCTGGTCAATGAGCAGCTCATGGTGGACTGTGTCGAACGCTTTGGAGAGATCGATAAATACCGCACCTGTTAGTTACCGTGGTCCAGAGAAGTGTGAACAGCCCTGGTGAGCTCTAGGAGAGCAGTGGTGGTACTGTGGCCTTTCTGGAAACCATGTTGCTTGTCACATAGAATGTTGTATTAGTCCAGATGGTTGGTGAGTTGGTCCTCCACAATACACTCAAGTGCCTCAGAGAGCGGAGGCAATATTGATATTGGGTGGTAGTTTGAGTGGATGGTCTGGTCACCGCCTATGTGAATTGGGGTCACTATTACAGTTTTCCATTTGTCAGGGAAGTTCCCGCTGCTGAGAGAGAAGTTCAGTATTTTTGTAAGGGGATGAAGAACCTGATCTAGGGTAAGTGACAGGAGCTTGAGATCCAGAGTGTCACCACTAATTTGGGATTTAGATTGGCAATATGGCGGCATCCATCCTTTAGGCTGACCTCCCTAAAGTGAAAAAGGGGGTGATCCGGTTTGAGCTGAGGAGGGCCAGTGGTGGGAGCTTTATCTTCGAAGTAGTCAGAGGGGAGGACAGCACTGAGGTCTGTAAAAGCCAGGTTAAAGGAGTTAGCTATGACAGCATGGTCAGGGGTGATTGATCCATCAACAGATAACATAGCCGGTGAGTTTTTTGGCTTCTTCCCCATGATTTCCTTGATATTTTCCCAGAAAGCTTGACCATTCCCCCAGGTGTTAGTGAGAGCATTTTTTAGTAAGTATTTTTCATGAGTCTGATGGCTTTTGTGCAGGCATTTCTGGCTTGCTTGTATTTTTGAACATCCAGCTGGTTTCTGGTTTCCTTGGCTACTGCCCAGAGGTGATCCTACTGTTTTAGCTGATTTAGCAGTTTCCCAGTGATCCATGGATTACAGAGTGTTTTTGTTTTCCTTTTTTTGATCGGGGCAAAGAGGTCACATGCCTTATTGAAAGTGGCAATGAAAGAATTGAGGGCCTGGTTAACAACAGTTGTCATGTATACAGGTGACCAGTCTCGCTGAAGCAGCTAGTGTTTGAAGTGGATGAGTTTGCCACAGGGAAGGACTCTGCTGGAGATGATTTTTGGGGGCAGCTTAAGGAATTTATTTGACCATACACAGGTAACTGACGAGTGGTCATTAAGGGAGTCCGGGAGAACTGTAGTGGGGGAGACCCTGGTGGGATGGTTGGTGAGTATCTAGTCAAGGAGGGTGCAGGCACCCGTTTTGTAGTTGGCTCTGGTAGTGGATGAAACCATCTGTGCAAAGTTGGCTGCAGCAAAGGAATCTTTAGGGGTACTTGCCTCTGATCCTAGCCAGTTTATGTTGAAGTCTCCTAGTATGATTAATTCAGAGTCAGTGGGCTGCGAGTCAATAAAATTTAGAACTTCATTGAGGCCAAGTTTATTTATCCTTTGGTGGAATATATATGGATGCAATACTTAAGGCTTTCTGGTTCGCGCCAAGTATAATTTTTATTGGTAGGATTTGTGCTGTGGTGGTCTGTAAGGGAGCCCCTAGGGGGTGCCACGTGAGAGTGCCTCTGATAAGAAAGGTGCATCCTCCACCTTTTTAGAGATCCTGTCTTGCCTGAGAATATTGTAGCCAGGGAAGGTTAGTGCCTGGTCTGGTACTTTTGGTGTCAACCAGGTTTCAACCAATGCCAAGATATCAGGGTTGTGTTGGGAAATGAAGGCTTGCAGGGCATCGATCTTTGGTAGTAAGCTGCAGATATTTAGGGTGGCCAGGATAAGAGACCCCAGGTTTTCAGGGGGGAGGTGCTGAGGGGGCCAGGGTTTGGGTGGACATTGCCCAAGATGAGTAAGAGAAGAAAGAGGAGTTTTAGGGTGAATAGGCGTAACCCCTTGAGCGATAGGCTATATCTTTTATTATGAAAATGGAAGTAGGTGGTGGTCTGTGGGGCTTCCCAGTGTGGTACTAGTGTGTACATAGAGTGTAAACAGCCCCATGCAAGGGGTTTAACAGGGTGGATGAAAGACTCAACAGTTTGAGTGGGTGGGCCATGTGGTGGGCAGGGTCTGTATTGGAGTGTTCCCTGGGACTAGTACTTTCGTAATACTTTGTGTGTAGCACTTACGATTCAAGAGGTAGTCATATTTGTTTCTGGCATGCTGATTATGGCTTGATTTTGCTTAGAAAGGCCCAGGATGCAGTGCTAAGAGTATACAGGGCACAAGTGGTGGAAGTCTCAAAGAGCTCTTGTGGTGTGAATGAGTTAAGCAACATGTCCCAGTGTCCCCACGAGTTTTGTAAAATGGCACTTTTGTCCTGGTTTTTGTTTACTTGTCCCAGTTTTGTCCTTTTTTTTTTTTGCTGACTGCTAATCCGTGAGTGACAGCTATTTTAGCACCACTGTGGTGTTGCTCAGGCTGCACAGCAGTTTGTCACTTCAACCCCTGCGCCTGTGTTGTACCGCAAGCATGTCAGTGGGAGCACAGTAAAGCATGTTCCTTCCTGTTAGATTAGACTGGGTAATAGTGCAAACAAGTGCATGTGAACATCTGCTTGCCAACAGCTGAGAGGTACTCCAGACAGAGAAGAGACTGGCAGCAGTTAACTAAGGTACCTGAACCTGATCAGCTGTAGGGAAGTGTGTGAAAACAATCTGATGTGCTGGTGGAAGTCATTGAAGTGAAGCAAATGAGGTGAGTGCAAGTGGGTTGGATGGGACTGTCTGAAGGAGCAGTACATGCAGCTTAAATGTCTGTTCACAATTTCATGCAGATTTGCTTCTAATGAACTTTCTGTACATCATGATTTGGAACTTGCTGCAGCAGAATGAGGTATTGTTTTAGTCCGGATGTTTGCTACTGGTGTTACTGTGGGGTGGCATGGCCAGAGCAAGCAGCAACATTTAATTGATTGTGTGCAGCATGGTCTGTGTTGGCACCCGTGGGAGTGACATGGTGTGGGGGGTCATGGTCAGGATGGACTGCCCCAGTTTTAGGCCTCGGAAAGTTGGTAGCTTTAGCACTGTTAACTTATCACCTTTCATCACACCAGCAGTCAGCCCGGTGGTACTGAGGCCTGAGGCACTGTTAGCTCATCACCTCTCACCACACCAGCGGCCAGCCCAGTGGTACTGAGGCCTGAGTCACTGTTATCCTATCACCTCTCACCACACCAGCAGTCAGCCCAGTGGTACTGATTCCTGAGGCACTGTTAGCTCATCACCTCTCGCCACATCAGCAGCCAGCTTGGTAGTACTGTGGCCTGAGGCAATGTTAGCGCATCACTTCTCACCACACCAGCGGCCAGCCCAGTGGTACTGATTCCTGAGGCACTGTTAGCTCATCACCTCTCACCACCCCAGCGGCTAGCCCGGTGGTACTGAGGCCTGAGGCACTGTAAGCTCATCACATCTCGCCACACCAGCGGCCAGCCCGGTGGTACTGAGGCCTGAGTTACTACTATCCCATCACCTCTTACCACACCAGTGGCCAGCAATGTGGGACTGAGGCCTGAGGCACTGTTAGCTCATCACCTCTCGCCACACCAGTAGCCAGCCTGGTGGTACTGAGGCCTGAGGCACTGTTAACTTATCATCTCTCACCACACCAGTGGCCACCCCAGTGGCACTGAGGCCTGAGGCACTGTTAGCACATCACTTCTCACCACATCAGCGGCCAGCCCAGTGGTACTGATTCCTGAGGCACTGTTAGCTCATCACCTCTCACCACCCTAGCGGCTAGCCCAAAGGTACTGAGGCCTGAGGCACTATTAGCTCATCATGTCTCGCCACATCAGTGGCCAGCCCGGTGGTACTGAGGCCTGAGTCACTACTATCCCATCACCTCTCACCACACCAGTGGCCAGCCCAGTGGCACTGAGGCTTGAGGCACTGTTAGCTCATCACCTCTTGCCACACAACCAGTCAGCCCGGTGGTACTGAGGCCTGAGGCACCTTGTTTTTTTTTTCGGATTGAATAAACTTTATTAGCCAAAGGAACACATAGAACTGTCAAAATACATGATAGCATGAAACAGATGTCATGAGCAAAACTTAAAAAGGAACCGAAGTCAATTTACAGTTTATATAAGAAAAAAACAATAACTACACTAACTGCAATAACAATGAGTACCTCAACCCACCCCTCCACCCAAACCTCCTCCCCCCACCCAACCACTGGGGAAAAATGAAATAGAACCAGATACGAATATCAAACAAAGGGATGCACCCACCTGTCAATGGAAAGTAAAAAAAAACAAAAAAACAATGTAGTAAATAATCATACAGTTAATAAAATATGTAGGGGTTCACAAATAAGTTTATAGCCAACTTTTTTTTAATTGTAGAATACTTTCTCCTTGCAGAGTGGGCCCCATGATCTCTGGCATCCGCACTCCGGACCTGGTTTAGCGCACGATATGCTCCATCGCACAGGGTAGGCCACTCCCCAACGAAGGCGCCTCTCATGTCTGGGGCCATAGGGCATGGCCATCAGCCACAGAGGTCACCCCGACATTTTCCACTTTTCTGGTCCCAGGGAGCTGGACATGCAATGGTGTCTAAGCATGTCCATGCTGATGACTGCCATGCTCCCTTTTTTCCTTCTAGGCACGCCACTGTAGTGTGTCTGGCCTCTGCCAGTTGATGTTGCAGCGTGATGCACCATTCCCACCCTCCCCAGAGGAAGGAGAGCAGTCATGGAATGCTCAATCCTTCCTCTCCCCTGCCAGCCCCGGCGGCCCAAGTCCATTCCCGAACCCGGCGTGGCGCAAGGTGTGGCATCCAGCGCCTCAACCCTCAGTGCCACCAGGCCGGCCAAGTTTATAGCCAACTTATTTGAAATACTTGCCATAAGGCATTCAGCCTGTAAAGCAAAAAGTATCTCTTTGAGCCATTCTAAATAATGAGGGGTATGTTGGTTAAGCCAGTGTCTGAGAATAATTTTTTTTGCACAAGCTAAAATCAAAGCCATGTGTGCCTTCTGGTTGCCAAGTAAGGTGTCAGAATAATCACCCAAAATACATATTTCAGGAAGGAAAGCATCTGACAGACTAAGTAAAGGATCAATACAGGATTTAATTGATTCTCAAAAGGGTACTATTGTTTCACAAGACCACAAAATATGAAGCAGGGTGTCAGGCTCCTTATCACATTTGGATCAACAATCAGTGGGAAGTCAGCCCATTCTATGCAATTTAACCGGGGTATAGTAAAGGTTATAGTTGATCTGAAATTGCATAAAGCAATACCGATCCCACCTAAGGAGAGTATATGAGTGCTTCTAAATGGAAGCCCAGTCTCTAGAAGAATTAGTGGCCAGGAGAGCCTGGTCCCACCAGTGATATCTTGAGCACTCATTGGCAACCACATAGCTTTGCAGAGACTGATAATAAGAGATGAGATGACCAGAAAGGGCAGAATGAAAAAAAGGACAAATGGAGATATCGAATGGACTAAGCCAAGGCCCAGTAGCAAAAAAAGTGCAAAAGCATATGCGATAATTGAAAAATATGGAAACGGGAGGTGGTGGGCCAGTGATATAAGGCACATGCCTCTTGAAAGGATAACAGCTGCTGATCAAAGTTAAGATCAATAACTGCATCCACACCTATATCAGCTCAAAACTTCAAGAAAGGTTACAGCCAGCTATCTGGAAGTTAGGATTCGTGAATAAGGGCTGGAAAACGTCCCGATATGGACAAATCTTCAGTAAAGAGCAAAGCTGTGAATGAACCAGAAGGGAGTCCCCTAAGAGTGTGTTCTGCAAAGATCAAGGGAGTTTCCCTTTGGGGAGGTAAGGAAGAGATTGAATATCCAACCCATCAGTGGAACACAGGGAACGTTCTATATCTACCCACTGTGGAATGTATGCTATGAAGACATTACCCCCAGAAGGCTGTGCCCAATAGGACAGCCTAGTGAGATGCAATGCCAAATAGTACAGAAAGAAGTTGGGGGCTCAGAGGCCCCCATCCTGTTTAGTGTGCATTAATTTGGTGTAAGTTCTGTGGACAGGCTTACCTTGCCATAAAAAAGAAGCAAGGATCCTATGTACATGAGCAAACCACCGCTGGGGGAGAGCTCAATTATATATCTGGAGAGGATACAATAATCGAGGTGTTGTGTTCATTTTAATATTACTCGATCGTCCTCACAAAGAAATGGCAACATAAACCAATGGTCTAAGTCAACCTTGAGATGGGAGATGGTGGAATCAAGATAAATTTGTTTCATTTTAAGAGGGGAGATGCTAAGGTATATATCCAAATATTTCATTCTGTCTTTCCTCCAAACAAAACCCAAATGCTCAACCTCTGCCTTAATAGTGGCACTGTTAAGAGGCACAATTTCAGTTTTAGTAAGGTTTAATTTGTAATTAGGGATATTGCAAAATTGTGAAATAATCTGCAGGGGAGCAGGCAGGGAGGTAACCAGAGAAGAAAAATGTAACAATATATCTTATGCTTATAAAGATAACTTATACTCTGCGTTACCAGTCGAAATACTAGAAACCTGAGTGGAAGAATTATGTTTATGAATCAAAGGCTATAAAAAAAGATTAAATAGAAATGGGGAAAGGGGATGTCCCAGCCTGGTGCCCTAATGGAGAGAAAACGATGAAGACAAAACACTGGTACAAAGTATATGGGCAGTCGGGGAAGAATAAAGCACCTTAACCCAATGTATCAATTCTTGAGGAATACAGAATTTGGGTAATAAAGAGAACAATTACTTTCATAGGACTCTGTCAAATGCCTTTTTGGTGTCCAGGGAAACCAAAATCGCAGGAATGGGGGAATCCCTGGACACTGAAAGTAGGTAAGACGGTCTCCTGAGATGATTGGCAGAAAGGCTACCTTTTGCAGACCCCACCTGTTCCCTGCTAATCAGTGAATCCCATACCAGTCCCAATCTGCAGGACAAAACTTTAGTGAGGATTTTAAGGTCAACATTAATGAGAGAGAGAGATTGGCCTGTAATTGGAGACCAACAGGGGTCCCGGCCAGGTTTAGGGAGAACCACAATAGTGGCCGCAGTCAAAGAAGGATCTGATAGGCATTCCATGAAAGTGTAATTAAAGATGTATAGGAGAATAGGGGCCAGTAAATCCTTGAATGCCTTATAAAAATTTGTGGTAAACCCATCTGAGCCAGGAGACTTGTCAGAAGCCTTGGAGTCAATGGCCTGAAAAACCTCACTTAAAGTCAATAGGGCTTTGAGGATTGCCATCTGAAAATCAGTCAGTTGGAGGAGAGTGATGACACAAGGAAAGACTCAAGTTGAATGGAACAAAGGGGGGGGGGAGGCTGGGCATACAGTAGTTGATAAAAGACTCTAAATGCATCACAAATATCCTGGGGGGAGCTAAGGAGACTTCCTGAATTCGTATGAAATGAGGGGACAATTCGATTCAATCAATCAATCAATCAATCAAAATCTTTATTTATTCAGGCGAACATCATTGAGCAAAGCTCATTTACAAGATGGACCTGAGTAGTCATACAAATGAGGATACAAGTATTATTACATAGACAAGAATAGAATAAATAGCAATACAATGGCATGAAATGATTATATACAACAATTTACATATATACAAGTAACAATAGAACCATTTAGCC
Organism: Neoceratodus forsteri; assembly: GCA_016271365.2. Classification (NCBI taxonomy): domain Eukaryota; kingdom Metazoa; phylum Chordata; order Ceratodontiformes; family Ceratodontidae; genus Neoceratodus; species Neoceratodus forsteri. The sequence continues at coordinate 221,675,571 of CM028135.1, forward strand.
TGTAGGAAAAAAAGAGGACAAAGGGTATAGCAGTCCTAAAATATAAGTTATATGGTCTAAACTAGTTTTAAGTGAATATAATAGGTGATTCGGAAGAAAGAAATTGAGTTAATATAATGGATAGAAAAGGGAGGTTTAGTTGGTCAGATAGGTGGGGATTATGCTTTATAAAAGCAATTGCAGAGCTCTGGAAAAGGGGAGAACAATCTTTTGAAGGATGCCAGAGGTAGTAGGCTATCTAGCTTCATGGATTTTTGGAGAGAGTTCCATGCAGCTGCTAAGGAATAGCTGAAAGCAGCCCTCCCATACGGTGCAGGCATTGGGACCTTTAATGTGATGAGTTTACTGATCCTTAAGGTGTATGGCTGGCTGTAATTTGGTAAAGCAATCAGTGATATAGGTCGGTAGTTTGCCTGTTAACGCTTTGAGTATCCAGATAACAGCATTCCTATTTCTTCTGTGTTGCAATGATGTCCAGTTGACTGCCATATAAAGGGAGCAATGATGGGTGTTGGAGGAAGGTCAGTAATAAATCTTATGGACCTGTGATACAGGGTGTCCAGCTTATGTAAGAGATGACTTGAACAATGGCAGTAGAGAAAATCAGCATAATCAATGAGGGATAGGAATGAGGCCTGAATTAACCTTTTTGGAATCACTGTTTAGGTAATGTTTTATTCTAAAAATAGTCCGAGCCTCTGTCTTAGCTTTTAAGTAACTCTTCAATATGGACAGAATAGTCAAGCCTGTTATCTATCCAGACTCAAAGGTATTTGAAGTTATCAACAAATTCAAGTTTTCTCCAAGTAAGGTGGATATATGTAGGGTGTTGGATGCTGGGGTGTGGTAGTACAACTCTTTGTGGTAAAGAACATAGCTTTGTTTTTTTGCATTTAGAAGTAGTTTTGTCAAGTAGATTGTGCTGCAGAATGGAGAATTCGGATTGTAGAAGTTCACAGGCTTTGAAGGTGAGGGATTGCTGACATAATACAGTATCATCAGCAAACAGATGAATGTTAGATTGAGTGAGGTTGGCATCAATATTGTTTATATAAATAGCAAAGAGGATAGGGCCAAGAATAGAGCCTTGTGTACACCCTTTAGCAGAGGGTTTTGAGGTGGATAGGTACTCCGCTTCTAACCAGCTTGCACTCCATCTGAAAGGTAATCCTTAAACCAGTTGAGTGATAGGAATCCAGGCCTAATGAGTTAAGGGAGGTGAGTAATAAGTCATGATCCACTGTGTCAAAGGCTTTACCAAATCCAGAAACACAGCACAGGTAAAATTTTTTTGTCCAAATTAGTCTGCCAATCGTTGGTTACCTTGGCTAAGGCAGTAATGGTGCTATGCTTTGATCTAAATCCAGATTGTGCAGAATTTAGAAGGTTATTGTTATCCAGATAGTCCTTAACTGAGAGTTTACTAGTTTTTCGAGCATCTTAGATAGTACTGGTAGGATGGAGATAGGTCTGTAATTGTTGAGATCCCTAGTATCACCAGATTTGAGTAATGGAACTTTGAGCTGTTTTCCAAGTAGATGGAATGGATCCAGTAGTTAGGGAAAGATTGAAGAGATGAGTAAGGGGCAGATAAGACATGTGAAGCAATTTTCAGGAAATAGGGATCCAGGAGTCTGCACCTGCACTTTTAGTTGTGTCTAAATTAGAGAGGAGATCTTCCACTTCTTTCACGGATATTGGGATGAAGGAAAAGTTGAAGTGGCCATTTGTCCCACAGTAGTTTGCAGGTTCAAGGAAGATCTCAGGATATTTGCAGGTGATGAGTCAAATGCTAGGCCAGCAGTGGTGAAGTGAACATTGAAGGTATTTAAGATTTCTTGTTTACCTGTAATTTCTGTGTCATTTAGTAGCAATTTGGTGGTTAAGGCAGGAGTAGAATTCTTGGCCCAGAAGTCCTTTTATTGTACCCAGAGTCTGGATGGGTTATTGTAGGAGGCATCCAATTCAGCTGTATAGTAGGCAGTTTTGGCAGTTCTTATTTTTTTGTACATGAATTCCTTGCTTTTCTGAAATTTAGCCAATCACTGGTGTCCTTTGTTTTTCTTGCCTTTTCCACAGCTTGTCTCTGGTTCTCAAGGCTGCTTTAAGCTCAGAGGTGAACCAAGGGCAGGATTTTACCTTAGTTCTGATACTGGTGATAGGTGCATGAATATTGAGAACATTGGTGATAATATCCTTTAAAGTCTGGAGTGCTGTTTCAACAGAGGTTGTAAGATAGAAATCTTGCCAATATATTGTAGTACTCAGGTCATGGAGGTAACCTGAGATATTGAAATTCTTTTGACCTTTTGAGGATAAATTCTGCAGGATTTGGTGGTTTGAGTGTGGATCTTATGCCAGCTATAGGGTAATGGTCACTCACATCACTTGGCAGTACTCCTGCATGTGAGTATAAGTGAGGCTTGTTTACCAACATAATATCCAGGAGTGAGCTGTTGCTGGAATTTCTTCGGTTAATCCTAGTTGGGTCTTTAATCAGCTGTGTGAATCCATAGGTGTCACAAAAGGTTATCAAAGGTGCAGATACATTAGACAACCAGTTTAAATTCAAATCACCAAGGATGACGGTATCTTCAGGGCCTTGGTTGAGAATTGACCCTAGGTGAGAAAGCAGTTTAAGGCACATGGCACATTTGTGGCACATTCGTTGCCTGGGAGCGCAAACGAAGAGGCAATAGCTTCCCAGCCCTCTTTCCTTGGTCAAATATTTTACTTTGGCACGTAACATAAGATACTCCACCCTTTCTCCCAGTGCTTGAGGCACTGTTATCCCATCACGTCTCACTACACCAGTGGCCAGCCCAGTGGGACTGAGGCCTGAGGCACTGTTAGATCATCATCTCTTGCCACACCAGCAGCCAGCCCAGTGGTACTGAGGCCTGAAGCACTGTTAGCGCATCACCTCTCGCCACACCAGTGGTCAGCCCAGTGGTACTGAGGCCTGAGGCACTGTTAGTGCATCATCTCTCACCACACCAGCAGCCAGCTCAGCTGTACTGAAGCCTGAGGCATTGTTAGCTCATCATCTCTCACCAGACCAGCAGCTAGCCCAGTGGTACTGAGGCCTGAGGCACTGTTATCCCATCACCCTTTACCACACCAGTGGCCAGCCCAGAGATACTGAGGCCTGAGGCACTGTTAGCTCATCACCTCTCACCACTCCAGCAGCCAGTCCAGTGGTACTGAGGCCTGAGACCCTGTTAACACATCACCTCTCACCACACCAGCGGCCAGCCTGGTGGCACTGAGGCATGAGGCACTGTTAGCTCATCACTTCTCGCCACACCAGTGGCCAGCCCGGTGGTACTGAGGCCCGGGGCACTGTTAGCTTATCACCTCTCACCACACCAGCGGGCAGCCCGGTGGGACTCAGGCCTGAGGCACTGTTATCCCATCATCTCTCACCACACCAGTGGCCAGTCCATTGGTACTGAGGCCAGAGGCACAGTTAGCACATGACCTCTCACCACACCACCAGCTAGCCCATGGTACTGAGGCTTGTGGCACAGTTAGCTCATCAACTCTCACCTCACCAGTGGCCAGCCCAGTGGGACGGAGACCCGAAGCACTGTTATCCCATCACCTCTCGTCACACCAGTGGCCAGTCAGGTGGTACTGAGGCCTGAGGCACTGTTATCCCATCACCTCTCACTACTCCAGCAGCCAGCACAGTGGTACTGAGGCCTGAGGCACTGTTGGCTCATCACCTCTCACCACACCAGTGGCCAACCCAGTGGTACCGAGGCCTGAGGCACTGTTAACACATCACCTCTCGCCACACCAATGGCCAGCCCAGTGTTACTGAGGCCTGAGTCACTGTTAGCACATCGTCTCTCACCACACCATGGGCAGCCCAGTGGTACTGAGGCCCGAGGCACTGTTAACTCATCACCTCTCACCACACCAGTGGCCAGCCCAGAGGTACTGAGGCCTGAGGCACTGTTAGCTTATCACCTCTCACCACACCAGCAGGCAGCCCAGTGGTACTGAGGCCTGAGGCACTGTTAGCTTATCACCTCTCGCCACACCAGTGGCCAGCCCGGTGGTACTGAGGCCTGAGGCACTGTTAGCTTATCACCTCTCACCACACCAGCAGGCAGCCCAGTGGTACTGAGGCCTGAGGCACTGTTAGCTCATCACCCCTCACCACACCAGCGGCCAGCCCAGTGGTACTGAAGCTCTGTGCACTGCTAGCTGATCACCTCTCACCACACCAGCGACCAGCCCAGTGGTATTGAGGCCTGAGGCACTGTTAGCTTATCATCTCTCACCACACCAGTGACCAGCCCAGTGGTACTGAGGCCTGAGGCACTGTTAGCTCATCACCTCTCACCACACCAGTGGCCAGCCCAGTGGTACTGAAGCCTGAGGCACTGTTAGCTCATCACTTCTTGCCACACAAGCGACCCGAATTTGGGAACAAGCTAGGACTGGCTGGGGGGAAGGGCTGGAAGAGGACTGAGTGGCAGTTTTGCAGATCTCCTCTCCCAGATTGGAGTGGTGAGTTATCCCGGCTCTTGGCTGCTACCAGTTGGAGGCCTTGTGGTAGTGCCTAGCTTAGGAAGGCAGACTTTGGTCAGGGATGGTGGAAGAACCCATGGTTCTGGAGCACATGCACACCTCCACGTGCATGCGCCTTCCTTGTCACTGCAAAGAGAAAATGGAAGAGAGGTTGGCATGGGCTTGATGACATCTGATCTGCCTGTACTCTGTTCTGCGCCTCTGCTTGCCTGGGATACAGAACTGGATATGGTTCTCTGGGTGGGAGAAGAAAGGAAGGTCCTCCCCCACCTGACTCCAGCAGGGGGGTATTCCGTGGTGGTTAAGATGTGACCCGGCAAAGCTTGAGGCAGATGGTCAAGCATGAGGGGTCAAGAATGGGAAAGAAGAGCCTGCATGGGCAGACCCAAGGGAGGAAAACATGATAAAAAAAAATTATAATAAAAAAAACCTCAGACATCTGAACTTGCTATCAGTGTTGCATTTTTATACCCCAGTCAAAATCTTGTGCCCAGACTTTCTTCTCTGTTGTTTCTGATATCATCCCCTGTAAATCCTCTTTTTCTGGAGTACTGTCCAGTACCTTTTCTTCCAAAGTGCTATTCAGCACCCTATGACGAAGTTTTTTCTATTGACATCCTCTTCGAGAGCCAGCAGAGAACTAAGGCCTGTTCCATACTTCCATTCAACATGTCACCTTTAAGAGAAAGGCCGGTCAATTTGCCCTTTCATTTGAAAAGTTAATTGGAGCAGTTTTCAGGACTAGCTTGGGTACAATCCTAAATTAACTAACATTTTTATTTTCTCATCATGTTTATCGTGTGAGGGAAATATTTCTATGAATGTGTAGAAAATGAAATAAGCAATGTATTTTATTAAAACCTTTGTAAATTTGATGATGTCTTACAAAGGACAGTGATAAGGGGCAATCAAGGAAACTAGTGGGATGGGGGAGGACTGTAATTTGACAACACTAGCACTACCACTGCTAATGCCAGCTCTTCTCTTTGTGTTCTTGGCTTTTTTAGCATCTCTCTCTCTCTTAAGCTGACTCCCAGTCCTTCCAGCCCCCTCCCCCACCCGACCTGTGATTCCCTTCTTGTCCACTGTATTAATTTAAATGTATGCATTCTCTTTTCATTGCTGGATTCCTTTCAACTGTAAGAATGCCATTACATTATGTTATTGGCACTGTATTGTACTATTAGTCTCTGTCTTTATGTGTATGTTTACCAGCCAGGACCATCTTGCAAATGAGCTTGCTCAAGGATGAATTGCCTGGTTAAATAAAGTTTTTGATTGATTGATAAGAACCCTCAGATTGTGAACCTGAGTTTAGACTAGTTCTGGGCTCCAGCAAGTGCAGAGCACTGTGCTGCAGCTTAGTTTAAGATAGACCATACCAGCTCAATTTAAGGTGGACAATACTGCTTTGCTGCTAGACCCAACAGTGCATATGCTCTATTGGTGCCATCCAGCTCCAGAAGTTATTTTTGAAGTATTTTCTGGCAAACACTTGTAAATAAACTTGAATCATTATTTGCACCTTATTTCAAAATTGGACATTCACACCTTTAAACCTGATAAGCATCCCCCCCCCCACACACACACCACACCCATTTTATATTAAACCGTTGGGTTCCTTTTCCCAATGTGTATTACTTTACATTTCTAGCATAAAGTTCAGCTGCCAACTCTTAGACCAGCTCTCCAGCTTGACCTGATCCTAAATAAGTTCTCTTCTCCCTTCCTATGTTCTTACCCTTGCACAGATCTCTGCATCATCTGCAGAGAGGCAGACCTTACCCTTAATGCATTCACCAATATCCTTCCTTGAAACATTTCCTGATCTTGCTTCTTTTTCCATCTCCAGCATCGTATTCTCTATTTCCTGTAACATGTTCTTCCTTTGCCATTCCTTCTTGTAACCTCCAAAATTATGATCCCTCTTATTATAGTTTTTAGTGCGTCCCACGTTTCAATGTTATCTCCAGAAACCTTATAATTTTCTATGAAATTTTAATGTTACCTATTTTCTGTATAGACATTCTATCCTCAAGATTGTTACTGTTCATTCTCCAAGTGCTACTAATAGACTTTTGTGTATCTAGTATTATGATGAATGAAACTATGTTATGTTCAGAGACGACATACGATACACATTTGCATGAAAGAAGAGACTATGTAATAATAACATTTTGGAAATCAATATATAATCTAATCTGGAATGCAGATCACACCTGTGTGCGTAATATGTAAAGGGGGTGCACCCCTCAGTAATCACTGTGAGAGCTGCCTTACAAGCCAAAAAGATAGACCTCTCTGTCACACTTGGACCACTGATTCTGATCCCTGTATAAATTTTGTTGTAAATGTAAGAAATTAATGTATGATGACTGTGGCAGAGGAAAAGGCTGTCTTACTGGAACTGACACATCAAGACCCCCAGGGATAGTTCAAAGGACAGGAAGTGGTTTGAGTTTGCAGCTATTTAAAAGGCAATTCCTTTGTTCAATTTTCTTTGAAGGCAGGAACCAAAGTATCCACTTTATAATGCCCTCAGGGAGATCCTTTGACTTGCATAGTTGCCAGGAATGACTTGTGGGGAGGGTATCGGAGAGAGGCCAGAATGGACATTAAAGAGGTTTGATCTCTGAGTCAGGGAGGACCCCAACGAATTTGGAAGGTCAAATACACACTCCCAGGAAGTCTTGAGAGGACATCCCAGAACCTGTTTTGTGTGTGTGTGTGTGTGTGTGTGTGTGTGTGTGTGTGTGTGTGTGTGTGTGTGTAGCAGAACAAAAACCAGTTCTGACCAGTTACCCTGAGGAGAGGAAACTGAGTATGTCACTTATCATTTTTTTTTTAAATCTTGTTGGGACATTCTGTGTGGTAACATATAACTTTTAATACACCAAGACAGAGTTTAATGATCTCAGAGAGGAGGCTGGCTCAGAACTCTTTTATCCAACTGAGCAAGCCTTACAGACACGCAAGACAATATTATCTGACTGAGGGAGAATCATCACAGCACTGAAAGAGAGTAAGATTAGACCAGTCTGAATGTATGTATTGTAGAAACTTGAACTTTAAACCTATTTGTTTTAAGGCTGTATGTGTTGGGATATATTTTGTTCTGTAATTATTGTTCTGTTTTGATATTTTTAAAGTAAAGAAATATTTTTACAACGGAACTGTCTGGAGTGCCTTGACATTTCTTTTTATTTAAGTGGAGCTTTTAAAGGTTATAAGTAACACTGTGTATGGGCTTATGGTATACCAAACTGGGAAATGGATAGAGTTATCTAAAGTCTTGCATAGAGTTCTAAGGGTTCATTTGAAAGACCTGGTTGGGTGCCTGTAGGCAAAGATATCTTGCCCCCCAAAGACAGAATTATCTGAGCCTGATAATTGGGTATGCTAACAAGATGTAATCAGTTTGAATCCCTCCAGAGCTTGAGATTAAGGTGACTTGAACCCACAAAACAGACAAGAGGACTACCTTGTTCTGTTCACTGTACACAAATCATATGCTCAGAGGTTGGCACTTTGGGAGTAGAGGTCTGATCGGCTGAGCGAGTTTGTGACCGCGTCATTTTTCTGCTGGCTTTTTTGTATGTTCATACATATATCCCCTTTTTTGCACATGTGATTCTCCCCATAAGAAAATTAAACCATTAGAGGACAAAAAGTTGTGAAAGATTCTAGGTTTGTACTTACTTCCACTTTTAGCACCAGTTACATAGATGCATAGACAGTGTTGGCAGATAAGGGACTATGGCCCACCTAGTTTGCCCATTTAAGTTTGTAACTTCAGTTTATGTTTTCCTAGAACTCTGTTACCCCTTACCCCTGACCTCCAGAATTCCTTTATTTATATCCCATGCATTCTTAAATCCCATGATTGTTTCATTCCCCACCACTTCCTCAGGCAGGGTGGTCCACTTGTTCACCACCCGTTCTGTGAAGAAATTCTTCCTCACATGTCCTCTGAATCGTCCTCCCTCCAACTTCATCCCATGCCCTCTAGTTCTGGAATATCTTTTTTGCTTAAAAATAGCGTATTCTTGCACCCTGTTCCTCCCTGTAAGATACTTGTATGTCTCTATCATGTCCCCTCTCTCCCTCCTCTCCTCTCCTCCAGGGAGTACATATTCAATTCCTTCAACCTGTTCTCATAGGACTTGGGATGCAATCCATGTACCATCTTTGTTGCCCTCCTCTGAACCTTCTCTACCCTGTCTATGTCCTTACATAGGTAAGGTCTCCAGAACTGTACACTGTACTCCAGGTGGAGCCTCACTAGTGTCTTGTATAGTGGAATTATGACCTCCCTTTTCCTGCTGGTGATGCCCCTGCCTATGCATCCCAGCATCCTATTTGCTTTACCTGCTGCCTTGTCACACTGTTTCCCTACCTTGAGGTCATCAGAGATGATAACCCCAAGATCCCTTTCCTGCTTGGTGCATGCTAAATCCTCACCCCAACTGATATATTGTGTCAGGGTTTTTGTGCCCCATATGCATTATCTTGCAACTCTTTGCATTGAATTTCAACTGCCAAACCCCAGACCATTCTTCAAGTTTCTGCAGGTCCCTTCTCATTCTGTCTACACCCTCTGTTGTGTCTACTCTGTTACAGAGCTTTGTGTCATCAGTGAACAGTGGAATTCTGCCTTCTAGGTCCTGCGCAATGTCACTGATGAAGAAGTTGAATAGGACCAATCCCAGCACTGATCCCTGTGGTACCCCACTGGTCACTCTTCCCTCTGTGGAGTTACAGCCATTTATCACCACCCTCTGTGTCCTGCCACCCAGCCAGTTACCTACCCATTACAGTACTGTACTGCCCACACCCATATTTCCTAGTTTGTGTAATGGTCTTCTATGTGGCACAGTGTCAAAGGCCTTGCTGAAGTCCAGATAGGCCATGTCCACTGCCCTCCCCTGATCCACCTCCCTAGTCACCGAGTCAAAAAATTCAATGAGGTTGGTCTGACATGACCTCCCCCTGGTGAAACCATGCTGCCTTGGGTCCTGCAGTTCATTGACAACCAAATGTTCGACCAATCTCTCCTTCAGTAGTGGTTCCATGATCTTTCCCACTACTAAGGTGAGGCTTTCTGGTCTGTAGTTCCCCACTTCCTCTTTGTTCCCACTTTTGTATATGGGGACTACAGCTGCTGTCCTTTAGTCTTTGGGTACCTTCCCTGTTTCCAGTGATTGGCTAAACAGGATAGCCAGAGGTTCAGCCACCAACTATCTTAGTTTTTTAAGGACCCTGGGGTGCACCCCATCCAGCCCCATTGCTTTATCAACTTTTATTACTTCCAGTTCCTTCAGGACCCTTTCTCGTGTAAAGGGACTTGTGTCAATTTCTGCACAATTCTCACCCCTTGTACTCCTTTCAGACCCATTACCCTCCTCTTCCTCATTAAAGACTGAACAGAAATACCTGTTCAATATGTCAGCTTTACTTTTGTCATCCTCCACGCGGCCCCTATCTTCCCCTTCACTCTCCTTATCCCTCCCTTTGCCTGTCTGTTTTCACTTATGTACCTGTAAAAGGTTTTGTCCCCTCTACCCATTGATTTTGCAATGTGCTCTTCTGTCTGAGCTTTGGCTCCCCTTACTGACATCCCTGCCTCCCTTTGCTTCTCCTGGTACTTCTCCCTATCCCCTTCTGACTGTATCTTTTTGTATTGCCTGAATGCAATCTTTTTGGCTTTCACTTTCTTTGCTACCTCTTTGGAAAACCATAATGGCCTCCTCTTCCTTTTCATCTTGCTAACCTGCTTAATGCATAATTCTGTTGCTCTTGTAATCCCATTTTAAATACTGCCCACAGTTCCTCAACCCCTGATTCCTGCCCCATTCCCTTTAATGCCTCTTTCAAGTATCTCCCCATTTTCCCAAAGTCTGCCCCCCTAAAATCCAGGATACATGTTTTTGTGTGGTTTGGTTCTGCTCCTTCTGCGATTTCAGTTGATTTATCTGTTTCATCACTGTTTAGTAGAATTTTACAGAAGTTAACAGAGCCAACTAGGGAGGGGAACATTCTGGACCTGGTGCTGATGGATGGTGAATAAGTCCAGGACTTTAGGGTGGAGGACCCCCCAATGGGAAGCAACCACCACACAGTGTGGTTCTCCCTCAATCTAGGGAAGGAGGTAGCTACAACTAAGACTAAGGTCCTGGATTTCAAAAGGGTAGACACTGGCAGGATTGGAGGTATACTGGAAGGGCACATAGCTAACACCAGCCCATGCATGGATACTGAGCAAAAGTGGGCAATCATCAAGCAGGGCCTGGTTGAGGCCACTAGTGCATGTGCAAAGAGCCAGAGCAAGAAAGTCAGGAACAAGAAGCCAAGCTGGATAAACAGGGAGGTTGTGGAGAGGGTAAGGGAAAAGAGGGCTGCCTTTAGGAGCTATAAAAGATCCAACCTAGAGGAAGACAGGGTGGAATACATGAGAAAATCCTGGGAGGTGAGTAGAATAGTAGGGGTAGCCAAGGCATTGAGAGAGCTGAGGCTAGCACAGGGGATCAGAGAAGAGGAAAAGGATTTCTTTAGATATATATGGAAGAAAAGGAAGAATAAGGATCAGATTGTTAGGATCAAAACTGGCGGTGGATGAGCAGAACACAGGGCAGAGCAGGCAGAAGTACCCAACGAGTACTTCTGTTCAGTATTTACCAGGAAGAGAGAAGGGACCATGCCTAAGGGGAAAGGTGGGGTGGGAGTAGGAGGGGAGGTCACAGATGGGGTGATTCCAGTGGGTAGGGTGTTGGAAGGCCTCAAGTTCCTGAGGGTGGATAAGGCACCTGGGCCAGATGGAGTTCAGCCAAGAGTCCTGAGGGAGTTGGCAGAAGTCCTGGTGGAGCCACTGGCAGACTTGTTCAACACCTCCCTGGATACTGGGTGCACACCCGGGACTAGAGGACGGCGCATGTGGTGGCCCTCCATAAGAATGGGCCCAGGGATGAACTAAGAAACTACAGACCAGTGAGCCTTACCACCATTGTGGGAAAGTTAATGGAGACTATCTTCAAGGAGAGGCTGGTGAAGTTTCAGGAGGAAAACAGTCTCCAGGATGGCAGGCAATATGTTTGTCTCGGGCAGATCCTGCCAAACAAACCTGGTTGACTTTTTTTAATGTAATATACTTTATTTCTTATTCAAAACAGCCTACAAACCAAAGACAAAAAATAATCAAGGACTAACTCAAACATAAAACCAACAATAAAACAAACAGCAACACCTGCCCTACCTACCCCCCCTCCCCAAAAGCTCAGTGACCCTGGTTAAGAGAGAGAGAAGGAATCATTGGTAGACTAGTAATGCTATCAATAAGGTGCAGCTTAATAGAGTAGTGGAGCCCGGGATTATGACCTTGCTGTGGGTAGAGATAACAACTCGTAAAGGGGTTCCCCTCTATCACAGAACTGAGTAGGGCACCTTCACAGTGACACAATCTGTTTCTCAACTGCTAATGCATTTAATATTTACTAATGCCATTCTCTATAAGAGGGAATAGCATCATCTGTTCAGTGGCGTAAGATATTTGTCTTTGCAATGGTCACAATTAGGACTATGTGGGCTTTATGGGTACATATTAAATCCATGGGGTACAAGCCCACAAGACAAATATCTGGTTTGAAAATATCACTTAGGCCCAGGAAAGGGCCAAGTGATGCCCTAATGGCAGTCCAAAATGGTACCACCTTGACATAATCCCAAAGGATATGCTTGAGGCATCCTTCAGCGAGAGCATAAGGGTGATGGCAGTCTGCTCATTTGATTGAGCTTACATGGGGTGTAATATAAGTTGTGTATAATTTGAAACTGGGTCAGATGAAACCTGTCTTGTTTGATGTCTTTGTATAAATCCTGCCAGATGGTGTGCCGTACAGTGGAGTCTTCTTGAGGCCTTGCATGCAACAGTAGCAAATTCCAGTCAGAGTATTGGTGCCAAGGAGCTAAAATAGATGATATAACCCAGACACCTGGTGCGGTTGTGATACTGTCAAAACACAAAAAAAAAAATTCAAGGATAGAGGGTTCCAACAACACCCAGAGCTTGGGTCACCAAGGTATGAGAAGATCGCATGGGGTAATTGAAGATATTTAAAACTTAATGCCCTTGGGAGCTGAAGATGTTCTCTAATGGTTAGAAAGGGCACAAATTTGTCCCCCTCTAATAAAGGTACAAGTGAAATATCACAGAGTTGAGAACAAAAAGAGAGTGGAATGGGATGTCTAGCAATGCAAATGTTAGGAGTTCTGAGGAAGGGCTGGGCCACACTTTTGGTCCACACCAAACCTAAGTAAGATCTGAGCTGTAAGTGTGCCTTCATGGACCAACCAATGGGCATTGCTCAAAGGGAAGGGGGTATATGAGACTGCTTAGTAGAGAGCAAACTTTTAAGTTGTATTCCAACACGTCGACAGAGGGAATGCTCAATTTCTAGCCAAAGAGGCATGTAAGCAGGATCTGCTCGTTCACCTCCAGGGTTATCTCATTGGTAAATGTTACTGCTATGCAGGGCACAATACTATAAAAATATATTTGGGAGAAGTAGCCCACCCTCTAATTTTGGTGCTGTGAGTTTGAAATGAGAGTGATGGGTGGCCCGACCCTTCCACAAAAAGTTGTTTAGCAGACTTTGCACATGGAGAAACTACAATTTGGGCAAAAACACATATAGCATGCCAAGGGGGTACAACAATCATGGCAGGACATTCATCTTAATGACACTGACCTGTCTCCATAAGGAAAGAGGTAAAACTGACCATCTATGCAGGTCCATTTTTATGGTGTAGAGTAAAGAGGAAAGGTTATCTTTAACCAGCATTGTAGAGGACCAGGAAATATGCACACCCAAATAAGTTAATGACTTGGGCTTCCAAGGCAACCTCATACTGAGGCTATCCTGCTTGTTCACGAAACTGTTCAATGGAAAACTTTTGTTTTACTCAGGTTTAATTTATAGGTTGAAATTGACACAAAGCAGGAAAGTTCATCCAGAGTGGCCAGGATAGAAATGGAGGGGTCTGTGACATGTAATAGTAAGTCATCTACATACGCAGATAACTTATACCTGTTCTCCCCAACGAAGATACCTGTAACCTCGTGGTTATTTTGAAAATTACAAATCAATGATTCTAAGTACATGTTGAAGAGCAATGGGGAGAGAGGGCAACCCTGTCTAGTCCCATGACTTAACAGAAAGGAGTCTGAAAGGACACCGTTACACCAGATGTGGGTGATGGGATTACTATATAAAAGCTAGAGCCAGGTTATAAATACAGGGGGAAGGCCACATTTTTGCAAAACGGTAAAAAGGTAGTACCGTGAGTCATGGTCAAATGCTTTTTCCAAGTAAAGGAAGACCAATGCCACAGGATTCTTGTCCTGCTGAGACATGGAAATGAGGTGATGTCATTTTTGTAGATGATCACTGGAAAATCACCCTTTCATAAAACCAACCTGCATTGGGCTCATTAGAGTATCCCAGACTGCAGCTAACCCGTTAGCCAATATCTTGGTCAGAATTTTCAAATCTGAGTCAAGTAATAAAATCAACATATAATTACCTGGGAGTTTTTTTTTTTTTTTTTATTCATTTGTTCTAGGATTACAAATACCTTTGAGCCAAGGTTCTTTTACAAAGGTTCCACGTCATTGGTACAATTGAGACAATCATAAGCAAAGATAACAGTTTATAAAATTAAAAAAAAAGAACAACACTTAGTCTTGTAGATGAAAAAAGAACAATAAGGTGAAACTTTGGGGAAGGGAAAGGGAAAGGAGGAGGGTGAAATCAGGGAGACTAAGTGGATGGGAGAGAAGAGGAGGTAGGTTGGGGGGGACAGAGAGAGGAGAGGTGGAAGGCGGATAAGAATAGAGGTAGTGCAGCCGGGTGGCATTTGTCATGGGCCAGCAGGAGAGGTAAAGATAGGAAGGGGGGGTGCTGGCAAAGTGCAGGAGTAGATGTGGGTCCAAAAGGGCATCTTCAGCTATGGAACCAAAAGATATGCTTAGCCACAACAGTCACAGAGCTTGGAGGCAAGCTTGGGAGTTAATCATCCTTACCCGATTTTTTAATCAACATTATCCAAGCCTCCGTGAAGGGTGGATTTGAGTAACCAGAGGTATACTAATGATTTTACAGTCAGGCCAGAAAGAGGGTCAAATCTGAAGAAGAGGCCATGTAGAAATTATTGGTAAAACCATCAGGCCCAGGTGTCTTATTGGGGGGGGGAGAAGCTGGTTAATTGGCCTCCAGAACCTCAGGGATGGAAATGTTCTGCCCAAGCAGTTCATGCTGTGAAGGAGTGAGAGTCAGGAGAGGAAGATGGTCTAGGTAAGATGAGATTTTGTCTACTGCAGAAGAGTCAAGGGAGGGATCATCAAAATAGAAGGTGCAGGAGACTGCTGTAATTGCCTGGGGGTGAGTCACAACAGCCACATCTGGGCTAGGCCAAATATAGGGAATAATTTTGGAAGTCTCTAGCTAACAAAGCTGGAGTGCCAAAAACTTCCCAGCCCACTTCTCTGTCTCCAAATACCTGGCTAACTTTTTTGATTGGGTATCACATGCACTGGACATGGATCATGCAATGGACATCCTTTACCTGGACCTCAGCAAGGCCTTTGACTCAGTGCCTCGTGGAAGGCTGACCAGCAAGTCGGGTAACCTAGGAGTGGGGAGGAAAGTGGTTAGATGGGTCAAGAGTTGGCTACAGTATAGGCAGCAGCAGCTAGTAGTGGGAGGTGAACTATCAGATCCCAGAGCCATAACAAGTGGGTTCCCACAGGGCTCGGTGCTGAGACCAGTGCTGTTCAACATTTTCAGTGATGACAATTCAGATGGGATAAAAAGCAAGATCAGCCTCTTCGCAGATGACACTAAGATCTCCATGGAAGTGGATGGGAGGGAAGGTGGTAAAGTACTCCAGGAGGACTTGACAAGGCTAGAGGACTGATCAAACACATAGCAGCTGGTATTCAATGCCAAAAGTGTAAGGTCATGCACTGGGGGCCAGAAATCCAGGGAATAGTTACTGGTCGGGGGGAGTGCAGTTATCCACATCAATGGAGGAGAAGGATCTAGGAGTACTAGTAACAGGGAAAATTATCCACTCTGCCCTGTGCAGGAGGACAGCAGTAAAGACCAATAGAATGCAAGGGTGCATACCTAGGGGATCACCTCTAGGAGAGAGGAAGTCATCCTACACTTGTACAGGTCCCAGGTGAGGCCACACTCAGAGTACTGCGTGCAGCACTGGTACCCTTACTTGAAAGAGGACATCAAACTCCTGGAGGGGGTGCAGTGTAGGGCAACAAAAATGATCCTGGAATTGGGTGACAAGCCAGAGGAGAGACTAATGGAGCTCAATATGTATTCCCTGGAGGATAGGGGAAGCGAGGGGATATGATTGGGACCTTCAAGTACCTGAAGGGCATATACAAAGTAAACACCAAGAGTATGTTCAAATTAAAAAGTGGAACGGAAACCAGGGGTCACAGTCTGAAACTGGAAAGAGGAAGATTTAGGAGGGAAATGAGGTGGTACTATTTCATGGAAAGTGTGGTTACAAGGTGGAATGCACTGCCAGAGGATGTGATATACTAGAGGTTCATAAGCAGCTTCAAGAGGGGGTTGGATAGGATCAACAGCAGGGTCAAAACTGGGGGTGGTGGTGAGGGAAGCAGGCAGAAATACAAGGGGGAGGGGCAGCTGCAGTCTAAATGGTTGAGGCGATGCACACTTGAGCAGACTAGATAGACTCTATGGAATGTATCTGCTGGCAGTTTCATATGTTCATATGTATGTATGTTTAGACAATTCATATCTCCTCCCAACGGTAAATTGTCAGAATTCCACTTGCATAGTCTTCTGTTGAAATCTGCTGGAAATTATCCAAAACCTTGGAAGAGGGCATATGTAGATCCTAAAACTATCATTTCTCCCCCTAACTGCACTTTCAATAGCAGAGCAAAGCCCACGTAAGTGCACATTGGATAAGTGCAAATTTTGGATAAATGCACATGTTTTTCTCTTTCCGATTCTTTTCCCCATTTCTATAATGTTAAATTTTCTGGTGAAGTGCACACTCCTGTTAAATGTATGTTTTCACAGTTCACCTATGCATCTATTGACATTTAATAGCACCTGCTAAGTGCATAGCCTGTTTTCAGCTGGTGTGAAAACAATATTTTAGTAAGCACCCTCCCTGTAATGCTTTTTTAACACAGTGGATTAAAATGAACAAAATAAATAAAGAAATAAATACACTAATACAATGATTTTTAATCACATTAATGCATTATACTTGTTTTAAGCTATTCTAAGTAGACAACTAAGAAAATAAAAAAAAATAGACCTCATGCTCAGTCTTTCTGATTGAAAACATGTAGGTCTGGATAAGTGCACAGCCTGCTTAAATGCATATATTTCTTTAAGCAAAATGTATGTGCATTTAAGAGGACTGCACTGTAATACCCTTCCATTTGTATCTGTCTGGGTATTAGTGATTCTTCCCTTGAAATTCTTTTTCATTAATATGGCTGGCTACTCTCTTAAAATTTGCTTGCATCTAGCTACTTAATTTTCCTCTTCCTCTCTGTTTTGCCTGTAGTCATTTGTGGCAGGTACCAAGACTGGAGAGAAAGTAAATTTTCAAGAGATCCAGTGTACTTGCCCACAAAAGAAGAAAGTCTGCTATGCCATGCAGAACTGTCTCAAGAGATCTGAATGGAGACTATTACAGCTATCTGAACTTCTTTCTCAGTCCCGGACAAGAAAAATAAAAGAATATAACTTCATTGAGAACAAAACTTGACTGCTACTTGCACTTATTACTTGGCGCTATAAGATGATACAAGTGTTCTGAGACTTTTCTAATGTTTACCAAATAGCTTTTCACAATGCTACAGATTTACTTATCTGGGACTTTTTATATTAAACAACCAATTTCATTAATGGTCGTTCATCTTAATATAATTGCACAATGGTTTTGTATAACTACTGAACCGTATTTAAATTTTATACAGATTTATCCTTGGTGTTAGTAATGCAAACAAGGTGCAGTAAAATAACCTTGGAATTTAGTTTAACAATGGAAATAGTGGGGAAAAGGAAATCCCAAACCAAGGCAAGGAGACAGTTAAGCAAAAACAAGGGGCTGATATCAAGGAGACATCTACAAAAAAGTCAAAACTGAAAATGTGAACAGGAAAGGAAAAAATAAACAGAATGAATGCATACAGACTCAACCAATAATTATGAAAAGAGTACAAAAAATGTGGAAATCTGATTAACTAAGGATCTCAGAACTCTGTGCCGATATCCCAGCACAACAACACTGGAAGAAGATCTAGGACCACTTTACACACATAATCAACTACAGAATCACTACACTGTCCTGTTGGCGGATAATGCCCATAGCAAACATGGCTGCCCTGGCATCAGTTCACTTACTTTAAATGGAAGATGAAAAATGCATCATTGTTTTAAAACCCTCTCCCTCTCAAACAAACAGCCCCAACCTTCTGCCATACAGCAAGACATAATTTTTATATTTGCTTATTTCCCTCATAGATTCCTTACTTACTATTGGCTCCAGTGTCTGGACTCACAGACTGCAACGATAGTGGCAATCATATACCTCCAGTCAGGTCTCACAGTTAGCTGCTGACAGTGGCAATGCTCCAGATTGTTCCTATTTTAAATTCCCTGTGGGATGCACCAATTTCCTGCCAACAATAGGCATGTTCTTTTCAAAAGCCCTTGACTGCGTTCACTAAGTAGTCACCAACTGCAGTACCTCTAACAAAGCCCAGAGCGGCCTGTGAAACTGACTGCATGTCCTCAAAACACAGTGCTGCCAAATTCAGCTCCCCAACTAAGCTCACTCTCTTGCTGACCACAACTGCTCTCGGCTTCTCACAGCACAGTGCTGCTGAATAGTCTTACAGCACAGTGCTGCCGAATACAATGATCCCTCACTAAGCTCATTCACTTGCTGTCCATAACTGCTCTCACGTTCTCACAGGACAGTGCTACCGAACGTGATGCACCCTCACTATGCTTGCACACTTGCTGTCCACAACTGTTCTCAGCTTCTCACAGCACAGTGCTACTGAACGTGATGCTCCCTCACTATGCTTGCTCACTTGCTGTCCACAACTGCTCTCAGTTTCTGACAGCACAGTGCTACTGAACGTGATGCTCCCTCATTATGCTTGCTCACTTGCTGTCCACAACTGTTCTCAGTTTCTCACAGCACAGTGCTACCAAACGTGATGCTCCCTCACTATGCTTGCTCACTTGCTGTCCACAACTGTTCTCAGCTTCTCACAGCACAGTGCTACCGAACATGATGCTCCCTCACAATGCTTGCTCACTTGCTGTCCACAGCTTCTCACAGCACAGTGCTACTGAACGTGATGCTCCCTCATTATGCTTGCTCACTTGCTAACTGCAGCTGCTCTCAGCTTCTCACAGCACAGTGCAACCGAACATGATGTTCCCTCACTATGCTTGCTCACTTGCTGTCCACAGCTGTTCCCAGCTTCTCACAGCACAGTGCTGCAAAACAGTAATTTCATTGTGACGGCGGTGCTTGCTAGGAAGCTGCCACTTCTGCCCATCTCTGCAGCTGCAGTTTAATATTGTAACCAACACACTACAGAAGCTGATGACTTCCCTCAATTGCTACTATTAGTAAACTGCTGGTTATATGCGGCATGTTCCCCCTTCACCTACTGGCCAGGTAGAAAAACTGGGCTAATTTTCTCTTTGTCTGCAGGTATTTCACATTTTTTAAATTTTATGGGAGTAATGGGATTCATTTCATGACCCCAGTAAGCCTCTTGGGAGGGGTGCTGGGATAATGGCACTTCTTCGTTGGTGGATGCCTCTATGCTTCAACCCACCCAAGGCACGTTATTATTTATGTTATTTATTTATTTAGTTCGTTTTTGTTGACTGGGTAAGAGCACTAGAGAATTCTTCCTATTTTCAGGCACAACCCAGGGGAAGGGGATACAGATGAATGCCGACTGACCTTGAACCAGATTAAGCTGTTGGTGGTATTTTTAGTGAATCCCAGTAAAACACACCCTCTGTCATGTTTTACTGCTTAATTACGAAACACTTGAAAAAATTAAACGGGTCTGAAAATATGATGTGGAAAGGGAGATTCTGACATCCACAACTATTATAATATCGAAGGGGGTAAATGATTAGAGAGTTGGATAACATCAAACTCCCCACTCAATAAACAAAAGCTCAGAGGAACAAATGAGAAAGCGACTGTGAGAGTTAGTTACAAAAAACACATGGAAGGGTGTGCACCAGGAAAATGGTGCTTTCAAGCAAAAACAAACACATACATACACAATAGCTTGGGCTCTCACCACCAAAAATTGCTGACACCACATATACAAGCAAAAATTTTATTTCAGTTAAAACATTGCCTATCGCGTTTCTGGCCTATGAATGACCATTTCTCAAAGGCTGAATTTTTCAAACACACATTAAGTGGTCTTATAGGTCAAATCCTATGATGTCATCATTCCAATTAAATAATTAACAGGAACCACTCTTTCCAGTTTGCATAATCTCTGTTAGACATAAATGGCTCATTAGAAAAAACTTCTTTTTTAAATTTTCTCAAAAGCAGCAATAGACATTATAAATACAGATAATTTAAAGGATAACACAAATAAATAAACTCAGAAAACAGTTTCTAGAAAAATAAGCACAATGCAAAGCAATAAAAAGGTAGAGTAAAGAGAAACAGGGAAAAAAGAGGGGGCAGAAAAAAGACAAAGATCTACATAAGGAGAGAGATACCTCAGCAAACACAGTAGAACACTGAGAAGCAGCTATCTTTTATCTAAATAGGGTTGAATTTCAAAACCAGTGTTCAAACCTGGTAATTTATTAGCTTGGAGAGTAATAATCCCAAAAGTTTCACGTTTTAAAACTAGGCTATTGCCATATATGTAAAACTGTGTTTCCTACCATCCTTCATATTATTTATATGCTGGGTGGTGGCATAAGTTACATTTCTTTTCTCTATTGCTCTCTGGTGCTCACCAACCCCTGTGAGAATTAATAATTCTCTCAAAAGATCCCCACTAATGAAATTGAAAATCATATATTATTTGTGACAAACCCCAGTCTAGTAATCAAATTCTCAACAAGAAAAATCTGACAGAATCATAAGACAGAGAGACAATGAGGAAAATAAATACCAGGGATCTAATATTCAAAACTTAGCCCTGGGGCAAAATTAGCACTGCCCAGCATGCAAAAATAGCCCACAACCATTTGCATGCTATATTCAAAGTAATAGCTCAGGGGCTAAATCAGCTGAATATAGCATGCAAATGAAGGAGTGCAAACAGGGCTGAGAGTTCAGTGCAAAAATAGCCCGGCCAATAAGACAGCTCTGATTATAGCAACTGAGCAGTGCACACAGAGGTGGAGTAAAGTAAGCAAGCAATCTTTATTTCTAAAACACTATTCCAGCAGCTCATAGCACTGTACATCCAAACAAAAAACATAAAAACATGTTAAGCAACTCATAAAATCAGACAATAAGACAGCTGGCTTTAAATATCCAGAAATGCTAAGCCAAATAAATATGTTTTCAATGCAGATTTAAAGGCCTCAATGGACAGGCACTTTCTAATCTGACAAGGTAGAGAATTCCACAGGGTCGGAACAGCAAAAACAAATGACCTAGCTCCTGAAGTAGTCAAACAGACCATGGGGATCTCTAGCAATCCCCCATCTGCGGAACAGAGAGGACAAAGGGGGTAGTAGGGGCAGAGGAGATCTTGCACGTAACATGGTCCCTAACTGTGTAGGGCCTTATAGGTCAGAAATCTGACCTTAAAGGTGATCCTCCACTGCACTGGCAGCCAGTGCAGATCGCAGAGCACAGGTGTGAGATGGCAAGATCTCGATAAGCCAGTCAACAATCTGGCAGCCACATTCTGCACTAGCTGCAGGCAGCAAAGGTCCACCCCCGGTAGCCCTAGATATAGGGCATTGCAGTAATCAAGATGTGTAGTCACAAAGGCATGGACCAACATCAGAAGATCAGATGGGACCAGGTGTTTTATATGGGCGATAGTCCTCAGACGGTAGAATGAGGTCTTGGCAATAGCTGACACCTGGGATTTAGATGTCAGTTCACTGTCAAACAGAACTCCCCAATTTCGCACCCAGTCAGAGGTCATCAGCTGGCTGCCCCCAGCCAAAGCCCAGAAGGCTGTCCAGCCAATAAACCCTCCACCCAATGACCTGGGTCCACAACCAACATCTCAGTCATATCTGGATTCAGCCTAAGTCAGTTGGCACTCATCCAATCCTGAATCTCAGAGCGACAGTTGTTAAATAACAAAATAGTATCATTTTGTCCAGGCACAAAGGACATGTACAGTTGAGTATCATCTGCATAGCAGTGAAAATTCAACCAGTACCACCTAATAGTGTCTAACAACATGGGGGAAAGCACAGAGCCCTGCAGTATCCCATATGGCAAAGGGAGAGGGGCTGAAGAAAATACCCCAGACTCCACTCTCTGAGTCCTGTCAGTGAGGAAGGAATGGAACCATCCTCTGAGGTCTCTACTAGACAGCCCAAAGAGTAACCGTAGGCGCTCTAGCAATATCCCATGGTCCACAGTGTCAAACGCCACAGGAAGAGATCAAGGAGGACCAAGATGGAATGACTCCTCTGATTTCTCACAGTCAGATCATTAAGTACCCAGACCAGTGCCGCTTCGGTACTACGCCTCTTCCTAAATCTGGACTGGAGAGGATTGTAGATATCATGGGTGGTCAGATGCTTCTCAAGCTGCAACATGACTGCAGAGATGCAGTAGGTGGTCGGTGTGGGTGCTAGCAAAGAAGTGGTGCACAACAACTGCAAACAACATTGCAGGCCAAATACTACAGAGCCACACTATGGTTCTGACAGGTTTGCTTGGTGCTAACATGTCAGCCCGGTACAAACACGCTTGCCAGGTGTAAAAGTTTGCTATGATCAAAGCTCTTATGCAAATGAGCCTAGTTAGGCAATCCGAGGGCAAACAACCACATTAGCATCTCATTATGGCCTGATTTGCATGCATTACCATGTGGATTGCCTGGCGCTATTTCATGGTGGACACAGCTCCACCTGTATGTCAGACTGGAACTACAGGTCGGTGGCTGAAGGCAGGGTTTGTACATAGCAGCATGGACTGTTGTGGCCCAGGGGACTAGCACCACAGGAATGGATGGTTGTACTGCATGCCATGGACATATTATTAGTCCTGCTACAGTGTGTTTCAGATGTTACAGTACCATAATTGCTGGTATTGTGAGGGACACAGCAATGCCTACGGTGTGTCAGGCAATGATGACAGCTACAATCCACACACTGACATGCACAGCTGACAGGTGTGGTCTGACAGTGGACACCACAGTCATACTGTCCTGTGGCACAAATACACTGTACCAGTGGCATGGGATTCCCACACTAACATACACACGGCTGGCCATGTGTGATAGGGAGTCTGGACAGGTGTGTGGTACCTGACCCAGGGGGGGCAGACACATACCATAATATAGGCACACTGATGTCAGGGGCATTCCCATCACTGGCACATGAGCACTGTGTGGACAGCCCCAGCTGTGTGGCAGCACCTACTATGTGGTGCAGCCTGGCCACCTGTGCACCCTCCCTTCTGCACCCTCCATTCCCCCAGTGCTACATGTGTGTGCTGGAATATGGTGGTGTACCCCTACTGGGGGACAGGAGGTGTGTATGCTTCATGGACACACTGACAAGATGTCTACTGGGCTCTAGGGCACCCACAAATACCTGGCAGGGTTGGGACCAGTGAGAGATGATGGCAACATGGGCAGTGTCATCTGTGTGCAGCTGCAGCATGTCTCTTCTATGGCACCAGGGTGGCCGTTGGCCCTCTGCCTCCTCACTGGCTGCAGTTATCAGGTACACCATGCTGCTGTTGTTGCACAAAACCTTGTAGCCTGTTGCTGCTGTGTCCATGCTCTGATCCTAGTTTTGCCCGGAGTTAAGTCTACCTTTTCATAGGTGGTAATTTGTGCCACACTACATACCATGCTAACGTGCACTGCATAGCACTGTGACTTTGAATATACCATTGCACCTGTATGCATATTCATGCCCCTCACTTTGCCCCAGACATACATTATCTTTTAGCGTCAGCGTTAACACATTGCACCAGTGCTATTTGGCCTTTTGAATATGGCAGTTCAGCACAACCGTGGTGCAATCCCAGTGCAAACAATTTGCACCCAGTGCAAAGTTTGGAATATCCGGCCCCAGGACTTTGATAATAGTTTCCAGAAGCCTCTGACACCATTAGGAAAAAAAATGAATAATGAACTAGTGGACCTAAATATAATAGAACCTTTGAACAATAAGCATAATTGTCTACCTGTTATAATGCAAGAACTGCAGGAAACAATCATAGGCCTTAGAGAAATAGCAGATATTACTAATATAAAAATATATGAACAACAAAAGCCTATTAAAAGACCACGTCTACATTTTCCTTTCCTGCATAAAGCTCTAGCAGAAGTATTAAAAGATCCCCATGTTACAAGTCTAGTCCTTTTAGAACAGCTAGAGATTCTGAAAAATGTAATCTGTTATCTTATGATGTGGCTATTAATGAGCAAGACTCAATGAATTCTTAAAATATAAAAAAAAACAGAGTTAAACTTCTCTAGATATCAACAGACCCATCCAATCCAATAAAAAGGAGGAACTAAAAAAGTGGAAAAGCAGAACTTAGAATTTACATCCATAATAATGAAGAAACTGATATTTTGAAGAGAAAGAGTAAAAAGGTAAAAAAAGAATAATAATAAGAAAAATAAGGCAAAATATCTAGAAATGAGGTACACCTAGAAAAAGTAAATCCAAATAATACCACAGAAATGAAGAATGAAATAAATATACAAATGCAAATACAGAATCCCTCTGAAAATAGCAGGTAAAGTAATAAACAAGACAAGCAGAAAGAGGGGGAAGAAAATAAGTCATTGCAGGGAACAGAAACATTTCTGAAGCTATGGGAGATACACAGAAGAGAAGGTGAAAACCCAGATATTCTGAATAATCTGGTGTACATGATTTGCACCAGAGAGTTAAGACTGGATATTTTATATGAAGACAATACTGATGTTACAAGATAAAACAATGTACTAAAGAGAGATAGTTTGATTATTCTGATTACACACTCCAGGGTAGTGCATTATACTCTATATGGCTAATGCAGAGTCATTAGTAAATTTAGATTTGTTCACGGACTACTCAGTATTGCTCTTTCCAAACAAAAAAACCCCAGATGGTATTGGGTTAATTAAAAATGAACTGGTACAAGAAGTAGCAAAATATCTTGATCTGGGTAAGTTTCAATTAAAACATAGTGAAAATCAACTTTCAGAACCAACTATGCTGTTTCTATTTGGCAAAGCAAAGACAGATTATGAATCAAAGGCTGCACTGAAAGACATAATATGTTATTTGATGGGAAATTTATTCGGGCTTGAGTGTGCAAAAGAAAATACAACTGATGTATATAGAGTTTTTTTCAGGTGTGAATGAGGATGATCAAACAACTTAAAGAAAATCATCTTTGGCACATAATGCAATTAGAGCAGGAATCAAATTAGATGCCATTTGAGGAGATGGAGAAAGAGAAAAGGTGTATCCAGACTAAACAGACTATAGGAAGGTCTAGTGAAATAAATTCATTTATACTACTTGCTGAATTAGGGAACTGACTACCAATAGTGCATTTAGTGTTAAGGAGAGAAAATACCTCAGTCTGAATAATTCAGCTTTAGCAGTAAAACCTTCATGGAAAATAATAAAGCTAATATTACCAAACTCTTATGGAATGTGGCAGAACATATGGGAAACTTGTAGATCTAGAATATTTTACATTTATAACGTCTTTTGATATAGTGAATCTTCAAAAATCTTGGCATAGTAAGCAGCAGATACACTTCATAAATTTATATGGTTTTCAAATGTAACAGATTCCAGCCCAAAATTTGTCTAAGATGGAACGATATAGTGAAGGACTAATAACTTTTATTAAGATAGCAGATTACTTAGAGTATGAATTTAGAGTTTGTGGATATATTGGGCTTAATTTTACAGTATCTTTTGGCCAGATTAGTTTATGGAAAATGACTCGTATGATTAAACTAGCCTTGTTATTATCTGGAAATATTGAAACAAATCTAGGACCTGCAGTTTCAAGTAACTTTCACAGTAGCCCTCATGGTAACGTTAATTCTTTTTCCTTTTATAGAAATCATGAGTTTAAAATAATTCATTTTAATTCCAAAATTTTCAGAAATTGAACAACTCATCAATTTAGTGACTGTGGGGGTGGGCTGGATGGTCGTTTCTTGAAGCTGGCAACTCCTTTTATCATTGATCCACTTTGTTACATTTTTAATCTATCTTGGGTGTCTCACCACTTTCCTTATGAATGGAAATGTGCAAAGGTAGTGCCTATTCCAAAGAAATCCCATGATGACTTTAGACCAATATCTAGCTTGAATCCTTTAAGCAAAATGTTAAAGATTGTAGCCAATCAGATTAATGATTATTTGGGTACTTATAATGTGTTTTGTCTGCACCAGCACAGATTCTGTAGGTACTGTATCATGGTACTAGTACTGCCTTGGTTAGGTTCACAGGGTACCTGATTAGATCAGCACTACAGGAATAGCGCCAGTCAACAGAGCGCTAGTCCGGGGATTTACAGCACATTCAGTAAGCACTCCCCTGGTCACTGTCCATGGTGCTTAAAGAACTCAAGGGCACCAAGATCCAGAATTCTGGCCAAGCTGCTCCTATGGTGTGGAGGGCTGGGGCATTGAGTGACTTGGCCAGTGGCACTGGAGGCCAGGGTTCTAATCCTGGTCTCCAACTTTTTGGTGCACTGTGGACTTAGTTTTTTTTACGTGAGGCCATGGAATGAATTTTAACTTACTCCATGATCTGCTCCTCCCTGCAGTGAGAATCCTTCAGTCTGGGGAGTGCAGGGTACACTGCCCTCCACGTGGGGTGTACAGCCCCCCCAAACACAAAATCGATGCCTAAATTGCTGCATGGTTCTTTACCACACTATTCTTGTAGGCACCATTCTGACCCACTGCTGGTTCATGGACACCACCCTGAAGGGCTCTGAAAAAGGCCTAATGACAGGGGGTGGTGATTGTGGACCTGACCAAGGCATTTGACCGTATTGAGCATGATTTGGCATGCTCCAAACTGAGTGCTATTGGTTTTGCAGATGCTGTTGTTGCATGGGTTGGGGATTATCTGTTGAATCATTCACAATTTGTTAATATTGATTCAGTCAAGTCACATGTTTCATTAATTCATTGTGTGGTCCCTCAGGGGTTCATTGTGGGTTCCCTGTTGTTTTCTTTATTTGTTAAACAGTTGCCACAGTTATTCAAACTATGTGACTCAATTCTTTATGCTGGTGATTTAATCCTTTTCCCCAGGCTAATTCTTTACCTGAGTTATGGTCTGTTTTAAAACAAAATTTTGGAGATGTGCATCACTGGTTTGCTACTAATTCAAAGGTGCTATATTTGAAGAAAAAAAGTCTGTGTTGTTTAGTATGTCATCTATGCTCAAGGATAACCCTAGTCTGTTGTTACAGGATCATTATGGTATCATGATAGAACAAGTCCATCAGTTCAAATATTTGGGGGTTTTGTCAGATCCTGGGCTAACATCTTCTTTGCAGGTTAATTCAGTCAACCGCACAATTAATCAGCAACTTGGCTTGCTTTACAAATTCAAATTTCAGTTGAAACCAGGAAATCAATTGCAATAGGTTCACTTCTCTGACATTTTGGTTATGTTTCTAATCTTTATTTTAATCTAGGCATTAAAGAATTGAATACTTTGATTGTTACATATAACAATATTTGTGGATTTGTTTTATCTGTCCCTGTTCAAACCTACCATTGTGATCTTTATACCCAATTATGTTGGTTGTCTCTTAGATCAAGAATTGTTTTTTTTTTAGGATGTGTCATGTTTAAATCAATTATTTTTAAATCATTGTTTCCTTTATCTGATTTGATTTCTGTTTGCTCAGTTCCATCTAAGCTCAGGTCAGCCAATGTTGTATCACTAAATGTTATTCCATCTAAGCACAGGACTGGATCATGTGCTTTTTCTGCAGCAGCCTCTTCATATTAGAATTCTTTATCTGTGTGAATTTGTTTAACAACTTCTCTTCCATGTTTTAAGATAATGTTAAAATGGTATTTATTACAGAAATCTCTGTATAAATATATTAGTTAATTATGTTTGTTGGTTATTTGTTATTGTCTTTTTATGTTGTCTTATTTCTGGGTCACACCTGAAAAAGGGCCTCAGTCCAGTGTCCTTACCTGGTTAACAAATGAATAAATAAAATAAATAAAAATTTAGAGGCTAGTGAAGTTAAGAGTAAAAAACACCTCTTTATCAGTATATTGATTAAAATATATGGGGATGTTATTATTCTCACAAATATGTATATGTCCCCAAGAAATCCAGCCTCCTATTAGCTTGGAAGTCTGGGAAGAGCTTGCAAGCACTATAACACATTTTAAAGAAAGTACCGTACAGGCAAAAATAGCACTCTGGGAGATCTAGATATTATGAAAGGACAAATTGATAAGAATGTAAGTAATGAAATAAGTGACAGATTAGAAGCTCTAAACATTCCTAATAAAGGAAGTCTGGACAAAAAAGCCAGAAAACATAGGTTTGTTGAAATATCTGCCACAAACTTTGCATATAAGTATATACAATGGGTGGTTTGTTTTGGATCAGGGAGGACAATTCACCTGCATAAATCATAGGGGAACCTCTACAGTTGACTCTCTTATAGGTTCACCCTATAACTTTGAAAATTATTTGGATCTAAAACTTATAGAGAAAACTGACAATGATCATTTTGCTTTTGTCCTATTCAGAAAGCACCATAAAAATAAATTTATAATACAGACAATTATACAGAGATCATAAACCACGAAAAGATATGTCGGGATAGAATATTTCAAAATAATAAGATGGAAGTGATAAACAGCTACAAGGATACTATATAACACAGCAGGCTATAACTGACGAGATTGAACCTGAACCTGAAGATTCTTTGCTAACAATATGTATGAAAGAGAAACTACAGTTGGGTATGCTAAGTACAGAAAAATTATGGCTAAAAAATATTCATCAACTATTAGGAGCATTTAACTTATCATTTCTTCCACAGACAATAGAAATAAGAATTTTCCTAAATAATTCATATTTAAAATACAGAATAAAAAAAGTCTATGAAAAGGCAAGGGAAACTGATTTGGGACTAATAAAATCTGAAAGTATCAAACTGGTTGGTAAAGAATACCAGACACCACTCTTTTAAGGCTTATATAAATATAGTGGAGAATCTGCGGCATAGAGCCATGCTAACAAGTTTCAGTTTTGAAACATTTGAAAGCAATATTATACAGTTAAGATTTTAAAAAGAAGGGAAAGTAACTCAGCTGTGGATGTGGTTAGGCAGATTACAAGATCTGCTCCCTGTAGTTATGCTTTGCTGTATTGTCCTGGTACAACAAATGCAAGGAAATATTGGTTAGGTGAAATTCCTGCATCATTATATACACACACAAACATTTTTTGCTAGATTTACTCTTTAATTCTGAAAATTTTGATAGTCTGGAAAAACTTGTAAAGTTCCTAATACATGTAGTGAGAATAAAAAGAGGAAAGATCTAATTAAAAAGGAACTAATGGTGAAGGATTAGAACTTAAGAGTATTTAAAACATAAAAGGAAAAAACAGTAAGTAATTGAGAAACTATTATATACACTTTGTAGAATGTGAAACTGTTTACCTTGCATTTTAAAATGCCCCAAGATTGACTTAGTAATATGATATTTACAGTTGTAAGAGAACATAAAAGGCAACTTTTTTTGAGTCTGCAGATAAGACATTTTCGTGCCCATATTCAGAGCTGGCCGGCTACAAGCCCAAAAAGGTGTACTGTGTGAAAAAAATAGGGCTGGACGGCACTTGCACCATATTCAAACAGACAGCATGATCTGAATTGATCGCGGTGTTTGAATATTGGGCCCTGGTAACTTGGGTGGACAGCAGGTGGATGCCATGTTTGGTGCAGCACTACCAGGGTGCGGGGCTGAAGATCACCCATAGGGGTACAACATGGCACACACTGGTTAGGGCCATGCCCCCATGGGTGATATTCAGCCCAAACATACAGATGAGCCTATTGGGTATGCATGGGACTATGGGGCCATTTCAATGTCCATTATGGGCTCATCTGTATGTGAGCGTTGGGCCTGAGTGCACCCCCCCCCAAGATCTGATCCCTGTTAGTATAATGAAAACCCCTTCTCCATGGTAGTCTAGTGGCCCCCCCCCAAGCACAGATTGGTGTTGTTATAATAAATAAAAACCCTTCTCCCTGGTAGTCTAGTAATTCTTCCCCCTCCTCAAGCCCTGATCCATTTTATTATAATAAACAGAAACCCTTCTCCCTGGTAGTCTAGTAGCCCCCCTGAGCCTCAATAGATCTTGTTATAATAAATATTCCCTGTCCCTGGTAGTCTAGTGGTCCCCACTCCCTGAGCCCCAAGGATCAGGGCTTGGCAAGTGGAGGACCTCTAGGCTACCCGGGTGAAGGTGTTATATTATAATAGCATGAATCAGGGCTCGGAAAAGAGGGGCCACTAAACTACTAGGGAGAAGGGATATTTATTTATTATAACAACATGGATTGGGGCTAGATAGGGACAGCTGAACCGCCAGGGTCCCAGCCCTTAATAGTAGGTAGATGGGTCTGCACACTGTTGAGGGCTGGGTTTCAGAAACAATAAACTGCACAACTGCTGGTGGCCATTTAGTGCTTCTGAACACTTTCAATATTGTGCTGCAGTGCATATGCATGGGAAACCCTCATTTGCATAGGCGCAGCACAATATGGTGCACAATGGCATTGTTGGGGTTGCACTGCTCATATGTGTCCTTTGAATATGGGCATGCCGCCAACAACTGGCACTATTCCTGGTTAGTGTGGCACAAGCTCGATTTGTGCTGCACTAACCTTTTGAAAATGGGGCCCTTTGAGAATCCTGGTTACACTACACAGGGGGTATACATAATCGGACCAAAACCTCTCAATGCCCTGTTTAAACTCTAAGGAATCTTATCAAGAGCTAGCTAAAGATAATATCCTCATGTCTCTTTACTTTAAAGAAACTGGAATGCTGGGGATAGAAATGCTGGCATTTATTTAACATACTGTCCTTTAATGAAATGTAACAACGTATATTTGCACAGTGTACTGTTATGCTTTTTAACTTATTGTATTTATATATGTATTGTTCTACTGACTATTATTTTAAATTTGTTCATATTATACGTAATGACAAAAAGTCAAATGTTAAATGAATTAAATTGAATAAATCATGTGGTGGTTAGCAAGCAATGCTTCACCTGTAAAACTCTTCCCAGATTCAGCACATTTAAAGGGTTTCTCCCCTTACAGAGCCTTTGGTGGTCAGTAAGCTCTGCTCTACAAATGAATTTTTTCCAAGAGTCATATCTACAGTGGTTATTTTAAGAGTGAATCCTTTGATGTTTAGTAAGCTGTGATTTACTTGTAAAACTCTTCCCACAGTTATCACATTTAAAAGGTTTCTCCCCTGTGTGGATCCGTTGGTGGTCAGTAAGCTTTGCTCTACATGTGAATCTCTTACCACAGTCACTGCATCTACATGGGTTATTTTCAGAATGAATCCTTTGGTGTTTAATAAGCTGTGCTTTACTTCTAAAACTCTTTTCACACTCATTGCATTTAAAAGGTCTCTCTCCTGTGTGGATCCGTTGGTGTATAATAAAACTGGATTTTTTCATGAAACTTTTCTTGCACTCACTGCATACATATGTTTTCTCCCCTGTGTGGATCTGCTGATGCATAATAAAACTTGCTTTGCGTGTGAAACTCTTCCCACACTCATTGCATTTAAATGGCTTCACTCCTGTGTGGATCCACCTGTGGTTATTAAGTTGTGTTTTACCTGCGAAACACTTGCCGTAATCACTACATGTAAATGTTTTTTTCCAAGAATGACTCCACATGTGGATAGTTAGCTGCACTCTACATGTAAAACTCTTCCCACATTTAGAGCATTCAAAAGGTATCTGCCCTGTATGGATCCATTGGTGGTTCTTAAAGCTTGCTTTTCTTGTGAAACTCTTCCCACAGTCATTGCATGTATATGGTTTATGTTCAGAGTGAATCCACTGGTGGTTAGAAAGCTGTGATTTACTTGTGAAACTTTTCCCACAATCTGTACATTTAAAAGGCTTCTCCTCTGTATGAATTCGTTGATGTATAACAAAACCTGATTTGCGTGAGAAACTCTTCCCACATTCATTGCATGCAAAGGGCTTCTTCCCTGTGTGTATTTGTTGGTGTATAATGAATCTTGATTTGTGTGTGAAACACTCCCCACACTCATTGCATTTAAATGGCTTTTCTCCTGTGTGGATCCGTTGATGTGTAATAAAATTTGATTTGCTTGACAAACTCTTTCCACACTCACTACATGTAAAAGGTTTCTCCCCTGTGTGGCTTCGCTGGTGCATAAGAAAACTTGACTTGTGTGTAAAACTCTTCCCACACTCACTGCATTTAAAAGGTTTCTCACCTGTGTGGATCCGTTGGTGTATAATGAAACCTGATTTGCGTGTGTAACTCTTTCCACACTCACTGCATTTGAAAGGCTTCTCCCCTGTGTGGTTTCGTTGGTGTATAATGAAACTTGATTTGCGTTTGAAACTCTTCTCACACTCAAGGCATTTGAAAGGTTTCTGCCCTGTATGGATCCGTTGGTGGCCACTAAGCTTTGCTTTACCTGTGAAGCTCTTCCCACAGTCACTACAGGTATACAGTTTATTTTCATTGTGAATCAGCTGGTGCTTAGTAAGTTGTAATACACATGCACAACTCTTTCCACAGTCACTACATGCATGCACTTTATTTTCAGAGTGAAGCCACTGGTGTGCATTAAAACTTGCTTGATGTCTGAAGCTTTTCCCACACTCAGTACATCTGTAGGGCTTTTGTCCTGTTTGGCACTGCTGATGAACTGAGAGATTACCCATCTGTTTACAACTCTTCCCACTTGTAGCTGACTGAAAGGGATTTTGAGGTGTGTGAGATCCCTGGTAATGCTTTGCTTTGCAAACTGATTCATGCGCTTTATATTTGTGCTCAGTATATGCCAGTGGAGGTTCCTGGGAACTTGTCTCATATACAATGCAGTTAATGCTCCTCTCTCTTATGAGACTCTGCTGGTATGCAGAAACTAGAATTTAAAGAGAAGATGCGTCATGATTTGGTTATAGAGGAATAATGACAAAACAATCTTTTTGATGCAAATAAATAGCCTTTTTACAACAAGGAGAGTGAGAACAATAAAACCAATGGAAGTTGTTTAAAAGCAAAATATATCAGGAGTCCCCACAAGGACACCACAAGCTAGGACAGTTGGACATGTGCACACAGAGCACGCAACCTTTCACCTTGGTGGAATCCTTTCTATAATACTTCACTGTCCCTGATTATGAAAGATGTCCCTCATTTTACCCCTCAAAACTGTTCTGTTCCTCATCAGTCCCTTATAGAAAAGATGCTGCCAACACCAAGAATGTGCTGTCAGTTTAAACTTTATAGCAGAAATTCAAAATATTCTAAGATGCTAACTGAAAAATAAACTTTGTACAAGAAAACACAATGGTCTCCACAGTGTTCTGAGACTGTATCTCAATGTTTGAAGATTTGTCCTTCAATTTAAGTGTCATTGTCCCTCACTATCCTTCTTTTTAGTGTCTGTGTCACTCATTTCAGTGACAAAAGATTGAGAGGTATGGCCCTTTCCTCTCAGCATCTCCTGGGATCACCTGGTGGGGGTGTGAAACAGTGAGGATCCAACACATTCCCTTAATGGAGGGAAGGAGCATGCACCAAGATGCCTGACATTTCTCTCTTTGGCCAGCTCCCAAAATCCAGGCTCATTCCCAAGCCTGGGTCACTGGTGTCATGAGCAGAAACTCTACCACTCCACCAAAGGACCAGTTACAGATACACTTTATGAATCAATATTTGTGTTGGTGCAGTTTTCATGTATCACACTAGGAAAAGTGCAGTCTTTTTTTCTTTAACCATTATTTCAAAAATGTACTGAGTTTTGGTTCTACTTAACTTCATCCAATTTAATAAGGAGCATTGTTAGTTTTACCCTTCTAATCCTTAATCATAAGCCCTTCATGGCACTGCAAATATTTCACACTCCTTTCTTGCAAACACGATTCTTCTTTGATGTCTCTACACTTAAGGTTTCTGCATCAGAACCAAGAAACTATGCCAACAATAAACGTAACACCAGCACCTGGAGACTATACAACAGATATTTAACATCAGTACCAGGAATCTGTACAAATGTAAATATTATATCAGAACCCAGGAAACTATATAACTGTAAACTTTATAACAATACCAAGAAACTACAACCATAGATGCAATATCAATACCAGGAACCTATGCAATCACAATTTTAACATCCGGTACCAGAATATCAGAAAACTATGAAAATAAACTAAATATCGGTAACAGGAAACAATACAAACATAAGGGTAACATTAGTACCAGAAAATTATACAACCATAAGTTTAACAGCAGAACCAGTGAACTATACAAAGATACTCTTTAACATAAAAAACAGAGAAAATGCCAGTAAAGGCTCGGTGGCCAGAGCCTTCCCTTGCCTGCCTAACTACTGGACAGAACCTCTGTCAGTCTTCCTGACCTCCCCCACCCCTCAGCAGATCCAGCCTCACTATACCCATATGCCTGTGCCATCCCTTCCTGGAAACACCCACCGCATCCACATGTATGACTTTGTCAGGAGGTTTGTTCCATTCTGCTACAACCCTTTCAGTAAAAAAGTATCTGTCATCTTCTCTTTGTCCTGTCAGTTTCTAGGATACCTCTGGTACAAGTATTGTTACTTAAAGTGAACCAGTCACTACAGTCTGCTCTATTGAAGCAGTGGAGTAACATGAATGTCTCAATCATTTCACCTTGTTTCCACCTATTCTACAGGGCATACATGTTAAGACACCCCCCAGACCTTTGTCATACAACCTCCTCTGCTGCCCCATGATCATCTTGGTAGCCCTCCTCTGCATCCCTTCCTTTCATTCCTTATGCTTAAGGTGTGCATCTGAAAACTGTTCACAGTACTCTAAGTGAGGTCAGATCAGCAAACTGGGAATTATCACCTTTCTCCTTCCATGATCATTACCCTGTGATATTTTTCCTCAGCTATACTGCCTATCACCTGTACATCCTCCTTCATCTTCAGCCTGCTTACACCACCTTTGTTTTGCATTTCTCTTGAATATACTTGAAGAAAACAATGTTGCCCTCCCTGACCCTCTCCGCTGACCTTAATTCTGCTTCAGTCTTTGCCAGCCTTATTACCATATTGGCCATCCTTGTGACAGGTGCACCAGTGTGACAAGGCAGACAGGGGCTTGTGCCAAGGCAGCACTACAGCATCCTCTAAACTGAGATTCTGTAAACCCACACAATGTGTGACAGATTCACACCAGCCAGTAGCTGGTCTAACACCCCTTGTGCCATCAGCACCATTGTGTGCAGCTGTGATACAGCTTCCCTTGCCAGCTTGTAGGACTGCCCAGCCATGCTATGTGCTAATGGCATCCATCTGAATTACTTCACTGAGCGCTGACATGGGGTTGCACATAACATACCCTTCTCATTGGTAGTGTAGAATTATTCAGAGTTGTACTGCTCTCCATCCATTGCCCTGTAGTGGAAATGATGGCTACTGTGCTGCTCAAATAAATGGCAGTGGTGCTTGGAAGTACACATTGAGTCCCACAGTATGAGGCATACTGCATTCTTCATGCTATCATTGAGTGTCCTGTGTCTGAATAGGTCCTATCACTTTCCCTTTCAAAAGTGTTTGATCAGCTGGCAAACTTTACAAGGGGACAGAGTGACATGACACATATTACAATCATACATACTTTGCAATGCACCACAAAACAATTCTATAGGATCCACAAATACATTGGTATCTGACATAGGAAGTCCAATGAAACCAATGTGTTCCCAATGTTGCTTATGACCTGTGTTAACCTTGATATAATGCACATGTATACAGGATGCCCAAGACCCTCCCTCCCCAGATTTCTGCTAATTTATAGGGGAACACCTGCCCTGCAATTGGAGGAAAAGGCTGCAGGTGCAGCTCATGTAGTTCTAGCCACTGGGGGTTGGATTTAAAGGCTGGGAGAGAGGAGCTTAAGGAGTTGTTCATTTCCCTTATAAGTTTACTGTGTTGTACTGCACCTAGTAACAGGGTTACAGGTGTACTGTGGGACTGTATCTAAGATTAGTGGGTGACCTGATTAGGCAGTAGGGGTGTATCTTGGACTGGGGAGAACCTGGTGGCTCACCTAAGAAACCTACTTGGAAGGGATGGAACCACACAGCATTAGGGCTGGCATCTTTGGGAGGTGGTGGGGTGCACAGGGTGTGGAGCAGCCATGATACTGGACTGGGCTTGAAAAGTTTGGTGGTTGCCAGTGTGCTACCAGCTGGCACAGCTTAGGGAGGAAGGTTCGTGGGGACTAGGAGACAGCTGGGGGAAGGGGGAGGTATGGTTGGGGAAGGGGCAGGATCTCCACAGGGTTGCACCAAGCACTGAGGGCGGCGGCATAGGGAAAGGAGTGCAGGAGAATACTCAGGGGTCACATAGGGACCCTGGCAGAGGGGGTCCAAAAGAACACTACCAAGGAAGCAGGCAGGTAACTGGGGACCCTCACAAAGGAGGGACAGAGGGACAACATTCTCAGGGAAGTAGGCAGATGGCCAGGGCTGGACAGAAGGAAGCAAGGTGGGGAGGTGGTTCAGACCTTACACTCAGTAACCGCTTCAGTTCTCTTCTTCTGCTCGAGGATGAGGGGGGTGATGTAGCCATGAGAGGGGTGGTTAGAGACAGAAAGGGGGGGCAGGAGGCAGGGGCCAGCAGGGAAGAACAGGGGGAACCTGGAATGCAGGAAAATGGGGGAGCAGTGAATCAGAGCAGGAGGGGCAGGGGAAGAGGGAGGAAAGCGCAAGGAGAAGGACCAGTTGGGAGGAAAGGAAAGGAGAAGGACCAAAAGTACAAGGAGGATTCAGTAAAGGGAGCTGAGGGTTTAGGCCAGGGGAGCACAACAAGCAAGGAGGGACTAAATGGAGACAGCAAGGAAGGGAGGACGAGCCAGGCTAATTTAGCAGATGGGGAGAAGGACCAGTTGCGAGCAGTGAGGGGAGTTAGCAAGGTACAGAAGGATACTCAGGAGGAGGAGAGCATAGGATTGGAGGGAAGGGTGGCCAGGGTAAATAAGGAGGGTGGCATGGGCACCCAGATAGAGGAGGAACAAGGAGCCGGCTGGGTGGAGGGCCAGTAGAAGGATGAGGGACATGGAAGGGAAAATGGAGGAAAGGAGGCGGTCAGAGTGCTCCTGTTGGGATTCTATGATCAGGGTTATCAAATGGGATAGGGAGGAGAAGTCATAGTTAGAACAAAATGCTTCCCTGGACTAATGGTGCACAGGGCTAAGCACAAGGTATATCAGCTGGCAAAGGATTGTGGGGGTTCCCCGGACATACTGGTCCACCTGGGTACAAATGACATTGAGGGAAATAGTGAGCTAGAGATACAGGCAAGATTCAGGGAGCTTGCCAGGGTCTGTCATGACATAGGATGCACAGTTTCCTTCTCAGAAATCCTGCTGGTGCCAAGGTCTAGTGGGGAGCACAAAAGGAAGATTAGGAAGATAAATCAGTGGCTCAGGGAGTGGTGTGAGGCCAGAGGGTATGGGTTGATGAGGGATTGGGGGGAGACCTGGGAGGATAAGGAGCTATATGTAGAGATGAGACTCCATCTCAATTTGGAGGAGGGAATCTTAAGTTAAAAATAGAGGGGTTCATTGGTGAAAAGTGGGGTTTAAACTTGTGAAGTGGGGAGGGATGGGAGAAAAGGCTGTCAAGGGGGTGCCGATAAAGGAGGGACTCTGTCTCCACCCCTCTGGGGAGCTGAAGGATTGTGGGAAAAGGCTGACTGGTAAAGTGCAGACCAGGGGAAAACAGAATCCCCATGGGAACATGAGCAGGGGAAATGGAAGTATAGATAAAGGGTGGAAGGTAGTCCTGCTAAATGCCAGGAGCTTGGGAAATAAAATGCCTGAGCTCCAGGCAATGCTAACTGAGGGAGTAGTGGATGTGGCAGCGGTCACTGAGACCTGGGCCACTGCAGGACACGACTGGGACCTGAACCTGGAGGGTTACACTATGTTCAGGAAGGACAGGGGGGAGGGAAGGGGAGGAGGGGTAGCAATGATAGTCAAAAACTGCATTGGCATAGGGGCAGTAGAGGAGGCGGAGGGAACCGTGGAAGCGATTTGGGTCACCTTGATAACAAAGGGGGGCAAGAGAGTAAAAATAGGTGTACTGGCAGAGGAGCTGGAGAAGAGTCTGGTGTCAGATGTTGGGAGACACTGCAGACTGGGCAGAGGAATGGTGGTGGTGTTGGGGGACTTAAACATGCCAGGAACAGACTGGGAGACTATGACATCTTCTGTGACCAGGGAACAGAGGTTGTTGGATGTCTTTCAAGATGCGTTCCTAACTCAGCAGGTGGGGGAACCGACCAGGGAGGCGCGGGCACTGGATGTAGTCCTGGCAGACAGTGACCAGATTAGGGGCCTGGAGGTAAGGGACCCATTGGTGGGGAGTGACCATGCCACGGTCTGGTTCTGCCTGGACTTAGGAGGGCTAGAAGGCTGCACAAAGACGGAGGTAACTGACTTCAGGGGAATGGATTTTAAGGAAATGGGAAGGATCCTTAAGGAGCATTTGGATGTGATTGGGTCAGACATGGACGCTGACAGTAGGTGGGAAATCATCAGGAGAGGGGTGCAAGATGCTACCAGCACCTGTGCAAGAGTAAGACGAAAATGCGATAGGGCCCGAAAACCCTGCTGGTGGACCAGGGAGGTCCAGGAGGTGGTGCGGGGAAAGAAGGCAGCCTATAGACAATTCAAGTGCTCAAGGGTAGAAAGGATTGAGGGCATATGAGCTGATGGCTAGAAGGGCCACTAGGGTGGTAAGGGCAGCTAAGGCAAGGAAGGAGCAGAACCTGGCCAGGGAAATTAGGAGAGGAACAAGGGTTCTTTAGATACATTGGGAAAAATGAAGGATGAAGGGCAGATTAGCAGGATTAAATCAGGGAGAGATGGGCACAAGACCGGGGAGCAGGCTGAGGTACTAAATGAGTACTGCGCCTCAGTTTCACCAAGGAAAATGGGGTGCTGCATCATACATGGGAGAAGACAGAGATACTGAGGAGGGGGACCCTTACCAACCGCGGGTCTGGGGAGAGGGGAGGCATCACTGGCAGGAGGGGAGGGCTAAGCAGGGAGAAGAGGTACCAGAAGTGGAAATCACAGCAGAGAGAGTGAGGAAGCCCTCAGCTCCCTTAAGACAGAGAAAGCACGGGGCCAGATAAATTACATCCCAGTGCTGAAGGAACTTGGGATGTCCTGGCGAAACCCTGGTAGACTTTCACCATCTCTCTGAGGACAGGGTGGGTGTCCCAGGACTGGAAGGTGGTGCATATAGTGCCTATCCACAAGGGGGATCAAGGGAGGTGGCAGGGAACTACAGGCCTGTCAGCCTGACATCGGTGGTGGGCAAGGTGATGGAGGGCATTGTCAAGGAGAAGCTGGGGGGACCTGGAAAAGTCAGGGTGCTTGGATGATAGACAGCATGGATTCATCCGGGAAATCGTGTCAGACAAACCTTGTGGAGTTCTATGACTGGGTGATGAGTTCCTTGGACCTGGGTAGACCAGTGGACGTCCTCTTTCTAGACTTCAGCAAGGCATTTGACTCTGTTCCTCACATGGGCCTGTTGAATAAGCTGGGAGAAATGGGGTGGGGAACCAGATGATCAGATGGATAGGCAACTGGCTCCAGGACCGGACCCAGAGGGTCGTAGTTGGCGGGATAGTCTCATCCCCAAGGAGGGTCATTAGTGGGGTCCCACAGGGGTCAGTCCTTGGGCCCCTCCTGTTCAACGCCTACATCTCTGACATAAGGACAGGAATCAGGAGTGAGATGAGTCTCTTTGTGGATGACTCAAAACTAGGGCGGTGGTGGACGGGGAGGAGGGGAGGGTGGCCCTATAGGGGAACCTGGAGGCTCTGGAAAGATGGTCTAGAAAGTGAAAGCTGAGGTTCAATGCAGGGAAATGCAAGGTATTCCACCTGGAGGCCAGAAACCGGGGCAAAGTGTACACCCTTGGGGGGGAAATGCTACAAGTCTCGATGGCTGAGAGGGACCTGGGGGTGGTGGTGGATGTCAAGATGAACAACTCGGAGACTTGTAGGAGGGCAGCAGCCAAGGCCAACAGGATGCTGGGATGCATTGCTAGAGGATCACCCCCAGAAGGAGGGAAGTGATACTCCCTCTGTATAACTGCTTGGTGAGGCCACACCTTGAGTACTGCATGCAGTTTTGGAGGCCACACTTAAAGAGGGACATTAAACTCCTGGAGAGGGTCCAGAGGAGGGCAACCAAAATGATTTGGGGCTTGGGGGACAGGACCTATGAGGAGAGGCTCGAGAGCTAAACATGTACACATTGGAAGAGAAGAGGGACCGGGGGGACATGATAGAGGTCTTCAGGTACATGAAGAGGGTAAATAGGGGAGGAACCGTCAGGGTGCTTCAAAGGAAGGAGGAGGGGGCCACTAGAGGGCATGGGTGGAAACTGGAGGGGGGAAGATTCAGGGGAGAAAGGAGGAGGTGCTACTTCACTGAGAGGGTGGTGGAGCCATGGAATGTACTGCCTAGGGGGCTGGTGGAGGCAGAGACGGTGGAGGGGTTCAAGAGGGGCTGGGACAGGTACAGTGGAAGGGTTCTGGAAGCATAATCCAATGCAGCAAGAATATCCGGAACTGGGAAGGGAGAAGCCAGAGAAGGCAAGGGGGGCAGCAAGGTCAGCACCCAGGGTGGGGGCTGACCAATCGAGCAGACTCGAATGACCGTTAGGCCTATTCTGCTGGCATTTTAGTATGTTAGTATTACATGTAGACGATGGTGCCAAATGACAATATGTACACTGGAATAACTGTATCTCCTGCTCACAGTGTGGTTTTGATTACCTCTACACTCTTATGGTTACTTATCCTGTCACCCCAAATCCAACTGGAAACGTGAATCAAAGGCAAAAGTCCCCTTCAGTTGATCCTCCTTGACTTTAAGTCTAACATATTATATTACTTACTATAATGTGGTGTGATGGTTTTTACGGAATACATGGAAAGACAAAGGAAGGTTAGTCATGTTCTGGCATTCTAACACCAGTGTAAAGTTTTTATTGTACTTTTTATGGGTTATGTCATTATATGAACTGAACTGCAACTGCACTTCTTTACTTGTAAAGCTGTAATCATTTGCTGTTCTGATCCCTGTCGCAGTAAGCCCTGCAGGTGCGTTAATAATCGGGTCGACTCCCCTGCCATACCTACCCAAACTAATCTAAAAAAAAAAGTGCATTGTGTCCATGTAGGCCTACGCATTCTACTATACACAACACAGTATTGTACTGCTGATGTTATGAATTGCCCCAATTATTCTTGCCTTCAAGTGTTGATGGTTGTAGTCCTGAAAACCTTGTTTCTTTTATTTCACTGGAGCCCAGTCAGCAATCCATTTCTAATCCCGCCTGGGCCACTTTATTCTGTGTGCTGGTTTCTGTTTCATTAGATCATTAGAACCGATTGTTTGATGCTTAATGTTGTGGGGATCTATTTTTAGCTGAGCCTTTGGCACACCACATTTTGTGGGATCTGTCCTGATTATATACTACATTATAAAACATATACATATTTTTTGTCTCTACACAACAAGCCAAGTTAATTCTGAACTACTGGCTACTAGTTATTCGAGACAATCTATGCTAATCCAGCTCACTCAGTCTGGTACCAGTCATGGGGCCAGATTTCCAACAGGCAGGGGATGACATCAGCCTCTGTCAAACCCTTCCCATGTGCCACCTGTTTGGTTATGACTCTGTTTGTGGAAGCCATGAGGACTTTGGCATTGGGACCTCTACTTTACTAAAATCTGGCAGAGGGTCCCTGGTGCACTCGGCTTTGCTGGAGGTGGGGGTTTGGTGAATCTTCCATCGATCTATGGAACATTTGAAAATCAGGCCCTGGTTCTCTCCCAGAACTCAGTTTGCACTGTTACCAGTTTTCAGAACCCTTCAAGATGCCTGAATGGTTACCTTGGTATGTTGCCATCATCGAACTGCAATCTCATTCGTAGTATCTCTAGGTCAGACTCCCACTACAGCCACTGCTCACACAGTACAGTGTTCCTTCTCAAATGGCAAAGACTCAGCCCTTTCATCACCACTGAGAATGCTTTGCTTTAAATATGGTAACTTTGCTGCCTGTCAGTTCGGGAACGGAAAACAGACTTGCCAATGTACCCCTCACTATCTATCTAGAAAGGACTCAGTCACAGAAAACATGAAGTATATGAAAATAACATTTAATACTCCACATAATTACTTATATTAAAGGATAATATACACAAAAGATTATGGTGAATACAGTATTTCTAAAGAGATAAAAAATAAACAGATTTGAAAAAGATTGAGGTCACACAGAAATGTCTTAACTCAATGCTATCAAAATCTCTA
Source organism: Neoceratodus forsteri (assembly GCA_016271365.2). NCBI lineage: Eukaryota > Metazoa > Chordata > Ceratodontiformes > Ceratodontidae > Neoceratodus > Neoceratodus forsteri. The sequence continues at coordinate 221,718,059 of CM028135.1, forward strand.
AGCAGAATAGAAGAAGCTTACCTGAAACTGAAAACTGGTGACTTATGGCAGACTCAAATCTGGAATGTTACTTGTTCAATGACTCAAAGCATAACTGAATTCTCATTGTAAACATAAAACGAAATACTTTCGGTTGGCCAGCCCATTATCTCCGCATAACTGGACTGGCCTCTCTGACATCACACCTTGTCTCTGCTTCTGATCTTTGGGGACCTTTGTTCTCAGACTGGTCCAAACCAAATTTGTTATTTAGAGCTTGTTCCCTTTGTTATTATTGCCATCTGCCCAGCTGGAAATGTCTGGCCTTACATTGGCCACTGCTTACATTCAAAATATGTCTTTTTTTCATAACTAGGAGTCAATCCTTTGAAGTTTAACCAAAGCAAAAGCCTTTCAGATTAAGACTTCTGTTACCCACACTCACTTATTCTCCCAGGGACAGCAGAATTGAAAGAAACTGTAATCTCATTTCCCACGAATTTAAAATATTTTACAAAAAAATAACAAAATTAAAACAAACAATATTTCCTGAGTTACACATTTGTTACATTTCCATCCTTTGGAAAATAAAATGAAAAGTAAATCTTTTTGCAACCCTAAGTGATGCTTTTTTCATCTTGGCAGGTTTGCTCTACCTGCTATGCACCCAGTTCCCTCACTGGCTTAACAATTTGTTATTTTTTTAAAGCACCTCCTGTTCTTTATTGGGCCACTGGTTATTACCTAGACAGACCATCTGCATTGCCATGTTGTGACTACTATGGTGCCTAATGTTCATATTATAGGACTGCAGCACTAGGCTCCATCTTTACAATTTCGAGTTTTGCCCGCTGATCCTGTGAAGCCATGTGAGGGGGTTGTGGTCGGAGACTAATGTGAATGCCCTCTCCTACAAATATGGTTGTAGCCTCTGCAGAGCCCAGATGAAACCAAAGCAAGCTTTTTCTCAACTGTGGTGTAGGTATCCACTCTGGGCAGCCGATTCCTGCTCAGATACATGACTGGGTGTTCTTCCCTGTGTGCATGACCCAACTCAGAACCACCCCTAGCCCATGATCAGATGTATCCATGTGAACAATGAACTTCAGAGAATAGTCACAGCTCATGAGCACAGGTGCCCAACACAATGCCTCCATCAAGTGGCAGAGTGATGTTTCACAGTGATCTGTCCACTGATCTTTTTCTGGTATTTTCTTCCTTGTGAGATCAGGCAGGGGTTCGGCCATGCTACTGAAGTTTGACACAAACTTCTGATAGTACCCTGCTATCCCTAGGAAAGCCCATTGTTTTCTCTTTGTGGTAGGCATGGCCCATCCCTGTATGGCCTCAGTTTTTACTGGCTCAAGCCAGACATACCCCCTCCCTACCCTGTGCCCAAGATATGACACCTCTGCCATTCTTATTTGGCACTTCTCTGCCATGACTGTCAGCTCTGCAGCCTTCAATTAGTGAAGCACATTGGTCACAAGCCTGACATGATCCTCCCAAGTCCGTTTGTAGATGGTGATGTTGTTCACGTACACCAGAGCAAAGCTTTTTGCCCTAGACAAAATATGGTCCATGAGCTGTTGAAAAGTTGCTAGTGAATTCTTCATCCTGAATGGCATTACTCAAAACTTGACTAGGCCAAACTGTGTCATTAAGGCCAATATCTCTCTCTGGCTTTAGGGGTCAGAAGTACTTGCTAATAACCCTTTGTCAGATCTATAGTGGTCAGGTACATAGCTCCCTGTAACCTCTCCAAGAATTCATGCATTCTGGGCATGGGATATGCATCGAAATATGTACAGCTGTTGAGCTTGTGATAGTTGATGTAGAACCTCATTGTCCCAACCGTCTTCAGGATCAGTACCACCAGAAGCCCAGAGACTACTACTGGACTCCTGAATTACCCTAACACCCAGCATTTCCTTAATCTCCCCCTCACTGGCATGTTTCACTCCCTCAGGGGCTCTATAGGGTGTCTGCCTCAGTGGGGCCTGGGATCCTATATCCATGTGGTGTTACACCAGATTGGTATATCCCAATGAAGATATCCCAAATGTGTGCCACACCCCACACATTTTGTCAGCTTAGGCTGGTGTAAGCCACTTCCAGGGGGTGACAGCATCCCCTGAGGATTCTACTTCAACCTATCCCAGGAGATCCACCAATCCACCATCAGGTCTGCTTCTACCACCTCCTCCAGATAGCTGCACACCACCAGAACCATTTCATCCCAGTCATGATAGGGCTTCATCATGTTTATGCGGTAGATTTGCTGCTTGTGCCTTTTGTCACATAGCTCCACCACATAACATTCACCCTCCTCACCACCAAGTAAGGACCCTCTCAAGCCACCTGTAACTTACTGTTTCAGAAGGGGATGTGTACCATCAGTCACTGCCTGACTTTGTTCTCCTGGGCTCTGGCTCCATGGTCATACTACATCTTCTGTCTCTGCTGTGCAATGGGTAGGTACTCCTGTGTGAACCCCTGTCTCTGCTTTTGAGTTCTTGGGACCACCTTTTTCCTAGACTAGTCCAAACCAGATCTGTTATTTAGAGCTTGGTCCTTTTGTTACCACCATCTGCCCAGCTGGAAATGTCTCACCTTGCACTGACCACTGTTCACATTCAAAGCATGCCTTTTTTATGAATGGGACTCAGCCCTTTGACATTTAACCAAAGCAAAAGTCTTCTAGATCAAAAGATATCTGCTAACCACACCCACTTGTTCTCACATGGACAGCAGATTTGAAAGAAATGATCATCTCATTTCCCACATGACTTAAAAATAATTTACAAAGAAAATAGCAACATTAAAAAAGCATTTCCTGGATGATGCATTTGTTACAGTATCCAATAGTTGTGCCCAGAATGTTTGTAAATATTTACATGTGGCCATGCCATGTGCAATATTCCATATTTCTTCATGACATCTGTTACAAAGCGGGAATATATTATACTTAAAATTACTGAGTAATAAATGTGCAGTGTATAATATTGTATTTGATTTAATCTGTTATTTTTGTGTGTCGAAGTTATGATCCACAATGGTTCTCCCCATTTCTCATCTGGTATAGTGATATTTAGTTATTTCTGCCTATCAACTTTTAGTTTCTCTAGATCTGGATTTAAATGAGTCAGCAAAATTTTACCATTTAAAATAAGCATTTTCCTAGTGTTGGTGCTATGTAACCCTACAGAAGAATTGTTCATTCATTTCCAAAGTATTTTCCAATATTTCACTTACACCAGATCTTACTTGGAGATATCAAAATAATTCAGATTTATCAAGAATAAATTTATTTTGCATTTGTGCAAATGACATAAACATATTCCCTTCAATTAGTTTCTCTTTTGTAGTAATTTCTCTGTTCTCTCACCTTTAAAAATTATTTTTTGTATGCTGGCCCAGTGGTGCTGAGGGCTGAGGCACTGGATGCCTTACCTCGTGCCATGCTGGCAACCCAGGTTCAGAAGCCAGTTTGGGTCGTTGGGGGTTGGCCAGGGTAGGAGATGATCGAGCATCCGAAGGACTGCTCTCCTCTCCTGGGGGGAGGGTGGGATTGTATCTCCCTGGTAATTAGTGACTCCCAGTGGAGACTGGGGGTGATGAAGCAAGGGGAATGCTGACAACTGGGTAGAGGCATCGGCGGATGTCCGGCAGGCGGGTGCGTGCCCATTGCACGCTGGTGTCATTGCATGTCCGTGCCTCCGAGGAATGTACAAGCAGAAAAACCTTCCACAAGTGGGCACCATGAAGGCCACGATGGGTTCCTACTTCCTCTGGCTTAACAGCACCCAATGTAAGTCAGGACAGGGGCTCTGGGGTGATGTTGGTCTCTTTCCTGCTTCCTGCTGGGGAAGCCCCTCCGTGGGGGGTAAGCCATGATCCTCCCTGTCCCTGCAGCTGTAGTGGAAGCCAGTTGGAGAGGTGTTGAGATCCTGCGTACAGGGCAGACGCAGGGATAGGTGCTGTCCCCGGCCATGAGTGGAGAAAAGAAACAAAGTTGAAAAAATATATATATTCTTCGTAAATAAAGTGTTAAATCTATTATCTTCTAATGCCTATATGCAGTTATTTAATTGTGATAACCAAAAACTGTGTGCACTTTGATCCAAGCAGAAAATATTTATCTCATGAACACATTTTCTCCACATAAAAAAACCTGCCATGTTAGTTTTCCATACAAAACAGTTAGAATTGCTCATAGAATTTGGTTGTCTCCAGTTTAACCCCAAAAGACTGATCTTCCACAAACCACTCATGAAGTCACAACAATATAGTTAAGAAGTAATACCATTTGAAATAAGGTAATTCCAAACCTACTTTAACATGTAGAGCATTTCATTTCTGTTTTATTCAGTCATGTTTTCTTATTATTTCAAAGCTTGTGTATCATTTCATCTTTGTACAAGACATTCATTGGTCCAATAAAAGGTATCAACCCTTCCATCATTTCCTTATTATTTCACAGAAACTGACCAAGATTTTTTTTCCAAATCTGTAGAAATGTTTTTGTCTATATTTATTAAACTTGTCTGGAAGACGTACATTAGCTTGGGAAGTACGGCCCAGATATTCAAAGCTGTGCACCTGGCATAAATCTGTAGGGCTGGGATAGCACTGGATTAGTGTCAGGCTGCAATATTCAAAAGCTCAAATAGCGCCGGTGCTGTGTGGTAACACTGATGGTAACAGACAGGGTGGGGGATAGGGGAGTGGCCAGGAATGCCGGTGCAGCTGGCATATTCAAACATACAGCACCACTCTACAGGCATTAGCGCAACCTGTAGCACAGCACTAAATACCACTGACAAAAAGCTGGCAGTAATGCAGCGGTGTCCCCCTCCCCATCGCGATCCCCACCCCCTGCCCCTGGTTGCCATACAAATCCATAAACCCCCAAGGTGATTGAGAGGCCCCCTCCCCGACCCCACAGCACTGCATATCCTGGAAATAGCATCCGTATGGAGCCGGCGACCAGCTCAGCCCTCCTCACACCACCACGGCCGGCTGCTGACTGAGGTATGCATGTTTGCTACTACAATGAATGAGCACGTGAGGCTGTGTACATTAATTGCAGTAGCGCACATGCATACTGCAGTTGGCGGCTGGCCATGGTGATGAGAGGAGAGCTGAGCCAGTCGCCGGCTCTGTACAGATGCTATATCGTGGTTTGTGGGTGTTGCACTGCCGGGTGGGAGGGCCACTAGACCACCAGGATATGCAGTGCTGTGGGGTCAGGGTCAGGGGTTGGTTAAGTTACCACCCACTCCGTTGTACCCAGAACAGTCCCATGTGTAGGCTCTATGACCCGGTGTCCTCACAGTTATGTGTACTCTGAAGATATGTTCTGGGTTCCTGTGTTCGTCCCAGTGGTGTCTCAGGCCATGCTAAACTGCTGTGCTGACTAAGTCCAAGACACTGACGGTTGCTTGCTGATATGAGTGCAGCACCACTGTGGCACTGCTACAGCATTGGACAACATTGTGAATAGCTCCGGCCCCTCATGTCTGCATCTGACATTGTCCCTGCGCCTGACATAACATGACCACTTGGATAGAGAGCAGCAGAGGCAAACGCGGGTTACTAATGTCAGGAGGGGCAGCCAGTCACTGTACAGGCTGGGCACTGAGGGGTGGGTGCTTCTCTTCCTGTGACACTTTCCTGACCAGAGGGGAGGTGGGCAGGCCAAGCAAGCATGGCTGGATAGTGGTGGATGGCTGGCCTGGTACCTGCGAGCCGGCTCAGTGAGAACAGTACAGTAGTGAATAACCAAGCAACACGTGTGTGGTTGGCGGGTCAGAGTGGCTTGCCTTTCGGTACATGGTCAACACCGGTCGGTCGCTCTTGCATGTGGACTGCAATCGTAGCACAACAAGCAGCTGCCAGTCCAGGACTGATGCTGGGACCCGGGGGAGTTGGAATGCCTGGATGGGTCTGGTGACTTGAGCTAGGCACTGGCTATGGTGGTGAGAGCACTAGTGTCCCTGACTGTGTGACTGTGACTATGGGGGGGAGGCGACCAGGAACCTGGGGTCGGGGGGGGTCAGAGGAGTGTCTGACAGCACAAACAACGCAGGCATCATTGGGGACAGTGGCAGGATTGTTCCAGTTCCAGGTTACTTGAGTGACCAAGACCTGCAGTCCATTTATTTATTTATTTATTTTCATCAAATCTAGGATTACAAATACCTTTGAGCCAAGGCTCTTTTACAAAGGTTCCACATCAGAGAAATACAAATTATGGGGAACATCAAGACCATCAAGACTGACATTACAACAATGTGGACATTGCAAACAGATAAGAGATTAATACAATTTAAGGGTAACATTGTAAGCAAGGCAGCCAGCATCATTTGTCAGAGAAAACAGACAAGTGATAAGAAGTGCCAGAGTCATAGGGAGAGGGAAGGATGAATGTAGGTAGGGTGGAGAGAGGGTGAAAAGTGCAGCATTGGGTATACCAAGATGTGAAGGTAGAATCCAGTGGGGGGGGGGGACCACGAGAGCAGGCAGGGAAGTGGAGAAACAAGGTTAAGTTGGGCAGTCACAGGAGCTGTTGGTAGTGATATAGTCCCAGAGCCTAGTTTTAAACATACCGATTGTCGGGGCAGAGGAGATGGTGGGGCTGAGGCCATTGAACCAGAGTGGCACTCGATAAGCAAAAGAGCATTGTCCCTGTGAAGTGTGACAGTGGGGGACTTTCAGTAGCTGTAGCATGGATCTCCGGAGGCACCATTTGTTGGTTCGGTGTTGTAACAGAGTTGAGACCCCAGAAGTGACAAACGACATGACAAACAATACCGGCAACTACCAGTGTTGTGTGTTATGTAGAGCAGCCGTGCTGTCCGAGGCAGGGCAGCAGGTCAGTCAGGATTGGGGGGGGTCGTTGGTTGCATTCTCTTTCTTTGGAGTGAGGAGTTAGTGTGTGTGCCTGGGTTTCACTGTGTGTGGGGCTGGTGTGGTTGTGTCTGTATGGTATTTCAGTGTCTCTATCTCTCTACTGAATACAAAAAGCAGGGGTAGAATTATGTTCAAATAATGACATGTTCCAGTTGTAGGCTTTGGAAAGTTGCCAGCCTGGGGGGGGCTCTCGATTGCCTTTGGGGTTTACAGATCTGAGCAGACACCGGGGTGGGGGCGGGATTGCAATGAGGGTGGGGTGAGGGGACCACTAGACCACCATGGGTATATCCATACTGTCGTTCTCATATTATGGATGGTTCCATAACCAGGGATTGCACTCTACACTGCAAGCTTGTTGACAGGTGCGACCTGTGGGCATGGGGAGGTTATGGGACTTGCTCAGGGTCACACAATATGCAAGTGGGGACTGTGGGATTCCAACTTGGGTCTCGGGATTTGCAGCGCTGCACTATACTGCCTCCCTTTTATGGTAGTGGATACTGGGGGACAGGGAACGTGCTGGGGGGGCTAGTCTGCCAGGGACTGTATCCCCCATATGGGAACAGTGGCCTTGACAGCCAGGATGGTCTGCATGACCCACCCAGTGTCCCCGGTTCATGACGTCTGTGGTTTCTGTGGCACCTAGTGGGCCTACAGCCTACGTCCTCCCCCTCCCTTGCCTCATGCCCGTCCCATACATTCTAGTATCACCACACAGTTACTGCACCCACAACTGCTGCGGGGTGCACTGTTGGTGTTGGGGTGGGGGGGCTGTCCTCCAGGGCGTGTTTGGACTCAGGCAGTATGTATCCATATATATATATATAGCTATTTTGTTCTGTAGTCCATTCCAACCAACAGGGAATGCTGTGGGCATGCCTTTCCCTGCAGTGTCCAGCCTGTACTACAATTCTGACCAAAAGGTGGAGCTGTGTGCTCCTTGCAGTAGCACTGGGCAAACTGCATGATAATGTATGCTAAGCAGCACATACTGAGATGCAAATGTGCATGTCTGCCCACGGATTACCTAAGTAGGCTTATTTGCATGGGAGCTTTGAATATAGCTCAGGTTTGCCCCGGGCTAACCAGTTTGCACTGGGCTATTGTGTTAGCACTGTGCAATCAGGTTAGGCCTGGGCAAACCACACTTCAGCATTGCACAGTTCTGCTGTGTGTGGCTTGCTTTGTTGTTTGCTGTAGCTGTGACACAGCTCTGTACAATCACGCACATTGTTCTCCACCTGCAACACTGGCTTGCTCCAGAGTCTCCTGAGCTGCAGTTGCAGTGTGCCCTTCCCTGCTGCTATGTTCAGTGCTGTCTTATTCCCAGGCTGTGTTTGCCCTGCACTCCCAGCCCAGTTTGCCCGGCTTCCTTAGTATGCTATATTCAGCAGTATTAGCACAGGGCTATTCCTTTTGAATATGGCAGACTATTTGGTCCAAGCAATGTTTGCACACCAGGCAGTGCTGATTTAGCCCCGGGGCAAAGCTTTGAATATCTGGGCCAACAGTCATTTTTACGTTCGCTTGCGTGCATGTGCAAGGAACGTTTTGGGAGAGTAGCACACTTGGAGGTGTGCTCTCCCATCCAATGCACTGCTCCCTTGAGCAAGGGTGGCAGTCCTGCACCAATGGGTGCAGGAGCTCAATGTGACAGCGGTGTTCCTCTGCTAAAGGAAAGCACCGCTGCCATACTGGAAACGCCGCTATCCCCTGCATCACGCGCTTCCCCGCATCACACCGCCCCCAAAGCTTTCGTGCCACGCTGGGGGCCCACTCCAGCGTGGCAAACGTCTTTGCTTGACGGGGCTGCCCAATCCCGTTGGCTCCATAACCCCAAGCCATCCTGCTGCCATACTGGGAGCCCCGGCGTAGCAAGCGTTCGTTGTTTCACCGGCGGGGGTGCCCAGTCCCGTTGGCTCCATAGCCCCCGTAGTTTGCCGATGGGGTGCCCAATCCCCGTCGGCTCCGACCCCCACACATCTTCTGCCATGCTAGAGCCCACCCCAGCGTGGCAAGCGTCCACGTCGTCTTTTTTTTTTATACCTGCAAAATAAAAGCGGTCCCTGGCCGAGTCTCTCAGCCGCCTGCCACAACCTGCACCCACCTGTGCCCCAGCCTCCCCACCCCTCACCCCATGCACCTCTGGACTCCGGTAGCGGCGATCTTGAGTGGACCGGGAACACGTCTGCACTCTTCAAAGCCGACCGCGAACTGAGAAATGCGGTAAGCTGTATAATGGGCTAGATGGGGGGTTCCTTTATTGCATATCTCAGTCATTTTTTGAATTTTTGACCAGATTTTCAACATGGGGTTTTGGGACCCCTTCTCATGAATGATGTCACTGTCATGGCGTTATTGGGCCGAAGAGGTGATTTCGCAGGCACTGTGCGGTCTGCTGAAATCGCACGGCGCCTCGGGCACCATGACAGTATCGACATCTAAAAGCACCATGGTGAATGCAGAACTCAAAAACGAACTGTTCTGGCGTGCGTTTCGCAGTTCCTCGCGCTTTCGTGCGTTTGCAATTTTCAATATTTGCACTCCAGATTTTCAACATTGCCATTTTACCACACCTCCTCGCAGAGCAGTACAGCTGTAATTTTTCACATCCTGCCCAAAATGTGTTTCTGCCTATGTAGCGCACAATGGCGTAGTTGGTGTGCGAACTGAATGTATGGGACACATTAAGAAAATCACAGTGACACTGATCATGAGCAGAGGTCTTAAAATGGCTGTGCTGAAAATTTGGTGAAAAAATTCCTAAAAATGACTGTTTTATGAGTTCACGCTATGCAGTTCCTACGCACCGTAAGCTCATGGTAATTTTAAATATTTTCACTCCAGATTTTCAACATTGCCATTTTACCACACCTCCTTATGAGCACTACAGCTGTCATTTTCACATCTTTCCCAAAGCGTGTTTCATGAAGTAGCTATTAAATGGCACAGTCGGGTGTGCGAACTCAGTGTATGGGGCACATTAAGAAAATCACAGTGTCACTGTTCATGAGCAGAGATCTTAAAATGGCTATGTTGAAATTTGGCAAAAATTCCTACAAATAACTGTTTCTGACGTGCGTTGTGCAGTTCATACCTTTCGTGGTGCAATTTCAATATTTTCCTCCCAGATTTTCCAACATTGGCATTTTACCACACTTCCTTATGAGCAGTACAGCTGTCATTTTTCACATCCTGCCCAAAACATGTTTCCGCCTCTGTAGCGCACAATGGGGGTAACAAAAAGGTCATGCTGACAATTTATTGTGCAAATACCAGCAATCGCACAGGGCATTAGGGTAAAGCACCATACATGCCAAACACCATTGCAAATACCTGCAGGCGAACGTTCGGCATTGACAAATGCTTGTTATTACATGGATTCTTCCTATTAACATGTGGACCAAATCCATCCAATTTAATAAAGCATGCTAAGTAGTTTGAATAACTGGATCTAAATCTAATTTGGTAAATTGTCTTAAATTATTCATCAGAAAAATTCCCAAGTATTTAATCTTATCATGAGAGATTTGTTTTTTTTTTATTTTGTTTTTAATTTTTTGTGTAACACTATAATCAGGGCAAGGGCACTATGCTGTTGATGAACTTTATTAAATAGTTCCAAAAGAAATGGAGTGAAAGTTTTGCAAAAGATTTTGAAAAAGTCAGCTGGGAGGTCATCCAATCCTGGGGCCTTCCTTCTTTGCAAATTATTAATAACTTCAATAATTTCTTCTTGAGTAATGTTTTTTGCCAATTCCTTTACACAAGTGTCACTATTAGAGGTTTATATATACATTGGGCCAAGCGGTCCTTATCTGCCATCAAATTCTATGTTTCTATAATTCTAGTGGGGGGGGTAGGAGGAAGTAAGCTGTTGATTAACTAGAATCTGCAGCTTATCCATTAGGTAGGGAAATGGGCAGACTAGGTGGGCCAAGTGGTCCTTATCTGCCATCAAATTCTATGTTTTTATATATATACAACATATGTTTGGGTATATATATATATATATATATATATATATATAGATAAAAACTTGTATCTCAAGCAGGCAGTGAAGATATCATTGGTATCTCCACATTCCTATATGTCATGGAGATATCTCTATGTTCCCATACATCATCCAAACAAAAGTGAAACCACACTTTTCACTGTAGTTCTACTTCTCTAAACCCAAGTGCTGTTTCCCTGGCACACGTGCACACACCCCTAACATCTACTTGATCCTCCAATTATTTGTAAATTCATAACAATTTAAAGCATATCTGGTTGATCCTGCCACTCTGTGTTTCGGTAATTGTAAATAGTACTTTCATTTTCCCCCTTGAAATCTAGCATGACAGAGCGTATAAACTAAGACAGAGAATAAACTCTCAGACATTTACAGTGGAGCAATCACTCTTTCAAAAGTACTTTTAACTGTTTTTTGTCCCAAAAAAATAGCTTCATTTAAAAAGCTGTAGACAATACTGAGAGCCAGGAGAGTTAATGAGTGATCAGTTTCACAATAGCCGAAGGAAACAGGAGTGAGCATTACTATAGCAACCGAGCGTATAAACTAAGACAGAGAATGAACTCTCAGACATTTACAGTGCAGCAGTCTTTTAAAGGTACTGTAAACTGTCTTTTTCCCTAACATTTCCTTCATTCTTATGGAAGAAGCTGCCGACAGTACTGTGAGTGAGGAAAGTGAGCGAGTCGGCAGCTTCAGAACTTTTGAAAGAAACGTGAGCGAGCGTTACTATAGCAACGCTCACTTACATTTCTTTCTGCTGTTCTGAAGCTGCCAACTCGCTCACTCTCCTCACTCACAGTACTGTTGGCAACTTCTTCCACTGTAAATGTCTGAGTTCATTCTCTGTCTTAGTTTATACACTCGGTCATGCTACATTTTAAGGGGAAAAGTGAAAGTACTACTTACAATTAGCAAAACACAGAGCAGCATGATCAACCAGATGTGCTTTAACATTTGTATTTATTTAAAAATAATGGCAAGATCAACAACACAACAATAAAGATGTATACAAAATTTTAAACTGGCAGGATCAACCACATATTTTTTATTCAAGTAACATCTCATCTGTTGGGTGGGGGCATATATATAGGAGATTGTATTGTATGTGGCCCCAAACATATGTTTTTGTATAAACAGAACATGACATGACCTGAGTGAAGATATCAGATTTATCTTCACTCGAGGCCAATGACATCAAGATATCTCACTCGTGGCTTCACCACTCGTGAAATATCATGTCACTGGCCTCTCATGAAGATAAATATGATATCTTCACTCAGGTGATGTCATATCCCCGAGCATAGATAGCATGGGAAAGATGGTGGCCATGCTGGGCTAGCCATCAGACTGTTGTGCATTCTGCTTGTTTTTACCATTTTGTAGTTTTAAAAAAAAGCACCTTTGCACTTTTTTCATTTTAAAGTGCTGGATCTAAAGTTCCGTTTTGCGCTCTTGCTGTGTGTTCATGAGCGCTTGTGCCTGTTAGTATCCCAGTGTTTGAGTACTGTTGCCGAGTCTTAAACGAAGGTGTTTTCAGTTTCCCAGCATTTTTTTTCAGCGTTTTGTACTGGCCAGGACTATGACTTTCGGACTTTCAGCTGGAGGTACTCGTTCGAGTTTTTAACACCGTTTTAGCATTAATCTGCATTTTCCGGTGCTACTGGGCAGTTTGGTTTGACATTTGGGACTGCTGGAAGAACCTGGGTGGTCCTGTGGCCTGACGACTACCTTTAGTGTGGGATTCGATCAGTGTTTTCATTCCTGAGTGTGCTCTCTCCCAGCGCCTTTGGATGACTAGTGTGCCTGGGGACAAGCGTTTCAAGGAACTTGAGTACATTATCTTTGGGAGTTAACGAGACTGTGAAGTTAGAAAAAGGATCCTTCAGTTTGCTTTTCGGAGACTTAAAGTTATGGATTAGTGACCCATTTTGCCGAGGATTTGGATCTGGATAGCTGGGTCCTGCAGGTTTCCTGAGGTGGCTGAGGGTTAGCGACCCACACAGGGATTGGGATCGGGGCTTGCTGGAGTGCTTGCCCATTGATCCTATTCCCTAGACTCCTGGTGTAGTCAGCCAGGGGGCTGATTTAGCCTGGGCCAAAGGTAGTGGGCCACTATTATAGTCTGGGTACTTTTTTCTGGAAATTGTGCTGGTAGTGAGAGTGCCTTACAGTTGATAACCTATCAATCCCAGACATATGTGAGAGATAGTGTCTGGGGGGGCAGTTTTTCTGTATTATTTCCTTAGGTTCTCCTCTTAGTTTTATTATTTTTAGCAATATGTATTTTGTTTATGTTAAGCAGTGAGTGTGCCAGATTAACGTCTCCAGGTAGTGAGAGGACCTGTATGATGTTTAAATGTTTTAGGATTTTAGTTAATTTAGTCAGTCTGGATTTTATTGGACCCTAGGTAGTGAGAGGACCTGGGCTAATAAATGTTTTAACGTTTGGTTTTTGTAATTAGTTATTTAATTTAGTTGTTTGTTATTGTAAGTCTGGGGTGGGAATTGATGAGTCAGGAACTTTAGGAAAGGGTAAGATTTGTAGGGTTGTATTTCTGTTGTGCATTGCTGTGAATTTGAGTACAGTTTTATTTGAATTATATTGATTTTCTGCTCCATGTCTTGGGCCTGGGATTTACGTTATTGTTCCACCCCCAGGTCACGCGCTATTCAGCCTCTGCTCTTCTCTCCCTCTGCTCCTTCTTCCCCCCACTGTTGTCCTTTTTCATCTATCAACATTGTCGAGCTTTGGGTATTGCTCATAAGAGAGGGAGGTGGGGTGGGGGGTGAGAACAGCCAGGGCTGAAAGAGCAGGATGCCCACATTGGGGTGGTTAAGCCCAGAAGACGCCCTGGGGCGAAATGGAGTCTAGAGGGTGGGCCATTTTGTCTAGTCCCCATACCCAAGGGCACCTCTATTAGTGGTGGGCAGGAGGTCAGGACGGCCTAAGAGTTCTGTCCAACTCGGGCAGTGTTATGCAATGCCAGATCTGTCAAGAACAATACTGCTATTATTGCAGACCTTGTCAGGACAACAGATCTGGCTTGCATCACAGAAACCTGGCTGGATGGAAATGCGGGCCCCATATTGGAGGCGGCTATTCCGGCCGGGTATTCGGTGATACACCACCCAAGATTGGACAGCAGGGGAGAGGGGGGTTGCGGTCTATTTTAAGACTGAATTGAACCTCACAAGTGTACCGGTTGAGGAGGCCAGATCATTTGAGTGTGCCATAGTAGCAGGTGTGGGTTATAGGATGGCTCTCATCTACCGTCCACCTGGTGATGGGAATTTATTCCTTAAGGAAGTGGCGGACTTCGTGATTGACCTGGCATTTGAGTCACCTAGGCTGATGGCCCTGGGTGACTTCAACGCCTGGATCGATGATGAGCTCTTGCAATTTGAACAACACTTCCTCCAGTTGATGATCTCACTGGGTCATACGCAGGTGGTTACCTCTGCTACTCATAAACACGGACATTCTCTTGACCTAGTCTTCCTCCTGGGATTGAGGCATCTGATGTGGGGGTGGAACCCGTTGGATGGTCCGACCATTACACTGTGTGATTCAATTTCTGCACCCCTCCTCATAGGCCAACCCCTGTGGAGATGGTCAAGTAATGCCCTTTACAGGATGTGGCTCCTGATGGTCTAGCAGCAATACTTGATCTATCAGAATTTCCTTGGGCAAGCATGGATCCAGAGGTTTTGGTTGTGGCCTATAATCAGGCCATTGCCTCAGCCCTGGATTCCATTACTCCAGTCCATGTACGTACTCTCTCCCTTCGCCCTCAGGCTCCATGGTTTGATGGGACTTTGAGGGAGTTGCGGCGACTAGGACATAGGTTAGAGTGATGCTGGTGGAAATCCGGCTCAGATGCCAAACATCTCAGACTGCTAGAGCATTATTGACTCTATCAGTCAAGTCTGTTAAGACGGCAGAGATCCTGTCCGGGGAGATTGCTGCCGCTCAGAACCGACCAGCTCAGCTTTTTTGAACTATGGACAAGCTGCGTAACCCACCCTGTCTGCAAGTCAGAAGTGCATTTTCACAACAGCAGTGTGAAGAACTTGCTTGGTTCTTGGCTGATAACGTGGCAAACATCAGGTTGGAGACCTGTTCAGCACACTCTATGGGAGTTGCGGATGATCAATGCCTGGCCACTATCCTTCCTTTTTCCTGGAGCTCCTTCGACCGGCTGGAAATCGTGGATGTTATACGGATTGTCCAGGGTATGCGTCCTACACGCTGTAGTTTAGATCTGTGCCTGACAGCCCTAATTATGGGCTGTTGGGATGTTATTGGCCCAGTTCTGGCACAGATAGTCTGGCACTCCCTTGACTTGGGTAAGTACCCCTGCTCCTTGAAGGAGGCAGGGGCGACACCCTTGTTGAAGAAAGCTTCATTGGACTCAGACTCTTTTGCAAACTACAGACCAATCTCTAACCTTCCCTTTGTGGGAAAGGTTATTGAGAATGTAGTGGCTGTACAGCTGGAGAACCATTTGACCATCCATAGCATCTACGAACCTCTCCAGTCTGGTTTCTGAAAGAGGCATAGTACCGAGACTGCGCTGGTTTGGGTGCTCAATGATCTCCTGATGGTGAGAGATCAGAAAAAATGGTCCATTTTGGTACTTCTTGATCTGTCATCAGCTTTTGACACCGTGGACCATAGGGTACTGCTCGAGCGCTTCAGATTCATCTGTGGGATTTCTGGGGTGGTCCACAGATGGTTTACATCTTTCCTCACTGGTAGAACTCAGAGGGTGCTGTCAGTTTTTTTTTCCTCTGAACCAATCCCTCTGTTATGTGGGGTTCCCCTGGGCTTGGTGCTGTCCCCCATGTTGTTTGCGGTGTATATGCTGCCCTCGGAGACATTGCAAGCCGGTATGGGCTGAGGTTCCACTGCTATTTATTTTATTTATTTATTTAAATCTAGGATTACAAATACCTTTGAGCCAAGGCTCTTTTACAAAGGTTTCATGTCAAGGAGAGGACAGTACAGTGGTACACAGTGGAGCAAAAAGCAATATGCAAATATGCAAGTAAGGCAAGTGCAGGTTTAGAGCAGGTTAAAACAGAGTTAACATTCAGTTACATTATAGTACAAGTCTAGCCTGCCAGTGGCAGTTGTCCAGTAGAACATAGGTGCAGGAGGAGGTGTGGGAGTAGGGGAGAGGAAGGGGAGTGCCTAGGGATGCTGGACTGAGCTGAGAGGGGTCTGGCTAGGTAGAACAGTCGCAGGTGCTGGTGGCAGAGAGGTGGAGATGGAGCCCTGTTTTGAATTGACCAAGTGTGGGAGCAGAGGAGATTTCAGTGTTAAGGCTATTCCACCAACAAGGAGACCGATAGGCAAATGAGCGCTGGCCCATGGAGGTTCTGCAAAGTGGGACAATCAGGCGATGAGATTCTGAGCGTCTTGTGTGACGGTGGTTACTACTAGGGCTGAGGAGAGATAGAACCGCAGGGGGAGCTAGACGCATAGCGATTTTCTTAGCCATGGTGCATGTTTGATATTTTATACAATTAAAGAGTTGCAGCCACCCAGATTGTGCATAGAGGTCACAGGTGTGGGATGTACGGTGGGACCCAGTGAGTAGACGACATGCTTTGTTGAGTGAGGTGGAGATATGTCTGAGGGCTGTAGAGGTGGCTGTGCTGTAAATGATGAGGCCATAATCAATGAGGGAGAGAAATACAGGTTACTCACCTGTAACAGGAGTTCTGGGAATGGTATATGTTGTTCATCCACACTGTCTGGCAGGTTTCTTGCCGCTTTAAATCTTGCCGGAAGGTCTTCAAGCTGGCTCCTGCCACCCACCCGGGTGGTAAAACTCTTGGCTCCGCCCCATGATGCCAGATCTAGCCCACTGGAAGCCAGGTTGTGTGTCGAAGCCGGGGAGGCCGGGTGGGTCGTGTGGGTGAACAACATATACCATTCCTAGAACTCCTGTTACAGATGAGTAACCTGTATTTCTAGGGACATGGATATGTTGTTCATTCATGCTGTCTGGCAGACTCCTAGCAGTTCTCTGGGAGGAGGGTGGCAAGGCGCACACCCCCTACTTAGGAAATAAAGACTGGAGAACCGAGACCCCAAAACCAGCATCCCGGCGTGAGTCAAGGTCGATGTGGTAGTGGGTGATGAAGGTGTGTGCTGACTTCCAGGTAGCAGCCCTGCAGATTTCCTGGATAGGGACGTCCCTGGAAGTAGCCAACAATGCAGCGGTATGGTGGGTAGAATGAGCTCTTATCCCTCTGGGAGGGTCCATGCCCGCCAACCTGTAGCAGAAATCTAGGCAGGAGGTGACCCACCTGCCTATCGTCTGCTTGGCTGCAGGTCTGCCAGGTGCAACTTCAGCATAGGTAGCAAACAGCTGGCGAACCTATCCCCGAACTTCAGCCATCCGCTCCTTGAAATAAGCGAGTGCTCTTCTAGGGTCCAAAGTATGGAGCCTATATTCAGCCTCCGAGGTGTGACTGGGGTAGAACATCGGCAGAGTCAACACCTGGTTAAGGTGAAACTCTGACACCACCTTCAGAAGGAATTTTGGGTTGGGGCGCAGGACAACCTTGTCCCTGTGGAAGACCAGATAAGGAGACTCGATGGAAAGCACCTGGAGCTCTCCCATCCGTCTGGCTGATGTGATAGCCACCAAGAAGGTGATCTTCCACGACAGGTGAGAGATGTCACACCTGTGCATCAGTTCGAATGGCTTACCCATGAGCTTAGCCAATACCAGCAGTAGATCCCATGGAGGTGGAGGTTCTCGCACCGGAGGGGATACGTGATATGTGATCAAGGCCTTTGAAAAAGCACCGACCACCTTCTACTGCACTACTGACTGCTTCCGCCTCCAGCCCTCGGGCAGAGATGGCTGCTAGTTGTACCTTAAGGGTCACAACCAAGCCCTTGCTGAGAAAGGAACACAGGTAGTCCAGAATGCTTGCCAGGGACAGGAGAAAGGGTCCATGCCCTTGCCCTGACACCAAATTGAGAATCTCTTCCATTTGAAGGCATAGCATTTTCTGTTCGACTCCTTACGGGACACCTCAACAACGTTGAGGACCTCATCGGAAAGACCCAAGGCCTGGAACTCTAGCCGCTCAGGAACCAGGCCATCAGGTGCAGGGGTTGAAGGTCCGGGTGGAATACCTTCTCTTGATTGACTAAGATCAGGTCCAGGCAGGCTGGGAGCCGCCTCAAGAGCCTGGAGCTGAGACTGAGGAGATCTGGATACCAGAACTGGCGGGGCCAGTCTGGGTCTACCAGAATCACCTGCGCCTTGTCCCTCCTCACCTTGAGAAGCACCTTGTGGATCAAGAGAAATGGGGGAAAGGTGTAGAAGAGGCCAGAGGTCCAGGGCCTCAAGAAGGCATCCCCCTGCAGTGAGCCCTGTTGAGGGGGGCAGGCATGAAACAGTCTCAGCTTCACATTCTCCCTGGAGGCAAACAGATCCACCTGAGGCATGCCCCAGTGGAAGAATAGATCTTGTACTACCTCTGGCAGGAGAGACCACTCATGGGACGCAGCCTCTATCCGACTTAGGGCATCAGCCAGGGTGTTGGAGGCTCCTGCTACATGGATGGCAAGGAGATTCGCCTCCAGGCTGTGCACGAGGGACCAAATGTGGAGAGCTTCCCTGCACAGAGGCATGGAGCACATCTCGCCCTGGTGGTTTAGGCAGTACATGGTCGTGGTATTGTCCATCTGGACCTGAACCACTTGACACCATAGAAACGGAGTGAAGGTGGTGAGGGCTTGATGAACCACTCGCAGCTCCAGCAGGTTGATGTGGCATTGGGACTCCCAAGGGGACCAGAGGCTGTGCGCTCTGTGCTCCCCCAGATGGGCACCCCAACTCATCAGAGAGGCGTCCGCCAATAGAGAGACCGTCAGCTCGGGGCGGACGAACAGGATGCCCTCCTGCAGATGTGCTGGAACGGTCCACCACTGGACAGTGTTCCACATCCCCTGGGTCACTGTCAGTAGCTGATCCAGAGGATCGAAGTGCTGTGACCATTGGCTGGCCAGCATCCATTGAAGGGGGCACATGTACCAACAGGCCCAATGGACCACACTGGTGCAGGCCGCCGTGAGGCCCAGGAGGTGCAGGAAGTCCCGGGCAGGGCACAATTGCCCAACCTGAAATGATTGGGCAAAGGAGGAAAGAACCTCAGCCCTGTCCAGTGGGAGCCATGCTCTGGCTCATAGAGAGTCAAGCTCTGCCCCGATGAATTGTATCACCTACTTTGGCATGAGTTCCGACTTGGCCTCATTGATGAGGAGGCCAACCTGAGAGCAAACCTGGAGGGCCAGATCTCTGGACTGCTCCACATCTGTTCTGGAGGGGGCTGCAATCAGCCAGTCATCCAGGTAGGGGTACAGCCGGACCCTTCAGCACTGCAGGAATGCTGTCACCACTGCCATGCATTTAGTGAAGACCCTGGGAGCTAGCGAAAGGCTGAAGGGCATGGCCCGGAACTCGTAGATCAATCACTCTGCCCTGAAGTGGAGGAATCTCTGGTGGGACGGATGGATTGGGACATAAAAGAATGCATCCTGGAGATCCAGAGAACAGAACCACATGACTCATTCCAAGGATGGGATTATCTGAGCCAGAGTGACCATTCTGAAGGTCCAGGACCTTAGCAACCTGTTCAGGTCATGCAGGTCGAGAACGGGGCACTGGCCCCATGTCCGTTTTGGGACCAGGAAGTACCTGGACACAAACCCCAGGTCTGGAGGAGGATCTGCCACCTTCCTGATCACCACTTTTTTGATGAGCCAACAGAGAGGCTGTGGACTCCGTAGCCCCCTGAGGGGTGATGGCTCGGAAGGGCAGGGCCTGCTCAAACTCCAGGGGCAGGCCCTTTTCCACCACCTCCAATACCCAGCGGTCCATGGTGATAGTGGGCCAGGCGGAAAGGAAGTGGCTGAGCTGTCCCCTCATGGGGGGAATCCGGGGGGGGAGTGACGAGGCTGGGGGCGACACTCCTCAACCCATCACTGGGCAGACTTGGAGAAGGGACTGGCCGCGGGACCTCCTGAGCCTTTTCCTCCATGCTTCCTATTAGAGGAAGCCGCAGGCTTGGCTTTGGGGTGCTAAGCACGAGCCTGCCAGCCCTGATGCTGGTGCTGTTGGGCCGGATGTGCCACAGGCGCAGAAAGTGAAAGGACATATGTTGTTGTCGACGGCCCTTGTCCTTCTGGGTGGAGGTGACTGAGTCCAGAGTGGCATTGGACTTTTCGATCCGCTGGAGGTGACCTTCCATTCCAGGGCCGAAGAGGTCAGTCCCCATGAAGGGGACATCCACCAGGTTATGCTGAGTATCTGCCGTGAAGGTGGATATCCTCAGCCATGCTCTGCGGCGCATGGCCACTGCGGCTGCAACTGATCTGGCACAGGAGTCTTCAATGTCCAGAGCCATTTGGAGCTGCTGTTTTGCCACTGCCCTTCCCTGGTTCTGTACCTGCTTGACTGTGGTCTGCAGGTCAGTCGGGAGATGAGGGATCACCTCATCCAGGGAGCCCATCAGGGCGTGGGAGAAGTGTGCCATCAGCACGGCCAAGCTGGCCTGGCGGAGGCCAAGGGAGGATGCAGCATACATCTTGCACCCGGCATAGTCCAGCTTTTTGGACTCTTTGTCAGGGGGCTTATCCACATCCCTAGCATTCCTGGAACGCCAGAAAACGCTATCGGTAACCAACCCCTCAGTGGAGGGGTGTTCTGAAATGCCAGACAAAGAGCCGGTAGGGACCGCATACTTCCTAGCCATCCTGGCCAAAGGCACAGGACAGGAAGCCAGCCACTGCCAGAGCTCCAAGGCTGAGCCAACAATAGCTTCAGCCACCGGAAAGGCCTCCGTGGGCGAATCCCCTCAGTCCAGTATCTCCATTAGGGGATACTTGGCTCGCTTGGATACGGGCTTGAGCTGCATCCCGGTGGACTCTGAGATGAGCCAAAGCAGACCCATAAAGGACGATGGACTTTCATACATCGACTGGCCCCCGGAGGACTGCAGGTCAATGGGCCTGGAGAACAGGGAGGAGTCATCGTCGGACTCCAAGGAGTCCACGAAGAGCTGCCTGGGGCCTGAGCCACCCTCCACCTGCCGAGGATGGTCAGGAGTAAGGGTGACCGACAACCTGTGGGGCAGACCCTGACCCAACCGAGAGTCCTTGGTCGGCGCCCCCGATTTCAGTTGTAGAGGCGGAGGTTCCACCACAATCGGTGGGGCAGCTGGTTTTGGCCGAACAACTGGCCCAGGCTTGGGCACCTTGACTACAGCAAGGGATTGTTTCGGCCGTTCGGGTGACAGCCACTTGATGGCTGGGGAAGATGACGGTGTTGCATTGTTCCCAGACAGAAGTAACTGCTGCCACATCAAGTCCTCATAGCATCGATGCAATTTGCGCTGAAACCTCTCCGCTTCTGAGGAGGAAGAGGAGGATGAGCAGTGGCGCCGCATACTTCAAAAAGCAAGACTGAGACCGCATGTCGGGCGGATCGGCTGGACCGAGACGATGTCTGAGACTGGAGATCCTCGGTGTTTCCGAGGACGGGTCTGGGAAGGGCGGGACACGTGCTTCTTCCCTCGGCTCAGAAGCCTTGACTGGGGACTCCGGCACAGGAGGCACAGGCAAGTCCTTGGTCTCCACCGGGGGAACCGGTGAAGAAGCGTTGTCGGCTTCACCAGTCGACAGCCCGTCTGACGGGTCGAGAAAAATCTCGACCGCATCGATGGGTGTCTCAGCCGGCTGACCTGACGGGGACACCATGAGACCAGTGGCCTTTGCCATAACCTCGACCGAAGTCAAGTGTCGACTGTCTGAGGAAGGGGACCTCTCCCGCTCCCATGAACGCTGATGGTGGGAATTACCTTTTGAGTCCTTCTTTTTGGACCAAGAAGAATGTCCCAATGGCCCCTCTTCCTTCGTGGAAAGGGATTGGCAAAGCTCCTTAAAAGAAGCTGTGTAGGAGGATCCCAAAGAAAGCGGGATAAATGCCGTGACCGAAAAAGAGGATGATGCGGCCTTTGCCACCTCCTCCTCGAGGGTGATCATCTGCTCGAGTTGCTCAGCCAAGCCAGCTGCTGCGGACACCGCCCAATGGGCCTCCTAGGACTTCACTGGTGGGTAGAATTTCTCAGGGCGCCCAAGCTGTAACCGGGCAGCGTGGTCCTCCAGGACGTTGGCTGAAAATGAACAGCATAACTCGCAGCCCTGCAGGTCATGGTCTAGGCCGAGGCAGTAGATGCACATGGAGTGCAGATCCGTCCTTGACATTTTCTGCCAACATTGGCACCGCTGAAAACCGGGAGTCGATTTGTCCATCGCTGCTGGGAGGTAATGGTGACCGAGTCTTGAAAATTTAAGACTAAGTTTTGGGTGAACTGAAGAATTAGGATCCAGTCTATACACAGGGCGTTAAGGAGCGAACCTGAGCTTCCAAGCAGTAAGAAAGATCTGGCATCATGGGGTGCAGCCGAGAGTTTTACCACCCGGGTGGGTGGGAGGAGCCAGCTTGAAGACCTTCCACCAAGATTTAAAGTGGCAAGGAATCTGCCAGACAGTGTGGATGAACAACATATCCATGCCCCTAGAAGTCAGCTTTGTATGGCAAGACCCAAGGCATCAGGAGTTAGGTTGGTCCTATGCTTGTAGAGATGGCCAAGACACATGTTGGCAGCTTTTGCGACATTGTCAATGTGGGACACATAGGACAGGTTACTGTCTAAGGTGATCCCTAAGTATTTGAAGGTTGGAACCTGTTCGAGGGTTGAGCCTTGTAGGTTTGAAATGTTCAGGGGGGGTGTACCATGTTTGCTGTGGGAGTTACGGAAAAGCACAGTCTTGGTTTTTTTGTAGTTGAGAATAAGTCTCTGTGTACTGAACCATTTTTCCATTGATGTGAATCCAAGTTGGAGTTTTTTTTTTGCAGGGAGTGCAGGACCTTATGGGAGGAGAGAATTATGGCATCGTCTGCATAGAGGATAATTTGTTCAGGGCTTGATTTAGGGAGGTTGTTCAGAAAGAGTGAAAAGAGAAGTGGTCCCAGTATGGAGCCCTGGGGGACTCCTGAACAGACTGGCAAGGTGTTGGAGAGAGTGCCTGCAATCTTGACCCTTTGTGATCTGTTTAACAGGTAGCTTTGGAACCAGGCAGTAGAGTCAGGGGAGAGTCCTACAGCTGAGAGTTGCTTGAGGAGCAGATTGTGATAGACGGTATCAAAAGCCTTTGTTAAATCGATGAAGACCACCCCGGTAAGGCAGCCGTTGTCTAGGGAATTATGGATTGCTGTGGTGAATTCCAAAAGGGCAGATGTGGTGCTGTGTCCTTTCCTAAAGCCATATTGCTGAGGACACAGGATATTGTGGTTGTCCAGAAAGTCAGTGAGTTGGTCGGCAACAATACATTCGAGTGCCTTTGAGGGGGGTAGGATGGAGATTGGTTGGTAGTTTCCGCGGTGCATCTTGTCCCCGTTCTTGTGTACGGGGGTGACTATGGCGGATTTCCAAAGGTCAGGGAACTGTCCAAGGCAGAGGGAGAGGTTAATTATCTTGTTGAGGGGTCTGATGACTTTGTTGAGTGTGAGGGACAGTAGTTTGAGGTCCAATGAGTCCTCACTAAACCTTGTGTTGGCAATGGCCTTGCTGATGTACTTATGGGCTTCATGCTGCTTGATTGATTTGAAATAGAAGGTTGGGTGTTGAGTAGGGTGGGGAGTGTGGGAAGTGTCTGGTTCAGTGAAGAAGTCTGATGGGAGAATGGAGCTGAGGTCAGTGAAAGCGGTATTGAAGGTATTGGCGATAGTTGCGGGGTCAAGTGGTAGTGCCACTGATGTTAAGCATAGTTGGGGAGGTTTTTGGAGGATTACCGATCACTTCCTTGATGTTGTCCCAGAAAGCTCTACCATTACCCCAAGTGTTAGTAAGGACTTCCTTGTGATAGTTGCTTTTGTGTAATTTAGCGGCCTTAGTGCAGTCATTCCATGCACGCTTGTAATTCTGGGCGGCCGTTGGAGGTCAAGAGTCCTGGGCCAGGAGCCAGAGGCGGGCTCTTGATTTTAGCCAGGCTATTAGGTCAGCAGTAAGCCAGGGGTTGCAGAGGATCTTCACTTTATGCTTTCTGTAGGGGGCGTAGGTATCGCAGGCTCCGCTGAAGATGGAGATGAAGGAGTCTAAGGCTGTATTGACATCATTTGCCTTGAAGATTGGAGTCCAGTCAAGGCTCACAAGATGAGATTTAAGGAGATTCAGGTTTCCACAAGGGAGGATTCTACTGAAGATGACTGTTGGTGGAGGTTTGCGGAATTTGTTGGACCACATACAGGTAACAGGAGTGTGATCACTGAGGGAATCTGGAAGGATGGCGATATTGGAGATTTGGGTGGGGTGGCTGGATAAATCCAGTCAAGTAAGGAGCAGGTACCATTTCCGTAGTTGTGCCTGGTGGGGGAGTCAACCAACTGTGTGAGGTGAACAGAGGAGATGGCATCCTTGAGGCCTCCTGGATCAGGGGCAAGCCAGTTTATGTTATAATCCCCAAGCAAGATTAGCTCACAGTCAGGAGGTTGCATTCGGGTGAATTCCAGGACAGTGTTAAAGCCTTTCACTTGGTCTTTGGGGGATGTAGACTGCAGCAATTGTAAGTAATTTGCTATGGGCTCCAAGTATGATATGGATTGGGAGAATCTGTGCCAGTGAGTCTGAGGGCGGGGCAGTTATGGGGTGATGATACCCAGCTCTACCTGTCTTTTGCACCAGACCAGGATGGAGCACTCTCAGTATTCAATAACTGCCTCATTGAAATCCAAGATTGGATGAAATCCAGTGGGCTGAAGTTGAACCCTGGGAAGACTGAGGTGATGGTTGTGGATCCGGATCACTGGATGGGGGGTTGGGGGCAGGTTATCCTTCGGGTATATTCCTGGGGGATTCCGAGTTCCTTACCTCTGAATGGGTGCGAGACCTTGGGATGATACTGGATGAAGGACTGACACTTTGATCTCAGGTGTCGGCTGTTGTTAAGTTATACTTTTATCATCTAAGGATCATTGCTAGGATCAAGCACCTGGTTCCGTCCAGTGACCTTCCTACACTGATCCATGCCTTTGTGACCTCGCGTCTGGATTATTGCAACTCCCTTTACTTTGGGCTACCGGGGGTTGATATCCGCCGCCTGCAGCTGGTGCAGAATTCCGCAGCTCAGTTGTTGATGGGGACTCCTCGGTCCTCTCATATCACACCGGTGCTGCGGGAACTGCACTGGCTGCCTGTTCGGTGGCAGATCGCCTTCAAAGTTGGTTTACTGATGTACAAAGCCCTACATGGACCGGGTCCTGACTACCCGAAAGAGCTTTTGATTCCTTATCACCCTGTGCGCTCGCTCCACTCTGCTGATGAGGGGTTGCTGGAGATTATGAGGGTTTCTTTAAAATCTTCTAGGGCCCAGGCATTTGTGTGCCCCAACCCTCTGGAATTCTCTACCCCATCAGATAAGGGAGTGCATGTCCATGGGGGGAGTTAAAGAGGCATTTAAGACATTTTATGGAGCAAGGCATACGGTGATGTGGCAAATAGTTTTCAAGTATATAGTACTGTACATTTATTATTATGGTGTACTACTGTTTTAAACTGTTTTAACCTGTACTGCACCTTGAAATTTGAAAGGTGCATTATAAATAAAGAATATTATTAATATATATACTGTATATACAGTATATACCAAAAAAAACAAAATGCTGCATTAGCATGTGGTCTGAACAAAATGGTACTATTAAAAGCATGCTGAAAATAGAAAACAGAGTTAGAATCAATGTTTCGACCATAGGTCTTCATCAGGAATTCTATAAAAGAGAAAAAAGCAAAGTTAGTGGAGCAGTAAGGGGAAATAAGGAATATATATGTGAAGAAAGGAAATGGGAGCTCTGGGAGGAAAAGTGATAATAGGCACAGTAAGAAAATCTGGAAAACAAAAAGGTGATGATGGGTAGGAAAAGCATAGTAGGAGTGGATTACCTGAGGGTCCTCAAGTGGGGACCAGTTAACAAGGTCTAATAAGAAGGCTGAAAGATGACAAATGTAGGGGAAGGAGACAGAAACATTCATGGAAAATGAAAACAGATGAGCACACATAGCTGGAATGCTCATGTGAGTATGCCCACACACACTGGATGGAAATGTGTACAGGCATACCCAGAAATCCAAATGTACCATTCATACATGCAATAAAAGATATGACAGAGGTAGGGGTAAAAAAAAAAAAAAGAAGGACTATGGTGGTAAGCCATAGACTGAAAGATGTTAGTAAAAAATAAGTCTATCATTTAAATCAGAGGGCTGCTGAGAGCCTAAGTGGATGATCAGCTTGGTTTTCATGGGTTTTTTTTCCATTGGTAAGCAACCCAGAAACCTTGCTGAAGGGCACAAACAGAAAGATCATTAACATTTTGGTCCCTGGAGGTAGAGTGGGATACAATTGGCTTATTAGTGTCTCCATTCCTGACTGCCCTGTAATGTTCCTTGAATTGGTCAGTAAGGTATCTGCTAGTTTCTCCGATGTAGACAGCTGCACACTTCCTGCAAAGAATGTAGTCTGTCACATTACTGGAAGTGCACAACTCCTTGGTGATGTGAAAAACACATGTGGGACCCTGAATTTCAGTGATGCTAGAAATAAATTTGCAGGTATAGCAGTGAGTTCTTTGCAAGGTTTGATACCTGGTACAGAGGAACTGTTAGGAGTATGTAGGCTGCTTCATACCTAGGAGAATCCATAGGTTGGGTGATCGTGGTAGGAGGAAATTGGTGGCTCTGTAAAGGAAGCTTCGATATTAGGGTCAGATTGCAGAATAGGGAAGTTCCTAGTGATGATCCCATGGAAAGAAGGTATATTATGACAGGATGGAAGCACTAGTGGAAGGCGTTATTGTTGCATGAGAGTATCTGTCCTACGAGGGCCAAGGTTATGGGACATATCACTGACCCAGCAGAGTGTTCTCTCTACTCTGCTTTCTGGGTATTTCCTGTTAATAAAAAAAACTGTGCTTTATTTGAGTCTGCTCAGCAAAATCTTCTCTGCATAACCTGTGATGTCTAAGAAACTGCAAATATTGCAATATCCTTGTCATATCTTTGTTTGCAAGTGTGCATGGTACGTTCGCATGTGTGAGTATGCATGCACACACTTATATCCAGTGGGAGTGGGTGGGCATACTCACATGGGCATTCCAGCTATGTGTGCACATCTATTTTCTTTTTCCACATATGTCTCTGTCTCCTTCCTCCACATTTGTCACCTTTCAGCCTTCTTCCTAGGCCCTGTTCATTAGTCCCCACTTGAGTACTCCTCAGCTGATTCACTCCTAATATGCCTTTTAATATCAATCATCATCTTTTTGTTTTCCAGATTCTTTTTTATCTTGTCTATTATCACTTTTTCCTTTTCTTACATACATATCCCTTATTTCCCTTTACCGCTCCACTAACTTTGCTTTTTTCTCTTTTAGATGATTCCCGAAGACGTGTGGTCGAAACATGGATTCTAACTCTATTTTCTGTTTTCAGCATGCATTTAATATTATCATTCTGTTTTATTAATATACAGTAGATGTTTTCTAATTATTTTAACTTAAGATCGTCATATTCTAATTTATATTAACTGGAGTAATAATCATCAAATGTTTTGTTAGTGACTTCTTGGTGATTAGATATTATATCATTTACCTTTACATTTGCAATTGTTCTCTCTACACCACTCCCTTTCTGTTAGCAGTTTCCTCACCTCAAGGTCCTGGTCTATGTGGCATTGAACTGCTCCTCTTCAATGACTCACTTTGGTAATTGTTTAGCTCCTGTGCCTACCTTAACACACTGGCACTGTCAACACCAGTGCCTTCATACACCAGGTGGTATTAATCTGCTCATTTCTGGATCATGCTCAGTACTTTATTTGCACTTGTACCTTAATACATTGCTTTACATCAGTATGTTGTGTTAGCACTATTGCCTGCATACTGTGACTGTATAACTGTTATGCTTTTGCATTACTATTTTATTGTACTTTTAGTATTATTGTATTTTATTTTCTATCACCAATGTCCTCAATTTTTTTTTATCTTCATCTTAGCATTCTTGTATTATGTACTCCCTATCCCCCTCCCAGAAAATGCATCTGGAAATGAGCTGCTACCAGCCCAATATGTCTTTCCTGCTAAAAATTTTGAAAATAAATACATTGTTCTATCAGTTTTCTTCCTTTTAGAGAAGACAGGAGAGCACCTCGAGTGTCTTGTTCAATTGCAAATAGTATTTTGTTTCAGTCAGTTATATAAGCCTTTCTATATGTTTTTTCTAGACTTTTTTATTAGAGTTTTCAATACACAATACTGAATACTAAACTTCCATACTGTACATGAAAAAGAATATGTATTCATAGTTGCATTAAAAATAAGATATTAATTAACATTAAAGTCCTTAAGATAAAGTGAAAGTGGGGGAGCAATCATAAGTTACAAAATAAAGAGTTTGATAATGCATAATATAGTAAGACAGCTGTGATAATAGAATTATTTCTAGTCAGAATTAATATACCTGACAACATACATTGCTGACAAAACATAAAGAAGGAATGATGCATTAAAACAATCTTACAGATGATAATGATGTCCCCCTTAAACTAAGCTCGTTATTCCATTAAAACTACTTAACGACTTACAGTATATGGTATAGCGAAGTAAACATGTTTAACTTGACAAATTTGCCATATACGAAGAAAATGCTAAAGAGCCATTCACTATAAGTCAAAAACAAGAAAAGGAAATACATCAATATTTTGTTCATTGTGTCAGTTACTAATGCAGATATTCCAGCATCAAACAGAATGCACAGACAGAAAGTCAAAATTTTAGATATATCAGCCACTCAGAGATGAAAGTTTAAAAACAAATGTTAAAAGTCCAAGAATGATGAGAATGTCTTCATTTGGGAATGAAATGAAATAACCATATTAAGCCATCTCTCAAGAACAGATTCAAACCCTTAGTCATTCAAGATCATCTGATTCACTAACTCCCTCACTCACTCACAAGCAGAATCTGGTTCCACACTGTGTGAGTCATGTTTGCCAATCTCCTCATGCTCAGCTACCAATTCCTTAACCTCAGAGGCCAGCATACTATAGAATTGATTTATTTCACTGTAAAAAAATCTTGCTATGTTTACTGTAGAAAGAGACCTGCTAAAGTAATTGAACAGCTAAGTTAGTTATCTAAGTCAGACTCATTATATGGAAGTACAGGACACTCTTATGACCACCTTCCTGAAGTATGCGTTCTTAAAACTTCAGCCAGTCGATCCAGATCAAAATAGATATACAGTATCTATTAGAGTTCAAGATCGCACAGGCTTTGCAAGACTAGAGTAGAGAGGAATGGCCTCTAATCTCCTGCACTTCTGACAAGAATTGAAGAAAATGTCTACGTTGGGTTTGGGGACTCACATCAGGATATATGAATACTTCTGAGTTGCAAAATCTGCGAGCTCATTTCTGCCATGTCTGTTACTCTCCATGGCAAATTAGACAAGAACTGTTGGTGGTTTAGTACTGGTGTTAACAACTTCAGAGGTGACCTGAATTACAGCCAGTTGAGTAACTCTGAAGTGGCTGGGCAGGCAAAATACTTCAGTTAAAGGTAGAAGATTCTGTGGGGTATAGCCCAAAGTAGCAAGAAAGAAACCTCTCATGATGTCCCAAGTTATTTTGTTCACAAATTCTAATACAGGTCAGCCAACTATTCTAAGATTGTTATTTCTGGAAATATTTTCTAAATTTTCAATCTTTCAGGCTTGTGAGATATAATCTCAGTGAACAGGGAAGCGCAGCACTGGAATCGACTTTAGTAACAACTGTCATTTTTTCTTTGGTTGTAGAGCCATGTTTTTTTTTCTTTTTGTGTGATGTGGCATTTCACGGTATCACACCATGTAGCTGCAGTTTCCCAGTTGATGTCAAGTTTTTGTACAGCTTGTGAAAGAGTTATATCAATTTATTGATTACCTCAAAAAAAATCCAGTTTAGCTTTAGTGGACACAGCAGGTAAACATCACTACATGGGTCGGCCCTCAGAGTTTCAGCTGTAGCTAATGAGCTGACCTTCCTGGTGGAGCAACCTGAAATTGCAGAACCTAGGAACTTATCTGTGGGGCCACAGTGCTCCTTCTTGTTGGGGTGTGCAAGATCCAAAGGTGAGAGACTCAGCTCTTTACATTTTTCTTTTTTCTCTTGCAATTTTTTCCACTTTTTTTTGGGTTTATTTCAACAAGTCCACCATCAAGGCTTTCATTTAGAGGGTTTCAGAGCATGACAGCTTGGTGAGCATACAAAGAAACAGTTGTTTCTAAGTGGGTGTTCTACAGAATGGGACAAATACACAGCCTCCTATTGCTCGCCATCTTGCTTCTCAGTCAGTTATGCCCTTCTTGTACCTGGATGTATTTTATTTCAAGTTTTCAAACTCTCTTTTATATAATAATAATAATAAACCAGAGAGTTAATGTTTAATCTGCGTGATCTGTGCTTCATTAATTTGTTTTCCAGATCTTCAATGTGTTCTTTCTGTTTAGTAAGCCTATAATTATTATACAAATCTGTGACTCCTCTTATAAAAACTTTGTATGTGTCCCAAACCATATTCAAACTTGCCTCCAAGTTCATATTACTCTAAAAAATTGGTTTCTTTTTAAATTATTTTTATGTAATCTATATCTTTTAGTAAAATAGGATCCAATTTTCATTTTCTTTGCTGCACACTGTTGGTGATGTCCCTGGATGGTAACAAGCAGTGAAGCATGGTCAGTAAATGTTAATGAAAAACACAGAACATTTTGTAATGATGATAGGATGTTGCATGTCATGAAGCATAAGTCAATCTTCAAGTAAGAGGAATGTCTATCAGAACAAAATTAATTTCTTCTGTACTGGGATTTAAAAATCTCTATACTTTTGTTAGTCTCAGTTATTCTACATTCATTAAACTTTATTGTACTTCCTCTCCCCTGTTACTTGATGTAGTGTCAAAATTTACCTCTATTTTAAAAGCACTGGCTGTTAGAAAGCATTGTGGAAGCTGAGCAAACGTAGTAAAAAACTCATGAAGAAGTCTGGATTGTCTGAATTATACTGAAGCATATATTGAATCAACAGTGATAGTTATATCATCAAAGGTGCCAGCTATCATTACAAATCTGACCCCACCATCTATAATTACATTATTTTAGTTCTTTATTAGTTTTGTGATTAATATGACGCAGCTCAAGATTTTGAATTGCAAACGGAGTGGTACCTACATCCTCCCAAATGTTTTGTAAGCTTCTCTGATTCTGTTTGGTTAATATGAGTCTTTTGTAAAAGCAGGAAAAGTATATTTTTTGATTCAGAAAATTTAATCTTTATTTCTCTTTGATGCTTTCTCAAGACCATTAAAATTCCATGATATGATCTTTAAATTCTCTTTTACCAACAATATAGAAAAAAAATCCTAACCTATAATAATGCCGCCTATTAGTCTACCATAAAAGTATGATGTATTTCTATACATGCTCTATTATCCATATTTTTGTATATCTGCACAATATCTCTTAATTCCCTTATTATTTTATCCCTTCCTCTTAAGAAGTGCTGTCTTAAATGTTTCAAACTGAAATCCATCCTCCTTCCCTCCTATTAAACCCCCAGTTAACTCACCCTTATCTTGATATTCACATAATGGAACTAACACATTTAATAATCTAGGTCACAAGATGACTTAACCCCATCCCTAGTGGAGGATTCAGGAGAGATATTGTGATATGGTACCTCCATGACTACAAAATATAGAAAAGGTAAATACTGTGATAGAAATGAGAACAAAGTAGTTACTTGTCTGGATTTACTTAAACTATTTTCTGGTCTTCTGAATCTCACCAGAAGTTTTCCTGGACTTGCCAACCACAAAGTGGAAAACACTAGGAATCTATATCACTAGCAGGCCACCCCTCTGGACAATGTAGTAGGTAATAAATCTCAGGAGACCAAAGGGTGGTGGACATCCACACACACAGATTTTGGACAGGATTTGACCATTCAAATACAAACTGGTTGTTAAAAGAATCTTATTGGACATCTACAGGTTTTTAATCTGACTGGAGGCAAGAGAACTCTTGCACAGAAGTTAGAATGGTTGGTTAATTCAAAGGAATTACCTAATCACAGAGTTTCAGATGTGTGCTATAAATCTGAAGAATTCCTTTTGAGCAGGGCTTTTTGTCTGAGACTCTCCATGAAGATGAGCAGAATATGCCTTCAGCTAAGGTTTGTGTAGGGTGATGGATAGGATTAGATATCAGTTTCTCTTTGAGCTTTACTTAAGGCAAGTACTTTCTTTTATGTTAATTTAAAGCAATCTTCAGTGTTTTATTTTCCACCATCTATTATTTAAAACCATGTATTTATTTTTCCTGTAGAAGTGTTTTCCTCTCATTTGTACTGTCAATATCCTGGAGTTACACCCTGACTCTTAAAGTAAAATACTTTTATTTACATAGCAGTCGTGACTGTGTCTTAATTGTAAGGTAGTTGATTTATTTTTTGTGGCTAAGGGAAAACTCTGTTGGCATCCATAATCAGAAAAGCATACTGCCCAAGTTAATCTGTGGTGACCTTCCTAGCCTTGTGCAAAGAGAAGTAAAGTCCTGGGAAACCAAGCTGGTGGCAGCTGAGAAACAAGGAAAGAGATGGCTCTCTAAAAGCAGTTACAGCCAAAAGAGAGAGGGACATCACAAATTGGCGGGCAGCATCTGGGATCACAGTGAATCTTTGAGCACACTGAGAGACAGAGATGGCCAATAGAAAACTCTACCTTAGCAGTCACGAAAAAGGATATACAAAAGAGGGCACTTTTACAATTTTTTTTTTTGCTTGTTTCTAGTCAGCACAGTTTAGTGTAGGTTGACAGAATGAGCTCCCAACAATAAGACAGGCTTACTTTGGAACAGCTTTCTGACAAGTTCAGAGAAAAGGGGTACCAGCTCAAGGGACAGGAAAATAAAAAGATTGCAGACCTCATAGTTGCCCTGGTGGCATATGACCAGAAGCAGAAGGTCCCTGGGGGTGAGTCAGGAGGTGGGGTAGCAAACTCCCCAAATCAACCTGAATCTCTGGAACTGCAATTGTTGCTGCAAGACAAGGAACTGGAGGTGAAAACACTGGAAGCGGAGATGAGAAGACTGGAGGCATAGGAAGGAAGAAAGATTCGCCAGCAGGAACTGGAACTAGAAGCAAAAAGGCTGGAAGCAGAAGCAAAAAGATTGGAGGACAGAGAAAAAGAATGACAGCATGAGATCCAGAGACAACAGCACAAGAAGGACATGATGACAATGTGGCAGCAAAACATAAGTAATGGTGGAGGGAGTTTCTCCCATGAAGCCAACATTAATTCTAAATTGTTTCTGCAGCATAATGAGTTTGGATGATCTTGATCTATTTCTAGAATTGTTTGAGAGTGTATGTGGGCAACTGCAATTGGATAAGGCTATCTGGTCAACTCATCTCATACCTTTACTTACAGGATGTGCTTTGCAGGTATTTGCCAAAATGAGTAATGAAGACTGTATTGATTATGATAAGGTTAAGCTGATGTTATTAAAATGTTTTGAATTAACTCCTGAAGCTTACAAAAGGAAATTTAGGGAGTTAAAGAAAAGCCCAGAAGACAATTATGTGGACTTGCAGCTTCAACTGTGTATTTTCCTTGACAGGTGAGTGGATAGGGCAAAAGCAGACACTATGGAGCTAATCAAAGATTTATCAGTGAGGGAACAATTTCTTAAAATAGGACCTGCATGTATGGCTGCTAGACAGGGGATGTGACTCCTTGAAGGAGGTATCAGCAAGCACTGACCTGAACATGGCCAGCAGACCATGCACAGAGCATAAGTCTCATGGGGAGGGCAACACATGGTTTTAAGGGATCCCAAGGAGGGCAGCCTAAAGTAAACCAGCCTGCACCCGAGCCCAAAGCAGAACCCTCCAGTTCTAAAAGGAACCAAGAGCCAGGGGCCAGGAAATGTCATAACTATAACCAAGTGGGGCATTTGAGATATAACTGCCCTCAGAAACTCGTTAAGGGGCAAAAGTCTGGAGGAGGGGGTGAACACAATAGCACCCAACAGTGGGTAGGTTGCATACAGACTGCAGTACCACTTGTCTTCCCTGAGCATATTCACCCTATTGTAATTAATGAGGCAGTAATGCAGGGTTTGAGGGATACAGGTGCCTCCATCTCCTGGGTAAGGCAGGATTCAATTAACGCAGAGCAGATTCTGCCAGGGCAGTATTCCATAATTCAGGGAGTCACAGGTCCAGTGGTCCAAATGCTGATGCCCTGGGTCTTTCTGAGCTGGGAGGGTGGCCACGGAGAAAAGGAGGTGGGAGTTGTACTTGATCTCTCTATGAGTGTGATCATGGAAAATTATTTTGACCACTGGGAAATCTCTTGTGTGTGTTACTACTCACAGCCAGGAAAAAGAGCAGACTTCTGGGGGTGAAAAGGAAGGGAGGGGTGACCCAGCCAGTGCCAACCCTCCCTCAGCAACTGAGGAGGTGGCTAGTATGGGTGAAGGGCTGGCTAGAAGTAGCAGCCCTGAGCCCCAGTCACAAACAGAGGAGGTCACGGGACTTTCTTCTGAAGGGGAGCTGGGATGGATCCAACAAGAGGAGCTGGGTGTGGCACAGCTAGCTGATCCTACCCTGCAGAAACTGAGAGAAGTAACTCACAGGGCTGAAGGCTCTCAAGGGAATAAAGAGTCAGTCTACTGGGAGAAGGGCTGTTGTACAGGGAGTGTACACCAGAGGGGGGAGCTAAATGGAGAGGTACTCCAGCAGCTGGTAGTCCCTAGGGGTTACTGCCAGCAGCTCTTGGTCCTGGCCCATGATATCCCTTTTTCAGACCACCTGGGTGTGAGGTGCATAAAAAAGCAGCTGACCAACAATTTCTTCTGGCCTAGTATTGGCAAGGATGTGGAAAATTATTATCAGACTTGTCCACAGTGCCAGAGGGTTGGAAAAATGGGGGACAAGGCCAAGACAGCTTTGATGACCCTGCCCATTAGTCATGAACCCTTCAAGAGGGTGGTCATGGACACAGAGGGGCCACTTGGCACTCGCAAGTGGTATATCCTGGTAGTAGTGAATTATGCCACAAGATACCCACAGGCAGTGCCCTTATCAACCATTGAGGCAGAAAAGGTGGCTGATGCACTATTGGGGATATTTAGCTGGGTGGAAGTTCCCCAGGAGATAGTGTCCAACCAAGACACCAACTTCATGTCTGAGCTAATAAGCAGTTTGTAGGAGAAGTGTTGGGTGAAGCGGCTCAGAACCTCCCCATACCACCTCCAGACTAAAGGTCTGATTGAGTGATTGAATTTGTCTCTTAAGACCATGCTGAGGACATTCGCTGACCAGTTCAAGAGGGATTGGGACAAATATTTACCCCATTTCCTATTTGCATACAAGAAAGTCCCACAGGAGTCCACAGGGTTGGGGGCCCCTAGATTTAGTTCAAGGTGAATGGGAGGATGATTGTGCTTCCCCAGAGGAGTCTGTTGTGGAGTATGTCCTAAACTTCAGGACCCAGCATACAGAGCTCATGGGGCTTGCTCAGGAGCACTTAGCTACTGCACAACAGCATCAGAAAGTCTGGTATGACTGTGGGACCTGAGCCTGAGTGTGGGACAGTGATCTCTGTCCAACAGAATAAACTGCAGGCAGCCTGGGAAAAGCCATTCTTCATTGTCCAAAAAGTGAGTGATGTTAACGACCTGATAGGAGGTGCAAGTGAAAGGCATATCATGTTAACATGATGAAGCCTTACTACAATCGGGAGGAACTGGTCCTCATTGTGTGTAGCACCCCAAAAGGAGAAATTGAGGCTGATCCACTGGTGAACATTCTTGGGAAGGCTCAGAAAGGGTTCTACGTGGACAACCTTGCCCTCTCTGACCAGCTAACACCAGTCCAGGCACAGGAGATTCAGGGTGTGTTGAGAGAGTTAAAAGACATGTTCACAGGGACACCAGGATTCACCATGCTGACTGAGCACCATGTGGATACTGGGACCCAGGTGCCACTGAGACAGTCTCCCTACAGGGTACCACAGCAGGTTAAGCAGACCATGAAAGAGGAGCTCCATGAGATGCTGGAACTTGGAGTGATCCAGGAGTCCAGTAGCCCCTGGGCCTCACCTGTGGTCTTGATCCCTAAAAAAAGATGGTACCACATGGTTTTATGTTGACTACCAGAAGCTCAACAGCAGCACAGAGTCAGATGCCTACCCCATGCCCAGAACAGATGAGACCCTGGAGCATCTGGGGGGAACCAAGTATCTGACCACAACAGACTTAACAAAGGGCTACTGGCAGGTACCTCTGACCCCTGCAGCCAGGAAGAGGTTAGCTTTCAACACCCGATTTGGCTTATACAAATTCAAGGTAATGCCCTTGAGATGAAGAATGCACCCACAACCTTTCAACGACTTGTGGACTGCATTCTGTCTGGGGCAGGAGATTTTATGCTGGCATATATGGATAACATAGCCATATACAGCCAGACCTGGGAGGGGCACATCAAGTATGTGCGGGAGGTGTTCCGCAGACTTAAGGCCACAGGACTGACAGTCAAATGTGGAAAAATGCCAGATAGGTATGGCAAAAGTGTCCTACCTCAAGTATTGGGTGGGCAGTGGATGCATGTATCCAGAGTCCACCAGGATTGATGCCATCCTGGCCTGGCCCACTCCTACCACTAAGAAACAGGTTACGGCACTTCTGGGGACCGTGGGGTACAACAGGAGGTTTGTCCCCCACTACAGTGATATGGCCACACCCCTGACAGACCTAACAAAACAGAGAAAACCAAAGAAGGTCAAGTGGGCAGAGGACTGTGAATCTGCTTTACAGTAACTTAAGAAGGCCTTAAGTAGACCAGCTGTGCTAGATAACCCCAATTACAGTCTGAAGTTTATGTCCACATGGATGCCTCAGAGAATGGGCTGGGAGCCAGGCTAATCCAGGTTATGCTGCAAGGGGAAGAGCACCCTGTAGTGTATCTGAATCGGAGGCTGCTACCAGGGAGGGGGCCTATGCCACAATTGAGAAAGAGTGCTTGTGGATAGTATGGACCCTTCAGAAGCTGCAGCCTTACCTGTATGGGCAAGAATTTACTGTGGTCACAGATTGTAACCCCCTTATCTGGCTTCATAGATCAAGTGGGCAAAATGGAAAACTGCTGCACTGGAGTTTGGTACTGCAGGCCTATAACATGATCATTCAGCACTGCCATGGTAAACTAAATGCCAATGCGGACGGGCTGTCTAGGCAGGTCTAACAGCAGGGCTGAACACTTTAGGCACTTCCAAAAGCTGCATGAATGGCCGTGTCTCTTGAGGTGGCCCAAAGGACACATCTTCATCACTTGAGGGATGGGGAGATGTGGCAGAAATGGGAACAAAGTAGTTAATTGTTTGGATTTACTAAAACTATTTTCTAATCTTCTGAATCTCACCAGATGTTTTCCTGGGCTTGCTAATCACAAAGGGAAAAACACTGGGATTCTACGTCACTAGCAGGCCATCCCTCTGGAGAGTGCAGTAGGTAATAAATCTCAGGAGACCAAAGGGAGGGGTGGACATCCACACACACAGATATTAGACCAGATCTGACCATTCAAATACAAACTGGTTGTTAAAAGGATCTTATTGGATATCTATAGGTTTTTAATCTGATTGCAGGCAAGAGAACTCAAACTTGTACAGAAGTTAAAATGGTTGGTTAATTCAAAGAAATTACCTAATCACAGAGTTTCAGATGTGGGCTATAAATTTAGAGAATTCCTTTCAAGTGGGGCTTTTTGCCTGAGACCGTCCAGTTTGTGTAAGATGACTCGTAGGATTAGATATCAGTTTCTCTTTGAGCTTTAGTTAAAGGCAAGTACTTTCTTTTATGTTAGGTTAAAGCAGCCCTCAGTGTTTTCCTTTCCACCTTCTGTTATTTAAAACCATTTGTTTATTTTTTCTGTAGAAGTGTTTTCCTCTCATTTGTACTGTTGATATCCTAGAGCTACACCCTGACTCAAAGTAAAATACTTTTATTTACATAGCAGTCATGACTGTGTCTTAATTGTAAGGTTGTTGATTTATTTTCTCTGGCTAAACTCTGTTGCCATCCATCATCAGAAGAGCATACTACTGAAGTTAACCTGTGGTGACCTTCCTAGCCTTGTGCAAGGAGAAATGAAGTCCCGGGAAACCAGGCTGGTGGCAGCTGAGAAGCAAGGAAACAGCTGACTATCTAAAGGCAGTTACACACAAAAGAGAGAGGATCATCACAAATACTACAAATGATTTCGTAAAATCAAAAGTTCCTAACACGGTTTCCAGCCACACTACCCCCATCTATCTAGGTGTAACCATTAATAGTATTTATAATATATTAATGCCCCTTGTTTCCTATATCTAATGTCTTTGCTGTTAAAATTCATATTACAAATTTACTTCTTAATTATGAGCAATAATTATTTCTCTATGTAATGACCTACCCCTTTTAATTATATTTTTTGTTCACGTTTTTCTGTCGACTCAATATGTTCACATTCCCTCTATCGAATTTATTCTTTATTTGCCCAGACATTCATATAATTTATAACATTATAGTGTTTCATCTCAAGGTTTTTCATTCCCTTCCATCTGGTCTATCACAAAATTCAGGAAGCTCTAAACCTATACAAAGTAATTAACTTCCAGCACAGTGTTGAACACATTCAATCTTTAGCCATAGTTTTGCGTACATTACTAAATGACTGAAGGGGAGATAGTTGCCCCAAAGCACTATCTTAAGAGGGTTGAAAACTTTTAATTTCTGATGTATACACAGACCAAGGTCCCAGAAACACTGGAATGCACATGCCTCCCACCCCGGTGAGGGTACCTTGAGCACTGAAAGCAGATGGGGAGTTGGTTGTAGGTGGTGAGTTTCTTTTGCTCTGGTTCCTAATTTTTGTATTTACAATATAGTCCTGTAATAATAAGCACCTTAGAAACCATCTTGGTGTGTAAGGCTTTTGCTCTGTCAGCACTAGAACTTGTTTACCCTGAATTTGCAGGGGGCTTTTTCTTAAAGATCTAAACACAATCTCCCTGTCATTGAGCCACAGGAATCTGATTTAAATGATTTTGGGATATTTATAAGTGAGATTTTGCTGACCTGGGGTTCTGCGGTCCCAGTCTATCTAAATCCCGTCCTTTGGATATTTGCAGCCCAGCTTTTAAGTTGGATGTTTTACAAAAAAAAATAGCACATTGTAATTGTTATGCTCCCTCTGGAACCTCTAGAAATGTAAGGCTGTTCCTCCTCCTTCCTCTCTATTTTAAATCTTCCCGCTTTTCTTTTAGACCTTGAATTACCTTTGTCTCATCAGAGGTTTGTTTCTCAAGTTTAGGGATACAGTATTCAAGGTCATATAGTCTTTGTTCTAAATTCCCCATTCTACCTTGAACAGATTTTATGCTTTCTCTGACCTCTGTAATGTCTTTCTGGAGATTAGCTACTTTTCCATCCAACACTGACCTCTGTTGATGGGCCAGAAAGGGTATGTGGCAGGAATCTGGAGCCACAGCAATCTGTTGATGGACCAGAGATTCTTTGTGGGATGGCATCTAGTGATTTCTCTTTTTCCTTGTGAATTATGGTGGCATATTACCTATATGTACAGTGATTTTCTGGAGATGTATTTGTCCTGGAGTGTTAAGAGTTAAATAAGACATACAAACACACATACAGATAGCAGATAGATAGACAGACACTGGGATAGACAGGTGGACAGACAGATAGATAGACATTGACAGCAGAAAAAGGCCCATCAGCCCATTCAGTCTGCCCACCCAAACTACTCTGCTCTGGCCCTAGTGACCACTCCATCCCTTTATTTCTGCCAGCTATTTACTAATCCCATACGCCTGTTCCATCTGGGCTTGAAACTGCTCACTGATTTAGACTGTAAAACCACCTTCAGCAACTTGTTCCGCTTGTCCACCACTCTTTCCGTGAAAAAGTGCTTGTGGATATCCCTCTTGAATCTCTCCATTACAAGTTTAAGTGAGTTCCCCCTCATCTCTATGTCTGAGCTCAGTGTGAATAGTTCCTTGGCATCCACCCTGTTATCCTGTGCAGGTACTTGTATCATTCAGTCTTGTTACCCCTTTCTCTCCCTTTCTCAAAGGTGTACATGTTCAAGTCCTGCAACCTCTCTTCATATATCTTACTCTCTAATCCCTGGATCCTGTTGGTTGTCCTTCACTTTGTCACAGTCTCTCCTCAGGTGTGGACTCCAGTACCTTAGGCAGTAATCACGATGTGGTCTCACCAGTGACCTATACAATGGGAGGATCGCAACCCAACTTCAACTGCTTATCCTCTTCCCTCTGTATCCTGGCATCCTGTTTGTCTTACCCACACCTCTGTTACAAGGTGCTGTTGATTTTATTTGATGTTTTGGTGTTAACCTGCAGTTTTCAGTATTCTGATTGGACTTGCCTGCATTCAGGCCCTGTAAGGCTACTCCTTGATCTCTTGTATCCTGTTCTATTCTCCATGACACTCCCAACTAACTTCTTCACCTCATTCAACTAGCACTCACCAAGTCCATCAAGTATTACTTCGGCATGAGTTTGCACACCCCATTACTGATGCATCTAGTCCTCTAGCTACCTCTGAATCCAGCACCCCCAACTCCATTATTCTGTATGGCTTTTTCTGATCACCTCTGTATCATCAGTTAACTTTGCATATTGTCCAATCTGCTATTCCTGTGGGCCAACAATGCATTCATACTTTTATTATTCACTGTATTGTGTGTGGCTTACCACCAACTACCTTTGTAACTTTAGCATCTGAATCTACTGTCCAAGCAAATGTTTTGCTTTTGCTGTGCATTCACACTTTTATTGTTCACTGCATTTTGTATGGCTTACCACCAAACACCTTTGCAACTTTAGTAACCAAAAGTATTGTTCAATCCTGCCTATAGTGAATCTTTACAAGCTATAACAATGGCACTTTCAGAATTAAATGTAATAAATACAATTACTGGAGTGGAATGGAGTGTGCTGATAAACCCTGCTAAAGATAAAAGTTCCAATCCCATGAAAAGTGACATAAGGATGGCCAGAATACTATCTGAATTTCTGAATGTTAATAGTCTTTGAGACACCTGGAATACTAAAAATCCAGAAAATCTAAATTTACATGCAAAGCCAGACATATTAATACATATTCCAGAATTGACTTCTTCTAAGGAAGGCTAGTAAATAAACTGGATAGCTTAGGAGTGGGTAGTAAAATAACTAGGTGGTTGGAAAGCTGTCTAGAGGGCAGAAGTCAGAGAGTGGTAGTGAATGGGGTGCATGCCAGTAAGGGGAGTGACGAGTTGGGTGTCACAAGAGTCAGTTCTCAGGCCTCTCCTTTTCAATATTTACATCAGTGACTTATCAGAGGGTCTGGAGGGTAGGATGTGCCTGTTTGTGGATGATATGAAAATATGTAATAGGGTGGACACCCTAGCGGGTGTAGAGGCCACAAGGCAGGACCCAAAGAGACTGG
Source organism: Neoceratodus forsteri (assembly GCA_016271365.2). Lineage (NCBI taxonomy): Eukaryota > Metazoa > Chordata > Ceratodontiformes > Ceratodontidae > Neoceratodus > Neoceratodus forsteri. The sequence goes on from CM028135.1 coordinate 221,759,673, forward strand.
AGGGGTGGTCAGAGACTTGGGAGCTGAAGTTCAATGCCAAAAAGTGTTTGGTGATGCATTTGGGACATAAAAATCCACCAGCAGTATACACTCTAGGGGGAGGGAGGAAATCAAGAAAATGGAGCAGGAGATGGTTCTAAGGATCATAATATCCAGAAACCTCAAGGTAGGGAACCAATGTAGCAAAGCAGTGGAAAAGGCAAATGGAATGCTGGCATGCATAGGGAGGGGCAGCACTAGCAGATGGTGGGAGGTACTGATGCCTCTGTACAAAACCATGGTGAGACCACACTTACAGGGTTCAGTTCTGGAGACCGCATCTACACAAGGACATGGAGGGCTTAGAGATAATTCAGAGAAGAGAAACCAAAATGGTACAGGAGATGCAGGGGAAACCATACAAGCAAAGGTGTAAGGAGCTGGATCTATACACACTGGAAACCAGGAGGGAGAGGGGGGACATGATTGAAACTTTTAAATATGTAAAAGGGATTGATAAGGTAAATGAAGGGAGTCTACTTAAAAGGAAAGAGGGGTTAAAAGAAGACGGCATAGCCTGAGGTTAGAGGGTGGAAGATACAAAGGGAATGTGAGGGGAAAATTCTTCACAGAGGGAGTGGTGGAGGCCTGAAACAGACTGCCAGAGGACGTGGTGATGGCTGATATGGTGGAGGGATTCAAGAGGGCATGGGAGAGACATATGGGGTTGGGAAGGGGGGTAAGGGTAGGGTCAGTGAAGAGTATGAGTAACGGGGGGCAAGGGCAGACTCGATGGATCAATGGGTCATTTTCTGCCAACATAATTCTATGATTCTTAATCAATAAGAAACCGATGAACAACATAAATCAAGCAGACATCAAATACATAAGTATTACAGACCATGCAATGACTACCATGGTTTATACTCCATCTCCTGACAAGAAGCAACTAACACAATGGAGATTTGATAACAATTTACTTAAAGACAAGACCTTTGTAGAGCTTATGAAACAACAGATTAAAGACTTTTGGGAATTTAATGACTTAATATTTCAGTTTCAAGAATATGGGACACCTTTAAAGCCACTGTTAGAGGCTGTATTATCGCCTATGAAATAAAAAAATGGAAAATTGATAAGAAAAAACCAAAAGAACATGATCAAGAAATAAATAAGCTGCATACACAAACTGCCAATGGCAACAAAGAAGCTAAGAAAAGATTGAAACATCAAATCAAACAGAAAAACAAATCAGTATTATTAATAGAAGTGGAAAAAATGTATTGAAGCTAAAAAAATTAATTTTATTATCATACCAATAAAACAGGTAAACTATTGTCTTATGCATTAAAAAAAGAGAGAGAGTATAATAATATTAGGAGTGTTAAGGATGAACAAGATCAAATTTACACAAAAGATGAACAAATAGCCAATAGCTTTTCAAAATATTATGCCATGATATATAATAGAGTCCTGCATACATAAGACATCATTTCATCAATATTTATTTATCTTACTCTTTTAGTTGCAAGTATATGTATTATTATTATAGTCGATAAACTAACTTTAAATGATTTTGATGGGCAAAATTCTGTTTTGTTGTACAATATGAAACAATAAAAAGAATACTTAAAACAGTATTGTCCAATCCAGTTTTGTGCATGTTTGATGTGTATTGGCTCTTTAAATAATCATCTAATTTTGGATGGCTTACTACCGACTACCTTTGTAACATCATCAACCAAATGCATTGGGTCATTCTAATTTTGTTTGTATTTGTTGTGCATTCAGCATGCCCCATGGGTATGTCCTTGGCTCAATTCTCTTTTCTGTTTTCTTGTATTACCTCACTTCTGTCTGTTCCTCTGTACCCATCTACATGTACGCAAATGATACAGTGCCCTTTGCCTCTGGCACCTCTGCCCCTGACCTCACTGCAAGGCTCCAAGGATTCTGTCAACATCCAGTGCTGGTTCCTGGCAAATCAGCTGTCTCTCAATGTCAAGAAAATGGTCTCCATCATAATTGGCTCCTAGCAGAGGCTTATCAGGCTCACCCCTCTCCCCTTCTTCCATACACTTGATGATGTAGTGACTGACATTGTCTCTTCCTTTAAGTACATCGGGTCTTGCTGGACCATCACCTCCATTTCTCAGCACATGTGGATGCTATCCACCAGAAGCTCCATGCTAAACTGAGTGCACTGTACAGGAATAAGGTTAGTGTCCTGCTTCCTGCTCAATGGAGGATCATCTCCAAGATGATCCTCCCCATCTTCGGCATTTTTTTGTCTAAAATTTATTAACCAGGTATGAACCCAAGGGCATAAATGCCAATTTTCAAGGTGGATCTGGACACAAATAACATACATTCAACCATGCAAAATACAACATAGAGGAGTGTGTATGGTTCTCCATACACAACGAGGCTGTGTTTCAATTGAGAAGTTGCCTTGCCAACCAGAGACCTCAAGAGCGCAGCTCAAGAGGTCCCTTGGTTGCCACAGCAACCTTGAGATTCAGACACAGGCTTGTCTGTGTCTGGATGACCATACACATTATTTTATAGTGTATGGTTTTCTATACACAGGGAGACTGAGTCGGTTTCTTTCTTTCTGAATTTCATTTACTGAAATACACAAAAATCATGGCCGGACACCAGCTTTTTAAAAAATAAGCTTTTCAAACAGCACAACAGAAACTGCTTACAGTTAGTTTTCCCTGCTGTGCTGCTCACAACATTAAGTTACATTAAAACTCACTTAAAAGCTATTTTCTTACTCTCTGCATCCCAGATTACCATGTTGTGGATGAATTAAAAGACGCACACCTGAACCACTCTTTTTATTGAAGCATGATAACAGTTCCCAGTAACAGTTTAAGCAGTGCAACAATCAGCGGATGTGGTATGGGGGGGGATAGGATGTGTGATTGAATAGTGGGAGGTCCTTAGTTTAATCAGAAAACCAGTAAAAAAAAACTGTTTGGAAACACTGTGGCTGCCATGTATGCTGCACTCATTACCTCTGTCAGATGTGCAGATTTTAAAATCTCCTTGAAGCACTAATGACAACAGCTATGGCTCCAACTAGACAGCTGCGTGGGTGCATGCTGTTCTTGTGCTGCAATAGTACCATTGCTAGTGCAGCACAGCAACACTGCAACATCACTACTGCAGCACAACAGTGCTGTTCCAGGCATGGATTTCCATGCAAAACAGCATTCCGCCATACACTGTACAGAACTCATAAATCAAATTAAGTTCAAAGAAACTATGTACATCAGTACTGTGGTGACATTGTTCACAATTTTGCTCCCAAGTCCACCTTAGTCAGACTAGATCCAGTCTTTCACTCTTTCTGCCGCTTTCCCCTGGACTGTCCCCCTTGCACCTGCCAACCTTGTTCACTTTATCTTCCTCCAGGGAAATCTACTGCAGGGCAAGCTGCCTTCTCCTATCACATCCCTAAACTATGGTCCTCTCTTCCCCTGACCAACTGCTCTACCTCTTAACCCTACTTCCTTTTGTCTCTCCTCTGTGAGTGCACAACACACTCTTTAAGCAAGGCCTTTGACACTGTGCCACACAGGAGACTGATAAAGAAATTGAGCAGCCAAAGGGTAGGATCCAAAGTGGTGAACTGGGTCAGAAACTGGTTAATGGATAGGCGACGATAATGGTGGTTGATGGCACTCACTCTAATGATGGCACAGTGATGAGCAGAGTTCTGCAGTGCTCATTACTGGGACCAATCCTCTTTAATGTCTTCATAAAAGACACTGCCGAACAAGTGGAAGGGAAGATATGCCTTTTAGCAGATGATATTAAAATCTGTAATATGTTGGACACTCAGGAGGGGGTACAGAGAATGCACAGGGATCTTGTGAAACTTGAGGAGTCATCAAGAGCACGGCAGCTGAGGTTCAATGTTCAATGCCAAAAAGTGCAAAATAATGCGCCCAGGGCATAGGTACCCAGAAGCAGAGTACTAGATGTACGTGAGGTACTGACAGCCACTAAACAAGAAAGGGACCTTGGGGTTTTCATAAATGATGAACTTAAAGAAGCAGGACATGTGACAAAGCAGTGGGTAAAGCTAGTAGAATGCTAGGGTGCATAGAGAGAGTGGTCTCTCTAGCACGAGGAGGGAGGTGGTGTTTCCACTGTATTGCTCTTGGTGAGCCCCCACTTGGAATACTGTATCCAGTTTTGGAGGATGTACCTCAAAAAAGGACATAGGGTGGACGCAATTGAGAGAAGAGCAATTAAAATGGTGCAGGTGTTGCACAAGAAGCCCTATGAGGAGAGAATGAGGGATCTCAACATGCGCACCCTGGAAGACAGGAGAGAAGAGCAAGAGGATACATTCTAAAGACCTATAAGTACCTCACAAGGGTGAACAGGGTGGGTACAGATGGGGTATCTCTTTCAAATGAGAAACAGCACCAGGACCAAGGGAATGCAATGAAGCTGGGAGGAGGTTAAGAAGGATGTGAGTAAGTGCTTCTTCACTGAAATTGTATTAAACGCCTGGAACAGACTGACAGCACAAGTGGTATAGGCAAAAACAGTGGGGGTGCTACTAGCCTGTATGGGTTAGACACAGTGGAATATTAATGAGTAGGCAGGGAGGATGGAGGGTTACTGGAGACCAGTTAGGGTCCATGGGAACATCTAGAAAGACTGGGTGGGGAACGTTTGCCCGTTTGTGGATGACACCAAGTTATGTAACAGGGTAGATACTCCAGAGGGTGTGGATAAGATGAGAAAAGCTCTAGAAAGGTTGGAGGACTGGTCTGAAGTGTGGCAATTGAGGTTTAATGCAAAGTGCAAAATTATGCACATGGAGAGAGCTACAGGTTGGAGGGGAGTTGTTGACAGACACCAGAGAAGAAGGAGATTTGGGGGTCATTATCACAGATGACCTGAAATCTACCAAGAAGACAGCTAAGGCAGTAGGGAAGGCCAGGGGGATGTTGGGGTATATTGGAAGGGGTGTCACAAGCTGCAGGAGGGAGGTGATAATCCCACTGTACAAAACGCTGGTGAGGCTCCATCTGGAATACTGCATACAGTACTGGAGGCTGCATCTGCACAAAGACATTGACAAGACAGAGGCAGTACAGAGGAGGGCAACTAAGATGGTGCAGGATCTACAGCACAAGACATATGATGAAAGACTACAGGACCTCAATATGTATACACTGGAGCAGAGGAGGGAGCAGGGGTGGATATGATTGAAACATTCAAGGGCATAAATAAGGTGAAAGGGAAAAACATTTTCCAGTATAAAAAGAATACTAGGACAAAAGGACATAACATGAGAGTGGAAGGAGGCCGTTTAAGGGTGAATGTGAGAAAGTTCTTTTTCACGGAGAGGGTGGTGGATGCATGGAACAGCCTGCCCCAGGAGGTGGTGAGAGTGCACACAGTCACAGGATTCAAACACGAATGGGATAGGCACATTGGAACCTTAGAGATGGGAAGGAGAGGCTAAGGCCAATGAGTAGGCAGAAACAGAAGGGGCTAATACAAGTAAGGTAAATGGGCAGACTGGATGGGTCTGGCAGTTCCTATCTGCTGACAATTTCTATGTTTCTATTTCTGTTTCTATGTGGGCCAATGGGTCCTTTTCTGCTGATAAATTTTAGGTTTCTAGGTTTCCCACAAGTGCTCCTGGCCCTGTGACATATGCTGTCATTCCCCACCCACGAGGCACATCCCTCCCTAGCCCTGCTTTTGCAACACTGTATCCCTTCCTTACCTAACCCCAATTCACAGTATTGTTATATTGCTTTAACCATTTGCAGAGGTATTTAACCTACTGTACCTTATTGTATTGTATTTCTCTGCACCTGATATGTGCCTTCTTTACAACTGTTAATTTACTGTATTTATTACATTTTGTTATATTGTCTGTTCTCCCCCTCCTCCAGGACACATCTGGAATGGAGCTATTACCAGCTCAATATTTTCTTTCGATAAAACTTTAGAAATAAACAAAAATAAATAAATACATAAATAAATGTTATCTTACAACACATTTCACTGGCACTGTGTGATCTGCACTGGCTGTCAGTCAAAATGGTGTATATCCTTTAAATTGGATCTTTTGACCTATAAGGCCCTATACAGATTGGGCCCAGACTACCTGACTACACTCCTTCATCCTTATGTGCCCTTTTGCCCACTACACTCTGCTGAGGAGGGCCTCCTGGTAGTGCCGAGGTCAAGGTTCTCTTCAGTATTCACGGAGTAGGTAGGTAGGAAATAGACCTTAGTGAAACGCCTGGAAGCCAATGGACTGGTAGATCCCAGGCAACATGGGTTCTCTGCAAGACGATCCTGTCAAACTAATCTGATAGATGTTTTTGACTGGGTGACAAAGGCAGTAGATAAAAGAGGTGGTAGATATTGCCTACCTCCATTTCAGTGAAGCCTTTGATACAGTCCCACAAAGGAAACTGGTCAACAAGCTAGGCAGCCTGGGGTTGGGACACAAGGTGGTGAACTGGATTGAAAACTGGTTAACGGACAGAAAACAGAGGGTAGTGGTGAATGGAACCCAATGAGATGAAAGGGAGGTGACCAGTGGGGTACTTCAGGGGACAGTTCTGGGGCCAGTCCTCTTCAATGTCTTCATCAGTGACATTGCAGATAGGCTGGAGGGAAAGGTTTGCCTGTTTGTGGATGACACCAAGATCTGCAACAGGGTGAATATTTTGGAGGGAATGGAAAGGATAAGAAAAGACCTTGAACTACTGGAGAGATGGTCAGGGTCATGGCAGCTAAGGTTTAACACAAAGAAGTGCAAAATCATGCATGTGGGGAGCAGGAACCCTGGGGCGAGCTACAGGTTAGGAAGGGAGCTGTAACTAAGGAGGAGAGGGACTTGGGGATCATAATCACAGATAACTTGAAGGCTGCTAGGCAGACAGCAAAGGTGGTGGGAAAAGCCAGTGGGATGCTGGGACGTAATGGAAGGGGAGATCACAAGCTGAAGGAAGGAGGTAATAGTTCCACTGTACAAGACCTAGGTGAGACCTCACCTTGAATATGGTGCACAGTTCTGGAGACCACACCTTCGAAATGACATTGACAAAATAGAGATGGTCCAATGGAGGGCAACAAAAATGGGGACGGGCTTACCCCACAAGGTATCCTGTGACACAGGCAACAGCGATTGGGCGCCTACAAAAATGGCGGCTCATGTCATCGGGGCTACCAATCAGGGAGGGTAACCGGATGTGGAGGTTTCCACATATAGGGACAGGATGTCGCTATATGTATACGCACGCAGGGGAGAGTGAGCATGCTAAGTGAGGGGCAGGAGGGGAGGGAGAGTTTGTGAGGGGTGGTGCCATGGTGAGCTGCAGAGCTAGCCCCATGGCATGGTGGATGGGTTCAGGGCTGGGGTTCTAATGGTGCTGGGTTCGGGTCTGGGTGCAGGTATGTTTTGTTGCACCTGGCCCCAATTTTTTTTTGTTTCTGCACCCCCCTAACATGCACCCCCTTGGGGCAAAACCCCCTGTGGGAGTGGGGGGGGACACAGCCCCCCACACAAAACAATAAAACCTAAGTCCATGGCTCCCTTTTGCTGTGCATAATGGGGTACATCGCCAACATTTATTTTTGGCAATGTACAGTCGCCCTAATGGCGATCGCCTTTTGGCGGTTGCCGTTATCACATAGAACCACATCACAAGCCTTATGAGAAGAGGGTGAAGGACCTCAATTTGTACACCCTGGAACAAAGGAGGGAGAGAGGTGACAAGATATAAACATTCAACTAACTCAGGGGACATTAACAAGGTGGAAGGGGCAACATATTCCAGATTAATAGTAGTGCCAGAACAAGAGGATGACATGAAACTGAGGGGTGGCTGCATAAAGGGAAATGTCAGGAAGTTCTTTTTTATGGAAAGGCTGGTGGGTGCATGGACTAGCCTGCCCCAGGAGGTGGTGGAAGTCCATACAGTGGCGGGCTTCAAGCATGCATGGGACACAAACAAAGGAATGACAGAGAGAGGAAGAAAAAGCTAAAGCCAATGCCCAGATAGGGTCATTGGATACTTCGTTAGGCAGCTTAAACAGGCAGACTGGATGGGCCTAGTGGTCCTTATCTGCTGACAGCATCTATGTACCTATGTATATGTAATCTTAAGAATGCAATTTTCTCCACCTACATTATGTACTATCTTGTTATTTGACATCTAGTCATTGTTATTTCTTTTATTATTGTTTTTAATTTTACCCCCAAGTTGTACCCTTCCCTGGGTCGAACCTAGAAACAAGCCTTGGCTCAGTGTGCCTTTCCTGATTATTAAATTTGAAATAAATACTAAATAAAAAAATAAAGGGTCGGGAGCTGGACACTAGCCCTTTCACAGTGGAAAGCGTCCTAAGGGAGTTGTCAAAGTTAAAAGGTAGACAAGGCAGTGGGTCCAGACACGGTGCACCCCAGGTTGCTGGTCTGGGCTCAGGGAGGAGCTGGCTGCACCTCTGAGAGCACTCTTCAAACTGTCACTAGAAACAGAGGAGCTACAGGGGACTGGAAGAGAGCATATATAGTCCCACTCCTCAAAAGCAGAAATAGGGAGAAGGCAGGAAATTACAGGCCATTCAGCCTGACTTCGGTAGTGGGCAAAGTAATGGAATCACTACTGAAGGAAAGGGTTGGAAAGCATCTTGTTACCAGCAGTCTATAGGATCTGAGGCAATAGATTCACAGAGGGAAGGTCCTGCCAGACAAATCTGATTGAGTTCTTAACTGGCTAATGAAGGAAGTGGATCAGGGAAGGACGGTTCATGAGGCCTATCTGCATCTCAGCAAGGTCTTCGACACCATTCCACATAGAAGGCTAGTAAACAAACTGAGCAGCCTAGCAGCAGGTCCTGAAATAGTGAAATGGGTGAAAAGCTGGCTCAGTGGAAGAAGCCAAAGAGTGGTGGTAAATGGGGTACACTCTGGGGAAGGCAAGGTGACTAGCAGGGTGCCATAGGGGTCAGTATTAGGCCAGGTTCTCTTCAGTTTCTTTATTAGTAACTTTGAAGATGACTGGAGAGGAAGGTATGCCTATTCGTGGATGACCCAAAAATCTGCAACAAAGTAGACATACCGGGGGGGGGGTTGAAAGAATGAGGGAGGATCTAAAGAAGAGTGGTCATGAGTTTGGCAGCTAAGATTCAATGCAAAAAAGTGCAAAATCATGCACTTAGGGCACAAAAAACAGGGGTCAAAACACCAACTCGGGGGTGGGGATATTATCAGTCACAAAATAGGAACGAGACCTGGGGGATATCATTTCAGATTACCCGAAGGTAACTCAATAGCGTGACAAGGCAGTGGGAAAGGCTAGCAGAATGCTCGGATGTGTAGGGAGGGTATTACCAGCAGAAAGAGGGAGGTAATAATATCCCTGTACAGGTTGCTGGTGAGACCCCACCTCAAGTACTGTGTACAGTTCTGGAGGCTCCATCTCTGAAAGGACATCGATATGGTTGAGGCAGTACAAATGAGGACAACCAAAATTGTGCAGGGCCTGCATCAGGAGCCCTACGAGGAAAGGCTTAAGGATTTAAACATGTACTCCCTAGAAGACAAGAGAAAACAAGGTGATATGATAGAGACATTCAAATACCTCACAGGAACAAACAAAGTACAAGAAGGGAATGTCACAAATGCACCCCGCAGGTCAGACCCTCTGCTCCCACAGTGCCAAACCTCGAAGTGCAATATGTGAACAGGATTCAAACAGGGTAACACTCCTGTCTGTTTTGAGTCTGAATCACCTACTAGCTTCGAGTCCTGGTGTCAAATATGAACTTTTTCTGCTAGCACACCCAGTTAACAGGCTCAGATATGTACTCTATTTGGGGGATGCAGTACAATACTTCACCATGTGGGCACCCAGCCAGGTTCAAACATCTACCCCATGACTCAATTTGAGACCTAGGTATATTCTTTCCTTAGAAAGATAGTAACACATTCAAGCCCTTAACAGTTCTTGTCAGAATTACCCACTACTGTTTCAGCCTCCACATGCAAAAGAAAAGACTTAAGCAGGATTAAGGAGACCAAAAGGTTTTCTGGAATTAAAAAAAAATATCAAATACATACAAAACATAGAACATATAAACTGAGTACTTACAGTCTGAAAATAAATTGGAATTTTACAGAAAACAAAACACCTGATTACTTAAAGTTCTAGCTTAGCTAAGTTCCAGTTGGGTGTTAGCTATCTTTAATAGAAGTGCCTCTTTGGAGTTTCAGAGATGAAGAGTCATTTAAGAGTCCAGAGATAAAGTGTGCGTTTCCCCTCAGATGCTTGCCAATCTTGAAAGACAATCTCTCCACCTCCTTGTGATGTCGCAGCACATGAGGTCACTGTTTGCCCTGTCATTAATTTTGTAACCTGACCAACTATGTCCAAGGGAGTCATTTTACTGTTGGCTGGAAATCAGCAGTTAGCAATTTTAAAATATGATAGTCTCTTTAATCAAAGCAGCTCCTTTGATCTCTATCAGCTTCCTGGCTTCCCAAGTAATTTCATGCTTATGAGTTAACAGGAACCTGTTAAATGTCCTGGTTCCTCATGGGTGATAAAATGCATACTTCTCCCAGCTCTTCAAAGCAGAATTATTTTATAAGGTGTTACAAACTGTCACTTTGGAATACCAGCAACTATATGTTAAAAAAGAGCAGGAAACCAGCTATTTGCTGCCGTAGTGTTGTGCTGAGGTCAAAGCTCAAGCCTTTTTACACTTGCTGGCTGTTATTCCCTAAGCAGACATTCACATAACGTATTATTTTATACCACAAATATTATACAATAATGACAAGTAAATGGCAGAGCCTCACACTCCTCCTCTCCTAGACTGAATTTGGGGGATCTATTCCTGCATGGGATGAGTTCCCCAGATTCAGTTCATTGCTCAAACTGACGCGCAAGCCCATCTGCATTATCGTTTGCTGCCTCTGCCCTGTGCGAGACAGCCATGTCATAGCCTTTCAAGGAAAGGCTCCTTAAGAGCCTACCATTTGTTTTACCTATTTCTGCCAGCCAAACCAGGGGGGTTGTGATTGGTTTGTACCTCAAAATGCTGCCTGTATAGGTATGGCTCTAACTTCTTTAGTGCCCACACCATGGCAAGACACCCTTTTTCCAAAGCCTGCTCCTTGGGAAGTAACTTCTTACTGAGGTATGCTATTGGGTGATCTTTTCCTTGGTTGGATGTTTGACTAAGCACTGCCCCAATACCCACATCTGAGGCATCAGTCCGGACTACAAAGGGTTTACTATAGTCTAGACTTCCTAATATAGGAGCACTGCACAGTGCCTCCTTTAGCCGAGCAAAGACTTATTCACAGGCTGGTTCCCAGATAACTTTCTTTGGCATCATTTTCTTTAACAGGCCAAAGTGGGGAGTGGCCAGAGCACTGTAGTTTGGTACAAATTTCTATAGTATCCTGCTGTCACTAGAAAACTCCAAACCTGCTTCTGTGTTTCAGGACTGGTTCATACCTTGATTGCTGCTATCTTTGCTTGGTTAGGACAGCGGTTGTTCCCGGCCTACTATGTGTCCAAGGTATGCCACCTCAGCCATGGCCACCTGGCACTTCTCAGCTTTTACAGTCAGTCCAGCCCTCTGTATCCTGCCCAGCACTTCCCTAAGATGGGCCAGGTGTTCCTCCCAGATGGCACCAAAGATGGCAATGTAATGCAGGTACTGTATGCCACGGTGTACTCCTCAGCACCATTTAACACCTGGTTCACCAACCTCTGGAAGGTGGCAGGGGCAATCTTCATTCCAAAAGGCATTACCTTAAACTCAAATAACCCTATCAGAGTGATGAAGGCCGACCTCTCCCTAGCTCTGGCAGTTAACTCTACCTGCCAATACCCTGTTGTCAGGTCAATAATTGTAAGGTATGTTGCCCCTCCCAACTTGTCCAGGAGTTCATCCGTCCATGGTATTGGGTGGGTGTCTGTCTTTGTGACTGAACCTAGTCCACGACAGTCTACACAAAAATGAGTAGAGCCATCTGGGTTTTCTGGGAACAAGGACTACGGGTGAAGCTCAGGGGCTGTGGGATTTCTGGATTACCCCTAAATCCAGCATTTCCTCCACCTCCCTCCTAATGTCCTTTTGGACAGCCTCTGATACCCGATATGCCATCCGCCATATGGGCGCTTACGTCCCTGTCCCCACAGCATGTGTCACTAAGGGGGGTTAGTCCAGGCTTGGCGCTAAACAATGGGGCACAGTCTGCTAAAATTCCCCTTACTTCCTGCATCTGGTCTGAGTTCAACTAGAGCAACATTTTAATTGGCTCCACAGAGGACTCATGCTTGCTTTCTTGCAGCAATTTATTTATTTATTTATTGAAATTGTTTCACCAGGAAAGGCACACTGAGCAAGAAGATGCTCATCTCCCAGTACGACCTGGGGGGTGGAGGTATAGTGGGAGATAAGTCATAGGTTATCAAGAGAGTTACCTTTAACAAAGAATACAGCAGACTGAAGTTACAGATGTACAAGTTAGAGAGGTAGAGTTATAGTCATACAGTTACAGAGACGAACAGGGATACGACATTTGATACAGTTCAACTAGCAGCACAAGGAAGGCATTGTTTATAGTTTAGAAATTGACAGCGGCATTGGATTGCTGTTAAACTTGTAACACATGGAGTACATTGAAAACAGTAGTGTGGCATATGGATTGAGATAACACAGAGGTGAAAAGTCAAAGTATCAAGTGCAATTTAGGACAGGACAAATAAGTACCAAGAAGAGCTGTAGTTGGTTTAGATAAGCCAGCTTCCATAGCATAAGCTAGGTGCCGCTGGTCAGGCAATCAGGGGGGCGGGGCTGTAGGGGGGCCCATGTAGGTATCAAGTGCAGGAGTAATTTACCATGAGGTAATTTGCCAGCACTGTAGATAGGGAGTTGGCAGAGGAGGAGTGGCGAATTTGAGGAGGGAGCTTATTCCAGAGTTTGGGGAAGCAATGAGAGAAGGCTGCTTGCTTGATAGTGGTCTTCCACCTTGGGATTTGTAGTTTCTGGTGGTTGAGGGATCTGAGGGCATGAGTAGGGGAGGGAGCTGGGGAAAGTAATTAAGAGAGGTAGGATGGGAGGGCATCAAGCCAGAATTTAGCTACAAATTTAACACAGTGCTGCAGGTAGCGATTTTTGAGGGATGAGAATGCAAGAGAATGGTAGAGGTTGCAGTGATGGGTGCGGGGGTGGCATCGAGAGCGAAGTGACAGAAGGCGTGGAAAAAGGGGGTCCAGTGTGGATAAGGTAGATTTGGGAGCAGCACTGTAGACTATGTCAAAGTAGTCGAAGGAGGGAAGGATCATCTTTTGCACTAGCTCATGCCTTGCAGTTAAAGGGAGGCTATAGCAGTTCCTGTAGCAAGTCCAGAAGGGGTCTCCTTCATCCATCCCCTTCCCAGAACTACACATTGCAAACACCATGTTAGCCCTACGAGCATATGGCTTCATCATGTTGACTACATTCTCTGGGCATGTCTCCTGTCAGGTAGCTCTATGATGTAGTTTACATCATTCACGTACCTTACACAGTCTTGCTCACTCAGCCAGCAGCTTATCTTTCTGTACTGGGATTAGGACCATGACTTCCTGACCCATTGTGTACAAGCGAGCTCTGGCTCTGTGGTCATACCACACCTTTTGTTTTTGTTGGGCAGCTGCCAGGTTGCTCTGGGCTGTCCCTATAAGCTCTTTTAGCTTTTCCCTGAATTTAAGGACATAATCCACTATGGGAGTTCCCTGGGTGGCGTGCTTAACTTCCCAGTCCTCCTGGACCAAGTCTAGGGCCCACATATCCTACCTCCATAGAAGAGCTCGAAGGGGGAAAACGCTGTTGACTCTTGGGGCACCTCCCTGTATGTGAAAAACAGGTGGGGAGATATTTCTCCCAGTCCCTCCCATGTTGTTCAGCAAATTCCTGGAGCATCGATTTAAGGGTACCATTGAATCTTTCCACAAGCCCACTGGCTTGTGGGAGATAAGGTGGCGAGCATCTCTGCACCACTCCACACTTCTCCCACAAACATTTCATCAGATCTGACATGAAGGAACCTCCTTGATCAGTTATAACCCCGTACTGAAACCCAACACGGGAGAAAATCCCTACCAAGGCATCTGCCACTTTGTCTGTCCTCAGTGAGGATAGAGCAACTGCCTCTGGGTACCAGGTGGCATAATCTACTACAGTTAGGATAAACCTCTTCCCGGAGGAGCTGGGGGTATTCAAAGGTCCCACAACATCCATTCTTACCCTCTGGAGTGGCTCCTTTACAATAGGCAAAGGAATTAGGGCAGTTTTGGGTTTTCTTATCCATCTTCCCCATTTCTTAGCACTGGTGACAAGATCTGCAATACTCCTTCACCTGCTGGGTGAAGCTGGGCCAATAGAAATTCTGGGCCAATCGCTGCATAGTGCATGCAACTCCCAGATGACCAGACATGGGAATGTCATGAGCAATCTTGAGCAACCACTCAGGGGAACTCCTGGAGAATGACAAGCTGCCTGCCCATCATCCTTCCCTCTGTCATTACGTCCTGCATATACATCAGTCCATTGTCCCAATAAACTTTATGTTTCCCGTCACCTCCCTGTGCTCCATCAGAGTCTACCCAAGCCCTCAGCTTCTCTAAACTAGAGTCACTTTTGTGGGCAGCAGCAAAATCCTTACACATTCTCAAGGCATGCGACAGGTCCCTTCCAGTTTCTGAACTAGGGTCCCTAGCTCTAGCACCAGGGCATTCAGGATCACTGCCATCCCTAACCTTCTCACTATGGGTTACACATCCTTCCTCAGAGTAACCCTCTGTAGCTGTTCTGTTAACTGCTACTTGGGGAACTTTTACACCCCCCTTTACTATTATCCATATCAGGAGACACAGGTTGGGGAACCAGCCTCCCAGTGATTTCCACAGGGGTTTCTATGGGGTATAGGGAACTACAATTTACCTTAGCTGCTTGACTGTGGGTAACTGCACACACCATCCCTGTTGGAGATTGTTCCGATAATTACATCTACAGCCAGGTGCTTTGCTATGACAACCTTTTGCATAGTCTTCCCTGTCTCACCCCAGTCCAGGAGAACACTAGCAAGTGGCAGCATTTTCTACTCCCAGTGAATCCCTGTACAGTAACAAACTGATTGGGTATAAGCTGTTCCGGCTTTACCAAATCTCCTTTTACCAAAGTTAGGGATGCCCCCGTGTCCCTTAACCCATGTGTCTGTACTCCATTCATAGTGACTGGGTGTATGTGTTCCGTCATGTTTACTGGCATGCTTTCATGGAGACACAAATATCCCACTTCTTTCCTAGAACCACTTGGCGCACTTTCTGCCCTTTTTGGACACTGCTAGGCAAGATGTCCAGGTTCTCAGCAGACCTAGCATTAATTTCTTGTAACAGGCAAATCTTTTCTTTGTAGTCTGGGGCTACCTGGTTTTGGTGGAGGCAGGGAGGGTTTTAGCTGCCCTGAAGGCACACTTTTTCCTTTCTGCACTGCCACACCCACCCCATTCCCTCTCAGAGCAGGTCTGCTTCTGGCATAGTGGTCTGAGAGTTCAGCAGCCTCTTGCACTGTTTTTGGATCCCGGTCCTCTAGCCAGATTTTCAGTTCTGCTGGGCATACCCCCCAAAAACTGCTCTAACAGTACAACATTTTAAATTTTCTCTGCAGAGTCTGCTTCAATCCCTTCCCACCATTTTAAAAACTGATGTTGTTTAGTGGCTAGCTCCTCATAGCTCATGTCAGGGCTTCTCCTGAGCTTATGGAATTTAACTCTGTATGCCTCTGTTGCTAAATCATACTTTTTTAGCAGGGCAACTTTGAGTTTACTATAATCATTACTGTCCTCATTGTCCATTTGACCCAATGCATCCCGAGCTTTCCTGGTAAGTAGCAGGGATAGCTGAAAGCTCCAGGGTTCTGGGAATATTTGCCTGAATATATAATTTTTCAAAGGAATTTAAAAAGGCATCCATATCTTCCCCCTCTTTAAATTCAGCTATCAACTTAGAATTTAATTTATAACCCAGTCCTGGAGTCCCAGTTACACCCAGGCCACTTACCTGCACTGGCGCTGGTCTTTGGAGTCATAGCTTCTCCAGTTCATGTTGCCTCTGGTGCTCACACTCTTCTCGCTTGTTCTCTCACTCAGCCTCTCGCTACTCTCACTCAGCCTCTCACTGAAGCTGTCATTCTTTTCCCTCAACCTCTGTCTGATACTGTTCTCGCTTCTCCTCTCTTTCCATCTCCAGCGTCCTCTGTTCAAGCTCCCTTCACTGCTGGGCTTCAAACCTTTTCTGTTCAAACTCCAGCTCCATTCTCTGCAGCTCCATCTGCAGCCTGATCCCTTCTTCCTCCAGAATGTCGGGGACCTTCCCCTGCTGCTGTGGCTCTTGGCTTGCACTGACTCTGATGTCCTCCTCCCTAGATCTGGACACTACACTGGACCCTGGACCCTCCACGCCTTTCCAGTCACAGACTGTGACTTGAGGTCTTGGGTATTGGCTGCCACAAGAGCCTCCATGAGGTGCTGCTTTTTGGCTTGGTCCTGATGCTGGACTCCTCTCTCTCTAGGCACAACTGCCTCAGGTAGTCTGCAGTGTACTTGCTGTAGTTGAAAGCCATCTTCTTCCCTATCTATGGCTACACTAACTTACACCTGAAAAAAAATAAAACAGGGAACTTAGACTGTAAGCACAGCTATATAGTTCTTTTACTTTTTAAATCACTGCCTTATTTTGCATGTGAGCTGTACAATTATCAGTCTGACACCCAGGACTGTTAATGCTTGTGTTACCAAATAATTTTAAATCCCACCACTGCCACCAGATCTGTCACAAATGCACCCCACAGGTCAGACCTTCTGCTCCCACAGTGCCAAACCTCAAAGTGCAATATGTGAACAAGATACACACAGAGTAACACTCCTGTCTGTTTTGGGTCTGAATTACCCACTAGCCTCGAGTTCTGGTGTCAAATATGAATCTTTTCTGCTAGTACACCCAGCTAACAGGCTCTGATATGTACTCTTTTTGGGGGATAGAGTACAATACTTCACCCTGTGGGCACCCAGCCAGGTTCAAACGTCTACCCTTATGACTCATTTTGAGACCTAGGTATATTCTTTCCTTAGCAGGATACTAACATATTGAAGCCCTTAACAGTTCATGTCTGACTTACCCGCTACTGTTTCAGCCTCCACATGCAAAAGAAAAGACTCAGGCAAGATTAAGGAGACCAAAAGGTTTACTGGAATTAAAAAAAATATCAAATGCATACAAAACATAGAATATATAACCTGAGTGCTTACAGTCTGAAAATAAATTGGAATTTTACAGAAAACAAAATGCCTGATTACTTAAAGAGGACAGGAAATGAGTTCTAATCTGCAGTTGTTTATGATATTCCCAGTTGCAGAAGTTATATCCATAAGCCTAAATGAGCTATATGTAACTGTACCCGCATAAAAAGTGATGCGAGAAACTACATGTTGCATTGTTTTGTTTTTATGGGCAGAATGTTGTTACCATTCTTTTCATGGAACCAGTGATCTGGAATTTTAACTATCTCATGGTCTGAGCACGGAACTCTAAACATGGTTCTGATAGGACAATAGTTCATGTTTAGCATTCTGTACTTAAACCATGACATAGTAAAAACTCCAAATTACTGGTTCCATGAAGAGTACTGTGCAAAATGTTGTCCATAAAAAGGAAACAACTGAAAACACAATTTTTCACATCAGTGTTTATTCAGGTATAGTTCAAAATGCCTCAATTGGAGGGAAGTCTTTCTTTCTGTTAGTAGTAACATTACTAATAGCTGCTAATTAGCATAGATTTCCTGTCCCCTTTAAAGTTCCAGCTTAGCTAAGTTCCAGTTGGGTATTACCTATCTTTAACATAAGTGCCTCTTTGGAGTTTCAGAGATGAAGTGTCATTTAAGAGTCCAGAGATGAAGTGTGTGTTTCACCTCAGGTGCTTGGCAGTCTTGAAAGACAATCTCTCCACCTCCTTGTGATGTCATAGCACATGAGGTCACTGTTTGTCCTGTCATTAATTTTGTAACCTGCGCAAGTGCATCCAAGGGTGTCATTTTAATGTTGGCTGGAAATCAGCAATTAGCTATTTCAAAATATGGCATTCTCTTTGATCAAAACAGCTCCTTTGATCTTTATCTATCAGCTTCCTGGCTTCCCAAGTAATTTCAGGTTTATGAGTTAACAGGAACCTGTTAAATGTCCTGGTTCCTCATGGGTGATAGAATGCATACTTCTCCAAGCTCTTCAAAGCAGAAATATTTTATAAGGTGTTATAAACTCTCACTTTTGAATACCAGCAACTATATGTTAAAACAGAGCAGGAAACCAGCTATCTGCTACTGTAGTGCTGTGCTGAGGTCAAAGGTCAAGCCTTCTTACACTTGCTGGCTGCTATTCCCTAAGAAGACATTCACATAACATATTATTTTATATCAAAAATATTACACAATAATGACAACTACATGGCAGAGCATCACAGGGAGTATTTTCCAAGGAAAAAGATGCTCAAGGGCAAGGGGCCACAATATGAAGTTAGGGGGGGCTCAGAGGAAATGTGAGGAAGTATTTCTTCATGGAAAGGGTGGTGGACACTTGGAACAGCCTCCCAGCGGAAGTGGTAGGGGCTAGAATGGTCACAAGATTTAAGAATGCATGGGATAGACATAAGGGAATCTTGGAAGCAAGAGGGGAGTGTAAGCCAAAGTCCAAGGAGGGTCTTTGGTGGCACTATAGGCAGGGAATTTATGGCAGACTAGGTGGGCCAAGTGGTCCTTATCTGCTGATAACTTCTGTGTTTCTACGTCAGAGGACCGGGTATTTGAAATAGCAGGCCTAGTCCTTTGGAACTCCTTGCCTGGCGCTCAGTGGAGGCCTTTAAAAGGGGCATGAAAATGTATTCATGTCAGCAGGCATTTTGGAGTGGTTTTGTAATATCAACACCCCTTTTAACTATTTAATGTAGTTTTTTAATTTTGCTTTATTATTTTATGTTATTTAGAATGTCGAATTATAGAATTGACTAAAGTTAGGCCCAGTTTTATGTAATGATGTCCTGAGCCTCTGGAGAAGGGCACCACAAATAAATGAATATTACTACTACTACTACTTTCGCAGACAAAGCCTGCAAAAACAGAAAAGCATAGGGGTTACTAGAGGAGGGAGTTAAATGTTCACAGCCCTATAAAGGGCACATGATGAATGAAACTTGAGTTGCAAACCACATACTGTACTGTCTAATTTCAGAAAAAGTACAATTTAATTTTTTTTTTTTTACAGTCATGGCAGTTTATGTATTACATAGATACATAGAAACATAGATGTTGATTGCAGATAAGGGTCTACGGCCAATGTCAGCTGCCCATTTGCACACGTAACATTGTTTCTTTTGATACAAAACATTGAACTGATAATAATATTGTTCTATAACAGTTGTATGAAGTTCCTTTCGAGGTGGAGGGACAAGTTTTTGCCCTTTTTCCCTTATTTCTTGCAGGAATTCAGACTTCAGCTGCTGCTTTGAGCACATTCCTCAATAAACCCCACATGTTCTCTGCATTTTCAGCTTCTTACAGCTGCTGCCCCAGGCCCACGTACACCTCTCTATTCATGCTGGCAAAGTGAGCCTTCAGTCTTTTCTGACATTGTCAGGAACTGATTTGATTCAAGCTCAGTGGGGTTACCGAATGCCCAAGGCAGATTGGATGGAGTGAAGATGCTGGGCACTGATAGGATTGTGGCTCTGTGAGGGAGCTGGGGGGGTGAGCGAGGTGGGGGTGCAGATGTGAGTTCTACTGGCTACCTGGAGGGGGTAACGATTAATTTTATTGTTTTACTTTCTAAAATTCATTCTGAATTTGAATACCACACATAGTGGTCACTCTCTGTTTTTTAGTGAGTCCTGAATGCTGCCCATTCCATTGTTCTTAGGATTTTTGAATTAATACTCACAGAGCACTCAAACATTCCCTTCTTGTTTTGATGACAAATAATCTGAAAATTTTTTCCCAGTAACAGACATAATTAGAACAGTTACATACTTACTGTACTTACGTACTTAGTAGATCCTGGAGAGAATCTCCCGTTTTAGGCCACATCTTTGGAACTATAGCCATTAGGCTCTAGGACCACACAAAACATTTTGCTAGCCAGACGTTGCCCACAATGACATTCTATGTCTGGGTCTGTATGCAAGTGGGCAGCCCCATCACTCCTCGGTTCCCAGCCAGAAATTAGACTTAGAGAACCTCTGTGGGGAAAAAAGGAGATAAGATCAGCACCAGGCATAAAAGGAGAGGCACGGATATGGATATATGTTGCATAAATTACATTCAGCTACAACATCTGAAGTAGCCCTCACTGAAGCAGAAGGGGATGGAGGGAGGGGTGGCATGGCCTAATGGAGGAGATTCTCTCAAAGATCTGCTGTTATAGTAAGTATGTAACTGTTCTATCTTCTTCGAGGACATCTCCTCTATTAGGCCACACCTTTGGAATGATTTCCAAGCAGTCCCAGATAAAAACTGGGAGGTGGTTACAGTCTGATATATATATTCACGACAGCAGGTCTTACAGTACAGCAAGTCTGAATCCTGCATGTCTATGAGAGACGATGTCCATACTGTTTCAGAGGAAACATGAGTAAGAATTTCTTCACAGAACGGGTGGTGGACAAGTGGAACACCCTGCCAGAGGAAGTGGTGGGGGCTGAAACAATCACGGGATTTAAGAATGCATGGGATAGACATAAAGGAATTCTGGAGATCAGGGGTAAGGGGCAACAGACTTCCTGGAAAACATAAACTGAACTTACAAACTTAAATGGGCAGACTGGGTGGGCCATAGGCCCTTATCTGCCGACACTGTCTATGTATGTATCTATGTACTGTAAAGTTTAGTGAAGGTGTGAGGACAGTACTCCATGTGGCTGCAACACAAATGTCAGCAACAGAAACATTTCTTAAATGAGCAACAAACATGGCCATTCCCCTGGTGGAGTGACCACAAACTGCATCAGAAAGTTCCTTACTCTACTCACTGCAACAGAATGTAATATAATGTGCCAGCCATTTGGACAGGTACTGTTTAGACACAGAAGTATCTGCTTTCCTAGGGGCAAACAAAAAGCAGAGAGGACTTTCTGTAGTCCTTGATGCAATTAACATAGTATCTGAGTATTTTATATACAGATAAAGTATGGAGCAGTGCCTCACCCTGATTGGCATGCTCAGGGTAGTAAATAAGAAGATGCATTGTTTGATTCAGTGTAAATTCAGATACCACATTTGGCAGAAACTTAGGATTTTTATGCAAAGAAACGTTGTCTTTGTGGAAAACCCAGTAAGGAGGCTCACTCACTAAAGCCTGAAGCTCTCAAGTCCTTTGAGCAGAAGTGATGCAACTAAAAATGTTTTCCACACTAGGAAACGTAAGCCACTACTCAACAAATCTGGACTGTCATGTACGGTATGGGCTGCACGCCCATTGGCTGTAGCTCTGCACCAGTAGGTACAGCCTGAGCTCAGGTCAGTCGGCAGGCGGCGGGCGGCAGGCGGGTGGATGCTGTCGCCGCCGGGCTGCGGGGAGCGGTGAGGGGCCGGGGTGGGTGGGGGATACTAGACACCAGGGAGATGTTTGGGGGTTGTGATGTGACATTCTGCCTGGCGATCGGGCTTTACGGTCCACTGGACCACCAGGGAGATATTCGGGTTGGGGGAGGGTTACATCTGCCCGCGATCGGGCACTGGGGGTTCATACACGCCTGCCCGCATCGGGCTGTGGGATATGGTGTGGGGTTTCATATAACTGTAATGCCCGCCGATCGGGCTTCGGGATATGTGGGGGGTTTCTGTAACTCGTGATGCCCGCGATCGGGCTGTGGGAGATGTGGGCAGGGGGTTCATGTTACTCTATGCCCGCGATCGGGCTGGTGGGGGGGGTTGATACAGGTTATGCCCGCGATCGGGCTTCGGGAGATGTGTGGGTGGGGGGTTGTTTTTACGTTCTGCCCGCGATCGGGCTGGTGGGGGGGCACAGGGACTGAGTTGGGGGCCAGCCAGTGGTGGCAGCTGCTGTGTTGCGCCCTGCAATACAGCAGCTCACCTGTGGGTGGCCCTCAACTCGATCCTTTTTTTTTTGGCTCAAGGTTGTGCAGGCGCAGGTTGGGGGTTGCGCATGCACAACTCTGCACAACCCGACTGAATATCGGGTTGCGCAGGTTATGCATGGTTCCTCCCCCTCCTGTTGAGCATGCATTCATTTGCATTGCTCTTTTGCGCAACCTGTTGTCAGTGGGCGTGGCACCTCCTGCTGAATAGCAGAATGGGCGCATTTTTGGACTTGCGCATGCGCAACCCTGTTGCGCATGGCGCAACCCTTTTGAATATCTGGGCCACAGCGTTCTGTCACTTTCTGTTATACTAATATTAAATTACCCGTCACCCTGTTGTTTTAATCCCTGTTCTGTTTACAAACAAAAAAAATAACTTTTTTGGTTGCTTTTAGTAGTGTTTCTTCAGATCACAATGCTGATCTCTGATTCTCTTGGGGAAGGTGTTGTCTGCTCCTGGTACTTATTTCTACTGCAGGCTTTTTTTGGTACATTTTGTAATTTTTCATCTCAAATTGAGTTACAATTACAGGGATTTATTTACGTCTAAAAATTGATTAGCGTTTTGCTCATAAAAGTGCTAAATCTTTGTGAAAATGCATAGCTCTTGCCTCACTGTGTTTAACAAACACAGCACTTCTTGAAAATCTATTTAAATACTTTCTGTACCGTTAGTATAGTCCCAAGAAAAAAACTGCTAATCAATTATTTAAAACCCTGCAATTACCATATAAGAATGACCGGGAAGAGACACTCTACTAAAGGGAGAGGTGCCAGGGAGGCAGCAAAGAAGTGTTCAAAATCTGTGGAGCAAAATAGTGCTGCAGTTAAAAAAAAACTGTCTGTGGTAGCATGTTCGGTGGTCTCCAGGCCTAGTCATAGTAAAAGAGTAGTGGTGGTAGTGGCATTAGTGTACCAAATTTGTCTCTGTCACAACTGTGGCAACCATGCTAGTGGAGGATTTGGTAAGTGATAAGAGAAGCAACAGTAAACAACCCAGAGGACATGTTAATTGCATAGGTTACAAGTGACCACACTAACCCTAATGTCCCAGACGCTCTATATATCCAAACAAGGGCTGTAATGTGTACTACGATAGTAACACATAATAACCAAGGAAAAATTCATGCAGTGTACAGGAAAAATTCATAGAGTGTACAATACCCCAAAATCACCTCCCAACTTGACCATGGTGCCAAATCAACAATTTAGATCCACTAAGCATCAGAAATGCACCAAATATGCAACTCCTTTTGGACTACAACCATACCAAGTTTCAGATAAATTCAACAAAATTTGACCAAGTTATGCCTAAAAAAATCAAAAATGAGTAGTTGGTGGAAGTCATTTTGACCCAACTTTGCCTTTATGTACTCCAAGGAGAAATTACTGTACAGGTGAAGTTACCAATGGCAAATTTCCAATTAAATAGAAAAACTTCACAAAAAGATCTGTCGAGGTGAATTTGGCGACTTCGCCATAACTTCACTGGCGAATTAAAACTTAGAAACACCTCTACCTGACATGAAGGTACGCATCCTTCATGATTAGAAAACATGACCAAAGGAAAAGACCCCTGAGATCCAACACATGAGTCATAACCCTTGTTCATTTTAGGACTAGAAACTATCTGGAATAGAATAGAACAGAACAGTATAGTTACATAAGAACTTACCATAACAGTAGATCTTTGAGAGGAGCTCTTGCAGTAGGCAACACCGGTAGGACTGAAGCCACCAGGTACCAGGACCACATGGAAAACTTCTAGCTAGCAGTCTATCTGGGGGGGGGGACCACCCTGCCAACATCAGCATGCTGATGTGCACCTATCCTGTAAAGGGGGTGGTCCCACAGACCTATCTCAGTTCTCTCGCCGAAGACCCCAGAACAGGAGACAAAAAGAAGAGAGAACGAAGGCAGTTCCTCAGGGCCAAGGAAAAGAAGGAGAGGTGCAGAGGAGAAGAAACAATTGGGGAGGAGGAGGAAAGCAGTGGCTGCTGCAGGAGATCCTCAAAGATCTACTGTTATGGTAAGTTCTTACATAACTGTACTATCTTACTTTGAGGGGGCCTTGCAGCACACAACCCTGGTAGGACTGAGTCCCAAGCAGTACCAGAACTGACCAAAAAGTTAGACGGAAGGAGACAGAAGGCAACAGCAGAAGGCTCATGAAAGAAGTCCCTGAAGGACAGCTAGTCCAAAATTAGCCCTGTGCCTAGAAGCAATGTCCAGACTGTAGTGCCAAATGAAAGTATGGACAGAACTCCAGGTGGCAGCTGCATAAATGTCTGCAGGAGACACATCCTAGAAACATGCATAAGATGCAGCCATATTTCTGGTGGAGTGGTCTTTTACTGCCCCGAGCAAGGGCTTGTTGGACTTACGATAGCAGTAAACAATGCAATTAGCCAACCATTTTGACAAACACTGTTTTGAAACAGGTGCCCCTTCTCTCTTGGGGGCAAATGACACAAACTGGTCAGTTTTCCTAACAGTCTGGGTGTGGTTAATATAATAATGAGATGGACATCCAAAGTATGGAGCAAGACCTCCCCTAATTAGAATACTCAGGGAAATAAACTGGCAGGTGAATGGATTGGTTTAACATGAACCCACCACCTTATGCAGAAACTTGGGATTAGTACACAAAGACACCCTGGCCCAGATTTTCAAACTGCGCCATTCTGAGGTGCAAGCCCTTACGCTGCTCAAAATAGTTGTGCAGGGGGTATGGCGGGGTGATATTCAACGATTAAACGAACAGGGTACTGTACACCATTGAGGGACAATTATTAAACGATTGAGGATACCAGAGGACAATGATTTAAATGATTGAGGACAATGATTGAAACTATTGAGGAACAATGACAACGATAAACAATTGAGGACAGTGATTGAACTAGTAAAAATTAGGACAATTATTAAACAACTTAAGGATAACGATTCAATGATTGAGGGATAACATTAAATGATTGAGGATAACGATTAAAGATTAAATGATTGAGGACAATGATTAACAATTGAGGATAACGAGAACGATTAAACATTGAGGGACAACGATGGAACGAGTAAATGATTGAGGATAATTAAACGATTTATGATAACGAGTAAATGATTGAAGGATAACGATTAAACGTTGAGGATAATGATCAACGATTGAGGTATAATGTTTAGTGATTGAGGACAACGATTAAATGATTAAACGATTGAGAATAATGATTAAACGATTGAGGACAATGATTCAACGATGAGGGATAAGGAGGAATGACAAACGTTTGAGGATACCGATTAAACTATAAAGAATTGAGGACAATGATTGAACGAGTAAACAATTGAGGATAACGATAAACAACTTGCTGACAATGATTCAACTATTGAGGATAATGATTAAACGATGAGGATAATGATTAATGATTGAACGATTGAGGATAAGGATTGAATGATTGAGGACATATTGAATGATTAAATGATTGAAGGATAACGAAATGATTAAACATTGAGGATAATGATTAAATGATTGAGGGATAGATTAAATGATTGAGGATAACGAGGGATAACGATTAAATGATTGAGGGATAACGATTAAATGATTAAACGATTTAGAGATAACATTATTATTCGCTTTTGATAAATTATTAAATGATTGAAGGACAATTAAACATTTGAGGATAACACCAACGATGAGGATAATGGTTATGATTGAGGACAATGATTAAATGATTAAATTGAGGGATAAATTATTAAAATGATTGAGGGATAATGATTAAACGATTGAGGTTAATAAGAGGATATTTATAAACGATTGAGAGATGACAATTAAACGATTGAGGGATAATGATTATCGATTGAGGAACAATGATAGTGATAATTAAATGATTGAGGGAGATCGATTAAACAATTGAGGATAACTATTAAACAATTGTCGATTCAGACAATTTATTAATGAGCACGGTTGAGGATAACTATTAAATGACTTGCTGATAATGATTAAATGATTGAAGGATAACGATTAAACGTTTGAGGATAACATCTAATGATTGAGGACAACTATTAAATGATTGCGATGATTAAATGATTAAATGATTGAGGGATAATGATTTAACAATTGAGGGACAATGATTAAATGATTGAGGATAACGAGAGGATAATGATTAACGTTTGAGGATAACGATTAAACGATTAAATGATTGACGGATAAATGATTAAATGATTGAGGATAAAGAGAGTGAAAATATAATGATTGAGGACAATGTTTAACGATTGAGGATAATTATTAAACGTTAAACACTGAGGATAATGATTGAAAGAGAAATCTAATGAGGACAATGATTAAAACGATAAGGATAACGATTCAAATTATAGGACAATGATTAAATGATTGAGGGATATTATTAAACGATTGAGGACACGATTAAACTATTGAGTATAACGAGAGGGATAATGAGAATGATTGAGAGATAACGATTAAATGATTGAGAGATAATGATTAAACATTGAGGGTTAAGGATTAAATGATTGAGGGATAATGATTAAAATTGAGGGATAACGATGAAATTTAACGATTTAAAGATAATGATTAAACGACGGGATAACATTAAATATTGAAGGATAACGATTAAACGCTTGAGGATAATGATTCAACGATTGAGAATAACATAAATGATTGAGGATAATGATGAACTATTAAACGCTGAGGACAACATTAAACGATTTAACGATTGAGGGACAACGATGAACGAGTAAACGATTGAGGACAATGATTAACAATTGAGTGAATATTAAACGATTGAGGATACCGATTAAACTATTATGTATAACTAGTGGGACAACGAGTAAAACTATTGAGAGCAATGATTAAACGATTGAGGGATAATGATTAAACATTGAGGATAATTAATGATTAAACGATTGAGGTTGAATTTATTAAAATTGAGGGATAATATTAAACTATTAAATGATTGAGATAAGGATTAGTGATTGAGGGACAACAAATGATTGAGGATAATGATTAAATGTTTGATGGATAATGATTAAACATTAAACTATTGAGGATACAATGATTAAATGATTGAGACAATTATTAAACATTGAGGATAAATGATTAAACGATTGAGGGAGTCAATGATTGAGGGACAATGAGATGACAAACGATTGAGGGATAATGATTAAATGATTAAACGATTTAGAGATAACTATTTTTATGATAATGATTAAATGATTAATAATAATGATTGAGCTAGGATCTATTATTGGAGGGATACAATGATTAAATGATTGAGTATAACGATTAAACGATTTGATTTTGATGATAAACACGATTCATTGAGGGACAATGACAATGTAAACATTGAGGATAATGATTAAACAATTGAGTGATAATGATTAAACGATTGAGGGATACCGATTAACTATTGAGGTATAATGAGAGGGATAACTATAAACATTGAGTGATTAAAATGATTGAGAGCAACGATTAAACTATTGAGGATAAGATAAACGATTGAGGGATAACTGATTGAAATGATTTTATGATAATGATTATATTGATTGAGGGATGGTGATTAAACGATAAACATTGAGGATAACTATTGAGCGAGTAAACGATTGATGGATAAATTAAATGACTTAAGTATAACGATTCACGATTGAGGGATAACGATAACAATTGAGTGATATTGATTAAAATTGAGGGATGCCGATTGAACTATTGAGGTATAATGAGGATAACTAGAAATGATTGAGATAACGATCAAATGATTGACAATGATTAAATGATTGAGATAATGATTAAATGAGTAAACCATTGAGAGATAATGATTAAGTATTGAGGTATAACGAGAGGATAACGATTAACAGATTGAGAATAATAATAAACGAGTAAACAATTGAGATAATGATTGTTGAGTAGGATAATAATTAAACGATTGAGGATAACAATAAATGATTGAGGATAATAATTGAATGTGTGAACGATTGATGGATAACGATTAAACAATTGAGGGATAACAATTAAATAATTGAGGATTATGAGAGGAGCAATGATTAAACGATTGAAGATAATATAACCATTGATGGAGAATGATTAAATGATTGAGGATAACGAGGGACAATGATAATATTGAGGATAATGATTGGTTACATGGATACGATTGAACGATTGAGATAATTTATTAAACGATTGAGGACAACGATAAATGATTGAAGACATTAAATGATTGAGGACAACATTAAATGATTAACGATTGAGGACAATGATTTAACGATTGAGGGATGATTAATTGATTAACGATTGAGGATGATTAAATGATCAGTTGACAACAATTAAAATGATTGAAGGATAACGATCAAACATTGAGGATAAATATTAAATTATTGAGGGATTAAATGATTGAGGATACGAGAGGATATTAAACGATTGATTGATAATGATTTAACGATTGAGGATGATTCAATGAATAAATGATGAGGATAAACGATTGAGGGAGATGGCTTAAATGATTATAATGAGAGGAGAATGACGAAACAATTGAGGATAACGATGTTGATTTGGGATACCGATTCAACGATTGGGACAACGATAATGATTGAGGATAATGATTAAATGATTAAACGATTGAGGATAATGATTAAATGATTGAGGAGAATATTAACGATTAAACGATTGAGGGATAACGATTGAACGCAAACAATTGAGGGAAAATGATTAATGACTTATGGAGAACGAGTAAATGATTGAAGGATAATGATTTAAATGTTGAGGATAACGATCAACGATTGAGACAACGATTTAATAGGAGGATAATACTAAACAATTAAACGATTATATATGATAACGATTGAGGTATAATGATTCAACGATTGAGGATAACGAGGAGAACGATTAAACGCTGAGGATAAATTAAAATGACAACATTGAGGACAACGATTAAACGATTGAGGGACAATGAGATACTATTAAATGATTGAGGAATTGTTAAACGATTAAAGAATTGAGGGATACCATTGAACGGTAAATGACGTGGATAAAGATTAAACAACTTAAGGATAACGATTCAACCATTGAGGATAATGATTAAACGATTAACGATTGAGGGACAACGATTAAATGATTGAGGACACTGATTAAACGATTGAGGTTTAACAAGAGGACAACGAGAACGATTGAGAGATGACAATTAAACGATGAGGACAATGATTAAATGATTAGAATAATGATAGTGGATAATTAAATGATTGAGATAACGATGAACAATTGAGGATAACGATTACAAATTAAACTATTCAGGATAATGATTGAATGAGTTATCATTGAGGGATAACATTAAATGACTTATATAACGATTAAATGATTGAAGGATAACGATTGAACGCTTGAGGTGATAATGATTCAATATTGAGGATACCATTAAATGATTGAGGATAATGATAATGATTAATGATTGAGGGATAATGATTTAACAATTGAGGGACAATGATTAAATGATTGAGGGATAACGAGAGGAGAATGATTAAACGTTGAGATAACTGTTAAATGATTAAATGATTGACGGATAATGATTAAACGATTGAGGGACAAAGAGGAAATGATTAAATGATTGAGGAACGCTAAACGATAGGACAACGCTAACGATTAAACAATTGAGGACAATGACTGAGAGAAACGAATGAGGATAATGATTAACGATTTAAGGATAACCATTCAACGATTGAGGATAACGATAAATGATTGAGGGATATTGATTAACGTTGAGGATACCATTAAACTATTGAGTATAACGAGAGGATAACGGTAAACGATTGAGAGATAACGTTAAACGATTGAGACAATGATTAAACGATTGAGGATAAGGATGATTGAGGATATGATTAAAAATTGAGGACAACGATTAAATGATTAAACGACTAGAGATAATGATTAAACGACTTAAGGATAACGGTATTAAATGATTGAAGATAACATTAAATTATTAAACGCTTGAGGGATAACGACAACGATTGAGGAATAACGATAAATGATTGAGGATAACGATTAAACTATTAAACGCTTGAGGATAACGATAAACGATTTAACGATTGAGGGTAACGATTGAAAACCATTGAGGGATAACGATAAACAATTGGAGGATAACGATAAACGATTGAGGGATACCACAAACTATTGAGGTATAACTAGGGATAACGTAAAACGATTGAGAGATAAATTATTAAATGATTGAGGGCTATGATTAAACGATTGAGGGATGTTGTATTAAATGATTAAACGATTGAGGACAATGATTAAACGATTGAGGACAATGATTGTATTAAACGATTGAGGACATGGATTAAATGATTGAGGATAATATTAAATGATTGAGGATAACGATTAAACGATTGAGGGATAATGATTAAACGACAAACGATTGAGGGACACCGATTAAATGATTAAACGAATGAGGATAATGATTAAACGATTGAGGATAATGATTAACGATTGAGGGATCAGGGATTCAATGATTGAGGGATAATATGGATAATGATAAACATTGAGGGATAATGATTAAATGATTAACTATTTAGAGATAATGATTAAATGATTTAAGGATAACGATAATGATTGAATAATAACGATTAAACGCTTGAGGATAATTATCAACATTGAGGGATAACGATTAAATGATTGAGGTATAACGATAAACGATTAAACATTTGATGGATAACGATTAAACGATTAACGATTGAGGATAATGATTAATTGGTAAATGATTGAGATAATGATTAAACTAATTGTTATAATGATTAACTATTGAGGATACCATTAACTATTTAGTATAATGAGAGGATAACGAGTAAACGAGGATACTATTAAATGATTGAGAGATAACGATTAAACGATTGAGGATAAGATTAAACGATTGAGGATAACGATTAAATGATTAATGATTGAGGATAATGATTACATTGAGGGATAATGATTAAACGACAACGATTGAGGATAACGATTAGCTAGCAAACGATTATGGATAATGATTAAATGACTTATAAATGACTACGATGAGGATAATGTTTAACAATTGAGTGATATTGATTAAACGATTGAGGATGCCAACTATTGAGGTATAACGAGATAAATGAGTAAATGATTGAGATAATGATCGATTGTTGACAATGATTAAATGATTGAGGACAATGATTAAATGAGTAAAACGATTGAGAGATAA
Organism: Neoceratodus forsteri; assembly: GCA_016271365.2. Taxonomy (NCBI): domain Eukaryota; kingdom Metazoa; phylum Chordata; order Ceratodontiformes; family Ceratodontidae; genus Neoceratodus; species Neoceratodus forsteri. The sequence continues at coordinate 221,791,057 of CM028135.1, forward strand.
TGATTAAATGATTGAGGTATAACGAGGGGGATAACTTTATTAAATGATTGAGGAATAAATTAAATGGTAAACAATTGAGATAATGATTAAATGGTATAGGATAATAATTAACATTGAGGGACAATTAAATGATTGAGGATAACAATTGAATGTGTGAATGATTGATGGATAACGTATTAAACAATTGAGGATAATAATTAAATAATTGATGGATTAGAGAGGATAATGATTAAATGATTGAAAGATAATGAGTAAACGATTGAGGACATCGATTAAATGATTGAGGACAGAGGGACAACCATTGTTTATTGAGGATAATGATTAAGCGATTGAGATACGATTGAACGATTGAGATAACGATTAAACAATTGAGGATAACATCAAATGATTGGAAGAACGATTAAATGATTGAGGATAACGATTAAATGATTAAACATTGAGGGAATATTACCGATTGAGGATAACTATTAATTGATTAAACGATGAGGATGATTAAATGACCGCGATAAATAACTAAATGATTGAAGGACAACGATGGAACATTGAGACAATGATTGTCGATTGAGGATAGTGATTAAATGATTGAGGATACTGAGAGGATAACGATAAACTATTGACTGATAACGATTTAACGATTGAGGGATGATTAAATGAATAAATGATTGAGGGATGTACAATTGAGGGATAGCTATTAATGATTGAGGGACAATGAGAGAACATAAACAATGAGGGATATTATTAAACATTTCATGATACCGATTCAACGATTGAGGGATAACATTAAATGATTGAGGATAATGATTAAATGATTAAACGATTGAGGATAATTATTAACCATTGAGGATAACATTATCTATTAAACGTCTTGAGAACGATTGAACGAAAACATTGAGGATAACGATTAAATGACTTATGAGAAACGGTAAATGATTGATGATACGTTTGTTGTTTGAGGATAACCATTCAACGATTGATAACGATTTACTGATTGAGGGCCAATAAAACAATTAAATGGATTATATAAATGATTAAACGATTGAGGTATAATGATTCAACGAGGGATAACGAGTATACCGATAAACGTTTTGAGGATAACGATAAACGATAAACCATTGAGGACAATGATTAAACGATTGAGGATGTCTGAGGATGGTGATTAAGATTGAGGGACAACGATTAAACGATTAAAGAATTGAGGATAACGATTGAACGAGTAAATGATTGGGATAAAGATTAAACAACTTGGGATAATTATTCAATGATTGTGGATAATGATTAAATATTAATATTATGATAAGATTAATGATTGTGACAATGATTAAATGATTAACGATTGAAGGACACAATTAAATGATTAAATTATTGAGACAATGGATTAATTATTGAGGGACAGTATTAATGATTGAGGATAATGATAGGTTAAATGATTGAGGACAACTATAAATGATTAAACGATTTAGAGCAACGTTAAATGATTGAAGTTAAATTATTAACGTTGAGGATCACTATTCAATTATGGATAACGATTAAATGATTGAGGATAACGACAAACGACAAACATTTGAGGACAATGATTAAACATTAACATTAGATAACGATTGAACGAGTAAACTACTGAGGGATAATGATAAACAATTGAGTGATAACGTATTAACTCCATTGTGGGACACCGATGTTCATTGAGTATAATGAGAGGGATAATATTAAAGATTGAGGTATATGATTGTTGATTAAACGACGAGATACCATTAAATGATTGAAGGATAATGAAAACGCTTGAGCAAATTCCTAATGATTGTGGACAATTATTAAATGATTGAGGGATAATGTATTAACTATTAAACATTTGAGGGATACGATTAAATGATTTAACGATTGAGGATAAATTACTAGGTAACCATTGAGGGACAACGATTAAAACAATTGAGTGATAACTATGAAATGATTCAGGATACCATTAACTATTGGATAATGAGAGGGCAACGAAACTATTGAGTATAACGATTAAATGATTGAGGATAATGATTAAACGATTGAGATAACGCTAAATGATAAACATTAGAGGCTACCAACGATTGAGGAATGATTAAACTATTAAAATGATTGAGGATAAGGATTAAAATGGTTGAGGATAACGATAATGATTGAGGGACACAACGGAACAATTGAGGGATAACGATTAAACGATTAAACGATTGAGGATAAGGATTAAATGATTGAACTAATGAGGATAACATTAAACGATTGGGGATAGCGATTCAATGATTGTGGAGAACGAGGGATAACGATTAAACGATTGAGGATAATGATTAAATGATAAACGATAGAGATAACGATTAAACGACTTCAATGACAAATGATTGAATAATGATTAAACGTTGAGGATAATGGTTCAATGATTGAGGACAATGATTAAATGATTGAGATAACATTAAACGACAACATTTGATGGATAACGATTAAACGATTTAACGATTGAGGACAACGATTGAATGAAAACGATTGAGGGATAATGATTAAACAATTGAGTGATAATGATTGAACCTGAGGATACCATAACTATTGAGGTATAATGAGAGGATAATGGTAAACAATTGAGATAATGATTAAACGATTGAGATAATGATTAAATGATTGAGGTATGATGATTAAAACATGATGAAATATTAAATGATTAAATGATTGAGGGACAATAATTGAGGGATAATGATTAAACGATTAAACGATTGAGGATAACGATTGAACTAGTAAATTATGATGGATAATATTAAAATGACGTGTATAACGATTAATGATTGAAGGATAATTATAAACTTGAGGATAACGTATTGAGGGAGAATGAGAGGATAAGTATTAAATGATTGAGGATAAGATTAAACGATTGAGGGATAACGATTAAGTGGAGAACGATTAAATGATTGTTGATAATGACAAATATTTGAGGGATAACTATCTATGATTGAGGATGATTAAATGATTGAGGATACCGATTAAACGATTAAACGATTGAGGGATACTGATTAAACGATTGAGGAAATGATTAAACGATTGAGGGATAATGAGAGGATAACATTAAAATGAGGGATAATGATAAGGATGAACATTGAGGGAATGAGTAAAGGTTGAGGACAATGAGAGTGACAATAAATGATTGAGGGATGCCGACAAACGATTGAGGACAATTACAACATTAAACAATTGAGGGATAACGAGTAAACCATTGAGGATACTAAATTAAGGACAAGGATTCGATGTATTGAGGGACACCCATTAAATGACTTTTGATACCGATTAACATTTGAGGGATAACGACAACGATTAAACGATTGAGGATAACATAAATGATTGAGGATACCGAGTGATTAAATATTTGAGGATACGATTAAACGATTAAACGATTGAGGAAATTTACTAAATGATTGAGGGAGAGTGATAATGATTGAAATGATGAGGATAATGATTAAACGATTGAGGATAACGCTAAACGATTAAACAATTGAGGACAATGTCTTGAACGGTAAACGTGGAGGGATAATGATTAAATGACTAAGGATAACGTTTCATTTATTGAGGGACAATGATAAAACAATTGAGTGATATTGATTAAACGTATTGAGGATGCTATTAAACTATTGAGGTATAACGAGGGATAATGAGTAATGATTGAGAGATAATCAAATTATTGAAGGATAATGATTAAATGATTGAGGGATAGCGATTAAATAAGTAAACGATTGAGAGATAATGATTAAACGATTGAGGTATAACGAGAGGGATAACGATTAAATGATTGAGGAATAACAATTAAACGAGTAAACAATTGAGAGATAATGATTAATGATAGGATAACAACAAAGATTGAGGACAATAATTAAATGATTGAGGTATAACAATTGAATGTGAACGATTGATGATAACTCTATACAAATTGAGGACAATAATCAATAATTGAGGGATAAATAGGATAATGATAAACGATTGAAAGATAATGAGTAAACGATTGAGGGACAACTTAGGGAGCAATGATTAAGCATTGAGGGATAATGATTACATTTATAGATACGATGAACGATTGAGATAACGATTAAAACGATTGAGGTACAACGAATGATTGTTGATAATGATTAATGATTGAGATAATTATTAAATGATTAAACGATTGAGGATTCATTTAATTATTGAGGACATGTATTAATTGATTAAATGATTGGTGATGATTAACGACTGAAGGATAAATTAAATGATTGAAGGATAACTATCAAACGATTGAGGGACAATATTAAACGATTGAGGATAGCTATTGAATGATTGAGGGATAACGAGGATAATTTATAAACGATTGACTGATGAATTATTTAACGATTGAGGGATGATTAATGAATAAAGATTGAGGATGAACCGTTGAGGATACATTAAATGATTGAGGGATAATGAGAGGATAATATTAAACAATTGAGGATAATGATTAAACGACTAAGGATAACGATTCAACGATTGAGTGGATAACGATCAAATGATTGAGGATAAGTGATAAATGATTAAACTATTGAGGATAATGATTAAACGTTGAGGATAAATTAAATGATAAACGATTATGGACGATTGAACGGTAATGATGAGGGACAATGATTAAACGACTTAAGGATACCTAGTAAATGATTGAAGGATAATGATTAAATGTTGAGGATAATGATTCATTGAGGTATAATGATTAATGATTGAGGACAAACTTAAATGATTACCATTGAGGGATAATGATTACGATTGAGGACAATATTAACATTGAGGATAACGAGGATAATATTAAACGTTTGAGGATAAATTATTAAACAATTGAGGATAATGACAACGATTGAGGACAATGAGTGATAATGATTAAATGATTAGGACAACGATTAAACGATTGAAGAATTGAGGGAATGATTGAACTAGTAAACATTGAGGATAACGATTAAAACAACTGTTGATAATGATCAATGAATGAGGGATAATGATTAAATGATTAACGATTGAGGACAAGATTAATGATTGAGGATACCGATTAATGACAACGATTGAAGGATACAATTAAATGATTAAACGATTGAGGATAATGAAATCGATTGAGGACAGTATTAAATGATTGAGGATAACGAGAGGATAATGATTAGAGATTGAGGATAACTATTAAACGATTGAGGACAATGAGAGGATAATGACAATGATTGAGGACAATGATTAAATGAGGATAATGATTAAATGATTGAGGATAATGAGAGGATAAGATTAAATGATTGAGGATAATGATAAACGATTGAGGGATAACGATAATGATTAAACAATTGAGGATAATGATTGAACGAGTAAACGATTGAGGACAATTACTAAATGACTTAAGGATAACGGTTCTTATTTATTGAGGGATAATGATTAAACAATTGAGTGATATTGATTAAACGATTGAGGGATGATTAAACTATTGGTGTATAACGAGGGATAATTAGTAAATGATTGAGATAACGTATCAAATTATTGAAGGATAATGATTAAATGATTGAGGGATAACGATTAAATGAGTAAACGATTGAGAGATAATGATTAAACGATTGAGGTATAACGAGAGGGATAACGATTAAATGATTGAGGAATAACAATTAAACGAGTAAACAATTGAGAGATAATGATTAAATGATATAGGGATAACAATTAAACGATTGAGGGATAACAATTAAATGATTGAGGTATAACAATTGAATGTGTGAACGATTGATGGATAACGATTAAACAATTGAGGGATAACAATTCAATAATTGAGGACAATGAGAGGATAATGATTAAACGATTGAAAGATAATGAGAAATGATTGAGGATAACGAGGATAACGATATGCATTGAGGATAATGATTAAGATTTATAGACACGATTGAACTCACTGAGATAACGATTAAACGATTGAGGGATAACGATCAAATGATTGAAGGATAACGATTAAATGATTGAGGGATAATGATTAAATGATTAAACGATTGAGGGATAATGATTTAACGATTGAGGGATAACGATTAATTGATTAAACGATTGAGGGATGATTAAACGACTGAAGGATAACAATTAAATGATTGAAGGATAACGATCAAACGATTGAGGGATAATGATTAAACGATTGAGGGATAGCGATTAAATGATTGAGGGATAACGAGAGGGATAACGATTAAACGATTGACGGATAACGATTTAACGATTGAGGGATGATTAAATGAATAAATGATTGAGGGATGTAAACGATTGAGGGATAGCGATTAAATGATTGAGGGATAATGAGAGGGATAACGATTAAACAATTGAGGGATAACGATTAAACGACTTAAGGATAACGATTCAACGATTGAGGGATAACGATTAAATGATTGAGGGATAATGATTAAATGATTAAACGATTGAGGGATAATGATTAAACGATTGAGGGATAACGATTAAACGATTAAACGATTGAGGGATAACGATTGAACGAATAAATGATTGAGGGATAACGATTAAACGACTTAAGGATAACGAGTAAATGATTGAAGGATAATGATTAAACGTTTGAGGGATAACGATTCAACGATTGAGGCATAACGATTTAATGATTGAGGGATAACGATTAAATGATTAAACGATTGAGGGATAATGATTAAACGATTGAGGATAATGATTCCAACGATTGAGGATAACGAGAGTGATAACGATTAAACGATTGAGGGATAATGATTAAACAATTGAGGGATAACTGATTAAACGATTGAGGGATAATGAGAGTGATAATGATTAAATGATTGAGGGATAACGATTAAACGATTAAAGAATTGAGGGATAACGATTGAACGAGTAAACGATTGAGGGATAACGATTAAACAACTTAAGGATAACGATTCAACGAATGAGGGATAATGATTAAATGATTAAACGATTGAGGGATAAGGATTAAATGATTGAGGGATAACGATTAAATGATTAAACGATTGAAGGATAACAATTAAATGATTAAACGATTGAGGGATAATGATTAAACGATTGAGGGATAGATATTAAAATGATTGAGGGATAATCTAGAGGACAACGAGATTAAACGATTGGGAGGGACAACGATTAAACCATTGAGGGATAACGAGAGTGATAATGATTAAATGATTGAGGGATAACGATTAAACGATTGAGGGATAACGATTAAACGATTAAACGATTGAGGGATAACGATTGAATGAGTAAACGATTGAGGGATAACGATTAAATAACTTAAGGATAACGACTAAATGATTGAAGGATAACGATTTAATGTTTGAGGGATAACGATTCAACGATTGAGGCATAACGATTAAATGCTTTAGGGATAATGATTAAACGATTAAACGATTGAGGGGTAATGATTAAACGATTGAGGGATAACGATTAAACGATTGAGGGATAATGAGAGTGACAATGATTAAATGATTGAGGGATAACGATTAAATGATTGAGGAATAACGATTAAACGATTAAACAATTGAGGGATAATGATTGAACTAGTAAACAATTGAGGGATAATGATTAAATGACTTAAGGATAACGATTCAACGATTGAGGGATAACGATTAAATGATTGAGGGATAACGATTAAATGATTAAACGATTGAGGGATAATGATTAAACAATTGAGGGATAACGATTAAACGATTAAACGATTGAGGGATAACGATTGAACGAGTAAACGATTGAGGGATAACGATTAAACAACTTAAGGATAACGAGTAAATGATTGAAGGATAACGATTAAATGTTTGAGGGATAACGATTCAACGATTGAGGCATAATGATTTAGTGATTGAGGGATAACGATTAAACGATTAAACGATTGAGGGATAATGATTAAACGATTGAGGGATAATGATTCAACGATTGAGGGATAACGAGAGTGATAACGATTAAACGTTTGAGGGATAACGATTAAACGATTAAACGATTGAGGGATAACGATTAAACGATTGAGGGATAATGAGAGTGATAATGATTAAATGATTGAGGGATAACGATTAAACGATTAAAGAATTGAGGGATAACGATTGAACGAGTAAACGATTTAGGGATAACGATTAAACAACTTAAGGATAACGATTCAACGAATGAGGGATAATGATTAAATGATTAAACGATTGAGGGATAAGGATTAAATGATTGAGGGATAACGATTAAATGATTAAACGATTGAGGGATAATGATTAAATGATTGAGGGATAGCGATTAAATGATTGAGGGATAACGAGAGGGATGACGATTAAACGATTGAGGAATAACAATTAAATGATTAAACAATTGAGAGATAATGATTAAATGATATAGGGATAACAATTAAACGATTGAGGGATAACAATTAAACGATTGAGGGATAATGAGAGGGATAATGATTAAACGATTGAAAGATAATGAGTAAACGATTGAGGGATAACGATTAAATGATTAAGGGACAACGATTAAATGATTAAACGATTGAGGGATAATGATTTAACGATTGAGGGATAACGATTAATTGATTAAATGATTCAGGGATGATTAAACGACTGAAGGATAAAGATTAAATGATTGAAGGATAACGATCAAACGATTGACGGATAAAGATTTAATGATTGAGGGATAACGATTAAATGAATAAACGATTGAGGGATGTAAATGATTGAGGGATAGCGATTAAATGATTGATGGATAACGAGAGGGATAACGATTAAATGATTTAACAATTTAGGTATAACGATTAAACGACTTAAGGATAACGATTAAATGATTGAAGGATAATGATTAAACATTTGAGGGATAACGATTCAACGATTGAGGGATAACGATTAAATGATTGAGGGATAACGATTAAATGATTAAACGATTGAGGGATAATGTTTAAACGATTGAGGGATAACGATTAAATGATTAAGGGATAACAATTAAATGATTGAGGGATAACGAGAGTGATAACATTTAATGATTGAGGGATAACGATTAAACGATTGAGGGATAACGATTAAATGATTGAGGGATAATGATTAAATGTTTGAGGGATAACGATTAAACGATTGAGGGATAACGAGAGTGATAACAATTAAACGTTTGAGGGATAATGACTAAACGATTAAACGATTGAGGGATAACGATTGAACGAGTAAACGATTGAGGGATAATGATTAAACAATTGAGTGATAATGATTAAACGATTGAGGGATACCAATTAAACTATTGAGGTATAATGAGAGGGATAATGAGTAAACGATTGAGAGATAACGATTAAACAATTGAGAGATAATGATTAAACGATTAAGGGATAACGATTAAATGATTAAACGATTGAGGGATAATGATTAAACGATTGAGGAATAATGATTAAACGATTAAACGATTGAGGGATAGGATTAAATGATTGAGGGATAACGATTAAATGATTAAACGATTGAAGGATAACGATTAAATGATTAAATGATTTAGAGATAACGACTAAACGACTTAAGGATAACGATTAAATGATTGAAGGAAAACGATTAAACATTTGAGGGATAACGATTAAACGATTGAGGGATAATGATTAAATGATTTAGGGATAACGATTAAACGATTGAGAGTTGACGATTAAACGATTGAGGGATAATGATTAAATGATTGAGGGATAACGATTAAACGATTGAGGGATAACGATTGAACGAGTAAACGATTGAGGGATAATGATTCAACGATTGAGGGATAATGATTAAATGATTGAGGGATAATGATTAAATGATTAAACGATTGAGGGATAATGATTAAACGATTGAGGGATAACGATTAAACGATTGAGGGATAACGAGAGTGATAACGATTAAACGTTTGAGGGATAACGATTAAACGATTGAGGGATAACGATTAAACGATTGAGGGATAATGAGAGTGATAATGATTAAATGATTGAGGGATAACGATTAAACAATTGAGGTATAACGATTGAAAGAGTAAACGATTGAGGGATATCGAATAAATGACTTAAGGATAACGATTCAACGATTGAGGGATAATGATTAAACGATTAAACGATTGAGGGATAAGGATGAAACGATTGAGGGATAATGATTAAACGATTGAGGGATAGCGATTCAATGATTGATGGAGAACGAATGGGATAACGATTAAACGATTGAGGGATAATGATTAAATGATTAAACGATTTAGAGATAATGATTAAACGACTTAAGGATAACGATTAAATGATTGAAGGATAACGATTAAACGATTGAGTGATAATGATTAAACGATTGAGGGATACCGATTAAACTATTGAGGTATAACAAGAGGAATAATGATTAAACAATTGAGAGATAACGACTAAATGATTGAGGGATAATGATTAAACGATTGAGGGATAACGATTAAATGATTAAACGATTGAGGGATAACGATTAAACGACTGAGGGATAATGATTAAATGATTAAACGATTGAGGGATAAGGATTAAATGATTGAGGGATAATGATTAAACGATTGAGGGATAATGATTAAATGATTAAACGATTGAGGGATAACGATTAAACGATTGAGGGATAATGATTAAATGATTAAACGATTGAGGGATAAGGATTAAATGATTGAGGGATAACGATTAAATGATTGAGGGATAACAATTAAACGATTGAGGGATAACGATTAAACGATTAAACGATTGAGGGATAACGATTAAATGATTAAACGATTGAGGGATAATGATTAAACGATTGAGGGATAATGATTAAATGATTAAACAATTTAGAGATAACGATTAAATGATTGAAGGATAACGATTAAACGTTTGAGGGATAACGATTCAACGATTGCGGGATAACGATTAAATGATTGAGGGATAACGATTAAACGATTAAACATTTGAGGGATAATGATTAAACGATTTAACGATTGAGGGATAACGATTGAACGAGTAAACGATTGAGGGATAACGATTAAACAACTGAGTGATAACGATTAAATGATTCAGGGATACCGATTAAACTATTGAGGTATAACGAGAGGGATAACGAGTAAACGATTGAGAGATAACGATTAAATGATTGAGGGATAATGATTAAACGATTGAGGGATAACGATTAAATGATTAAACGATTGAGGGATAACGATTAAACGATTGAGGGATAATGATTAAACTATTAAATGATTGAGGGATAAGGATTAAATGATTGAGGGATAACGATTAAATGATTGAGGGATAACAATTAAACAATTGAGGGATAACGATTAAACGATTAAACGATTGAGGGATAAGGATTAAATGATTAAACGAATGAGGGATAATGATTAAACGATTGAGGGATAATGATTAAACGATTGAGGGATAGCGATTCAATGATTGTGGGATAACGAGTGGGATAACGATTAAACGATTGAGGGATAATGATTAAATGATTAAACGATTTAGAGATAACGATTAAACGACTTAAGGATAACGATTAAATGATTGAATAATAACGATTAAACGTTTGAGGGATAACGATTCAACGATTGAGGGATAACGATTAAATGATTGAGGTATAACGATTAAACGATTAAACATTTGACGGATAACGATTAAACGATTTAACGATTGAGGGATAACGATTGAACGAGTAAACGATTGAGGGATAACGATTAAACAATTGAGTGATAATGATTAAACGATTGAGGGATACCGATTAAACTATTGAGGTATAACGAGAGGGATAACGAGTAAACGATTGAGAGATAACGATTAAACGATTGAGGGATAACGATTGAACGAGTAAACGATTGAGAGATAATGATTAAACGATTGAGGGATGATGATTAAACGATTGAGGGATAACGATTAAATGATTAAATGATTGAGGGATAACGATTATACGATTGAGGGATAATGATTAAACGATTAAACGATTGAGGGATAATGATTGAACGAGTAAACGATTGATGGATAACGATTAAATGACTTAAGTATAACGATTAAATGATTGAAGGATAACGATTAAACGTTTGAGGGATAACGATTCAACGATTGAGGGATAACGAGAGTGATAATGATTAAATGATTGAGGGATAAAGATTAAACGATTGAGGGATAACGATTAAACATCTTAAGGATAACGATTAAATGATTGAAGGATAACGATTAAACATTTGAGGGATAACGATTCAATGATTGAGGGATAACGATTAAATGATTGAGGGATAACGATTAAATGATTAAACGATTGAGGGATAATGATTAAACGATTGAGGGAAAATGATTAAACAATTGAGGGATAATGAGAGTGATAATGATTAAACATTTGAGGGATAACGATTAAGCGATTTAACGATTGAGGGATAATGAGTAAACGATTGAGGGATAATGAGAGTGATAATGATTAAATGATTGAGGGATAACGATTAAACGATTGAGGGATAACGATTAAACGATTAAACAATTGAGGGATAACGTATTGAACGAAAACGATTGAGGGATAAATTTATTTAAATGGGATTTAAGGATAACGATTCTACGATTGAGGGATAACGATTAAATGACTTCAGGATAACGATTAAACATTTGAGGGATAACGATTAAACGATTAAACGATTGAGGGATAACGATTAAACGATTGAGGGATAACGAGAGTGATAACGATTAAACATTTGAGGGATAACGATTAAATGATTAAACGATTGAGGGATAATGATTAAACGATTGAGGGAAAATGATTAAACGATTGAGGGATAATGAGAGTGATAACGATTAAACATTTGAGGGATAACGATTAAGCGATTTAACGATTGAGGGATAATGAGTAAACGATTGAGGGATAATGAGAGTGATAATGATTAAATGATTGAGGGATAATGATTAAACGATTGAGGGATAACGATTAAACGATTAAACAATTGAGGGATAACGATTGAACGAGTAAACGATTGAGGGATAACGATTAAATGACTTAAGGATAACGATTCTGCGATTGAGGGATAACGATTAAACAATTGAGTGATATTGATTAAACGATTGAGGGATGCCGATTAAACTATTGAGGTATAACGAGAGGTATAACGAGTAAATGATTGAGAGATAACGATCAAATGATTGAAGGATAATGATTAAATGATTGAGGGATAACGATTAAATGAGTAAACGATTGAGAGATAATGATTAAACGATTGAGGTATAACGAGAGGGATAACGATTAAATGATTGAGGAATAACAATTAAACGAGTAAACAATTGAGAGATAATGATTAAATGATATAGGGATAACAATTAAACGATTGAGGGATAACAATTAAATGATTGAGGGATAACAATTGAATGTGTGAACGATTGATGGATAACGATTAAACAATTGAGGGATAACAATTAAATAATTGAGGGATAATGAGAGGGATAATGATTAAACGATTGAAAGATAATGAGTAAACGATTGAGGGATAACGAGAGGGATAACGATTAAGCGATTGAGGGATAATGATTAAGCGATTTATAGATACGATTGAACGATTGAGATAACGATTAAACGATTGAGGGATAACGATCAAATGATTGAAGGATAACGATTAAATGATTGAGGGATAACGATTAAATGATTAAACGATTGAGGGATAATGATTTAACGATTGAGGGATAACGATTAATTGATTAAATGATTGAGGGATGATTAAACACGAAGGATAACAATTAAATGATTGAAGGATAACGATCAAACGATTGAGGATAATGATTAAAACGATTGAGGATAGATTAAAATGATTGAGGGATAACGAGAGGGAAACGATTAAACGATTGACGGATAACGATTTAACGATTGAGGGTGGATGATTAAATGAATAAATGATTGAGGATGTAAACGATTGAGGGATAGCGATTAAATGATTGAGGATAATGAGAGGGATAACGATTAAACAATTGAGGGATAACGATTAAACGACTTAGGATAACGATTCAACGATTGAGGATAACGATTAAATGATTGAGGGATAATGATTAAATGATTAAACGATTGAGGGATAATGATTAAACGATTGAGGATAACGATTAAACGATTAAACGATTGAGGATAACGATTGAACGAGTAAACAATTGAGGATAACGATTAAACGACTTAAGGATAACGAGTAAATGATTGAAGGATAACGATTAAACGTTTGAGGGATAACGATTCAACGATTGAGGCATAACGATTTAATGATTGAGGGATAACAATTAAACGATTAAACGATTGAGGGATAATGATTAAACGATTGAGGGATAATGATTCAACGATTGAGGGATAACGAGAGTGATAACGATTAAACGTTTGAGGGATAACGATTAAACGATTAAACGATTGAGGGATAACGATTAAACGATTGAGGGATAATGAGAGTGATAATGATTAAATGATTGAGGGATAACGATTAAACGATTAAAGAATTGAGGGATAACGATTGAACGAGTAAACGATTGAGGGATAACGATTAAACAACTTAAGGATAACGATTCAACGATTGAGGGATAATGATTAAACGATTAAACGATTGAGGGATAAGGATTAAATGATTGAGGGATAACGATTAAATGATTAAACGATTGAAGGATAACAATTAAATGATTAAACGATTGAGGGATAATGATTAAACGATTGAGGGATAGCGATTAAATGATTGAGGGATAACGAGAGGGATAACGATTAAATGATTGAGAGATAACGATTAAATGATTAAACGATTTAGAGATACGATTAAACGACTTAAGGATAACGATTAAATGATTGAAGGATAACGATTAAACGTTTGAGGGATAACAATTCAACGATTGAGGGATAACGATTAAATGATTGAGGGATAATGATTAAACGATTAAACGATTGAGGGATAACGATTAAATGATTGAGGGATAATGATTAAACGATTGAGGTTTAACGAGAGGGATAACGAGTAAACGATTGAGAGATGACAATTAAACGATTGAGGGATAATGATTAAATGATTGAGGGATAACGATAGTGATAATAATTAAATGATTGAGGGATAACGATTAAACAATTGAGGGATAATGATTAAACAATTAAACGATTCAGGGATAACGATTGAATGAGTAAACGATTGAGGGATAACGATTAAATGACTTAAGGATAACGATTAAATGATTGAAGGATAACGATTAAACGTTTGAGGGATAATGATTCAACGATTGAGGGATAACGATTAAATGATTGAGGGATAATGATTAAATGATTAAACGATTGAGGGATAATGATTTAACGATTGAGGGATAATGATTAAACGATTGAGGGATAACGATTAAATGATTGAGGGATAACAATTCCTTAGGAAGTCAGCCCTTCTCTTTTCAGAATTCGTTCATCATCCTCACCTCTTCAAAGCTCAACATCTTTGGGTGTTTAGCCGGCACATTCATTCCCAGCACCTGTAGGAGGCGAACCCTCCTCTATGGTTCCTTGTATTGTACCCCTGCAGGGTGGTATATTCCACAGATAGAGAGGTGGAAAGCCACAGAGTAAATCAAGTTATGCAAGCATCATCTTATGTTATCTCATCCAGTTGCGTAAGCACATTGAACCATTGATTAAATCCCATTGTACGGTACACCCCAGCCCCACCCATGCCATAGACAGGTAGTACCTTCAAGAAAGTTACCATGTGTGCTACTTGTCTAAGGCCCCTCTCCAGCTCCACAGACTCCTCCTGCATGGCTCTGATCCCCTTGCAAGCTAGGCAAGGTAAGGCAAATTTTTTTTCTTACGTCCATCCTAGAGGCTCTACAGCCACAAAATACAAAATTTAATTTCTACATGCATATATAAGAAAATTAATCCACCATACAAACCTAATCACTATATATAAATAAACCCATCTTTAGTTTAAAAAGTACTGATAACAATGATGCCATACATAATCTGAGAAAGCCTGTCTAAACAGATAAGACTTTAGGTGGGCCTTAAAAACCTCCACCAACGGGGCCTCCCTCACCAATGGCAGGAGCAAATTCCACATAATAGGGCGATTGCTGGATGTTTTAATTCTTGTCCTGGGAATTGCCAGAAGGCCCTTCGAGGAGGACCGAAGGGGACGAACCGAGGCAGCAGATGTAAGAAGTTCAGCCAGGTAGCAAGGGCCCAGTCCATGTAGGGCCTTATAGGTGAGCAAGCCCACCTTAAAAAGCACCCTCCATTGAACTGGCAGCCAGTGCAGTTCCTGCAGCACTGGGGTGACATGACAGCATTTTGACTGACCAGTCAAAAACCTGGCAGCTGCATTCTGCACTAGCTGCAGTCAACGGAGGGTGCCTCCAGAGACCCCGAGGTAGAGTGCATTACAGTAGTCATACCTAGATGTTACAAATGCATGTACCAAGGTGGGGAGGTCCAGGGGCAGAATCAGGTGCTTAATCCTGGCGATGTTTCTCAGATGGAAAAAAACACCTTGACAATGGCAGACACCTGATAGTCCATTGGTAAACCGCTGTCAAACATCACGCCAAGATTACGCACCTTAGTGGAATCCATCAATGAGATGGACCCAAGGACTAGTCCAGAATCTGCCCCAGAGGGCAACCCCTCACACCTCCTGTTCCACTCCACCACCAGTACCTCCGTCTTATCGGGGTTTAGCCGCAACCAGCTAGAGGCCATACAGCCACTGATCTCTGCCAGACAGTTGTTTAATACTTGAACCGCATTGGATTTTCCGGGCCAAAGGATAAGTACAGCTGGGTATCATCGGTATAACAATGAAACCCCAAGCTGTACTTCCTAATGATCTCTCCCAGGGGTAGCATATACACGGCAAACAACATCGGTGACAACCCCGAACCCTGAGGTACCTCACAAGACAGAAGGCTCAAAAATGAGGAAAAATTCCCCATCACCACCCTCTGTCTTCTGCTTGTCAAAAAGGACTCAAACCAGTGAATGACAGTGCCAGTGAGTCCACAAAAGTCCTTCAGGCAGTCAATTAACACCTGATGGTCCTCCATGTCAAAAGCTGAAGAGGGATCGAGTAGAATGAGAATTGTCCCTTCCCCTCTATCCCTTGCCCTGAGGAGATCATTGTGCACCCGAACTAATGCGGTTTTTGTTGAATGTCCTGCATGAAAACTTGACTGGAGTGGCTCATAAATATCAAACGCCACGAGGTGATCTCCCAACTGTTGTGCCACAACCTTTCCTAAAAATGGAAGGTTGGAGACCGGTTGATAACTTGCCTTGATGTCAGGGTCCAATGATGACTTCTTCAGAAGGGGTCTCGCCAGCACCTCCTTCAAGACATCTGGGATGACCCCCTCCTACAAGGAACACCGGACAATCAAGGCGAACACTGGACCAACAGTGCCAACACATCCCACTAAGAAACATGTCGGCGCCAGGTCCAGTTCACAGTATGTGTGCTTCAATCTTGAGATCACCCCAATGACATCAGTCACCTCCACTGGTTTTAAACTCCCCCCAACTGGGCGAAGTGCTTTGTCGACAATCCAGGCGACCACTGTTGGCCATAATACGGCCCACTGGCGAAACTCCCTGCCTGATGGTGGACACTCTGAGAAAAATCGAGCAAACTCATTGCACAAGGCTTCAGAAACTGCTATTTTCGGCAGCTGACAGGCAGGATGTAATAGCCTGTCCATAGTCCGAAAAAGCATCGTTGGTCGGTTTCTCCCAGCAGCAATCTCCCTGGACAGAAACACTTTCTTCTTATGGTTGATTGCCCCCGGTACACACTATAGTGTGCACGCTGGGCCAGTTTGTCTGCCTCCAACCTGGACCTTCGCCAGCAGTGCTCCAACCTCTGACCCTTGCTCTTCAATGCCTTGATCTCCCCATCAAACCATGGAGACCTCAAGTGAGAAGATTTGGGTCGTACACAGACCGGTGCAAGGGAGTCGAGTGCCTCAGTCACTGCCCTGTTATAGGCATCAGCTGCCTCACCCACACCTCCCCTGCATGCACTGTCCACACTAGATAGGTTTGCCACCACCAAAAAACCCTCCAGGGTCAAACCTCTCAATGTGCGGTAGCTCACCATCTCTGCAGGGGAAGGGATCTCGGAGGGGGCCCTGAGCAAGAACTCTACCGTGCAATGATCAGACCAAGTGACCCAATCAGTCCTGAGATTCTTAATCTCAAGCCCCAGTGAGAAGACCAGTTCCAACATGTGGCCACCCTGGTAGGTCATAGTGGTAACTGCTTGCAACAGGCCCAGTGATGTCATCAACTGAAGGAAGTGATAGCCCAACCTGGATGACTCATCATCGGCCCAGACATTGAAGTGCCCCAGAAGTAAATATCTGGAGGACTCCAATGTTTCACCGACCACAAAGTCACCCGCTTCCTCAGGAACTCTCCAACCGCCCCAGAAGGATGGTATATCAAGAGAATCCTGCAGCCTGCACCTGGACCCCCATGAATGGCCACACATTCAAATGAACCCGGTGTTCTCACTGGGTGCACAGTGAAGCCTAACTCGGCTCTAAAACAAATAGTCACTCCTCTGCCCCTGCATTCCACTCTGGGGCAGTGCACAACGGAATAATCCAAGGGGACGGCGGCCTCTAGCACTGGCCCAGAATCATCCCTCAGCTAGGTTTCAGTAATGCAAGCCCAGTCAACTGATGAAATCAGATCTGCAATAATTGCAGTCTTATTATTGATCGACCTGGGATTGCATAGCACCACCCTCAGGGGATTGGTGGACAGTGCAGCCCTTTTAGCTACCTGCCCACTTGGTCTCATGGGAACCCTGGGAGCAGGGATTAGCTCCATCTGGCATCTCTCCAAACCCTGTCACATCCCAGGGCGCCTTCTGCACCCAACCACCTCTATCCTGATCCCCTCACCCATGTGCGGGTTCCCCTGCCAACTTCTGTCCACACATCTCCTTCCAATTCCTACTTCTAGCAATGGCGAGCTGTAGTACCTGATACTGGGAGGGTGATAAAGGGCCACAGGTCATAAAGCTGGGGCCCCTCATACACGATTCTAGCCCACTCCAATTTACCAGATACCCCCCGACACGTATTTATCTGTCCTGACACAAAAATATTTCCTCCCCTTAAAAAAACAAAACCGATCCCCCACCCCATAAATAAGTATGAACAACAAATAAGAAAACCTAATGAAGTATCAAACTATCTGTAGCAGCCAGTCCACAAAAGTATTTAGCCCAAGAACAATCATATGGTTCTGCAGCAAACAGTCAATCCAGTCCTAGCAAAAAACTGGTAATAGTCACTTCATACCATTTATTATCCACAGTTCCAACATAGCAATTTCAGTCTCGCCAGTTCTTTAGGGAATAGATATTCACAGCAAGAAAGGAATTGCAAAACCATTCCAAATCTCACATTCCCAACTTCGGTCCTCCATACAGTTAATCCATCATAACAGTTCCACGTAAGGAGCTCAGCCACCAGCATAGAGGGCCACCTTCTCCAGCCCAGGATCTGCCACAGAAATTCTTATGCTCTTGGCAGTGGGAGACAGGTTAGGTTCTCCTGAGAGGCAGCAGAGCTCCCTCCTCCTGCCCACTGGTTACCCGCACTGCTCAACCACTGCCTCAGCACCACAGATCCCCTAAGCCCTCAAGGTGGCCTCCATCATAGTCTGGGATTCTTCCTGCTTGCCTCACACACACTCTTCTCAGGACTTCCTTCCAGCTGGTCCCATCCTACACACGACTGACAACTTCCTGCAAATCAGTCCGACTGGGCTGTCACCCCAGCCGGAATCTGCCACTCCGTCTGTCATTCCTCCACACTATTCCTGGTCTTCTCGGAGCTCCCGAGTCACACTCTGGTACCCTGGATCTCCTCAGGCCACAAATAGAGGTAAACGGCTCCTTACAATATATTGTCTTCGCAGGGCTTTTCCAAGAGGATTTCCCTGATGCCCCGGAAACAACCTAAATCAACGGGGGCAGGGAATTCAACTCTCCAGCTCCTACTCTAAAAAATAAGAAAACTACCTCCTCACTCTAACCCACTAAAACGTCCCTTTCTAAAACGAATAACCCCTACTCCTAATGCCTAGCCTTATTGCAGATAAATCTAGTCTGCATTCCTAAGAATTTCAATTAAAACAGCCCTAAGAGAGAAAACGTTAAGTTCAGTACTTACAACCTCCGCAAGCAGCAGCCCAGCGTGGCCGCCATCTTATAAGGACCAAACTGCTAGTACCCCCATTGATCCAACTGTGCTCTGTCAGATAGCGGCACTATCTGGGTGGGATCCAACCCAGGATCTGGCCAAATTCAGAGGCCAGCAGCAGTAGTCCAACTGTGGATCTGATCCCACATGTCCCTCTTCCTTTCCTCTTCCCTCTCTCTGTCATCTCCCCGTCTCCCTCTCTCATTAATTTATATGCCAATGAACTTCCCTCTGTCCCCCTCCCTCTCTCATTAATTTATATACCACCGAATGTCTGACTTTTTTTGTTAATATACTTTTTATTAAAAAATGTTTCACATTCTACATGATCCACAACAGTACAGAAATAGTTTGATGATAACAACTGAGGGTGGTCAAGTGTGTGATTATCACAGCTAGAATTTATGAAGGGTTGAAGCATACAATATGGATTAGCATGTTTCACCCAACTCATTCTGGCCCACATATTCAAAGGAGTTGTGCAGTACATCTCGGAAAATACGCAGAAGTGCAGTATTCAAAAGAGTAAATGCATTATTGCACAGAAATAATGTATACATGCAAAAAAAGGAACGGGTACCTGAATATGCCACGCATCCATATATTCAGCTAAAATGTGCAGCGCGTCGGCCACACATCTCAGAAGTGTGCTTCGCAAAGTTATACAGACAAAAGGATGGCCTTAATCGACCAGCCACACACAGGCAGGCCATCCTGAGACAGCCCTCAGAGGTGCACCAGAACATGCTTCAGGTTCCCCCACACAGCAGTCATGCCGGGACAGAATCGCCCAAAGCAACAGGTGGTGTGACTCAACTGACACCGCCCAGAGAGCCACCTCCACACCAAACCCAGGACATAGACATCCTGCTGCCACATGCTAGTGCTGTCAGGAACCCCCCAGCACACTAGCAGTGCAGACAGCCACAATGCAGCACATGTACCAGGGTGTAGTGATAGTATAATATGTTGATTATTGTGACTCCATTTTGTATTATGTGACTCCATTTGGTATTATGTGACTCCATTTTGTATTGTGTGACTCCATTTTACATGCTGCTTCATTTAATTGGTGTTTTGCTCTTTAGATAGCCTCATTATTATGTTTTGCTTCAGACAGTGTATTTTGCTGACTTGAAGGTCGCATACAAGATGTTGTGAGAATCTCTGGCATTGTTTGGCTCATGATGTTCTGGACACCTGGCCAGTGCTTAGGGCATGATGATCTAACGAATGCCAACTATTTATTATGAGAATAAGTGGTGTTTGTCATGCTGAACTCGTGATGTTCTAGGCACCTGGCCAGTGCTTAGGACATGATGGTTTAGCATTTCTAAATACCAGATAAAACATATAAATGTAGCTTTCTCAATGCCTGGTTTGAAGCCTCTCCTGCAGGGTGGATGCATCGCTGTGGGGCCAGTTCCCGGTTCGAGAGACTCCTAGCCAGGCTGACAAGGGGGCTTCCCAGCCATTGGAAGAGGGCTTGGATGATGCTTTATTGAATCGGTGATGTATCATGTTTTGCTTAATTGAAGTATATATTAATGCTGATAGTAATATTGCTAATGAATGAATGCTAAAGTGTAATCATTAATGCTGATAGTGATATTGCTGCTAAATGAAGTGTAATTATCTTTTGCTTGCAATAAATTGTGCTGATGTGTGAATGCCAAGTGTGATTATTCCTTTGTGACTCTTCGATTAGGCAAGACAATTTTGGCGTAGTCGGCAGGATTCGAAAATAAAATGTCTATTTTTAGGAAAAGGATGAGTTCTTTTTTAAAAGGTGTATTAAGCTCAAACAAGCAAGGGCAACTGCCCTTTGTACTTGTAATTTATGCTTGCTGCAAGTATATACTGTTAGAGCCAATGATGGCTTTCTCAGTTCAGGCTGCTTTTAGGAGAAAAGCAGTGGCTGATTAAGTGAAGTTAGATAAGCAACATCTAGAGAAAGAAAAATAAACTACTGTGGATGTACGCACAGTAGGTGACTACAGATGGGATGATTTGAAAATCCTCCCCCATGTTGCCTATCTGTGTAGTTTCAAGTTTTTCTGTATCAATTTCAAGTTCCCTTGCCTCCTATAGAGGCTGAAACATTTGATCCTAAACCCAAGTACTGGGGACCTCTACCAGATGGATCTCAACCTAGTACTGTTAGAGATTTTGTTTGTTTTGTTTTTAAACTGCAAACCAGAGCTCTGGAAAAAGACTTGGTTTGGCAGGTTACTAAATGGCTAAAGAAAACCTTTCAAAGGGTTAAAACCTTTGAAAGAGTTAATAGCTGCAGCGTTTGAAATTATCACGAAGGTCCTGCAGTCAGTTTTCTTACTTAGACTAGTGTATCGGAAAGAAGAAGAAAATACCTTGGCACCGGGTAAGTCTGAATTTTTTTATTCAAAGTTGTTTTATATCTGTGTTCTGTAATTATGTTCTGTTGTTAAGGTTGAGATAGGATTGACTGCCTTCAGTGCACAACAGGTTACAGAAAAAAAAAAGGAAGAAGAAGCTTCTTTGCCTCATAGCTGACTGTTTTAATTGGCTTTGTTTTTAATGGAACATTTGTGCTGCCTAGATAGGGTCAGTGAAGAACTTTTGTTTGCTTAGAGCAGGTAGTGTTGATGGTGAAGAATTATGATGTCATATAGATTGCAATGTGCAGAAAGAGTTGTAGTTTGCAAGCAATGTGCCAAGCCACTGCTAGGTGAAAATGTAATGTGTTAACAGCTATAAATGGCTTTATCATACTTCTAGTTAAAACCAGAAACTTTTTGCAAAATGGCAGAGTGCCATATTTTAGTTATATTGCCAAAAGGTGTAATCATGTTATACGAGATGTGTTCACTTACAGATGATGTGTTTAAACAGTGTTTTGTTCTGGAAAGATTTGGCATGGCAATATGTATAAATGTGTTGGTTTAAAAATTGTCAGTGTTAGAAGACAGGCAGGAGGCAGCACATATATCTAAACCACGTACAGTTTCTAATGGAACTATGGGCATTACCTCAGCAAATTGGTGTGAAACAATGTTAGTCTTATTTTGTGTTAAGTATTTCTTTTTGTGTATGTGTATGTGTGTGTACTGTCTTGACCAGCAGTTTTATTGTGTAAAGATATTTTAATATTGGTGGCATTCAAGGACACTACAGGAATGGCTAGGTTTGAATGACCCTTGCATGCACACTGTGACCTTTTGCACGTTATTTGACCTTCTTGTGTTTCAACATTTTATGTTACTACCAGTTCAAACTTGATGTGTATTCCATGCCTAAAGCACAACTTTTCACACAAAATGTATGTTTTCATGAAAGCACACCAAGAGTGAACCATGTAATTTGACTTTTTATTGCAAAACTAGTATTCTAAGTGAAGAGGAACAAACTTTTACAATTTTGAAAAAAAGGACTATTACAGCTGTTTTTGAGAGTTTACCATCTACAGAGATACGTACGTATGGTATTACCATCAATCTGGACATTTTGTCATGCTTAGGATAAGGGAACCCAGGGACGCTTGGCTTCTTTTATCCTATGGAAATAATCTTGTTTTATTTTTAAACTGATGTGTGTTTGTTTTTGTTGTTTGTCTGTGTTTCACAGCTAACCTTTTTATTGCTACAGTATTCGAGCTGTCTCTTGCACCTCGAGCTGTGTCTTCCACCAGTAGGAGCTTGGAGGGAGGGGGTAAGCTACCCTTCCTCCCTTCCAGTGTAATACCCACAAAGGTTGCAAGGTACATGTCATATTTATATTGATTCATGGTCTGTAGCCAATGGTTTAACAACCTGGCTGCCCACTTGGGCTAAGGAAGAGTGGAAAATTTATTCAAAAGAAATATGGGGAAAAGAACTGTGGCAGGAAATATGGACTATGGTGCAAAATACTCAGACCACTGTATTTCATGTTGATGCTCATTGTGCTTCAGATACACTAGAACGATGGTATAATTCTATTGCAGATGAAAAAGCTAAGATTCTTTCAGTGGATATTGAAGAAACTCAAAGTCAGCAGTTATCAGGGCTGGCAAAATGGGCACATCAAAAATGTGGACATTTGGGAGAGAAAGCCACTTACAAGTGGGCATATAGTAGGGGTGTACCCCTAACATTGGATTTGGTTAAAACTGTTATTGCTCAGTGTCCTATATGCCAACATGGGCAACAAAGACCAATCCCTCATATTGTGAAAGGACAATTGGGGGAGAGCCTACGAAAATGGAAAGAGAATTTGCATGAAGCATTACAGATTTTAAATAATAGACCAATTGGAGAATCTGAGACCCCTTAATGCGAATGATAACTCCTAATTTGCAAGTGCAGGCTTACTCCAACTACAGAAACAGTGTTATATTGGGAAATTACACTAGGAGCTCTTGTCTCCTTGCAAGGCAACCCCTGAGTTGCTGTTGGACTTGATTTACATGCCCTTCAAGAATACAGAATAAACAGCAGAAACATTCAAGTGATAGAAACTGGTATTGGAATACAAATTCCACCGAGACATTTTGTTGGATATACCCAAATCAGAACTAGCCCTCAAGGGAATACAAATTTTGGGAGGGTGATTGATTGTGATTATCAAGGAGAAGTGAAAGTAATTTTGTTGAATAGTAGAGAACAAAATCTGTTAATTCAACAGTATGACAGAGTGGCTCAATTGTTAATTATTCCAGTTAACAAAGTGACCCTTATAAAGGGACAAGCCCCCACACTCTTAACAGCAAGGGGGGATAAAGGTTTTAGATCTACAGGAGGTTTTAACAATGGTGCCAAAATATGGGTTACAAACCCAAATGGCCCTCCTGAACCAGCTGAGGTGATAGCCACTGGACGAGACAACACAGTGCTAGTCATCAGATCAGGGAAAGAAAAATGGGAATACGTGCCTGCACATAAATGTTATCTTCGAGAATAATGAAATTTGTGTCTTTCTAGGTCCAGCAATGGATTTTAAAAGGAATGCTGGTGTGTCTTATGGTCCATTTGGCAGAGCTAGTTACCCTGGAGGAAAGGATTCAAAGGGTAACTGTAATGACACTGGTTGTAAAGGAACCTGGAGTTGGAAAATGATACCAAAGATAGAACCAGGGAACTTTAGCTGCCCATCCAGACAGAAGTGTGTGGTACTGAACATGACATTTTCACCAGGGGTCAATCTCTGGATGACAACTGGTGGCTCAGGACAATATGCCTACGAAACAGATGAAATCTCTTTGCAGAATAAGACTGCTATTAAATGCTGCAACTTACCGAATAGTTGCATGGTGACTGTACAACATAGACTTGATTGCTGCATAAATCAAACAGACATTTTCAATGCAAGTATTACTTTGATTGACATAGACACGTTATTCTGCATGAATGCTGCTGCAATAACTAATAGAACTACTTGGGCAGATCACATTACAGTGTTGAAAATCATCCTGTAATTAGCAATGATAGTATAGTTAAGGTTCCATCCACATGTACATCAGTAGCGCAGCGGTATCAGAAAAATGTAATCCATTTTAACATAACGTTTATGTTTAGTAGAAAATGCAAATATCAAAGAGCTTGGTATGATACGCTATTAGGTGGAGCAGGGGCAGGCATGGGAATTTTGAATAGTGTTGATATAGAAACACTGACTAACAGGCTTCAGGCAGTAGGAATTGATGTATTTAGCTTAATTAACTTACAAGCTCAATGGATCCCAACTGTTTTCTTATCCCAAAGATTAACTTTGAATTATGATTTTGAGTTCTTGCAGTTATTTAATGCTTCACAGGTATGGGGAATGGGAGTAGCAGAAAATATTTCGCGATTTATTGATTGGACAGAATGCACAATGCGACATATGTATTCTATAATGCAAAGAAATAAGGCCCAGAGTGATTTAATGAGTAATAATGAATATGTGTGGAGGACCGTTGTTCAAATCATGGATTCCTAGTAATCACTGGATTGTAATGTCATCCACCACAGTAAAATGCACAGGTCCCTGATAATGAGCAGAAGCTTATTTTGTATTGGCAGCCCAATATTTTAGATCAATCAAGATTGAATATCTCATTAAATAAAATTAAACAGATAATTCAGGAAACAGATGTAATGCAGGCTCATTTGGCAATAAGAAATAAATCATTAGTGCAAAGTCAGGTGCAAACTACGATAGTTAAAAATAAAATGATTGATTTAAGTTCCAAGATTCAACAAGAGACTACTCATTATTGGTGGGATATTTTACAGGATGGTCTCCATCAGCTACAAAAGTGTTAAATATTCTGATACATCCTATCATAATCATTGCTGTAGTGACAATTATCTTGCTTATTTGGACTTGTTACTTATCATGTTATATTCAGTAATTTTGCTATGGTACCAATATCATACAAATCGTATTCACAATAATCAAAGGACCGAAAGTAGTGATAGTATAATATGTTGATTATTGTGACTCCATTTTGTATTATGTGACTCCATTTTGTATTATGTGACTCCATTTTGTATTGTGTGACTCCATTTTACATGCTGCTTCATTTAATTGGTGTTTTGCTCTTTAGATAGCCTCATTATTATGTTTTGCTTCAGACAGTGTATTTTGCTGACTTGAAGGTCGATACAAGATGTTGTGAGAATCTCTGGCATTGTTTGGCTCATGATGTTCTGGACACCTGGCCAGTGCTTAGGGCATGATGATCTAACGAATGCCAATATTTATTATGAGAATAAGTGGTGTTTGTCATGCTGAACTCGTGATGTTCTGGGCACCTGGCCAGTGCTTAGGACATGATGGTTTAGCATTTCTAAATACCAGATAAAACATATAAATGTAGCTTTTCAATGCCTGGTTTGAAGCCTCTCCTGCAGGGTGGATGCATCGCTGTGGGGCCAGTTCCGTTCGAGACTCTAGCCAGGCTGACAAGGGGGCTTCCCAGCCATTGGAAGAGGGCTTGGATGATGCTTTATTGAATCGGTGATGTATCATGTTTTGCTTAATTGAAGTATATATTAATGCTGATAGTAATATTGCTAATGAATGAATGCTAAAGTGTAATCATTAATGCTGATAGTGATATTGCTGCTAAATGAAGTGTAATTATCTTTTGCTTGCAATAAATTGTGCTGATGTGTGAATGCCAAGTGTGATTATTCTTTTGTGACTCTTCGATTAGGCAAGACACAGGGCCATGTCCTGCACCCATGTGGCCTGCAAGGTGCCACACGGTGGTGGGATGTGCCCATGGTGATGTTTGCGGCAATGGTGCCCAGGTAGTCTGGAAGTACTAGTGGAAGCATGACACAAGCCAGGGACTGACCTGTGGCACACATCCATGGCAGTACACCAGAGGCGTACACAGTGTACCTGTGCCAGGTGCACACAACAGGGAGCTACAGACATGTCACCAATGCCTGTCGTGCCATGTGACACCAGCACAGGGGCACTGCGGTGGGTCAGTATGGTGTTCTTGTGGTGGACAGAACACAACAGTGGATGGGGCAGGGGTGGCACAACCACAGCCTGTGTGTGTCATGGGCATGCCTGACAGACAACCAACCCCTACAGGGCTGAACGTGTGGCCACCATAGACAAATATATGGAAAGTGCTGAACTGGCACACCAGGGTACCTAGACTGGTCCAGGTGGGACCCATACACTCGGGTACCTGGTCCTCCTCTGAACACTGATAGTCATTGCATTTCTCATGATAACAGGGTTTTAAATAATTGATTAGCAGTTTTTTTCCTTGGGACAATAGAACTGTACAGAAAGCATTTATATAGGTTTTCTAGAAGTGTTAATGTTTGTTAAACACAGTGAGGCAAGTGCTATGCATTTTCACATTGTTTTAGAACTTTTATGAGCAAAACACTAATCAATTTTTAGAGTCAAATAAAACCCTGCACTAAGGGGGTATGTAGGTGGCCGTAAGTTGCAAACATAGCTTGGGTATCACAGCCCTGTGGTATACTGCTAACAGTGTGTCACCCTGTGCCCTCCCCTGTTTCTTGTCCAGGTGGGCCCCTGCAGCCACTGTTGCGGTGGGTCCCCTGTGCCCCAGTCTGATCCTATACATGGTCATGGGTAATTGTACTGTACTAAGGCCAATCCAGTCCACCCCCCTCCCCCACACACAAACATTCCATCACACATGTCTGCTAGTGTAATAGGGGATAAAGAAATGTGTTCCAATATTGCAGGCAAACCTTATTTTGGTCTAAAACATAAGGTGTTTGTGTAACAAATAATGATCTATGAAGCCGAATCATATAACTTGTAAAGCTATTCAAATAGTTTTGAATATCTGTACTAATCATTTGAGTAGTAGAAAACAGGTGTCTTAAGTGTCTGCAAAGACAGAAATATAGGGATAGTGTTCAAGTTACCCTTTTGACTATTATTATCAAGAGGACAGGACAGACTAAAAAGCTTGTGTGCACTTTCTTAAAGTGCAAGTCTATTTCTTCCTTCTAGATCTTAATAACTGGTAATGACTACTATTGCTATCCTTATATAGTAGTATAATTTACACTATCAATACATTTATGCTGACAAGGATTAGCTCATGCAAGAACTAAAAAGAGCATTGCCTTGTAAGATGATGTTTATATTTGTTTGTACCAATCATACATAGCCACAGTACTGTCTTCCACTATATAAGCAAGCCACTATACACTGTTAGTTTGAAAAATTAAGAATTGAAAACTAAGAATGGAAAATTAAGAATTGAAAATTAAGAATTAAGAATGAAAAATGCACCACTTGTAATCTCTTGCTATGATTATTATTGTTATAATCATTAAATTCTTCCGCCATCAGCACCATCTCTGTGTGTCTCCTTTCTAAGCAGCAGTAATGGACAATTTACAAATGCTATTTTTTTTGTCCTCCTTTACATTTGGTGCCGTGACTCGGATCGCTGGTGCTGTACACTTTGGAGTACTAATAAGAAGGTGACGACGCTTGGAGACATAGTGCTGATGACTTAAAGCAAGAGAAAATGGTGCACACAGACAGTTTAGCCACTTGCTAATCAGGTGATGTATGCTTTGTATGCTTCTCAAATTGTTTAAATAAAAAGTAATGCTTAACTCTGTAGGAACTCATGGGGCAGAGTAGGTTAGTGAAGGTGCTGGGACTTGCAAGCCGGACCTCACAAGGGAGCTGTAAGACATAACTAGACAGACTAGGGCACCAGTACACGGGTGCACCCGGCTGTAAAGGCTAGGCAGGCAAGAAAGAGATTATGGAAACAATAATAGGTCATTTTCTGTGGAAAACACGTAAAGGGAAAAGCATACAAACCAATGCCTGATGATCAACTGGTACAACTGTATATTATGAGTATGGAAACATTAATAGGTTTTTTCTGTGGGAAACACCTAAAGGGGGAGTACATAAACCATAATTAACAAGCACAGCAGTTTTTTGATTAAAAATAAAAAAAGAGGAACTAGCAAATACTGTACAAAATCTGTGATAATATAGCTAGGTGGTAATTTGTTAACAAATGAGACTTTAAAAAGGGAATACACTGAAAAAATGGGAAACAAGGAAAAGGCAGAGAGACATAAAAAACAAGAAGATAGCTATGATAAAAAATATGCAAAAGTAAGAGATACTTTGAGAGAGGATGATGAGGCACATCACAGAGAAAGTGATAAAAAAAAGACCCACTACCTCCTCACCAGGATCTAAAAAAGAGAAATGGGTAAAAAAAGTGAAAAAACACAGGAAACGGAGAAGGACAGACAGGAATAAAAGGAAGTAAAAGGCAAGTTAGTAAAAATAAAAAGATAGTAATAGAAATGTTCTCAAAATGCGTAGAGACATTTCCAGTTAAGAGTGCCAATAATATAACACATGAGACTTTAAAAAGGAAAGCTACATGAACAGTAAGATGTAATAATCCAGCTACAGTCAGAAATGGATAGTTTAGAAATGCAAAAGAAGTCAAGAGCCAAAATCCCTGCAAAAGAAAAGAGACATAACTAAAGTAATAGTTTATAAAAGTTCAGGGATACCTTTGTTTTTTTTAGATAGGGATGATTCTCTTTTATTAATTGCAATATAAACTATGACACAGTTTCTGTAGCACGTTGGTAAGATGTAAATGTCTTAAAATCTAAAAACAAACACTTGGCAGTGTGCTAACTCCTGTATAGGAGCAGTTAAAATGTAGGAGTGAAAAGTCAGTTTTGATTATTGGCAAAGTCATACTAACTTAATGCCTAAAGACCTTGTCTTTTCTAATGTTAAAGAGTTTGATTCTAAATACTCTTAGTATGCTGTGGAGTGGACTAGAGCAAAGACTAGCCACTTGTTCTTCTGTAATTGCTACCATGACCAAACAAACCACTCAAAGTTGTTTAACATGATTAATAATGTTATCAGCAACACTAGAGTTTCTAAAGGACAAAAGATTCTTCTTATTAGAATGATGTTGGCATATTTTTAAATATGGTTTTCAAGTGTTCTTGGATAAAAATGTTAAAAAGTTTTTTTATTTTCTGTGCAACGTAACATTAAGATAGTTTTTTTAAAAATCAGTAGTGTTCAAGGCCACTACAAAAATAACTGAGTTTGAGCGACTGTTGTATGCACACTATGTGACCCTTTGCATTTTATTTGACCTTCTTGTGTTTCAACTACCAGTTCATTGGTAACTCAGTTTCTAAAACTTTGCAAGTTTGCAGGTTTCCATGAGACGGCACACATAAGATCTCTACATTCAACAACAGTAATACTTTTATCTAGGTTGACAAGACCTTTATTTTTTTCCTACAAAAAAGACTGTCACAATTTTGGTGTCTAATTGGTTCCACATAAGGACTGTACAACTTTAAATCAACTAAAAAGGTCCAGTGAGTTTAAACTCTACAATCAAGCTTATTGTTTCTACTTACTGTGAAGTAAAATCTGGAGTAGGGGCAATCCTCTAAACTTCAGTAAGAACATTTTCTTCTTCAATTGATCTTCATTGTTTATTCCAAACATGGTTGATACTTTATGCAAACCTATTGCTTTACTATGGACTGTTAATCTGTGTACCAGGGTGTAATCAACTACAATCTAATGCACCCCTGACCAGAGCAGTGTGTCTGCTATCTAACAGCCAGCAAATATGAACACTAACTTTTACATACTTAACAGCTGGTATAGCAGCTGTGCATCAAAGCTCAAGACTAGATCACTGCAAAGCTACATGAACTAAAAAAAAATGTGTTTGTTGTTATAAATAGAGCCACACCAAAGGACAACGATGTTTATGTGTTAACTTTGTCCTACTGTTTTTGGAGTAATAATAGTGTTTGTAAGTATGCTAGTTTAAGCAATTCATTATGTTTTGTAGTCTCAGATGACATATGCTTAACTGTAACACCAACTGAATGCCTAAATGTGATAAAAGGGCCAGAGATTGGATTTAATCAACACTTATTGATCAAGTGATTGTGAATAATGTGAAGTACACAGTGAGATGTACATGCTCTGAGGAGTTGTATTGTTGCATAAATAATAATTAGGCAATATTGGTCCAAAGGGGGGCTTGTAATAGTGGATAAAGAAATGTGTTCCAATATTGCAGGCAAACCTTATTTTGGTCTAAAACATAAGGGCTTGGATATTCAAACTGCGCTGAAAACTGGCGCAACAGTAGGAGCAAGCGCAAACTAGTTGCGCAAATGCGTGACAGGTGCGATATTCAAACATGGAGCAGAGCAAATGCGACAAGCAACCAACGCCTGAATATCGCGCATACTACTGCGCCATCACAGAACCAGGAAGGAGAAGCTGAGCTAAATGTTGGCGCTTATGGCGCAACCATGAAGCTCAGCTGAGCATCTCCAGAGCTGCCAAGTGCAAGCACAGCCCCCCAGAGCAATGGAACTTCACATCCAGGGAGGCAGGCTGGGGCCCACCAGCCATGCCACAACGGGCACAGGAACACACTGCAGAACCCACACCACACTGGCACACCCCAAGCACAGCATCACTGGGGGTGGGACGGATGATCCACGTGCCCATGGGGACAAGCCAACAAAGCATAGCAGAGCCATGACACCCCAGTACAACCACTGGCAGGCAGAGAGTGCCACACACAGGGGGTTGACAACCACAGTGCACATCAGCCCCCCCGTATGCACAGCACACCCTGCACCGTGACCCCAAGACACCGCTCATGTGCAGTGACTGGCACTGCAGGAAACACCATGCATCCCCCCTGCCACACGTCAACCCCATGCTGCAGAGAAGCATACCAGCCAGACCCACCCTGTGCACCCAGCAGTGGTGGCAGCAGACGCAAGGCCAACAGAAAGTCAATGCCATGCTGGTGATACCTCCCATGGACACACACACACACATATATACCCAGGACCATACCAGCCCAGATGGCATGTACACCTCCGCAACGGAGCACCCATAGCCAGTTGCAAATCAGAGACCACACAGCAATGTATCAAAATAGAAATGTATATTTAAAAGATCAACATATAAACAGGTGAAACTATGTACAAGTGGGGGAGATGGGTAAAGGCAGGGGTGTTCAAGGGGAGGGAATTAAAACCTGGGAGGGAAGGCAGGGTGATAGGGATGGGAGAAGTGGAAGGGAATGTGGTCTATGGCTCAGCTGGCTGCCGGTCTTCCCCTGCTGGTGTCCCGCCCCTGTGCCTCCGCCTCCTGGAACCATGGCGCTGTGTGGCCTGCAGTACCTTGGTTCTCCACTGACACCTGGGTGAGGTGTCAATACCCTCTCAATCCTCCTGAGTACCCCGAGGCCTAGGAAAATGGGAACACAGTCAATGGCTGAGACTGACCACAAACCTGAACACCACCCAACCTGCAAGCCATATAACCCAATGTCCGCACCTGT
Organism: Neoceratodus forsteri; assembly: GCA_016271365.2. Lineage (NCBI taxonomy): Eukaryota > Metazoa > Chordata > Ceratodontiformes > Ceratodontidae > Neoceratodus > Neoceratodus forsteri. Next base: position 221,824,032 of record CM028135.1, read on the forward strand.
GATGCATGCACCCACCCACAGTGAACATGCATATGGCATCACAAACAGGCGGCACCAGCTATCGCACCACCGCCCACACACTGCCCACGCCAATCACAGTACAAACTAGGCTGGCAAGTGATGTGGCAACGTGGGTGCGATGCCAGTTACACAGCTATGTGCCCAGTGCATGCCTGACCACCTGTGATGCATACACAGACGCATGCCGCTGATGCTGCACTGTGATGCAGGTCACCTGTGTCATGCCTACATACATGGATACATAGACAGTGTCGGCAGAGAAGGGCCTGTGGACACCCAGTCTGTCCATTTGACCTGTATGCTCACTCTGTTGTCCTATAAGTCCGTTCCCCTTACCCTGACCTCCAGAATTCCTTTTATGGCTAACCCATGCATTCCGTAAATCCTGTGACCAAGTCAGCCCCCACCACTTCCTCTGGCAGGGTGTTCCACTTGTCCACCACCCATTCTGTGAAGAAATACTTTCTCATGTTTCCTCTTAAACGTCCCCCCTCCAACTGCATCCCATGCCCTCTAGTCTTGGAACATCCTTTACACTTACAAATATTGTTTTCCTGCACTCTGTTCCCCCCTGTAAGATACTTGTATGACCCCATCATATCCCCACACCCTCCTCCCCTCCAGGGAGTACATGTTCAGTTCCACAACCTGTCTGCATAGGACTCTGTGATGCAATCCATGCACCATCCATGTCGCCTCCTCTGAACTCCTCTCCACCCAGTCCATGTCCATACGTAGGTATGGTCTCCGAACTGTACACTGTACTCCAGTGTGGGGACTCACTAGTGTTTTGTATAGTGGAATTATGACCTCCCCTTTGGTTGTGTCCCGCATGGCTGGTGGTCTTGCCCCCCCAGCATGCAATAGCATCCATGAAGTAATGATACTCACACTCCTCCAGCAGCTGGGGCTGCTGCTGCTGCTGCTGCTGCTGTGGCACAACACCCCCTGGCACCGGGGCCCTGGCATGGCCCACATCACCCTGGTCCTGTGTCCTCACAATCTGGCCTGTGGGAGACATATGTTGAGACAAACATCAGTGTGACTCAAAGCAGGAGTGCCCCTGCCCCAGTGAGAGTGCCCCACACAGCCATAACCATCCATCGCAAGCTGCACACACTGACACACCTATGCACAGCCACCCAAGCACACACACACCTACAGAGAATATAGGTGCATAGATGGTACACTCACCTGGCTCAGGCACCACGCCCACCTGGCACATTGAACGCAGCCGCCAACAGTTCCTTTCTCGCGGAGGTCACTGTACCAGTGCTGGCACTGCTCAGCAGATCGGCCCTGGCCAGTGACCTCCACCAGGTCATTGGCCACTTGCTGCCACATAGGGTCCTAGGCATGGTGAGGGGGGCCTCACCATACAGTGCCCCACAGTGGGCTCCACCAGGGCCACCAGGTTGGCCACTTGCTGGCTCCAGGACACCGCCTCCCAGCCATGGCACCAACTTTCACAGCAGGCAATATGGTGTTCTCGCTGCGCCAGAACCCCACGTGAGTTGTTGCACAATAGACCAGCACAGGCTCAATCGCGCTGTTCAACAGCGCCGTCACTTTACATGGCGATCACCAGACAGCAATAGGGATACATGGCATGCCAACAGCGCCAGGGGCCAGAGGCATTCGCAAGGTCACGGCAATGACGCAAGGCTACGACAGTGCCGTAGGGCGATAGGCATCCTGCGCGACTGCCAAGCAGAGCACCAGTGCACAGTGGACTATCGCGCGAAGTGCCACAGCGCATATGTGCCCAGTGCTGTAGCGCCACTGGGCACAATGGTGGCCATGGCCTGAATCGCCCTCGCGCTCAGCAGGTCTGTGCAGCGATCGACGCATGCGTATCCTGTCTGGGCATGCGCAATCAGTGTAGCATGCAGCCACAAACATGCGCCATCGGCTCAGCCGGACCTTCCGGGTATTGTACTAAGCGCAATACGCCGAGTATTCAGCAGTATATACCGTCATTCGATCAGCTATTCAAAGGCGCAGTGGCATGATTTAGCATGTCATTAAGTTGCGCCTACTACCTCATTTGCATGTGTTATGCTATAAAATGCGACAGTGGGTTGTGCCGCCAGATTTGGTTGCTGCAGGTGAGAGGTGAGTTACATGCTGTGTGATGCTCAGGACAATGCTCATGGGCAGGGGTGCTGGAGGATGATAAAGGTTGAGGGGGCTGAGCATGAAAAGGGCACTTAGAAAGGGACAAAGGGCACCCTTTCTATCAGTATCTGCCATGCAGAGAGGAAACGGGGGGGCTTCTGCACCCCCCCGGGCCGGTAGTTATGCTCATGGGGAAATGCTGTGGACTGCACAGTGACAGGTGTCCACTTCCACCCATACAGATCACCATGACTGACCAGAGCCAGGCTGAGGGTATGGACGGTGGGCGTAGGAGGAGGCCGAACTTCACCACGGCAGAGAGACCATGGCCCTCTTCCAGGCCTACCTGGAGGATGAGCCACTTTTAGTGGACGGAGGGGCACCCCTCAGGATGTGCAGCCTGCATGGGAGGGGTAGCTCGGCGTCAACCTGCACGGAAGCCACCAGGCTCCATGCAGGAATGCCGGAAGAAGATGGGGACTGACCGCAGGAGGCTGAAGGAGAAGGTGGAAGCCTTCAGGGTGGCACAATGCTGGCACTGGTGGGGCCCACCAGTGGTGTTGCAGCTGACCCCTACAGAGGAGACACTGGTCGCGGCCATGCAGCCGAAAGGTTTTGTGTGCATTCAGGCGGAGGATTCCAGACAGGTGGAAGCCCATCACTGCACGGGATGACATGGTGATGTTGTTGGGGGGCTGTTGTTCACATGCACTCACATGTACTCTTTCTGTTACAGATCCTGTTCGTCTGCAGGAGACTGGTGGTGGTGGGTCCAGACAGTGAGGCAGACCTGCTGGACGTGGAGGAGGGACCATCCACCTCCGCCACCAGCCTGCAGGCACTGCAGCAGCATGCAGGCTGGGCCAACAACTCCGGGCGTCAGTGATACTGGTACAGGGTGCACAGCCTGTGTCACAGCAGTCTGGCATGCAGGTATGCCAGCATGCTGTGCCTATGGCAGTGGCACGCACTGCACCATTGATGATAGCAGGCCTGCAATGGCCAGTGATAGGTGTGTGTCCATGACGGACACATGGCGAGGCCAGCACGTGCCCCTGGGCCTTCCTGGTTCACACCTGTGTACCAGCATGCTGGCACAGTCCCAGGCTGTGCCTGTCAGCAACGTGGGGCAGCATCGGTGGCTGTGCAGGTGTCTGGCACTGTTGTCAGCATGGAGGTGGAACAGGTGGACCTGGGGGCTCAGCAGTTGGAGGGCGGCGGCAGCAGTTGCACACCAGGTCTGGGGTACAGTGTCAAGCAGTGGCACATGTCCACCGCCCTTGATCCACCCATACCTGGTCCTGGCGAACAGCGCCCACCTCAAGGGTGCTGCACCAGGACCGTCCACACCCTGGGGGTCACGATGCCATTGGGGCACAGTACCCTATGGATGACGACACCCGCCTGCTGCAGGAGTCGGTACAGCTGCAGGGCGGGTTGCAAGGTCCATGGAGGCACTGTCTGTGTCCGTGGGAGCGGCATAGCAGGGAGTGTGCTCGGACTGAGCTGAGCTTAGTCCTCGCGGACAGATGTGACCGCCATTGACAGGTCTGACCCAGGCAGTGGTCTCTTGTCATGTAACGCATTGGCCACACTGTCAGGTGCCCCTGTACCACAGACCCCACACAGTGCGCACTCCACTCCCCGTTCCCGGCATCATGCGACACCAGGCCTGTCGACGCCGGGTTCTGCTGTGGGCATCCTGAGCACCCCTGGTGCAAGTTTGTTTGGCAGGATGCAGACCCCTGTGCAGGCAAGGTCGCGGTCGCGCACTGGGACCCCTGGTGGTGCACCAGTGCCACCCGATGTGGCCCCTGCTCAGTCTGCCAGTGCTGCTAAGCCACAGCGGGGCCATCCACGCATCCGTGGTGGCCGTGGGACAGTGCTACCTGACTGAGCTGTCTCCCAGTGCAGGCCCTGTCTGGTGCTGCCCTGTGTGCAATGTGTGTCATGGTGGGCAGTGCACTGCTGGGTGCTCTGCTCACCAAGCTGACACACGGACCACCTGCACACTCTCCCAACTGCTGTCCACAGGTGCGTGTGCATGATGATGCCTGCTTTGCACTGTACACCAAGGTGCAAGGGTGCCCAGGTCCTGACACACGTACGTGGACAGTCCAGGTGGTGGGGTTGGTTGGTGGTGCTGTGTGTTGGCAATGTCATTTCCGCAGTGCTATGCTGCTGCCCATGTATGCTGCCTGGTGTGTGTGTGTCCATATGAGTGCTCACCCCTCTCTGATGGTGTGTTGGTATGCCTGGAACCTTCAACTCCCCTGACCTTCATGCACGGTGTGTTCCCCTGTGTGCCTGTGGTTTGTGCATGGACAGTGTTGCCTGCACATGTCCCCTTGACTTACCTGTGTTGGGCATAGTGCTCTTCTGCAATGGTGTCCCGGTGCAGCTGGGCCTGCCGGGTCAGTCGGGGTTCCCTCCATCCTAGGGGGGCTGCTCATCACCCACATCACCGGCGCCACTGGCGTCCCCATCGCTGTCCCCCTCTTGGACCTGTACGGCTATCCCATGGTCTTTGGCCATGTTGTGCAGGATGCAACAGGCCAGGAATATCCCACAGGCCTTTTGGGGGCTGTACTGTAGGGCTCCGCCGGAGGTGTCCAGGCATCGGAAGAATGCCTTGAGCATCCCAAACACCCGCTCTATGATGTTACGTGTTGCGGCATGTGCCTCATTGAAACCGAAGCTGCGCTGGGGGTCGCGCCGGTATGGTGTGCGCCAGGGACGGAGTGGGTATCCGCAGTCACCTGTGGAGATAGTGAGATCAGTGTCATGTCAGGTCCATATTGCCTATATCCTTGTGTGCCACTACCATGGCACCTGTGTCATTCCCACCTTGCACAGAGTTTGCATTCCATACATGTGTACTCACCCACTAGATGACCCGTGGGGATGTTCCTCTCGAATCGATGGCACAGTGCAGACTGGTGCCATATGAAGCATCATGTGCTCTGCCAGGGTGTGTGGCACAGACATTGATAATGTGCCCAGTGGCATCACACACCACCTGGCAGTTGACACTGGAAAAGCTCTTTCGGTTCCGATAAGCATGGCCGTCGGGGCCAGGTGGCGTGCAAATGGCCACATGGGTGCAGTGTATGGCCCCTAGCATGCCAGGCATATGTGCTACCCTGTGGAACTCCTGCATGTTTGTTGTACGCTCTGCCGCGGTGCTGGGGAAATGGATGTACTCTGCAGCATGAGGCAGCAGTGCGCTGAGGAATTGGGCGAGGATGCATGACATGGCCGACTGTGTAATGCCTGTGGTGTCCCCTGTCGGCCTCTGGAAGGTGCCCGTGGCGAGCAGGCACATGCAGGCTGTCACCTTGGTCTCCACGGACAGAGCATGACTCGCGTGGAGGTGCCTGCATCACATCACTGCACAGCTCGCTGAGCCGTCTCAGTATTGCCCTGTTCAGGCGGTAGCAGGCCACAATCTTGACGTCCTGTGTACAGCTCGAGCTGATGCGGGTGTACGATATCACCTGTCGGGGCATATCACCGACGGGCCCCTCCGCCGCCACGCCTCCGCAGCATGGTGTCTCACCCCTCATTACAGCTTCCATGTGGAAGCTGACACTGTCCATCTCCCTGGCTTTCGCCCCGCTGCTGTTCCTGTGTTACCCCGCTGCCCCCACTGCTGCTTCCACTGCACTGGGCACCCCCACTGGCCTCTCTGTCCTCCTGGACCCACTGTCCCTCTCTGCCCTTCCAGCTCCTGTCTCTCTCTCTCTCTGTCTCTCTCCCCAGTTTGTGGCCTGCTAGGGTTCTGCGCTGCTTCCTTGAGCCTTTTATTTTGGCTCACATCGGTACTCACGCAGCTCCGGCTGAGCAACTCTTGCGCATTGCGCAAGTGTTGAGATGTCGCATTCGCACTTTATGCATGGACCCGCCTTCTGGTTGCGCATCCCTTCATTTCCATTGCGCTGTTGCTCAGCATGTTTTCAGTGGCGCAACTGGCCCCTTCTGAATATTGCAGAATGGTGCATTTTTGAGTTCGCTTGCAGCGCAACCCTGTTGCGCATGGCGCAACCCTTTTGAAAATCTGGGCCAAGGTGTTTGTGTAACAAATAATGATCTATGAAGCCGAATCATATAACTTGTAAAGCTATTCAAATAGTTTTTAATATCTGTACTAATCATTTGAGTAGTAGAAAACAGGTGTCTTAAGTGTCTGCAAAGACAGAAATACAGGGATAGTGTTGAAGTTACCCTTTTGATTATTATTATCAGGAGGACAGGACAGACTAAAAAGCTTGTGTGCACATTCTTAAAGTGCAAGTCTATTTCTTCCTTCTAGATCTTAATAACTGGTAATGACTACTATTGCTATCCTTATATAGTAGTATAATTTACACTATCAATACATTTATGCTGACAAGGATTAGCTCATGCAAGAACTAAAAAGAGCATTGCCTTGTAAGATGATGTTTACATTTGTTTGTACCAATCATACCTAACCACAGTACTGTCTTCCACTATATAAGCAAGCCACTATACACTGTTAGTTTGAAGAATTTAGAATTTAAAACTAAGAATGGAAAATTAAGAATGAAAAATGCACCACTTGTAATCTCTTGCTATGATTATTATTGTTATAATCATAAAATTTTTCCGCCATCAGCACCATCTCCGTGTGTCTCCTTTCTAAGCAGCAGTAATGGACAATTTACAAATACTATTTTTTTTGTCCTCCTTTACAGCTAGGCTGCAGTAGCTCCTGTTCATCTTTGTGGAGTGGTGGAGCAGCCCTGCAAAGCAGGAACTGTGCACATCTTGGGCATGCAAATGGCCTGAATATATTCTAGTAATGAGCTGCACATGTTGGATTGGGCTGAGAATGCACAGTGAGTCCATTTGCATATCCTGGCTGAAGATTGCATAGTTACACCATGTCCATCTCATCTGTTCCAGCGCATTTCAATGTGTCCCTGCCTGTGGTGTGTGTGGTTCCCCTGCCTGTGATGTGTTGCGCATTTTCAGTTGCCTGATCTTGCATGTTTGGGATATTCAGTTGGAATTGTGCAGTCACATGTTATGGCATATCTTCTGAATCTACCGTTATTTTGTGCTGGTGCTTCTCAGTTGTGTGGCACAGGCACTTGCACAGTGCAGTTTGGGACTTTTGAATATGGGGCCCCCTTAGTGTAGTGTACAATCTACTGACCCCTGACTAAAGCAAGGACAGGCATCACGGAGCCAGTCACCCCTCCTCCCCAATCTCTCATTACTGAGAGTGCGGGGAGGAAGGAACTATTTAGGAGCTCAAAATTCTTTGTGGGAGGAGTACAGAGAAGCATAGGGTGGGAGCACATTTAGATTAGCTATTCAGTGGCTTCCAAATAGGGGAGTGTTATAATAGGCCCTGGGGGTTGTCCTGCTTCATTAGACAGTGGGTTTAAGGGGCAAACTCCCTGTTCTTACCCATTATGTGTAGGGTCCACCCAGTCAACCGTAAAGTGCAACACTCCAATCTGTTGTTGAGATAATGAGTTTTGGAAGGCTATGCCTGTAATTCAATGGGGCAGCAAACTAACCACGCCCATGCTCAGCCATATAAGGGACGCACCTCCTCACTTCTCCCTCAATCATTTCTTTTGTTATGGCCAGAGGTGCTGCCCCCTCCTTCCTTCCCTATTTCTCCTGCCTCTTGTGCTGCATCCTGACTTTGTGCGGTACTTCCGGCTGCTGGTTCCATTTTCTTGTGTTTTTCCCCCTCTGTCCCCCATTTGTTCTGTTACCGTTAGTGCCTCCTTACCCCTGTGCTGCTTGCCCCATTGCTGCATTTTCTCTGCCATGCCCCCTCTGCTCCTTCCCATTTCTGCCACTTTTTCATTTCCTTCTGCTTCCTCTTTTTCTAGTCTCATCTAACAATTCCGCATGGCTGCCTCATCCCATCTCATCTCTGTACCTTGGCAGTGCTCTGTTGCACTCTGCCCAGGTGGGCCTTCCTGACTCATTTCTGTGTCTTTCCTCCATCCTTGTTTCTTGCTGTCTTGGCTGTTGGTGTCTGCAGCGTGGCTTGGGTGTGTGCTTCTGGTCTATCCTTCTTGCTCATGAGTGTTGCTGTTGGCACTCTGCTGCATGCCTGCGCTGAAGCTTTGCTGTGCTCTCATTTCTGCACTGCTTCAGCCCTGTGCTCTTTTGGGGTTTCCCCTCTACCATGGGTATTCATTATATATATTATTACTTGCTCTGTATTGTACAGTACTCCACCACTCAGCTGGTCTGTCTGTATTTATAGGGCCACCTAGTTATTCCATATCTCACAACCTAGGCGGCATGTCAGCCCTGGTACAGTTGTCAGCTCAGCCCCAGTTGCTGGTTATTAATTTATTTGTTTTACAGGTTTAATTAGCTGTTTGGTGTCCTGGTGCCTCATCTGTGGCTTCTTTGTTTTGCTAATGGTGGGGGACTGCAATGTTGCAGCAGGCATTGTGGTTCCAAGCAGCAGGAGCAGCTTTATGATTATCATATATTCAATCAGTCATTGGTTCACACAGAGTTCTCATGCTACTCCATATAGCCTTCATGTCACAGCCTTCTTGTGCTACTCCACATAGCCTTCATGGCGTTCACTGTTTCAGTCAATCTTCCCTACCCGTTGGCCACTGGCACCTAACCCTCACTATACCAGCCTTCATGGCATTCATGCAATCAGCACATCAAGTCTATTCATTTCAAACTTCACCTTTCGTCATACTGGCCTTGTACCCTTCTTCTACCTAATCTCTTCCTACCTCACTGTTGGCCCCAGGCTTTACCCAGCCTTACCGTTCTCTCACTCATAACATTCAATTTAATTCAGTCCTAATTTGGCTTTCTTATGGACTCGGTTGGCATGCATTCCTGTGGTTGGCAAATGCTCTCTGCTTTAACTAGACCCACATGAGGGTCCACATTACTCAGTCTGACCTACGCACAGGTTTCTCCACATCATCAATCAGCCAAGTTTGACCCATGTACTGGTCCCTTGCTGTATTCTGACTACATTCTTTCCTTATTTTGGAGACAAGCTGACCAAATCCATTACTTCCAGGACTCTGGGCTAGCCCTGTGGCTGACAGTCTCCCTTTGCACCCCAAAGTCTGCATCTCGAGCATGCGAAGCTCGAGGCGGGATCCTTCTCACCCGACCCATAGTTAGGGAATGTCTTCGCTCCAGGTAGACCGTCAATCATCAACCATACTGATGGCACCTCTTGATGTAGCATTTAAGAGTCCAGCGGGGAGGGGTGGGGCTCTCAAGGGAAGGGCTCCTTTAGCTGTCTGAGTGGATTTGGAGGTACCCTTTAAGCTATTCTCCCCACAGCCACCTCTGGTTCACCCAATTCTTAGATCAGTAGGCCGGATGAGCGCCTCGGTGGTCATTATTAGCCTCCTCCCACCTTAGAGGTGGGCATTGATTGCCCTGGTGTTGCAGAGTTCACTCACAGCCCTACATGGCATTCTCATAAGAGGGATTGAATGAGAGTGTTCCCCAAATTAGACTGTCCCCTGAATTTGTCTACTAAATTGCAGTAGCAGAGCCATCACTAAACAAAATTGTCCAGCAGTCTGAAGGGAAGGTGACCTAGGCCTTGGATCCCCAGAGGTTTCCTCTTCAAAGGGTTTTTTCCTGTCCTCCATGCCAATGGTCATAATACCTAGATAGGTGTAGTAATCCTCTCTTGGTCACGAAGTTAGGTGTCTGCTGTTGGAAGGAGTCAGGTGGCATCCCCATAATTATCCCCTCTCTCCCTCATAGCTGTTCCCTCTCTCCTTAGGAAGCAACACCTCTGTGCCTTACATTTAAACCTATGAGTGGGTCACATTCCTCCTTGTCTCCTGCCTACTCAAGCTCCTGACAATACCTCCAGCTGACCTACATATAGGTTTTCAATTGCGACAACGTTCAGCACCCTATAAGTACTGCTTAATACTTTTTTTTGGCCTCCTTCCTAAGGTACCTTTAGCCAAAGGGAATCACTACACGACACCTCTAGGAGTGGAACCCTCTTCTAGGGTTCTTTGCCTTTGTACCCCTACAGAGTGGTATATCCCACAGCTAGAGAGACGAACAGCCTAAGATTATCTGTGTTACACAAGCATAACACTATACCAAGTTGTGTAGACACATTGACTTGGAAGGCTATACCTGTAGTTCAAAGTGATGGTGCAACTAACCACACCCTTGTGCAGCCATATAATGGCCGCTCCTCCTCGCTCATACCTTGATCATTTCTTTTGTTGCCCCTCCATCCTCCCCTCCTCCTCCAGTGGCACGTCTCTGTCTTCCGTGGGCTCCTTCCTAAGGTACCTTTAGCCAAGGTAATTACTGCCATGGCACCTGTTGGGGTGAAACCCTCCTGTAGGGTTTCTTGCCTTTATACCCCATACAGGGTCAAATATCCCACAAATAGAGAGGCGAACAGCCAAAGATTATCTACGTTATAGAAGCATAACACTATTCCAAGTTGAGTAGGCACATTGAAATCTTATTAGCCTTGCATTAGGCAATCAGGGTAGAGGTTTGTGGAGTGAATCATACGTTTTTGACAGCCATTAGTAGGATGCCTAATAAATATCTAGCATTTGAGTCTCAGAATTCCCTGAGGTACTGTAGTAATAAGAACCCTTCTGCCATTAGGGTGAACTGTCTTCTGCATAGTTCTTCTAGTTCCTCCTGTAAAGCCTAGAAGAAGGGGCAAAGGGCCAGACAGCCCTACATGACATGGCCATAATGGGCCCTCCTCTCCCCATATCCCTTCCATCAAGACATGTCCTTTGTAGGTAGATATTTACAAGTGATTACCAGGGTCTGAGAGTATTGGATTATTTCCACACGTATTCCCTTCACTGACCGTAGTTTGTCACTCTGGATGTCTTCTGACAGGCTTTTTGTCAACACTTCTCCAATATCTGCATGTCTAACTCACCTGTCAATGCATCCATATGTCTTGGATCGAGTCTGTGCTGGAGTTTACCAGAGCTTTGTATAGGTAGAAAATCATATGCTCCAAGTACCCCATATAAATGAGGGTAATGAATGAAGTAAGTTTGGGGTTGGTATCCAAAGCATGTGCCCTGATTTGGAGGGACTTGTAGAAATGTCGCAGTTGGAGAACTCTGAAAAAGTCACCGTTGAAGACCATGTTCGACCAGGATCTCTGGGCAGGCTTTAAAGGTGTTTCCTCATGTAAATTAGTGGCAATATTGGAAGGAGTACCATTCCCATTCCCTAAAGACCAGGTGCAGTATCTTCAAGCAAGTCCATCCTGCCTGAGGGACCGTGGCCAGCCTTTCTTCTGCCCTGTGCTGTACTGAACAAGCAGCTCCATACTTCAGGTTCTTGAGATGAACAACAGTGAGTACCTAGGACCTGGTTACTGGAAAGGAATAAGGGGAATTTGTGTTGTTTTCTTGAACCAATTCTTTGCAATATTTCAGGGCCCCAACTGCTGGCCAACTTGTGGGCTTGCAGCATTGACCAGGCCTGCACCTAGTGGGTGCCCAGAAGGACTATTTGGGAGCACTAGTACTAGTGGGGGTGGGTTTGGCCTACGAGCCCAAAATGTTTATGGTTGCTACCTATTTCACTAACCTTTCTTGCTTTCTCAGCCATCCTTTGTCCCGGCATCCCTTCCCTGATCCTTGCCCCCAAATAAAGCTGCAAGTTTGTTTGTTGAAACTGCTGTGTCAGTGACATTCATTGCAATTGCCTACTGCTGAGATTTATGGTTTATGGTGGAGCAAGGTTATTGGGGATATTATGTGCAGAGTGGTTGTTTGGGGAGGTATAGTACCCCAGAGGGCTGTACCAGGCAGATACCTGGCTCACTAATACCTTACTCTAGGTGGAGACACCGCATTATTATTATTTCTGGGAATGAACTCCCCATTGTCACTGTAGGAGGACCAAATGCCCTTACCCACTTATAACAGGAACAGCAGGCAAAGGGGGATAATGCCCAGTGGCACTTCACAACACCTGGGCTACAGTAGATGAGACTCCCAACCAATCTAGAAGAAGGGTCCTCCTGGACTGCTGCAGGGGTATTCCTCAGGCAACTAGTCTGTGAACCCACTTGTGATGGAGCAGTACTGGACCTGGTAGTCCATAACAGAGACCATGTTGCAGACATCAAGGTAGGAGGCTACCTGGGGAACAGCAATCGCCAAACAATTTGGTTCAGTATAAGGATGGCTGTGGAACTGAACCATACAAAGGTGAGGTTCCTGAACTTCAGGAGGGCAGATTTTAAAAAGATGGATTAATGCCTCAGGGATTACCTGGTGGAGAGGATGACCAGGGTTGGTGGAGAAACAGTGGGCACAGCTAAAAAAGGGAAACAAGGAAGGCAAAAAAACCTTTGCATCAAGGAAGTGAGCAAGAGGAAAAAGAGACCACAATGGTTCTTGAAAGAGGTAGTTGAAAAGATAAAAACTAAAAGGGTAGCATTCAGAAAGTATAAGGAGAAGCAGAGGGAGGATGATGGGTAGGTGTATCAGTGGGACACAGAGTGAAGAAGGGAGAGCAGTAAGGAGCACCAAGGTACACAATGAAAAGGGAATAGCTCAGAAAGTCAATGCTGAATGTTTGCTTACTGATATTAGCATTGAACGTGCAAGAGTTAGATGCAGAATAGGAATGGCGGTGAAGTATTGAACGCATGCCAACTCCACCTCCACCCTGCAGAGATGGACATGCATTGGGATGTGCCTTTTAGTCATCACCCATAATGCTCACAGCATTTCACCTCACCCTATCCTGCAGACACCCACAAGTGTTGAGGTGTGCCTTGGGGTGTTCAGCTTCACAGTCATCCCATTTCATAAGGACATATGCCGAAATGGGTGTAGTATAGGAGAATGGGGTGAACTCTGGAGCTAAAGAGTCCAAGGCACACCTCGATGCCGGTCACTGGTTCAGGGTGGGGGTGGAATGACATGAGCATTACGGCTGGCAATCCAAAGGCATACGCCTGATGCCTGTCAGCTTATACAGGGTGGGACGTTATGGTTAGAAACCTTAATGCCTCGGGCGTCTGTTGGTATTTGCACTACAAATTTTCAACATGGCATTTTTGTGACCCCCAGCTCATGAAAGCATTTGGGACCTCTGCTCGTGAACAGTGGCACTGTGATTTTGTTAATCTGTCCTGAACATTGATTTCCCACAGCAACCGCGCCATTCTGTGCCAGATGTGTGAAAACACAGTTCGAGCAGGATGTGAAAAATGACAGCTGTACCATTCATAGGGAGATGTGAAGAGATGGCAATGTTGAAAATTTTAAGTGAAAATATTAAAAGTGCTCGAACTTACAAGCGTACATGGAAACTGCTCAATGCACGCTCATAAAACACATTTAGTGGAATTATTTCACTAAATTTTCAAAATAAGCAGTTTGTGACCTCTGCTTATGAACAGTGTCATTATGATTGCCTTAATCTGTCCTGAACATTGATTTCCCGGAGCGACCATGTCATTGTGCACCAGATGTGCAAAAACACATTTTAGACAGGATGTGAAAAATGACAGCTGTACTGTTCATAAGGAGGTGTGAAAAATTGACAGTGTTGAATATCTGCATTGAAAATATTACACATTTTCAAAGTTATGAGAGTGCATGGAAACTGAGCAATGCATGCTCATAACATAGTCATTTTTTGGAATTTTTTCACCAAATTTGCAACATAGGCTTTTTGGGAGCCCACCTCATGAACAGTGACATTGTTGTTTCGTTAATCTGTCCTGAAAGGTGATTCCACGCAGTAACCACAAACTCACCTTTCAAGACCAAATAACAAGATGTCAGTCACTGAATTCATGAGACGGGGTCCCAAGAACCCCATGTTGAAAATTTGGTGCCAAAATTCACAAAAATGTCTGAGATATCCACCTAACTTGAACCCCCCCCATGCCATTATACAGCTTACTGGCATTTCTTCAGTTTGCGGTCATCTTTGAAGAGTGCAGCGACGTTCCCACTCCACTGAACATCATTGCACTGGGCTCTGGGGTAAGTATAAGGGGGGAGGTAGGGTGTGCAGAGGAGGTTGAGTGGGGTTGGGAGAGGGCACCTTCAGACAGCAGTACAGTTTCCTTTTACAGGTTAAAAAAAGGATGGTTTTCATTTTTACGGTAATTTGGCACACTGGGGTGGGCTCCCAGCTGCCACCAGGGGTGTATTTTGGGGGCTGTACCCAGAGATTGGGCACCCTCAGTACATAAAAAGAGTTTGTGGGGCACATGAGCCAGAAGTTGGGTACAGCAACCGCGCAACAAATGGGGGACATTGTGCCGACAGGGTTAGGCCATCCAACCAATGACCTTGGGAGGGCACCCTGTTGGCTTTTCATGGGGACTGTGAGTGGCGGACGGTGACAAGACTCCATGTTTATTTAAAACAAATGAGGGCAATATTATGCAAATGGATTGTGCTTCCCCATTGGCAGATGAACTGTGGGGGGCATGCTGACAGGGGGACTGAGCACACCCGTCAGCTTTCATGGAGACTATGAGAGGCAGATGGCGACAGCCGCCACCATGTTTATTGAAATGGGACAACAGACAAGGCAAGCTGTGTTTCGTTGCTGGAATCAGGGACCACCCCAGCAGCAAAAACAGCTGATTCTTCAATGATGGGGTGCTCTCTGATTGCAGAGGTAAATTTCTTTCAAGTTTGTGGCATGCTACAATAGTGCTGCCATCGACAGTGTGCTCCTCTATTGGTGCCACAGAGACCAGCCCCATAATGGACTGCAGGCACTGGCCACAACATTGCCGCACCTTCTCAACTTGCTACTACAGCAAACTGCCTCAAAATGTTTCTTGCGCACAAGCAAACATAATAAGTAGAGGAAATACATTTTAGGTATGTGAACATAAGTAGGAAGACCAGGGGGGATCAAATCATTAAAAAGGAGTGGAAACAGTGTCAGAGGAAGGAGAAAAGGGGAGGCCACAAAAAAGTAACAGGAGCATTGGAGACAGGGAGGTGGACATTAGTCCATTTTCAGAGGAGAGTGTCCTAAAGGGGCTCGCTATTCTGAAAGTGGCAGTGGGACCAGATGGGGTGCAACCAAGGGTACTGAGGGAGTACAAGGTGTACTGCTGCCATTTGACAGTCCTATTTAGCAGCTCATTGGAAACAGGAGTGGTCTGGAGGACAGGAAGAGGCGGATGTAGTCTCACTTCACAAAATTACTAGCAGGAAGAGGCTGGTAATTATAGGCCAGGGTCAGCCTGACACAAGCAGTGGAAAACTTAGTGGAGTCACTGCTGGCTGAAAGGATTGTGGACTATCTTGAATTCAGTGGATTACAAGACTCGACATAGCATGGATTCATGGGGGGTGGTGGACTTCAAATGAATCTGATAAATTTCTTTGACTGGGTGACTAATTAGATCAGGACTGAGTGGTGGATGTGGCTTACCTAGATATCAGTAAGGATTTTGACACAGTTCCACATTGAAGGCTAGAAAGCAAGTTAGGTAGCTTAGGTAATTGGTCTAAAGGTGTGAACCTGATTAAGAAATTGGTTAGGGATAGGCTGCAGAGGTTGGTAGTAAATGGGAATTCACTCTGAGGAAAGGATGACCAGTGGAGTACCTATAAGTCACATTGAAGAGGAGCAGGAAGGGAAGCTCTGCCTCTCTGCAGGTGACACAAAAATCTGCAATAGGGTGGACACTTTGGGGGGCTAGGGTGGAAAGGATGACCAAAGACCTGAGAGAACTCAAGGATTGCTCAAGGGTATGGCAGCTGGGTGTCTATGCAAAACAGTACAAAAGTAATGTACTTGGGTCACAGAAATCCAGGAAAGAGATGGGGTGTAATCATACTTAATGATTTAATGGTGGCCAGGCAGCTCAACAAGGCAGTTGGGGATCGAGAGGGATACTGGAGTGCACAGGGGAGCGATCACCTAATAACAGCGAACCAAAATGAGACACCGCTAAACAGCGATTGATTTTACAGGTGCTGTTATTAGGGACTACTGTGCATATCGGGATGGGAATGCAACGGGGAGGGGCAGGGAAAGGGTTGGGGGATTGCTGCACCTGCTGCTGCCGAGCTAGCCATGTGGCATGGTGGTGTGGGTGGATAACTGGGGTACAGCAGGTACGTGGGTTTGGGTCTGGTGAGTGACCACATATTGCTGCAGCTACAAGCTGCATCACATTTATTCTGATATCTGGATTTTTGACCCTTCCCCAACATGCATTCTCCTGGAGTTGATAATGTTAATTTAGGGGGGTGCAGGGGACACATTCCCACCCCCACAAACACTTTTTTACAATTGAGATGTCGGGTTGCTTTAATGTGTATGTCGCCAATGTGCTTCAAACACCATGAAGTCTTGCTTATATTAGGACCTTTGCAGCATGCCCATGGCTTTTGACTGCCCCGGAGATGAAATAGTTAACTCCAGAGTAATCTGAGTTCCACAGCCGAGGGCTATTGAAGCTCTATCTGGGTTGTTTGAACCCAAACTGTCAGATTCTTTACTCGCCGCTGAACAGACGTCCAAGACCAGCTCCTTCAGTTCGGTTCGCTTTATGTTTTGCTATTTAATTGGTTGATTTTACCAGAGTGTTTAGAATTACCACGGTTTTTGTTCAAAGTTCTATCTGTAATCAGTAAATAATTTAGTCGTGAAACTTCAATATCGGGTTCATCTGAACTGATCAGTTTGCTTTAAAAATCATTTTCTTTGCATTTAGAGTGAGGTACCGTTCTATCGGCCCTAAAAACCTGGCATTAAAATTGTTTTTTCAAATATCGTTGACACGGTTAGGGACTGATAAGGGTGTCTTTCCCTGCGGCCGGAAAAAAGGGACAAGTTTTGGTTAGGCTGGTATTATGTCTGAGAAACCCAAAAGAAAACTGCCCACTGAGTTTCAACATCGTGATGTTTGTGGGAAGGCCTTTGCCAAGGCTGACCCACACACCACTTGTGTCTATTGTCTGGGGCTGACCACCTCCTGTCAGACTGCCTTGGTGTGTAAAATTTCCTGCAGCCACCTGGAAGAGATTAGTCTTGGGAACAAGAGGTAAAAGTCCCTGACCTGATGGAGCCCGGTCTATGCTGTTGGACAGAGGAGAGTGTCTGACCAGGCGAGACTTCTCGGCAAAAGAGGTTGGTCCTGAGAACTAGTCAGCAAAAAGACAAAGAAATCAGTAGTGTGGAGTCCAGTTTTGTTTCTCCTTCTGCTGTAGAAATAGCTAAAAGCCATACAGATTGTCCAGTCTTTGTCTCTGGGACTTGTTGAATCCTCTGGTTGGAAAGTGGGTTCTGCTCAGGTCCAGTGGTTCAGGATTATGATGTTGAGGATTTTATGAACCACAGGAGGTGTGGAAGGTTTTGATGTTTGTAATTGTGATTGGAAGGTTCTGGTGTCAATAGAACCGGACATTTCTCCAGACAGACCCTTTGTCTCTCCTTTGTTGTCTGGGTCTCCTCTCATTTTCAGATTTTATAAGAAAGTAGCAGAAACTCTCAGCTCCCTTAGAAGAGGCTGTGGATGAGCGAGAGGAGCCTGACTATATGGAAATGATGGATGTTCAGAGGCTAGAGGTTGTTTTTTCCTACATAAGTCATTTAGGAGGTAAACCACTAAGATTTAAAAAACCTTTTCTGTCCTCCTGTAGATAAAATGGACTGGGGTATGCTGTTCTTGTCAGCCCTAATACAGACTTCCTTACTGAACAGTGTAGTCATGTTGTAGGTGTTGTTCAAGCTGCAGCCTGTGACGAGCTAATATTCCCCTGGCTTCACATCCTCCTGATAAGGATTCCAGGAAAGATTGATGCCATGGTGAAGAAAGAAACTCATTAATAATGGCAGCTTCTTTGGGACTCAGAACAAACTGAATTATATGGCTTGTAGCTGAATGTGAAATCTAGATGGGACACTATATTGAGTTGGCCAAGCAGGCTCAGGGCCGTTGGGTAGTGAGTTGGAACAGGTGGCTGCTGATGGCATTGAAGCCTCTAAGTTCAATTTCATGCTGCTGTTGATGTTAATGATGTTTCTTCTAGGGTCATGGCCACTTGTGTGGCTCTTGTGGGTTGGCATGGCTCAGATGCACTAATCTGATCCCAAGATACCCAGTCAAAGGCTATAGATTTTCCTCATATAGGAAATTCTCTGTTTGGAGAACAAACAGAAAATTACATGAAAAAGATGGATGAATACAGAACTACTTACAAAGTGCTGCCCAAGCTAAGGAGAGGCATGCCACTCACCACATGCCTCTCTAGGTAGGGCAGGCTCTTCAATAGGCCTTTTACCAATTCCAGGCATCCTGCTTTTTGTGCAGAGAGGATTTTCAGAGGCAGAGGCAGACTGGGCACAGGCAGGCCTCCTCTCTCCCAACCCTAAAGCTGCTCCTTCCAAGCAGGCACCCTGACGGAGTGTCTGGGGCTGACTCTCCTGTACCGGTGGGGGGCAGGCTGACTTATTTCTGCCAGAACTGGTTGTCCCTAACCTCGGACAAATGGGTTCTGAGGTGGTAATAAGGCTTGGTTCTCAGTTTCAAACAGTTTCCCAAGATGAGAGCCAGGCATTTCCCCTCAAGTCTTTTGGAAACCCTTGCACTAGAAGTAGATGTTTCTTCTCTTTTGGACTGCAAGGCAGTGGAAGGGTCCCCTTGCTACCAGGGCAAGGTTGTCTTACTCAAGGTACTTCCTGACCCCAAAAAGACAGGAGACTGGCAGCCCATATTGGATTTAAGATTTCTGAACAAGCATCTTGTAAAACCAAGTTCAAATGCTAACTTTAGCAATGATTTTGCCATCCTTGAGGCCAGGGGACTGGTTAGCTTCCCTGGACCTCAAGACCACACCTACTCCATATTCTAATCAGGCTCTCACGAAAGTACCTCAGGTTCAAACTGCCCTCAGGCCACTACCAGTTCAGGGCAATGCCCTTCGGACTCACTTCTGCTCCAAGAGTTTTCACAAAATGTCTAGCTGTAGTAGTGGCCCACCTAAGAAGACAAGGGGTAGCTGTGTTTCCCTATCTGGACGACTGGCTCATTGTGGGTAAGTCACCAGAGCAGGTAAAATCCCACTTGCAAATCACTCAGGAACTCCTCACCTTTCTGGGGTTCCTGTTGAATGTTCCAAAGTCAGTTCTCAAACCAGTTCAGGTACTAACATTTATAGGTGCAGAGCTGAATACAAAGTTATCCAGGGCATTCCTCCTCAGAAAGGTGGACAAACTCATTGCCCTGGCATCTTCCTTCACCATGCAGGTCTCTCGACCAGCAAGGCACTTTCTACAACTCCTGGGCACATGGCTGCCTCTACAGCTGTTGTGCCAAGACGAGATTTCAGATGAGGGACATTCAGTTCCACTTGAGGTCCCTATTGGTCTCAAAGGAGGACCCTACCAAATTGGTCCCAGTGACCAAGACTCTGATCCTAGCTCTCAGTGGTGGCTGGATCAAAGCAACCTGTCCTCTGGGTCCCATTCCTTCCTGTTCCTCCTCCCTCCACCCTCACGGACGCATCCCTGTTGGGTTGGGGGGGCTCAACTGGGTGACCTTTCAACTCAGGAGTTTGGTCCCCTCAGGAATCTCTGCTTCACATCAACCTACTGGAGCTCAGAGCTGTCTTCCTAGTCTCCAGGTTTTCAGAAACTGTCAGAGCAAGGTTGTTCAAGTCAGGACAGACAATACCACAACAATGTGGTACATCAACAAGCAAGGGGACTTGCTCTTCAGCCTTATGCACGAGAGCAATGAAGTTGTGGTCTCTAGCCTTCTCCTGAACACCTCTCTGATGCTGACGGTTCACCTCAAGGAGAGGACAATGTCTAGCGGAGGCAGCCCTCAGCAGGATTTCTCAGGGCCACTGAGATGGGTTCTGAACCCTCAGTGCTAGAATTAGGTCTTACAGCTGGGCACCCTCAGAAGACTCTCTTGCAGCCCCAGACAACCACCAACTTCCCTGTTTTCGCAGGCCCCCCAGTTCGGGGTCAGTCCCCCTGATGCTTTTCAGCTGAACTGGGAGGAAAGTTCCTCTATGCTTTCCTCCGTTCCTCTCCTCTTCAGGGTTTGGTAAAATCAGAACTCAGCCTTGCAGAGTGATTCTGATTTCTCAGACTGGGCCAGACAGCCTTGGTACCGCTTTCTGTCCCTCTCATTTCGCCTCCCTGACCTTGCCCAGGACTCACGACCTGCTGACCTGTGCATAGGGAGGGTGTAGTATCGGATCTCAACTCCCTCCACCCTCAGGCCTGGCTCTTGAGGAGTTAGGCCCAACTCATTTACACCTTTCTCAAGGTGTCTTTGATATTACAAGGCCTCTAGGAAGCCTTCCACTAGAAACCACTTATAATTCTAAATGGAAGAGATTCTCATTTGGTGTTCCTGAGAGGCAAATCACCCCAGAATCAGCTGACCTGCCTATTTTGTTGGACTATCTGGTCCACTTAAATTCCTTAGGCCTCAAACCAGCTACCTTAAAGGTTCATTTGGCAGCTGTTTCTGTTTTATTTCGCAGGAAACCAGTTTCCTTTCTTCTCACCCTATGTTTTCAAGTTTTCAAAGGGTTACTCCATACTAACCCTCCTTCCAGGAACCAACCCTGCATGGGACTTGAATGTTTGCATTGCCCAGCTAATGCAACCTCCCTTGAGCCTCTGGTTTCAGCAGATCTTAAGTTCTAACTTGGAAAACTGTTTTCTAGTGGCTATCACTTCTGCTAGGCGTATAAGTGAATTACAGGACTCTGTCAGTGGAAGAGGATTTTATTCCTCTCCACAGACATAAGTGATCCTCAGGACTAACAGAAAGTTTACCTAAGGTGGTTTCAGATTTTCATCTTAACCAGTCCATCTCTCTTCCAGTATTTTTTTACTGAGCAATCCTCTTCTGGTGAGAGGTTGGCTTGCCAGTTTGAGGCGTAAAAGAGCCTCTCAATAGCTACTATTTGGAACGTACTAAGGGTCACAGGTTGAATCCTCCAGCTCTTCCTCACTTAAGTGGAGATGTGGGTGAGGAGACCACCTGCTACTAGGAGGACAATTGCTAGGTGGATTGTCTCTTGTATCCAGCTCTGTTATCAAAACTGGGTAAGGGCCGCCCTCAGGCCTGAGGGCTCATTCCTCAGGGGTACAGCTGCATCTCTAGTGGCTGCTAAAGATATTCCCATTTGGAAATCTGTCAAGCTGCTACCTGGAAGTCAGTCCACACTTTTACTAAGCATTATTCCTGGATGTCAGTCCAGGGAGATACTCGCTTTGGCACGGCTGTGCTTCAGAGCCTATTCCTAAGTGGGTTCTGACCCTCCTCTTTGAGGTACTGCTGTATACTCTGCAAAGGTCCTAATATAAGCAAGACTTCATGGTGTTTGAAGTAAAATTACTCACCTTAGTAGTAATTGCTTTTCTTCTCATGGAGTCTTGCTATATTAGAACAACCCTCCTCCTACCCCTCTCAGAATCCTATGGGTATGGGGTTGGCAAATTAATGCAATCACTGTGTCATGCCTTTTTAGCTTCTAGTTCTCCCCCCTCTTTTTCTTTCTTGGGTTAGGAACTAGATAGTTTCTATTTTTTCGTTAATTGGTAGCTGGGCCCCTCTCTGGACTTGGTCTTTGGGCAGGGAGGGGGCCTTAGTAGTGACATCAGGGGTTCCCCTAACAATGTCGTAATACTGTTTTCATTAATGTTGTTGTGTTTTTGTGGTTCTACTGTTAGTAGGTAGCCAATGGCAGTGTAAGGCTTTTCCACACAGACTTGCTATGTTAGCTTAGCCTTGTAAAGAACCTGACAGTTTGGGTTCAAACAACCCAGATAGAGCTTTCAATAGCGCCCTCGCGCTGTGGAACTCCAGATTACTCTGGAGTTAACTATTTCGTCTCCGGGGCAGTCAAAAGCCATGGGCATACTGCAAAGGTCCTAATATAGCAAGACTCCATGAGAAGAAAAGCAATTACTAAGGTGAGTAATTTTTTCTTTTTGGCGATGTGCACTCACCATAATAGTGATCGCTATTATGACATGGAACCCATAGGGAGGTCTATCACCAGAAGAAAGAGGGAGGTGGTGTTGCCTGTGTAAAGATCACTGGTAAGATCCCACCTAGACTACGTTGTCCAGTTCTGGGAACCACTTCTCGAGAAAGACAGAGACAGTCCAGAGGAGGGCAACTAAAATTGTGCAGGGTCTTATGAAAAGCCTTATGAGGAGAGCTTTGAGGACCTAAATATATACATCTTGAAAAAGAATGTGAATAGGATAGAGACCTTTAAATATCTCACAGGGGTAAACAAGGTACAGGAGGGAAGTAGTTTTCAGGAGAATGATGCTCAAGTACAAAGGGGCATGATCAGAAGCTGAAGGGGGTTAGATTCCGGTGAGATATCAGAAAGTACTTTTTCACAGAAAGAGTAGCAGATTCCTGAACAGTCTTCCAGTGGAGGTGGTGGGGGCAAAACATTGATGGTATTCAAGAATGCATGCTATGCAGATGAGACCCAGTTGTACCTGTCCTGTGCCACTGATGACCTTACCACCCCAGACATGCTGAGTTGGTGTTTAGCCAAGATAAACAACTGGATGTGCACTAACTAGCTATGTCTCAACCCCACCAAGACAGAGGATATGGTGATTTAGCCAGGTCATGGGGAAATTTTCGATGATGGGAGACTGCCCACCCTAGTAGTTGATGGTCATCCCCTGTCACTAAGGATCTTGGTGTTATTCTTGTCAATCGGCTTCACTTTGAAAAACAGGTTTTGTCCGTCTCAAGAATATTTCCAGGATCCATCCATTTTTGACTACTACTGACCTGGCTACAGTTATTCATGTCTTTGTTACTAGTCGACTTCTGATGTGTTGATTGCAGTTAGTGCAAAATGCTGGCTTATTAGTTGCACCATCCTCCCACTTAAAAAGATAGAGAGATAGGGCCTTTGGGGTGGCTGCACCACTCTTCTGAATTTCTCTCACAAAACATTAAGGTAGCTAGCACAGAGGAGGCCTTAAAGCCTCTTTTAAAACTTATATATTTGAAAAAGGTTTTTAATCTTCTCTGATTAATTTATCTCTTGGGATTTTATTGTGTTCTATTATTATCTTTGTTAATTGCTCTGAGTCCCTGGATAGGGTGCTATATAAATAAAATGTACTTTTCCTTGCTTAAGGCAGCCATAGCAGAGGCAACAAGCGTTTGTGTTGGGCAACTAAGCAAAGCAAAAAGAAAGAAAAAAACACTATGATTCTCAAAGGATGTGACCTGGACAGTGACAGAGAAAAGGCTAGCTTTCAGGAGGTACAAGAAAACATAGGGGGAGGACAGGGAACTGTTTCTGGGAAAGTAGAGGGAGGCAGAGAAAGCAGCCAGGAGCACAAAGGCACAAACAGAGGAAAAAATAGCCCAGGCAGTTAAGAAAGGAGACAAGACCTTTTTCAGGTCCATTTGTGAAAGAAAAATAACCAGGGCTGGGATTGTGAGGTTAAAAAGGGTGTGTGGAGAAGGACCTAGAAAAAGTAACAAGCCTGAACAAATATTTTTGTTCAGTATTCACAAAAGAAGGGGGAGAAGAAGGACCACTGTTGAGTGATAGGAACACCAATGGGAGAGAGAGGTGGACACCAGCCCGTTTACAGATGAGAGTCCTAAAGGAACGCAAGAATCTGAAAGGAGACAAGGCTATGGGTCCAGATGGAATATATCCCATAGTGTTATAAGAACTTAGGTGCTAGCAGCATCATTGACAGCCCTATTCAACAAATTGATAGAGACAGGAGTGGTTCCAGGGGACTGGAGGAGGGTGAATGTAGCCCCTCTCCACAAACATGTGAACAGGGAAGTGGCTGGCAATTACAGGCCAGTCAGCCTGACCTCGGTGGTGGGGAAATTAATGGAATCACTGCTGAAGAAAAGGACTGTGATATTTCTTAAATCCAGCACAGGATCCGAGGCAGCATAGATTCAAAGCGGGAAGATCTTGTCAAACAAATCTGATAGTTTTCTTTGACTGGGTAACCATGGAGGTAGATAAGAGAGGGGCAGTGGATGTGGCCTGTATTGAGCCCTGCCCCATGGGCATGGCAAGACCTCCTGTTTGCAGGGATGTCCCTCTCTTTATGGAACGCATGAGCACTTGTATGGTTCAGAAAGCACTACCAACCTTATTTTTACCAGTGGAAGGTTGGAAACTGTAGTCTTGAGTCCCCCTGGCTCTTGTACACTTTCTGTGGCTAGAATCCCTGCTTCCACTTGCAGCTTCTTGCCTATTTGGGTTGTAGGACAGTTGAATGATCACTAACTTCATTAACAAGGCCTATGGTCCTACAAAACCCTTTTATTTAAAATCTTAGCTCACACACCAGACCTCAGGGCAGAGTTGATAAGAAATAATGAAAGTTTACTTTAAAGAAAACAACACTGTAACTTCTGTGATTTGGAAGATTTTGGAATGCAGACAATATGAAAATAAATATTGGATGGTTCTACAGAAAGCACTATATATTGTTATTGTATTCCTAAACCATATCTTGCTCTGAGATTTAGCATCCAGAAAATATCAAGTATTCTTTTTGAGAGTAATTTCTCTCTCTGTAGAAGAAAGTTCATTAAGCAACAGATTTGTAGCAAGTTTGCTGATCAAAAGTCGGTTCTCTGAAGATCTTTTAGAAATCAAGTGTTTTCTTGGTAATGAGTCTTTGTTTAAGATTTCTGATTTAAAAATCAGAAAACTGTTTTCAGATGAAAAGTCCTTTTCATATTTACATCAGAGATCTGCCAAGCCTTATTCATATGTTTTAAAAAAAAAACTCCCGATTGTTTAACCAGCAAGTGGCAAGGCTCTTTTCTCTCTGAGAACATTCCAGTCCTCTCTCAGGAGAAGCCTCCACCAACAAAAAATCATGTTCAGCCCCTCCCTTCTCCACTCTGGCCATGCAGAGAACTGGGGTGCAACAGTTTTACCTCATCCTGCAGGTGTCACTGTGGTTTCATGTTTAACTCCTGAAACATATGTTTTAGACTTAACCTTTTCTGTTTTCAATTCATGACTTTAAGCTGCCTCCCCACTGTCCTTTTCCTGTTACTGGAAGGTTAAGTGTTTATTCGATCCAAGGGTTATGACTCCTAGGATACATAAACCTGTCAACTTTTTCTTGGCCTTTTAAAGGGACAACATCTTAATTCTGGAGAGCCTCACAACCCAGGAAATAGGAACATAAAATAAAATGGTAATAGGCCTATCTTGCCAAATTTTTGCCTTCACTAAAAATACCACCAACAGCTTAATCTGGTTCAAGGTCAGTTGGAATTCATCTGTATCCCCTTCCCCCGGGTTGTGCCTGAAAATAGGCAGGATTTGTCTAGTGCACTTACCCGGTCAACAAAAGCTAAATAAAATAAAATGGCCTTCCTAGATTTCAGCAAGGCCTTCACCACCCCTACATAATAGGCTTAAATAAGCTGGGCAGCCTGGGAGTGGGGCCCTAAGGTAGTAAACTGACTTAGAAACTGGTTGAGGACAGGACATAGAGGTGGTGATGAATGCCGATCCAGCCGAGGAGGGGGTGACCAGCAGGGTGCTACAGAATTTGTGCTGGGCCAGTAATCTTTAATGTCTCCATAAACAATGTTGCAGAGTGCCGAAAAGGATGGTATGTCTCTTTGTAGATGGCATTAAGATCTGCAACAGGGTCGATATTCCCGGGAGGGGGGTGGATGAGAAGGGACCTAAACATGCTTGAGGAGCGGTTGAGAGTGTGGCAGCTAAGATTCAGTGCAAACAAGTGCAAAATGATGCATTTGGGGCACAGAAATTCAAGGAAGGCGTATAAGATGGGAGGAGGTATTAATGGCCACCAAACAAGATAGGGACCTGGACCCGGTGGCACTGAAGGATAAGGAACTGGATAACATGCATCACGCCATCTTGGCAACCTGAGTTCAGGAATGGAACTCAGATTGCATGGGGGTCAGTGGGGCAAGGAAGGAATGAGTGTCCATAGACAGCTCACCTTCCTCAGGGGAGGAGGGGACCATGCGGTGTGCTATAGACTGACACCCAGCGGTGGCTGGGTGTCAGCACACAAGCATTGCTAAAAACAGGGAGGGCCCATGTCCAGGGCATTAGGCTGCCTCTGCAGAGGTGGAGCAGTTTCTCCACCCATTGCACAGATGTGGGTCCGGGGCCAAAATGGCAAAATTGGGAGTTGTCAGGATCTATGATGACATGACTATCTGGTCGGAGGGATGAGTCTCTCTGATGGGGAACCGTGCTCCCTGTCAGCATCCCACAACAAACAAAAGAGAGAAGGACCTGAAGTAATCATATCTGATGATCTAAAGGTAACAAACAATGAGAGAAGGCTCTGAGAAAGCCAGTGGGATGCTAGGTGCATAGGGAGAGTGTCACCAGCAAAAAAAAGGAGGTGGTTATGACACTGTACAGATCACTAGTGAGAAACCATCTGAGTACTGTGTTCCAAACTTCCATTCTAGAGGTCACATCTCGGAGGACATGAGATAAAATGGATTGAGGACCTAAATACACATCTTGAAAAGAATGGAATAGGATAGAGACCTCTAAATATCTCACAGGGTAAACAAGGTACAGGAGGGAAGTAGTTTTCAGGAGAATGATGCTCAAGTACAAAGGGGCATGATCAGAAGCTGGAGGGGGGTTAGATTCCGGTGTGAGATATCAGAGTACTTTTCGCAGAAAGAGTAGCAGATTCCTGAACAGTCTTCCAGTGGAGGTGGTGGGGCAAACATTGATGGTATTCAAGAATGCATGCTATGCAGATGAGACCCAGTTGTACCTGTCCTGTGCCACTGATGACCTTACCACCCCAGACATGCTGGAGTTGGTGTTTAGCCAAGATAAACAACTGATGTGTAATTCAACGAGCTATGTCTCAACCCCACCAAGACAGAGTGATATGGTGATTTCAGCCAGGTCATGGGGAATTTTCATGATGGGAGACTGCCCACCTAGTAGTTGATGGTCATCCCCGTCACAAGATCTTGGTGTTATTCTTGTCAATCAACTTCACTTTGAAAAAACAGGTTTTGTCCGATTCTCAAGAATATTTTCCAGGATCCATCCATTTTTGACTACTACTGACCTGGCTACAGTATATTCATGCGTCTTGTTACTAGCTAGACTTCTGATGTGTTGATTGCAGTTAGTGCAAAATGCTGGCTTATTAGTTGCACCATCCTCCCACTTAAAAAGATAGAGAGATAGGGCCTTTGGGGTGGCTGCACCACTCTTCTGGAATTCTCTCTCACAAAACATTAAGGTAGCTAGCACAGTGGAGGCCTTTAAAGCCTCTTTTAAAACTTATATATTTGAAAAAGGTTTTTAATCTTCTCTGATTAATTTATCTCTTGGGATTTTATTGTGTTCTATTATTATCTTTGTTAATTGCTCTGAGTCCCTGGATAGGGTGCTATATAAATAAAATGTACTTTCCTTGCTTAAGGCAGCCATATGCAGAGGCAACAAGCGTTTGTGTTGGAGCAAATCAAGCAAAGCAAAAGAAAGAAAAACACTATGATTCTCAAAGGATGTGACCTGGACAGTGACAGAGAAAAGGCTAGCTTTCAGGAGGTACACAAGAAAAACATAGGGGAGGACAGGGAACTGTTTCTGGGAAAGTAGAGAGGAGGCAGAGAAAGCAGCCAGGAGCACAAAGGCACAAACAGAGGAAAAAATAGCCCAGGCAGTTAAGAAAGGAGACAAGACCTTTTCAGGTCCATTTAGAAAGAAAATAACCAGGGCTGGGATGTGAGGCTAAAAAGTGGTGTGGAGAAGGACCTAAAAAAAGTAACAAGCCTGAACAAATATTTTGTTCAGTATTCACAAAAGAAGGGGGGAGAAGAAGGACTCACTGTTGGAGTGATAGGAACACCAATGGGAGAGAGAGGTGGACACCAGCCCGCTACAGATGAGAGTCCTAAAGGAACGCAAGAATCTGAAAGAGACAAGGCTATGGGTCCAGATGGAATATATCCTATAGTGTTATAAGAACTTAGGTGCTACAGCATCATTGACATGTCCTATTCAACAAATTGATAGAGACAGGAGTGGTTCCAGGGGACTGGAGGAGTGGGTGAATGTAGCCCTCTCCACAAACATGTGAACAGGAAGTGGTTGGCAATTACAGGCCAGTCAGCCTGACCTCGGTGGTGGGGAAATTAATGGAATCACTGCTGAAGAAAAGGACTGTGATATTTCTTAAATCCAGCACAGGATCCGAGGCAGCATAGATTCAAAGCGGGAAGATCTTGTCAAACAAATCTGATAGTTTTCTTTGACTGGGTAACCATGGAGGTAGATAAGAGAGGGGCAGTGGATGTGGCCTGTATTGAGCCCTGCCCCATGGGCATGGCAAGACCTCCTGTTTGCAGGGATGTCCCTCTCTTTATGGAACGCATGAGCACTTGTATGGTTCAGAAAGCACTACCAACCTTATTTTTACCAGTGGAAGGGTGGAAACTGTAGTCTTGAGTCCCCCTGGCTCTTGTACACTTTCTGTGGCTAGAATCCCACTGCTTCCACTTGCAGCTTCTTGCCTATTTGGGTTGTAGGACAGTTGAATGATCACTAACTTCATTAACAAGGCCTATGGTCCTTACAAAACCCTTTTATTTAAAATCTTAGCTCACACAACCAGACCCCAGGCAGAGTTGATAAGAAATAATGAAAGTTTACTTAAAGAAAAACAACACGGTAACTTCTGTGATTTGGAAGATTTTTGGAATGCAGACAATATGAAAATAAATATTGGATGGTTCTACAGAAAGCACTATATATTGTTATTGTATTCCTAAAACCATATCTTGCTCTGAGATTTAGCATCCAGAAAATATCAAGTATTCTTTTTGAGAGTAATTTCTCTCTCTGTAGAAGAAAGTTCATTAAGCAACAGATTTGTAGCAAGTTTGTGATCAAAGTCGGTTCTCTGAAGATCTTTTAGAAAATCCAGGTGTTTTCTTGGTGACAGGTCTTTGTTTAAGATTTCTGATTTAAAAATCAGAAAACTGTTTTCAGATGAAAAGTCCTTTTTCATATTTACAGCAGAGATCTGCCAAGCCTTATTCATATGCTTTAAAAAAAAAACTCCCCGATTGTTTAACCAGCAAGTGGCAAGGCTCTTTTCCTCTGAGAACATTCCAGTCCTCTCAGGAGAAGCCTCCAACCAACAAAAAATCATGTTCAGCCCCTCCCTTCTCCACTCTGGCCATGCAGAGAACTGGGGTGCAACAGTTTTACCTCATCCTGCAGGTGTCACTGTGGTTTCATGTTTAACTCCTGAAACATATGTTTTAGACTTAACCTTTTCTGTTTTCAATTCATGACTTTAAGCTGCCTCCCCACTGTCCTTTTCCTGTTACTGGAAGGTTAAGTGTTTATTCGATCCAAGGGTTATGACTCCTAGGATACATAAACCTGTCAACTTTTTCTTGGCCTTTTAAAGGGACAACATCTTAATTCTGGAGAGCCTCACAACCCAGGAAATAGGAACATAAAATAAAATGGTAATAGGCCTATCTTGCCAAATTTTTGCCTTCACTAAAAATACCACCAACAGCTTAATCTGGTTCAAGGTCAGTTGGAATTCATCTGTATCCCCTTCCCCCGGGTTGTGCCTGAAAATAGGCAGGATTTGTCTAGTGCACTTACCCGGTCAACAAAAGCTAAATAAAATAAAATGGCCTTCCTAGATTTCAGCAAGGCCTTCTACACCACCCCACATAATAGGTTGGTAAATAAGCTGGGCAGCCTGGGAGTGGGCCCTAAGGTAGTAAACTGACTTAGAAACTGGTTGAGTGACAGGACATAGAGGGTGGTGGTGAATGCCGATCCAGCCGAGGAGGGGGGGTGACCAGCAGGGTGCTACAGAATTTGTGCTGGGCCAGTAATCTTTAATGTCTCCATAAACAATGTTGCAGAGTGCCGAAAAGGATGGTATGTCTCTTTGTAGATGGCATTAAGATCTGCAACAGGGTCGATATTCCCGGGAGGGGGGTGGATGAGAAGGGACCTAAACATGCTTGAGGAGCGGTTGAGAGTGTGGCAGCTAAGATTCAGTGCAAACAAGTGCAAAATGATGCATTTGGGGCACAGAAATTCAAGGAAGGCGTATAAGATGGGAGGAGGTATTAATGGCCACCAAACAAGATAGGGACCTGGACCCGGTGGCACTGAAGGATAAGGAACTGGATAACATGCATCACGCCATCTTGGCAACCTGAGTTCAGGAATGGAACTCAGATTGCATGGGGTCAGTGGGGCAAGGAAGGAATGAGTGTCCATAGACAGCTCACCTTCCTCAGGGAGGAGGGACCATGCGGTGTGCTATAGACTGACACCCAGCGGTGGCTGGGTGTCAGCACACTAACATTACTAAAAACAGGGAGGGCCCATGTCCAGGGCATTGAGGCTGCCTCTGCAGAGGTGGAGCAGTTTCTCCACCCATTGCACACAGATGTGGGTCCCGAGGCAAAAAATGGCAAAATTGGGAGTTGTCAGGATCTATGATGACATGACTATCTGGTCGGAGGATGAGTCTCTCTGAAGGGGGAACCGGTGCTCCCTGTCAGCATCCCACAACAAACAAAAAGAGAGAAGGACCTGAAGTAATCATATCTGATGATCTAAAGGTAACCAAACAATGAGAGAAGGCTCTGAGGAAAGCCAGTGGGATGCTAGGGTGCATAGGGAGAGGTGTCACCAGCAAAAAAAAAGGAGGTGGTTATGACACTGTACAGATCACTAGTGAGAAACCATCTGGAGTACTGTGTTCCAAAACTTCCATTCTAGAGGTCACATCTCCGGAAGGACATAGATAAAATGGAGGAAGTCCTGAGAAGGGCAACAGAAATGATGCAAGGACTGCACCAAAAGTTATATGAGAGAAGATTAGAGGACTGCAGTATGTATTCCCAAGAGGAGAGAGAAGAGGGGATATGATGGAGACATTCAAGTACCTCGGGTATAAACAAGGTAAAGGAGGGTAGCTTTTCAGAAAAGAAGGTTTGCAAGAACAAGGGGACTTGATATAAGGCTGGGGGTAGGCTCTGGGGCAGGGTGAGGAAGTACCTCATCACTTCATCAGATATAGTTACTAGCCCTCCAACTCCCTTGAGTCCTTGATGACAGCATCTACATTCGCATAACTCTGCAGCTGCGCCACATGACAGCTTACAGTATTTGCTACAGCTCATTGGTCCACACTGGACCGGTGGACTGAGCAGTGCTACTGCAATAGTCATTCACAACTTTATGAATGAATGACTTCATTCAGAAAGATGTGAATGACTATTACAATATGCACTGCCAGCTTATTGATCCACAGTGTGGACCAATAAACTTGCAGCACATACTGTAAACTGCCATTCAACGGGCAGCCACAGAGGTATGCAGGTGAGTATGCTGCCACCAAAGACCTGGGGGGGGAGCTGGGTGGGCTCAGGGTCCTGTGTGGGTGGGGGGATAACAGTAGACTGCCAGGGAGTTGAAATGTCAGTCTTCACTGTGATTGGGGATTCAGGGCAGGGGGGTACTGCTAGACTACCAGGGACATTTAATAATTAAATTTCAGTGATCATTGTGTCTGGATGGGAAGGGGGGGTACCACTAGACCACCAGAGTAATTAAATAAATACATGTTGGCAATCACTGGATTGGAATGGGGAGGTGAGTACCACTGGACTACCATGGAAATTAAATACATTTTGGTGATAGGGTTATGGGATTGGGAGGGGGTACCACTAGAATACCAGGGACTATTGTGTGTGCTTGTGCATGGTGTTGGGGGGAGTTGCCACCCATGGCTGGTGGCTACTGTGTTATGCACCACCCTACAGTGGCCTGCCTGTGGGTGGCTGGCACTTCAGACATTTTTTACGGGCTCAACGGTGAGCCCTGGTATTCTGCACATCTCTGGGTTGTGCCAGCAGATACGCTGCACATCCTAGGCTGAATATCAGGATGTGCTGCATATGTGTGGGAATGCCCCTGGAGATGTGCCGCATACATTGTCTTAGTGCCATGCCGCATTGGGAATTGCACTGCGCAGTTCCATCTTTTGAATATTGCCCCAGGGTGAATTTCTGGAATTGTGTCAGGTACAATCCCTTTAAATATCTCGACCCTGGTGTCCTGTCTGATATTTTGAATGAGGGTAGCAAAATCTGACAGATGCGAATACCTGTCAGATATTGCTACGTAAGGTTTTTTGAGGGAACGGTGCACCTTTTGTATGGAACACTGAAAAGTAATGTAAAGAAAGTTGAAATAAAGTTGGGACAATGATATAAGGGCTCCTACTTTCTCATTCTTGTGTTCTGGATGATACTTTGACTGAGGATAGCAAAATCTGACAGGTGCGAATAGCTGTCAGAATTTGCTACCTGG
Source organism: Neoceratodus forsteri (assembly GCA_016271365.2). Classification (NCBI taxonomy): domain Eukaryota; kingdom Metazoa; phylum Chordata; order Ceratodontiformes; family Ceratodontidae; genus Neoceratodus; species Neoceratodus forsteri. The sequence goes on from CM028135.1 coordinate 221,856,575, forward strand.
GGATATTTTGAGGGAATGGGGTGCCCGATACACAGCAAAACTGAACATTAATCAATGAAAACTTGAAATACAGCTTGGGCATTGACATATGGACTCCTTTGTCATTCTGGTGTCATGGGTTTTATTTAGACTGAGGGTAGCAAAATTTGACAGGTACGAATAACTGTCATATTTCACTACCTGGGGGTATTTTGAGGGATGGGGTGCCCAATACACAGTCAAACTGAAAATTAAGCTAAAGAAAGTTGAAATACAGCTTGGGCATTGATATATGGACTCCTTCTTTGTCATTCTGGTGTCCTGGGTTTATTTGGACTGAGGGCAGCTAAATCTGACAGGTACGAATAGCAGTCAGATTTTGCTACCTGGGGGTATTTTGAGAGAATGGGGTGCCCATTACACAGCAAAACTGAAAAATAATCAAAGGAAAATTGAAATACAGCTTGGGCATCGGTATATGGACTTCTCCTTTGTTATTCTGGTGTCCTGGGTTAATTTAGACTGAGGGTTGCAAAATCTGACAGGTGTGAATAGCTGTCAGATTTTGCTACCAGGGGGTATTTTGAGGGATGGGGTGCCCAATACACAGTCAAACTGAAAATCAGTCAAAAGAAGTTGAAATACAGCTTAGGCATTGATATATGGACTTCTTCTTTGTCATTCTGGTGTCCTGGGTTTATTTAGACTGAGGGTAGCAAAATCTGACAGGTGCGAATAACTGTCAGATTTTGCTTCCTGGGGGTATTTTAAGGGATGGGGTGCACAATATACAGCAAAACTGATCATCAGTCAAAGGAAAGTTAAAATATAGCTTAGGCATGGATGTTTGGACTCCTCCTTTGTCATTCTGGTGTCCTGGGTTTTATTTAGACTGAGGGTAGCAAAATCTGACAGGTGGAAATAGCTGTCAGATTTTGCTACCAGGGGGTATTTTGAGGGATGGGGTGCCCAATATACAGTAAACCTGACATTAAGGAAAGGAGAGTTGAAATATGGCTTGGGCATTGATATATGGACTTGTCGTTTGTCATTCTGGTGTCCTGGGTTTATTTAGACTGAGGGTAGCAAAATCTGACAGGTGTGAATAGCTGTCAGATTTTGCTACCTGGAGGTATTTTTAAGAAATGGGGTACCCAGTAGACAGCAAAACTGAACATTAATCAAAGAAAGTTGAAACACAGCTTGGGCATTGATATATGTACTTCTCCTTTGTCATTCTGGTGTCCTGGGTTTATTTAGACTGAGGGTAGCAAAATCTGACAGGTGCAAATAGCTGTCAGATTTTGCTACTTGGGGGTATTTTCAGGGATTGGGTGCCCAATATACAGTAAAACTGAATATTAGTCTAACGAAAGTTAAAATACAGCTTGGGCATTGATATATGGACTCGTCGTTTGTCATTCTGGTGTCACGGGTGTTATTTAGACCGAGGGTAGCAAAATCTGACAGGTGTGAATAGCTGTCAGATTTTGCTGCCTGATGGTATTTTGAAGAAATTGGGTGCCCAATAGACAGCAAAACCGAACATTAATCAAAGAAGGTTGAAACACAGCTTGTTGATTGCTATATGGACTTCTCCTTTGTCATTCTGGTGTCCAGGGTCTATTTAGACTGAGGGCAGCAAAATCTGACAGGTGCGAATAACTGTCAGAATTTGCTACCTGGGGTATTTTGAGGGAATGGGGTGCCCAATACACAGCAAAACTGAACATTAGCCAAAGGAAACTTGAAATACAACGAGAGCATTGATATATGGACCCCCTCCTTTGTCATTCTGGTGTCTTGGGTTTTATTTAGACTGAGGGTAGCAAAATCTGACAGGTGCGAATAGCTGTCAGATTTTGCTACCTGGGGGTATTCTGAGGGAATGGGGTGCCCAATATACAGTAAACCTGACATTAATGAAAGGAGAGTTGAAATATGGCTTGGGCATTGATATATGGACTCCTCCTTTGTCATTCTGGTGTCCTGGGTTTATTTAGACTGAGGGTAGCAAAATCTCACAGGTGTGAACAGCTGTCAGATTTTGCTACCTGGGGGTATTTTTGAAGGAATGAGGTGCCCAATATACAGTAAAACTGCTAATCAAAGGAAAGTTAAAATACAGCTTAGGCATTGATATTTGGACTCCTCCGTTGTCATTCTGGTGTCCTGGGTTTTATTTAGACTGTGGGTATTTTGAGGGATGGGGTGCCCAATATACAGTAAAGCTGAACATCAATCAAAGGAAAGCTGAAATACAGCTGGGCATTGATGTATGTACTCTTCTTTTAGGTGTCAGCATGGCTCAGTTGGTAGCACATCTGCCTCTGGACCAGAAGGTCATGGGTTCTCGTCCCACACCGGAATTGAACTTCCACCTAAAACGCTGGCATCCGAGTGCAGTATTAGGAGGGTGCTATACTGCTGGGGTGTACTGTCCTTCGGATGAGATGTTAAACCGAAGTCCCTTCTACCCATCCTGATGTTGTCCTGGTGGGTGTCCAGGTGGAAGTAAAAGAACCCAGGGCATTCTTCGCAGAGTAGGGGACATTCCCGGTGTCCTGGCCAACATTCCCCTTCCCAAAAACCAGTTCATGCAATCATCCAGGCTGTGTGTGGGTGTTGATGTGCGATTTGGCCACCACTACACATTCAGTCACTTCACTACCAGTCTAGCATTGCTTGTAAAGCACTTTGGGATACACTGTGTATGAAAAGCGCTATAAATGCTGATTATTCTTCTTTGTCATTCTGGTGTCCTGGGTTTTATTTAGACTGAGGGTAGCAAAATCTGACAGGTGCAAATAGCTGTCAGATTTTGCTAACGGGGGTATTTTGAGGGATGGGGTGCCCAATACACAGTCAAACTGAAAATCAGTCAAAAGAAGTTGAAATACAGCTTGGGCATTGATATATGGACTTCTCCTTTGTCATTCTGGTGTCCTGGGTTTATTTAGACTCAGGGTAGCAAAATCTGATAGGTGTAAATAGCTGTCAGATTTTGCTTCCTGGGGGTATTTTGAGGGATGGGTTGCCCAATATACAGTAAAACTGAACATCAATCAAAGGAAAGTTAAAATACAGCTTAGGCATTGATATTTGGACTCCTCCTTTGTCATTCTGGTGTCCTGGGTTTTATTTAGACTGAGGGTAGCAAAATCTGACAGGTGCGAATAGCTGTCAGATTTTGCTTCCTGGGGGTATTTTGAGGGATTGGGTGCCCAATACACAGCAAAACTGAACATTAATCAAAGGAAATTTGAAATACAGCTTGGGCATTGATATATGGACTTCTCCTTTGTCATTCTGTTGTCCTGGGTTTTATTTAGACTGAGGGTAGCAAAATCTGATAGGTGCTAATAGCTGTCAGATTTTGCTACCTGGGGGTATTTTGAGGGATGGGGTGCCCAATACACAGTCAAACTAAAAATTAAGCTAAAGAAGGTTAAAATACAGCTTGGGCATTGATATATGGGGCTGGATATTCAAACTGCGACCAAAAAGTGTGCAATAGCAGGAGCAAGCACAAATCCATTGCACCCATGTGCAATAGACGTGATATTCAAAACAGGAGCAAGCCAAATTGCGCCAACAGCTAACGTCTGACTATGGCACAACCTGCGCCATAGTGCAACTAGGGAGGGGAAGCTGAGCAGATACGATGCGCTATGGTGCAACAAGGGATGTCCAGCTGAGCAGCCCAGAGGCACCATAGCACAAGCAGGGAGCCCCCCAGCAGCAGAGCAATGTAACTGCACAACCGTGGAGGTAGGGGCCCACCACCCATGCCACAGATGGGCACAGGAACACACAGCAGAACTGACATTGTGCCCCCAAGCACAGCACAACTGGGGGAGGGCTGGAATATCCACCGGCCCATGGGGACAAGCAAACAACGCACAGCTGGTCCATGTTGCCCCAGCACACCCACCAGCAAGCTGAGACTGCCACATAAGGAGGGCGGACCACCCCGTGCCACACCGGCCCCCCCCAGTGCACAGCACACCCTGCACCGTGACCCATAGACACCCCCATGAGCAGTGACCACCACTGCCGGAAACCCCATGCATACCACCACCCCCACTGTCACACTGCAACCTCGTGTACCACAGAACCATACAAGCCAGCCTCACCATGAGCACCCAGCAGTGGGTGGCAGCACATGGCAATGCAACAATGGCAGACACAGTGCCAACACACACAATCCCCCTGAGGCACAGCTGAGAGACTGACCATGCATCGGCACAAGAGGTGCCCCACATGGGAAAGGGCGTGCCCCTGATACCACCACCATAGATACAACACCTTGCACAGTAGACAAGTGACACATCCCGACCCACCACTAGCCACAACAGCCAGCACAGACACCCACAGTGGTGCATGGAAGCATGCATCACACCGGATGCAACACAGTGTAGGGGAAAACACACACACACATACCCAAGGGGACAATAACACAGGGACGCAGTAGTGTGACAACCAAGCCCCCAGTGTGGGCCCATGAAAACAGCACACACAGCCTGCCGTCCTCCATGGCACAGGGGTGACACCCACCCTGTGCAGGCACTGTGGACTCGTACGTCACCATCATATGCCTGGAGCACAAGTCACAGACAGTGGTGCACAGCCCCTGCAACACACACAAGCCACAGCATGGAGGTGGGACAACTGCGGAGGCCACAGTGTCACCCGAGGCAAACATGCACCACACCAGTGATGGGAGGCAACCCAGCATTGTGACAGTTACAGTGGATGACCTGCATGGACAGCCACCGCTGACATGGCAGCAGACCTTGCAGGCCACAGACATGCAAGGATGTCAGCTGCACAGGCCAAGGACGGATTGACAGGGGCACAATGGACACAGAGCATGCACCATGGACCACTGCACACAGTAATCCAATGCACAGGGAACAACACACACACACCACAGACACCGACTGATAGCTACTCCCACACCATAGACACTTCCCCACGCACATACACAAATACCCAAGACTGCACCACCCCAGATGCCAAGCACACCACTGCAGCTGAGCACCTATAGCCAGCTTCAAATCGGAGACCACCACAGTATTCATATCAAAATATTTATATTGCAACATATAAAACAAAACTATATACAGAACTATGTACATATCGGGGACAGAAACAAGGTGGGGGTGGGTAAGGGGCAGGGGTGAACATATGGGAGAGGGAAGACTGGGTGTGAGGGGTGGGTCAAAGGGGGGAGGTGTTAGTCGGCGCATGGGGACATCAATGGCTGGCCTAGTCCTCCTCCTCTTGGTGCTGTCGTCTGGCCCTCCTCCTGACCCCATGCTGGTGCATGTCCCTCAAGATCTGCAGGGACTCCCTTGCCACCTGCAGCAGCTCTTGAACAGCCTGCTGTATCTGCAGGAGTTGCCGGTCACCTAGGACGAGGGATCAGAGTCAATAGGTGTGACTGTCCATCCCCCTGCAGCCCACCCATTATGCATGGCATACAGTCATGTGCCACGCCCCTGTGATGGTGTGCGCCCACCCACAGTGACCGTGTCCACAAGACCTGCCCATCCAGGCAGCAACAGCCATGTGGACCACTGCACACACCCACCACCCATGTCCTGCACAGCACCACCAAGGCCGTACAGTAACGTGGCTATGCGGTGTGCAGGCAGTGCCACAGCCATGTGCCCAGTGCATGCATAGACCACCACTGATGCAATCCCAGACATGCAGTGCCACTGGACAGTGCTGACTGTCACAAGTCGCGTGCATGGCAGTGGTGTCCATGGATGGTGGCCATGCCCTGCTTTCCACCCTGTTACGCAACATGCAGTAGTAATCATGGAGTCATGGCACTCACCCTCATCGGGCCGGTGATGTCAGCGGTGCTGGTCCCCAACTCTCCTGGGAGCTGCGTCCTCCTCCTCCGCTGCTGCTCCCCCAGCCGCCGCTGCTCATCCACGCCTGTGGGGGAAACAAGGAGAGAAAAACATCAGTATAATCCCAAAGCAAAGTCCCCCTGCCCCAGTGTGTGTGCCCACCCACCCCATACCCTGTAAACACTGCCACAGCCAGCCCTAGATTATCCCTCTCTTATGTGCTGGACACATAAGACAGTGTTACCCATATGGACAATACACGTGTGTAGACGTATCACCCACCTGGATGAGGCACCATGCCCCTCCTGGCACGTGACCGCAGATGGGCAAGTAGCTCTGGCTCCCTCCTTCTGAGGTCCCCATAACGGTGCCTGCACTGCTCTGCGGTCCTCCTCCTTCCGGTGATCTCAACAAGGTCAGTGCCCACCTCCTGCCAGACCTGGCTCCTGGCCCTGTCCAGTAGCTCCTCCCCAAACAGAGGCCCATGGTGTGGCTCCACAAGGGCCAAAAGGTTGGCCAACTCAATGGCAGTCTACTGTGGGGCTCTCCTGCCTGCCATCCCAAACAGTATAGTAGGCAATATGGTGCACTGCAGTGCGGTACCCCACGTGGAAATGTTGCACGGTACAGCGCCGTCATTGCCTATCGCGCTGTTACCGAACAGCGCGATGGAGGTGCAGCCATGCCGGATGCATGGCGCCAAGGGGGCAAAGGTCGGGCACAGGGTCAAGGGTCTCTGGCGCATGGCCACGCACACTGTCATCGGCCGACTATGCTTCTAGCGCGATTGGTTGCCTATGTGCCAGCACCACAGCGGACTATCGTGCAGTTGTACCATTGTGCCTATGAAGGCCCATTGCCACAGCACCATGTAGTGACCCTCGCTATAGCTCCACTGGCACAATGGTGGCCATGCCCTGCATTGCCTACCATGCACAGCATGTCATCAGCATGGCAGATGCCTGCATAAGCTACCTGGGCATGCGCAGTGAGGTGTGCTACGCATGCCACAGAACTGCGCTATTGGCTCAGCACGTTCAACACAATTAAGCAAAGCGTGACAGCGCGATATTCAGCCGTCATATGCTAATCATCCGATCAGCCATTCAGTGGCACAGCAGCGCCATTTGCATCTAATTAAAGTTGCTCCTCACCTAATTTGCGTAGATTGCGCTATATAGTTGTGACATTGTTCTGCAGTGGCTATATTCGGTTACTGCAGTTTGTTTGTGAGTTGCATGCTGTGTGGGGGTCTGGACTGTGGTATCAGGGACATGCTTTGTACTGCACAGTCACAGGTAACCACTGTCATCCTTACAGGCTGAATAATGACCAAGTGAGGTCTGGGTGAGGAGGACTATGACGGTGGGCGGAAGAGGGGGCCCAATTTCACAAAGGCTGAGACGGAGGCACTCTTTGAGGCCTACCTTGATCAGGAGCCACTGCTCAGTGGACGGCGGGGCACCCCTCAGGCCCATGCTGCTGCATGTGAGGAGATGGCATGTGCCGTCAACCTGCACGGCAGCCACCAGCACTCCGTGCAGAAGTGTAAGAAGAAGATGGGTACTGACAGGAGGAGGGTGAAGGAGAAAGTGGCTGCCATCAGGGCGGCACGTGCTGCAACAGGCGGGGGCCAGCCGGAGGTGGTGCAGCTCACACCGGCAGAGGACAGGCTTGCTGCAAGCATGCACCACAGTGCCACAGAGGGAGTTCCAGGAGGTGGCTTCCAGACGGGTGGTGGCCCATCACTGCATGGTAAGTCATGGTCTGTCTATGGGGCGGCAGGGTAGGTCACACACAGTAATGTGACTTTTCTTTCTGTTACAGATCCTGTGCATCTGCAGGAGTCAGCGGTGAAGGGCCTGTCCACTGTGGACAGTCATCTGGAGGAGGAAGAGGGACCATCCACCTCCACAGGTATACGTCGAGCATTGCAACAGTGGGGCCACCTGGCTGTCCACACTGATGTCATTGAGACAGGTGTGGGGGAAGCCCTTCCTGTGTCTCAGCGTTCTGGTGTCCAAGGATGCCAGCACGCTATGGCTGGGGCAGAGACCTGCACCAGTGATGAAGACATGACCGTCATGGGCAGTGACACGTGTGGGCCATGGAATGGACACACAGCAGGTCAGCTCATGCCCATGGCTTTGGCTGGTGCCGACATGTGGGCCAGCATGTCAGCACAGTCCCAGGCTGTGCCTGTCAGGACAGTGGGACTGTTGCGGCCACAGTGGCGGAACAACTGATCCCTTGGGCACAGCAGGCGGAGGGGCTGCAGCAGCAGTTGCCCACCAGGACTGGGGGTTCAGGATTCAGCGGTGGCGTCCATACACCACCTGTGGACTTGCCCATACCTGTTCCTGGTGAGCAGTGCCCACCCTCAAGGGGTGCTGAACATCAGGCCCTTGCATACCCTGAGGGACGGGATGCCGAGGTGGCAGTCGACCTGTTTGACGAGCACACCCACCTACTTCAGGCATCGGTCCAGCAGCAGATGCGGCTTGCAATGTCCGTGGAGGCACTGTGTGTGGCTCTGGAGTGGGCCAAGGAGTGACACAGCAGGGACACTGATAGGATCATGTCACGGATTGACCGTTAGTGGGAGGATGTGACCGCTGCCATTGACAGGCATGCACAGGCATTCATTGCTGTCATGGCCACAATGGGCACACAGTCAGGTGCCCATGCATCACTCACACCACGCAGTGCGCTATCCACTCCCCTTTCCCGGCATCATGCAACACCCATCCTGTCGATGCCGGGTTCAGCTGTGGGCATCCTGAGCACTCCTGGTGCAGGAATGTTCGGTGTGCTGCAGATCCCTGTGCGGGTATGGTCGCATTCGCGCAGTGAAACCTCTGGTGGACCATCGGTGCTACCCCATGAGGCCCGTGGTCAGCCTGCCAGTACTGCTGGGTCTCGGAGGGGCCACCCATGCATCCGAGGCAGACATGGCACTGTACTGCAAGACTGACCTGTCTCCCAGCGCGGGCACTGTCTGGTGCTGCCCTGTGTGCATTGTGTGTTTCGGTGGGCAGTGCACGGGTGGGTGCCCGGCCCTGCACGCAGACACACGGTCCACCTGCACACCCTCCCGGCTGCTGTCCACAGGTACGTGTGCATGATGATGCCTGCATTGCGCTGTACACAAAAGTGCAATGGTGCCCAGCATCTGACACACGCACATGGACAGTCAGTGGACATGGTGGCCTATGGACATGTGTGTTACCAGTGTTTGCATTCCGGCTCAGTTTTGCATCTGACCCTTGTGCACGTTTTGTGCCTGTTGTGTGTGTGTGTGTGTGTGTGTGTGTGTGTGTGTGTGTCCGTCCATGTGGCGTGTTACTGTTCACCCCTCCCTGGTTGTATGTGTGCTTCTGTACCCTGCCACATCCCTTGCCAGCATGCACCCCTGGTGTGTTTCCATGCGTGTCTGTGGGTTGTGCCCTAGCCACTGGTGGTTGCACATGGCACCATGACTTACCTGTGTTGGCTGAAGTGCTCCTCTGTGATGGTGTCCCTGTGCAGCTGTGCCAGCCAGATCAGTCGGGGGGTCCCGTCGGCCAAGGGGGGGCTGCCCATCGTCACCGGCATCACCATCGTTCCCATCGCTATCCCCCCTTCAACCTGTACGGCTATCCCACAGTCTTTGGCCATGTTGTGCAGGATGCAACAGGCCAGGAATATCCCACAGGCCTTTGAGGGGCTATACTGTAAGGCACCGCCAGAGGTGTCCAGGCAACGGAAACGCACCTTCAGCATCCCGAACACCCGATCAAAGACATTGCATGTGGTGGCATGTGCCTCATTGTAGCGTTGCTGCGATGGGGTCGTGGGCCGCCAGTAGGGTGTGAGCAGCCAGGGAAGGAGTGGGTATCCACTGTCACCTGTGTGAAGAGAGTGAAGGTTAGTGTCGTGTTCAGCTTCAGACTGCCCTAAGCCCTGTGGGCCACACCCATGGCACCTCTGGCCATACCCCCCCATGCCCACGATATGTCAATTCTATTTACATACTCATCCACTAGATGACCTGTGGGGATGTCCCCACTCTCGAATCGGTGGCACAGTGCCGACTGGTGCCAGATGAAAGAATCATGTACTCCCCCAGGGTGCGTGGCACAGACACTGATGATGCGCCCACTGGCATCGCACAACACCTGGCAGTTGACACTGGAATATCCCTTGCAGTTCATGTAGGTGGCACCCTTGGGGCCAGGTGGTGTGCGTATGGCCACATGGGTGCAGTCTTTCGCCCCTAGTACGATAGACATACGTGCTACCCTGTGGAACTCCTGTGTGCTTGCTGTGCACTCCACCACAGTGCTGGGGAAATGGATGTACTCCGCAGCATGTGGCGGCAGTGTGCTGAGGAATTGGGTGAGGATGCGTGATGTGGTCGACTGTGTTATGCCTGTGGTGTCCCCTCTTGGTCTCTGGAAGGTACCCATGGCGAGCAAGCACATGCAGACTGTTACCTTTGTCTCCACTGACAGAGCATGACTCTGTTGTGTGGGTGCCTGTATCACATCACTGCACAGCTCACAGAGCCGCCTCAGTATTGCCCTGTTCAGGTGGTACCGGCCCACAATCTCGATATCTGTATACAGCTCAAAGCTGGTGCGGGCTCTGTACTGCCTGTTGGGGGCATACCACCGACAGGCCCTTCCATGGCCACGTCCCCCTGCCACATGCCTTCTCACCCCCCTCATTATGGCATCCATGTGGAAGGTGGCACTGGCCATGTCCCTGGCTCTTCCCCAGCAGCTGTTGCTTTGTGCCCCCGCTGTGCTGACTGCTACCTCCCCTGCACCGGGTACACCTACTGGCCTCTGCTTTGTGTGGCACCACACACCTCCCGTGCCCCTCTTCTGTGGTGTGGTTTCCCTGGCCTGCCCTCTTTCATGCTGCTTTCCTGTACCTCTCTCTCCCCCTGCCTCATGTGGCTTCCCTGTAGCGTTCTTGTGCCTCTTCCTTGCTCCTTTTTATTTTGGCTCATTTCCGCTATGGATCAACTTCCGCCTGCTCCACTGTTGCGCATTGCGCAAGTCTTTGAACATCGCACTGCGCCCTTTATGCATGGTTCCTCCCCTTTTGGTTGTGCATGCCTTCATTATCATTGCACTGTTGCTCAGCATGTTTTCAGTGGCGCAACTGCCTCCTGCTGAATATCGCAGAATGGCGCATTTTCTGACTTGCGCTGGCGCAACCCTATTGCGCATGGTGCAACCCTTTTGAATATCCAGCCCAAGGTCTCCTCCTTTGTCATTCTGGTGTCCTAGGTTTATTTAGACAGGGTAGCAAAATCTGACAGGTGCAACTAGCTGTTAGATTTTGCTACCTGGGGGTATTTTGAGGGTATGGGGTGTCCAATAAACAATAAAACTAAAAATTAATAAAATGTTAAGAATGAATTTGCTATGATGAAAGGGTAGATGATTTGTTTCTCATGTTGTTGGGTGATGTTTCATTGAGGGTGGCACACCCTGACAGTTATAATATACCAAAACGTTTAGCACAGTGTGATTTATGTGCATCTAATTTTGATATTTGAGCTAAATATAATTATTATCCTTCTTAACTATGTATAAAATATTTTTTTTTATATCCTTTGTCATTTGCAGTCCCACTGTGACAGCATTTATGCTTTATGATATGTTGTTCATTTACATATCTTTTGCATATTATTCACTTTTAAATTATGTTTTCTATTGTTCAATGTGTGCTCTAAGGAGTTTACAGTTTAAAATCCATGATTACAACAACTGACAGTGTGTTTAACATCATTATACTTATTTATAATCTGAGTAGCAGAATGTTACGGGGAAGCTTAATCTGACATTACCCTGCCATCAGATTATGCTACTGGGAAGCAGAATTTGATACTACACCGGTCAGACTTTCGCTACTGCTTTACGGCCATAGAGAAAAAGAAACAGCACCCTAGTACACGCACAGCTCACCTCCTCCCTCAAAAAACTGTTGCACGCTCTTATCTACACTCACTCACAGGGTCTTTGTCTCTCGGTCTACCCTGACATAATACATTGACGGATGGAACTTATTGAGATGTGTAGTCATTAGCCCAGTGAGGTTATAGCATTGAAGAAATTGTTGCTGGGATTATAACTAAGAGCCCCTGCCCCAGAGCACAGCAATGTAGCTATAACTCTCAAACTTCTGCCTTGCAAGTCAGGGGCAGTGCTTAAAAAAAAATCAGGGACAAATGTTAACATTGTCACAGTAATGTCGGACTTTCACACACACACACACAAAACTAGAGAATGCTGCCTGAGGGGGAGAGGGAGGGAGAAAGAGAGAGAGAGTACAAACGAACTGTCTATGACAGCAGTTGAGATGCAGGGCCAATGTGTAGGCAGTTTGCATCCTGCTACTGACAGCAGTGTGCAAATTGCCTACTCCTTACTACCGCTGATTGTTGCAGTTGTTTACTTTTAACTGTACGCCACTGCATCTGAACTGCTGTCATACTCTACGTTTACATGCACGGCTAGTGATACTGGGTAAGTAGTTACAGGCTAACAACAGACTTGTCCGGTAACTCCTAGCTGTGCGCATACATGCCGCATGTCTTTATCGAGTGCATCCAGAACTTTGTGCATTCACGTTACACTGATCAGCTGGAGCAGTTCTGTTCAACGAGCATGTGCTTACAAGCGACTGAGCAGTGCCTTTCTATAGAGTACTTCCTATACAGTAGTTCACCATGGTTATTTTTTTTTTCTTTATTAACCAGTTGAGAGTTCAACTGAGCATGCGCTTACAAGCGGCTGAGCAGCGCCTTTCTATAGAGTACTTCCTATACAGTAGTTCACCATGGTTATTTTTTTTTTTTTTTATTAACCAGTTGAGACACTAATCTGAAAGCATGTTTACAGCACAAGGAAGTGACTTGCTTAGTGTCACACAGTATGCAAGTGGGAGCTGTGGGATGGGATTCAAACCCTGGTCTTCAGGTTTGCAACTCAGAGCCTTAAACCACTGCGCTATACTGCCTCCTTCCCCTACTACTAACTTTCCCTGTAAAGGAGCAGCAAAAGCAGATATTGTGCATAGACAAAATTATTTTCATGCAGATGTCCTCAGAAATTGATAAACTGTGGCAGTATAGTGCAGTGGTTTAAGGCTCTAAGCTGCAAACCTGAGTTTGAATCCCACAGCCCCCCACTTGTATACTGTGTGACCCTGAGCAAGTCACAACTTCCTTGTGCTCCCAGGTCGCACCTGGAAACAAGCCCCAGCTTAGTGTGCCTTTCCTGGTTAAACAATTTCTCCCCCCCACCCCCATTTGTTTATGTAGGAACCACTTTGGCATCTGGTGTTGGGTGTGTTCTCAGGAGCCTTTCACCAGTCTGATCCAGAATGTTGTGGAGAATCTTCTCTTTCTGTCCCAGTCAGGGCTGCAGTACTCCTCTGTGAAAGTACTTCTGCCAACCTTCTCGGCCTATCATGCACCTATAGGCAGGAAATCTGTGGCTCAACTGGAGGGCGATTTCCCTCAAATTTCTCAAGGGTACTGTGCACAGGAATCCCTTTGTCTATAAGCCCTGGTTCTGGAATTTTTGATTAAGATTCCGTTCGAACCTGGTACCTCCTGTAATCTCGGTTTTCTGTCCTGGAAAACCCTGTTTTTGGTTGCAATCACATTGGCACATCCGGTGTTTGAGCATCAAGCTATGGTAGTTGACCCCTTTATCTAACCTTTCATCTAGATAGGTTACCCTTTAGGACTCATCCTAAGACTGTGCCTCAGGTGGTGTCTGAATTCAAGTTGAATCAAGCCCATCGACCTGCTTGTATTGTTTCGGAACCTGCAAAACCCACTTGAGGTGAACCTGTAGTCCCTGCATATTCACAAGGCAAATCACTTTTTTTAATTTCAATTCTTTGTTTATGCCTTCCTTCACACCAGTCCCTGCCTTCCCCAGATTCCTTCCACCACCAGCCAACCCTCACCTTACCTTGGATTCTGCTTTTGCCCCCATGGAGCCTTGGTTTGCCCCCCCTCCAGGTTATGTATGGGTTGGGGGATATACCCTTACTGAGCCATGTATTGGACAACAGGTCACAAAGGTAGAGCTGGCCCAGGTGTACAAGGCCTCATGGGGAGCCAAGACCAGGGACAGTTTCCTGGTTTTCTCCTCAGATCCCAGATGATGTCAGTGTACGTGGGGGACCTGTGCACATGCAGATGTTATGCATACACAGCATGGGTCACTGGCCAAAAATCATCCCATCTCATACTACTTACTCTGCTGCATTGCCACCTGTGGTCACCCAATGAGCAGTAAAGTAATGGGGAAAGTTTGCCTCCCCAGAGGACGAGAAGGAGACTGTCCCCTGGGATGCTTGATCCTCTTTACTTCGGCAGGCCCCGATGATCCTAGCTCATTCCTGAACCAGGGTCACTGGCATCATGACCGGCAGTACCACCACTGCACTGATGGGCTGGTTTGGGCACGCCAGTGTTATCTAAACTGCACCAAGGACATCTGGCAGTCCCCTTTGTTGTTTGTGCCCTTTGCCCAGTGTATGCTGGGCATTATGCTGGTAACTAAGTGCCTCTTCTGGTGGATAGCTTCTTGCATTTCACTCTGTTACCAGAAGGCTGTCAAAACCATTCCTTTAAAGCTGGCCTAGTGGTGCAGAGGCTGAAGCATAGTGTGTCACACGACCCATCACATCGGCAGTTGCAGTTCAAGAACAGGCCAGGATCACTGGGGGTCAGCTGGGGGATGGAGGATTGAGCATCCACAGGCAGCTCTCGTCCTTTGGTGAAGGAGAACACAGCAATCTGCTATTTGCCTGCAACCCATTGGAGGCAGGAAATGCTTCCTAGAGGATCGAAAGGGCACACCCATGCCATGATATGACATCAATGCCCAACCTCAGGGACTTGGTAAAAAAAAAAAAAACAGAGAGGAAAACCCCCTGATCAGCAGGATGATGGCCAGTGACCCTGCTCTTCTCCACCCTCCCCCATGGCACACAGTCACCCAACGAGGTAAGCAAGTAGGTGGGGTAAGGCTTGAGACAGTGAGAGATGGAGCTGGGGGTTGCCATCAGAAGGGGGGTGCTGCTCGGGGAGCACAGGCACGTGAAGACATCTCCATGGATGCGGAGTTCATTCATTATGCCACTGCATGTGGGCAACTACTGGAAGGGCAACAAAATAGCAGGAGGAAAACTCCTCTAGCCGCAGAATGACATCCAACCTCATAGACCACCACACCGGCAACCAGGCACCCTGCTATGCTAAGGCATTAACAGTAAGTTCTCGGGCAGTCGAGTGATGGGGCTAGGAGGACAGGGTAGAAGTGGTCTGCCAGAGGCATAGGAAGATAAAAGTACAAATGGAAAAAAAATAGAAGCTAGCTGCATGATCACTTTCCACGACCTACTAACACACTCCATGCCTGTGCTACACCATTTTATGACACCTTTATAGGGAGAGCATGAGCTGTTTGCCATTAAAGTCTATAAAGTGTCATTTTCAAACACTGTTTTTGTCAGTTTAAGTGGAAATTACTTAAAACCAGACTGAACAGTCAACTAACAAGAGCCCTGTTAGTTGATCAGTGGCTCTGATTTTACAAAATGTTCACTTGAACAGCCAAAACAGTGCCTGAAACTGACACTCCCTAGACTTCAATGGACTGCTTCCCCTTCAGAGATCATAAAACATTAGAGTGTGGAGGCAGTGCCATCTGCTATGAAGTGGAAAGGGACCGTGTGGCTAGCCCCTTGGGGGCAAATTATGATCCCTTCCCTTCCTTGGGGGGGCGGTTTTGAAAAATTAAACAAGTGCCACAGAGGTACTCCAATTGAAGTAATCAAGCTTCAGTTATAATTTTTTTTTTTTTTTTTTTAGCATTTATGCAGTGTATTACAAACAGAGAAAGGATCTTTTTTTGTTTTCTTGTAGTCTGTTATTTGCAATTAAGTGTGTGTATTTTTTATCCCAACCTCAGGACGACTGATTCCTTGCCAGCCTCCTTGCCTTACTGTCTCCTCTGCCAGTTCATTGTCACACACACACACACACACACACACACACACACACACACACACACACACACACACAACTGCTTAGTGGAAGAGCAGTGTGATGAAGTGGGTAGGGCTAGTGGAATGTTGGAAAGGTATCACCAGTGAGGGAAGGGAGGTGGTGTTGCCACTGTATTGCTCACTGGTAAGACTTCACCTGGAGTACTGGCATACAGTGGAGCCTGCCACCAGGTGGGGGTGGTCAGGAAGTATGCTGCTAAGGCTGTGTGGGCCTCAGGATCCACCGTGCAGTCATTTGCATAGAAACAAACAGAATTTGATGGCTGCTAGGGACTGCTTGGCCAACCTAATATGCCTATTTTCTCTACCTGCTTCATATACCACATATCCTAAATGATCTGCGGCCTTACCCTCTCTTTCCTATCACTAGAGTTCCTTTATGTCTGTCCCATGCATTTTTTTAATTTCCTGCTGGTTTTGCCCCTAGACTTCTGCCGGGAGGCTGTTCCATTGCACCCTTTCCGTGAAAAAATGCTTTCTCAAATTACCCCAAGTCTGCCCCCTCTATTTTCATATCATGGCCCCTTGTTCTTGGAATGCCCTTTTTTTTTTTTTTTTTTTTTTTTTAATAATGATACTACCTTCTTGTACCTTATTTACACTGTTGAGGTACTTGAAAGTCTCTGTCATATCCCCCCCTTCTCTCTCTTCACCTCCAGGGAATACATATAAAGATCCTCGAGTCTCCTCTCATATAACTTTTGATGCAGCCATTGCACTATTTTTGTTGCCCTTCTCTGAACTACTTCTATTCTGTCCATGGCCTTCTAGAGATGCGACCTCCAGATCTAGGATTAAACCTTTGAGTCAGATACTCTTTTACTAAGGTTCCATCTCAAAACAGATTACAGCAGTCAAGAACAGTATTACAGTGATACAGAACAAAGATTAGATAACACTGGATAAAAGGGAGTACATATTCAGAGATGTCTAAACACAATCCAGTTAGCTTGTGAAGAGTTATGGACGGGACAAAAATAAAAACAGCCAGAACATGCAAAAATAATAGTTCTGTTGTTGAAGTGCAAGAAACTGAAGTGCTAGCTAAAATTAGATTAGCCTCATGTACAAGCAGTGCTATGAGGTGAACATAAAATAGCAGTATATAGGTTGAGAGGGGAACTGAAAGTCCGGTAGGGAAGTGGCTGAGAGAAGACTAGGGGGAGAGGCAGAGTTGGGAGGGGAGAGGAGGGTAAAAGAAGGAAAATAGTAAGAGTTAGGAAGGGGCAGAAGGTAAGTAGGGGCAGAAAGTGCACAGGCAGGGACAGTGGAGTGTAGGGGAGGTGGGTTGGTAGGGGTTGAACAGTGTGAAGAAGGATGGATAGGAGAGTAAGAGGTAGGACGAGAACGGGAAGAATGGGTAACAACATCCAGAGGCATGCAGCTGCCAACTACTGAGTGGTAGTTAAAGTGCCTGAAAGGGATGTGGGTGAAAGCAGGAAGGAGAATGGGGAAGGGCCCAAATACATACAAGTGAAGGGAAGATAGGGCTAAGTAAGCGAGGAGAGATAAAAAGAGAGGAAATGAAGTATTGCTAAAGTGAGTAGGG
The DNA here is from genome assembly GCA_016271365.2 of Neoceratodus forsteri. Taxonomy (NCBI): domain Eukaryota; kingdom Metazoa; phylum Chordata; order Ceratodontiformes; family Ceratodontidae; genus Neoceratodus; species Neoceratodus forsteri. The sequence goes on from CM028135.1 coordinate 221,874,056, forward strand.
AAGTTAGGAGTCATGATGCAAAGGGGGCAACAGAATGTGCTCAGGGTGCTGCTGCCAGGGCTGGGGGATGGCACAGGATACTGCTTCTGTGATGTTGGGGGGTCCCTGAGGAGGTGATGTCGGGACAAAGGAAGGGCTTCAGGAGCCTGAGGACATAGCAAGTGGGGCTAAGGAATAGGATGACATGGTATCCAGGTTTAGATGTCTGTGTCCAGGGCAGTGGAGCCCTGAAGTCTGCTGTCAGGGCTGAAGGAGTACCAATCACTGCTCCTGCTATTCTTCTCGCTCCACTTTTCCCTTGCCAACATGTCAGCAGGCCCACTGAGGTGCCTTCATTGCCAAATACTGGTTTGAGAACTTCCCCATCTATCTCTCTTCCATGCTATCCCCTGCGCCATGATCTTATTCACTTGCCAAGTGGCCTTCTCCTATCACCTTGCATTTATCGTAAATCTGTCCCCCCATCTTTCCTCTTTTTATGTCCCTAGAAACACAGGCTACTCACCTGTAACAGTTGTTCTAGCAGTAGCATATGTTGTTTATCCACATAGACCTGATGCAATACTCAAGGTTGGGCCTCACCGTTGATCTGTACAGGGGTAACACCACCTCCCTCTTTCTGTTTGTAGTACCCCTCCCCTTGCACTTCAGCATTTAGCTAGCCTTTCCCACTGCCTTATCACACTGATTTGCTATCTTCAGGTTATCAAATATGATTACCCACAGGTCCCATTCCTGTTTTGTGGTTGCCGACACCTCCACTTCCAACTGTTACATTGCCCTTGAGTTTTTGTGCATTATAAGCATAATTTTTCACTTTTTGGCATTGAGGCCAAATTGCCATACCATGAACCACTCTTCCAGCTTTTTTATCAGGTCCTCCCCCATTATTTCTACCTCCCAAGTGTGTCCACTCTGTAGAAACATAGAACATAGAAACAGAAACATAGACTTTGACGGCAGATAAGGACCGCTAGGCCCATCTAGTCTGCCCATTTCCCTACCTACAGGATAGGCCGCAGATCCTAGTTAACCAACAGCCTATATCTTCCTGCCCCCCACAAGAATTGCCTTATGTCTGTCCCATGCATTCTTGAATTCTCCCACAGTTTTAGACCCCACAACTTCCTCAGGAAGGCTGTTCCATGCATCCACTACCCTCTCTGTGAAATAATACTTCCTCACATTGCCCCTGAACCGCCCTCCTTCTATCTTTAAATTGTGTCCTCTTGTTCTTGCAAGTCTCTTTTTCTGAAAGATGCTACCCTCTTGGACTTTTGTTGATTCCTTGAGGTACTTGAAAGTTTCTATCATGTCCCCCTCTCCCTTCTTTCCTCAAGGGTATACATATTAAGCTCCTTTAGTCTCTCCTCATACGGCTTCTCTTGCAGACCCTGCACCATTTTAGTTGCCCTCCTCTGGACTGCCTCTATCCTGTCTATGTCCTTGCGGAGATGGGGTCTCAGAACTGGACACAGTATTCCAGATGGGGTCTCACCAACTGTCTGTACAGAGGGATAACAACTTCCTGTTTTCTGCTGCTGATGCCTCTCCCTATACATCCCAGTATACCCCGGCCCTCCTACTGCCTTCTCACATTGCTTGCTAACCTTAAGGTCATCTGATATGATTATCCCAGGTCCCTTTCCTGTTTGTTGTTGTTACTACCTCCCCACCCATTGTGTATTCTTCCCCTGGGTTCTTGTTTCCCAGGTGAATTATTTTGCACTTTTTTGCATTGAATCCTAGCTGCATACGTCTGACCATTCCTCCAACCTTGCCAAGTCCCTTTTCATCCTTTCCACGCCTCCTTGTGTATCAACCCTGTTGCAGATCTTTGTGTCATCTGCAAAAAGGCATACTTTTCCTTCCAGTCCCTCTGCAATGTCACTGATGAAGACATTAAAAAGGACTGGACCCAGTACTGAACCCTGTGGTACCCCACTAGTAACCGCCCTTTCTTCAGAGTGGACTCCATTTACAATTACCTTCTGTGTCCTGTTGTCCAGCCAATGTTTTACCCAGGCTACCACCCTGGGACCCACTCCCAGGCTGGTTAATTTGACTATCAATCTTTTGTGTGAGACTGTGTCAAATGCCTTGCTAAAGTCTAGGTAGGCCATGTCCACAGCCCCTCCCTGGTCTACTACTTTGGTCACCCAGTCAAAGAAATCTATTAGATTCATCTGACATGACCTTCCCACTGTGAACCCATGCTGCCTTGGATCCTGTGCTCCACTGACCTCTAGGTACTCAACTATTCTTTCCTTCAGAAGTGACTCCATCACTTTCCCTACCACAGAGGTCAGACTGACAGGTCTGTAGTTTCCTGCCTCTGTCTTGGTCCCACTTTTGTGAAGGGAATCACATCTGCCTTCCTCCAGTCCTCGGGTACACACACCATCCTCCCATGATTTATTAAAAGAGTAACCAGTGGTTTCACTAGTTCCTTCCTTAATTCTTTTAGAATTCTGGGGTGAATTCCATCAGGACCCATTGCTTTGTCCACCTTCAGTTTTAGGAGTTCTTGCAGAACCCTTTCTTCTGTGAAAGGACTGGGATCGACCCCCCCTATCAAGAGTGCTTCTGTTAATTGGATTAGGCACTTCCCCCTCCTCTTTTGTGAATACTGAGCAGAAATATTCATTCAGTATTCCTGCTTTTTCACTGTCCCCCTCTGCCCACCCACCGTTCATTCTATTCAGCCTCACTATCCCTCCCTTTGTCTTTCTACGCTCGCTGATGTACCTATAAAAGGTTTTATCCCCCTTCTTAACTGAGTTGGCTATCTTTTCCTCAGTTTGGGCCTTTGCTATTCTGACTTCCCTCCCTGCTTCCTTCTGCCTTAACTGGTACAGCTCTCTGTCCTGCTCCTTCTGTGTTTCCTTATACTTCCGAAATGCTATCTTTTTCTTCCTGACATTCACAGCCACCTCTCTTGAGAACCATAGTGGCTTTTTCTTTCGTTTTTGATTTGTTTATCTGCTTCACACAAAGGCTTGTTGCCTCTGTGATGGCAGTTTTGATAATTCCCCATTGTTGCTCCACAGCTCCTTCTAGCCTGTTTGCTAGTGCTTTTCTGAGGCACTCTCCCATCTTGCCAAAGTCAGCCCTCCTAAAGTCCAGTACCCTCACTTTTGTATGGCTTGACTCTGTAGCTGAGTTTAATGTGAACCACACTGTTTGATGGTCACTTGTCCCCAGATGGCAACCTACTTCTAGATCTGAGATCCTCTCACTGCCCCATTTGAGAGTACGAGGTCTAAGACTGCTCCCTCACGAGTGGGTTCTGAAACTAGCTGTCTAATGCCTGCCACCTGTAGGGCATCAAGAATGGCCCTGCTCTTGGATGTGGCAGCAGCAAATGTGCTCCAGTTAACATCTGGCATATTCAGGTCTCCCATCAACAGTATCTCCCCTTTCTCTGCCATTCTAAGAATGCCTTCCATCATATCCTTGTCCATTCTATCCCCCTGACATGGGGGTCTGTACACAACCCCTGTGCGGATTGTGGTGCCCTTTCCAGTCTCCAAGGTGACCCACAGTGCCTCCTCTCCTCCCTGTTTACTCTTTTGTTCAGTTGCCTTTATCCCTTCCTTTACATAGAGAGCTACTCCTCCCCCTCTTCTGCCCTGTCTGTCTCTCCTGTAAGTTATGTACCCTGGTATGTTAACATCCCAGTCATGGTTCTCTGTGTACCATGTTTCTGTGACTGCTACGATATCCAGGCATCCCTCTTCCATTAAGGCCACCAGCTCAGGGAGCTTGTTGCCCAGACTACGGGCATTGGTGCTCATTACCCTCCATTTCCTGATGGCCTTACCCCCTTGCCCCATCCTGTCCTTCTTGCTTTTGTCACTTTCTCCATTTACCCTGCCCTTCTCCATCAACACCTCCGTGTTGGTGTTTGCCACTTACTACCGTGATTGTTTTGGGGGGCTAGGATTTTCCTGCTCCTTTCAGTGCCTCCCCTTAGCTAGTTTAAAGCTTGCCAATGAGCATTTAAACCTATCACCTAGGATCCTGGTTCCCCTCCCGGACAGATGCAGCCCATCATGCCAGTATAGGCTGCATCACTCCAGAGTAGACCCCAGTCCCCAATGAACCAAATCCCCAGGCTCCACACCAGTTTTTCAACCACTGATTGAATCCCATGGTATGGAACACCCTAGCCTCTCCTATGCCATAGATGGGTAGCACCTCCGAGAAGGTTACCGTGCATGCTACTTGACTTAGGCCCCTCCCCAATTCCACAAACTCTTCCTGCACTTCTCTAATCCCTTTCTTAGCCAGGTCATTTGTCCCTAGGTGGACAATGACATCCAGCTCCCTCCCCTGTGCAGCTGCTCCGGCAATCCTGAGGATTCGCTCCCTGTCCCTCCAAGCCATGGCGCCAGGCAGGCACCTTACCTCCCTCTCCCCTTCCTTGCCCAGTTCTACCTTCCTAACAATGGAGTCCCCCACCAGGAGTTGTTTCCTTCCCCTGCAGGGTCCTCTGACACCCTCCTGTGGGTCTCCTTTGTGGAGGTTCCCAGCATCCTCCTTGGTCTCCACTGTAGGTGCCTCCATAGAGGAACCACACTTTGCCAGAATGGCATAGGAATTGTGGAGAGGTACAACTGGAGGGATATGCCTCTGTTCCACCACCCTCACCCTCCCTGAGCCCACCGTGGTCCAACTGCTCCTCTTTCTTGGCAACCTCTGAGGCAACGGCAGTGGCACTGGTGGTCCCTGGATGGAAGAGGAGGTCCCACAATCCTGGCCAACTCAGCCTGGAGATGAGCAACCTCCTCCCTCAGCCCAGAGAGGTGCCTGCAGATGGGACAACGCATCCTCCAGAATATCTCCCGGAAGACTGCTGCTCACAGCCACTGCACTGCACCACTCAATCATGTCTTATTTCTGACCCCTTAACTGTTTGCAATCCTTACTCTTTCGTCTGTTTTTTCTCTCTCTCCTTACTTTCTGCCTGTGTGTGCCCTTTAAGCTCCTGATTGTCCTATTCTGAGACAAGAATATCCTATATTTCTCCAGTAGACCACTTACTTGTTCAGAGGCAGACCTCCAGCAGCTAGAGGGGCCAGAGAGCTACTCTTGCCCTTCAAGGATGGTGGGTCCTTGGTGGTTCTGTGATCACTCACTTCCTGCCCCTAAACAGGAAGTTCCTGTTGTCAGTCAAATCCTGTGCCTATAAAAATAGAACTAGCTTTGGGTGGGTGGGTGGAGGGGAGGAAAGGAGGGCAGTATAGTCCCAGTAGAGAAGTTCAGTCACACAGCAGTCCTTCCTCTTGGTGTCTTCTGCCAAGCTATTAGCAGAATCTTTCTAAGGCAGTCTTTAAATGTAGCTTCCTTCTAGCTAAGCCACTCCCCCTACTTACCAGATCTTTCTACAAGTAATTTAAACCTCACAGCAGTTAAGTCCTTTCAGTCACCTGCGATTTACACCTAGATGACTTTTCAGTTACCCATTCAGTTCAGTTAACCCAAACACACACTTTTTGTTTTGTTTTGTATGTTAGTTTTTTTACCCTAAATTAAAGGTCCAAATACAAAAGTTCTTCTATTTCAGTCCCAGCAGAGAAGTTCAGTCACACAGCAGCCCTTCCTCTTGGTGTCTTCTGCCAAGCATAAAGCATTTACTGTTTTGTAGCTCAGCATGTCAAGATGAAAACTGGAGAATATTCCCTCATTTTGAAATTGCTGTTCATTTCAGGTGACCAAATTTCTAAATGAAACTTTGCCTCTGATTTTGGCCTCAGACAATTTCTCTTCAAATTGATTTCTTCAAAAATGTCTCAGCAGTCCCTCTTGAGGAAAGTGTACCTTCATGACCTTGTAGATTTGTGTGTTATTCAATCAGGCATATCTTCCCTTTCAGACCCTCTGCTATGTCACCAGTAAAGGCACTGAAAAGGACCAGTGCTAGTACTGACCCCTGTGGCACCCCACTGGTGACCCTGCCTTCTTCTGATTGAATCCCATTTAACACAACCCTCTGACTACTGTTAGTCAGTCAACTTTGTACCCAATTATGCTACCTTTGGATCCACTCCCAGGCTGTCCAATTTGTTTATCAGTCTTCTATGTGGAACTGTGTCAAAGGCCTTACTGAAATCCAGGTAGGCCACATCCATGGCTCCACCCTACTCTAACTCCCCTGGTCACCCAGATGAAGAACTCAATTAGGTTTGTTTAGCAAGCTGTCCCACCTGTTAACCCATGCTGCCTCGGATCTTGCAAGCCATTGGTTACAAGACATTGTACAATCCTTTCTTTTAGTAGTATTTCCAGAATCCCACGCACAAACAGTCAGAGTAACAGGTCTGTAGTTTCCTACCTCCTCTTTGTTCCCTCTTTAATGAAGTGGGACCACATCTGCACTCCTACAGTCTGCATTCATACAGTCTACACTGCTACAGTCTGCACTCCTACAGTCTGCATTCCTACAGTCCCCTGAATCTTCCTGTTTCCAGTGCAGGCTGAACAGGGCCATCAGATTTGATGTCAGCTGCTAAGTTCTCTAAGGCCCTGTCCACAATACACCGGATCCACCCCTCTGTAATGTTACAGGAGGTCCAAACCGTTACCGCAATGGTTTTCGTTTACACCTGTAATGTTACAGGAGGCGTTTCCATAACCGTTGTCGAAGCCACTCGTGAGGTGGTTTGAACAACGGTTACAGAACCAGATTTGCCGCTGTACTCTTAACAGCTGTAGTGTGGACGTGTGAAAGCGGTCCTCTGCAGTGCCCGTAGTGAAGTGCGAGCTGCATTGTGGAATCGGGTGCTGTCGTAATGGTCACCTGGCTCCTGCAGTGTGGGCCAGCGATACCAGCCCAGTACAGGACACTACCGCAGTGTAGACACACTGTACCACTCACCTGCCATAACGGTTTGCATCCGTTACCTGGTCAGAGCAGTGTTGTGTGGACAGGGCCTATATATCATGGGGTGAACCCCATCTGGCCCCATTGCCTCGCCCATCTTTAGTTCTGCTGATTCCTTGAGGACTGTCCCCTCTGTAATTGCCAGTTGTCCACCTCCCTTCCTTTTCCACCTTTATCCCCTATCTTTGGCCCATCCACAGCCCCATCCTTTGTACATATTGAACAAAGGAATGCCTGACCGTACAAAGTTTTAAGACCAAATTAAAATCACACCTTTTTAGCCTAGCTTTTAATGATGATATTTAATATTATATAATTTTAGTCTTCATTTGTTATTGTTGAAATCTCTAGATTATATATGTTGGATTTCATGGATGTTATGAATCTTATGCGGTTTTATGTACAGGTGCCTTGAATTGTAGAAAGGTGCCTTTTTATAAATAAAATTGAATTGAGTTGAAAAATACTTGTTCAATATGTCTGTGTTCTTCTGGTTGTCTTCCACACTCCCCTTTTGTCTTATTATCCCTGCCTTGTTCTTTCTCTCTTCTGTCTTTATCCCCTTTTTGCTGAGTTGGCAATGTTCTTCTCCGTTTGTGCCTTGGCGCACACCAAGACAATTCAAACACAGGCGTTTGATGATGCCCGGAGGCAGAGCTTGTTCATTTTGTCACTGAATGTGGGTAGCTACTGAAAGAGCAACAACAAAAACAGGAGAAAGATCTCCTTTGGCTGCAGGATGACATCTGGCCTCATAATCCCTGTGCCAGTGACCAGGTACCCTGCCGTTCTAAGGCACAAACAGTAAGTCTCGGGTGGGGGGGTTGTGACAGAGCTGAGAGGACCACCGGGTATAATCATAGACTTTGAGAGCAGATAAGGACCACTTGGCCCACCAAGTCTGCCCATTTTCCTACCTTTTGGATAAGCTGCAGGTCCTAGTTAACCAACAGCTTATTTCCTCCTAACCCCCACTAGAATTGCCTTATGTCTATCCCATGCATTCTTAAATTCCCCCATTGTTTTTGAACCCACTACTTCCTCTGGAAGGCTGTTCCATGTGTCCAATACCCTCTCCATGAAAAAGTAATTCTTCACATTGCCCCTGAGGCATCCCCTCTCTATCCAGATGGGGTATACTCTTCCCTGGGTTTTTGTTTCCTAGGTGCATTACTTTACACTTCTTTGCATTGAATCTAAGCTGACATACTTTTGAGCATTCCTCCAACCTTGCCAAGTCCCTTCTCATTTTATGTAGTTTTCCAGAAAATGTGCTAGTTCAACTTTAGATATGAATTTATGAAGAAGCCAGCAGAAGAAGGCAGTTTGGTCAATCTAACCTGCTTGTATTGTAGGGTCCACAGTTCGAGGTACTGCCCCTCCCCCTCCACACATCCTCCCTACCATTATCCTTACCTACCCCCTATGCCTATCCCAGCCTCTCTTAAATCTGCCCAGTCTTCAATGAGATCACTTCTTCTGGCAGCACATTTCAAGTGTCTACCACCCTTCTTTGAGAAGTGCTTTCTAACCTCCCTCCTAAACCTCCCACACTCCAACTGAAGACTGTGCCCCACAGTGTTATGGTCACATGTCAGCTTAAGAGACCCTCCTTATCCATCTTATTTATTCAAGTACTTGATGGTCCTAATCATGCCTCCTCCTCACTCTCTCTCTCTCTCTCTCCTCTATCCTCTGTGGAGTACATGTTCAGTACCCTCAACCTCTCTTCATATGCCTTTACTCTGCTGGCCCACTATTATCTTTGTAGCCATCCCTTGTACCTTCTCTAGCAGATTAATGTCCTTTTTGAGATTTGGGCACCAATACAGAGCTCCATACCCTAGATGTGGCCTTACCAGTGACTTGTACAAGGGCAGTATAACCTCCTCTCTCCTACTGCTGTGACCCCTAGCTATGTATCCCCAGCATCTTGTTTGCCCTTGTTGCTGCTTTCTTGCACTGTGTGGAGTGCTTCAGGTCACTAGTGATCATCTCTCCCATGTCCTTCTCTGATACAGATACTCTGACTAACCCAAGCATACACTGTCCTGGGATTCTTGGCTCCAGTATACATAATGTTGCATTTCTTGGCACTGAAGCCAAGCTGCCAGATCTTGGCCCACTTCCCCAGCTTTTCCAGATCATCCTGTTGGTCCATTATCCCTTCAGATATGTCCATTCTTACGTAGAGCTTGGTGTTGTCTGCAAATAGGCACATTTTGCCCTTAATGCCATCCTTAATGGCATTGATTAAGCCACTGAATAACACCAACGCCAGCGGAACACCACTGGTTACCTCTCTGGTGCCAGATAACTCTTCCCCTCACACAGCTACCCTCTGTGTTCTGTCCCTCAGCCAGTTTTCCACCCATCTGGTCATTTTCTCTCCAACCCTCAAATCCACCAGCTTCATGATTAACCTTTTGTGGGGCACAGAGTCAAAGGCCTTGCTGAAATCCAGATAGGGATGTCTACCGCTTGCCCCTTGGTGACTGTCTTAGTGACACAAAGAAGTCAAACTGATTCATTTGACACAATTCCCCCACTTCCCAAATGAACACATACTGCCTTGTATCCTGGAGACTGTGCTCATCTAGGTATTCTACCAACCTTTTCTTTAGTATGATCTCCATGAGCTTGCCCACAATTTATGTCAGACTGACATGTCTGTAATTCCCTGGGACTGCTTCTGTTTTCTTAACAATTGTGTTCTGGCATCAACATAGTTTTCTAGAAAACACTATAGGTGTAATGCTTAAGAAAATGGTGTTGGGCTTGCTCATATTTGAGAAATGGGGCACACCTGAAAATAAAATGCAAAATGTTTTAGGGTATTGGTAACACAAGCAGTAAATGAGATACTGTGGTGATAATGGGGCTTTGATGGTAAATAATTTGGAAAAACCAAAGTTGTATACTTTTTGAAAAAATTACAGAAATATTGCTTAACTTAAAAAATGCATATTTTTAGATAACAGTGGCTGCATGTGCATGTCAGTCTGGATATCACAACAGAAAACTTATTTATTTATTTTTAATGAGGGAGAAACAGCTTTGTGTGAGAAATAGCAAGTTCAACAAAGTGCAACATCAAATGACAAAAGATTGAGGCAAAGGTCCTTAGCAATTTATGGGGTACTGATATTTCAGTATTGTGCTTTCTAAACTGAGACCCCTCACTTCCAAGTTGTGATGTCACCACTCATGCTGAAACCCGGGTATTACTGATCATGCGTATACATGGCTGGAGTTACCAGGTAACCAAAGCTTTATCCAGGCAATTTTACCGGGTAAGTTGATACCCGGATACTTCCTGATGTCGTGTTTACATGCAGCTAGTGTTACCAAGTTACGCTCGGAGATTTCCACTCTGAGCACAGTTACCTGGTAACCTAGCTGCATGGAAACGTAGTGACAGACCACTCGGACACTCACTGGTATGGTGCAGCCATGCCTGCAAAAGGGGGCAGGGCATAGGAAGTGGGGGAGGCACACCTACAAAAACTCATATGGTGGCACTATGTTTCTTGCACATGCATGCAAACAAACATAACAAATCAGGTACTGTACTCTAATGTCAACAAAACAGTCAATGGTATTAAATCAAAGTACCATTCCTCGACATTATGCAGCACAGAAAATTCTCACTACAATATATACATACTATCAGACTTATGCATGTGCTGTCTCTCAGTACTTCTATCTCTTTGCCATATTTTTTCACTGCATCTTTTTCAAAGCAATTGAATTCATTTCTGGCAACCTGTAAAAACAAGTTGGACCCATAGATGGAACAGTCTGTCACATGACTCAGTATGTACAGCATTGTATTCAGTCATGTTCTCCTATTCAGTAAAAGTGAGCACAGAAAATGTACCACGCACATTAAACCTTTCTATTGCTTTCCAGCTTCAGTAAAGCACCTTAACAATGATAACTGTGTGGGCTCATACTGAATTTAATACATTTTTATTGTCCTTTTAAGAACCCCAGAGTGGGGCATTCCATAATGAAAGATAATTTTTCCAGGGCAGTATGTAACCCTAACCAATGCAGCAGATTTATTTTCTTGAGGTAATCAGAACAAAGACTGACCATACCGAGGGTCAGTGGCACAGCAGGTTGCACACTTGCTTCTGAGGCTGGAAGATCAGAAGGCTGTGGGTTCTATCCCCACACCAGGCACTTGGGTTGAATTCCAGTACTGACACTGTAGTGCAACATGAGGGGGTGCTGCACTCCTGAGGTGCCGTCTTTCAGATGAGACCTTAAACTGACGTCCCATCTGCCTGTTCAGGTGGATGTTAAAAATCCCATGGCACTTCTCGAAAAGAGTAGGAGAATTTCCCCAGTGCCCTGGCCAAATTTCTCTCCATTCACTAAAAAAAACCACCCAACAGCTTAAACTGGTTTCAGCTGATTACCATCTGTATCTCTTCCCCCCAGTCACCCTTGAAAAAGGGACTTCTAGTCTCAGTGGGCCTACCAGTTCAACACAATTCAATAAATAAATAGTATTTTAGTTCTTCATGTTGTTTCCTGTCATTATAAGGTTTCTTTAGTCAAGTATCATAGTTTCCTGGACCTTCTAGAAGAAAGCAAGAAAATATTTTCTGTGTCGCTCCATGTTGTCAATGGAAGTTAATACATATGTCTTGCTGTATCAGTAAAAAGGGCGTAGTTCAGCATAGGAGAGTTCTTGCAGAATTCTTCAGTATACTCTTGGTTTGCTGTTTTATAATCAGTTTTGTGCAACTGTACTGTAGGTTATGGCTCGCTGTTGCTCAGAGGGCACTCTCAAATTTAAATTGTGCCTGTTAAGCTGTGGCTTTCCCATTTGTTAACCTTCCCTCCTTTTGCCCCCATCTTCACAGCTTTTGCATGACCTAGTGGCCACTTGCCACAAGGTGCTTAGTTCTTTAAGGTCTCTTGTGTTTTCTTTTGCCTGGTCCTTACAGGTAAGTGATTTTGTGAAGGGAAGGGAAGTTTAGACTTGGGATCCTGGTGTTATCTCCTCATTCCCCATGTGTTCTCTGGCCATGGTTTAAATTTGAGAGTGCCCACTGAGTAACAGGAAGCCCCATCCTGCAGTACGGTTGTACAAAACTGATTATAATATACCAAATCAAGAGTAAAGTAAATAATTCTGAGACAGCTTTCCCTATGCCAAACTACCCCTTTTTATGCTTCCTTGTGCGCACACAAGAAACATCTTGTGGTAGAACGACATTTCAGAGGAGTGTCATTGATGAGTCCAATGCAGAGCAATCTGCAGTGGGCTCATCCCCCTGGCAGACCAATGAGAATGCAACCAGACTGTGACACTAGTCAGAGTTACAGCTGTAAGCCATTCACTAGTTGAAAGAAATGAAGTGCTCCAATGAGAAAGCACTTCATGACTTTCAGCATAACGCCCTGCTGGGAAGCAGCTGAGCGCAGGATCAATGTTTAGTATATCAAATCAAATCAAACTTTATTTAACCAGGCAGTTACATAATTAAGCAAGCTCATTTTCAAGATGGTCCTGGACACAGAGGACACTTTTGCTTACAATAGACAACACTTCATAAAATAATAGACATCGGTACAGGCAGTTACAATATAGGACAGTCAGTATTGCCAAAACAGTACTTGGATGAATCAGAACAAAAAGCAAGTGCAAATATAAGGCATTTAAAGTGCAGCGTATACAGGTTGTAGATTACAGAATACAAGTTAGGGGTTGAAGGAAGGACATAGGGCAAGGCAGTGGGAAGAAAGGGGTATCAGCCACATAATAGCTAGTTGAGGAGAGTGGGGGAGGTGATTGCCTTAAAGGGATGCTGCCTGACATGGGAAATAGGCAGCCCAGGATCTCAGAGGTTAAGGGACTCAGTTTAGTGGGGTATGGCTTTACCTGAAACACTCGCACGCTGTTTTCATGCCTCTGTAAAGCAGCCCCCTAAATATAAAAAGGCTGGGCAGCAGTGAGATTTTACATGATTTTTGCAGGCTGTTCCAAAGTGCTGGTAAGAATGAACTAATGGCAGTTGAGCCAAGACAAGTCCTTGTTCGTGGTTGCTTAAGGAGGACAAAGGAGGAGTTCCTAAGTCCATAGGTACCCTTTCAGCGTTCAAACAGATCACAGATATAGGGTGGTAATTTGTTGGACAAAGCCTGGAAAAGCCACATGAGGGTGTTTATTTGCCTCCTTGTAGAGAGGAACGTCCAATGTAATGCTTGGTACAACAAGCAGTGATGAGTCTGCAAGGGCAGGCCAAGAACAAATCTAAAAGCGCAATGATAGAGTGTATCCAGCTTTTGGAGCGCATACTGGGGGCGATGGCTGTATAAGAAATCAGCGTAGTCAATCAGGGGAAGAAAGGTTGTTTTGAAGCAGCTGTTTCCTAGCTTCCAGGGTGAGTAGATGCCTTATGCATTAGAAAATACCGAGACGCTGCCTTAGCTTTTTTGTTAACTCAGCTGGATGTGCACCGAAGGAGAATTCGTTATCCAACCAGACTCCCAGATATTTAAATGTATCCACTAGCTCGAGTGGTTCATTAAGGAGGGTAATAATTTGTGGGGTCTCGGGTATCCCTGTATTGTGGGATGTAGAGATAATCATAGCTTTGGGTTTTATTTTTGCATTTAACAAGAGCTTTAGATTCAGCAAGTTGTGCTGGAGGATGATGAAATCCTGCCATAGCTCCATGTACGCAGTGTCCAGGGAGGGGTTGGTCGTGTAGAGGACTGTGTCATCTGCAAATAGATGAACTTTTCCAGCAACCAGGCCAGAGTCAATGCGGTTGATGTGAAGGGCGAAGAGGATAGGTCCCAAAATGGAATCTTGCGGAACACCTCGGGGCAGTAATTTTAGTGGGAAGAATTCCCCTTGAGCCTTAATTTGCTGTTTACGATATGTGAGGTAGCAGTGGAACCACTTATATGCAGCAGAGGATAGACCGATGCTACTCAGGGAATGAAGAAGTATTGAATGGTCGACCATATCAAATGCTTTGCTGAGGTCAAGGAAGAGTGCATAGATGTGCTATTTGCTGTCCAGGGCATTTAACCAGTCATTTGACATTTTGGCAAGAGCAAACACAATACTGTGCTTGGGTCTGAAGCCTGATTGTACTGCATTGAGGATTTTATCATGATCCAAATACTCCCTTAATTGAGAGTTAACATTTTTCAAGTAGCTTGAATAAAACAGGCAGCAACAAAATAGGCCTATAATTGTTCAAGTCAGTGGAGTCACCAGACTTGAACAGGGGGATAATGTGCGCGGTTTTCCAACTAGGTGGCAATTCCCCCTGGGATAGTGAGCTGTTGAAGAGATGGGCAATTGGAGCTGCCAGAAAATAAGAACCTGCTCTAAAGAAGAAGGGTTCAAGCGAATCGGCACCGGCACTCTTTTTGGTGTCCAGCGAGAGGAGCAGGTCCTCCACCTGTTTAAAGGAGACTGGCTGGAACTTGAGAAGGGGGCAGTCGGTAGGGGGGGCTATGGTTGGTCTAGAAGCTATGCTGCCGTGCTTGTGGTGCTCAGTTTACTAACAGACGATGTGTTGAATGTAAGACCAGCAGTGGTGAAGTGGTTATTGAGCTGATCGAGGATCTCGGACCTAAATGTGTAGGAGGTGTTATTTGCCACAATTTTGACTGGTAGTGGGGTGGCAGGGGAATGTCCCTCAACCTCTCTCAGTATCTTCCAAAATTTGTTGAAGTAGTTTTTGTTTGCCTCAGGGGCTGACTGGAAAAAACATTGTTTTTCTGACCTTACCAGTTTGGTGCAGGCATTTCTGGCTACCAGGACAGGTAGCCAGAAATGAGTACAAGTCAGACTAATTACTGCACTGATGTCAGCAACCCCCCCCCCACACACACACACGCAAATTGTTGTGGGTTCCCTTGTTGCTCCCATTATGGACAGCACACAAAAACTGCAAAACAGTGTTTGTTTAGGATTGGACTGGCTATGCTGAATACTTGGACATTTCCATGTGCCCCCTACCCCATCCCACACATATGGGGGGCTTTTTCTAAAATGGTTTGTCTCTGTGCACACTTATCAGGCTGCAGTGGTGGTAAAAACAAAGGAGAAGCTGCAGTGAGAAAACCAACAAAGCAGTTGGAGAGATTTAGAGAAAATTCAGACTCAATACACAAACCCGACTCCAAAGCCTCATGGGCAGCCGACACAGCAAACTAGGCTGAAGGAGCAGCAGAAAGCAAAAGGCAGCAGACTAGGGGTAGTTATCGTTTTAAAAAGTTTAGGTCACAGCGGTCCAGTGGCACCGAGTGGCAGTGGGGCGATCCGATGAAACATCAGAGTGAGACGAGTGCACCAGTCCAGGAAAATGGGCTCATAAGCAGTACACTACAGTCAACCAGGTGAGAGGGGCCATTGGGTGGGGGTGGTGGTACTGACTAAGGCACCAACTATTGAGGAATAGTTAGTTCAGCAAGATACTACATTTCAAATTCGGTCATTTGTTGAACTAATTAGAGTTCAACGTAATGTCTCGAAATTGTTCACACACTGTGTTCCTCGACACTTAACCTATAAAGGCTAAAATATTTGTATCTTTTTTCTATACACAACACATATAACCAAATAAATGTCATAGGAAAACACAGGGGGCCCGATTCCAGAAGCTGTGTTGCCGCCAAAGGTGACTTGTGTCATATGCCGCTGCGACATGCACCCTATGCCCGATTCCAGTATGGGCAGGGTTCCCACAACTACGTCCTATGAGTTGCGGCACCCCCAGTGGTGCACCACAGGAAATGCGCACCTGAACAGGGTGCCACAAGCCACAACAGTGCCTGCCAACAGGGCGCATGGGGGACAGCTGTAGGGGTACCAGGCATGGTGGTGCAACTCCAGTGGACATAGGGTATGGTTAGACCGGCTAATAGCTGGTCTAACCATACTAGATTACTGTCTGCTGGGGTGCTTTTGGAATAGCAGATTTGCTATTTTGTCAGTCACACTCCCGGAACTGGGTGTACCGACTGCAGTGAACCCCCATGTGCCATGTTGCAGGGGGTTTCTTGCATACCCGGTGGTGTAGCCCACCTGTGGTGCAGGCAGCCTGTGACATGCTGCAGACTGCCTTCTGGAATTCCAATCGGTGTAAAGCATGTCACAAAGTGCTACTTGCACCATTGGGTTTGGCACAAGTCACGTTGCGACATGCGTACCCATTCTGGAATCGGGCCCTGGGTCTTTGGTTTTTATCGGGATACAAGGAGTTTACCAGTCATTTAAATCCATTACTGCAAGGCTGCCATTTAGAAATATGTAAAAAGGTAACTAACAAAGAATAAAATGGAAAAAAGTCATATTTCCCTTTCTGTTAATAGGACAACCGTTACCTCTGGTTATTTTATTTATTTTCTTGCGAGCAGTGACATCTTCGTCTTCAGGGCTTAGGAGAGGTTAAAGCAGCAAGTAATTTGAAGAAAGTATGCCCTGAAAAACATTCAGGACATCTTCATAATGTTTGTAAAAATAGCTTTTTCACAATTCTGACATCATCCTGTCATTGCCGGCAGTAGAGAGAACAACATCTGCAGTTTCCTTTTTGTACAATGACAGTCGATACATTTTGTATTCAGAATTAACAATAACAATAAAAACTACACCCCAGATATTTTAACACTGCATTGCTGTTCTCAAATGGCCAGATATTCAAAACTTTGCCCTGAAGCTAAATAGCACTGCCCAGTGTGCTACATTAGTCCGGGACAAATAGCCCGCCATATTCAAAAGGATTAGCCCCAGTGCTAAACCTGTTGAATATGGCATGCTAAGGATACTGGGCAAACTGGGCTGGGAGTGCAGTGCTAAATTAGCCCAGGAATATGACAGCACTGAATATAGCAACAGGGAAGTGCAAACCGCAACAGTAGCTCAGTAGACCCTGGAGCAAGTCAGTGTTGCAGGTGGAGAACATTGTGTGTGATTGCACAGAGATGTCTCACATCAACTGCAAACAACAATGCAGGCAACACACTGCAGGACTGTGCTATGCTGAAGTGAGGTTTGCCTGGGGCTAACCCAGTTGCACAGTGCTAACACAGCCCGCGGTGCAAACTGGTTAGCCCATGGCAAACGTGTGCTATATTCAAAGCTCCCATGCAAATGAGCCTATTTAGGTAATCCGTAGGCAAACAGGCACATTTGCATTTCATTATGTGCTGCTTAGCATACTTTACCATGCAGTTTGCCTAGTGCTACTGCATGGAGCACACAGCTCCACCTTTTGGTCAGAATGGATGTACTGGCTGGATGCTGCAGGATATGGGTGCTGGCAGGCACAAGCAGTGCATACACCTCGCCCATGCAGCACTGCAAGCAGTACTGACTATTATAGTTTTATATCAAACACACCCTGGAGGACAGCCCCCCACCCCCAACACCAGTAGTGCCACCCCACAGCAGTTGTGGTGCAGTAACAGTGGAGTGAGACAAGAATGCATGGGACAGGCATAAGGCAGGGGGGGCGTAGGCTGTAGGCCTAATAGGCCCAACAGCAACTCCATACAGCAGGGAACTGGCTACACTGGGTGGGCCAAGCAGTCTGTCTTGGCTGTCAATGCCACTGTTCCCATATGGGGGATACAGTCCCTGGTAGTCTTGGTCCCCCCCATCGTGATCCTCGATCCCCATAGCTGTAGGCACTGCACAATAGCCATGGTAGTCTAGTGGCCTTCCCCATGGTGATTCCCAACCCCCGTGGCCACTAGAAGTATGTATTTTCCATGGTGGTCTAGTGATCCTCCCACCCTCCAGCACGATCCCTAACCCCCATAGCAGGTAGAATATGTCATTTTCCATGGTGGTCTAGTGGTCCCCCCATGGTAGACTGAGTGCTACTGAAATGAATGAGCGTGTTCAAGCACTCTCATTCATTTCAGTAGCGCTCAATCATATCGCAATCAGCGGCCGGCCGTGGTGGCAAGAGGATGTTTATGGGGGGAGCGGGAGTCATCACTGCAGGGTGGGGGCCGCTAGACCACCAGGTATTTCAGTGATGTGGGGTCGGGAATTGTGCTAGGGGATGGGGGGACCACTGGACCACCATGGAAAATGACATATTCTAGCAACTACGGGGGTCAGGGATCACGATGGGGGGGCACTGCTGCATTAACGCGGGCTTTTTGCCAGCAATATTTCGCACCATGTTACAGGTGGCGCTAATGACTGTAGCATGGCACAATATGTTTGAATATGCCGGCTGCACCAGCATTCCTTGGCACTCCCCTACCCCTACATACATTATCATTTAGCATCGTCGCCATCCCACAGTGCCAGGTGGTCTTTCAGCTTTTGAATATTGCAGCCTGGTGCAAATCCAGCACTATACCAGCACTACAGATTTGTGCGGGGTGCAAGGCTTTGAATATCTGGCCCAAAGAATGTTATGTAATATATGTATTTTACATAACTTAAAACATATTGAACAGCAGCAAATCATTCCTTCCTTTGCCATGCTTTATAGTTGATTTTGCCATCTCAAAAACAAATGCATGTATAGTATACTCTGTAGTGTGGAGTACACCCTATTTAGATAAAGCAAAACCCACCCTCTTCTAAGACTTAGTCACAGAACTGTAAAAAAAAGAGAAGAAAACTCTTTCAGAAACACTTTCAAA
Source organism: Neoceratodus forsteri (assembly GCA_016271365.2). Taxonomy (NCBI): domain Eukaryota; kingdom Metazoa; phylum Chordata; order Ceratodontiformes; family Ceratodontidae; genus Neoceratodus; species Neoceratodus forsteri. Next base: position 221,892,591 of record CM028135.1, read on the forward strand.
CATTGTGGCAACAGGACTGGATTTTAAAGAAGTCATTTATTTAGTGGAAATGCAACTGTGAGTGAAAGTGAAAACCGCTGCCGTCACTCTTCCCCCCCCAATACTCATAAAACAGGGAGCCCTGGTCGTATATGTCTTCAATGGTAAGGAACTGTTTGAAAAAAAACATACTAAGGGCTGGATATTCAAACTGCGCCATTCTGAGGCGCAAGCCCTTGCGCTGCACAAAATAGTTGCGCAGGGGTGTGGCCAGGGCGATATTCAAAGGAGTTGTGCTACTGAGCAACTCCTTTGAATATCACCCCCCAGCCACAGCCACTGTGCATGGCGCAGTGGAACTTGCGCCACCGCAAGTTGTCAGAGTGGAGTATTCAACTTGGGGTGGCGCAAGTACCATTGCGCCATGCGCAAAATCACGATATTCAAAAGGTGACATGCAAATGGGGCCATGAATCATGCAAGGTGCGGGGGGGACCATTTGCATCTGATTATGGCCCCATTTGCATGCCATTAGCATGTAGGTGCGCTGATCCCCGAGGACTTGTGCCTGGCGCCCCTGCCAGGCAGCAGCCGTCGGGGACCGACGCACCCTGCAGCCCGATTGCGGGCAGCAATGTGGCTCCCCCACCTCCTCCCGTACATATCCCTGGTGGTCCAGTGGACCGAAATGCCCGATCGTGGGCAGAAAGTAAACTGACCCCCAACATCTCCCTTGTGCCCGATCGCGGGCAGAAAGTAAACAACACCCCCACGAACATCTCCCTGGTGGCCCAGTGGACCGAAATGCCCATTGCGGGCAGTAGTAAATTGAACCTCTCAACCATCTCCCTGGTGGCTAGTTTCCCAAACCACCCACTCCACGGCCTCACTCACCTCGCCCCCGGCAGCCGGGTGGGATCTCATTTCCTGTTGCTGTTGTTTTTCGGCGATGAGTTTGTGCAGACGCTACAGGGGAGTAAGAGCCAATGGGCGCAGCATATAGTTGATGTTATGATAGTTCAGATTTGTAAATGGTACTGTTCATTCACAAATCTGGATTGTTATGGGGATGTATATGGGCTGCACGCCATTGGTTCTTGTTTGCACTAATGGGGTGCAGCCCTACCAGGTGTTAGTCGGTGGTGCGCAGGCGGTGGGATGCTGCCACCGGCCGGCTGCTGGGGGGAGCAGGGTGGTGGGCTCTCGTGGGTGGGTGGGGGGGGGACACTAGCCACCAGGGAGATGTTTGGGGTTCAATTTACTTACTGCCCGCGATCGGGTACGGGTCCACTGACCACCAAGGATGTGAACGGGAGGGGGGATTTATTAAACATAATTTCTCGTCCACTGGACCACCAGGGATGTGGAACTGGAGGAGGGGAGCCACATTGATGCCCGCGATCGGGCTGGTGGGGGAGACACTATGCCCGCCGATCGGGCTGCGGGGGCAGGGACTGAGTTGGGCCAGCCACAGGTGGCAGCTGCTGTGTTGCGCCCTGCAATACAGCAGCTCACCTGTGGGTGGCCCTCAACTAAACCTTTTGGCTCAAAGTTCTGGAGGCATAGGTTGGGGTTGCGCTTGCACAACTCTGCACAGCCTGGCTGAATATTGGGCTGTGCAGTTTATGCATGGTTCCTCCCTCCAGTTGAGCATGCATTCATTTGCATTGTGCTGTTGCTCGCCTGTTTTCAGTGGCACAACTGCCTCCTGCTGAATATCGCAGAATGGCGCAATTTCGGACTTACGCTTGCGCAACCCTTTTGAATATCTGGCCCTAAGTCTTTTGCAACCCAAAAGAGAACCCTTTGAAAAAGAAACTGTTAATCACAATAACCAAGAGGGATGACAGCAAACAGACGTAAGTGAAAGCAGTAAGCTTCTGCTCTGGTTGAGATGAAATCCAGTTCCTAAATATATTCATTAATTTTAAATAGAACAAAAACAGTCTGTGCTTCTGTTGTTTTTTTTTTGTTGTTTGTTTTTATAAAAATTGCATTTTATAAAATCTGCTTGTCCAGGTGGATTAATATGCACATTGGGCCCTATCCACTATTAGTGCAGAGTGGCTACACACACATGTATCTGGGGCACATAGCCACTCCGTGCCCACTGTGCAGTATGCCTACACGGGAGGCACACAGACTGACCACACCTGATCCCCCACATCTGCAGACAGCTCCACGCTGGGGGCCTTCCGGGGGCATGCCAGCACTATGTGGTATTCACTAACCTGCATAGTGCTGGCCGCATGGGTGCAGAGGGTGGCACAGGTTATGCCAGGGAGACCCGACCATAACCCACTGTGTGCCCCCATGGGCACAGACCTGTAGGCACCAGATGACTGGGAAAGGGCACACCATGCTGCCCCCTGACCACTGGGCAGCAGGAGGTGGCAGGGACAGCTGGACAGGCAGTGCCCAGAAATGTCAGCAGCTGTAGCACCAGGACTGGATGGTGCTGGGTGGGTCTGGGTGCCTGCAATTGGCCGGATCTGCTCCATCCTACACATGGAATCCACTATGTATCCAGGGGGGCATCCCATTGGATGCCCACCTGGGACGACGACTCTTCCCCAACCACCCTGCGGAGTCCTGTGTGCCAGGGGGGGGCCATGGACAGGTGGCTGGCATTGGTGAATGCCGGTATGGGTGCACCTGTCTGCGGGGTGCAGGTTCACAGGTGGGGTACATGACTTTTCCATGTACCCCCACCTGCTTCTTGCATAGGGCTCAATATGTTTTACTTGGTGAAACAACTTCCAGTTCTCCACATGCATTTTCAAATCTCCACTGCCAGGCACCACTGGCCTCTCTCATAATTTCAGTTTTAGCAGATTTACACCAGCAATTATATAAACTATGGGGTGTAACAATATTTTATTTTTGTGTGTAAAAAATAAAAAAATCATAAAGCACAACATCCCATACATTATTTTATATTTAATGCAGCAGGTTTGCCTAATACCTACTGCCTTTATGGACTGGGGCTAGAAGAAGAGGGCACTCTGGATGGTCTTCTGGGAATGGGCAACTTCTTCCCTTTTCCCATGCCACCCCCATTAAGCAGTACTTGAAACTTTAAAATGTTATACTGTCCTCAAGTAGTAAGAAGAGTGCACAGCAGGCAATGCTGGACTTTGTATTCTTGCATGTGGCTTGTAGAGTTTACTGCAGCTTGGCAAATTGTTGTAGGCTGCCACCATAATGGAGGGGCAGCAATGTACTATTGTTTAAGCAAGGGTAACATGTCAGCAGCAGGGAGTCTGGATGCAGAGCAGTGGCAGCATGAAGTTTGTGGAGACTGTGGCTCAAGTTTCTCGAGTGGAGGAAGACACATCAGTATCAGGTACTGGCAGTGGTTAAATTGGAAAGGTTTGGGGGGGGAGCTCTTACATCTAGATTTCTAGGTGGTGGAACTGACATTTCTAGGTGGTGGAACTCTCCTACTATAGTCAATGGAGAAAGATGACGGGGTAGTGGAACTGTCCTACAGTTTTTTTAAGAAGTGGTGGAACTGTGTTCCTGTGGGCTCCTGACCATTTTAACCCCTGGGTACTGGAGGAAGAATATAGGGCAGCTGCCACTGAGCAGGGAGGGAGGGGGTACTCAAAGACTGCTGTCTCACTTGTGGACTGCTCACTTTGAGCATGTCAGCTACAGCATCTTGGGAAAACCTGAATAGTAGGGACCCAACATAAGTGCCAGCTAGAGGTTTTAATCTGGGCTTGGATGTCTCTTCTGTTTTTTTTTTTTTTTTTTTACTTTACACTGTACTTATAATTTTGATTCTTGGCATCCTTTCTCTTGCGATTTTTTTTGTTTCTGTGGCCTGCAATGAGTCTTCTTGTGCTAGGATGTTGTAATGTTTTATCTTTAATTTGGTTGCTTTCACATACTGTATTTGAAATTCTCTGCTGTGTGTCTGTGTGGCCACCCTGGAAACATGCCCCAGGTAGTACAGTACTTACCTCATTGTTTTACCTAACCTATAACAATGAAGGGCCAGCCCAGTGGTGCTGAGGGTTGAGGCACTGGATGCCAGACCGCGCACCATGCCGGCGACCCGGGTTCCGGAATGGACTCAGTCCATCGGGGGTCAGCCGGGGAGGGGCACGGATTTGGATTGAGTTCCTGGCAGGGAGCTGTCCTTTACTGGGGGAGGGAAAGTTGCACTGTGCAGCTTTGGTGGCCCCTAGCGATATGGGGCTCAGCTGATGCACGGCATGTTACAGAGGGGATAGATGGCATGGCAGACTTCCTGCAGGTGGGTGCAGGAACATGCCTGTGTTGCACTGGAAGTTCATGTACATCCATGTAGCCAGAGAAGAAGAAAAAAAAACTCCCATTGGTAAGCGAAGGCAGGTCCAGTGGATGCAGCCCCACGTTCAATGCAGGGCACCAGGACATCTGCTCCAGTCCCTCCTCCAGTGGTAGCAGCCCTACCAGTACTATAGATAGAGTGCCAGTAAGGAGTATGGTGGTCCCTCCTTGGGGGACTCAGATACCGAGGGATTCGGGCAAGGCTGCACATGGAGTGGGGGTTCCCCCCAACTAGAGTCGGATATTTGGGCTTCAAGTTGGATAGGCAGAGCCAGTACACCAAGAAGACCATGCTGGAAAGATGCTGAAGAGAGGCTAATGGGTAGGGGAAAATAAACAGAGTTAAAAAAAAACAATAACAATGAAGACAGGTTACAAGTAACCTAATAGACAAGTGACCAGTCTACATTTATTTAGGACAGATGAAACAGTGAGACAAACACTGACTGGCACTGTTTTTTAAATATTGGTTGCACATACAGTAGAAATAGAAACCTACCCTTTCAAAATGCAGCAAATTGTAAATTTGAACACCTAAAATTTAAAACCTTCTGGGCAGGATTCACAAAGGAGTTGCGCTTGGCACATCTCGGATGTCCCAGCACAGATGAGATGCACTGAGCGCCAACTGTGGTATTCACAGAAGAGGCACTTGGAAATGCCTCCGGTGAATTCCCTCTGTGAATACTACAGTTGTGCCCAGCCCTGGATGCACTGGCACAACCCCTCTTCAGGCTGGAAAGCCAATGGGACAGCACATCTCATGATGCAGTGTGCCCAGAATCGCCACTCAGAGAAAACAATATGCAAATTGGGCCATTAAGCATGCAAGGTGCAATGGGGCCATTTGCATGTCAAATTGGCCCATTTTCATGCGTCGTACAAGGATGTACCCAGCTGAATCTGCCGAGTGCCCTGCAATGGAAGAGATCCACAGTGACACCCATCCAGTGTCTGCCCTCCCTGGGTGACCGCATCCTGCACACACCTGGATGATTCCCTGGCAGTCCAGTGTGCCCCCATCACCCACATCTCTGGTAAATCACTGCTCCCTGCAGCAAGAAAAGGCATCAGGATAGACCCCCCTTTCTGCCCACATCTCTGGTAAACAGCCGCTTCCTGCGGTGATGCAGTCTAAAGTACTGAACCCTCCCATCCTCCCTGAGCCAAGCGCACCTGTGTGCTGGTAGTCCTGGGACCCCCATAGCTTAGCAGACATCCCACCCCACCTCAAGCACCCCTACCAGCCCCCCTCCCCATCCTGCATTCCCCCGTCTGTGGGCAGCACAACCCACCCTCATACCACCACAGCTGCCTGCTGACAAAGCTGTCTTTTGACAGACAGCTACTGTACAGCCTGCAACCTATTGGTGGACCCTGTTGACCAATAGGCTTGCAGTGTGTACAGTACACTGTCATTCACAACTCTGTGAATGATGGTGTACAGTACACACTGCAAGCCCATTGGTTGACAGGGTCCACCAGTGGGCTGCAGGCTGTACAGTAGCTGTCAGTCACAGCTCCCTCAGCAGGCAGCTGTGGTGGCATGAAGGTGGGTTGCGCTGCCCACCAATAGGGGGGATGGTGGCACGGGGGAAGTGGAGTTGGTAGGGGGTGCCTAAGTGGGTGGGGGGATGGGATGTCTGGTGAGCTATGGGGGGGTCCCGTGGACTACCAGCACAGGTGCGTTTGGCTCAGGGAGGATGGGAGGGTTCAGTACTTTGCACTGCATCACCGCAGGAAGCGGCGGTTTACCAGAGATGTGGGTAGTGAGGTGGGGTCTAACCTGACACCTGTCTTGCCATAGGAAGCGGCATTGTACTGGAAATGTTGGGAGGGCACACTGGACTGCAAGGGTGGGCAGACTGCCATGCTGCTGTCTATGGCATGGCAGCCTGCCTGTGGTTGGCAGTCCACATAAGTCTACTCTCTTTAGACTTATCTTTGGGAGGTGCATCTCCGGACTTGCCCCTGGCATGTGCTTCCAAGTTGGGCTGTGAATGGGGCTGCGCTCCATGTGCATGCCCTCTTCACAGCCCATCAAAATGTGCCACATATCATTATGGGTGGTATGCAGTGCATCTGTGATGTGTTGGCACATCAAGGATGCACCAGTGCATCGTCCCCCTACCAGAATCGCACCAGTGTGCAAGTTGGGAATGCGCCGCTGCATCTCGGATGTGCTGGGTGCATCCCTTTGTGAATCCTGCCCTCTGTGTGCATCACACTGTGTTGGAAGTGCACTATAAGTGCACAACACCTAAACAGCATATACAAGCAAGCAACATTCGGCATTGCAAATACTTGTTTGTAGTCATAATGTGTCTTATCAATTACCAAGAATATAATTATGTGTGTCTAGGTAAACATTCTGACAGTTCTCTGGTATTCGACTTTATGTACACACATAAATCTTATCCATAACTCACTACACATAAGGAATATGAAACTTCTGAGATCTCTGTTCTTATAAACATAGAATTTGATGCCAGATAAGGACTTAAAGTCTAGCCTGTTGAATTGTTTATGGCCTCAGCAAGCCTGTGTGATACCCAGGCTGGCAGCTGTGGAACCCAGGAGGAGGCTAGGAGCCATGCTGTGCTGCTGAATTGATGAGAGCTGCTCCACTCCCTTTCACAGCACTTCTTTGACCTGTGTACCTCCCTGCACTAAAAACAGCAGTACAAGGGGGCAAGTAGTTTGTCACAATACCTAAACTGATACAGTACAGTGACTACATTGCCAAAAGGATCTGCATCTTGAGTGTCAGGCTGTTAGCCCGGCTGGTTTACTCCATGTAGCCTGTCAGATGAGTCCCCCTTGTCCAAGGTTGCCTGTCAATTGGTCACTCAGTCCATGTGATGTCAGTATAGATTCAGCTACACAGAGCCTGTACTGCCCTGTCCATCACCTGTGGCCCCCCCCCATTCATCTCAACAGTGAGGTGCTCACATGGAGCAGACGGGGGGACTACAGTCATCCCCCTCATTCCTTCCCACTCCTACTCCAGAGCAGAGAAGAGGGGCTACAGTTGTCACAAACCCACTCAGCAGGTCAGCCCTCTACTCCCAAAGTGCCAACCTCGGAAGCGCAGTCTTGTGAACAGTTAACAGAACAAGGTAACCCTCTTGTCTGTTTTGTGGGTTTCGAATCAACCTTTGGTCTCAAATCTTGGAGGGATTCAAACTGTGAACCTCTTGCTAGCGTACCCAATGTACAGGCTCAGATAATTCTGTCTTTGGGGTGCTAGATATCTTTGCCTCTGGGCACTAACCAGGTGTACAGAAATTAACCCTTAAAAACTGTAATAAATGACCTCAGATTTAAAACGCTTACCTTTTTCCAGTTTGGTATCACCATTCAAGCTTATGTATAGTGTCTGCTTTAACCATATATACTCTACTTGTAAAGGAAAGAAATCAAAGACAGACCAAGTAAGCTCTAAAAACAGAGTTTTACTAAAATAGATAAAAAAATATGTAACACATAAAATACAGAACTATTACATCATGAGACATACAAATCTCTTAAACAAAACAGGTTTTAGCAGTGCAATTCCTACTACAGTATTTAGATTTTGTCTCTCACTCTAAATACCTGCTTAAAGTGCTCATAGATGTTTCTTGTCAGAGTATAGATAGAAGTGACTCTGAAGGAAAACAGAATAATGTTTAAAAGCTGTTTTTTCCCACCTACTTGCATGAGGTCACCTAGCTCCTCCCTGTGAGAATATATACAAATATATATCTATATAAAAACAGGATGTCTTTTTCAAGTATTAAACTTTGCGATCTCAGCATAACTCATGTTCTTCAAATGACTCTCTTTGATCTTATGATAAGCTTCCCTCTTCCAGGACATCAAAGCCTCTTTTATGACTTTGCACTAATACATCACAACCTGCTTTTCTTCCTCTAAGTGTTATAAAACTTTAGGATTTCCCTCCTAGCAACTACAGCTATAATTAACTTAAAAATAGGAGATCCTTGATCAAGGCCTGTTCTACTCTATAATTAGCTTTTGGCCCTCCATGTAACACATTGTATCTAAAACCTGTGTGTGTGTGTGTGTGTGTGTGTGTGTGTGTGTGATCTCACATGTTGTTTCAGCATTTCTCATGGGAGACAGTTCATAACACATTTTTTTATTTTACAAAAAAACATACAGCACTCAGAACTGGCTGTCCACATCACAATCCTCCCCACCTAGACTAAATTTGAGGTCTCTATCCCCTGCATGGGATGAGCTTCCCAAATCAGTTCACTCCTCAAAGAGATGAGACAGGCCATCTGAGTTCTGGTTCCTGGCTCCAGCTCTATGTATGATTGTCATATCATACCCTTGCAAAGCAAGACTCCATCTTAGCAATCTACCATTGTTCTTTCCCATCTGCGTCAGCCAAACCAGGGGGTTGTGGTCAGTCTGCACCACAAAATACTGCCCATATAAGTATGGCTCTAATTTCTTTAGGGCCCACACTATGGCAAGACATTCTTTTTCCACCGTGGAGTATGCTTGCTCCCTGGGAAGTAACTTCCTACTCAGGTACACTACGGAGTGATCTGTCCCTTGGCTGGATGTCTGACTCAGTACTGCCCCAATACCCATGTCTGAGATGTCAGTCTGAACTATAAAGGTTTTGCTATAGTCAGGACTTGTCAAAACAGGAGCACTGCACAGTGCCTCCTTTAGTTTGGAAAATCCTTCCTCACAGACTGGGCCCCAGGTAATTTTCTTGGGCATCCTTTTCTTTGCCAGGTCAGATAGGGGAGCAGCCAGGGCACTGTAATTGGGTACACATTTTCTGTAGTACCCTGCTGCTAGGGTTACCAGATGTCCTGTTTTATAAGGACATGTCCTCTTTTCCAGCTGCCAAATATTCTTCATGTACCTTCTCTATCCAAAGGAAATCCAAAAAACTTCTGATCATAGGAGACTCCATGATTCGGGGAGTTGATACCCATCTCCAGCCAGGGGTGATGGTCAGATGTCTCCCAGGTACATCAGCATGGAGAGACACTGACCGCATTGCTAAAATTGTTCACAAGGCAGGAGAAAACATTGATGTCCTAGTACACATAGGGACTATCGATCTTGCCAGCCGGGTCAGTTGTGGAGACCAAGGAACACCTGACTAGGCTGGGTGACAAACTATCATCTATTTCGTCTGGCATCTCTTCTCTGAGATCCTGCCAGTCTGGGAGAGGGGAGCAGATGGACGGAAGGTCAGAGAAGGGAGATGGGGAGCTAAACACGTGGCTCAAGGACTGGTGCCAGGAAAAAGGACACAGATTTGTAGGAACTGGCAACAGTTCTGGGAGCGAAAGTTCTTTAAATTTGATGGACTGTATCTGACTAAAGAGGGAGTCAGTGCGTTGGGGCAGAAGTTTGACGTCTTTGCAGAATATTTAAACTAGCAAATGGGGAGAGGGGTGCAGCACCCTATACGTCGAATGGGAAGAACACCCCTCCCCCCTCAGCTAGTGGTCAAACAGGAGTTCAGCATGTTTGCCATTCATTTGCATCACCAGGTAAGAAAAAAGGTTTGTCTCCCCATACGATGCACAGGGGTAATGCCAAACTTCACTCAACAACTAACACACCAAAATCTGGCCAATGGAAAATCATGTACACAAATGCTCACAGCCTGGGAAATAAGATCCCAGACCTGCAGGCAATAATGTCAGAGGCTAAACTGGACATAGTAGCAATTAGTGAGACGTGGTTTACCAGTAACCACACTTGGGAGACTTCAGTACCTGGCTATGTATTGTTCAGAAGAGACCGAGGTACAAAGGGGAGGGAGGGCCTGTATGTTAATGAAAATATCAAAGCTACAGAAATTCAGAATACACATAAGGAGCCAGAAGAACTGTGGGTCACCCTGAAACAGGAAATGGGACAGCCATAAGAACTGGGGTTGTCTACAGGCCCCCAGACCAGAGGGAGGACATAGATACATTACTGTTAGAAGATATACAAAACATGACAGCTAAAGGGGAGGTTCTGATAATGGGAGACTCTACATGCCAGATACAGATTGGTCAATACCAGCAGGAACATCTGCCAGAACTAGACTCATAGTGGATTCCCTGCAGGGGAGGGCCTCAAACAACTGGTACAGCAACCCACAGAGACAGGGCTATCCTAGATCTAGTACTGACTAACAAAGAAGGGATCACAGATCTCCAGGTAGAAGGTCACCTGGGGCCAGTGACCATCACATGGTATGGTTCAGTTTGGCTACTACATCTAAATCATCCCATTCCAAGGCAAAAATATGGGACTTCAGAGGAGCTGACTTTGATAAGATGGCCTACAGAGTTAAGCTAGCTTCCTGGCAAAAGAAACACAGGTGAGGAGGTACAGGCAAAGTGGGCAAGCATTAAGGATGCAATACTTGAAGCAACATCCCATTGTGTTAGACAGAAAAGGAAGTGCAAAAGAAGAAGGAAACCACTTTGGTTCTCAAATACAGTAGCAGAAAAGGTCAGAGCCAAAAGGCTGGCCTTCAGGAAATATAAGGGAACACAGCGGGATGAAGATAGGGAGGCATACCAAACTGCCCTAAGGGAAGCAGGTAAGGCAGTAAGGCAGGCAAAGTCCCAAACTGAGGAAACACTAGCACGAACAGTAAAAGAAGGTGACAAGACTTTCTATAGATACATTAGTGAAAGGAGAAAGTCCAGAGGGGGTAATACAAGCTTAATGGAGAAAGGGAGCATGTGAGGAGGAGGACCTGTAAAGGCATCTATCCTAAATAGATACTTTTGCTCAGTATTTACTGAAGGAAGGTAGGACAGGGCCCACAGCTCAGCATCATGGACACAGGGGAGGAGGTGAGCACTACTCCCTTCACAAAAGAAAGGGTCCTACAAGAGCTTGCTAAGCTCAGGGTGGATAAGGCAATGGGACCTGATGGCATACATCCCAGGGTACTTAAGGAGCTAAAGGAGGAACTAGCAGAGCCATTAGCAGAATTGTTTAGTGAGTCTCTGAGCACAGGAGAGGTCCCAGAAGACTGGAGAAGGGCTCATGTGATCCCGCTCCACAAGAGTGGTAGCAGGGAGGAGGCGGGAACTACAGACCGTCAGTCTTACCTCAGTAGTGGGCAAGATTATGGAGGCACTCCTTAAGGAAAGGATAGTGCAACACCTGGAATCCATAGGGGCACAGGATCCAAGACAGCATGGGTTTACAAAGGAAGGTCCTGTCAAACTAATCATAGATTTCTTTGACTGGGTAACCAGAGTGGTGGACCAAGGGGAGCAGTTGATGTCGCTACCTTGACTTCAGCAAAGCTTTGACACTGTTCCACATAGAAGATTGATAAATAAGCTGGGTAGGCTCGGGGTGGGTCAGAAGTTGGTCAACTGGGTGGCAAACTGGTTGACGGGCAGAAAACAGAGAGTGGTGGTGAATGGTATACAGTCAGAAGAGATGCAAGTCACAAGTGGGGTACCTCAGGGATCAGTCCTGGGGCCAGTCCTCTTCAACATCTTCATTAGTGACCTTGCAGATGGACTAGAGGGTAAGGCTTGTCTGTTTGCAGATGACACCAAGATCTGCAACAGAGTAGATGATGCAGATGGGGTGGGCAGAATGAGAAGAGATCTGGATAAACTAGCAGAATGGTCAGAAGAGTGGCAACTGGGATTTAATGCAAAGAAGTGCAAAATCATGCACATAGGGAAGAGAAACCCAAGCCACCTATAGGCTGGGAGGAGTTGCTAGCAGTCACAAAGGAAGAAAGAGACTTGGGCATCATCATCACTGATGACCTAAAATCATCCAAGCAGACTCTAAAACAGTAGGTAAGGCTAGGGGTGTTAGAGTGTATTAGTAGGGGTGTCACAAGTCGTAAGAGGAGGTAATAATCCTCTGTACAAGACACTGGTTAGGCCCCATCTGAGTACTGCGTGCAGTATTGGAGGCCACACCTTCACAAGGACATTAACCAAATTGAGGCAGTCCAGAGAAGGGCAACCAAAATGGTGCAGGGACTGCATCTGAAGACATATGAGGACAGATTAACGGAGCTCAATATGTATACCCTTGAGCAAAGGAGGAGAGAGGTGATATGATCGAGGCATTCAAACACCTTAAGGGCATAAACAAGGTGAAAGAGTCTAACATGTTTAAATATAAGAAAAATAGCAGGACAAGAGGACACAGCATGAGATTAGAGGGAGGCCGATTAAGGGGGAATGTGAGGAAATTCTTTTTCACAGAAAGGGTGGTGGATGCATGGAATGGCTTACCACAAGAAGTGGTGGCTATGAATACAGTGCAGGGCTTCAAACAGGCATGGGATAGGCATAAGGGAGCAATACAAATGACTATGAATAGATAGGTCACTGACAGAGCAAAGGCCGAAGGCACATTTATAAGGTAGAAAAAGAAATGGGCAGACTGGATGGGCCTTGCGGTCCTTATCTGCCATCAACTTCTATGTTTCTATGTTTCTATGTTTCTATTCTGTTGTATTATTATTTTTATAATTTTTTTTACTGTCTTCTACCCAGGACCTCCCTGTAAATGAGCTGTGAAGGCAGTGGAGACTTTAAACCTATTTACCCGGGGTCTGGCAGAAGGGCTCATCAGGGGAGGGACCAACTGTCCTCTTCTTGGTATCCAAAAATCTGGTACCCCTACCTGCTGTCCCTAGAAAACTCCTGACCTGCTTCTGCATTTCTGGTCTGGGCAATGCCTGGATTACCTGTATCTTTGTTTGGTTAGGACGGAGCTGACCCCGGCCTACCGCATGCCCGAGGTATGCCACTTCTCCCATGGCCACCTTACACTTCTTGGCTTTGACAGTGAGCCTGGTCCTCTGTATCCTGCCAAGCACTTCCCGAAGGTGGAATAGGTGTTCCTCCCAGCTGGTACTAAAGATGGCAGTGTCATCCAGGTATGCCATGGCTCACTCCTCGGCACCATTTAACACCTGGTTCACCAACCTTTGGAAAGTGGCTGGGGTGTTCTTCATTCCGAAAGGCATTACTTTAAACTCAAATAAGCCTATTGGAGTGATGAAGGTCGACCTCTCCCTAGCTCTGTCTGTCAACTCTACCTGCCAATACCCCTTTGTCTCATCAGTGGTCGTAAGGTAGGTCGCCCCTCCCAACTTGTCCAAGAGTTTGTCCGTCTGGGGCATCAGGTGGGCATCTGACATCGTGACTGCATTCAGTCCATGATAGTCCACACAGAAATGAGTAGAGCCATCTGGCTTAGGCACAAGAACTATGGGTGAGGCCCTCGGGCTGTGAGATCTCTGGATTACCCCTAAATCCAGCATCTCCACCTCCTCTTCCCTCCTAATGTAATTTTGGACAGCCTCTGACACCTGATATGCTGTCTGCTGAATGGGCATCTGTGTCCCTGTCTCCACGTCGTATGTCGCAAAGGGGGTTAGTGCAGGCTTGGTGCTAAACAATGGGGCAAACTCTGATAAAACCTCCCTTACTTTCTGAATCTGGTCCGGGGCCAGCTGGGGAGACAAGTTTACTGCCTCCACAGAGGACTCCCACTTACTTTCTTCCAGCAAATCCAGAAGGGGGTCTCCTTCGTCTGTCCCTTCCCCATGACTGCACACTGCAAACACCATGTCAGCCCTATTTGCATATGGTTTCATCATGTTGACATGGTACATCCTTTCTGTCTGTCTTCTGTCAGGTAACTCCACAATGTAGTTCACGTCATTTACCTTCCTAACCACTTTGTATGGTCCTGCCCACTCAGCCTGCAGCTTGTCTTTCTGGACCGGATAAGGACCATGACTTCCTGACCCACCATGTACAAGGGAGCTCTGGCTCTGTGGTCGTACCACACTTTTTGTTTCTGTTGGGCAGCTGCTAGGTTGCTCTGGGCTGTCCCTATAAGCTCCTTCAGCCTTTCCCTAAACCTAAGGACGTAATCCACAATGGGAGTTCCTTGGGTGGCATGCTTACCTTCCCAGTCCTCTCAGATCAAGTCTAGGGGACCATGTACCCGGCATCCATATAAGAGTTTGAAGGGGGAAAATCTTGTCGACTCTTGGGGCACCTCCCTGTATGCAAACAACAGGTGGGGAAGGTATTTCTCCTGGTGCCTCCTATGCTGTTTAGCAAACACCCGGAGCATTGACTTTAGGGTACCATTGAATCATTCCACAAGTCCATTGGCTTGTGGGTGATACGGTGTCATGCATCTCTGCACCACCCCACACTTCTCCCATAAACATTTCATCAAGTCCGACATGAAGGAACCCCCTCGATCGGTGATTACCTCCTGCGGAAACCCAACATGGGAGAAAATCCCAAGTAAGGCATCTGCCACTTTGTCCATCCTCAGTGAGGATAGGGTGACTGTCTCTGGGTACCGGGTAACATAATCCACCACAGTTAGGATAAATCTCTTCCCTGAGGAGCTGGGGGTATTTAAAGGCCCCACAATATCCATTCCCTACCTCTGGAATGGCTCCTCCACTATTGGCAAGGGAATCAGGGTGGCTTGGGTCTTCTTGCCCACCTTCCCTATTTCTTGGCACCGGTGACAAGACCTGCAAAACTTCTTCACCTGCTGGGTGAAGTTAGGCCAGTACAAATTCTGGGCTAACCACTGCAGAGTGTGCATGATTCCCAGATGACCAGACAAGGGACTATCATATGCAATTTTGAACAACTGCTCACAATACCCTTGGGGGAATGACAAGCTGCCTAGCATCCTTCCCTCTGTTTGCACAGCCTGAGTATACATAAGTCCATTTTCCCAATAAAACTTACGTTTGCCATCACCTCCCTGTGTGCCATCCAAGTCTGCCCAAGCACTCAGCTTCTGTAAACTAGGGTCACTTCTCTGAGCAGCTACAGACCTCTCATACATTCCCAAGGCATGGGACAGGTCCCCTTCAGTTGCTAAACTGGGGTCCCTAGCACTAGCGTCAGGGCACTCAGGATCACTGTCATTCCCAACCCTCTGACAAGGGGTCACCCCTCCCTCTTCAGAGTAACCCTCTGTAGCTGTGTGGTTACTTGCTACTGGGGAAATTTCTACCTCTTTTGTTAGTCTCCCCATCTGAGACACAGGCTGGGGAACCAGCCTCTCAGTGGTTTCCACAATGGCTTCTGTGGGGTTCAGGGAACTACAATTTTCCCTTGCCACTTGGCTACAGGTAACTGCACACACCATCTCCTGTTTGAGATTGTTGCCCAGGATCACATCCACTGCTAATGTTTTGGCTACAGCCACCTGTTGAACAGTTCCCCCTGTTTTACCCCAGTCTAAGAGAACACTAGCAAGAGGCAACGTTTTTGCCTCACCAGTGAAGTCCTGTACAGTGACATATTTATTGGGTATAAGCTGACCAGGCTGTACCAGATCCCCCTTTACCAAGGTCAGAGATGCCCCTCTGTCCCTTAAACCCTGCGTCTGTACACCATTCACCATGACTGGGTGCATGTGTTCCCTCATGTTCACTGGCATGCTTCCAGGGACACACAAACAACCTACTTCTTTTCTAGCACCACCTTGAATATTATTGCTCGCCTTTTTGGGACACTGTCTGGCAATATGCCCAATTTCTTTACATAACCAACATTCACTTCTCTTTTCAGAAAAATCTTTTCTCTGAAACCTGGGGCTAACTGGTTTCAGTGGAGGCAGTGAGGGTTTTAGTTGCCCTGAAAGTGCACTTTTGCCTTTCTGCACTGCCATGCCCACCCCATTCACTGTCGGAGCAGGTCTGCTCTTGGCATAGTGGTCCGAGAGTTCAGCAGCCTCTTGCACTGTTTTTTTATCTCAGTCCTCCAGCCAAGTTTTCAGCTCTGCTGGGCACGACCAATAAAACTGTTCCAATAAAATCACATTTTCCATTTTATCAACAGAGTTTGCCTCAATTCCTTCCCACCAACATTTTAAAAACTGACGTTGTTTCATGGCTAGCTCCTCGTAGCTCATGTCAGAGCTTCTCCTGAGCTTACGGAATTTAGCTCTGTATGATTCAGCAGTTAATTCAAACTTCTTTAACAGTGCAGCTTTAAGTTTGCTGTAATCATCACTGTCCTCATTGTCCATCTGACCCAATGCATCCTGAGCTTTCCCGGTAAGTAGCGGGGATAGCTGGAAGCTCCAGGACTCTCTAGTAATTTTAGCCTGAATACAACCTTTTTCAAAAGAATTTAAAAAGGCAACCATATTCTCCCCCTCTTTAAATTCAGCTATTAATTTGGAGTTCAATTTGTAACCCAGTCCTGCAGTCCCAGTTAAACGCAAGTCACTTACCTGCTCTGGTGCTGCTGGTCAGAGTAGTGGCTTCTCCAGTTCATGTTGCCTCTGGTTCTCCTCTCTCTTCCCCTCTGCAGCTCACTGGTGCTCATGCTCCTCACAGTCTGCCTCCCACTGTTCCTGCTCTGCCTCTCATCTCTCTTGTTCTCTCTTCTCCTGGAACTCCAGCTCCAGCCTGCGCAACTCAATTTGCAGCCTAAGTACTTCTGGATCCAGGATACTGGTGACCTTCTTCTGCTGCTGTGGCCCTTCAGTGACAGTGGCCCTGTTGCCCTCCTTATCAGATCTGGACACTGCACTGGCCGCTAGCCCTGCCACACTTGAGGTCTGGTCCTTTTCAGTCATAGTCCGTGACTCATTGCTCTGGGTATCTGCTACCATCAGGGCATCTATGAGGTTCTGCTTGCTTGCTTTCACCACAAATGGGACTCCTCTGTCCCCACACAACTGCTTTATGGAGTCTACGGTGTGCCTGCTGTAGTCAGAAGCCATCTTCTTCCCTGACTACTGCTACTCTGACTTGCACTTTAGAAAAAAAATAAATAAATTGGGTAGGAACTTGTACGCCAAGTGATACAGTTCTGTTTCCTTTTAAAAAAATTAAATCCCTGCTTTTTTCTTTCTTTGCAAGTGAGCTTACAGTCTCAAGCTGACATGGTGAACAATAAAAGCTTGTGATATCAAATTTATGCCACCGCTGCCAACCAATCTGTCACAAACCCACTCAGCAGGTCAGCCCTCTACCCCCAAAGTGCCAACCTCCGAGCGCAGTCTTGTGAACAGTTAACAGGACAAGGTAACCCTCTTACCTGTTTTGTGGGTTTCGAGTCAACCATTGGCTTCAAGTCTTGGAGGGATTCAAACTGTGAACCTCTTGCTAGCGTAACCAATGTTCAGGCCAAGATAATTCTGTCTTTGGGGGGCCAGATATCTTTGCCTACAGGCACCTAACCAGGTGTACAGAAATGAACCCTTAAAAACGGTAATAAAAGACCTCAAATTTAAAATGCTTACCTTTTTCAAGTTTGGTTATCACCATTCAAGCTTATGTATAGTGTCTGCTTTAACCATATACTCTACTTGTAAAGGAAAGAAATCAAAGACAGACCAAGTAAGCTCTAAAAACAGAGTTTTACTAAAATAGATAAAAAATATGTAACACATAAAATATGGAACTATTATATCACAAGACATACAAATCTCTTAAACAAAACAGGTTTTAACAGTGCAATTCCTACTACAGTATTTAGATTTTGTCTCTTACTCTAAATACCTGCTTAAAGTGCTCACAGATGTTTCTTGTCAGAGTCTAGATAGAAGTGTCTCTGAAGGAAAACAGAATAATGTTTAAAAGCTGGTTTTCCCCACCTACTTGCATGAGGTCACCTAGCTCCTCCCTTTGAGAATATATAAAAAGAAATATATGAAAACAGGATGTCTTTTTCAAGTATTAAATTCTGCAACCTCAGCATAACTCATGTTCTTCAAATGACTCTCTCTGATCTTATGATAAGCTTCCCCCTTCCAGGACATCAAAGCCTCTTTTATGACTTCACACTAATACATCACAACCTGCTTTTCCTCCTCTTAGCATTATAACACTTTAGGATTTCCCTCCTAGCAACTACAGCTATAATGAACTTAAAAATAGATCCTTGATCAAGGCCTGTTGTACTCTGTAATTAGATTCTGGCCTTCCACGTAACACCTTGTACCTAAAACATGTGTATGTGATCTCGCATGTTGTTTCAGCATTTCTCATGGGAGACAGTTCATAACACATTTTTTTATTTGACAAAAAATCATACAGCACTCAGAACTGGCTGTCCACATCACAATAGTCATCCCCCTCAGTCCTTCCTACTCTTATACCAGAGCATAGAGGGGGGGTTACATTTAACTCCCTCAGTCTTTGCTACCCCTATTCACAAAAAAAACCTGCAGAAGAATGTCCTGCTCCAATACAGTCAAATCACTTTGGAAGATCTCAATTTCAGAAACATAAAAAAACTGCTAAGCAGTGCCAGCAAGACCCAACCCCTGAGTCTGCCAGTGCATACCTCTTAACTTAACTTCCAAATGCAAAGCACAGAGGACAGCACCAGTCCATAACGTGTAGCAGTTTTTATTTAAAAAAATAATATGTTTAAAGAATAGCATGCACAATATGGTAAGTAGTAAAGAATGTTTTTTTTATCAAGTTAGTTGACTTTTCTATAGTCTTTGTGTCCATAAAGAGCCAACATTATGTTGCATATCAGTAAATACACCCCTGCCACAAACACCATGCAAGGAAACATTCAGCATTGACAAATGCATGTTAGTGGTACAGCAGCAAATATGTATTAACTCCCATTGACAACACTGGAGATAAAAGAAAAGGAAATTATGGTGTGCATGAAGGTATTTCTCATTTTTCTATTATAAGATCAGGACATTTAGCAATATTTATCTTTTTAGCATGATGCAGCTAACCCAAACCAGGAATGTGCTGAAAGAATCAAAGCAGGCTCCCACCTCTCCCGGTTTCATCCCTCTCATTAAATGCAATTAACTTGTAAACTAAAGTTTGTAAAGCAGAAAACTATGCAGGTTTGTCTTAGGGCAGAGAGAGCTTATGGTTGGAGCTGGACTCTGTGACTGATGACCCGGAGACAGCAGAAAGAGATGTGGCACTTTAAGTTATTGGGATCCCTCCCAGTAGGTGGAAACCTTCTCTGCTGCTTGTGCTGACCTCATATAAACAGGTGCAGATCTACAGTTTAATCCTCACCTGGTCCAGTGTGCACCTGTCATATCTTCACTTCCAAAAAGAAAGAGCAGACAGCACACTGTTGTGATGAATCTCCTAGCAAGTCTCCATTACATAGTCAATATTCTTATAATGTAAGTAATTGGATTGTCTGCATTCATTACTACTGTAATGGGGGGCGCTATTACTGTATCTGGTATTCGTAATGCTGTGTACAGACGTCAGTAGTTTTATATCCTAAGTAACAGCATTGTCTGCATTCATTCCTACCACAGGAGGTAAAAATTGCTATATAGAGAATAATGGATGGGGAAGGGTTTGATATGATAATTTAATGCACACCCGAGTTGTGGGATGCTACACCGAGGGGTTTACCAAAGAATCCCACAATGAGGGTGTGCATTAAATTCTCATATGAAAAACCCTCCCCATCTTTTATTTTTTATAATAACAGACTAGCAATTTTTCTCCAGCAGTTTGTGAGACTGTTTGGTCCTGCCCACATACAGAATGTTGGCCAATGAGGCAGCAGCATAGTTTGACTGGCATGGCTCATGAATGTCATAACAACCAGCTGGTTGTTATGGAAAATATCAACCTGGTCAGTACATTGAGAGAAATTGCTGACCAGTTATTATGTTATTATTCACAATGGTGTATGCACCCTAACCATTGCTATACTTGGCATCCACAATGCTGTGTTCACTCATGTCACTAATAATATATCATAAGTAATTCCTGTACATGGTCTGAATTCTTTACTACTGCCAAAGCTAAACATTGCTGTGCTTAGTTCTGACAATGCTTTCTGCATCTATATCACAGTTACATGTTTTCTAATATTAATGTGGTAAGCAATAAGCATTTATAGTATTGTAAAGGATCCTAGCACTGTAAGTACTCACTAACTGTGCTGGTAGCATTTATGTGTAATATTGTATGCATCATATTTAATACTCATTAGTAAATTTGAGAAGCACTGATTCATGCCACACAAAATGTATAGTGTTTTATGTATGATTTCCACTATTCATTAGTATAGTTGGTAAATACTGATTTGTGAAGTATTTACAATGTTATATGCATCATTTCCAGTATTCATTAATATAGCTGGTAAGTACTGATTCATAAACTGTTTATGGGATTATATGAATCTTTCCCAGTACTCATTATTGTAACTGATAAATATTGGTTCATGAAGCATTTACAGTGTTGTATGTATCATTTCCAGTATTTATTATTAGTTAGCAAGTACTGATTTGCAAAGTATTAACCTTTCTTGCATGTATCAGTATCATTAGTACAGGTGGTAATCATCAATTTTTTAAGCAGTTTGTGTTTCTCTGCTATTCCTCTCATTTCTTCTGATGACTGCTGTGCAAAATACTTTTGTAATCCACTTTTTTTTACCCTCCTTCACAACCTGATCTTCCTGGCCACCCATTTGCTGTGGTTTCACTTCCTCATTTGCCAAATGTAAATCTTTTGACTACTTTGATCTGCAGTGTTAGTTCAGGTTCAATTTCTTCTAGAAGACTGGGTAAACAATTAAGATGTGGAATCTCAGGCTGGGAAGTTTAGGAATCATTGGAAAGTCATAATCCCCCCCCCCCAAATAATCTGATCCCCAGCCCATACTTGGGGAAAAATCATCTTTATTTATTTAGTTTTGGTTTACTGGGTAAGTGCACTAGCCATGACAATGACTATTTTCAGGCACGACTCTGGAGGGTACAGTACATCAAAGCATACAGAAAAACATTTCATGTCAAGTACAACATACTTTATAATAGTATACATTATATTTCAAGTATGACAAAAAAAATATGACAATGGTATATAAATATATATTTACAATTTTTACTATTTACAAGTATGACATACATGTCAATGCCGGACAGGGGGAAAAGAGAAAGGAAAAATGGTGGCAACAGGCAAGGTAGGAAGTAATCACAGTATGAGAAAAGGTAGTATGCAGAAAGAGAGAGAGTGGCTACCTACAGGGTAGAAGCAATATTGCAGTAGTAAAACAGGAATGCATCTAGAAATACGGATTGCCTAATATATATAAGTTGAGGAAAAGATAGAATGTAAATGCTGTAATGGTAAAATGGGGTTGATAGTCAGGAGAAACTAGGAGGGACAGGAGTAATGGAGATAGGAAGACCAGGAAGAGGATAGGGGACAGGTAGGAGTGGGAGGTGGGACAGACAAGTGGAGGGGAAGTGCTATTAATATAATATAGTAAAAGTAGCAAAGCCGGGAGAGACTAGGTAGGGCAGAGGTGAGAGCTAAGGGGATTTGAAACAGCTGTACATGCAGGAGGACTCAAGATGGGAATGCAATTTTTTCTTAAAAGTTTCATGTGATGGTGCTTGACACACAACTCGAGGGAGGGAATTCCAGTATTGGGGGGGCATGGCAGGCTAAAGCACTTGCACCTTTAGAGGTATGGTGTCTAGGTATGAAGATGGGGGCATTCTCAGAGGATCTCAAGCCAAGTTCTGATTTGGAAGAAGGCCGTAATGGGTTTGGGTATTTGTAGCCTGGCAATATTGTCTATGACTGAGCCACATATATAAAGCCATAGCTTGAGCGGAGGAAGCCATCCCAGTTGTCAATAAAGGAGACAATGGTGTTTCAGTTTACATGAGGAGGACGCATAGTGACAAATGTTGTTATAAGTTACGCCCCATTTTCAAAGACTTGTTTTGCACACACAGATATATGTAGCAGCTCCATAGGTAAGTGACGGCAGTAGAATGCCATGTGCTACAGCAAGCCTTGCTGGGGGGGGAGCGCATAACTGGTACAGTAAGCCATGCCAGTTTTAGTGTTTACCTGCTTGCAGGTCAGCTGTATGTGTAGGTCAAAATTTAGTGATGGGTCAAGTGTGACACCAAGATATTTGAAAGAGTCCACCACCTCGAAAGTTAAGCCATTTGGGGAGCAACTTTAAATTTTGGATGAGCATCCTTGAGTTTGGAATGTGATACGAAGAGCATGGCTTGGGTTTTGGACTTGTTTAGTACAAGTTTGTGACTAGATAACCATTGTTGGGTGAGCTGAAAGTCTAAAGAGAGTTTACTATTTATGTCTTCAATGTTTTTTGCTCTGGCATATAGAACAATGTCATCTGTGTATAGCAGGGACTCTGTCATATGCAGGTTGGTGGTGATGTTATTTATAAAGATAGAGAAAAGCAGAGGCCGTAGAATTGATCCTTGCGGTACCCCAGTATTTATAGTGGCCTTGTCTGAGAGGGTAGAGTTATATTTCACAGCTTGGGTCCTGTTGGATAGATAGCTACTGAACCATTTTACGACACTTGTCGAGAAACCTAGTGATCCAAGGGAGGCTAGGAGGATGGAATGATCAACTAGGTCAAATGTCTTTGTCATGTCGATGAAAATGGCCCCAGTGAGTAGACCAGAATCCATAGCCACTAGTGTAGTTGATGTGAGTTTGTGAAGTGCAGTGGTGGTGCTATGGCCATTTCGAAAGCCATGCTGGGCAGAGGTAAGTAGGTCATGTTTCTGTAGGAAATCAATTGTTTGTGTTTCTATCAGTTTCTCAAGAATTTTGTTGAGGACTGACAGGATGGATATGGGTCTGTAATTTGAGGGATCCCTACGATCACATTTTTTGAAAACGGGTAACCCTAGCTTCCTTCCAAATGTCAGGGACATAGCTCTGGCATAGTGAGAGCATTAAAATCTTGGCCAGTGGGGCAGCAATGTGGGGAGCAGCTGTTTTTAGCAGCTTTGGTTCCAAATTGTCAGAGCCAGCCACAGTGTAGTCAGAGATATTGTTTAATTTAAGCATGTCACATCTGGAGATTGCCTTGAAAAAGAAATGAGGGCTGTTTACATCTGGTAGGGTAGGCATGTTTGGCTGGGTAGGGAAAGAGGAGGTGTAGATTGTTAGGTCAGAGAAATTACTGTTAAAAATGTTTGTGATGGTTCTGGGATTATTGCAGTGTACGCCATTGAGTAACATGTCATTTGGGGTGGATGCTGGATTCTGACCTAGGTGGAATTTGATATGGGACCAGAATTTCTTAGAGTCGCCATAAGAGTTTGTTAATAGATCTTTGCAGTATTGGCTCTTTGCCTTTTTGATGGGGTTTTTTTCCCAGGAATTTCGTAGGGCCCTGTAGGTACCTAGGTCAGAGGATAGCCTTGAGCTTTTGTAGCGGAGCCAGCTTTTGTCCCTTTGCTTTAGCTTAGAGAGGAGGTCAGATTTGAGCCATCGTATTTGTTTAATTTTTACCATCTGAGTTACAAGCTTGTAGTGTTTATCCTGGGGTGCTAAGAAGTTGGTCAGGATTGGATTGAGGGCTGTTTTGGCATCTTTTGATGTAAGGATGGAGGACCAGTTTGTAGTGGCAATGTCGTTTAGAAAAAGCTGAGAGTCAAAGTTCACATAGTTCCGGAAGGTGATGAAATGAGGCTTTGATTGGGCAGGTTTGCTCTTGCCCCAGATACAGTAGGTTGGGGAGTGATCAGTGATGGCATCTGGTAGCACACCAGAGGCAATTACATTTTTGGGGTGATCAGTCATTACCCAATCAAGTAAGGTGCTTGTGTTGGAGTGAGGGGAGACTCTAATGGGTTCACATATTAGCTGGTGCAAGTTATGACTCTGCAGTTTGGTCAGAGGGTTGGATTGGTTGGTGCCAAGCCAGTTTCTATTTAGATCTCCAAGTATAAGGACCTTGGTCCTCCCTGCAAGGGTTGAGATTTGTTACAGTAGCTCATCTAGTCCTTTTAGGCCATTTGAGGGGGGATTGTGGGCACATGTGATATGTAATTTCTTGGTACAGAGGGTGAGTTGGACATGAAGTGCCTCGTAGTGACCTGGGTTAGTTAGGTTGACAGCAGTGACCTGTAGATGTTCTTTAAAATAGATAGCTGTACCACCCCCCCTTTTTGGGTACAGCTCTGTCAAGTCTCAAGAGATTGTAGGATGAAAGGGAGCAGAGAGAGTCAGGTGTGAATGGTTTTAGCCATGTTTCAGTTAGGCATATGATGTCAGATTTGTACAGTGAGGTCCAGGATTCAAGCTCACCTAGGTTGTGCATAAGGCTCCTGATAATATGGTGAACAATGATTAGACCTTTAGCCTGGCTAATAGAGTCAGGAATAATATTTGCAGGCTCTGGATTTGGTTGAACATCCCCAGAGAGTAGAATAGCGAGTAGGAGGAGATACCAGAGCTTCCAACACTGGAGGAAATATTGGGCACATTGGAGCAAGTGGCATTTTTTGGGGGTACAGACAGTCATGTGGATCCATGCTTTGTTTAGTACTATTGAGGTGAGGTAAAAGCATGGTTTACAATGAGGAAAATAGAGAAAACAGGAGCTACATAGACTTTAAATTGTACTACACAATAAGGTTTCAATAAATGAGCATGGTTTAGTCATGCCAGCAATTTTCATTCAGCTACTTCAAACTGCTATGAGACAATGCAGATTACAGTACAGACAGTACATCACAATATCAGAGCAAAAATATCAGAGTTTTATCAGGGATAAAGGATTTTCCAGGAAAGAGCAAAAATGCTTGAAAAAAGGCACCGGGAAACCATAGGTCCCAAGCAGAAAAGGCGCACCAATCAGCAAGGCAGCCAGCAGATGGTGGACCAGTCAGAAAGCACAGTGCAGGGCGCTGCACCAATTACAGAGCTCCAGTGGATGAAGCAGAGGAGTGGTTAGTACCTGGCTTTGTGGTTGAGTTCGGGAACCAGGAGGGCGGCTGTGGAGAGCTGAGTCCTGGCGGGTGGAGGCCGGTGGTACGGCTGTCTAGCTCCGCCTTGTGTAGTGGGGCACTGCTCGTAGCAGAAAAGCCTGGCTTTGTGGCCGAGTTCGGGGACCAGGAGGGCGGCCATGGAGAGCTGAGTCCTGATGGGCGGCAGCCAGTGGTACAGCCATCTAGCTCTGCCTCATGTGGTGGGGCGCTGCTCAGAGCAGAAAAGCCTGGCTTTATGGCCAACTTCGTGGACCAGGAGAGCGGCCATGGAGAGCTGAGTCCTGGTGGCCAGCGGTACGGCCATCTAGCTCCACCTCATGTGGTGGGGCACCACTTAGAGTGGAAAAGCCTGGCTTTGTGGCAGAGTTCAGGGACCAGGAGAGCGGCTGTGGAGAGCTGAGTCCTGGCAGGTGACAGGTGGCAGTACGGCCGTCTAGCTCCACCTCGTTTGGTGGGGCACCACTCGGAGTGGTAAAGCCTGGCTTTGTGGCTGAGTATGGGGACCAGGAGGGTGCCTGTGGAGAGCTGAGTCCTGGAGGGCGGTGGCCGGCAGTACAGCCATCTAGCTCCACCTCGTGTGGTGGGGCATTGCTTGGAGCAGTTGCAAATTATGTGAAACAAGGAAGCTGGAAGGCAGGGGTTCAGTAATTTATTTTTTGTGGAAGTAAAATACTTCCATGAGTCAAAATCTGGAAATCATTCCAATTTTTTGGAAGTCAAAATACTTCCCACATCCCACAATTTGAAAGCCAGAAGGATCAATTTATGGATGTTAATACAAATATTAATGGTAAAATACAATGGACTGGATATTCAAAAGGGTTGCACCATGCGCAAGTCTGAAATTGCTCCATTCTGCGATATTCAGCAGGAGGCAGCTGCGCCCCCAAGTCATGCTGAGCAACAGCGTAATGCTAATGAAGGCATGCTCAACCGGAGGAGGAGGAACCATGCATAAACTGCACAGCCCGATATTCAGCTGGGCTGTGCAGAGTTGTGCAGGCGCAACCCCCAACCTGTGCCTGCATGACTTTGAACCAAAAAAAAAACAATCCAGTCAAGGGCCACTCACAGGTGAGCTGCCACATTGCAGGGTGCAACACAGCAGCTGCCACCTGTGGGTGGCCCTCCACTTCTTCCCTGTGCCCCCCTGCAGCCCGATCGCGGGTATAATAGTAACCCGTGAGCCCGATCGCAGGCACAGAACACACTCCCCCACTGGCCCGATCACGGGTACAATGTGAAACCTCCCCACCATTGGCCCGATCACAGCCAGAGCGGAATTCACCCCAAAGGCAAAATCCCTGGTGGTCAGTGGACGTAAAGCCCGATCGTGGGGCATAGAGTCAACCCCCAAAGAAAATCCCTGGTGGTCCAGTGGACCACGAAGCTCAATTATGGACATTAGAGTCAATCCCCAAGGTCCAATTACCCTGGTGATCTAGTGGCTCCCACCCACCCACCCATGAAGCCACACCACCCTGCTCCTCCCCATCAGCTGGCAGGTGGCAGCACCCCATCCGCCTACCGTCCCGCTGACTGACTGCTCAGTAGGGCTGCACGCCCATTGGTTCAGAGCAATTCATTCACATATCTGGACTGCCTTGGAATGGTATGGGCTACACGTCCATTGGCTCTTGCTCTGAACCAATGGGCATGCAGCCCTACTGAGCAGTCAGTCGGCGGGTGGGTGGGGTGCTGCCGGCTGACGGGGGAGCGGTGTTGTGGGGCTCAGTGGGTGGGGTGGGGAGCCACTAGATCACCAGAGTAATTGGACCTTGGGGTTGACTCTAATGCCCACAATCGGCTTCATGGTCCACTGGACCACCAGTGATTTTGCCTTTGGGGTTGACTTATGCCCGCGATCAGGCTTTTTGGTCCACTGGACCACCAGGGATTTTGCTGTTTGGGGGGGGCTGACTCTTATGCTTGCGATCAGGCTTTGTGGTCCACTGGACCACCAGGGATTTTGCTCTTTGGAGGGGTGAACTCCATTCTGGCCACGATCGGGCCAGTGGGGGGGTTCACTTATGTGATGCCTGCGATCGGGCCAGTCGGGGGGATTTACTTCATGCCCGTAATCGGGCTGCAGGGGGCGTCGGTCCCCGATGGCTGCTGCCTGGCAGGGTGCCAGGCGCAAGTCATCGGGGATCGGCGCACCTGCATGCTAATGGCATGCAAATGGTGCCATAAGTAGATGCAAATGGCTCCCCTGCACCTTGCATGAATTATGGCCCCATTTGCATGTCACCTTTTGAATATCGGAAATTTGCGCATGGCACAATGGAACTTGTGCCACCGCATCTTGAATGCTCCACTCTGACCACTTGTGGTGGCGCAAGTTCCACTACGCCATGCACTGTGGCTGTGGCCGGGAGGCGATATTCAAAGGAGTTGCTCAATAGCGCAAATCCGTTGAATATCGCCACGGCCACACCCCAGCGCAACTTTTTTGAGCAGCGCAAGTGCTTGTGCCACAGAATGGCGCAGTTTGAATATCCAGCCCAATTTGTTTCAGAAAAATCTATATTTTCTTAACTTCTGTGCCTTCAATTTTGGAAAACATCCTATTTTTTTTTTTTTTTTTTACATTTGGAAGTCGGCTACTTTCGCTCCTTTTATTTTTGAAGTTTTTGCCTTATTTTTGGGAGTCAAATACTCCCAAAATGGAGTTAACTGAAGCGATGCTGGAGGGAGGTCCTTGCAATGAATAAAAATAAATAGTGGACCACAGCTTTTATCAGTGACATACAATGAGAGCAGTGTAGTATAGTGTTCTCTTGGTGTCTGATTACTAAAAATGCTGTTTAGATCATGATAATATGAAAAACTGAGTCAGATAAAGATAAAACAAGTCCTTTACTACAAGCCATTTTGGGCAGTGTCTGGGGAGATGCATGGTATTTTCTTTGATATTAGCCTGTTACCTTAATAAGCTTACCAGGGTTGAGCAGTTTTCTGTCGTTTTCTGCTTATTTTGTGCATATTTATAATAGACAGAATTAAGAAGTAATGTATGGTCTTGTAAATTCTGTTAGAAAGTTAATTCTACTGGTATTCTACTATTTTGGAAAAGATTTTAGATCACTCTTTTAAGCAGTTACCTTTGTTTTAAAATAACTCCCCAGGCAAAGGGTCACAATAGGAAGGTATAGATCAAAGTGATATAAGTGACAAGTTAGTGTACATCCTTAGGCTACACTTCACATTCCTGAATCATTCTAAATGCCTTAAAAGCAAATACATTACAGAACTGAACACACTGAAACAAATTTCAGTTATTCATTATATGCCATTTGTGTAATAAGCTTTCTAAGCAATTATTACAAAAATAAGTCTATAAACCCATTAACTACCATTTGTCACTTTGTTGTACTTAAAGAGCTGCTGACATCTCAAAGAAAACTTTGAAAAAAATAATTATTAGGCACCATTAAGCTTGCATTCTGTATATATTCTTTAGTTATGGCTAAATAACAGCAGCTTATTTCCCACCTTGCATAAACATAAATTACACACGCAGCCCCAGCTAGTCCCTACTTGTTTTAATCACTAGGAATATATTAATATAACATACCACACAAAAAATTTATTAACTAATTAATTAACACCCTCAACTACCCCTCCCCCCACAGCGTGGCCCTGGGGTCCACAGTGCCTGGAACCTTATTCAGTTTCTCCTTTAGTACCTGACTGTGAGGATACCTATCTTCCCCTTGCCTCAGCCTGCAGTGAGGAGTAGTGCTCATCCCCTGATATCGTGCAATTCATGGATATTAGGTCTTTTTTTTTTATCTCCGATGAACAGTCTTACCAAAGGTTGAAACCTACATGTTGATTTAACATCTTATTGGTCTAAAGCTTCTCTAAGATCTCTACAACTGGGACACCCTCCGTGCTACTCAGAAATTTGAAAAAGGCAACCAACGAGCCATGTACAACTCTGGCTGAAGTCTTAAATTTGTGGCCAGCTTTTATATAGATTTAATTTGATGGCAACAAGTCAACCATTGCTCAGGTGGGCGTTCTAACAGTCAGAATTGAGTGATGGATTTCTGGGCTGCTGCAATCAAAATGGGAAATAAATACCTAACTTTTGTACCCCTCAACCTTGGGGGAGGCTCCCCCAGCACCAGACACCCTGTGTTAGCTGCACTTGTAGAATAGAGCTCATATGTTCTGTGGTCTTGGCCCAAAAACTCCTTAGCCAGGGGCAACCCCAGAAAACATGCTCATGAGTCCCTGGCTGTCTGCATCCTCTCCAACATTCCCCTGATATATTTTTCCCATAGTGCTTAGTCACTACTGGGGTTCTAAAGTATCTGATAAGTACCTGTCAATGAAACTCTCTCCAAGTGGGGGAGGCTGTGATCTTCTATGCGATCTTCCAGATCCTATCCCAATTTAAGTGACCTTCTCCCACCTTCAGTTCCTTCTCCCAGAGCTTCTGGATTCTGTCCCTACTGGCCATTGCAACCACCCCCCCAGCCAAGTAAATTCTGGAAATCAAGAGAGTCTTCAGCTCCATACCCTCTGAAAGCTCCAAAAGGCAATATATCAAGAATTGTGCCTCATGTGTTCTCTTATAGCCCACTCTCTTCTCCACCTGTAGGTAATGCCTGACCTGTAGATAACCATATAAATCCTTTGTTGGAACCGCAAAGTCCTGTTGGATTTGGGAAAACCTTTTTAATGTTCCTACTGCATATAGCTGAGAAAAATGGCACAATCCCAGGACCTCACAGCAGGCAAACACCTGACTTTCCCTCCCCAGAAGGAAGTCTAACCAGTCTGTTATTCTCACAAATCCCAAAATAATATGTTGAATTCTCCTCTCCCTTATTAACAGCATCCATGTCTGTACCGTATGTTTGAGCCATGTGGTTGGCAAGGTGCATAGCAACCTAGTATCCCATTTATTAAACAGTATGGAGCGAAGAGTGCCCTTTCTCATAAGATCAAATTCCATTCTGACCCAACTTTGCACCTCCTGTGAGGTATTGTTAGTGGCCAGATATTGCAGCTGGGCTGCTCAATGGCAGCCCTTAATGTCTGGGACTCCTAACCCTCCCTTCCTCTTAGCCACCTTGAGCAGTGACCAATTTAGTCTCTGCTTTTTCCCTGCCCAGATACATTTTCTTAGCAGTCTGGTAATGTCAGACCAGAATTTCTTCAGTGGGCAGAGTGGAATGAGTTAAAGGGGAAGAGTAACCTTGGAAGAACATTCATTCTCACTGACTCCACTCTGCCGACCACTGACAGTGGGAGAGCCGCCCACCTATCACAGTATTTTTTTATTTCCTCTAGTAATTTCTGGTGATTAATTTGGTAGAGTTTACTTCAGTCTGTGAAAATGTGAATCCCCAAGTATCTGAAACTGGTATTTGACCATTTCAAATTAGTTAAGGACCTCACAGTCACAGAGACCTCAGCACCAATGAAGGCTATCTCTGATTTGGTTTCATTGATTTTGAAACTGGAGATATCCCCAAATTCCTCCAACAGGGCCATAGCTCTGGGAAGAGAGGTTTCAGGGTTTTGTAAGTAGAGAAGGGTGTCGTCAGCATAAAATGAGATATGGTTATCCACCAAGCCCACCTTAATCCTTGTAAGTGACAGATGAGACCTAAATGCCTTCGCTAATGGTTCCATACTAAGGGGGAATAAAAGGGGTGAAAGGGGGCAGCAGAGAACACCAAGAGGAAGGAGCTTCTGTTATAACTATACTTCTCTACTGGGACTAAAGAACTCGAATTCTACTACTGGGACCTTCAATTTAGGGTAAAAACAAATAAAAAAAGAGTGTGTTTGTCTGAGTTGGCTGAAGTGAATTGTTGTATGTGCAGTTATCTAGGTGTTTGTCTCAGGAGGCTGAAAGGAATTGTTATCTGTGCAATTAACCAAGCTTAGAAAGAGCTATAAAGTAGGGGGAGTGGCTTAGTTAGAAGGAAACCAAGTTAAAGCCAGATTTAAAAACTGCCCTAGATAGCTTCTGCCTGAGAACAGGCAGAGAACACAAGAGGAAGGAGCTGCTGTTATAACTATACTTCTCTACTGGAACAATATTGTTCTCCTTCCTTCCCCTCCACCCATGCACCCTAAGCAAGTTCTACTTTTATAGGCACAGGATCTGACTGACAACAGGAACTTCCTGTTTTGGAGCAGGAGGTGAGTGATCACAGAGCCACAAAAGACTCACCATCCTAGAAGTAAAAAAGTAGCTTTCATCCACCCCACCCCCCAGCTGCTGGAGGACTGACTCTGAACAAGTAAGGAGACTACTGAGAAATATAGGAACTTCTTGTCTCAGAACAGGAAGATCAGGAGCTTAAAGGGTGCAGAGGCAGTAAGTAAGTAGAGAGAAAAAAATTAAACAGAGGAAAGAGTAAGTATTCCAAACAATAGTTAAGGGGCCAGAAATAAGACATGAAGGGAGTGGTGCAGTGCAGTGGCTGTGGAGCAGCAGTCTTCTGGGAGACGTTCTGGAGGATACAGTGTTGTCCCATCTGCAGGCACCTCTCTGGGCTGAGGGAGAAGGTTGCTTGTCACCGGGCTGAGTTGGCCAGGGTTGGGGGACCTCCTCTCCCACCCAGGGACGGAGTGGTTGGACCACAGTGGGCTCAAGGAGGGTGAGGGTGGTGGAACAGAGGCTCATCCCTCCAGTTGTACCTCTCCACAATTCATATGCCATTCTGGCAAAGTGTGGTTCCTCTATGGAGGCATCTGCAGTGGAGACCAAGGAGGATGCTGGGAACCTCCGCAAAGGAGACCCACAGGAGGTGGCATAGGATCCCACAGGGGAAGGAAGCCACTCCTGGTAGGGGACACCATTGTTAAGAGGGTGAAACTGGGGGAGGAAGGGGAGAGGGAGATAAGGTGCCTACCTGGCACCATGACTTGGAGGGACAGGAGCAAATCCTCAGGATCACCAGAGCAGCTGCACAGGGGAGGGAGCTGGATGTCATTGTCCACCTAGGGACAAAAGACCTGGCTGAGACAGGGATCAGAGCAGTGCAGGAAGAGTTTGTGTAGTATGGGAGGGGCCTTAGACAAGTAGCATGCACAATAACCTTCTCAGAGGTGCTGCCTGTCTATGGCATGGGTGAGGCTAGGGTACTCCACAACATGAGATTCAATCAGTGGTTGAAACACTGGTGCAGAGCTCAGGGATTTGGCTTCACTGGGAACTGAGAGTCCACCTGGAGTGATGCAGGCCTGTACTGGCATGATGATCTTCATCTGTCCAGGAGGGGAACCAGGATCCTAGGTGATAGGTTTAAATGCTTCATTGGCAAGCATTTAAATTAGCCAAGGGAGGAGGCACTGGAAAGAAGCAGGGAAATCCTAGCCCCCCCGAAAAAAAATCAGGGTAGTAAGTGAGGTAAACACCAAGACAGAGAAGTCAATAGGGAGAAAGGCAGGGGTAAATGGAGAAAATGGCAATAAGGACAGGGTTATGGGGCTAAAAGGGGTAAGGCCATCAAGAAATGGAGGGTAATGAGTATCAATGCCCATAGTCTGGGCAACAAGCTCCCTGAACTGGTGGTCTTGATGGAAAAGGGATGCCTGGATATTGTAGCAGTCACAGAAACATGGTACACAGAAAACCATGACTGGGATGTTAACATACCAGGGTACACAACTTACAGGAGAGACTGAGGGGAGAAGAGGGGGGGAGTAGCTCTCTATGTAAGGGAAGGGATAAAAGTAATGGAACAAAAGAGTAAACATGGAGGAGAGGAGGCACTGTGGGTCACCTTAGAGACTGGAAATAGCACTACAATCCACACAGGGGTTGTATATAGACCCCCCATCTCAGGGGAAGGGAATGGACAAGGATATGCTAGAAGGCATCCTTAGGATGGCAGAGAAAGGGGAGATACTGTTGATGGGGGACCTGAATTTGCCAGGTGTTAACTGGAGCACCCTTGCTGTAGCCACATCCAAGAGCAGGGTCATTCTCGATGCCCTACAGGTGGCATGACAGAGACAGCTAGTGTTGGAACCCACTTGTGAGGGAGCAATTTTAGACCTCATACTCACAAATGGGGACAGTGAGAGGATCTCAGATCTAGAAGTGGATAGCCATCTGGGAACAAGTGACTGCCAAAAAGTGTGGGTGATGATAAACTCAGCTACAGAGTCAAGCCATACAAAAGTGAGGATACTGGACTTCAGGAGGGCTAACTTAGTCAAAATGGGAGAGTGCCTTAGAAAAACACTAGCAAACAGACTAGAAGGAGGGGTGGATCAACAATGGGGAACCATCAGAACTGCCATCACAGAGGCAATAAGCCTTTGTATGAAGCAAATAAACAAATCAAAATGAAAGAAAAAGCCACTATGGTTCTCAAAAGAGGTGGTGGGGAAGGCAGGCAGAAAAAGATAGCATTTAGGAAGTATAAGGAAACACAGAAGGAGCAGGACAGAGAACTGTACCAGTTAAGGCAGAAGGAAGCAGGGAGGGAAGTCAGAATAGCAAAGGCCCAAACTGAGGAAAATATAGCCAACTCTGTTAAGAAGGGGGATAAAACCTTTTATAGTTACATCAGGGAGTGTAAAAAGACAAAGGAAGGGCTAGTGAGGCTGAATAGAATGGATGGTGGGCAGACGGAGAGGGACAGTGAAAAAGCAGGGATACTGAATGAATACTTTTGCTCGGTATTCACAAAAGAGGAGATGCCTAATCCGATTAACAGAAGCACTCTGGATAGGGAGGTCAATCCCAGTCCTTTCACAGAAGAAAGGGTTCTGAAAGAACTCCTAAAACTGAAGGAATTAAGGGGAACACTAGTGACACTACTGACTACCCTTTTTAACAAATCATGGGAGGACGGTGTGGTACCTGAGGACTGGAGGAAGGCAGATGTGATTCCCCTTCACAAAAGTGGGAGCAAAACAGAGGCAGGAAACGACAGATCTGTCAGTTTGACCTCTGTGGTAGGAAAAGTGATGGAATCACTTCTGAAGAAAAGAATTGTTGAGTACCTAGAGGTCAGTGGGGCACAGTACCCAAGGCAGCATGGGTTCTTAGTGGGAAGGTCACGTCAGATGAATCTAATTGATTTCTTTGACTGGGTGACGAAAGTAGTAGACCAGGCAGTGTCTGTGGACATGGCTTACCTAGACTTTAGCAAGGCATTTGACACAGTCCCACACAAAAGATTAATAGTCAAATTAACCAGCCTGGGAGTGGGTCCCAGGGTGGTAGCCTTGGTAAAACATTGACTGGACAACAGGACACAGAAGGTCATTGTAAATGGAGTCCACTCTGAAGAAAGGGGGGTTACTAGTGGGGTACTGCAGGGTGCAGTACTGGGTCCAGTCCTTTTTAATGTCTTTATAAGTGACATTGCAGGGGGACTGGAAGGAAAAGCATGCCTCGTTGCAGATGACACAAAGATCTGCAACAGGGTTGATTCACAAGGAGGCATGGAAAAGATGAGAAGGGACTTGGCATGGCTGGAGAAATGGTCAGAAGTATGGCAGCTTGGATTCAATGCAAAGAGTGCAAAATAATGTACCTGGAAGCAAACCCAGGGAAGATTACACAGTGGGGGATAGTAACAACAACAAAATGGAAAGGACCTGGGTTTATCATATCAGATGACCTTAAGGTTGGCAAGAAATGTGAAAAGGCAGTAAGGGGGGGCTGGGGGGATACTGGGATGTATAGGGAGAGGCATCACCAGCACAAAACAGGAAGTTGTTATCCCTCTGTACAGACAGTTGGTGAGACCCCATCTGGAGTACTGCATCCAGTTCTGGAGACCCCATCTCCGCAAGGACATGGACAGGATGGAGGCAGTCCAGAGGAGGGTAACTAAAATGGTGCAAGGTCTGCAAGAGAAGCCATATGAGGAGAGACTAAAGGAGCTTAGCATGTATACCATTGAGGAAAGGAGGAAGAAGGGGGACATACTAGAAACTTTTAAGTACCTCAGTGGAATCAACAAAGTCTAAGAGGGTAGCATCTTTCAGAAAAAGACATGTTCAAGAACAAGGGGACACAATTTGAAGGTAGAGGGGGGATGGTTCGAGGGCAATGTGAGGAAGTATTTTTTCACAGAGAGGGTGGTGGACGCATGGAACAGCCTTCCTGAGGAGGTTGTGGGGTCTAAAACTGTGGAAGAATTCAAGAATGCATAGGGCAGACATAAGGCAATTCTTGTGGGGGGTAGGAAGAAATAGGCTATTGGTTAACTAGGATCTGCAGCTTATCCTGTAGGTAGGGAAATGGGCAGACTAGGTGGGCCAATCGGTCCTTATCTGCCATCAAAGTCTATGTTTCTAGATGTCACCTCCCACTTATTTCTTACTGAGAAAATTTACATGATTACATGATCTTTATACCTTAGAGTTCATCTGCCTCTATAGCTTACTCCCCAATTTAAGTCAAAATCCTGCATTGTGACATCACAATCTATTGCCATGGGAGTAATTCTGATGTCCTAAGCAGTGCATTATGACCTCAGGTACGGAGAAAGCAGCAGGAATAGATAAAGTCTTCAGGAGAAAATGTCCTGATTTTGTAC
This sequence comes from Neoceratodus forsteri, assembly GCA_016271365.2. NCBI lineage: Eukaryota > Metazoa > Chordata > Ceratodontiformes > Ceratodontidae > Neoceratodus > Neoceratodus forsteri. Next base: position 221,928,194 of record CM028135.1, read on the forward strand.
AAATGGCCTCAGTAATAAATAATGGGGAGGAAGAATACAGAACAAATGTGAAACACAAGCTGGACATTGTCTAAATATTATGTTTTGTTAAAGTTCTTCTGAAAGCTATTTTTGATTTCATCCCACTGGATGAAATGTTTGAATCTGATTTTTGTGCTCACTGAATAGTCTTTTGCACTGTTGAGATGCACCATTTTTAAGGAGCCAGGTTAATAGATTTTGCTCTCTCTGACTGTTACCCAAAGGCTGTCCTCCTACAAATCCACCTGGGTATGGTTCACTTTTACTGAGGCTGCCTGTTACTGTCCCTCAAACCTTCTCTTCTGATGCCAGACTGCTTCAGCTTACCATGCCTGGAAAAGCAGTTATAACTATGTACTGTATGAAACTCAGTCCACAGTGAACAAATTATTGAAGTAACGTGGTATTTCTTTATTGATAGTATACACAAGTTAAAGCAATTCTTGCAGTGCTTGATGTTCGTACAAATCATTGTGTTTTATAGAGGACTGTGGCATCACAGCCTACCTCTGGTGATCACTATGTATAGTACATTTTTCTAAAATAAAAGGAACTGTTTTATTTAATGCAAGCAAGCATATCTTTAACATGGAAATGGAACAATGGAAATTCCAGCTAGCCCCTGTTGTCTTCCACTGCCTGCTTTAAGCCAATTAGTAAGTTTCAGAGTGATGTCATTTTTTTGTGTCCATAGATCTTACATGTACGCTCAGCAATGACATACTGACGAAGCAGAAGCTTGATGACTTTTCTGGTAAGTTTCCATATTTACATCATATGCTACTGCCAAGTCCATCTGCCATCCACTGTGATGCTCCATTGACCCCCGAGCCTGGTGTCAATTTTGACATTTTCAGCTTAGGGGAAGGTTAGGACCGTGGAAGTACAGTAGGTCCCAGGGCTAAATAAGAAACATGGGCAGACTGGATGGATCATGTGTCTTTTTCTGCCGTCATTTTCTGTTTCAGTGTTTGCTACACTGTATCCCATAACTCCAGCAAGAACTTTGAAACAGATGATTTTGATGTTTTGTGTCTATTTGGCCTTTGTGGGGGTTTTCAGTTTCATTACTTTACTACTCCATGTCCCTAGGTGCAGTAGAGATGTTTGATTTCATAGCTGTGCACCGCTTCATGTCCCCCAGCCCTGTTGGGGACTCTCAGTGTTGCAGCTGTGTACTGTTTCATATTCCTTTTATCCACAACATGGACTTCCCTACAGAAACAAACTCATTCCCACTGCTGCCAAGCCTGCCCACCACCCACTGTACTGATCGGTGTCCCTCAAGGTTGGTGGAGACATTCAATTTTGTGTCTGTGCCTTCCTTTGTAGTTCTGTGCCTTGCACGGACTTTGATGTATGTACAGACCCAGATAAATGCATGTCTACAGTGTGCACATGTACAGGGCATGAAGATTTGGGGAGGCTCCTGGAGACATTTTTGTTGGCAGCTATTTTAAAAACAATTAACAGCCCATGCAGTTGGGCCAAAATGACCCATGCATTTGGTTGGGTGGTGGCAGACAAGGGTGGGTGCACACTAACACAAAATCTCTGTGCATTTGCCTAACCACTGTCCGGCTCTTGTAGAGGGTATTCCATAGCAGGCTAGGGTTAGGCTGGAAGTATGGTTGGGATAGAACTAGCCAGTGCCACTTGCACACAGTTTCCATTCCTCCTCTTCTCCTCCATATTGCCTGTTAGGACTGAGTGGATGAAGAAACACAGAGATCTTACTTTGAGAGGGTTCCTGCAGTAGGTCTTCACATAAAGGACTGTGCCCCCTGGCATCAGGTCTGCATGGCAAACTTGTAGATAGCAATCATCAGCGGGGACCGCCCCCAATGTCTTGCATCGTGACATCAGCCTGACTATAAAAGAGGCGGTCCCACGCCCACTCTCCAGTTCTTTCCTGCTGTTGCCTCAGTAACGTTCAGCACGCAATAGAACAATGATCAGACGTCTGCCATTTTGTTGAAGTTTTCTTCATCTCATAACTAGTTTTCAACCAAATTGTTTCGCTCTATTTGATGTCTTCTATACAGAAGAAGAAGTACTCAAATCCCGCACGGAGACAACCATTCCCGCAGCTTCCTCTGCCTCGGTTCTAAGCACAACTCCCAGGAGTGCTCCATCTGCCAGGCCTTCAACCAGGCGACATGAACCAGGCACAAGCAGACCCTCGAGGCCCATCTCTTGACCCGACGACTGGCATCGATGGAAAAGGAGCTCCAGGAACAGCAGGATAGGTTGTCGTCACCAGGCCTGAAAATGGAGAAAAGCAAAGAAAGGCGCCAGGAACAGAGTCTGTCGCCACATGGGAGGCCCTCCAAAACCGTGAGTACTTCTGCCGGTGTCCCATCTGCTTCTTTAGGCCAGGCACCTTCTCCCCCTCCTGCCGAGGTGAGTGGGCAGTTGGTGGTTGCCTCTTTAGAGGTCTTTGTACAGTCTACCTGCCCTGCCAAAAAGACACCTCTCAACCCCGCTGAAGGATGCACAGCCTCTGCTAATAAGTCTAGCGGCGGTCTCCGGACTGCCTCCAGCCCAGCTCAGTTCAATCAGTTGGACGACGGCTCCTCCGTTGCCCACCCAGATCCTTCCACTCTCCTTGTTGGCCCCTGATGTCGGACAGAGTGAGGGACAGAGTGACCCTTCATCCTCCAGGGTGTTACTTCCGGGGGACTCGCCACCTGATCTGCTGATTTTCCTACCAGCGAAATCTCATTTGGATCTGCCGTTGGGGCTCCTTCTGGACCCCCTCCCCGCCAGGCCTTCTGCCGTCTCCGGACTTTTGTTGATGCCAGCTGGGGCTCTCTCCATGCAGTCTCCTTCCTTGGGACCTTTGGGGGCCTTTCCAGATCCCGCACCTTCCCAAGGCATCATGGCAGTGCCCCCGGCAGGACCAGATCCTCTGGGTGGGTTTCCAGGCTCAGATTCCATTGTCCCACCTTCAGGCAGCCTGCCGTTGACTCCACAATTTCCAGTGCTGGGCTATGTACCTCCTACGTGGGGGAAACCCGACGCCAGGATTCCCAATGCCGGGATTCCCGACACTGGGATACCCAATGCCGGGATACCCTGGGTATTCCTACTATCCACAGATGGGTTATCATTACCCCTCTTGACCTCAGTACCTAGGTTATCCATCCTACCAGCCTCCTCCTCCTCCTCCTCCACCGGTGCTAGAAAATGTACCCCACTGGTGGTAGGAGGCCAGAACCCATTTACTGTCAGAGCTCAGACAGTCGGTAGGGGAACCCCCCCAACCCGGGGCCCCCCCTCCACTGCCTCCTATGGGCGGAACCTTGGGTTCTCCTACTGTGGGTACTATGGGTATGAACCCTTCCATTCCTAGTGGCCCAGAACCCTCTAACACAGAGTCTGACACTGATCCCTCGGATCCCAGATCTCCAGTTGATGTTCCACCAAAGAAGTCTCCTAAGTTCCCTCCGGAGGACCCATCTTTTGGAGACCTCCTGCGCTCCATACAGGCAGCCAGAGGCTGGCCCACAAAAGAGATTGATCTGCAACGCAAAAGACTTGCGGAGCACCTGGACCTTACTACTTTGGATCCCATCCCCATACCCCCGTGGATGGGACCCCATGAGGATCTGGTCACCACTATATGGCAGCAACCATCCTCCATACCAGCGGTCTCCAGAAAGGCAGACTGGACCTATTATCCCCCAGAAGGGATTCAACACCTTAACTCCCATCCTAAGGCTGACTCCATGGTCATTACGGCCACCCATGACCAGTCAGCCCAACTGAAACACCTGAGTTCCTCACCTCCAGATAAGAACTCTTGTCAGTTAGACCAGTTCAGGTAAAACATTTATTCTTCTTCCTCCTGTGGCATTAGATCTCTCAACTATGTCTTGCACATGGTTGCTTTCCAAAAAGCTACTCTTTCAGAGCTGGAAAGGGATCTACTGAAGGTTCAGGATGAAACCCTTAGGAAGAAGCTCCTGGACAAGGTCAGGATGGGGAAGTCCTCATGTTATCACATGCTGCCACTGGAATCTGTCTCCACCGGCTCTCCTGACTTTGGATAGCCGGTTTGGCACAGGATGTACAGACTTCCCTTTTGGACACCCCTTTTAGGGGTTCGATCCTCTTTGGCGGTGATACAAAAGATATCATCACGGGACTGCAAGACAGTGGATGCTCCTTAAGAGATGTATGCTCTATATACAAGACAGGTCAGAAAAAGTAGCCCTTTCACTGCCAAAGAAGGTGGAACAAGAGCCAGGCTAAATGTTAGAGTAAAAGATGTGCCCCTGGCTTTGGAGCCCAAATCTCACAGGATAAATTCTCCAAACCTGCCTCAGGGGCCAAAGCTCCCTTCCCCTCGGTGTTCTGACTCCTTTCTCCTCCTTCCACTCCCTCTCTTGCCTCAGGAAGAACTGGTCGAGGGAGGTTCAGCCTCCACCTGGAAGGTTGGAGGTTCATCACAGCAGTCTTGGGTGCTTCAGCTCATCCAGCAAGGTCACTCAATTGAGTTCATCGAGATTCTCACCCCTCTACCTCTGGGACAGTCTTTCTATCCTCAGGATCAGGTCCCCATCATCTCACAAGAGATTTGGGCTCTCCTCCTAAAGGAGGCCATAGAACCTGTCCCTCTAAACCAGACAGAAAGGGATTTACTCTCACTTCTTCCTAGTCCCAAAGAAAACGGGCAACCTGAGACCAATCCTGGACTTTAGCACACTGAACATCTTCGTCGAGTACAAGAAGTTTTGTATGTTGACCCTTCAGGGGCTCCTTCCCCTGCTCATCCCAACTCTTGGCTGTGCACCCTGGATATGCAGGATGCCTACCTGCACATCCCTATCCTCCCGGCCCACCGCCGCTTCCTCCATTTTATATTTATGGAGGATCACTTCCTGTTTCAGGCATTCCCCTTTGGTCTTTCTTCAGCCCCCCCAGGTGTTCACAAAGTGTCTAACAGTGGTAGCGGCATTCTTACACTACCAGGGCATTTATGTATTCCCATACCTGAATGACTGGCTCCTCGCAGTACCCTCTCCTACCAGCCTGAAAAAGTCTCTCTCTCTCTCTCTCTCTCTCTTTCTTTCACTCTGAGCTTGTTCTCCCTTCTGGGAATCACAGTCAACCTCTCCAAATCCCAGCTAGTACCATCTCAGTGGCTCTAATTCATTGGAGCAGTACTAGATACAGTTCAAAGCAAGGCTTTTCTGCCATCAGATTGGGCTGAGACTTTGATTGCTCAGGACACTCTTGTGGCACAGGCTCAATGGATCCCAGCACATGCTGTGCTTCATCTTTTGGGACTGATGGCAGTGTCCATTTCCACAGTTCCTCTGGCCAGATTCCACATGAGGGTCACCCAATGGTCTCTCCAAGTCCAATGGGATCAGGGGACAGATGACATGAACCAAAAAGTTATGTGATCCACCAACCTTCAGAGAGATCTTTGCTGGTGGCAGGATCTCTCCCACCTTTCGAGGGGAACCCCTTTTCATTCCCCCATGCCTACCCAAATCCTCACCATGGACACCTGGGACTTGGGCTGGGGTGCCCACCTTGGGGAACACAAGACGTTGGGGTCTTGGTCCGGACAGGAGTGCATGCTCCACATCAATGTTCTGGAGACCAGAGCGGTTCTTTACACTCTCCAGGTGTTTCAGTCCCTTCTGGTACCAGGATCTCTTCTGGTCCAGACGGACAATATGTCCACAGTCTGGTACATCAACAAACAGGGAGGAACCTGGTTGTACCCTCTTTGCAGGGAAGCAATGAGGGTTTGGTACTGAGTGATCCAGCACAGCCTTTACTTGACAGCAGTCCACATACCAGGAGAAAGCAACGTCCTGGCAGACAGTCTCAGCCGATCTGTGGCCAGGGCTCATGAGTGGGAGATGCAGTCAGAGGTGGTCAAAGAACTCTTTCTTCGATGGGGTCATCCAGACTTAGATCTGTTCGCCTCTCCATCCAATGCAAAACTACCCAACTTTTGCTCTCTCGTTTCCGGGTGTGGTGCTTTTTGGTGAGACGCGCTGTCTCTCTCTTGGACAGGGAGGTTTCTTTATGCTTTTCCTCCCTTTCCTCTCATTCAGAAGGTCCTGGTGAAACTTCAGCAGGAGGGAGCTCATATGATCCTTATTGCTCCTCTCTGGCCACACCAGATTTGGTTTCCTCTTCTACAGCTACTGGCACTGGAACCTTCGGTCCCTCTGCCATTTTCACATGACCTTCTGACACAGGAGCAGGGCACCCTGGTGCACCTGAGCCTTCAGTCTCTCCACCTTCATGTGTGGCACCTGTGGACATAGTGGTTTCCCATTATGGTGTCTCCTCGCAGGTTGCACATCTTAGTAGAGGCCAGAAAACCCTTGACTAGATCTTCTTATGCCATGAAGTGGAAAATCTGGGTCCTAGCAAGGAGCTGGAATCCCTTTTTGTGTTCAGTGGCCCAGGTGTTAGAGTACCTCACACATTTATCTGAGATGGGCCTTAGCTACTCCTCCATTAAGGTCCATCTCTCTGCGGTGTCAGCCTACCACATCCTGGTGGAGGGCAAAACCTTAGCTCAGTTGGAGATTGCAAAGACCTTTCTGAAAGGCATGCGTCACTTGAAGCCTCCTTTCCAGAATCCCTGTCCACCCTGGGACCTGAATTTCATGCTCAAGAAGCTGACTCTACCCCCATTTGAACCAGCTTCTACTTGTGACTTATGCTTCATTTCCTGGAAGGCTTTATTTTTAATTGCAGTCACTTCAGCTAGAAGGGTCTCTGAGCTCCAGGCTTTTGTTTGTAAAGAACCCTATTTAATTTTTCATAGAGACAGAGTAGTCCTGTGGACTAACCCTTCTTTTCTCCCCAAGGTGGTTTTAGAAACCACTCCAAAATCAGACTGTGGAATTACCAGTTTACTATCCCCAGCATTCCAAAAGGGGAATACCTTCTGCACACCCTAGATGTGCACCGGATTCTGAGGTACTACATGAACCAGACTAAAGAGGTTTGTAAATCAAGCCAACTCTTCATAGCCTTTGCTCCCCAGTGCCAGGGCAAGGCTATTTCCAAACAAACCATCTCTAGATGGTTGGACAACTGCATCTATTTTTCTTACACGAAATATGGGAAGTCCCTTCTAGGGGCAGTCAAAGGTCATTCCACCCACAGCTTGGCTACCTCTACTGCCTTCTTTAGGAATGTGTCCACTGCAGAGATTTGTACAGTGGCCACTTTGTCATCTGTTCACACTTTCACCAAGAATTACAGTCTGGACATTGCCTCTAGGCATAGAACAAGTTTTGGTCTCGCAGTTTTGCAACGTCTCCTGTCATGATTCCGTATGGCAACTTCTCCTCCTCTCTGATGCACCTCTGCATTATTATTTTGGAGACTTCTTGGTATTCTGTCCTATATGTGAAGACCTACTGCAGGAACCCTCTCGAAGTAAGATATTGCAGTTATGCAAGAACTTACTGTAACAGTAGATCTTTGACAGAGGTTCCTGCAGTAGGTCTAGTTTCCCATTCTCCTTCCCCCAGTTCCTGGATGTTATTTCCTTTATTTCCCATCCTGCTTAGTCCTTGGGTCTGGAGAGGAAGCAGGGTCCCAGGAGTTTTTTACTCCTAGCTATTGTTTACCTTTCTTTAGGTCTCCGGTGGAAAAAGAACTGGAGAGCGGGCGCGGGCCCGCCTCTTTTATAGCCGGGCTGATGTCTGATGCCTGACGTCGGGGGCGGTCCCCGCCGATGATGGCCATCTACAAGTTTGCCATGCGGACCTGATGCTAGGGGGTGCAGTCCTATATGTGAAGACCTACTGCAGGAACCTCTTTCGAAGATCTGCTGTTACAGTAAGTTCTAACATAACTGCAATTTTCAGGACATCCTTTACAACCAGAAGCTGAAATATAGCAAATATGTAATGAGTTTTAAAGTTGTCCTGTAACACATAAGCACCCTTGAAGAAAGTAAGGGGTTGTGCAAAATGTTGGGGGGTCATCAATGCACCTCTTCTTCATGGAATACTACAGTACTTTTCAATGCAGTTCTGCAACATTTGCATTGTATATCCTGGGTTCTTGAGTACACTGATTTTTGATATTTCTGTAGCATTAGCAGCCTTTAAAGTAGGACCTGCCATTGCACTGCACACACATTTAGTTGCACATTTTAGTACTTGGTGCATATCCGATGACCATAGTACCTGTTGTCCAGCTATTCTCCACTGTTCTGGTCCAATGCAACATTCACCCTCAGGATGAGTGACTGTCCAAGACCAGGAAGGGAGTCAATGATACACTGTTAGCCAGGAGGACTGCTCAGTCACTTCCTGTCTGAATGGAGTCTGCTCTCGGAGTATAAACTACCAATACCTGCTGTGTCTCAAAATTAATCCTCAGAATAGCACTAAAGAGGAGATGGACAGGTCCCAGTTTAATGCCAAAGACAGGTACTCACAGGGGGGAACAGTAAGTAGCCCAACGTCAGCTGACTGGCATCTATCCATCCAGTACAGAAAATAAGTATTGTATCAGTACTGCTGGGTAAAATAAAAACTAAAAAAGCTATGGTCCCAGATCAAGTCCATCCCAGGGTACTTAGGGAATTGAAGGAGGAACTGTCGGCACCTCTTACTAAGTTGTTTAATCTATAGCTCAAACCAGGGAGGGTCCTGGGGGACTGGAAGCAGGCAGAGGTGGTGCCCCTTCCAGCTTGAATGGAGGCAAGGGGATCTTCGAATACCTGAAGGAATAAAGAGGAGGCAGCCTCTTAAGGCTGGAGGAAAACGGAACCACTAGAGATTCATGCATTCAAGCTGGAAGGGGCAGATTTCATCTTCCCCTTCCAGCTTGAATGGAGGCAGTATATTGCAGTGGGTTAAGACTCTGAGCTTCAAATTTGGAGACTTTGGTGTGAATCTCACAGCCACCCAGGTACATACTGTGTGATTCTGAGCAAGTCACTTAACGTCCTTGTGCTCCCAGGCCGCATCTGGAAATAAGCTTCAGCTTAGTGTGCTGCTCCTGGTTAAACAATGTTCCCTTCCCAGGGATTTATTTAACTCTAAAAATTGATTAGCGTTTTGCTCATAAAAGTGCTAAATCTTTGTGAAAATGCATAGCTCTTGCCTCACTGTGTTTAACAAGCACAGCACTTCTAGAAAATCTATATAAATACTTTCTGTACAGCTAGTGTCATCCCAAGAAAAAAACTGCTAATCAATTATTTAAAACCCTGCCTTCCCCAAACTGATGAAAGCTCTCATAAAATAAAGACTGGTACAACACCTAGAGGAGGAAGGACTAATAGATAACAGCCAGCATGGGTTCACAGGTGGTAGATCATGTCAGACCAACCTGACTGAATTCATTGAGGGTGTAATGGAGGTGTATGATCGGGGGAACAGTAGACATGGCCTACCTGGATTTCAGGAAGGCATTTAACTCCATCCCCCACAGGAGGCTGGTAAGTAAGTTAAGCAGTTTAGAAGTGAGATCCAAGCTCACAAATTGAGTGGAAGATTGGCTGGGGGAGGACTCCGAGAGTAGTGGTCAATGGGTAGTGCTCCAGGGAATGAGAGGTGACAAGCGAGGTTCCTCAGGGATCAGTGTTGGGGTCCATATTTTTTAATGCATACATGGGGGACTTAGCAGAGGGTCTATCTGGGAAGGTGTGTCTGTTTGCAGATGTCACAAAGGTCTACAACAGAATGGACACGCCAGGGTGGGTAGAAAAAAATGGGACAGGATCTAGTCAAGCTGGAGGAATGAGCAGTAATGTGGCATCTTCAATTCAATGCACAAAAAGTGTAAAATAATGCACATAGGCCTTAATAACCCCAGAGCAATATACTGGCTTGTGGGGGGGGGCACTGCAGGTCATGGAGCAAGAAAAGGACCTGGGATCTGTGTAACCCCTGGGTAGTGCTTTCCCCAGTGTCACACCCCTGCCTGCTTCTTACAAGCTAGGCTGAGGGGTTTGGGTTCGCTAACTGATAACCATTTTTAAAAACAATTGCGCAGTGCCTCCGTTCAGATAGCTTTACATGGGCTAGCTGGTAATAGGTACAGTCTTCTGAGATGCTATACCACCCATGATATCCAGTTACCTTCCCCAGACATGCCCCAATAAACATTTCCCCACATTTCAATACTTTGCATTTAATGACTCTCTCTAATAATATGCTCATGCCAGATTTCAAAAACAGTAACAAGAGATGTATTTGGGGGACAGAGGAGTTAGGAGCGGGGACGTGGAGTAGAGGTCATTTGATTACTATATACATATGTACAGGTTTGATTGGGATTTTGCTGGTGAAGCCTCCAGCTGGGTGACTACATAGTAACAGACTACAGGCAGTCACATTTCTCAATTTAACCCATGAAACCCAGAGCCTTGGCTATCTAGCTGCTGACTAATCAGATGTTACATACACAATTGCATTTTCCCCACACTGGTACCAGTCCCAGATACAGCTGAAACCCCACAATCTCATACCATACTAGATACCCAGATACCACAGTCCTAGATGTTGCAGGCCTGGTGGACATTGCAGCTGGTCAAGTTGGCCGGCTATTGATTCAAAGGGAGGGGCAGACTTGGAGAACTATTCCTACAATGGCTGTAGATGATTGGGTACAACGAAGGCAGAGATTGCGCTGCATTTTAGCAAAATTAGCAGGAATTGACCCTGCTGGTCACAAAGAGCCAGGGATTGCCCTGCACATTATACACCGAATATTCCAGGACAAGCTAAATGGATACTGTAGATCTTGGATTTTACATCCTGAACATTCAGCACATGAATTCATAGTCCCATCCAGTATAGTCTGAAAAGCGATACTTTTATCAAGCATCCAAATTCCCTTTGAAACGAGGTCACATCCAGTACTAGAACTTTTGAAAAAGTTCTAGGGTTCTAATCTTTTTTAGAACTTTTTAGAACTCGAACCCCATTTTTTAATTGTACTGCCAGTAATGAAGATATTAATGAAATGCATATAAAGGAAAAACTGTTTAATATAAGGGGGAGAGAAATTATCATGTGTGACATTGATAGGAATACGACTAGGTTTATCTATGGTTTCTTCTGTTTGCTAAAGCCAGCAACTTAACATGTAACAGGCCCACCCTCCCACCCATATGTTAAAGTTTTCCTGCTGCAGCTGCATCATAGTTCCTTAGTGAAAGAAAGAGGCACATTAGTCATTTATGTACTCAGTTATATATACTCATTGTCATGAATTGTTAGAAAAAATAACTGATATAACCTAATCTCAGCTGTTTGCTGCTTTGTGTTTTAAATGAGTAAATCAAAAGTTGCTATGTTTAAAAGAAAGCTTTTATAACAAAGTTAAACCAAGGTACTGCAGCCACAGCACATGGAATTGTTGCAAAACATATTGGGCTGGATATTCAGAAGGGTTGTGCCATGCGCAATAGGGTTGTGCCTGCCAAGTCCGAAATTGCGCCATTCTGCGATATTCAGCAGGAGGCAGTTGCACCCCCCAAGTCATGCTGAGCAACAGCAGAATGCTAATGAAGGTATGCTCAACTGGAGGGGGAGGAACCATGCATAAACTGCACAGCCCGATATTCAGTCCGGCTGTGCAGACTTGTGCAGGCGCAACCCCCTACCTGCGCCTGCACAACTTTGAGTTAAAAAAAAAAAGGAGTAAGTTGAGGGCCACCCACAGGTGAGCTGCCGCATTGCAGGGTGCAACACAGCAGCTGCCACCTGTGAGTGGCCCTCCACTTGTTCCCTATGCCCCCACACTGGCCCGATCTCAGGCATAACAGTAATGAAACCCCCCAACTGGCCCAATGCGGGCATAACAGTAATGAAGACCCCCGACTGGCCTGATCTGACATAACAGTAATGGCCCCCCCACTGGCCCGATCATGGGCATAACAGTAATGAACCCCCTGACTGGCCCGATCGCGGGTATAAGATCAGCCCTCAAGACCAATATCCCTGGTGGTCCAGTGGACCATGAAGCGGATAGTGGGCATAAGATCCAACCCCAAGGTCCAATTTCCCTGGTGATCTAGTGGCCCCACCACCCCATCCACCCACCCACAGGCCCCACCACCCCCCATCAGCTGGTGGGTGGCAACACCACCATGCCGCCTGCCGACTGACAGCTCGATAGAACGCCGCCCGTGGTTCAGAGCAAGACCAATGGGCATGCAACTCCTACAAAGCAGTCCAGATTTCATTCATTCACAAATCTGGACTGCCTTGCAGCAGCTTCTGCCTATGGCTCTTGCTCTGAACCACAAGCGTGCAGCCCTGTCAGCTGTTCGTGCGGTGAGCAGTGGTGCTGGTGGAAATGGTGCTGTCACCAGCTGGCTGGCGGGGAGGCGGGGTGGTGGGGCTCTGTGGGTGGGTTGGGTGGGGAGCCACTAGATCACATGGGAAATTGACTTTGTGGGGTTGACCTTATGCCCGCGATTGGGCTTCACGTCCACTGGACCACCAGGGATATTGGTCTTTGGAGGGGTTGATCTTATGCCCGAGATCAGGCCAGTCAAGGGAGTTCATTACTGTTATGCCCACGATCGGGCCAGTCGGGGGGGTTCATTACGGTTATGCCCGCGATCGGGCGGGGGGTTTAATACTGTTATGCCCGTGATCAGGCCAGTCGGGGAGGGGAATTACTTCATGCCCATGATCGGGCTGCAGGGGGCATCAGTCCCTGATGGCTGCTGCCTGGCAGGGCGCCAGGTGAAAGTTGTCGGGGATCGGCGCACCTGCATGCTAATGGCAGGCAAATGGGGCCATAAGTAGATGCAAATGGCCCCCCCTGCACCTTGCATAACTTATGGCCCCATTTGCATGTCACCTTTTGAATATAAGAAATTTGCGCATGGCGCAATGGAACTTGCACCACCGCATCTGATGCTTCACTTTGACCACTTGCGGTGGCGCAAGTTCCGCTGTGGCTCGGGGGCGATATTCAAAGGAGTTGCTCAATAGCACAACTCCGTTGAATATCGCCCCGGCCACACCTCTGTGCAACTTTTTTGAGCAGCGCAAGGGCTTGCACCACAGAATGGCGCAGTTTGAATATCCAGCCCATTATGTCATAACGTAGTCAGTCAAGACATTTGAATAAAAAAAAATATGCCAGTCATTGTTGCTGGCAAAAAATGCATGCCATTTTCTAAGATAACGCATACATATACCAACATTCATGTTGGCAAATTGAAGTAATACATACAACTATCTAAGATGATGCATTTTTGCAGCTGATACATCAATAAAATCTGTATTTCAGTCACATAAATAAAAAAAAGTGGTTTACTCACCACATACTAACTTAAGGAACATTTAATGTAGCTGCAGCAGTTGGCATGTGATGTTTAAGGGACAGTGTCTGTCAACCCCATTATGTATCAAATTATCACTACTTGTAAAGCAAAAATACTTTATGATAGGTCACATTCTGTGAAAACTGCTGAAGCAGATTTTTCTTTTATTTCTGATTCCTTTATTCTTTTTTTAAAGGGGACAGGACAGTTGTGCTAGGTGGCAGCAATTTGCAATGTATTTAATAAGGGGAAAAAAAAATATATATATATATATATTATATCTATGGTAGGTTCCACAGTGGGCAATCGGTACAGACCTCCCATACCATTGGTCTGTCATCATCTTTTTCCTCACCATCCCCAGCCGATCACGAATCTGTAAATGAAAGGACTCAAACAACACCCACCTTTCACCCCATCACCCATTTCACTTTTCTTCCACCACCCTCATCTGTGCAGTAGCACCCATACCACGCTTACACCGATGTTAAAACCAACCCACAACCCTCACCCCACTCAAACATGTATTCCACCCTCCTCCCTCACCCAAATGTTTAAACTACCCCCTCACTTAGTCATGAACTACCATTCATGTCACCCTTCTCCGTCCCTCACCCATGTTAAAACCCAGTCCCCAACCATCACCCATGTACTAGCATCCATGCCATCTTTCTCCCTCTTGCATCCATGTTAAACCAACCTCCAGCCCTTCCCACCCTCCAGCACCCATTCTACCTCCTCCCTCTTAAATGCTAAAACTACCACATGCTTACTCAAGAAAATGAAACGCTTGCCTCCAAATGAGCCATACTTAACTGTTCCTTAATAAACAACACTTATGTGAAAAACTGTCTTTTCAATTGCTTTATTCTTATGGACAACATTCTGTACAGTCATCTTCATGGAACCAGTAATTTGAGAGTTGTTGCTATTGTGCCATGGTCTGTGTACAACAGAATGTTAAACACGAGCTATTTTGGTATGAGACCTGTGCTTACAGAGTATGTGCTCAACCATGACATAGGAAAAACTCCAGATGACTCTGTTTCCCAGAAGAGACTTGTAACAGGATGCTGCCCACAGAAACATAACAATACAAAATACCGTTTTTCTCATCATTTCTATTCAGTAAGATAAGTTACATATGGATCATTTTGGTTTATGGCTAACATTTCTGTAATTGAAAAAATAATAAACAGCTACCAATTAGAACTCATTGTTTTGTCCTCTTTAAAATTGAAAAATAGACCGCCCCTGGTCCCAGCCCATACTGATGCACCACAAAGTCACAGAAGGTAAATCCAAAAATATATATTTGCACTTTAACTATAAATAATATGATACAGAACTGATTGACATGACAGTGTCCCTTTTATGCCAAATTTGGGCCTGTTCTCACTGATGTTAAAACTGCCCTGTATATAACTTGTTGACTTTAGACCTTAGCTACAAAGCAGTTTGCCATGAAATGGTGAAAGTTTTTGGGGGTATATAGTCCAAGGTAGTAGATCGAGAAAGGAGAGGGACAACCAATGTCATCAGTCTGTAAAAGTTTGCTTTTTGGTGCAGAGAGAGAGACTGTCCCACACAGTATTTACCAGCCACCAACATCTGAGTTGTCATCACCATCAACATCCACAACATCAATCACTTCAGAATCAGTTTGTATACTCTTGTAGGGATATGAAAATCTTGACTTATTAACTTTAATAAGAGCTAATGTGTGTACATTTTCAGGCAGCAACCTATTTCTGGTGTCTGTCACAATATTGCCAGCTGTACTAAACATGCGTTCTGAAGAGACACTTGTTGCAAGACAACCAAGATATTTACAGGCTTCATCATACAGCTCTGTCCAAATCGACTTTTTTGATCTCCAGTTTTCAAAAGGGCATGCATCAATAGGAATAGGCAGTTCTTACATGTAACTGTCTACCATGATGGACAGAGACTGCTCAGAAGAGGAATTAGCATAAGCTGGTATGGCAGCAATTTGGGAAAGGTTTTGACACAGATTTAGCTTACTACTCAGGGTTGAAGAAGTGGCAGTTGTGGAACAACTACTGTTAATGTTTGGTGACTTTTCCAGTTCTGTATCCCTTTGTGAAGATGAAACTGCATGTTGTGGTGCTGACAACCTGAAGGTACTGTGCATGTCTGTGTTTGACTCCTGTGCGTGCTGCAGCTCATCTAGCAACAGACATTTGTACTGCTCTATATCACCTGTTTTTGGAAGATGTATAGCCTTAAACCTGGGATCTAAGAGAGTTGCAAGGATGCAGAGTTTTGATTTTGTCATTGCAACTAATTTGTCATTGGTTTTGAAGTGCTCGCTCATTCTCTTTACGAGATTCCCTATGATACAGGTGACATGTTGTCTGAGCTTCAGATCTGTCTTTTCTATTTGTAGATTTAGAACACTAAGATGATGTGAAATCAGCATTATGAGTGGGATAACCTGACTCACAGATGCGCCTTCAGAAGACATGTCCCTTGTAGCTGTCTCAAAAGGAGCTAGGATGCAGCACACTCTCTCCATTAATTTCCACTGCAGCACAGACAGCATAATGCCATCTGCAATAATGTAACTGGATCAATACTCATGTACAGCTTGCTTTTGCTCCAAGAGGCACTGCAGCATATAAAGCGTTGAGTTCCAACCAGTGGAAACATTTTGAATCGGCTTTTGCTGGGGCAGCTTGTTTTTTTTTTGCAGTTCAGACAATGTCCGTATAGCTTTGGTTGAATGTGAAAAGTGAGTCACAATTTTTTTGCAAACAGCAATCATACCATCCACTTGTGTTTCATTGCTGAGAAATCCCATGACAATTAAATATAAGCAGTGTGCAAAGCAAGAAGCATGCATAAATCCTCCATCCTGTACTGCTTTCAAGATGTTGGCTCCATTGTCACTTACTATGAAGCCACATTTTAGACCATGAGAATAAACCCATTCATCAAGGAGGTCATTTAGTACCTGCAAGATGTTTGCAACTGTATGACTTTGCCCAAATTTCTTTATATGCAGCAGCGCCATCTTCTGGGGTGTCTTTGTTTTTGAAGAACCACAAGAAAACGTGACCCAATGAGTGGTAAGGGACATGTAATCTATGTTTTGAGTGCTGGTCCGCATATCTGTTGTGACATGAATAACCCCACCCTCTGCAGTTTTAAGTGCAAGCATCACTGCTGCTTCTGAAGCCTGATATATGTTTGGTATTTCAACATAGGAAAAGTACCTTCGATGAGGAACTTTGTAATGAGGCTCTGCTAGTTTCAAGAGCACCCTAAAATCCTCATGATGTACCAAAGAGTATGGGAGAAGGGCTCCAGCTAACAGTTCACCAATTCTGTGATTAAGATGAAGGGTCTTTGGATGATTTTTAGTAAAGGTATTCTTCCTTTCAAATGCTTGAGACAGTGTTAGCTGTTTACAACATGTCCCTGCTGGTTTTTTATACACCGTGCTTCGATGGGCAGATGGACGCTGGGATGGTGGACTAGGACTTATACATTCAGTGCCATCACTGGATGTCAATCAATCAATCAAGTCTTTATTTAACCAGGCGTTCATCATTGAGCAGAAGCTCATTTGCAAGATGGACCTGGGTGGAGCATGAACAATTGTATATACAGGTCAACACAGGTATTTACAAGGCAATAATACTCTTTACAGAGAGGAAGAAAAAGAAGTTCATATGTACATAGACTTATACAAATATTGTACAGATTACATGGTATTTACATACATAGACATGTCTATAGGAAGATAAAGCAGGTTATCTAAGGTTGCAGGAGGAAGTAATGGAAGAAAAAAATTAAAAATATACACCAGGTGGAGGTGAAGGTAGGGGAAGAAAGGCTAGGAGGGCACGGTGCACAGAAAGGAGTTGGTAAAATGTGATATAGAGAAGGTGGATGGAGAAAAGGAGTATGTGTGAGCCCCGGGATTGAATGCTATAAAGTATGGGGCATGGTAGGATGTCACAACCCAGGGTAGTGAGTTCCTATCTGAGGTTGGGAAAGGAAGAATAAGGGGATGGACAGGCCTAGTGTTGATAAGACAGGGGGATAAGAGAGAGGGAGAGAGAACAATTAGGCTGGTGAGGAGCAAGCTGGGGTGCAGTACTAAAAATTGGGTCTAGGTGTAGCTATATACCAGTGCAGACACTGGTACTGGGTCTGAGTGGGTGAAGCAGTTACATATTTCTCTGACTGTATGGAAATAAAGCGTCTTGAAGGCATTTATACCGATTAGAGTGCTTAATTTGAGAGTTTTTTGTAGATCGTTCCATAAGGTAGGTAGCACGTAGCTTATGGCTGCCCTGTTGAAGCAGAATTTTGCTTTGTGTACTTTAAGTGTAATAGCTGAGTAACTTTTTAACGCATATTTCCCAGATATACTCAGGGGAAGACAGCAGGAGATATAGTAAGGCAGCTTATTAGAGATGGATCTATAGGTCCAGAGAGCAGCGTTTCTGTGGCACCTGAACTTTAGTGATGTCCACCCCACTGCCACATATAGGGTGCAGTGATGCGTGTTGAAGGGGAGTCCCGTTATAAACCTCAGTGCTCGATGGTAGAGTGTGTCCAGTTTAGCTATGTAAGAGTTGGGGCATTAGCTGTGGAGGAAGTCAGCGTAATCAACCAATGATAGGAAAATGGATTGGACCAGTTGTTTCTTGGCATCTCTGGTGAGAAATTGGTTGATTCTAAAAAACAATCCAAGCCTTTGCGCCGAAGTCATTTTAGCAAGTCCTCGATATGTTCAATGAAGGAGAGTCGTTGCTCTATCCAAACTCCCAGATACTTGAATTTTGTAACAAATTCTAGTTTTTCACCTAGAACTGTGGTAATTTGGGGAACTCTCCCACTGGACACAGGGTTAGCTGTAAGGATAAAAGGGGAGAGGACCATCGCTTTAGTTTTTTTGGCATTAAGGAGTAGCTTTTTTTGGAGGAGTTGGCTTTGCAAAAGGTTGAATTCTGACTGTAGGTCATTGCAGGCAGCTTCAGGTGTTGGGCGACTCACGTAGAGAACTGTATCATCTGCAAACAGATGGATGTTGGCTTCTTTTATACAGTAGTCGATGTTATTAATGTAGATTGCAAAAAGTAAGGGCCCTAATATAGAACCTTGAGGTACCCCTCTTTTGCAGAGTTTTTAAGGGGGACAGGCCTCCTTCGGCTTTAACTTGTTGAAGGTGCCCTGTAAGATAGTCAGTAAACCGATGCAAAGAGGAGGGGTCCACACCTATGGTTTGAAGGGAGGAGAGGAGCAGACTATGGTCGACGGTGTCAAAAGCCTTGCTTAGATCAAGGAAAACAGCACGAATAAAGTTTTTGCTCTCAAGATTACGCTGCCAGTCGTTAGTAACTTTGGCGAGGGCTGAGGTAGTGCTATGTTTAGCTCTGAATCCAGACTGCATAGGATTTAGAAGTTCCCTAGACTCAAGGTGAGTCCTCAGCTGTGCATTTACAATTTTCTCTAGGAGCTTGGACAGGACCAGAAGGAGGGAAGTTGGCCTGTAGTTATTGAGATCGCCAGGGTCACCTGATTTGAATAGTGGTATGACATGCTGTCTTCCATATAGGTGATAAGGTGCCCTGAGACAGGGATAAGTTAAAAAGGTGGGTGACAGGTATTGCTAGTATGTGGTAGGCAATTTTTAGGAAGTAAGGGTCAAGGGTGTCGGCCCCAGCACTTTTTCTAGTATCCAACTGAAGCAAGAGGTCCTCTACCTCTTTCAGTGGGGCAGGTTGAAGTGAGAAAGGCTTCGAAACTATCAGAGTTTCAGGCAGTTGGCTGGCAGTCTGGGAGCGAAGTATGTTTACAGGGGAGTTATCAAATGCCATACCTGCAGTAGCAAAGTGGTTATTGAATGCGTCAAGTATATCCATCTTTTCGGTTATAGTCAAGTTGCCAGAGGTAATCTTGGTCGGGAGTGAATTTCCTGGGGAGTGGCCTAGCAGATCATTGATTGTGTTCCAGAGCTTGATTGGGCTGTTTGTGGCAGAGTCGAGTTTGGATTTGAAGAAGGTAGCCTTCGATTCTCTGATTGTTTTGATACATACATTTTGTAGTCTCCTGAACTGGTTCCAATCCTCTGCAGTGTTCAGTCTGCGTGCTTTTTTCCAGAGCTTATCTCTTTCTAGAAGCAAGGACTTGATCTGAGGGGTGAACCATTTACAGGTTTTGGTCCTAGTTCGAACTTTAATCAGGGGAGCATACTTATTAAGGGCCCTTGATAGAATGTTGTGGAAGATATTGTAAGCTGACGTAATCATTTTGGCCAGGTAGAAATCTTGCCACTCAGGGGAGTACTTAAGCTCGTTTAGGTAGGCATGTTCATTGAAGTTGCGCCTGGATCTCTTCATAGAGAACTTGCTGATGGGTGCTGGGTTGTTGGTGGATCTTACTCCCGCAATAAAACAATGGTTGCTGGTGTCTGAGAAGAAGACATCAGCGTGGGAGAAGAGATGAGGTTTGCTCACAATTAGCACATCCAAAAGTGTACTTTTACTGGGGTTCTTCACGTTTGGGTGTGTTGGTTCAGTAATAAGTTGCATCAGCCCATGTTCATCACAGAAGGATGCAAGGGGGGCAGCTGTGTTACAGAGCCAGTCAAAGTTGTGGTCTCCTAAAATAATAGTTTCTGGCAGCCCCTGTCCCAACTTGTCACTTAGATATGACACAAGCTGTAGGCCAGCAGACGGTGGTCTGTAGCATCCTATTACGCAAAGTGCAGTAGTCTGTGTAATTTTCACTTTGAGAATTAGGCATTCAAATTTGCTGGTGACAGATGCTGAGGATAAGCAGAAGGCAGAAAATTTGTCTTTAACGTAGATAGCTGCCCCTCCTACTCTGGCATGCCTATCAGCTCTGAACAAGGCATAGTTGGGTATGTTTACTTCTCTATCAGTGGTGCTGGGTCTAAGCCAAGTTTCGGAAATCACAAGTATGTCAGGAGAGGTATGATTTACTGGTTTGTATTAAGGTTATCTTTTAAGGAGGCTACATACGATGTAATATGCAAGAAGCTTATTCCTTTAAATTTGCTAGTTCTGCTGGCAAAGCAATAGCTTCTGGGGCCAGAGTTGAGTTCTACATTGCCTGAACATAGCAGGAGGATAAGTAGGATTTTTCTAAGAGTGCTAATTATAAGCTTGTAATTCCTGCCTTTCTCCCATCTAGTAGATCTGATGTTTTTAAGGACTGGAAAGTAGCCACCATAGAAGAGCTGATCTGTTGTAGCAAGAGCTAGTACCCCTACCACAATAGGCGGGGAGGAGATAGAAGTCTGCGTGGTGGGAGGCAGGCCTTGTGGTGGGGGAGTGTTATAAGTACTACTGGTATGTGTGGTCCAAGAGCAGAGTTCGAGGTATTGGTACTTGGAATCACGGAGGCAATTAAAGGATAAGTTGCCATGTGGTATACAGCACAAGGTGCAATTGTAGACCAAACATGGTAGTTCAGGTGTCCAATGCTGGGCAGCTGGTATCAGCAGAAGAAGGGGCAGTATAAGGAGCCATATAGGGCCCGACATGATGGTACCTCAAAAAAGAAGCCACTCAATTAGCCCAGGGGCCAGTGGGGTTGCTGGATTAATGCAGCTTATCAGTAGCTTTCCGATCCAGGTCGACCCAAATTTGATAGCATTAAAAATATTTAGTGGTGAAGGCACAGCCAAGGAGAGCCTATGCGTTTTAGTAAGGCAAGGCCTTGAGAGTTGGATCCCATAGGCTGGACAGAGAAGAGGAGGATCACGAGCTAAGTCTCTATTGGTGGGGCACTATGCCAAGGGACGTGGACTAATATTTTGGCAGGAGATACTGTATTTAATAATCAGCGGAGGTGGGGGAGGGGAGGCGGTCAAAAAAGTTGCGGCAGTTGCCGTACCTTGTAGGGCCTTGGGTTCATGTCTGCAGTCTCGATCGTCAGCTAGAGGGGTGCTGACCGCCCTGTAGCCGGGAATCCTGCGGCTTAGGAGCTGAGAGCCTGGGCGACAATTCCTCGGCTGAGAGAGAGAAGGAGAGTGAGGGTTAATAAAGGGGATTCACATAAAGGGTTAGACAGAACAGCGGGGAGTCCAAAATTTGCAGAACAAAAGAACGTGTATTACTTTGGCACCCAAAAGTGTCTAGGGCCAGTGCATGTATGCAGGGAAAGGGCTGTAGACACTAGATTTCTCTCCCAAACCACAATTCAAGTCCTTTCAATTACAGACTGGGTTAACACTTTAGCTTTTTAACATTTGTCCCAACATAAACATTTTTAGGGTTTAAAATCAAAGAGCAGAAGCCGGCTTCCACCAGGGACCAATCAGAGTGTGGTCTGAGGGTTGGATTCAATGGATATGTCCTTTTCATTGCCAACAGTGCTGGATATATTTGCAAGTGCACTACCTGATTCATTGTCAGCAGACTTGCTCATTTCACTTTGTTGAGGAAGTAATGATAAGTCGCAAGACACAACAGCGTCGGACTGAGACAAAGAGCTACTGTCTAAGTCAGAGGGACGCACTGTCACTTGCATTATTGCTGCTAGTCACAGGGATCTTAACAGCATGAATGGCATACCTAACGGTGCCTCTCTGTGTGTCCCCAGCAACTGTACAGGTTTTCTTAAAAGGTCCCTCTTTACCACACTTCACTGTTGCTCTTTTGCTGTTTCTTGAATTTTTATCACATGAAACATTTTGGTTATTTCTGCTAGCACCAGGATTACCACTACCACCAACACCTGCTCCAACACCAGCACCAGATGCTTCATCTATGTTGGTGTCAGCCATAACAGTACCAGTATATTGCAGTGAACACACCCACACCAACACAATTCTTGTGTAAGAAAGGAATGTGATCTGTGATCGCTGGCTACAACTCCCAAAATTTTATTTTGGTTGTGTGACACTGTCCACTGCAGTGGACTGAGAGTATTTAAAGAATATGACAGTTTGCAACTAAAGGATACCAGGTTCAAGGCTTACAGAATGATTGGGCTGCTGGGCATAGGCATACACATAGCAGTCAAGGGATGCACATCAACAGGGTGATGAGCTGACCACAAGAGACTGAGTTACACACACAAACCGAGGAAAGAGATTTTTCTGTCTCTCCTCCCAACGGGGAAATATATTTTTAGGCTTCTGTTGTGTATTTAAGGTTAATGCCACCACACAACTGGCCACTGGGCTTCACATGGTAACACACACAGGGTAAGGTATGGTGCAGTCAAGGGGCACACAGCAGAATTATATTTCTACACTTCTGTCATGTAAAGGTAATACCAACACACAACTGGCCACTGGGCTTCTCTCTGTAGCACACACTGGGTAGGGTACAGTGCAGTCAGGGGGCACACAGCAGCAGGGTGATGGGCTGACCACAGGAGATGGAGTCACATACGCAACTCGGGGAATGAGAATTATATTTCTACACTTCTGTCATGTAAGAGTAATACCAACACACAACTGGCCACTGGACTTCTCTCTGTAACACACACTGGGTAGGGTACAGTGCAGTCAAGTGGTATACAGCAGCAGGGTGATGGGCTGACCACAGGAGATGGAGTCACATACACAACTCAGGGAATGAGAATTATATTTCTACACTTCTGTCATGTAAGGGTAATACCAACACACAACTGGCCACTGGGCTTCTCTCTGTAACACACACTGGGTAGGGTACAGTGTAGTCAAGGGGCACACAGCAGCAGGGTGATGGGCTGACCACAGGAGATGGAGTCACATACACAACTCAGGGAATGAGAATTATATTTCTACGCTTCTGTCATGTAAGGGTAATACGAGAGGGTCACTTGATGGTGTCCGCCTAGACGGCTGCATTGGCTTGGAGCTCTCCCCTCTCATCGCCGTTTCAGCGTTTTTTTACCGATATTAGCGGGCACTAAATATCACGATTGTTGTTAACGGAGTTTACCTACTGTGCGTAGTGTGGTCCTCTTATAGGTCTCGGGGAATAGTGTGCTATTTGGGAGGGATGGAGGCCGATATGAAGCAGGCCCCTGTCAAACACACCCCTCCTGCCTCTCCGAACAAGGCCATGAAAAAGCAGCGGAATCAAGGTCCGGGTAAGGGGGAACGGACCGATGACAAGGCGCAAGCTGCCCTCCCCCTGACCGAGGACAAGTTCATGCAAGAGCTCAACCCCATTAAAGATATTTTGAAGGACCTGACAGCTGAATTGAGATCGCTACGGGGGGACCTATCGACTGTCTCCATTAGGGTGGAGGATGTGGAAGCCAGGGTTTTCTCGATGGAAAAACGGCAGGATAAAACGGAAGAAACTATAAGTGACCTAAAGCAGCAAGTTAAAAGGTTGCAAAGTAAGGCAGAGGACCTAGAGGGATGAAATCGCAGAAATAATCTGCTTATCTTTGGACTACCTGAGATGGAGGAAGGGCCTGATCTCCTGACTTTTCTGCAGAAGTTTTTGGTGAAGGTTGTGGGGCCTTCCCCTATAAGCCCCTCTTATCATTTGGAGCGTGCACACCGTTCGTTGCAGCCCAGGCCCCCACCAGGTTCTTCTCCATGACCCATAATCCTGAAGTTTTTGAGTTACATTGAGCGCCAGCATGTTTTTGCTAAGGCTAGAGAGCTCAAGGAGATCTTGTGGGGCTCGTCCAGGCTTCGTATTTCGCAGGACCTCCCGAAAGAAACAAGGGAGAAAAGGGCTGCCTTCCACCCGGTGGTATCCAAATTGATTTTACTTCAATCCCCTTTAAGATGGCCTATTCTGCAGCCCTGAAGGTCACGATTGGAGGCTCTGTATCCACCTACACATCGCCAGAATCGGCCCTGAACGAGCTTGCCTCCAGGCTTCCGGAGCTATTTAGGAAGGCTGCATGAAGGACTTAGTGTTGTCTTGCTGTTAACTTTAATTTTTATTGACTGCATTTGCTTTTTCTTTGAAATCTGATAGTGTTGTTAACCGGGGCCGGGTGGGGGAGGGGAGGCCTAGTTTCAGTTGGTGGTTTGGCTGTATGTTTTTTCCCTTTCTTCCTGGTTTTATTCGTCACTTATTCTCTCGGGGGGTTAACCACTCTTTGCTTTCTCCCTCTTCCCTCCCTTGCCTTCGCTTTTCCTTACCTGGTCCTTTCCTTTCGGTTCAGGGCTGGACTGCTGGCTGTCGGTTGGGCTGGGAGTAATCCTCGTGGCGGGCCCTTTGGTTGACTGGCAGGGGGAACTATGGTCTGAGTTGGTGTTTCCCTAGGGACTTCCTGGGGGGAGGACGTTTTTGGTCCGGCTGTTTATTCTTCCCCTCGGGAACATCACTCCGGTGGTGGAATGATCGTGATGCGGCCTGAACCCAAATAGCAGCATTTCTCTTATGTTATTTGTGAAGAGATAGGGGGAGCGCAGTGCAGTGCCACTTGGAGAGCCCTTAGCGAGGGCAGGGTGCAATTCCTAAGGGGCTCCTGTGCAGTCAGCAAGGTGCCCTATTCTGCAGTGCAGCTGCCTGCCGGGACGGACCGCAGACTCAGGTTCTCGTCTTCCATGGTGCAAGACTCCGCGGGTGTTTCTGCAGAAAAGTGGGATCCGGAGGGGCAGCTGCTGCTGCTGCACGGAGTCTGGCCCTGGCCTGACTGATCACAAGTAGCCCGCTGTTGGTGCAGCCTCCACCTCAGCAGCACCCTGCTCAGCTGGGTCTTCCCCTCTGCCTTTTGTTGTCACCCTGGACCATGTGGCTGTTTTATTCTTTGCACAGCTGGATTTAGTGGGGTCCGAGCGAAAGGGGCGGCTGCACGCAGGAGGTGCACTGCTGACTGGCAGACTGCTGCAGAAGGAGTGATGCTCCGGTTCAATGTGCTGCAAATGAACTCTCCTCGGCTGGATATCAGTAAGGGAGGCACGTCTGGCTGCTGCTGCTTCACTGATTCAGCCTGCAAAGGAAGAACGAGTTTTCTTTTCCCCGAGTACCCTTATCCATTGGGCGGTCCTGTTGTGGGGTAAGTCGTCGTTTTTTTTTTTTTTGGAATACTGTCTTCTGATGCGTGAGGTGGAGGCACTCTCTGTATTGGGCAGATGGGAGATGCTGCGTCTATCTCGGGGGATGCCTCTTGCCTTTTCTTTCACCTGGGTTATTTCCTGATGTGCCTTGTTATAATAAACTACTTTGCTTTTTCCTGTTAAAGGCGGCATATCCATCATGGAAAGGGGCGATGGGGGGGGCTTGAGCCTCTGGATGCCTGCTCGCTGGATGCGTTATCGCGAGCCTGAAGATGGGGGGTTGGCTAACCCCTCCCTGGTGAAAGTACCAACCTGGTTTGTTGCTTTGAGGATATGGGCACATTTTTGCTGCTTGGGTGGTTGTTTGTATTTTCCACCTGGGACTCAGGGGTTCACAATGGGATTTGGATGGCCAGAGCTGGTCTATTATTTCTTGTTATTACTCTTATCCTGGCCTTCCTTTGTAAATAGTTATCTGGGGAGTTTTGGGTTTTATGTTGATTTTGGGGGATGGGGGTTGAGAGGTATGATCGTTCACTAACTTGGTTTTTTAGGGTCAGAGTTAAGGTGGGTGGCAGGATCTCATTACGGATTGTTTTTATAGGATATTTGGGGGGCAGGTCCTGGCTAGGCGGGGTGGGTTTGATGGGTTGTTGATCATTCCCCCTTGTTGGGTGCAAGTTTCATGTTTTAATGGTACTTATTGTTATGGGGGTCTCAGCTCTATAAAGAAAGTGGGGTTGGGATTGTTTTTGGGGCCGGTCTATTCTGGGTTTAATTATGTTGAAATTAATGGATATAGTTGGGGGGGTGCACCCTTTTCTTTCTTATAATTTTATGGCTATCCGGACACTTAAATTTTGTTTACTGTATTTGAAAATGTTATGATGTCTCTGAAAATTGCTTCTTGGAATGTACGTGGACTTCGGGATCGGGTCAAGCGTCTTCAGATGTTTCGACACTGTTCATTATAATGAATTGATATCCTTTTTCTCCAGGAGACACACCTCAGTCAGTCTGATGCTAGATTATTATCTCGGTCAGGCTTCTCTTATCCCTATCTTGCTGGTAACTCCTGTTATAGTAGGGGGGTCGCAGTCCTCATTAAAAAACATGTTTTATTCACTATGGAGAAGACTGTGTCGGATGCGGAAGGGAGATTTATGCTGGTTCAAGGAACCCTCAATGGTGAGAATGTTGTACTTGGATCTATATATGGTCCAGTTGGAGGAGACTCTGGTTTTTTTATGTCTCTTACTGAGAAATTGATTAGATTCCTCCCGGCTCAGTTTATATTAGGTGGTGATTGGAATATTCCTTGTTCACTGATCTTAGATAGAGAGCCCCAGGATAAACGCCCACCTTCTCCAGCCCACAGAGCTTTCTCAGATCTGAGATCACTACTAGGTTTATGCGATCCCTGGAGGCTTGCCAACCCTTCTCTCCAGGCTTTCTATTTTGTTTCCCAATCGCATGGTACCAAATCTTGTCTGGATATGGTCTTGATTAGCGTCTCTCTTCTTTCAAGTCTGGGCCTATCTGGTATTGACCCAATCATCCTTTCTGCTCATGTGGTTGTCTGGATCAAGCTTTCTCTTACTCCTGAGTACTCTCGGGATTCGGTCTGGAGGTTGAACACACAGCTGTTAAAGGATCCGCAGACTGTCTCTAGTATAAGTTCCTTGATATCAATATTCCTGGCAGAAAATCTCAGTTCAATTCCTAGACTTGATCTGGTCTGGTCCGCTCTTAAGTGTTTTCTCAGGGACGAGTTTATTAAAACAGCTTCTTTTAAAAGGAAAAAAGGACTCGCTGATTCCTTGATTTTGATGGGTAGAATTCGGGAATTGGAGACTAAATATCTTTCAACTTCTTCCTTAATTGATCTTAAGCAGCTCTTGGCAGTTAAGGATGAATACTTGGATCTTTTAAGGGAGAAAATGGAGTATGCTCTTCTTAAAACTCAAGCGAAATATCTTGACCAGGGGGAAAAGTCTGGTAAGCTCTTGGCACAGCATCTTCAGGCACTTGAAAGTTCTAGGATTATCCCTTCTCTGGTTTACCCATCTGGGGAGGTTGTCACTGCGCCCCGGAAAATTGCCCACATTTTTAAGGAATTCTACCTGGATCTGTACAGCAAACCGGAGGTATCACACCCTGCTTCTGATCTGGACAGTTATTTGAGAGAGACTGACATTCCCTGCTTATCCGAAACTCAGCAAACTATTTTGTTAGCTCCCATCTCAGAAGGTGAAATTGAGAGAGCTATTGCTTCTCTCACCCCTGATCGCACACTGGGTCCTGATGGTTTCCCAGCTAATTTTTATAAGACCTTTGTCAAAGATCTGATACCCACTCTCCTTAAATTGTATGAATATCTGGCTGTACCCTCGGATGTAGACCCCTCGCTGTTCGAGGCAATTATTGTCTTAATTCCAAAGCCTGACAAGGTCCTCACTGATCCAGCTAGCTACAGACCTATCTTGCTTCAAAATTATGATATGAAAATCCTTGCTAAAATTCTAGCTGAGCATATTAAGATGGTATGGTCTGAATTGTTGAGTCCTGAACAGGTAGGCTTTGTGCCTGGCAGATCTGCGGCTGACCATTTGAGGACCCTCTCGTATATTTTCTAACATGCCTAATCCTTCAGATCCGGGCGCTTTGGTCTCTCTTGATGCCGAAAAGGCATTTGATCGGGTGGACTGGGCGCTCCTCTGGGCCGTGCATTTGAGAAGATGGGCTTCTGCCTGCTTTTGTTAATAGGATCCGGGTGTTTTACAGCTGTCCTCTCTAAAATATATTGTAATGTGTATTCTCCTCCTCTTCGTTTATACGCAGGTACTAGACAGGGATGCCCCTTTCTCCCTACTATTTAATTTGTACCTGAAACCTTTACTCAGAAAGATTAAGGCTTCTGCCCAGGTCAGAGGAGTTAGTTTATACCAAAAGAGCTGGTCCTTTCAGCATATGCTGATGACATTCTTCTGCATCTGGTGGATCCGCTGATTCTTTGAGGGCGGTGTTAGGTCTTATTGAGAGATTTGGGGTCTTTTCGGGGTACAGGCTGAATGTTTCTAAATCTGAAATCCTCCCTCTTAATGTTCATACTAACAAGGCTGAGTTCTCCTCCTTTGGTATGAGATGGGCCCCTAGATTTATTAAATATTTAGGTTTTTTTTTTTTCCACTGATCCCTCGCTTTTGAAGGAACTAAACTTGGACCGGCTCAGGGACTTGGTTTCGCAGGATCTGCAGCGTTGGTCAGCCCTTCCCATCTCACTCTGGGGTCGGATTAATGTTCTTAAAATGAATGTCCTTCCCAGAGTGTTCTACCCACTGAATTTGGTTAATCTCTGGCTTCCCATCTCTTATATTCAGCAGTTTCACATGCTTTTTCCCAGTTTGTCTGGTCCAAGAAAGCAGTTAGGCGCTCCTACGGTAAATTATCACTTCTAAAGATAGAGGAGGTCTTAGACTACCCAATCTCCTATTGTACTATTGGGCAGCTCACCTCTAAATTGGGAAGATGGTTCGATGAACGGAGGTATCCTGCCCAATCTGGCTTCAGCTGGAGCGTTCTTCTCTCTCTGCGATTAAATTGATAAATATGCTCTCTTTTATTTATCCCGAGGTTACTTTCTAAATGGGTGCAGGACAGTGTTATTAGGACTGCCATTACATCCTTTTTGCAATGTTTAAAGTATTTTCACATCTCTCCTGCTTCGGATTTGGGGAAACCGGCTGTCTCTAATCCCAATGTTAAATTGGGGAATTTATGGATTAGCCCAGACTGGCTTCCACAAATTAAAGAAGCTAGTTTGGGAGATTTCTTTAACAATAACTCCCTTCTTTCTTCTGGTGATATTCTTGAGAGATTTCACATACCTGATAGACCTATTTTCAAGGTTTATCAGCTGAGACATTTAATCAACCAGAGATTTGGTTCTGCTCCTAGGGAGTCGGTAGTTTCTCCTTTTCTCTCTGATGTTGTTAGACTTGCCTCCCAACTGCATTCTATTTCCTCGATATACTCCTTTCTTCTGAATTATAATTTACCGGAGAGTGTTGTTGGTTCGGATGTCTGGACCCATCTCCTGCCTGGTAACTCCTTTGATTGGTCTGGGGTTTTGAGCGACCTTCACAGATATCATACGCAGGATAGGTTCCGACTAACGCAGTATTACATTGTCAATAACTTATATTATACCCCAGCTAAGCTCTTTCAGTTTAAGAGGGTATCTTACCCTAGTTGTTTCAGGTGTTTACAAGGGGACGGCAATCTTGTTCATATATTTTGGGATTGCCCTAAAATTGCTCCTTTATGGTCTCAGATTAAGGATTAACTTGATCCTTTATTAGGTCTGTCTGGCTTTTTCAGTCCTGAGGTGTGTGTCCTAGGGGAATTTTCTTGGGTTGACAGTGTTGAACGTAGATATCATGTGGCTTTGGTGTCTATGGCTGTTAAAAAGCTAGTGTTAAGACACTGGACGGACCAGCTGGTTCTGTCCTTTGCCGATTGGCTAACTGAAATGCTATTGTATCTCCAATCTGAAAAATTAGCTGCTAGTTTTAGAGGGCGCTTAAATCTGTTTCAGAGGAGATGGGGTAAATTCCAGGCCCTTTGTCTGGCTTAAAATGGGTTCTCCTTTATTATGACCTGATCCCTTATGTCCACATTTTCCTTTTTGTTCCCTCCTTTGTCAGCTTAATCATGGTATGTTTTGTTACCTAAAAGTGTCTAATTTTGATGGTTGTTACCAATTACAACTTTTTTTCTTTTTTTAGCTGGTATTATCTTATAACTGTAGAGTTGTATGTTGGGTGCACCTTGGGGGGATGGGGGGATGGGTTTGAGGGGGTTTGTTGGGGTTTTTTATTAGGTGTATATTGTTCTTTTTGTTGTTGATTTTGTTGAGGTTTTTTGGGAGGGTAGGTGGGTGGGTATGTTTGAATAGGTTTTTTTTGTAGTATATTTCTTTGGGGAGGGGGCCATTTTTTTGGGGGGGTGATGTTTTTGTTGTTGTTTGATTACACTGTTTGTTTCACGGTAACAATGTTTCTCCCGATATATTGGGGTTATTGTGTTTCCTTTGTACCTTTAAATCAATAAAATTTAAATTTCAAAAAAAAAATGTAAGGGTAATACCAACACACAACTGGCCACTGGGCTTTTCTCTGTAACACACTGGGTAGGGTACAGTGCAGTCAAGGGGCACACAGCAGCAGGGTAATGGGCAGACCACAGGAGACGGAGTCACATACATAGCACACAACTCAGGGAATGAGAATTATATTTCTACGCTTCTGTCATGTAAGGGTAATACCAACACACAACTGACCACTGGGCTTCTCTCTGTAACACACACTGGGTAGGGTACAGTGCAGTCAGGGGGCACACAGCGGCAGGGTGATGGGCTGACCACAGGAGACGGAGTCACATACATAACACACAACACAGGGAATGAGAATTATATTTCTAAGCTTCTGTCATGTAAGGGTAATAACAGCACACAACTAGGGAGATGGGAGCAGGGAGTCACATACACAATACAGGGACTCAGGAGTGGAGAGGTAGAAGTCTCTCACACACACACACACACACACACACACACACAGAGGAGTGGTGTCCAAAAAAATTAACTGCCTGCCTTCAGTCATTGCCTTACTGCCAGTGCCTTGTGCTGTTGTATAAGGACTAATAAAGGACTGGAATTTTTGAGGGTGAAAGTCAAGAGGAGGATCCCCCTTTGCAGCACAGCACAATGAGCTTGAGCACAGTCCTTATACTCTGTCCTGACAAATTTATTTGCCTTTTTTCCCCCTTGTTATATGCTTGTTGCTGGCAGCTGCTGAGTGTGCACTGTGCAGTGCTGCAGTTTCACAATCACATTCACAAAGGTTCTTCTTTCTGTATATTTTTATTCTCTCTCCTGATATTGATCGATCCTTCCCCAATTCCTGATTAGTCCCTCCACCTGAGCCTCCCCTAGTCCCACACCCGACTGTTAATTTTTTGAGCCTTTTCAGCCTTTCTCATTCTCAGTCTCTCGGGCCTGGTCCCTACCCCCTTCCTCTTCCCCTTCCCTTCCCCCTCGAACTTTTCAACGTTTGCTTAGCCTTTTTCGCAGGAAAATGAATGATGGACTGGGAATTTTTTAAATAATTCAGGTAAGTACTGCAACAACTAGCAAGTGCTGCAGTCCGATTGTGGCCACACCAAGCTGGGCCCTGGCCTAAGTATCGAGCAAGAATGCTGGCTGCGGTATGCTACGGTATTGCTCAGGCTGTTGCTGCCTCCTGAAATCCTCAGGATCCAAATTGCACTCTTGGGGCTTGTATCTGCCTAAATACCACTCCACATGATCCCGCGGCACGTGCAGCTTTCTCGACCCCCACCTGACCACCTAGTAAACTGGCAGGTGGTGAGGATGACTTCACTTGAGTGTAAGTACGCAAGCGCAAAGTCTGAGAGAACTCGCAGTGGATTCTGGCAACCCCAACAACACTGCTGCTGCTGCACCCCCCCACCACATCGGGGCTGCCTGCTGGGACATACCTCCTTCCCACACATACCCCTACACCCCCCCACACATAGACACAAGCCATCAGCTGGGGCCAGGAAAAAGATGTCATGGGAGTTGGGAGGACTCAGATTCGAACCCTTTTGCGAACCTTTTAGTGTTCGAGTTCGAGGAGGGTTTGAATCTTTGACAAACTAGTTCTGACAACACTAACCCGAACTAACGCAGTTTCTGTGCTATGGCTCACACAAAACCCAGACTGGAGTGGCTTGTATAGATCATGGGCCACAAGATGCGCCTCAAGCTGAAGCACCACCACCTTCTCGACAATCTTACCCAAAATTGGGAGATTGGAGATTGGACAGTATTTTGCCTTGACGTCAGGGTCCAACGATGTTTTTTTTTCAGAAGGGGTCTCACCAATGCCTCCTTCAAGACATCAGGGAAGATCCCCTCCAACAAGAAACACCAGACAATCAGGGCAAACACTGGGCCAATGGAGTCAACACATCTCATTAAGAAATGAGTTGGCACTGGGTCCAGTTCACAAAAGGTGTGCTGAAGCTTGGAGGCAATCTCACTGACCTTAGCCACCTTCACCAGTCTAAACTCATCCCAACCAGGCAGAGTGCTCTCTGGTCACCCATGGTGACCACTGTTGGCCAGATTCTGGTCCACTGGTGGAACCCCATGCCTGATGGCAGACACCCTGTCTGAGAAGAACCGAGCAAACTCCTCGCACAATGCGTTTGAAAAGGCTACCTTCGGCTGTAGGCAGGATGGATGGAGGAGCCTATCCACAGTCCAGAAGAGCACAGTTGCTCAGTTCTTCCCAGCAGCAATCTCCCTGGACAGGAATTCTGCCTTCTTATGGTTGATTGCCCCCTGGTATGCACCATAGTGCACACGTAGGGCCAGTTTGTCTACCTCTAGGCCGGACTTCCACCAGCAATGCTCTAATCTCCGACCCAAAGTCTTCATCACCTTGAGCTCCCCATCATACCAAGGGGACCTCAAGTGAGAAGACCTGGGTTGTACACGGGCTGGTGCGAGGGAGTCGAGTGCACCAGAAAGTGCCTTATTATAGGCATCCACTGCTGCACGCACACACTCCCTACGCATGCACTGTCCACACTAGATAGGTCAGCCACCACCAAAAAACCTGCAGGGGTCAACCACCTCAAAGGGCGATAGCTGACCATCTCTGCAGGGGAGGGCTACCAAGGAAGGCCTTGAACTGGAACTTCACTGTGTAATGATCAGACCAAATGACCCGATCAGTGCTGAGACTATTTATCTCAAGCCCCAGTGAGAACACCAAATCCAACATGTGGCCACCCTGATGGGTCATGAAGGAAACTCCTTGTGCAAAGCCCAGACATGACATCATCTGGAGGAAGTTGTAAACAATCCGAGAGGATTCACCCTCGGCCCAAACATTGAAGTCCCCCAGCACTAAACATCTGGGGGCCTCCAATGTTTCCCCGATGATGAAATCGGCCACCTCCTGCAAGAAATCTCCCGCCGTCCCAGAAGGGTGGTAAATCAGGAGAATCAAGCAGCCTGCACCTGGACCCTCATGGATGGCCATTCATTCAAATGAATGTGGTACTCTCACTGGGTGCAAGGTGCAGCCCAGCTCAGATCAAAAACAGATGGCTACCCCCCGCCCCTGTGTTCCACTCTGGGGCAGTGCACTTGCGGTATACCCGGGCGGGATGGCAG
Organism: Neoceratodus forsteri; assembly: GCA_016271365.2. NCBI lineage: Eukaryota > Metazoa > Chordata > Ceratodontiformes > Ceratodontidae > Neoceratodus > Neoceratodus forsteri. Next base: position 221,961,725 of record CM028135.1, read on the forward strand.
CCTCTAAAACTGGGCCAGCTTCATCACTGATCCAGGTCTCTGTAATGCAAGCCAGATCAGCCAAAGAAACCAAGACCATTATAATTGTCATCTTGTTTCTGACTGATTTGACATTGTAAAGCACTGCCTTCAGGGGATTGGTGGACAGTGCTGCCCCTCTGGCTACCTGCCCATTCGGTCTGGTGGGAACCCTGGTAATGGGAAGTAAACATGTCTAGCCTCTCTCTAAGTCCTGTCTAATCCCAGGGCACCTTCTGCACCCCACTACCTCTATCCTACCACCACCCGCAGTGCAAAGGGCACCCCACCCTGATCGGATCCTGTGACTCCTCCCAATTCCAACCTCCCTACAGTGCCTTGCTGTAGTATCCAACACAGGGAGGCTGAAAAAAGGCCAAGATCAAACAGCTGGGATGCCCCATACACTATCCTGGCCCGCCCCAGGCCCTTATACCTTCCCAGATACATCCCCCCAACTACGTAATCCCAAAACTAAAGCAAAACTCAATACCACACACTCCACACACACACACACACACACATACATACACACACACACACACACACACACACACACACACATATAGATATACATACATAAACAAGTAAACCCTTACCATCCCCCAAACAACCCCCAAAAACAGGAAGCTCAGAATTAAGTTTTAGATACAGTTCAGGAGAGCAGACTGCAAATCACATAAGGGATTCCAATACTCAGGATCACACAAAAATGAAAATAAAACAATAATCTAAGAAAAAGGTCAATCCACAGCCAAAACTACTTTAAGGCAGAGGGCCCTCTCACTGCCCCAGTCATTTTGTAGTTAGATGTTTCCGGCAAACGATTAAAAAGTACAACCAGAAAAATGCTCCCAAGGAAGCCCCAACACCGCTTTCACCAGCTACTGGGACCCCTAGGGAAAATACCTGAATTTGGAGATCTTTTTGGCCCCGTAGTCAATAGATCCACAGGGGCCCAAGTCCAAATCACAGAGAGCAATTCCTCAATTCCATGTAGACTGACCGCTCAGGTCCACAAAGCAGCCCAAAGTTCCCACAGCACTCCGCAGAGCCAACCAGATAGCAGATCCAACAGTATGCCCTTAGCCTCAGGATCAATAATGCGGAAGCACCCTCAGCATCTGCAAGCCCTGGAAATAAAGTCAATCTTCATGGTGCTTCTCCCACCAGTACCGAACAAAGTCCCGAACCTCAGATGTTTTACACCAGGAAAACTCCCTGACCAGGACCGTGACATCAATGACAGTCTCAACTCAGCTCTCGGCACCACTCTCACCAGCACAAGCAAAGTCCCAGCCCCCAGAAGTCCCACACCAAGGGACTATGTGACCAGGGCCAGCACGCCAGCAACAGGGGTTCCAAGAACCATGGGCCACAAAGTCAGCACTCCTGCAAGTCCCCCAAATCAGAAGTGACAACCAGACCAGGAAATGCAACCAGGATTGTACTCACGCTACCTGGTTGTGCTACAACACACCAGCTACTCTAGCATAAACAAAATGCCATCATTCTTCCCACATGATGTAATCTTGGAAAATTCAAGGGGGCACTTTGCGTCGAAACCGGACCTTCCTCAGCTTCTTCACTCCTCCTGAAAGGCTCTACAGCAAAAACTGATTATAACACTCATGCCCTTACCTAAAAACAAACAAGCTAACTCCTCAAACTGTCTAACTATCTGGACCCTACCTAACACTTTAGCCCCACGCCTTATGCTAACTATTTAAAATTACAAATAAAATTTAGGACTTCTGACTGAATAACAGTAACTAGAGTCACATACCAGCTAATTCAGCTCATCTGAAATACAGAAAAAAGGCAAATAAGAGGATAGTAAAAAAATGTTTAGCTCAGTTTAGAGCTCTTGCAAGCAGCAGTCCAGTGTGGCCACCATCTTGCACTCTGGCAAGTGCCAATTAGCCATTTGGGCAGCAGGCAAGATGCAGCCATACTAATTTTGAACAAGGCAGTCTCTGAAGGGGCTTATCGACCCAGACTGATAACTCTAAGACCTCATCTCACAGCGGAAAATATCTGGAAGTGGGGCTTGAGGCCCCCAATATTATTTTTGAAGCTTCTCCCTTGCACTGGGGGGTATGAGGGTACTCGCTCAGGTCCTCCATGGGTCGCATATGCAATTGAAGGCATCCTGATGTTCTTCTTCAGCTCTCTCACAACTGAGGCATGGCTAGATGGTCTTCTTTCCACATCTTTCAATGACATGGGAGGGAGGGCTAGCTTATGGAGGACATTTCTGGCAACCTCCAGACTAGCAGTTGCAGAACACATTTTCTTTACATTTAAATGTTAACTAGAAAATAACAAATGCCCCCTGATGACTGGAGGGGCTTAGCTAAGTGGCCCAGGCCTGGAAGCATGGCAGGGACTTGAGTCCTTGCCCCTGTGGGGGCTCCCAGCAGGCTGGAGCCTGCTCTCCTCTTCTCACTCTGGCAGAAATCTCTGGCAAAATGCTGGCAGACACTGTCTCTTATAGGGCTCTTTTTCGATTCCTGATTGGCAGAAAAGATGAGGTGACAAATCTCTAAATGGCTAAGGGACCTGTCAATCAGAATACTTGAGGCACAGTTGGTTTGGAGAATTGACACCTAAAATGATGTCCCTGTAAGTCCTTATGAGCACTTGGGTGTTTACTCATGAGGTATAGTGAATGTCCCACAAGTCCTGGCTTTCTATTACTGACTTTCTGATTGACAGTGACTGCTGACAATGGCTGCTTAACCCACTGTCCCTCATAGCAGATCAGATACAGTCCTGAATAATGCCCTAGTGCAGCCAGGGAAATAAAGGTATTTGCCCCAATGCCCCACAGTTCAGTAACCCAGATGGTACACTTGCAGTCACTACACAAATGAAGAATGTGGCTCTGATCATTTTCCAGTCATTACTGCACAAAATAATGCTCCCCCTGCAGCAGCTGACAGACTGACAGAGTCCCAAAGTTCTAGAATTGCCAGGGAAAAAGTATTAATTTTAATTTAAAACACTCTCCCCCTTTGCACAGTACATCCCCAATATGCAGCAACAAGTTACAATATTTAAAATGCTTGTTTTCTTCACTTTTCATCCAAAGCCGAATATGGCTACCTTGGAGGCAGCCAGACACACAGTGATGATTTATGCAGATGACCAGGGCCTGGCTCAGGCATATTTTAATGAGCCCTGGTCAAACTTCTTGAATTTTCTTCAGAGTGGCTCCCCAGTAGGCTGTCCATGGTCACCGAGTCCCACTTAGGTGGAAGGGATCCCGGGACCCACGGCACAGTCCCTGAGGTGACTGCAAACTGAGCGGTTCCATTTTGAAGGTGCTTTTCACACCATCACCAAGGAAGAAGGAGGCTACTGAAGAATATAGGAAGTTGCTGTCCCAGAACAGGAAGGGTGAGAGTTGTAAGGAGAGGAGAGAGAGTAAGCATACAGAGAAACAGGAGGGGGGGGCACAAAATAAGACATGATAGGAGTGATGCAGTACAATGGCTGTGGGGCAGCAGTGTTCTGGGAGACATTCTGGAGGCTGCGATGCTGTCCTATTTGCAGGCACCTCTCCAGTCTGAGGGAGGAGGTTGCCCATCTCCAGGCTGACCTGGCTAGGATTCGTGAAACATCCTCCCCTACCCAGGGATCACCAGGGCCAATGCCACTACCTCAGAGGTTGCCAAAAAAGAGTAGAGGCTGGATCAAGGTGGGCTCAGGGAGGGAGAGAGTGGTGGAACAGAGTTGCATCCTTCCAGCTGTACCTCTCCACCATTCATACACTCTTCTGGTGGATAGTGGTTCCTCTATGAAGGCACCTGCAGTGGAGACCAAGGAGGATGCTGGGAACCTTCACAGAGGAGGCCCACAGGAGGGTAGCATGGGACCCCACAGGGGAAGGAAACAACTCCTGGTGGGGGACTCCAATGTAGGGGGGTAGAAGTGGGAAGGAAGGGAGAGGAGGTAAGGTGTCTGATGCCATGGCTTGAGGGAAACGGCGGAATCTCAGGATCATGGGAGCAGCTGCACGAGAGAGGGAGCTGGATGTCACTGTCCACATAGGGACAAATGACCTGGCTAGGAATAGGATCAGAGCAGTGCAAGAGGAGTTTGTAGAGTTGGAGAGGGGCCTTAGACAAGTAGCGCATATGGTAACCTTCTCGGTGGTGCTGCCTTTCTATGGCAAGGGTGATGCTAGGGTACTCCTCACCTGGGAATTCAATGAATGGTTGAAAAACTGGTATGGAGCTAAGGGTTTTGGCTTCATTGGGGACAGGGGAGTCACCTGAAGGGATACAGACCTATACTGGTGCAATGGTCTGCATCTGTCCAGGGGAGGAACCAGGATCCTAGGTGAGAGGTTTAAATGCTTCATTGGTAAGCATTTAAACTAGCCAAGGGGGGGGAGGCACTGAAAAGGAGCAGGGAAATCCCAGCATCCCCCAACAAAACATGGTAATTAGTGAGGTAAACACCAAGGTAGAGAAGTAATTAGAGAGCAGGACAGAGGTACATGTAAAAAAAAGGCAAAGGCAGTAAGGGTAGAGAAGGAGCTAAAAGGGGTAAGGCCATCAAAAAGTGAAGGGTGATGAGTACCAATGCCCATAGTCTGTGTAACAAGCTCCCTGAACTAGTGGCCTTGATGGAAGAGGGTTGCCTGGATATTGTGGCAGTCACAGAAATATGGTAAACAGCGAACCATGACTGGGATGTCAACATACCAGGATACACAATCTACAGGAGGGATAGGGAGGGTAAAAGAGGAGGAGGAGTAGCTTGCTCTCTATGTAAAGGAGTGGATCAAAACAACAGAACTAAAGAGTAAACAGGGAGCAGATAAGGCACTCTGGGTCACCCTGGAGACAGGAAATGTCACAACAATCCACATGGGGGTTGTATACAGACCCCCATCTCGGGAAGGGAATGGACAAGGAAATGATAGAAGGCATTCTTAGAATGGCAGCAAAAGGGGAGATATTGTTGATAGGGGACCTGAATATGCCAGATGTTAACTGGAGCACCTTTGCTGCAGGCAAATCCAAGAGCAGGGTCATTCTTGATGCCATACAAGGGGCATGCCTCAGACAGCTAGTATTGGAACCCACTTGAGAGGGAGCAGTCTTAGACCTGGTACTCTCAAATGGGGACGGAGTCAGATTTAGAAGTGGGTAGCCATCTGGGAACAAGTGACCACCAAACAGTGTCATTCATGATAAACACAGCCGTACAATCAAGCCACAAAAGCAAGAGTATTGGACTTTAGGAGGGCTGACTGTGGGAAAATGAGAGAGTGCCTTAGAAAAGCACTAGCAAACAGGCAAGAAGGAGGGGTGGAGGAACAATGGGGAGTAATTAAAACAGCCATCACAGAAGCAACAAACCTTTGTGTAAAGCAAATCAACAAAACACAATGAAGGAAAAAACACTATGGTTCTCAAAGAAGGTGGCAGGAAAGGTTAAGGAGAAAAGGATAGCATTCAGGAAATATAAGGAAACACAGAAGGAGCAGGACAGAGAACTTTATAAGTTAAAGCAGAAAGAGGCAGGGAAGGCAGTCAGAATAGCAAAGGCCCAAACCGAGGAAAGGATAGCCAACTCTGTTAAGAAGGGGGTAAGACCTTTTATAGGTACATTAGGGAGTGAAGAGAGACCAAAGGAGGGATACTGAGGCCTAATAAAGGGGAGTGAATGTGGACAGAGTGGGACAGTGAAAAAGCAGGGATACTGAATGAATATTTCTGCCCAGTACTCACAAAGGAAGAGGAGGGGGAGGTACCTAAACCAAACAAGAGAAACACTCTGAAGATGGGGGTCGATACCAGTCCATTTACAGAAGAAAGGGTTCCGAAAGAACTAATACAATTGAAGGTGGACAAAGCAATGAGGCCTGATGGGATTCACCCAAGAATTCGAAAAGAGCTAAGCGTAGAACTAGTGACACCGCTGACTACTCTCTTTAACAAATCATGGGAGGATGGGGTGGTACCTGAGGACTGGAGGAGGGCAGATGTGATTCCTCTTCATGAAAGTGGGAGCAGGACAGAGGCAGGAAACTACAGACCAGTTAGTTTGACTTCAGTGGTAGGGAAAATGATGGAATCATTTCTGAAGGAAAGAATTTTTGAGTACGTACAGGCCAGTGGGGCACAGGACCCAAGGCAGTATGGATTCATGATGGGAAGGTCATGTCAGACGAATCTAACAGATTTCTTTGACTGGGTGACCAAAGTAGTAGCCCAGGGAGGGGCTGTGGACATGGCCTACCTAGATTTTAACAAGGCATTTGATACAGTCCCACACAAAAGATTAATACACAAGTTAGCCAGCCTTGGAGTGGGTGCCAAGGTGGTAGCCTGGATAAAAAACTGGCTGGACAACAGGACGCAAAGGGTAATAGTAAATGGAGTCCACAGTGAAGGGTAGTAGTAAACAGAGTCCACAGAGAAAAAAGGAGGGTTACTAACAGGGTACTGCAGGGTTCAGTACTGGGACCGGTCCTTCTTAATGTCTTTATAAGTTACATTGCAGAAGAACTAGAAGGAAAAGTATGTCTCTTTGCAGACGACACAAAGATCTGCAACAGGGTTGATACACAAGATGGAGTGGAAAGGATGAGAAGGGACTTGGCAAGGTTGGATGAATGGTCAAATGTATGGCAGCTCGGATTCAGTGTAAAGAAGTGCAAGGTAATGCACCTGGCAAATAAAACCCCAGGGGAGGAGTACACAATGGGGGGTGAGATACTGACAACAGTAAAACTGGAAAGGGACCTGGGGGTAATTATATCAGATTACCTAAAGGTGGGCAAGCAATGTTGGAAGGCAGTAAGGAATGTTGGGGGGATACTGGGATGCATAGGGAGAGGCGTCAATAGTAGAAAACAGGAAGTTGTTATCCCTCTGTACAGACAGTTGGTGAGATCCCATCTGGAGTACTGTGTGCAGTTCTGGAGACCCTATCTCTGCAAAGACATAGACAGAGTGGAGGCTGTCCAGAGGAGGGCAACCAAAATGGTGCAGGGCATGCACCAGAAGACATATGAAGAAAGACTAAAGGAGCTGAATGTGTATACCCTTGAGGAAAGAAGGGAGAGAGGGGACATGATAGAAACTTTCAAGTACCTCAAGAGAATCAACAAAGTCCAAGAGGGTAGCATCTTTCAGAAATGAGATGTGCAAGAACAAGAGGCTAATTTGAAGACAGAGTGGGGGAAGACTCAGAGGTAATGTGAGGGAAGTATTTTTTCATGGAGAGGGTTGTGGGTGCATGGAACAGCCTCCCTGAGGAGGTTGTGGAGTCAAGAATAGTGGGGGAATTCAAGAATGCATGGGACAGACATAAGGCAGTCCTAGTGGGGGGGTAGGAGGAAGTAAGCTATTGATTAATTAGGATCTGCAGCTTATCTGTTAGGTAGGAAAATGGGCAGACTAGGTGGGCCAAGCGGTCCTTATCTGCCATCAAATTCTATGTTTCTATCATGATTCCCATTGCCCTAGAGGCAGCACTTTTAACATGGGTGCTCATGAGTGGCGGTTGTAAGCCCCGAGGGGCTGAATGTTATTTGGGCTGCAGACTGAGGCACTAGAGGAGCACTACAGGACCTGGGGGACCAGAAAAAAATTGCAGGAATATAGGGTGAAGTCCGGGAGACAGTAGAAGAAGGACAGAAGGTGCAGGGCTGAGGTAAGCCCATGCTTGCATTTTTAGGAACCCCCATTTGCAGGGGGTTACTTCTGGATTTCTGATACCTTACTGATTAGGAATCTGTGCAGTCGAGCAGCAGGCAAAGCAACAGGAATGCTGGCATGCATAGGGAGGGACTTCACAAGTAGGAAGAGGGAGGTGATCATGCCACTCTACAAAACTCTGGTCAGACCACAACTGAAGTATGGAGTGCAATTCCGTAGTCCACACTTGCAGGGGGACAATGATAGGCTAGAAAGGGTCCAGAGAAGGGCAACCAAGATGATCCAGGGAATGCAAGGGAGGTCATACGAGGACAGGCTGGAGGAGCTTGGTCTGTATATACTGGAAGTGAGAAGAGAAAGGGGGGAACCTTCAAATACCTGAAGGGAATATATAAAGTAAGGGCAGACAGCCTCTTAAGACTGAGTGAAAACAAAACCACCAGAGGCCATGCATTCGAGCTGGAAGGGGCAGATTTTGTGGGATGTAAGGGGGTATTACTTCTAAGAGAGGGTTGCAGGACCATGGAACAGATTGTTGGAATGTGTTGTGGGGGTGGATACAGTGGATAAATTCAAAAGAGCATGGGATGACTGCATGGGCTAAATAGAGGGGGATAGGGAGGCCAAAGAGGTGGGACGAAAGGAGGGAGGGGTGGGCTATTTTTTTCAGGCAGACTAGAAAGGCCAGGTGGTCTTTTTCTGCCAGTAGGATTCTATGATATACCCTTGGTGCTTTGGTCCATCTAGGCTTAAATGATAACTCTGACGTTATTCCTTTCCTTTAAATGGTCCGTAATATAAACTTTATTTGGATTGTGTCTGACATCCTTGCTTTTGAATTGGACTGTTGTCTTATACATATTTATGCAGCAATATTTGTTAGCAATCATACACATTTTTCAGTTATAATGTTCATCTGGCAAAAATATCAAGATACACATTTTTCTTTTCATGTGCTTTCATTCCTGAATCAAGATACGGGGGCTGCTGTTTTTGACGGAAGAAAGCCTTGGTTTCACAGCAAGACACAGCAGTCTAGAACTACAGATTTTTTACTGATACAATTACTTCTATCTTAGCAGGAGTTAGTAGCTGTTTGGATTAAGCAAACAGATACTTTATTAGAAGAAGGGGATCTCATTTAAGTTAAAAAAAAAGAAGAAGAAAGTCAGTGTTTTTCTCTGAGGAAGGGGGTTAATCAGCTTATTTTACTGAGTCAGAGCAGAGGGTGAATCTAATTGGGGATGTGGCTTAGCAGCTTAGTAGTACAAAAGCAGCTGTCTCCAATTACAGCTTCCTGCTATTTTTGACGGAAGAGAGCCTTGGTTTCAGAGCAAGATACAGCAGTCTAGAACTACAGATTTTTTACTAATTGTCCTCCTTCCCACCCACCCAAAGAGAGTTCTACTTTTACAGCCACTGGATTTGACTGACAACAGGAACTTCCTGTTTGACAGTAGGAAGGGAAGGATCACTGAGACACATTAGCTTCATCAGATTTGAAGGAACATAAAAAAATAACTCCCCCCCCCCCCCCGGGCAGCTGGAGGTCTGAATCCAAACATGGAAGAAGGAGACTACTGAAGACTATAGGAAGTTCCTGTCCCAGAACAGGAAGGGCGAGAGTTGTAAGAGCACACAGGCAGTAGGAAAGTAAGTGTAAAAATACATAGAGGGAGAAGACAGTAAGCATACAAAGCAACAGGAGAGGGGACACAAAATGAGTCAAGATGGGAGTTGTGCAGTGTAATGGCTGTGGGGCAGCAGTGTTCCGGGAGACATTCTGGAGGCTGCAATGCTGCTCTGTTTGAAGGCACCTCTCTGGTGTGAGTGAGGAGGTTGCCGTCTCCAGGCTGACCTGGATAGGATTCATGAAACCTCTTCCCCTACCCAAGAACCACCAGGGCCACCACCGTTACCTCAGATGTTGCAATTAGTGAGACGTGGTTTACCAGTAACCACACTTGGGAGACTTCAGTACCTGGCTATGTATTGTTCAGAAGAGACCGAGGTGCAAAAAGGGGGGGAGGAGTGGCCCTGTATGTTAATGAAAATATCAAAGCTACAGAAATTCAGAATACACATAAGGAGCCAGAAGAACTGTGGGTCACCCTGAAACAGGAAATGGGACAGCCATAAGAACTGGGGTTGTCTACAGGCCCCCAGACCAGAGGGAGGACATAGACACATTACTGTTAGAAGATCATACAAAACATGACAGCTAAAGGGAGGTTCTGATAATGGGAGACTTCAACATGCCAGATACAGATTGGTCAATACCAGCAGGAACATCTGCCAGAACTAGACTCATAGTGGATTCCTGCAGGGGAGGGCCTCAAACAACTGGTACAGCAACCCACAAGAGACGGGCTATCCTAGATCTAGTACTGACTAACAAAAAGGGATCACAGATCTCCAGGTAGAAGGTCACCTGGGGGCCAGTGACCATCACATGGTATGGTTCAATTTGGCTACTACATCTAAATCATCCCATTCCAAGGCAAAAATATGGGACTTCAGAGGAGCTGACTTTGATAAGATGGCCAACAGAGTTAAGCTAGCCCTGGCAAAAAGAAACACAGGTGAGGAGGTACAGGCAAAGTGGGCAAGCATTAAGGATACAATACTTGAAGCAACATCCCATTGTGTTGACAGAAAAGGAAGTGCAAAAGAAGAAGGAAACCACTTTGGTTCTCAAATACAGTAGCAGAAAAGGTCAGAGCCAAAAGGCTGGCCTTCAGGAAATATAAGGGAACACAGCGGATGAAGATAGGAGGCATACCAAACTGCCCTAAGGGAAGCAGGTAAGGCAGTAAGGCAGGCAAAGTCCCAAACTGAGGAAACACTAGCACGAACAGTAAAGAAGGTGACAAGACTTTCTATAGATACATTAGTGAAAGGAGAAAGTCCAGAGGAGGTATTGCTAAGCTTAATGGAGAAAGGGAGCATGTGAGGAGGAGGACTGTAAAGGCATCTATCCTAAATAGATACTTTTGCTCAGTATTTACTGAAGAGAAGGTAGGCAGGGCCCACAGCTCCAGCATCATGGACACAGGGGGAGGGAGGTGAGCACTACTCCCTTCACAAAAGAAAGGGTCCTACAAGAGCTTGCTAAGCTCAGGGTGGATAAGGCAATGGGACCTGATGGCATACATCCCAGGGTACTTAAGGAGCTAAAGGAGGAACTAGCAGAGCCATTAGCAGAATTGTTTAGTGAGTCTCTGAGCACAGGAGAGGTCCCAGAAGACTGGAGAAGGGCTTCATGTGATCCTGCTCCACAAGAGTGGTAGCAGGAGGAGGCGGGAACTACAGACCGGTCAGTCTTACCTCAGTAGTGGGCAAGATTATGGAGGCACTCCTTAAGGAAAGGATAGTGCAACACCTGGAACCATAGGGGCACAGGATCAAGACAGCATGGGTTTACAAAGGAAGGTCCTGTCAAACTAATCTCATAGATTTCTTTGACTGGGTAACCAGAGTGGTGGACCAAGGGGAGCAGTTGATGTCGCCTACCTTGACTTCAGCAAAGCTTTTGACACTGTTCCACATAGAAGATTGATAAATAAGCTAGGTAGGCTCAGGGTGGTCAGAAGTTGGTCAACTGGGTGGCAAACTGGTTGACTGGCAGAAAACAGAGAGTGGTGGTAAATGGTATACAGTCAGAAGAGATGCAAGTCACAAGTGGGGTACCTCAGGGATCAGTCCTGGGGCCAGTCCTATTCAACATCTTCATTAGTGACCTTGCAGATGGACTAGAGGGTAAGGCTTGTCTGTTTGCAGATGACACCAAGATCTGCAACAGAGTAGATGATCCAGATGGGGTGGGCAGAATGAGAAGAGATCTGGATAAACTAGCAAAATGGTCAGAAGAGTGGCAACTGGGATTTAATGCAAAGAAGTGCAAAATCATGCACATAGGAAAGAGAAACCCTGAAGCCACTTATAGGCTGGGAGGGGAGTTGCTAGCAGTCACAAAGGAAGAAAGAGACTTGGGCATCATCATCACTGATGACCTAAAATCATCCAAGCAGACCTCGAAGCAGTAGGTAAGGCTAGGGGGGTGTTAGGGTGCATTAGTAGGGGTATCACAAAGTCGTAAGAGGGAGGTAATAATCCCTCTGTACAAGACATTAGTTAGGCCCCATCTGGAGGTACTCGTGCAGTATTGGAGCCACACCTTCACAAGGACATTAACCAAACTGAGGCAGTCCAGAGAAGGGCAACCAAAATGGTGCGGGACTGCATCAGAAGATATATGAGGACAGATTAACGGAGCTCAATATGTATACCCTTGAGCAAAGGAGGGAGAGAGGTGATAAGATCGAGACATTTAAACACCTTAAGGGCATAAACAAGGTGAAAGATTCTAACATGTTTAAATATAAGAAAAATAGCAGGACAAGAGGACACAGCATGAGATTAGAGGAGGCCGATTAAGGGGAATGTGAGGAAATTCTTTTTCACAGAAAGGGTGGTAGATGCATGGAATGGCTTACCACAAGAAGTGGTGGCTATGAATACAGTGCAGGGCTTCAAACAGGCATGGGATAGGCATAAGGGAGCAATACAAATGACTATGAATAGATAGGTCACTGACAGAGCAAAGGCCGATGGCACATTTATAAGGTAGAAAAAGAAATGGGCAGACTGGATGGGCCTTACGGTCCTTATCTGCCGTCAACTTCTATGTTTCTATGTTGCCAAGAAAGAGGAGCGGTTGGACCAAGGTGGGCTCAGGAAGGGAGAGGGTGGCGGAACAGAGGTGCATCCCTCCAGTTGTACCGCTCCACAATTCATATGCTGTTCTGGCAAAGAGTGGTTCCTCTGTGGAGGCACCTGCAGTGGAGACCAAGGAGGATGCTGGGAATCTTGAAAAAAAGGAGATCCACAGGAGGGTGGCATGAGACCCCACAGGGGAAGGAAACAACTGGTGGGAGACTTGATCATTGGGGGGTAGAAATGGGGGAAGAAGGGGATAGGGACGTAAGGTGCCTGTCTGGTGCCATGGCTCGGAGGGACAGGAAGCGAATCCTCAGGATCGCGGGAGCAGCTGCACAAGGGAGGGAGTTGGATGTCATTGTCCACCTAGGGTCAAATGACTTGGCTATGAATGGGATCAGAGCGGTGCAAGAGGAGTTTGTGGAATTGGGGAGGGGCCTTATGCAAGTAGTATGTACGGTAACCTTCTCGGAGGTGCTGCCTGTCTATGGCAAGGATGATGCTAGGGTATTCTGCACCATCTGGGATTCAATGAATGGTTGAAAAACTGGTGTGGTGCTCAGGGTTTTGGCTTTATTTATTTATTTATTTGCTTTTGGTAACCGGGTAAGCACACTAGACAGCTGGTGCCTATTTTCAGGTGCGACCCGGGAGAATTACAAGGTATACATGATAGAAATACATAGTGACAAAGGTGTACATGAGAAAATTACCTAGTTGCAAGGTATACATGAGAGAAATACTACGTCACAGTACAAACATGGAGTGGCATGCTCCAGCACAAAGAGGAACAACAGTGATTAATTAAGCATCAGTACATAATATAGAGATGAGCATATGTCACAAATCATATGATACATACAGGCCTAGGGGCAGCAAGGCGTAGGACCTCCCCTAGGTTGAATAGTAAACAATACATAGCATCGCCTCAGGTAAGGTGCTGCATGGGGCAGAAAGAGCCTAGCTGGGGTTCCAATGTGGGAGGGAGGGCTGCAGGACTAGGTGTTAGGTGGCACACATGCAGTGTGCAGCTGGTTTCTGGAAATTCCAGAGGGAGGTTTTGAAGGTGGAATGGGAGGGGGAGGCACAAAGTTGTGGTGGAAGGGAGTTCCACAGTTTGGGGGCATAGGTGGTGAACGCCCGGTCCCCTGATAGGGTGCGGGTCTTGGGGACCCGCCGAGTCTGGGACGTGCAAGACCTGAGGTGGTAGACGGGGGAGGGAAGTTTGAGGGGAGGGCAAAGAGGCAGGAGTGGCTGTACAGATTATGTTGTCAATGAAGTTCCCATGACATAGGTCCGATGTTTTCAGGGAGCCATTCCAGTCACGAGTAGAGCGACAGCGGGTGTGTGTGAGACGGGGGTCGAGGGCAAAGCAGCAGATATTGTTGTACGCGGTGTCCCATTTAGCAAGGTTAGAGGCTGGGAGGGCTACAAAGGCAGAGACCATAAGAAAGAGTGGAAGTAATATCCCCTTGGCTATAGCCATCCGGGCGGCAGGGGTAAGGCAGTCTTTTGCCCTATAAGCTAGGCCAAGTTTGCCATTGGTAGCATTACAGGTGTTTCTGATATGTACGGAGAGATCTAGGGGAGGGTCAAGGGTGACCCCCAGGTACTTGGCTGAGTTGACAGTCGGCAGGAGGGAGTTGTTGGACCCATGGATTTCGAGGGGCATTGTGCAGGCGGAGATTTTGGCCGCTGAGCCAAATAGCATGGCCTGGGTTTTTTTCAAGTTTACTGTGAGTTTATGACCCTCCAGCCATGCTCGGATACACGAGAAGTCCGAGTTGAGCTGGTTATTGATGGTGGTGGCATCAGGGCCACCGGCTAAGATGACCAGGTCATCAGCATACAGGGTAAGGACCGCTTTATTGGGGACTGGGGAGCCACCTGGAAGGATGCATGCTTATACTGGCGCAATGGTCTGCATCTGTCCAGGGAGGGGAACCAGGATCATAGGTGACAGGTTTAAAGGCTTCATTGGCAAGCATTTAAACTAGCCAAGGGGGGAGGCACTGAAAGGAAGCAGGGAATTCCCAGCCTTCCCCCACAAAACACATTTGTTCGAGAGGTAAACAACAAGGTAGAGAAGTCAGTAGGGAGTAAGACAGGGAAAAATGCAAAAAAAAGGTGTTAAGGACAGGGATGGGGATAAAAGGGGTAGGGCCATAAAAAATAAATGGAAGGCGATGAGTACCAATGCCTGCAGTCTGTGGAACAAGCTCCCTGAACTAGTGGCTTTGATGGAAGAGGGATGGCTGAATATTGTGGCAGTCACTGAAACATGGTACACAGAGAACCATGACTGGGATGTAAACATACCAGGATACACAATCTACAGGAGGGACAGGGTGGGTAAAAGAGGAGGAGGAGGAATAGCTCTCTATATAAGGGAAGGGATTAAACAACAGAACTAAAGAGTAAACAGGAAGTTGACGAGTCACTATGGATCACCCTGGAGACAGGAAATGGTGCCACAATCCGCATATTGTTGATGGGGGACCTGACTATATCAGATGTTAACTGGAGTACCTTTGCTGCAGGCACATCCAAGAGCAGGGTCATTCTTGATTCCCTACAGAGGGCATGCCTCAGACAGCTAGTGTTGGAACCCACTCGGGAGGGAGCAATCTTAGACTTGGTACTCTCAAATGGGGAAGGAGAAAGGATCTCAGATTTAGAAGTGGGTAGCCATCTGGGAACAAGTGACCACCAAACAGCGTGGTTCACAATAAACACAGCCATAGAGTCAAGCCATACAAAAACAAGAGTATTGGGCTTTAGGAAGGCTGACTTAATAAATGGGAGGGAATGTGGTCAGAGTGTGACAGTGAAAAAGCAGGGATACTGAACAAATATTTCTGCTCAGTATTCACAATGGAAGAGGAGGGGGAGGTACCTAAACCAAACAAGGGAGAAACACTGAATAAGGGGGTCAATACCAGTCCATTCACAGAAGAAAGGGTTTTGAAAGAACTCTTGAAACTGAGGGTGGACAAAGCAATGTGGCCTGATGGGATTCACCCAAGAATTCTAAAAGAAGTAAGGGCAGAGCTATTAACACCACTGACTTCTCTCTCTTTAACAAATCATGGGAGGATGGGCTGGTACCTGAGGACTGGAGGAGGGCAAATGTGATTCCACTTCACAGAAGTGGGAGCAGGACAGAGGCAGGAAACTGCAGACCAGTTAGTTTGATTTCAGTGGTAGGGAAAATGATGGAATCACTTCTGAAGGAAAGAATTGTTGAGTACCTAGAGGCCAGTGAGGCACAGGACCCAAGGCAGCATGGTTTCACAGCAGGAAAGGTCATGTCAGACAAACCTAACAGATTTATTTGACTGGGTGACCAAAGTAGTAGACCAGGAAGGGGCTGTAGATATGGCCTACCTAGATTTTAGCAAGACATTCGACATAGTCTCACACAAAAGATTAATATGCAAGTTAGCAAGCCTTGGAGTGGGTCCCAAGGTGGTAGCCTGGATAAAAAACTGGCTGGACAATGGGACGCAATGGGTAATAGTAAACAGAGTCCACAGTGAAGAAAGGAAGGTAACTAGCGGGATACCGCAGGGTTCGGTACTGGGACTGGTCCTCTTTAATGTCTTTATAAGTGACAATGGGGAGCACCTAGAAGGAAAAGTATGTCTCTTTGCAGATGATACAAAGATCTGCAACAGGGTTGATACACAAGGTGGGGTGGAAATAATGTAAAGTGACTTGGCAAGGTTGGAGGAATGGTCAAATATGTGGCAGCTCAGATTCAATGCAAAGAATTGCAAGGTAATGCATCTGGGAAACAAAACCCAGGGGAAGAGTACACAATGGGGGGGGGGGTGAGTTAATAACAAAAATCGAAAGAGAGCTAGGAGTAATTATATCATTTGACCTAAAGGCGGGCAAGCAATGTGAGAAGGCAGTAAGGAGAGCTGGGGGGATACTGGGATGCATAGGGAGAGGCATCAACAGTAGAAAACAGGAAGTTGTTATCCCTCTGTACAGACAGTTAGTGAGACCCCATCTGGAGTACTGTGTGCAATTCTGGAGACCCCATCTCTGCAAAGATATAGACAGGGTGGAGGCTGTTCAGATGAGGGCAACCAAAATGGTTCAGGGTCTGCACATAAGACATCGTGGAGAGACTAAAGCAGCTTAGTATGTATACCCTTGAGGAAAGGGGGGGGGGGACATAATAGAAATTTTCACGTACAGTATCTCAAGGGAATTAACAAAGTACAAGAGGGTAGTATCTTTCAGAAGAAGAGATGTGCAAGAACAAGGGGGCACAATTTGAAGATAGAGGGGGGATGACTCAGAGGTAATGTTAGAAAGTATTTTTTCACAGAGAGGGTTATGAATGCATGGAACAGCCTTCCTGAGGAGGTTGTGGAGTCAGAAACAGTGGGAGAATTCAAGAATTCATGGGACAGGCATAAGGCAATTCTAGTGGGGGGTAGGAGGAAGTAAGCTGTTGATTAGGTAGAATCTGCATCTTATCCATCAGGTAGGGAAATTGGCAGACTAGGCGGGCCAAGTGGTCCTTATCTGCCATCAAATTCTATGTTTCTATTTCTTGAAGTTTATAAAAGTCCCCACAGTCATGCCACACTCACCATGAAAAAAAATAAATGTTTTGTGCTGTTTACTATCAGAAACATATGGAAGAACCATCCTAATAAAACTACAGCATGCATCTATAATATCAATTCAACAAGTAGCACCAAGGGGAGCAATTTTTAAAAATTGTGAATGGTGGCCATCTTTAATGACTTGAGTCATTAATTACAAAATCAGATATAAGAAAGTCTTAACAGCATCTAAGAAAACAAAAACTATACTGAGCATGAATCTTAGGTTGTCAGAAATATATTTTTGAGAACAAAAAGTTATATGATGAATTTTTTAGCTGACTAACAAGTACTGCTGCATTAACCTTCTGTATTTCTGTTTTTCAGATTGTTGGGTGGTTATATTTTGGAAATTTGAAGTGGTGAAGCAACTGAATATTGCCAGATTTGCATTCAAGTTTTTTACTGGCTACTTAACTTAATACTACACATAAATCCTGTATTTTGTATTTATATTCTTTATTAGTTATTCAAAACTATATGAAATAATTGAGGTGATATTTATTACATCTAGGCAGTATGCATCCTCAGCTTTAGTAACATCACCTATCTTTTATAATATTTTAACACTGAACATCTTTGGTGTTGAGTAACTTTTGTTTAATATCTCTGTGATGTATCTTGAGGCGTTTCTCATGGTGCTGGCTATTATTCTGCACTGTCACTTTAAGCACTGGTTTATTTAACTAGGCTTTTAACCAGTGCCCCGAGACAGAGCCCACTGTTTTAGTGCATCTAGAGCAGGCTTTAAGTGATGCCATACAGCTCAACTGATCTACATCAGGACATCTCCTGCATTGGGCTAAACCTTCAGAACTTTAAGCCACTGGCATCTGGACCTCTCAGAAACATTTGCTAGCCAGGGGCTACCCACAATGATGTACATTGATGTCACCTATAAAAGCTGGGAAGCCCCTTAACTCCTCAGTTCTTTCTCTCATCACCGAACGCTAATCACAACATGCTGAGAAACACTGTCATTTTCTTACTTTTCTTTTACTTTATTCTTTCTAGTTTGTTTTACAGCACTGCGTGTCACTGCCACCTTCAAAGGAATCTTTATTCTGATTCTGTCACTATGGACTCAGAATCTTCAAAGACATTGCTCCTTGCATCTGTGTTTGCTGTTTTGGTGTAGCAGATAATGTTAAGGTCTATAATGCCTGCCAAGGAGTCAACCAGGCCATGAAGAGATGCCAACAGAAATTTTGGGAAACTTCAGTATGGAAAGGGAATTCCACTATGAATGTAGGTGCTGTGCTACATAATTTAATGTAGAAATGCTAAAAGATATATATATGGTGCATAAAAGGGAAGCAACTCACCAGAGCAAAGTCTTGGGACACCTGGTTACAAGACAAGTCGCTTGCTGTTTGTGCATCACTTATGTACTGTGTCAATTGGTATTTTTGCAACAAAATTAAATAGCACAGCACCTACATTTATTGTGGACTTTCTGTTCTGAAGTGCAGTTACTCTTGCAAGCAGTGTTTATGATGAGGGATGGCAGATCCATAGCTGCTTTCGGATCCTACAGCATCTGAGTATGATCATTCCTTGTTTCTGTACAAAGTTCTGGATACTTTCTTGCTAAGATAGATGCCTCTTGTAAGACTCTAAGCTCCACTCTGACTTCTCTTTCTAAGTCGTTGACCTTGAATATCAACAGGTCTCCCCAGTGATCAGCAATGATTTGCCTGCAAAGGCACTGAAATTCTAGGACAAAGATGTTGAAATTGTCATTGTCAGACAGGTACCATTCTAAACTTGATGAGAAGGTGCATGGTTCCCCAGTCCATTCAGATTCCTGCTACAGACAGGGTCACTGGATGGACAATAAGTCCCAAGCAAAGGCTGGAGCTGAGTCCTTGATTTCTGCAGCCCTTCTAGCCATACAAGTGATGTCAAGACTGAGGTCTGGTTCTGTCTCTCCAGCTATTAGGAGAGTGCAGCCTCCATCAGTGGGATTTGACTCACTGGTTGTACCAACCACTTATAATTCAGCTTTATCCAGAGAAGAGACAACATACCATTACATAACTATTGTTCTAGGCATGTGTATAACCAGGAAATATGTACATTACTTTTATAACTATTACACTGTATAATATGTCATCTCTGTCAGATACAACTCTATGCCAGAACATTTGACAAAGTATTAAGATATGGGTCTATGTGATAACAGCGATCATGGAAAGGTGATCGCCATTAGGGCAAATGTACATTGGCAAAAAATCCATTTCACTGATGTACACTCCTGGCGCTTGGCAAAAGGGCAACAGGAACTTAAATTTTTTTTTACAGCTCCCCCTCTTCCCTCTACTAAAGATTCTCTACTCCAGGGGGATGCATGTTGGGGGTGAAAAATAAAAAAATGTAAAAATCTCAGACCGGTCGCATGGCATGCTCACTCCCCCACCATGTGCATATACATACAGCGACAGGATGTCGCTATACCTGCACTCACCCCCCCCCGGTCCAGTAGCCCTGAGAACAGGCACCACTGTTGAGTTGCCCTTTTTGTAAGTGCTCAATAGCAGTTGCCCTTCTCATGAAATACCTAAAGATATAATTTCTCTTCTCTTGCTATTATGATTAATGCAAAAAATATATATTTAAAACTTGCAGAATAGGAAAAGAACTGAAGAAAACCAATAAACCTGTGCACCATAGAAACTGTATCTGGAGGTCCTTTTATGCGTGTAGTGCTCTCTCATGGTAAGAGATAACACCAAGCACTTTAGAGGGCATAATCAACTTGCAAGTGATGCTTACAACACTGTCCAAATTACTTTGGTGCTTGTTCTGGGTTTACCATCACAGCATCAAAGACAGCAGTACCTCCTACAGCAACACTACTGATGTTGGCTTGTATTACAAAGAGCTCTGGCAAAGTAGTAGCTCTCTCTCAGCTGTCTATGACACTTACCACAACAACAGTAATGCTCTGTATTACATACGCACACACCACCATTATCAGTCCCTCTCTGCTGTCTGTGACACTAGCTGTACCTGTGGAGTCCCCTCTTGTCATTCCTGATAAGGAGTACAATCCTGGCCTCCTTATATGGAGGAGGATTCACAGGAGCATTAAGGGGAATATGGATCTTCAAAAATTAACTATTACTGGTTCAGTGGAGTGGAAGGATAATGTATTGATAGCCTTACCTCCTGCCACACCAGAGATCTGTGTTCAGGAATGAGTGTGGGTTGCTAGGAGTCAGTGGAGCGGGAGAAGATCGAGCATCCCAGGGAATGCTCTCTTCTCCAGGGGAGGGGTGGTAAGCCATCTTGTCCTATGACTGCCACTGGGTGGAGGCCCCGTGGCAATGCAAGCTTTAGTAACTCAAAGGGAGGAGCTGCAGCTGTGAAGGTTGTGTATACCTCCTTGTGTGAGTAGTGATGCATTAGTAGGGGATTGGAAAAGAGAAAACAGAAAAGTGAGGAAGATGGGCTAAGTGAAGCTATGCCTGTCTCCCTGTGTCCCAATCTACCACTCAGCTCGGGGGGGGTCTCTGGATTTGTTCTCCAGGGGTAGTCCTGCCCCCCCCAGTCCCACCATGAGAAGGGGAATTCATGGGGGATTATATCACCAAACTGAGAGAGGTAGAAGCTGGTCACAGAAAATGGGGACAGGGCTAAAGAGTCACGTGTCTAATACAAGGGAAGAAAAACTTCTATTAAAAAAAAAAAGAAAGAATTGCATCCAGTTCAATTCTGCCTTCACGTAGTGGAGACACTGGTTTATACCTCCTAGTCTCTTCCTCAGAATGCTTCCTTTGAAGCATTTACTTAGACAAAAGCAGGATATCATGTGTTTTGCTTCTAAGGAAGATTCCACTAAGCACAATGTGTATGACTGTAGAGGTTCCAATGGCCTCTACTATTGTTATTACTCTGATTTTTCCTGCATTGGAGGATGCCACAATGGCTGCATGGCATAGGCCCAACTCTTTACCTGCTGCACCTACAAAGGCACATTAACAGCATACTGCCCCTTTCAAAAGCCTTAAGGAAACTCTATGTTTATGGCTGCATATGCCAGATCCAGAGATCCTTGTCATATGAGCGTTCTACCTCTTTATAAATGATCTAGAAGATTGGATGTCATGGGCAAAAGGACCAATGCCTCAGTACCACACAGCTGTCATATGGTCATGATAAGGCTATCCTACAAGACTGGCTGCAAGAGGTGCAAATGGGATTTGTCATTAGGTTCATGCCCCTGGCCATGCAGCCCTTTAATCTCTTGTCCCCTAATCTCCAATCCAAGGCTATCAAAGGTGCTGGTGGAGGCAGCATCCCATATGTGTCCAGCACCTTCAGTTTTTCCTCTATCAACACCTTCTCCCACTGCTTCACGGATACAGGTGAGGGCAGCATATCCCTTTTTGTTCCAAAATGAAGGGAGATCACAATGGATGAGTGTATTCTTGAGATTGTGAAAGGGGAAGAGCTTTGCAGAATGTACAGTTTTGCTAGCTAAATTAGATTGGAATGACCATTCCAGTTTAATGAAATATTACAGGAATTCCACAGTATTTGCAAAATTTCTAAAAATGCCACAATATTATGATAACATTGGAATGTCAAGTTAGTCTAATTATAAAAAAATGCATCCAAATTGTATGAAGCATAGCACATATGCAGGCCTTACCACATGTAGACATCTACCAAGTTTTCAAATTCTAGCTTTAAAGGGGACCATGTTATTGGTGGTCAAATGTTTTATTAAAATTATATTTTCAGTTTTTTTCAAGCTCATTTTAAAATATTTTATCCAAATGTCTTAGTTTTGGTATTTAAAGGGACACTGTCAACCCACTTAGGTCTCAAAGTGTCCCTAGTTTAAAAAACACATTTTATGATTGCCAACATTCTGTAAAGATTGCTGATATAGCTGGTAATTTGATTCTGATTCTTTTTTTCTTTAAAAAAGTGAAAAACAGACTGCCCACCATACTGGTGTTACCACACCAAAACAGGTATGCTTACATTCCTTGATCAGCTCCAACTGCATCTTTCCTGGAATTGGGAACACACACAACACCGTCTAGCCCCTCACGATACTGTGGGAGTTTAGGAGGCTATTGCATCATGTGTGATTGCACTGTTTAGAGGTGTTTCTAATGTTCAGAAAGTATTCATTAAGAATAGATCCAGGATTATAAACAAAATAAGGTTGTTTACAAATACACATTAGCAGGCATTTCAGTTCTACTAAAAAAAGGAGACAGACAAAACAAACAGCAACATCAATGAATCTTAAAGAAGGTAAGCAACCATAAAATGTAGGTTTTTAACTAGAAATAATATGATTAAAATAAAAGGTTGACAGTGTCCCTTTAAGAAACCCTACCTGTGGGTTTGTGGGCCGAGTTTAGTTTTCAAGCTTTAATGGGGGCTGTGTTGTAAGCTGCCAAATATTTTGCAAAATTAAACATTTCAGTTATTTCAATATGTTTTAAAGCACTCATCTAAAGTTTACAAGATTTGGCAGGTATACAGAGATGTTCAATATGTCTACATGTGTTATGTTTTAGATTCCTAACCCTTAAGGGGGATGAGCTACAGATAGACAAACATTTTGCCAGAATTGTAATTTGACTAATTTCCACGTCATTTCAAAACAACATATCCAAACTCTACTAAATATAAAATATTTAAATGTCTACACCACACAGTTATATGTGGCCTATTTCACATCTGCAGCTTTAAAGGGAACCGACTTACATAACTTTTTTAATTAAAACATTTTCAAAAGTATTTAAACTGCAAAATGATAAACACCCTGCAACTTTAAAACTAGAGAACCCAGTGGCATTAATTTAGCAGGTTCAAAGATCTTACAGGGAGACTGAGTGTCAATTTTATTAATTTATTTCTTAGAGAAGGTCTGTTTAATCAGCAGTAAAAAACATGGTAAAATAATATCAGTACTTTTGCATTCTAGTGATGGCACAGGTACAATTGTGAAATCCAGAAGGCGCTCATGGTGATAAAGCAAAAACTGTGTCTTGTTCATTTGTTTAGGACCACTAGAGGGCATCACGAAACTGACAGGGCTCCAACTGAGGGATGGGATGCTGATCTTGTCAAGGAATAAGAAGTCTGAGAGATTCATGGATATGATGGCGGGGACACCAGTTGCAAGTGTTAGATGCATGGTTTCATCAAAAACCCAACAGCAGAACTGGGTAGCTCAAGAATAGTACAACCCACCCCCCCAATTGGAACAAAGAAGCTAATAGTGTCAACAATTTGATCTTGAAGGCAGATTGTAGAAGAATCACACCTATTTAACTATCCCGAGAGCCCGATGGACTTACTAGTCTAGAACTTGAAGGTACTCAAAGATACAGAGAGTAGGTAGGCATTAGAAGCTGATCAATACATTATTGCCCACCTACCAAATATGTAAATGGAAAAGGAAATGTCATCAGGATGACCAGCAGACCAGCATCATTGAGTCTGTCAAGCTAAGCAAGGGGGAAGCAAAATAATCACAATGGGAGAAACAATATGACTGCAGACAGCTCACCGTATGAAATTAAGTAATGGTATATGCTTAGTTAATGCTAAATTTCAGAAGAGGAGTTCTGATGGCGTTAACTATTATGCAACCATAAATAGTTTAGAAACTGTTACCAATAACCTTTGGTATTGCCACTGTAAATTTAAAACAACTAAGCCAATGTTTTCAGTTTTGTTAGATACAGGATACACTGACATTAGATGTACACAACAAATATCAGGTCTATACTTGCAAAAGCAGAGAAGTTATAAGCATTCACAGTTTTACAACATTTTTACAACATTTCTTAAATAAATACATTGTAAATTTTGAGGTCTGTAAATTAAAGTTTTATAAACTCAATCTCTCTATATTTAGTCAGTACCATACCACTTACAAAAAAAGTAAATAATTACATTGTAAAATGTTGTTCCCCTGTAACTTATTTTTTAAACACAATCTCATCATATTTTGGTATTGGGAGAAGGAACTTTGCTGATATTCAAAGGGATTTTGAAGCAGTTGGCAGGGCGCTGCAAGATAAAAATATGCCATTAATAGTTTCATAGGTCCTTCCAGTACCACAGGCAAACATCCAAAGAATTAAGGATATAATTAGATTTAAAGGATGGATTAAGAGGAGATGTTTAAGAGATACGTTTCAATTATTGGAGCACTGGCAAAGATTTGTTAATGTCCCTCATTTATTCATTAAGGATGGCTTGCACCTTAATAAAAATGGGATAAGAATACTGGCTGATAGATTTAAAACTAAGATTTGGAATATTTTAAACCTGTAGTACAGGGAAAGAGCGGTGGCTCTTCATCTAACAATAAAATAAAAAAAGATCAGGAAAATAAGTTCCACAGCTTTGAAAGATCTGACAACTGGACTGTTTTGTTGGCAAATGCCCCTAGTTTAGTCAACAAAAAAGAGGAGTTGGAGATAATATTAAAAAAGGAAAATATCAAGAGGTGCGCTGTAACAGAAACTTGGTGGAAAATGGATGATTGGGGAATAAATATAGATGGCTACCAGGTATTTAGATGTGATAGGGAGGGCAGACGAGGGGGGGGGTGGCACTCTATATACAAAATGGTATTACAGCACACAAAATTACATCACCATTGGACTCTGAATTTGAACATCTTGTAGTACAGATTGTGCTCCCTTGGGGGAAAGTAAATATTGGTGGGAGTCTACTATAGGCCTCCCTCTCTAATCAGTGGAAAAACGCTTGAATTGTTTCAACATATCAAAGAGTTAGAGTCATAAAAAAAAAATTTTGCTCCTCTGTGATTTTAATTTCAACGGTATAAATTGGAAATCCTGGATCCTTTCTTCCACTGGGGAGACAGCATTTTTGGATGCAATTGATACAGTAGCATTGCAAAACTATGTGCAAGAAGGGACAAGAAGTTCAAATATTTTGGATCTAGCCATTAGCAATATGAGGACTAAATCACAGGATGTAGAGTCAGAGAGCCTTTGTTGGGAAGTGACCATAATATGGTTGAGCTAGAAATTGAAATCAAAGAAAGGATTTAGCTACTGAGATTAAAAATTATAATAATGTAAACTATGATAGCTGGCAACTGGGATTGGAAGTAAAAGTTTACAGACCTTGGAGCTGAGGAAATGTGGAGAGAATTTATAGTGTTTTTGCATGATTTAATAGAAACTGAAATTCCCACTAAGGTTAAATATAATTTAAAAGGGAAGATTCCATTTTGGTACTCCAATAAAATTCATAGGCTTATTAAAGGGAAAAATAGGGCCTACAAACAGCTAAAAAGGTGCAATAATGCAAGGTCCAAACTTAAATATAAAATAAGATTAAGGGACTTAAAAAGAGAAATAGTAAGAGCTAAGAAGAACTTCGAAAAAATTTAGTCTCTCAAGTAGCTGACAATCAGAAGGCATTCTGTGGACATATTGCTTCCTTAAAACAAAAAGATAACAAAGTAGGACCTCTATTGGTAGGTGAAAATAGAGTTTCCAATAACAAGCAAATGGCTGTGGAATTCAATAAATACTTTTATAGTGTTTGTATAACACAGCCCATATCTGATAGGGTGTTTCCTATTGAAGCTACTGATACTTTGAAAATATCAGTCCATTAAAAACTGAATCTGAAAGTAACTACTTCTCCTGGACTAGATGAGTTGCACCCTAGACTACTTAAGGAATTATCTCTGGTGAAAAGTGACCTCATCCAAGTCATTTTCCAATCCTCTCTAGATAATAGAGTGATGCCAGAGGACTGGAAGATGGCCAATGTGATTCCAATACATAGGAAAGGGCCTAAAACAGATTGCTCAAACTACCGTCCTATTACTCTTACTAGTATAATTAGTAAAGTACTAGAATCTATTGTTAAGGAGTATATTGAAAGGCAGGTAAGGGAAGAGGGATTTGTGGATGTGAGGCAGCATGGATTTAGAGGGGGCAGGTCAGTTGTGACCAATTTACTGTCCTTTTTTGCGTCTGTAGGGGATTCAGAGATGGGCAACAAGGAGGATAAAGGGTTTGGAGAATCTCTCCTATAAGGATAGACTGAGAGAACTCGGACTGTACTCACTTCAGTATAGGAGATATCGAGGGGATATGTGCCTGATTTACAGGGCATGCAGGGCACCTGACATATGGGAATGTATAGGTTTAAAAGGCCGGCCAAATATAGTTACTAACCGGGGTCACCAATATCAACTTACAGGAGAAAGGTATAACAGAAATAAGAGGGGAGTTTGGTTCTCACAATGCATAGTTACCCAATGGAATACTCTGCCTACTTCGGTGGTCTCTAGTGAGGCTATGAATCAGTTTAAGACAGCCCTTAATAAATATAAGATCAATCATCTTTACCAATCATGTAACTAGATTGTGCAGGACAATGATGGCCTAACATTTCTTCCTATGATTCCTATGATATTTAATCAGTTATGTACCCCTTACAAATAGGTTATGCATGCTCATTTTTACATATCTAGCCCTTAAAGTGGCTGTGTTCTAAGCAGATAACTATTTTCACAACATAAAGTCCCAGATGCTGAGCTCCTATAATCTTAAATCAGTTCATTCCAACGTCATGATTTTTGACATGTTTTAAGGTGCATATTAAAAAGTAAGCATGCCAAATTTTAGGTTTCTAGCTTAATAGACATCAAAGTTATGAATAAAGAAATATGGAAAATTCCACACATTTCATGGAAGTCCCATTGGAAAGTTCATGAATTCAGAAGTTTCTAATTCCACACAGCTTTATAATAGGACCACACTCTGGATACTGGGAAATTCATCAGAGCATCCTCCTCCACCCTGTCATGTCCTCTAGGCCAGTTGTCTCTTTTTTGTTTTGTTTTGACTGAAGTACAAACTGTTAGTTATAAAAGGGCTATAGAGCCTGTTCGGGAGTTAGAGTTTTTGGCCTCACTTGCATTTATAGAAGGAATGTTCCTTTTCATTCTGTCCCATAGTCTCCTTTGTTGTATTAACCTTCCATTTACAGGAAGAGTGTACCTTTCCCTTGTGTCTTATATCCCTGTTAAACTAGCCTTCCACTTATAGTATATCAAGGTGACATTTTCATTGTGCCACATATTATCTCTAGTTACTATAGCCTCACATTTACATCAAGCCTTATTTAACATGGCTCAAGCTATAGAACCCTACTTACTTATCTAGCATGCCATAGGCTATAGAGCCCCTCTAACCTTGCCTAACAAGTCCTAGGTTGTAGAGCCTCATGAGCTTTACTCAGCATGCCCTAGGCTATAGAGCCCCACTAACCTTACCTGACATGTCCTAGGTTATAGAGCCCCATGAGCCTTACCCAGCATGTCCTAGGCTATAGAGCTCCACTAACCTTACCCAACATGTCCTAGGCTATAGAGCTCAACTTTTCACCTCAACATCAGGGTTTTGTGCACCATGTCATAATGTGCCTAATGAATTCATATAGTGACTCTTGCTCTACTTACCCTGTAGAATGACATGAAAATGTCATTAATTGGCATGCTCTGGTAAACAATGAACACAAATGGGTTATTGGTTGACAACCATGATGCTGAAGTAATTATAAAATATGAGGTACAAAATAACACTAAGTATTCTTGCCTTCTTGCATACAAACAAAACTGTCACTGTCTACAAATGTTTAGTACCAAACTGAATGCATCAGTGATTAAAACAATTTGCAGCCAGGTCAGAAAATGTATCTGTGGCAGTACAAGCTTGGCTTTGGCAATGAAGCAATATTGTTCTCTTGTGATCTTAAATTTGATGATGTACCTACACCACCAACAGAAACACCACTTCCAGCTTCTAAAGAGTAATTCTAGACAGGGCGTGCTCCAATCATTAGCTATTTCTGCATCAGGTTTTCTGGGTACTTTGGTGTAATCATTTTAGGAACATAGCTTTGCAATACTTAAATAATAACACCTGAATAATTTGGAAATTTAAATCATAATATAATGCATATTTGTACTGTGTGATATATTACAGCATATGATTCTAAGTGAAAAAATGTGAATTTTTTTTGTATGGAATAATAATTTTGTTAGAAAAACTGCATTTCCTGGAAATGTTGGCATGTTTCATGCTATAGATATGAAAGCTGTAATTACTGGCAAAGGGCAATAATACAATGAAATCAAGTGGAAAAAAAGGTCTGTATTAGATGAGTGAATATTGCAACTCATCTTTTACAGTACAAAGTTCCATCTTGTGCATGACATGCACCAGAATTTCACTTTCAGTTTCATTTGATGAGCTAAATTACAGCATTGTACTCTAAAATGGCAGTAATTATGGAACTGAAATAGTGAGAGCCGGCATGCTGGAGCAGCGGCAAGGCAATCGCTTGTGACACCAATGTTATGGGTTCAGAAATGGACCTGGGAATCAGAGAGCTGGCTGGATAAGGATAGGGTATCTGAGGGGTGGCTCTTCTTCTCTGGGGAGTGGGGGTGGGGTGAGTGTCTGGCTCATTGGCAACCTCTGGAGGAGGCCGGGGGGCGGGGGACTGCCAAAAAAACTGGTGCCTACTTGCATGGGAGGTAGGACAGACACTGGCGTCATTGCACGCCATGCCTCCCATTGGAACACAACTCCCCAAAAAAATTTCCAATCCACCAGCTATGGCCCCTGCTCTGCTGCTGCTCCTGCTGCCACTACTGTCCACTGGGGGGGTCTCGCTTCCCGCTCCCATGGCCCAGACCCGAGGGTAAGCCAGGACTCACCTACATTGATCATTGGGAGGGGGCACCCACCAAGCAACCCTGCCCGGGGAAAACCTGGGGATGGTGGCTCAGGTTATGGGGCAGAGGCTGAGCTCCACTGGGGCACTGAGGGGAGGACCAGAGGAAAACAAAATACTGAAACAGTGGAAGTGGAGTCCATTTTTTATTTACAACTCACCTGTGTATATTGCCTACATAAACATATCAAGCTGCACTCCTGGTGTTATGGACTTATCACAGCTTGGGTGTGTGGGGGGATTACATTACTCTGTATGAGAAAATATGTTTATCACATTTAGCTTTTTTATATACATGTTTAACATTTGGCATACATACATACATACATACCACTGAGGTCTAGTTAGGGCTAATTACATACTACATACCTTCCTATTTGCTCTGCATGCAAATATATTATTGAATGTAGACTTGAACTATATAGTAAAATAAAATTATTTTGGAGCACTCAAATATGATTTTTTCTTTCCCTTACAAGTTCCACATGCCTTTTATAATACATGTGTGTTCATTACTGTACTTAAAGCATGTTAAGGGATTTGGGGTATTGTTTGAGGGTAGATTACATATCATTTTGCTACACTTTTCAGTTTGACATGAAATTTGTTATACCACTCTTTTATAATTATATACAGAAATACATAACACCAAAAACAGTTTTATGTTCTCTCATCATGAAGAAATGCAAAATACCAACAAGTGAGCAAATGTGAAAAAGTATTTTCCTGCTGTTACAACAGCAATAATGGTGAATACTGTACAAATTCAGAGGAGTGATATATGGTGTATGATTGCAATAATATGTGGCAGTAATGATGAATACTCTATGAATCTGAAGGAGGGATACTACAGCTGTTGTCTGATTGTAATAATACATGGCAATGATGATAAATACCTTACATATTTGAAGAATGGGTACTAGCTGAATAGTGTTGTGCATTTTGAAGCCATGCTGACAAGAGTCTTTCTTTTCTTAATTTACTTTTTTTTTACCAGGAGACACATACTAAACTGAAAGCTTGCTTACAGGTGCGACCTGGGAACAGAAGGAAGTGAAATGACTTGCTCAGGATCACACAGTAGGCAAGTGGGGGCTGTGGGATTCAAACCCAGGTCTCCATGATTGCAGCTCACAGCCTTAACCCACTGTGCTATACTGCCTCCTGAGTATGAGTATATTGACATATTACTTATACATGAGTATACATTATACTTATACATGAGCATACATTATATTTATAGATAAGTATAATGAATATCGATTATATATACAACTGCTTGTCTAAATGGTTTTACAAAAACAGTAAGAAAAGCAAGAAACATAGCTGCACATTAAACTTGAAGAAAGGCCTGTGGTGGTGATTGTCATGAATCCAGTCCTGGGGGCCTGGTCCACTGAGCACACACTGCCCACCACTAAGTGCAATCCATGATGGGGGGAATAGGAATACCCTTCACACGTCCATCTAGAGTGCTTGCTAAGTTCACAACTGAACAGTCGTCATGAGGTCCCAGTGCTTCCTCTTTAATCTGGGTAAGGGTAAATTATAGTCTCAAGTCTGTAGCCAGGTGAGAAACCTCCGTGATTGCTGTACTGGGGGAGGGAGGAGACACAGGCATTATGAGCTCTCTTGGGCTGTCCTCATAACCCTGATTTGTGTTTTCTCTCACAGTTGCACAGCGACCTAGTCCCCTTCCCCCACAGACCCCTCCAAAGACCTATTTATTTCCCCTACTTTAGCCACCCAGATTTCCTTCCAGGATCCTAGTCTTTGGTAGTGATGGAGGCATCTTTAGCAATAAACAGGATAGTTACAAATTGAATAAACATTTTCACAATTCCCACACACTATAAAATCTCTTCCAGGCAGTTTTTAAAAGCAAAGTGCTTTTACTAACTACTTAATAATTATCATCCAAGATTTACAAACAAAAGATTCAGAAATGTTGGTTACAAGATAACAAAAGTTGGGAATACACATCAAAAACACAGTTTGAAATTTAACTGGCTTATTTCTACCTTGTCTGTAGTGACCCAACATCCAGGGAATATTTGAAGTCTGCAAGGTCCCTTTCCTTTTTGTAGGTACTGGTCTTCAGTGTATGTTTGTAGCAGTCTTGCTTTGTATACCATGGTGAGTGTCTTCTGCCAAATGCTGTGCTGATGGTCTTATATACCCTGATTTCTGCAGTTTGCGGCCTTATATTTTTGGGCCAGCAGGGATCTCTCTTGCTCTTTCCCAAATTTTATGTGGACTACAAAAAAAAAAAACAGTATCACTCCTGCCATTTTTAAATGGAGATGAATAAGGCACTTGAAGTGAATTCACAATAGACTTCTAGAGTAGATATCCCCCAAATCCTGTGTCTCAAAGTATCTTGTTTTGAAGTGGAAAGTTTATCACAGCAAGAGAGCGCCTCCCATCTCCTGTCCCACTGGACTTGTCTCCCTTGATTAGTTTATCAGGAAATACCAATTTCTCACTTTGAAATGGATTTGTAGTTTCCTGTCAAGCATCCTTTTCTCAGGTCACAGAATACCAATTTCTCCCTTTGAAATAGAATTTTAGTTTCCTGGTAAGCAGCCTTTTCTCAGGCCACAGAGGAATGTCAGACATTTACAATACATTCTCTTTCCTGTGACCTTTTAGCAAACTGTGAATCCTTCTGTCAAACGTCATCTCCTGGCCTGTTTGGGAATTTAAACATGACCAAAATCATAGAAAGAATGTCACAGAATTATGACAGCAGTGGCCAGCTCACATATCCCTCCCTTCTTAGACTGACTTAGTGGTAACACACCCCTCTGTATGGCAGGGATCCCACGATTCTGTTGCCATTCTAATTGGTGAGATATGCCATCTGTGTTTGCATTAGCAGACCCTGACCTGTGTATAATTGTCATGTTATAGGCCTGTAGGGCAATATTCCATCTGAGGAGCCATCCATTTGTTTTGCCTATCTGATTTAACCACATCAATTTAATTTTTTTTTTAACCAGGAAATGCACCATTGAGGCAAGCTCATTTACAAAGAGGTCCTGGAAGACAATTTAACATACATAAGGTAAAGGTGGAAAACAGAAAAACTGCAACGATATACAGTTACATGACAGAAGCCAAAATAATGAGAGTCGGTGAAGGAATGCAAACCTAGGGATAACAGTGAATTAGCTAACTGCTGGGGCAGAGAGAAGGATACAGCAGAGAAGTAAGATGGAGGGGAGGTAGAGGGGTAGAGGGAAGTGGGGAAAAAGAAGGGGAGCAGAGAGAACAGATGCAGGGGAAAGTGAAGATAGAGATAAGGGGGACTGGGAGCAAGGATGGCAGTGAGGAATGCGATCAAAGTATGGGGGAGAGAGGTATAAGTGGCAGATAGAATGGATTTCAGTTTATAATAATAGTATAGAGTGAAGTGCTTAAGTTGGGAAGAAGTTGGGGGGAGGATATGTGAGGAGAAGCTAAGTGGCGTAACACTGACATGTGTGAGGCAGTGCAGAGGTTAACCTTACTTTGAAGGAATTTGGGCCAAATAATTGAGCCAGTTTCAAGGAGTCTTGGATAGAATTCCAAACAGAGGGAATGGCATAGCTAAGGAAGGATGTATCAAACTAGGACCAGATTCTCAGAATGTCCAAACGGATGCAGTCATGGCGCCGGAGGGAGTATAACCGAGGCAAGGTTGCAAAGAGACTGCAGATGCACGCAGGCAATTTTGAAGTTAGAGCCCTATTTGCCCAGAGGGAAACATTCCAGCATCTATGAGCAGCTAGGAATCCCCATCCTAATTGTGCACAGAGGAAACGGTGTGTATTCGAGGGTGCATTGGTAACAAATCTGATTGCCCTATGATAGAGAACGTCTAATTTGGCAAGGGCAGTTTTGGTCCCATGGCTGTACAGCAAGTCAGCGTAGTCAATGAGGGGCAAGAACATGGAGGAGACTAGCCTAAGTTTGGCTTCAAGGGAGAGAAGGTGACGAATCCTAAAAAAATATTCCAAGTCTTTGTTTGAGCTTTTTAGTGAGTTCGTCGATATGAAGCGAGAAGGAGAGTCTGTGGTCCAGCCAAAAACCAAGATATTTGAATTTGTCAACAACCTCAATGGTTTCACCCAAGATGGTGGTAATTTGTAAGGCAGGCGGAAGGGTTTTATAGTTATCTAGACTATCTTTGGGTGAGAAAAACATTACTTTAATTTTTTTAGCATTACGTGGTTGTGATCGGTCTGTACCTTGAAGTGTCTCCCGTAGAGGTACAGCTGTAATTTCTACAGGGCCCATTCCAGTGCAAGACATTCCTTTTCTACCGTGGAGTATGCCTGCTCTCGGGGAAGTAACTTCTTACAATGGTGCACTATCAGGTGATCTTTTCCCTGATTAGATGTCTGGTAGTGGACTGCTCCAATTCCCACATCCAAGGCATCAGTCTGTAATATAAACCGCCTAGTATAATCTGGACTGGCCAACACAAGGACACTGCACAGTGCTTCTTTTAGCTATGTGAAGGTTAGCTTACAGACTGGCTCCCAGTTTACCTTTTTGGGCTGTCTCTTGTTTAGCAAGCCAAATAAGGGAACTGCCAGGGTACTGTAATTGAACACAAACATTCGATAGTACCTGCGGTACCTATGAAGCTCCTAACCTGCTTCTGGGTTTCAGGCATAGGCCACACCTCTCTTGCTTTATTAGGATGAAGCTGCCCCCACTGCACTACATGGCCTAGGTGTGCCAACTCCCCCATAGCCATCTGGCACTTTTTGGCCTCTACAGAGAGCCCTGCCCTCTGTATTCTGCTGAATACTCCATTCACATGGGACAGGTGTTCTTTCTAGCTGGCACCAAAGATGGCAGTATCATCCAGGTAACCCACTGCATACTCTTCAGTACCCTGCAACACCTGGTTGATCAACCTTTGGAAGATGGCAGGGGCATTCTTCATTCTAAAAGGCATTATATGGAATTCAAATACTACTACTGAAGTGATGAAGGCTGGCCGTTCTCTAGCTCTGGCAGTTAACTCCACCTGCCAGTATGCTTTTGTCAAGTCAATTGTGATAAAGTATGTCACCCCTCCCAACTTGTCCAGTAATTTGTCCAGCCGTGGCATTGGGTGGGCATCAGACTTCATGACTGCATTGAGTTCATGATAGTCCACACAATAGTGAGTAAAACCATACAGCTTGGGAATGAGGACTATGGATGAGGCCCAGGGACTGTAGGATTTCTGAATTACCCCCTAAATCCAGCAATTCCTCTACCTCCCATCTAATGTCATTTTGGATGGCCTCAGACACCCACTAAGCTGTCTGCCGTATGGGCACTTGCCTCCCTGTGTCTACATCATGTGTTGCTAAGGGGGTTCATCCAGGCTTGGCCATAAACAAAGGGGCAAAGTCCTCTAAAACCTCTCTCACTTACTAGGACTGTACCGAGACTAATTGGGGTGACAGTCTGATTGCCTCCACAGATGACTCCCGCATACTTTCCTGTAGCAAGTCCAGGGGTAATCTTCCTCTTCCGTCCCCTTCCCAGGACTACACACTGCAAAGACCATGTCGGCCCTATTTGTATATGGCTTCATCATATTGACATGATGCATCCTATTGGTATGTCTCCTGTCAGGCAGCTCCTCAATATAGTTTATGTCATTGATTTGTTGGATTACCTTATATGGTCCCACCCACTTAACCTGCAGCTTGTCCTTCCAGACAGGAATAATGACCATTACTTCCTGACCTGCACTGTAGGAGCAAGAGCTGGCTCTGCAATCATACCAGACTTTTTGCTTCTGTTGGGCAGCTGACAGATTGCTTTGGGCCACCCACATAAGCTCCTTTGACTTCTCCCTAAACATAAGGACATATTCCATTATGGGAGTTCCCTGGGCAGTGTGCTAGCCTTCCCAGTCTTCCCAGATCAAGTCTAGGGGCCCATGCACCCTACATCCATATAACAGTTCAAAGGGGGAGAATCCTATCGAATCTTGGGGCACCTCCCTGTATGCGAACAACAGGTTGGGTATGGGGTGGTGTAATCGTCCACCATCAGAATAAACCTTTTCCCAGAGGAGCTTGGGGTATTGAAGGGCCCCATAATATCCATTCCTACCCTCTGGCATGGCTCCTTTACAATGGGCAAGGGAATTAAACATAGAAACATAGAAACATAGACTTTGATGGCAGATAAGGACGCTTGGCCCATCTAGTCTGCCCATTTCCCTACCTAAAGGATAGGCCGCAGATCCTAGTTAACCAACAGCCTATTTCTTCCTACCCCCCACAAGAATTGCCTTATGTCTGTCCCATGCATTCTTGAATTCTCCCCCAGTTTTAGACCCCACAACCTCCTCAGGAAGGCTGTTCCATGCATCCACTACCCTCTCTGTGAAATAATACTTCCTCACATTGCCCCTGAACTGCCCTCCTTCTATCTTTAAATTGCGTCCCCTTGTTCTTGCAAGTCTCTTTTTCTGAAAAATGCTACCGTCTTGGACTTTGTTGATTCCACTGAGGTTCTAAAAAGTTTGTAACATGTCCCCCCTCTCCCTTCTTTCCTCAAGGGTGTACATATTAAGCTCCTTTAGTCTCTCCTCATACGGCTTCTTTTGCAGACCTTGCACCATTTTAGTTGCCCTCCTCCGGACTACCTCTGTCCTGTCTATGTCCTTGCAGAGATGGGGTCTCCAGAACTGGACACAGTACTCCAGATGGGGTCTCACCAACTGTCTGTACAGAGGGATAACAACTTCCTGTTTTCTGCTGCTGATGCCTCTCCCTATACATCCCAGTATACCCCCAGCCCTCCCTACTGCCTTCTCACGTTGCTTGCTAACCTTAAGGTCATCTGATATGATTACCCCCAGGTCTCTTTCCTTTTTTGTTGTTGTTACTACCTCCCCACCAATTGTGTATTCTTCCCCTGGGTTCTTGTTTCCCAGGTGCATTATTTTGCACTTCTTTGCATTGAATCCTAGCTGCCATATTTCTGACCATTCCTCCAACCTTGCCAAGTCCCTTTTCATCCTTTCCACGTCTCTTGTGTATCAACCCTGTTGCAGATCTTTTGTGTCATCTGCAAAAGGCATACTTTTCCTTCAGTCCCTCTGCAATGTCACTGATGAAGACATTAAAAGGACTGGACCCAATACTGAACCCTGCGGTTGCCCACTATTAACCCTCTTTCTTCAGAGTGGATTCCATTTACAGTTACCTTCTGTGTCCTGTTGTGCAGCCAATGTTTTACTTAGGCTACCACCCTGGGACCCAATCCCAGGCTGGTTAATTTGACTATTAATCTTTTGTGTGGGGCTGTGTCAAATGCCTTGCTAAAGTCTAGGTAGGCCATGTCCACAGCCCCTCCCTGGTCTACTACTTTGGTCACCCAGTCAAAGAAATCTATTAGATTTGTCTGACATGACCTTCCCACTGTGAACCCATGCTGCCTTGGGTCCTGTGCTCCACTGGCCTCTAGGTACTCAACTATTCTTTCCTTCAGAAGTGACTCCATCACTTTCCCTACCACAGAGGTCAGACTGACAGGTCTGTAGTTTCCTGCCTCTATCTTGGTCCCACTTTTGTGAAGGGGAATCACATCCGCCTTTCTCCAGTCCTCGGCTACCACACCATCCTCCTATGATTTATTAAAAAGAGTAGCCAGTGGTTTCACTAGTTCCTCCATTAATTCTTTTAGAATTCTGGGATGAATTCCATCAGGACCTTGCTTTGTCCACCTTCAGTTTTAGGAGTTCTTGTAGAACCCTTTCTTCTGTAAAAGGACTGGGATCGACCCCCCTATCAAGAGTGCTTCTGTTAATTGGATTAGGCACTTCCCCCTCCTCTTTTGTGAATACTGAGCAGAAATATTTGTTCAGTATCCCTGCTTTTTCACTGTCCCCCTCTGCCCACCCACCGTTCATTCTATTCAGGCTCACTATCCCTCCCTTTGTCTTTCTACGCTCACTGATGTACCTATAAAAGGTTTTATCCCCCTTCTTAACTGAGTTGGCTATCTTTTCCTCAGTTTGGGCCTTTGCTATTCTGACTTCCCTTCCTGCTTCCTTCTGCCTTAACTGGTACAGCTGTCTTTCATGCTCCTTCTATGTTTCCTTGTACTTCTGGAATGCTATCTTTTTTTTCCTGACTTTCACAGCCACCTCTTTTGAGAACCATAGTGGCTTTTTCTTTCATTTTGATTTGTTTATTTGCTTCACACAAAGGCTTGTTGCCTCTGTGATGGCAGTTTTGATGATTCCCCATTGTTGCTCCACACCTCCTTCTAGCCTGTTTGCTAGTGCTTTCTGAGGCACTCTCCCATCTTGCCAAAGTCAGCCCTTCTAAAGTCCAGTACCCTCACTTTTGTATGGCTTGACTCTGTAGCTGAGTTTAATGTGAACCACACTGTTTGATGGTCACTTGTCCCCAGATGGCAACCCACTTCTAGATCTGAGATCCTCTCACTGCCCCGTTTGAGAGTACGAGGTCTAAGATTGCTCCCTCATGAGTGGGTTCTGAAACTAGCTGTCTAATGCCTGCCACCTGTAGGGCATCAAGAATGGCCCTGCTCTTGGATGTGGCTGCAACAAATGTGCTCCAGTTAACATCTTGCATATTCACGTCTCCCATCAACAGTATCTCCCTTTCTCTGCCATTCTAAGAATGCCTTCTATCATATCCTTGTCCATTCCCTCCCTCCTGACATGGGGGTCTGTACACAACCCCTGTGCAGATTGTGGTGCCCTTTCCAGTCTCCAAGGTGACCCACAGTGCCTCCTCTCCTCCCTGTTTACTCTTTTGTTCAGTTGCTTTTATCCCTTCCTTTACATAGCAAGCTATTCCTCCCCCTCTTCTCCCCTGCCTGTCTCTCCTGTAGGTTATGTACCCTGGTATGTTAGCATCCCAGTCATGGTTCTCTGTGTACCATGTTTCTGTGACTGCTACAATATCCAGGCATCCCTCTTCCATCAAGGCCACCAGCTCAGGGAGCTTGTTGCCCAGACTACAGGCATTGGTACTCATTACCCTCCATTTTCTGATGGCCTTACTCCCTTTTGCCCCATCCCTGTCCTTCTTGCCTTTGTCACTTTCTCCATTTACCCTGCCCTTCTCTCTATGACACCTCTGTGTTGGTGTTTGCCTTACCTACCGTGATTATTTGGGGGAGCTAGGATTTCCTGCTCCTTTCAGTGCCTCCTCCCTTGGCTAGTTTAAAAGCTTCCAATGAAGCATTTAAACCTATCACCTAGGATCCTGGTTCCCTCCTGGACAGATGCAGCCCATCATGCCAGTATAGGCTTGCATCACTCCAGGTGGACCCCAGTCCCCAATGAAGCCAAATCCCTGAGCTCCACACCAGTGTTTCAACCACTGATTGAATCCCATGGTGCGGAACACCCTAGCCTCTCCTATGCCATAGATGGGCAGCACCTCGAGAAGGTTATCGGTAGCTACTTGACTCAAGGCCCTCCCCCAATTCCACAAACTCTTCCTGCACTTCTCTAATCCTTTCTTAGCCAGGTCATTTGTCCCTAGGTGGACAATGACATCCAGCTTCCTCCCCTGTGCAGCTGCTCCGGTGATCCTGAGGATTTGCTCCCTGTCCGTCCAAGCCATGGCGCCAGGCAGGCACCTTACATCCCTCTCCCCTTCCTCCCCCAGTTCTACCTTCCTAACAATGGAGTCCCCCACCAGGAATTAGGGCAGCTTTGGTTTTACTATCCTCCTTCTCTATTTGTTAGCACCAGTTACAAGACCTGCAATATTCCCTCACCAGCTGGGTGAAGTTGGGCCAAGAGAAATTCTGTACCAATTGCTGTGTGGTGCAAGCAATGCACAGATGTCCGGACATGGAGATGTGATGAGCAAGCTGGAGCAACTGCTCATGATACCACTGGGTAAAGATAAGCTGCCTGTCCATCAACCCTCCTTCTGTCCTCACATCCTGTGTATACAACAGTCTGTTGTCCCAAACTACTCTATGTAGCATATCCATGTCTTGTCAGATTCTGCACAAGCCCTCATCCTCTCCACACTAGGATCAGTCCTCTGAGCAGTGGCAGTTTTCACATTTTTCTGAAGCATGGGACATGTTCCTAAACTGGGGTCCATAGCTCTAGTGTCAAGGCATTCTGATTCACTGCCATCCCTAACTTTCTGACCATTCATTACCCCTCCCTCCTCAGAGTAACCTTCTGTAGCCATTTTGCAAAAGACTACTTGGGGATGTCCTACCTTCCTTTCACTACTCTCTATGTCAGGGGACACAGGCTGGGGAACCAGCCTCCTATTCTTTTCAGCAGGGGCTTCTGTGGAGTTTAGGGAATTACAAGACAATCACAAACACCACCACCCCACTGTAGATTATTCCCTATAATCACATCTAGTGTGAGGCTGCTTGCCACTGCCACTTTTTGCACTGTCTCGCCCCAATCCAGGAGAACACTAACTGGTATCAGGGTTTTCTCCTCCTCAGTGAATCCCGTCACCATTACAAACTGATTAGGTATACATTTTTCAGGCCCAACCAAATCCCATTCAACCAGAGTAGGAGACGCTCCCATGTCCTTAACCCATGGGTTTGCATTCGATTTACAGTAACCAAGTGTATGTGCTCCCTTATGTTTACTGGCATGCTTTCAGGGATACAGAGTGCACCCACTTCCATTAAACGGGCACTTTGCCAACTTTGTACTTTTTCAAGACACTAGTGAGAAGCCCAGGCTGTTTACAAAAGCAACATTCATCATTTCTTTTATCAAAGAAATCCCTTTTTGATAACTTGGGTATTCCCCTCCTTCTGCAGAGGCAGTGAAGGTTTTAGCTGCCCTAAAGGTGCACTTTTCCCTTTTTGTCCTGCCGCACCTTCTCCCCCACTTCCTTTCAGAGCAGGCCTGCTCCTGGCATAGTGATCCAAGAGATTAGCAGCGTGCTGTGCTGTTTTTGGATCCTGGTCCTTTAACCAGATTTTCAGCTCCACTAGGCAAGCCCAAAAGAACTGCTCTAGTAACACAACCTCCTCAGTTTTCCCCACAGAGTTTGCTTGCACCCTCTCCCACC
Organism: Neoceratodus forsteri; assembly: GCA_016271365.2. Classification (NCBI taxonomy): domain Eukaryota; kingdom Metazoa; phylum Chordata; order Ceratodontiformes; family Ceratodontidae; genus Neoceratodus; species Neoceratodus forsteri. Next base: position 222,001,595 of record CM028135.1, read on the forward strand.
AACGTTTTAAAAACTGTTGTTGCTTTGTGGCAAGTTCCTTAAAGCTCATGTCAGGGCTTTTTAAAAGGTTTTGGGATTTAACCCTGTAGGCCTCAGGAGTTAGTTTACACTTTTCATGTAAAGTAGCTTTAAGTTTCTCACAAGTTCTACTGTCCTCTTTGTCCATTTGGCCTAGCGCCTCACATACATTTCCAGTAAGCAGCAGGACTAGCTGAAAGCTCCAGACCTCCCTGGGTATCTTGGTCTGGATACAGACCTTTTCAAATGAATTAAAAATACATCCATTTCCTCCCTATCTTTAAATTCAGCTATTAATTTGAAATTTAATTTATACTCCAGCCCTGGAGTTTCAGGTTCTCTCCTGCCACTTACCTTCTCTGGCACTGGTTGTTAGAGTCTTAGCCTCCCTTGTTCCAACTTCCTCTGGTGCTGTTTTTCCTTGGCCTCTCTCTGGTGCTGCTTTTCCGTGGTCTCTAGTTCAAACTTTCTCTGCTCAAATTCCCTGTGCTGATGAGCTTCAAACTTTCTCTGCTCCAGCTCCAGTTTCCTCAACTCCAGCTGCAGCTTGATCCCTTCCCGCTAGCTCTGTGGGAGGTCTTCCTCTGATGCAGTGGCTCTGGGTTCCCTCTGGTCTTGCTGTCCTACCCCTTGGGACTAGACACTGTGATGGCCCTTGGCACCCCCATGCTCATGGTCTGGTCCCTTTCAGTTACTGACCATGATGCAAGGTTCTGGGCAACAACTTGCTCATCAGCTGCCACAACAGCCTCCACAAGGTTCTTTTTAGTTTGCCCCTCGTAATGGACCCATCTTTCATGACACAACTGCTTTAGGTGGTCTGCAGTGCATTCGCTGTAGTTAGATGCTATCTTCTTCTCTAACTACTGCTACACTAGCTTACAACAACAAAAAAACAGCATAGGGAATTTTATACTTGCAACAATTTTTTTTTTAAATCTCTGCCCTGTTTTTGTGTGGATTGTTTACAGTTTATCAATCTGTTACACAGACCTCCAGACTGACCTCTATGCCCTGTGCCTCCAATATCTCTTGGATGCCACCGCTGCCACCAGATCTGTCAAGAACACACTCTTAGAGGCCTGGTCCACTGAGCTCACACTGCCCACCCCAAGTGCAATCTGTGACAGAGGGGAACAGGAATACCCTCCACATGTCCTTCTAGAGTGCTTACTGAATACACAATGGAACAGTCAACATGAAGTCCCAGGGCTTACTGTCTAATCTGAGTAAGGGTAAAATACAGTCTCAAGTCTGTAGCCAGGTAAAAACCCTCCTCGGTTGCTGTATGGGGGGGAGAGACACAGGTGTTATGAGCTCTCTGGGACTGTCCTCATATCCCTGATTCATGTCTTCTCCCTCAAGTGGTGCAGCGACCTAATTTCCACACTTCAGCCCCTTCCAGAAACCTATATATTTCCCCTACTTTAGGCACTCAGATTCCCTTCCAGGATCCTAGTATTTGGTAGTTGTGGTGGCACCTTTAGCAACAAACAGGCTTGTCACAAATTGAATAAACATTCCCACACACAATAAAATCTCTTCCAGGAAGTTTTTAAAAGCAAATTGCTATAACTAATTACTTACTAATTATCACACAAGACTTGCAATCAAAAGATTCAGAAATCTGGTTACAAGATAAAACAAAAGTTGGAAATATGCATCAAAAGCACACAGTGAAATTTAACTGGCTTATTTCTACCTTGTCTGTAGTGAATAAAAATCCACAGAATACTTGAAGTCTGCAAGGTCCCTTACTTTTTTGTAACCACTGTTCTTCGGTGTATTTTTGTGGCAGTCTTGCTTTGTGTGTAATGATGAGTGTCTTCTGCCAAATGTTGTGCTGAGGGCCTTATCCAGCAAGGCTGGTGGTTTTCTAGAAGGAGGGGCCAGAGATCTATAATACTCCTCAAGCAGCCAGGGAAGCAGCACTGAAGAGAGGTCAAGAAGTTCCAGAGCTCCCTAAGCTCACAAGTCAGAAACGCAAAGATCAGGACCAAGAGTGGCAGCTGGTCCCCGCTAAGAAAAACAGACCCCCAGCTCAAAATACAAGCTCTGAAAATATCAAATACTTTCAAGACCTACTTAAAAAGCTCCCCAGAGTCTCACAACAGGATTTACTTCAGATGGAGGGTTGAATGGTCTTGCTCAGGAAACTGTTTTTGAATCCTACTTTGGTGAGTGCTTTGGGCTCTGGTTCTTGAGATAACTACTTGCCCAGCTTGTTATCTCGCCCTTCCCTCACTGATTTCACTCACTCCTTCACCAGAACTTATTAAATCAAGGTGCTGACATAGAAAGAGGTGCTACCTACTCTAAACTACTTTAATTCCCCCAGCACTGAACTTGGTGTAGTAAGATGATGCTCTACTGATCACCCCCTTCTGTTCTGTCACCCAGACTCAATGTAAAAGCACTGAGAGGTCTCTGTGTAGGTGCAGCTGCCAGAATAACCTTGAGCAATTACAGTTAATGTACATTTTTGAATGGAGACTTCTCTTTAAATACGGAGGTGGCTTTGCTGTTTCCCTTTCTTCTGGCCTTAATACCTTTACTACATGTTTCAGGCCATATTTCAGCTGGTTAGACCGGGGTGGCTGGGGGGGGGAGCGAAGGCAATCAGACTCAGGGTCTGAGTGGGAGAGGACTGCAACCCTTCTCTGAAGCTCACCCTTCCTACATTAAAATATGGGGAGTATTGTGTCCAACGAGGAGCGTAGGGAATCAGAGGGTCCTTATCTCTATGGAGTGATGTTAAACCTCCTCCCCTTCTATAAAATCTATTCCTTCAAGAAAAAACATAACTAAGCTACCTTTTCATGCAGGTCAGCTTGCTGGCTATTTGTACAGTAAGCCAGCAATGATATTTGGGCCTAAAGTTATTGTGACCCAAGAAGAGGTCCTCCCAATCAGGAGGAATACTTTTCAATTCTACCCACCTAAACATTCAATATGGTGGTGCAGAGGTCACTTCAAATAGTAGATCTCCTACCTTGGAAGTGCTCTTGTAAAGACTGGTTATGTGCCCCTTTGGCACCTTGTTTTTCTAGTTGTATTTTTTATGTCAGCTAAACCAGATCATGATGATTGTGGGGTGTTGCAATTTTTTGCAACAGGTTGAGCAGAGTTGTTAACCAAAAATGTTTTATGTATGAGATGTACCTTGATAACAGATCTGGGGACCATTCAGCTGTAACTGTACTGGATTGGTTATAACAGCTTATACATTTTGTACTTATAATGCTCATGGACTTTCAAGTCCAATTAAGCGCTCGAAAATTCTGGCCTCTTTGAAACACTCCGGAGTAGATTTTGTTATGCTCTAGGAGACTCACCTTTCTAATGAAGAGCACCAAAAATTAGAGTGCTTAGGTTTCAGTCAAGTATATGCCTCCTCTTATAAAGGGGCAGAAGATGGGGCACAACTATTATGATCCCACCAAGGGTCCCTTTTGTCAGCACAGACAAGTTAATTGATAAAGAAGGATGATATGTCCTGGTGAAACGTAAACTAAATGGGAAACCTATTACCCTATCCTTGGTGTACTTTCCCCCAACACAGATTTTTCCAGTTATAGATCCTTTTCTCTCTCTTGCTACAGCAGTGGGTGGAGGGACCATTCATTTGTAGGGGGGACTTTAATTTAAATCTTAGCTTAGCATTTGAACAGGAAACCATCCAACACAGACTGAAAAAGAAATCCAGAGACCTGATTAGGTTGCTGAAGGAGCTTGGCTTCACAGACACATGGAGATATCTTAATGGCACAAGCAAACATTGTACTTTTTTCTCTCAAGCTCACCAGAGTTACTCAGCCATTGACTATTTTTTTTAATGTCCCAAGAACATATGCAGATTGCTCAAAAGTCTTGGGTGGGTGACTTTGTATTATCAGATCATGCTCCTGTATTTCATAAAATTAAAAATGATAATTTTCAAAGAAACACGGTTTGGAGACTGAACATATCTCTGCTTAGAGATAAAGAGACTATTCAGGAAGTAAAAGATCTGGTAAAAAACGCTTTGGTGGACAATGATACACCAAATGTACATATCTCCATAGTCTGGGATACACGTAAAGCCCTATGCAGGGGTAAGTTTATTGAAATTGCTGCTAGGAAAAAGAAAATGAGGGTGAAAAGGAGAACTGAATTATTAATACAAATACAAATTTTGGAAGAACAACAAAAAACAAGGACCTCCACTGAGCTTTCTAAAAGACTTAAAGCCTTGAAACAGGAACTTAGTACTCTTTTTAGATTATTACATAGAACAGAAGCTTCTATTCTTGAGGCAAAAATACTATGAATGAGGCCCTCGGTCCCTGAAACTGCTGGCCGGGCACTTGAGAGCCCAATGGGCTAAAGCTCAAATAACGGGCCTTAGACCCTCTCCCAAGAGCCCCCCACAGCATTCAATATCCCAGATATCTGACATTTTTGTCCAGTATTACTCCCAGCTATATGCATCCCCTCAGCAATCCCCCCCCCGGCAGTCCAGATGAAAGACTTTCTAGGCATTCTTAATCTCCCAACACTCCCAAAAACCTTAGCAGATACATTAGTGGCCCCAATAACTAACCAAGAGATAGCAACCAAAATAGATAACCTCAAAACAAACAAATGCCCTGAAATTGATGGCCTTCCAGAGGAATTCTACAAAACCTTCAGACAAGAAGTTTGCCCCTTGCTCCATAGACTCTTTACCAAAGTGTCATCCGCTAAGGCCCCTACTCCCTCCATCCTGGCACTATGCAATAATTTCAGTAATTCCAAAACCCAGTAAAGACCCCTCCCTGCCTGGTTCCTACCACGCTATCTATGTCCTCAATATGGACTACAAAATTATGGCTGCAATACTTTCCAGCAGACTTAAACACATAGCTCCAACTATCATTCATCAGGACCAAGGTGGCTTTATTCAAGGATGTCAAGCACAAGATAATATTAGAAATAGTATATATCTAATTGAACATATAACCAAGCAAAAATTCCCTCCCTCCTTATCAGCTTAGATGCTGAAAAAACATTTGACATGGTCTCATGGCCTTTTTTAAGAGAAGTATTAATAACAATAATAATACGTTTATTTAAAGAGCACCTTTCAGTTATCAAGGCACTATACAAAATAGAACACAAATGATAAAATTCAATATAAAACACAATAAAATCACAATATAGTCAACATCTCAAAAAAATCAGTATTCCAAAAAAGCTATTTGAAAAAGTTGTTTTTTTTTAAACCCCTTTTAAATTCATCCACGGAGGTGCACTCCCGTAACCGGCGTGATAGAGAATTCTAAAGAGTGGGTGCGGTGTAAGAAAAAGCTCTTCAACCTGAAGATTTAAGACTCACTCTTGGAATCTCTAGCAACCCCTCATCAGCCGAGCAAAGTGATCGGCCAGGGCAGTAAGGAACCAGAAGTTTTCTCAGATAGGCCGGACCCTGATCATGTAGGGCTTTGAAAGTCAGTAAACTGACTTTAAAGGCAATCCACCACCGTATCGGTAGCCAGTGTAGTTCGCACAGCACCAGGGTAATATGACAGGACCTACTTGTTCCAGTCAACACCCAAGGAGTTGCGGTAGTCCAAACGTGAGACACAAAGGCGTGGACCAATGTTGGTAACGTGTCAGATGGAACAAGGTGCTTAACTCTGGTGATATTCCTAGGGTGGTAAAAGGAAGTCTTGATGACTGCTGACACTTGTGATTGCAGTGTCAGCCTATCATCTAAGATTACCCCCAGGTCACGCACCCATTCAGAGGTCAGGAGTGAAACGTCACCAAGAAAAATTCCTGAGGACACACCAACAGATGACCCCTCTATCTGACGACCAGGGTCCACCACCAAAATCTCTGTCTTTTCTGAGTTCAGCTTCAGCTAACTAGAGTCCATCCAGTCCTGGATTTCTTTCAGACAGTTGTTAAACATCGCGAGAGCTCCATCCTGGTCAGGGCCAAAAGACAGTTATAGCTGGGTATCATCTGCATAACACTGAAACCTCAGCTCATACCATCTTATAATGTCTCCGAGGGGCAGCATGTACACCACAATTAACATGGGAGACAGCACTGAACCCTGAGGCACCCCACACAACAAAGGAGTTGGGTCTGAGGGAAAACTCCAGACACAACTCTTTGTGATCTCCCGGTGAGGAATGAGGTGAACCATTAGAGGACAATTCCCGATATTCCACAAATCTGCCTCAGGCGTGCTATCAACACCAAGTGATCCATGGTGTCAAAGGCTGATGAGAGATCAAGAAGAACTAGAATAGAACATCTCTTCTGATCTCTCGCCCTCAGAAGATCATTAAGCACCCAGACCAGCGCAGTCTTGGTGCTATGTCTTTTATGAAAACCGGATTGGATTAGCCTCCTTCCGATTTCCAGATCAACTTATTAATCTTATATTTAAATGCTACCATAACCCACAAGGATACATCAGATCAAATGGCCATATATCACAAACAATTTCCCTTCAAAGAGGAACCAGGCAGGGATGCCTAATCTCACCTTTATTATTTGCCCTATATATTGAACCCCTAGCCCAATTTATTAGACAGGATAAAAATCTTCAAGGAATACAATTTGGCAACACAGAGCGTAAACTAGCCCTGTTTGTGGATGATGTTTTGGTTTACCTTTCCAATCCAGATACCTCCCTCCCCTACCTATTTCAAAAACTCAGGTTATTTTCTGATCTAGCAAGGTACTCCCTAATCACTACCAAAACTGAAGTATTAGCCAACAACTATACCCCGTTATTATAGATAAGGGAAAAATATGATTTTAAATGGGACTTAACAGACCTAAAATATCTTGGCATCAAAATTCCTATTGATCTGAAGTTCCTTTTTAACCTTAATTACTCTCACCTATTGAAGACCCTTAAAATAGACATAAGGAGATGGACTGTCCTCCATCTTTTTATGCCAGAAATCAAGCTATTAAAATGAATGCCTTCCCAAGGCTACTATATCTATTTCAATGTGTTCCATGTGTGGTCCCTATAAAGTCTCTTATTCAATGGCAATGTACTCTTTCACACTTCTTATGGCAGGACAGGAAACTGAGGCTTAAATCCAATCTCCTAATGCAACCCAAAGACCAAGGGGGGATAGCACTCCCAAATCTGCAACATTACTGGAATTCCTCACAGATGAGGCTGGCTTTCCTTTGGGGGAACTCATCCTATACAGCACACTGGAAGCAGATGGATCTCTCTAGATACCAAACACTTTCCCCTGCATCGGCCCTGTCCCCCCCCCCAACTGAAACAACAGCTAGATATGTTACCAGACAGCCCTATCTCAATTCTAGAAGGTGGGAAAAGAGGCTACCCCCAAAGAAGATATAATGTCCACAACTGGAAATATGTCTGGTTTATAACAACCTCAGATTTCCCCCCTGCAAGGGTATCTGCCTGGTATACCATCCAAATGGCATGGTGGCCCCCTGGCAATTAATTTGTCAAAATGCAGTTATATCTTTTACAGAAGCCCAAACTAAATTTAGTTGGAACTCAAAAGATTTAATCTATTATCTCCAGATCAGGGATTTCATAAACTCACAGTTTAGAATGCAATCCTCTAAGTGCCAAAGCCCTGAAGACAATTCCCCCTTCATCCAAATATGGACTTCAACTGAAAGTGACCATGTGATTTCTAAACTATATAAGTTTCTGCACTGTCAACAGGCCCATTTCTCAGATGCATTATGACCCCAGTGGGAGCAAGACTTGAGTTGCCCCTTTCTTCAGACAATCTGGCCCAAAGTTTGGCAAATGACCTGGTCCACAACACTATCCCCGGGGTGGCAGGAGTATGTATGGAAGGTCCGTACCAAATATTTTTTGGTGCCCAAATTCCTTGCCAGGTGTAAACCAAGAACCACATCAGAATGTTGGAGACTATGTGGAACCACTGAAGCATCTCATACTCACATATTTCTACTTTACCCTAAAATCTAGGGTTACTGGCATTCAATCTCACAGCAAGTAGTAAATGTTCTCAACCTGCAGGACCACTTGTGCCCAGAGAACCTTTTATTGGGTCTACCCCCCAGAGACTTAAAGGGAAAAGACACCCAATATCTTTGATCCATACTTCTGGTAGTGGCCTATAAGGCCATAATGAAAAAATGGTTACAACCAACTTCTCCCACAGTAGAAGAATGGCTTAGTATTATAAAATATACAATAAATTTTGAGCAATTAACTCATCATTTACAAAATAGGACCACAACCTACCAGAATTGATGGACCAGGTGTGACCTGAGAGACAGCCCTCACCTATCCCATAAGGACCAACATAGGGTAAACCCGGAACCCTCTATTCCCACTGGGGAAGACTGATCTTCAGGTGCCCCCCAACTGATGAGATTGAATATAGTCACATAAGTTATATACTCTCTCCACTTCACAGATAAGGACTAGATTTCCCCCAAAGCTGAATACTATTTCTTTTAATAGAAAGAATAATACTGCTGACAAGTTTTTATTATGACCTTGTTTTTTTTTGCTCTTAATTTTTTATTGTAGGTTACTGTTTTTGTAACTGTTTTATTTCTGAAAAATATTGGTTTCATTTGAGTTTATTCTCCAAACAATGGAATAGTTGTTTTAGATACCAGATCCAGCAATGCAAATACTGGGTTCTGATCTGACCTACGTATGAAGTTACGTATCACTTGTAAATCATTTGATGATAATCCCAATAGAAGTGAACAAGTCTCTGTATTATCCCTACAATGTCTGTAAAGGTATGTATTGTTTCTATATGTGAAAAAAAGAGAAAAATTACTCAATAAAAATGAAGTATAAAAAAAATTAACACTTTTTGCACAGTTGACCTAAGAAGAAGCCACTTCCAGGTCACTGTTTATAAATCCTCACCCCACTGTGAGCATGGCAAGCAAGTGTGATCCACATGCAGAGATGCACCCAGAGATATGTGCATTCTGGGACCTATGCACAATTGGAGCAGAGTGGCTACGTGCATATCTGGGGTGCATAGCCACTCCGCACCCTATGTGCCCCCCATGTGGGATGCACCAAGGGGGGGTGCACAGGACCAAAGCACTGATCCTCCCAGGTGTGTGAATCACACTGCACCAGAGGCAGATTGTGGGCATGCCAGCACTACACCCCATGCACAAAGGCGCACAGTGCTGGCAGTGAATGTGCAGAGGGGTTGCAGGGTACACTAGGGGAAACCCTGTCGTAAGCACCCTATGCTCCCTGCACAACCATTGGGACTCCACCAGGACAGAGTGGATAGCCCACCCACTAGAACTGCTGCCACCTGACCCTGTACACATTGATGCAGTGCCCCTACCAGGTGCCCACCCCACCACACACACACAGGCACCAGAAAAAGGATGCTGCCCCCACACCTCAATAGCACCACTGGACCACCCCTGTCATTGGTCTCTTGTTGCTTTGGGAGGGCTTAAGATAAGGGGTACAGCCCCCCTGCACTGCCAATGGACCCCCCACCCTGTCACTGTCCACCACTCTGGTGGCACTGCCTCAATGGGAAGGTGGCTTTACCCTCCACCCACTCCCAGCTGGACATCTGTGGGGCATGCCTCCAATGTGCACCCTGCCATGGAAGGGGTCCACTGAACAACCCAGGCCTGGCATCAGACTAGATGCCTGGCTGGGCCCATGGCCCTGCTCCTGGCCACCCTGCAGAGTCCTGCATGCCAGGGGGCAGGACCATGGACAGGTGGCACATGGTGGTGAATACTGCCAGCATGCACCTGTCCTCAGGTGTGGCCCTATGTGGGTGGAATACATGCCTCTGGCTTGTTGGTCCCACCCATTAATGCAATGGGCCCTCTGTCTGTGACTGCAGCATCCATGGTGGAAGCAGAGAAGTGGGACCAGGGACTATCTAAAAATGGTAAGTGCCAGCACAAGTGGTATTTGTTAGGTCTGGTGGCAATGTGTGGGAAATCCATCTGGTATATCTAGCTAGGAAAAAAAAGTTGTCTGTTCTCTTTTCTTTTCTTTTCAAGAACAGTATCTTTAAAGGGGCAGTCCTGATACTGGCAGTGCTTACTAGATTAGCTAGGCAAATTTGAGAAAAGTTAAAGACACTGGTGCTCATGGCACTAGGTCAGAATGCTGTCCCCCACAACAGCATAGTCAGCAACTGTACATTAAGAACAGCACAGTCAATTACAGCCCCAAGTACCAATGCCCCCCCAAAAAAACAATAGCACCAGTGGTATTGGTCCAAAAATACATGGAGGACTACTACCATGGTGAGATAACAAAGTGGTAACTTTTGTTTTTGAAGGGGTTCTGCTCCCTGCACCCCTGTAAATGTAATATCAAACTCGGGGGGGGGCGGATTGAGGGGAAAGGAAGAAACTCGGGGGGAGGTCTGTGCACAGCACTTAAAAGAAATGCACTTTTGGTAGGAGAAGTATCACATCCATTGGGAGACCAGGAACAGATGCCTGGTCTCTCACACAATGCTGCCTAAGCTGCTGCCTTAACCCCCTCTGCCATGGGAGCAGCTCAGCCACCTAGTGTACATTTCCAGTTCTTGTGTTTCCATTACAGTACCTGAATAACTACAGGGGTAGTGGTAGTTGCTACATTCTGTTCTACTCCTGTCACTGTTCATGCGCTATGTGGTCCCGATGATGCTGTTTAGATGGTGCTATCAGGACAAGCAATTCTATCCTGGTACCGTACTCACTGCATAAGACTAAGGAAAAGTTAACTGAGGAGGTAAAATGCTATCTGGCATGAAGGAGTATTTAAAAGTTTTTGGCTCCTATAGGATGTTTATTGAAGGGATATCTATTGTATGATTCCAATAATACATGGCAGCAATGAAGAATACTCTCTGAATCTATGAATGAGTCAGTGTCAGTGGCTCAGTAGGTAGCACACTCACCGCTGTGGGTTCAATTCCCACACCTGACACTTGGGTTAATATCCCAGTACTGACACTGTAGTGCAGCATGGGGGGTGCTGCACTTCTGAGATGCTGTCTTTCAGATGAGATATTAAACTGAGGTCCCATCTGCCTGGATTGGTGGTAGTTCAGGTGGATGTTAATGACCCCATGGCACTTATCGAAATGAGTAGGGGCATTTTTTTATTGAAAATTCAATACAAACATCAGTGAGCAAATGATAAACTGTAACAGCCATAAACATCAGAAAATGAAATAACCAAAACATAACATAAAAAAAATGGGGGGGAGGAATAAAGGAAAAATAAAGGGGACGCCATCTAAAACACATTCATGAGGTACAACACATTAAAAAAGACCAGGAAGAAAAATATTAGGCAAAAACAAAACCAACAATAAAACAAAGAAAATAACTTATATAGGGTATCTAAGACCAATAATATGTTTGGAAAATAAACAGTAAAAAAACAGTAATAAAAGAAAAAGGGAAGAAAACAAAAAATTCATAAAAAATAAAATAACTGCAAAGTTTATCAAGCAGTCAATATCTAACAAAACCCAAGGAAGTTAAGGTTTCTTTCAATACATGCCCACCCTACCATATTATATCAAATCTCAATAGTACTAATTAATCATCCCATCCCAAAACCCCAAGCTTTATAAACCCTGTGTTTCACCCAAGTCACAACACCTCAAAAATAAAACCTAGTTTGCACATGTAATCTGTTGTACATTTTGTAACCCGTGCCACTTTACTTGAGTAATTTATACAGGAAACATTTTCACATCAGTTTTATACACTTCCAAACAGGCTGTTTCTGCTAGCTTCCCAATAGCTAGATATATCATTCTTTGCTGCTGGATGACATACCTGCTACGGGCCTGCCAAAGATAACATTCTAAACAAGCAAAGAAAATTCCCAATGTACCCAAATCAAAGGATAAAAGTCTACCACTAAATTGACCCAACACCAATTGTTCATAGGTCAGGTGAGCCAACCAAGGTAGTTTCCACCTCAGTGATAAAAATGTCTACAGATGTTTAGAGAATTCACATTCTAAAAGAAAATGATGCATCGTTTCTTCAGGTGCAGCACATTCCAAATGGGGACAATCTCTTTCTCCCATAGATTTATACTTTAGATTTCCCCTAACATTTAACCTCCCATAGGTACATAGTCAAAGATTATCCCACATTCTCACAGGAATTCGAGAATTAATAAGTTGGGCTAAGGCCAAGAGAACTCGTGCCGGTATACAAAGTTTAAACTCTGGTGTTTGTAGACCAATGGTTTGCGCTATTTCAACGTATAATTGTTTCCTAGATTTCTGAAGCAACATGGATTTTGATACCTTCCACATATATAGTTTCATTAATGTAAGTTTAAAAAAGCATGGTATTCTCATTTTTTGAAAAGTTTCACTGGTGGATCTTGCCAAGCACTCAATAGACCTTGCAGCAAGGTTCTTGTTCATATTTTCTCCCCATCTCAACTTCCCAGTGGTCGCAATAGGATTTTTAAGTTACCTACCCAAAAAATGGTGTGGAAGAAAACCAATGGGTTAATCATTGCCACCCCACCTTTGTTAACTGGCAAATAGGTGAAATCTCTCTTTAGCAGGCTAAGTCTACTCCTCCACAGCATATGGAAAAATAGACTAAAAATGTTTGTCTCCAAAGTATACAGTGTAGGATACACCCAGCTGACATGTAATAATACTGGGACTAAACATTGTTTTAGTATAAAAATTCTCTTTCTTTTAGAAAGAATCCAGCTTTTCCATTCCTCCACACGACATTCACAATTTTGAAGGGCAATAGACCAATTTTTATGCACCATATCCCCTTCTCCTATGTAAAGGCCTAAAGTTTTAATAGGGTCAGTAGAAATTTTGACATTGTACACTTCCACCTATGAGTGGTGGCCCAACACAAATTCCCACACTTTTATCCAGATTTAAACATGCACCTGATATGTCCCCATATTTCTATACTTCCTGTATAATTTGATTGAGATTATCTGTAGTGCTTAAAAATAAAAATAAATCATCCACGTAAGCAGTGACTTTTAATTCAAAAGACTGGCCTGGCAACTTAATGCCATGAATGGTATCATTCCCAGCCAGTTGTTGAATACAAGTGTCAAAGACCAAAGTATATAATAAAGGACTCATTGGACATCCTTGATGTACCCCCACCATAAGTGACAAAGGGGTCACTAATCTTTCTCTAATGAGAGGTATGACTGAGGTTGTCCCATAAAGTGTTTGAATACCTCTAATTATCCTACTGGAAGCTCCATAGTGTTTCAAGACTTGTATTAGAAAGATATGAGAAACTCTATCAAAAGCTTTGCTCTGATCCAATGAAATCAGCAACCCCAGTTTATTTTGTTGAGTACAATAAGTATAGCAATCCCTTACAAGAATAAGATTATCCTGTATTCTCAAACCAGGAACTCCACAAGTTTGTATTGGGTGTAACCATTCTTGTAGGTGCCCTTGCAATCTTTTATGGATCATTTTCCCTAAAATTTTCCAGTCTGTGTTCAAGATGCAGATTGGCCTCCAGTTCTTTAACAACATTTTATCTCCAGATTTGTATAGAAATGTGAGTAGACTAAGGGCAAAATGATCTCTAATTATTTGATCATTCACAATTTCATGAAACACAGGGAGAATCATCTCCACAAGGATATCCTGAAAAACTATATAAAATTTCAAGGGCAAACCATCATATCCTGGGGATACATTTCTCCTCATTTGTTTTAAAGTATCTAATAACTTGTCTTTTGTAAAAAGATTATCGGGTTCCTTCTGATGAGTGTCACATGTACCTGATTTAGACCCAGAAATATAAGAATCCATTTCTGCTTGAGTACCTAAACCTCCAGACTCAAGTGAAGAAAAATAAGTTTGTATTATTTGGCTGAGGTCTTGTGGTGCTGTTTTTATAAACCCATCCTCATCCTATAATGCCATTATAAAAGAATTCTCAAGTCTGGTCTTACATGCCTTACAAGGATCTCCTAAAGGTGTTTTTACAGTACCATACTGCATTGTGGCCATTTAAGTGGCTGCCCTGTTGTATTAATGCGTCTTCATTTGTTGTTTTACCTGACTAATTTGGGCAATATAATCATGTGTAGTAGTGTTAGTTAGAGAGTAAAGATATTGTAAATGCCGACATAGAGATAAATATTTTAGAAAATTCAAATTTTTCTGTTGGGCTCCATATTTTTAAACCAGCCTTGAACTTCCCCTTTTGTGTCCTCCCACCATTCACCGGCCATGTTATACAGGCAATGTACCATACACCGTGCTTGTAAGATTTCCCAAATCTTAGTCTGTACTCTCAGATAACTTAATGCAGCCACATTTAATCTCCATCCACTTACAACTCGTGAAGGCCCTTCCTGAAGATCCACATGCAATTTTAGCAGAGAGTGATCGGAGAATTCCATAGTGAGAACCTGGAAATCCAAAAAAATGTACATTTGGAGACAGAAACTAAAAATCAATATGTGTTGCCAACCTCCCCCTTACATAAGTATTAACAGTCTGTGGGGAGGGGGGAGATAGTCTGGCTGCATCTTGCATACTTGTCGTGTGCAGACAATTCACCAAAGCATGTGTATCACAATACACCCTTCTTCCAGTAGAGGCCATTCGTGGTATATCCAGGGGGTAATTGAAATTGCCCCAGAGAAACACTTGTCTGGAAGTAGCTAAAAAAGGTTGTATTGTTCTAAAAAGCTCAACCTGCTCGGCCTTACTCTAGGGTACATAAACTGACAACAACCAGCATGCTGTGTTATTAAGTATACCATCTAGAATTAATAAGTGGCCAGACACCACATCAATAAGTTTCTGTAATTACGAACATACGAAATTTGCCAGCAGATGAAGGCCTAGAGGTCTATCAAGTCTACTCGAATGTGCAGCTAGCACCCCTTATTCTGCAGCTGCCCCATCCCTCCCACCTTTCCTCTTCATTAACCCTCCCCCTTGTCCTGTCCCATCCTCATTTGAAGCAGTCCACTGTTCTACTGCATACCACTTCAGCAGGTAACGCATTCCACCCAGTCACCACTTTCTCTGTAAAAAAGTGTCTTCTCATCTCCCTCCTGAACCTTCCTCGCTCCAGTCTCATATCATGGCCCCTGGAGGCCCTCTCCTCCCTTACTTTGAACAGCCCCTCCGTACCCGTCTTGTTTATTCCTTTCATGTATTTAAAGGTTTCAATCATGTCACCCCGTCTCTTCTCTCCTCCAGTGAGTACATGTTCAACTCCTTCAACTTCCTCTAGCATGATAAGTCCCCCAGCCCCTTGATCATCTTTGTCGCTCTGCACTACACCCCCTCCAGTAACTTAATGTCCCTCTTCAGATACGAACGCCAGAACTGCATGCAGTACTCCAGGTGTGGCCTAACTAATGACCTATACAGTGGCAGAATCACCTCCTCCCTCCTTGAGGATATACCCCTTGCAATATAACCCAGCATTTTGTTGACCTTTGCAGCTGCCTTCCTACATTGTGCTGAGTTGTTCATTGACCCTGTAATGAGCACACCCAGATCCTTCTCCTTCTCCTCCTCTGTCCAATGAAATTGAACATTAATTGCCTGAAATAAAATTCCAGCCCCATCAGCTCTGTCCAACCTGAATGACCAGTAAGACAGTCCACATATCCATGGTTTTTCACACTGGGATACAGATGCAGCAGTGTTCAGCCATGTTTCCTGTACAAAGATAACATTCAGTACCTACTGGTTTAATAATGAAAATATTGCTTTCCTTTTCCCCCCATTCAACAGTATGGTGCAGTGGGTTAAGGACCTGGGTTTGAATCCCACAGCCACCTAGGTGCATACTGAGTGATCCTGAGCAAGTCACTTAACTTCCTTGTGTTCCCAGGTCACACCTGTAAACAAGCTTTCAGCTTAGTGTGTCTCTCCTGGTTACACAATTAAAAACAAACAAACAAAAAAAAAAACATGCTACACACATTTAACCCCTGCAGGGCCATGGATTGATATATCAGTCTAGAACTCCAATACGTTCTAATTTTGTTCGCAGTCTAAGGGTTAAAGAAGCAAAAGTGAAAGGCATCATAACAAGAAAAAAAAAGTAAGTGTCCCTGAGATCCTTCACATATTTTTTCTTCTTCTTCTTCCATTTTTTCTCACCTTCACCTCTCTCAATCGGGGGACGGGTGTGCAAGGAGAGATCCGCATCCGAACCATCTGCCTCCATAACCTCCCATTCATGCTGTTTCCCCAACTCCTCAAATTTGTTTCTAGTACCAGTCTCAGATGTGGTAGAAGTGCGTAGTCTAGCACTTCTTCTGGGGGTAGGGGTAGTCCATGGGCTATCCAAAGGAGAGAGTGGGGGAGGTGGTGGAGACATTTCCTGGAAATCTGCATTATCTGTACTTGTATGTCCATCCATAAAATCCATTTGTGGTGCCAATGAAGGACCAAGGGGGGCCTCATTAGGATCAGAGTTCACCTGCTCCCCAGGATTCTCATGTTGTAGCTCTGCAGTGGGTTGCTCCTGAGCCTGTAATGCTGCAGGCGGCTGTTCATGTGGAGCACTGGGCTGGTCAGATGAAATTTGTTCCTTAGAGAACTTTTCAGCCATGTTTGGTGGAGGGGTGGGGGTGGAGAGGGTCCCAGACTGCCCTCCTGCTTTTCTTTGTGCCATTCTAATGATAGTATCCTGGTTGACTCCATCCTGCCGATTATTGGCTGCCCAAGGGCATTTATAGAACACATGTCCTCTGGCATCACACACGTTGCACCTAGTGATGTTTCGACATTATGTGCTTATATGGCCATATTCCCCACACACTGTAATAGGATAATTTTAGTTTGTCACAGGAGCTGGCCAGGTGAGTGCAATCTCCACACCTGTGACAAGCCTTTTGCTGCCCGGCATAAAAACATACTCCATGGTCTTTCCCAATAAAGAAATTGTTAGGCAGATGGATTGTGCCTGATTCGGTCTGCCGGAGCTTGATTTTAAAATGCCACTCCCTGGTCCAGAAGGATTCCGAGTCAATAACTGGTTCAGTAGCACTTAGTTTTTGCAACCAATGGTGAATATCTCCAGTGTGTATAGTCTTAGTGCAAAACATCATGGTAAATGTTTTAATTATTGGCTTGGTGAGAGGGATCACAAAAAATGGAGTCATCAATGGGGAAACATTTTTTTGATTGTATGTAGTCCAAAATTTGTCTAAACCATGAGCCGTATGAAAGCTAATGTCAAAGTTTTCTTCACCACCAATGTGGATCAGGGCATGGACTCCAGCTGGCAAAAAGTGAAGTGATTCCTTCAGTAGTATTTTCCCCACATATTCCCTTTTGGGGAATACTGCCAACTCTCCTCTATAACGTAAACGTACTGCATGCCTGCATGGTATGGGTGGTGATTTGTCAAACAAATCTGAAAATCTAGTAGTTCTGGGTGGTGGTTGGGGCCTTTGTTTTGGGCCAGAATCTTGATGATAGTCATCATCAATTGATCTATGTCTATCATCATGGCCTGTATCAGCCAATGTTTTTTCCTCTCCTAAGCCTGTTTCCAGGTCTATGGCCACCTCCTCAACATGTTCCTCTGGCAATGTAGTGACCCCTTCCCTCTCCATGTTAGTCCCTGGGACTTTGTTCTCATTAACAAGATGTATAGTTTGCTGGGTAGTATGTGGCTGAGAACCGGTGTCACCATCCTGAACAATACTATTTACTGTGTTCAAACCCTGCTCGCCAGTATATGTATCTGTCCTCCCAATTTTTTTTACCTTCTGTTAGTTAAAAGGTTGCAAATCATTCAAAAAAGCATCATCTGAGTGAGTTAAAGAATCACCTATTGACACCCCTACATGTTCAACAATCACTGGTCTCATATCTCCTGTACTGCCATCGGCTACTGCAAACACAGGCTGTTTCAATAATTCAGCATTCGGTCCTCGGCTAACAAGGGGTCCTTGTGATAAATCAAATGTGGGGTCAATGACCCACTTACCAGTCTTGTCCTGCCACCATCTGGCCTGCTGCAGGTCCCAGACTGGTGTCCAGTCCTCCAGAGGCACCTTGGGTGAAGCCACACAAAATGCTTCTTTCAGCCGTTCTCTTGCGGTTTGGTGTTTCCCCGCGATGCTAGTGGTGCCAGATGCTAAATCTTTTTTGTCACTTTCATCTTCCAGCGCATCTTCCATGCCTTCTTTGATGCGTGTTCCAGATGTCTCCTGGATTGTACACTTTTTTCTGTACCACATCATTTAGTGTCAGTGCGACTAGTCCTAGGAAGTTGCTCGCCTTCAGGCTGGAGCTCGTCAATGGCCATCAGAAACTCTTCAGAAGCAGAATACATCTATTCCTCTCCCATTTCCATTGTCAGTGGAGCCGGTAAATTTTTCATAGAATTGGTTTATAAATTACACAAAACAGTTCCAGTAGGAATAACATCCACATTATCCATTGCAGCAGAGTTCATATCCATAATCGCGTCCACAGACAACTTCAGCACATCGTTCTCCTGGCATATCTCAGCTGGGAGGGAAAACAACTCCACAGCTGGCTGTACCTCTACCTCCTCTGCAACATCAGGGACCTCCATCTTGGAATGAGCCAACAGTGCCTTCTGCCAAGAGTAGGGGAATTTCCCCAGTGTCCTAGCCAAATTTCCCCCCATTCACTGGAAATACCACAAACAGCTTAATCTGGTTCAATTACTGCTATGATTACTACTAGGATAAAAGGACAAAAGGGGGCAGCTTGGCCTATCTGGATTGTTCCCCACACATGTAGGTTATGCTTATACCATTTGATAATTTGAGTAATAAACTCCATCCCGTGTATTTTTAAATTTCATGAAACTGGTTGCCTCAATTGCTTCCTTAGACAGACTGTTCCAAACCTTAATTGCCCTTACAGTAAAATAATTATCTCTTTTTGATGTTACAGAATTTGGAACAACTAGTTTCCTATTGTATGATCTTTAACAGTCTCTTGTGTTACTGAATACCAGCTTACATTGCTTAATTCTGGGGACTGTAGCAGTTTATATAAAAGCAAAAGGTCACCTCTTTGATGCTTTTGTTGCAGTGAGAACAGACCCATTTTTTTCAGTCTAGTGCTGTATGGTATCCTTTTTTGCACAATGAATTAGTTTTGTAACTGATGCTTGTACACCTTCTACCATATTTATGTATTTTAATAAATATGGTGACCAAGCTAGAGAACCATAATCAAGGATAGGTATAACATACAGGATAAAGTATAAGGTGCAGTGTTTTATGAGAATTTAACACACACCTGAGTTGTTGGATGGCACATAAACCCCAAGGGTGAAGCCTGAAGGGTTTATTATAGCCATCCAACAATGATGGTGTGTGTTAAGTTCGAGTAAAACACTCTGCACCCCATATTTTGTTATACATAAATGAAGGGTTCCATTTTTTTCCTGCTGAGATTTGAAATAAAAAAGATGAAACTGGAGTCTTACCTTGTGCTGATGAAACACTTTAATTTGTAACACAAACAGAGAACTGCAGGTTGAACACTTAAATTGAACTATTTAGCTATTAAAAAAAAGAAAAAGAATACATAACTGTCCAGATCGTTGTGGTGGTTTTTCAGATTGCCACATCTATCTTCATGTGGAGTCATCATTTGACCTGCAGAGGAAAGGTGAGAGTTGAAAGGGAGAGTAGTTAGGGACCATGGTGAAAGTGTGTACTGTAACAATCTGGTGTCTTACAGCAAAACTTAATATTTATGAGGCAAATGAAAAAGTTTCATTTTTTGGGGGGTTAGAATACCTTATTCGGAGCTGTCTGAGTCATCGATGACTCGGATTCTTCTTTTTTGTGCTTGCTGGTTAGAGTTGTAGATGTTGACTGTGTCAGGGCCGTGGAAAATGCAGACACTCCCAGACATAGCCTGCATGTTACCGGAAGCCATTTTGTTGTGCTGGGTGGTGAGCTGTGGAGATCTGTCTTGCTGTGGCTGAGGAGCCTTAGATGAACATGACATTTGGTAGTCAGAGTAAGTTAGGAGGTTGCTGATTTGCTTCAATGGGCTGTTGGGTAATTCCCAGTACCTGTATGTCCATGCAGCAATAAAGTTGTTGATCTAACATTACAAATGGAGTTTTCCTTTTCATTTTGGGATTATTAGCACCTTTGTTTGTGCAGGACAACTTGCTTGTTTTTGGACTCTATCCCTAGGTGTGCCTCACCTTGTCCTAACACTCAAAAGCGCTGTGAGCGCTGTGGAAAACTGTTTGTTCTGAGTTTTTATGATCACTGGTTTGTGAGGAAAAACAGATAGTGGGAAGCTTGAGCTGTGTTTGTGTCTTGTCTCGAGCACATTTGCATGAGAAGAAACCGCTTAAATGCCATAATACCTATTCAGGTATTACAATATTTAATACACAATTTTTTATATTGAAAAAAATGGAATCCAGTAATTATGTAGCTATTATAGACAGGAATGATGAATTGTTCAGATTTGCAAACAAATGTTCAATTTATTCTTCTGACAAGACCTCTAGCTTTATTTGTAACAAGTCTTCAACGATCAGATGATGTAAGCTTGCTATTTACTTTGACACCAACATCAGTTTCAGATGTAACCTTACGCAATATTGAATTACTTAAGCTATAATTACAGTTACAGTTTTTAGTGCCGTAGTGCATGACAGCACATTTTTTTAGCATGTAACTGCATACCATTTTGTTCAGACCATTCCATTAACTTGTTTAGGCCATTTATAAGTGATAAATGCTTACTGAAAGTGTCAACCTCACTACTTAGTTTAATGTCATCTGCAAATTTAATCAAATTATTTGTTAAGCCTTTATGTATATCACTAACAAATATACTAAGTAGTGTTGGGCCCAAAACTGAGCCTTGGTGCTGCCTGTCAGTGGCATGGGTGAGTCGAGGGTACTTTGCGCTATGCAGTTTAATGAATGGTTGAAAAAATGGTGTGGAGCACAGGGGTTTGGCTTCATTGGGAACTGGGGTTAAACCTGGAGGGACACCAGCCTATACTGGCAGGATGGTCTGCATCTGTCCAGGAAGGGAACAAGTCTTTTGGGCAATTGGTTTAAATGCTTCTTTGGCAAGCTTTTAAACTAGTCAAGGGGGGAGGCACTGATAAGCAGCACGAAAATCCCAGCCTCCCCCTACAAAACAGGGTACTAAATGAGAAAAAGACCAAGGTAGAAAGGTCAGTAGGGGATGCTGCTACAGAAGGTAAAGCCATCAAAAAATGGAGAGCAATGAGTACCAATGCCCATAGTCTGAGTAACAAGCTTCCTGAATTAATGGCCTTGATGGAGGAGGAACATCTGGATATCATGACAGTCACAGAAACAAGGTACACACAGAACCATGACTGGGATATAAACATACCAGGATACACTATCTACAGGAGGGACAGGGAGTGTAGAAGAGGAGGAGGAGTAGCTCTCTACATAAGAGAAGGTATCAAAGCAACAGAACAAAAGGGTAAACAGGGAGGAGAAGAAGCACTGTGGGTCAATTTGGAGGCAGGCAATGGCACCACAATCCGCACAGGGGTTGTATACAGACCCCCCCTCTCAGGGGGAGGAAATGGACAAGGAAATGATAACAAATATACATAGAATGGCAGATAAAGGGGAGATATTGCTGATGGGTGATCTGAATATGCCAGATGTTAATTGGATTGCAGTTGCAGCAGCCACTTCTAAGAGTGAGATTATTCTAGATGCCCTACAGGGGGCATGCCTTAGACAACTAGTATTGGAACCCACTTGAGAGGGAGCAGTCTTAGACCTGGTCCTCTCAAATGGAGATGGAGAGAGGATCACAGAGGTAGAAGTGGGTAGCCATCTGGGAACTAGCGAGCATTGAACAGTATGGTTCACAATAAACACAGCAATAGAGTCAAGCCATGCAAAGGCAGAAGTACTGGACTTCAGGAGGGCTGACTTTGCCAAAATGGGTGAGTGCCTAAGGAATGCACTAGCAATTGGGCAGGAAGGAAGGGTGGAAGAACAATGGGGAATAATAAAAACTGCCATCACAGAGGTAACAAGCCTTTGTGTGAAGCAAATAAACAAAACAAAATGGTAAAAGAAACCACTATGGTTCTCAAAGGAGGTGGCAGTGAAGGTTCAAGAGAAAAAGAAAGCATTCAGAAAGTACAAGGAATCACAGAAGGAGCAGGACAAAGAATTGTATCAGTTAAAGCAAAAGGAAGCTGGGAAGGCAGTCAGAACAGCAAAGGCCTGAACTGAGGAAAAGATAGCCAACTCAGTTAAGAAGGGGGATAAAACCTTTTTTAGGTACATCAGGGAGTGAAGGAAGACTAAGGGAGGGATAGTGAGGCTTAATAAAGGGAGGTGGGCAGAGGGTGACTGTGAAAAGGCAGAGATACTAAACAAATATTTTTGCTCAGTATTTACAAATAAAGAGGGGAGGTACCTAAAACAAACAGTAGAAACACTCTGGATACAGAAGTTGATACCAGCCCATTTACAGAAGAAAGGGTTCTGAAAGAACTCTTAAAACTGAAGGTGGACAAAGCAATGGGGCCTGATGGGATTCATCCCAGAATTCTAAAAGAACTAAGGGTAGAACTAGTGACACCACTGACTACCCTCTTTAACAAATCATGGGAGGATGGGGTGGTACCTGAGGACTGGAGGAGGGCTGATGTGATTCCCCTTCACAAAAGAGGGAGCAGGGCAGAAGTGGGAAACTACAGACCTGTTGGTTTAACCTCAGAGATAGGGAAAATGATGGAATCACTTCTGAAGGAAAGAACTGTCGAGTACCTAGAGGCCAGAGTTCACAGGACCCAAGGCAGCATGGATTCACAGCAGGAAGGTCATGCCAGATGAATCTAATAGATTTCTTTGACTGGGTGGCCAAAGTAGTAGATCAGGGAGGGGCTGTGGACATGGCCTACCTAGACTTTAGCAAGGCATTTGACTCAGTCCCACACAAAAGATTAATATACAAGTTAGCCAGCTTGGGAGTGGGTCCCAAGATGATAGCTTGGGTAAAGAATTGGCTGGAGAATAGGACACAGAGGGTAATAGTAAATGGAGTCCACTCTGAAGAAAGGGGGGTTACTAGTGGGGTGTCACAGGGTTCAGTATTAGGACCAGTCCTCTTCAATGTCTTTGTAAGCGACATTGCAGAGGGACTGGAAGGAAAAGTATGTCTCTTTGCAGATGACACAAAGATCTGCAACAGAGTTGATGCACAATATGGGGAGGAAAGGATGAGAAGGGACTTGGCAAGGTTAGAGGAATGGTCAAATGTATGGCAGCTTAGATTTAATGCTAAGACATGCAAGGTAATGCACCTGGGAAACAAAAACCCAGGGGAAGAGTACACAATGGGGGGTGAGACACTAATAACAAAAAAATGGAAAGGGACCTGGGGTAGTCATATCAGATGACTTAAAGGTGGGCAAGCAATGTGAGAGGGCAGTAAGGAGGGCTGGGAGGATACTGGGATGCATAGGGAGAGGCATCAGCAGTAGAAAACAGGAAGTTGTTATCCCTCTGTACAGACAGCTGGTGAGACCCCATCTGGAGTACTGTGTGCAGTTCTGGAGACCCAATCTCCACTAGGACATAGACAAAATGGAAGCTGTCCAAAGGAGGGCAACTAAAATGGTGCAGGGTCTGCACCGGAAGACATATGAAGAGAGACTAAAGGAGCTTAATATGTATAGCCTCGAGGAAAGGAGTGGGGGGGACATGATGGAAATGTTCAAGTACCTCAAGGGAATCAACAAAGTCCAAGAGGGTAGCATCTTTTAAAAAAAAGAGGTGTGCAAGAACAAGGGGGCACAATTTGAAGATGGGTGGCTGCTCAGATGTAATGTAATGAAGGATTTTTTCACAGAGAGGGTTGTGGATGAATGGAACAGCCTTCCAGAGGAGGTTGTGGAGTCAAAAACAGTGATTGAATTCAAGCATGCATGGGACAGCCATAAGGCAATTCTAGGGGTTGGGGGTAGAAAGAAGTAGGCTGCTGGTTAACTAGGATCTGCAGCTTATCCATTAGGTGGGGAAATGGGCAGACTGGGTGGGCTAAGCGGTCCTTATCTGCCATCAGATTCTATGTTTCTATGTTGGGGAACTCCACTAGTTACTTCTTATTTATCAGACAGACATCCGTTCACTTTTACGCTCTGTATGCGGCCCATCAGCCAGTTATTTATCCAGGTCACTAATGAGAGGCTAAGACCAAAGTCAAGTAATTTATCAACTAGGATTATGTGTGGTACCTTGTCAAAGGCCTTGGAAAAATCTAACAGTAATCAGATGGACAACCTCTGTCAAGGTTCTGGCTAATCTGCTCATAGAATGTCACCAGATTTGTTGTACATGATGCTCCTTGTTTAAACCCATGTTAGACTTTATCTACAATATTTAAGTTAATAAGTTCTTTTTCTAGTCTCATTTTTAGTAGTTTATCCATTATTTTGTGGGGGATAGATGTTAGGCTTATAGGCATATAATATTCTACTTTAGCTTTGTCACCTTTCTTAAAAATGGGCATTACATTAGCAACCCTCCAGTCATATGGAACAACCCAATTTTCTAGGGATTTATAAAGATTTGGGTTGGGGTAAGCAATTACATGAGCTGCTCATTTTAGTAGTCTTGGATGTATATTATCTGGTCCTGGGCTACTGGAAGGTTTAATTTTCTGTAGTTCAATCTCTACCTCCTTTATGGAAAATTTGTATATATCACTACTGTCAGCATCTAAAACTTCATTATTTGCAACCTTTGGTTCAAAGACCAAAGTGAAATAGTTGTTAAAACAGTCCACTACTTTAGAGTGGCCACTAATAATATTACCATTATAGATGATAGGTCTATACTCTGTGCTGATGATTTGTTTGAACTAATATAGGAATAAAGTAATTTGGGGTTTTTGCAGTGAGCAATTTTAAATTCAGTTTTATATTTCGCTCTTTTAATCATATTTTTAGTAATTTTTGTGCATTTAAGTAACTTGTTTTCAATGATGGGGACAGGTGATTTTTGCATTTCCTAAAAGCCTTAAGCTTCAATTTTAGTTGTTTTTTATTCCTAAAGTCATCCAAGTTAGGATTTTATCCCCTTTGTTGTATTTATTCATTAAAGGTACTAATTTGTTGACTGAAGAGTCAGAGGATTTTATCCCCTTTGTTGTATTTATTCATTAAAGGTACTAATTTGTTGACTGAAGAGTTAATAATCTCTTTGAATCTAATCAGGCCTCTTCCACGTTCAGGTTATTTAATTGATCCCAACTTATATTCTCCAGGTTTTTTATAAGTTGATTTAGGTTAGTTCTACTATAGTTCCTAATTTTTGTACTGATTTAAGTTGGTCTGTTGTTGGTTTTAAGTATACAATTGATCATATTATGGTTGCTATTTCCCAGAGGAGGTAGGATAGAGACATGGTTTATAGCGTTGCTAGCATTTGTTAGTATTAAATCCAATAATTTCACCTCTAGTTAGTTCAATAACCAACTGTTCTAATCCACAATTTATGGATATGTCCAGGAATTTACATTCCTGATTGGAAGTAGCTTTTAAATTCTCCCAATCTATTCCTGGATAACTGAAGTCACCCACAATGATTGTATTACCCTGCTCACAGACTTGTTCTATCTTTTGGAGCAATGCATTGGTGGCATCTATACTAGCACCTGAGGGCCTATAACAATTTCCTATTGATACAGATTGCTGTCCTGGAAGGTTTAATTTAACCCGGGTTGTTTCTAAGTTGTTGCCTGACTTATCAGACAGCTGCAATGAATCTGAGGGGATTGAGTTTGATACATAAATACAGACACCGCCTATATAACTTGAAACCAGGTATGTCTTTGGTCCAGTTTGATGTGTTATCCCACCATGTTTCAGTTATAGCTATTAACTTGATATCAAACTGGTGGATAATTGTTCCTAACTTGGCCTTTTTAACTACATTAAGGCTTCTAGCATTAGCTATTAACATTTTATACCTGTGTTTCCACTGTTTAGTGCGTGATGGACTTAATGACGCAGTGCCGTGATCCAGGGTTCTATGCACTGACCCTTCCCCCAACTATCTAGTTTAAATGCTTATTCATGTGCATTAGAATCTTTCTGCCAAGTAGGTTACTCCCCAATTTACTGAAATATAGACCATCCCAACAAAACAAGAGAGGATAATTTTCAAAATTTTCCCAGTGTGCTAAACATGTAAATCCCCTGTTAAGACACCACTCCCTAAAAGGGGAGGTAGAGCAATGGAATTCCTCATTCCATTGCAAAACAGATTTTCCTGCCTACCCCTAGAAGTAAATGATTGTGAAAATATCACTAATACATCAAATATTACAGATGTAAATGCTCCCAGTGTACCAGGGTTATGTACTACTCTGTCATTTTTGCATGTCATTGTTGAACTGATATTAAGTCTGACAGCTGTTGTTTATCCTTTTGATTTTTGTCCTCATTGATCTCATGGTCCTAGGTATGCGGAGGACCTCAGAAAATGAAACCTTACATCCCTTGGCAACAAAGAAGTCACTCAATATAATAAAATCCTTTTTTTATTTCTTCAGTACTGGAAGTATTAATATAATTAGTTCCAATGTGTAGAATCACCAATGGCCTATGTCCAGCATTTTTGAAAACTGTATTGGCCATTACTGTCAGGTCTAAAACTTTGCCCCCACGTAGCTACTACAGGTACAATTTGTTTTGTCTGGGTTACAAATTATATGATCTATGTGTTTTATCATGGAATCTCCCAGGACAAAAATCTGATGGTGACTTGGTCTTTCTGGTTGGTCTCTGATGCAGTTATTTGTGCCTAAGGGGTGCATGCCATTTTTCTCAGTGTCACTTTGAGCCTGTCTAGCTGAATTGTCAAGTGAAATTAATGCTGGGGTGTAATAATATCCAATAAACAGGAATTCGGAACACTATTCATACTAATTGAGTCTTTTATGACTGCTATTTCTAATACCCCTGTGCTAATAGGTTCATCTGGTAATATACCTGTCCCAGGTCTCCCATTTTGCTCTGGGCTATTGTGTATGTTGCCAGACTTATAATTTGTTTCTAATAAAGTCCTGTTAGCTATAGAATCACATAATAATGGATTTCCAAGTAACCTTTGTTCTGCAGTGTGATTTCCAGTAGTACATAAGCCTAGTACACTGGGAGCATTTACATCTGTAATATTTGATGTATTAGTGGTATTTTCACAATCATTTACTTCTAGGAGTAGGCAGGAAAATCTGTTTTGCAATGGAATGAGGAATTCCATTGCTCTACCTCCCCTTTTTGGTCTCTTACTACCCTCTACCAGGTTCCATTCATCTACATTGTCTGTTAACTCACAGGTATCATCATCTCTAACCCTTTTTTATGCCTCTCACTTTCAATTGGGGGTTACATGTTTTGATGCCTCTGTGATGCTCTGTCCCTTGCTTATGATTATTGTATGATATTAGTATTATAAACACATGGTCTGTGTATGATTTTTCAGTGTATGAGGAATGTGGCCTGTAACTTCAAGGTGTCAGTGGCTGAACACCACAGGATCTAATTAAACAGACCAGAGCAAAACAATTAATTGGAACATCCTCCCAGAGACAGTTACTGCCTGCTGCTGCTTTTGAAGTTAGAACTTAAATACAAATTTTATGACATCAGGAAAGGACATCATTTAGCTGATTCTCTTTGGCTATCTCACACCTGGGTGATGGACTGTAGGGTTGTAAACCTCAGAGGAACTGGTTGATTAAAGGCTGTCATATTTAAGAAATGTTTTTTTTTCTGATGTTACCATTAATTAAAAATAACTCCTGGTAGAAATGATGCTAGAATTAATTCCAAAAGGAGGAGCTAGATGACTCACCAAGGGGGTGGAGCGATAGAGTTGAAACTGCATCAGTGTGTTTGAAATGTGACACATCATCTTGGGCTCAGAAGAAACAAACATCTTTCTAACTTAGAAAGCACTTCCAGAGGTAGTACATTAGATAGCAAAGATCTAAATGTACTGTGGTAGGAGTTTTGTTCTATAATTGTCCCTTTTCCCTTTATAGATTGTAAGCTGTATGATATATTGTTCTATTTTTAATTTTACATATTTCTATCATCTTTTAGTAAACAAACATTTTCTTTAAGATACTGCCTGTGTCTCCTCTGTCATTTTTGCATATCATTGTTGAACTAATATTAAGTCTGACAGCTGTTCAAAGGATTGATGGTGTTACTAAGCTTTGAAAAGGTAAGACTATACCTAAGGTCTCTTACAGAGTTTTAAGGGTTAATTTTGGTTACCTCGTTAGATGCCCTTAGGTGAAAGGTATATTGCATCCCCCAGAAGAGAATATTATCTGAGCCTGTACATTTGGGTACCCTAGCACAAGGTTCATAGTTTGAATCCCTCCAGAGTCGAGGCTAAAGGTGATTCAGACCCAAAGCAGACAGGAGGGTTACCCTGTCTGTTATCTGTTCACATTATTGCACTCTGAGGTTGGCACTTTGGGAGCAGAGAGCCTGACCTGCTGAGTGTGCTTGTGACAGATTTGGTTGGCAGTGGTGCGATAAAGTAATTGGTAACACAAGCTTTAACAGTTCAGTGTGTCAGCTTGATACTGAACATCATTTTGCTTACAGTCAAAGTTTCTACCTGTTTCATTCATTTTTTTCTAAAGTGCAAGTTAGAGTAGCCGTAGTTAGAGAAGAAGATGGCTTCCAACCACAGCAGGTACACTGCAGACTACCTGAGGCAGTTGTGCCAGGACAGAGGAGTCCAGTATGAGGGGAAAGCCAACAAGCAGACCCTCCTAGATGCTCTGATGGCTGCCGATGGCCAGGGCATTGAGTCACAGTCCATGGCTGGAAAGGAGCAAACCTCAGGCATGGAGGGGCCAGCAACCAATGCTGTGTCCATATCCAGTGAGGAGGACAGCAGGACCAGTGCAACTGAAGGGCCAGAGCAGCAGGGGAAGGTCACCAGCATTCTGGAGCCAGAAGCAATCAGGCTGCAGACTGAGTTGTGCCAAATGGAGCTGGAGTTTCAGAGACAACAGCGACAACTTCCCCAAGAGGCGGAGTGAGGACGTCAAGAAGCAGAGCAAGAGCAGCGAGCCCCAGAGTGAGAACAGTAAGAAGCAGAGCATGAAGAGTGAGAGGCTGACTGGGAAGAGCATGAGTGCTAGAGGCAACATGAACTGGAGAAGCTATGACTCCAACCACTAGCACCAGAGCAGGTAAGTGGCTTTGGTTTAACTGGAACAACAGCACTAGGTTACAAATTAAATTCCAAATTAATAGGTGAATTTAAAGGGGGGGATACAGATGCCTTTCTAAATTCCTTTGAAAATGTTTGTATTCAGGCAAATATTCCTAGATGGTCCAGGAGCTTCCAGCTATCCCCGTTGCTTACTGGGAAAGCTAGGGATGCATTGGGTCAAATGGACAATAAAGGCAGTAATGATTATAGCAAAGTTAAGGCTGCACTTTTAAAAAAGTTTGATTTAACTGCAGAAGCATACAGAGCTAAATTCTGTAAGCTCAGGAGAAGCCCTGACATGAGCTATGAGGAGCTAGTCATGAAACAACGTCAATGTTTAAAACATTGGTGGGAAAGAATTGAAGCAAACTCTGTAGATAAAACTGAAAATGCTATATTATTAGAGCAGTTTTTTTGGGCATGCCCAGCAGAGATGAAAACCTGGCTGGAGGACCGAGATCCAAAAACAGCGCAAGAAGCTGTTGAACTCTCGGACCACTTTGCCAAGAGCAGACCTGCTCTGAGAGCAAATGGAGTAGGGGTGGCAGTGCAGAAAGGGAGATGTGAACCTTCAGAGCAGCAAAAACCCTCTTTGCCTCCATCAAAACAAGTTGGCCCCAGGTTTCAAAGAATATAATTTTCTGAGAAAAGAAATGAATGTTGGGTTTGTAAAGAAACTGCGCATATTGCCAGACAATGCCCCCAAAGGACAAGCAATATGCAAAGTGGTGCTAGGAAAGAAGCGGGTTGTTTATGTGTCCCCAAAAGCATGCATGTAAACATGAGGGAACACATGCACCCAGTCACTGTGAATGGTGTACACACACAAGGGTTAAGAGGCACAGGGGCATCCCTGACATTGGCCAAAGGGGATCTTGTACAGCCTGGTCAGCTTATACCCAATAAATTTGTAACTGTACAGGGGTTCGCTGAGGAGGAGAAAACATTGCCACTCGCTAGTGTTCTCTTAGACTGGGGTGAAACAGGGGTAACTGTGTAAAAGGTTGCTGTAGCTGAAACTTTAGCAGTTCACATCATCTTTGGCAACAATCTCAAACAGGGGATGGTGTGTGCAGTTACCCATAGCCAAGCAGCGAGGGAAAATTGTAGTTTTCTGGACCCCATGGAAGCCATTGTGAAAACCACTGGGAGGCTGGTTCCCCAGCCTGTGTCTCCTGCTATGAAGGCTAATGAAAGGGTGGTAGAAATTCCCCTGGTAGCAGTTAACCAAACAGCTATGGAGAGTTACTCCAAAGAAGGAGGGTGACTCACTGTCAGAGGGTTAGGGATGGCAGTGATCCTGAGTGCCATGATGCTAGAGATAGAGACCCTAGCTTAGACACTGAAGGGGACCTGTCCCATGCCTTGGGAATGTGTATGGAGTTTGCAGCTGCTCAGAAAGTGACCCTAGTCTAGAGAAGCTGAGAGTTGGGGCAGACTTTGACAGAGTACAAGGAGGTGATGGGAAACATAAAGTTTATTGGAACAATGGACAGATGCATATGCAGAATGCTAAGACAGAGGGAGGGGTGATAGGCAAGCAGCTTGTTGTTCCCCAGGGGTACCGTGAGCAGCTGCTCAAGATTGCACACGATAGTCCCATGTCTGGTCATCTTGGAATCGCACGTACTATGCACCAGTTGGTCCAGAATTACTATTGGCTCAACGTCACCCAGCAGGTGAAGGAGTATTGCAGGGTTTTGTTATCAGTGCCAAGAAAAAGGGAAGGCCAGTAAAAAAAAACAAACCACCCTAATTCCATTGCCCATAGTGGAGTAGCCATTCCAGAGGGTAGGAATGGATATTGTGGGGCCTTTAAATACCCCCAGCTCCTCCAGACAAGGTTCATCCTGACTGGGGAGGATTATGCCACCTGGTATCCCGAGGCAGTCACCATATCCTCACTGAGTACAGACAAAGTGACAGATGCCTTACTAGGGATTTTCTACCATGTTGGGTTTCTGCAGGATGTTATCACAGATTGAGGGGGTTCCTTCATGTCAGACCCGATGAAATGTTTGTGGGAGAAGTGTGGGGTGGTGCAGAGATGTACACCTTATCACCCACAAGCCAATGGGCTTGTGGAAAGATTTAACAGTACCCTGAATTCAATGCTCCAAGTGTTTACTGAACAGCATGGGAGGGACTGGGTCAAATAACTTCCCACCTGTTGTTTTCATACAGGAAGGTGCCCCAACAGTCGACAAGGTTTTCCCCCCTTCAAGTTCTTATATGGATGCCGGCTATGTGGGCCACTAGACTTGATCCAGGAGGACTGGGAAGGCAAGTACGCCACCCAGGGAACTCCCATAGTGGATTATGTCCTTTGGTTTAAGGAAAGGCTGAAGGAGCTTAAGGGGACAGCCCAGAGCAACCTGGCAGCTGCTCAACAAAACCAAAAAGTGTGGTACCACTGCAGAGCCAGAGCTTGCTCATACACGGTGGGTCAGGAAGTCACGGCCCTCATTTTGGTCTGGAAGGACAAGCTTTAGGCTGAGTGGGAAGGACCGTACAAAGTAGTAAGAAAGGGAAATGACGTGAACTATATCATAGAGTTACTTTACAGAAGACATAGAGAAAGAATATACCATGTCAACATGATGAAGCCATATGCTAATAGGGCTGACATGGTGTTTGCAGTGTGTAGTCTTGGGGAGGGGATGGTTGAAGGAGACCCTCTTCTGGACTTGCTGGAAGAAAACAAGCAGGAGTCCTCTATGGAGGCAGTTAAACTGTCGCCCCAGCTGGCCATGGACAAGATCCAGGAAATAAGGGAGGTTTTAGCAGAATTTGCCACACTGTTTAGCACCAAACTTGGACTAACCCTCTTAGTGATGCAGGGCGTGAAGCAGGGACACAGATGCCCATATAGCGGACAGCATATTGGGTGTCAAAGGCTGTCCAAAAGGACTTAAGATGGAAGGTGTAGGAAATGCTAGATTTAGGGGTAATCCAGAAATCCCAGAGCCCCTAGGCCTCACCTGTAGTCCATGTTCCCAAGCCAGATGGCTCTACTCATTTTTGTATGGACTATCGTGGACTGAATGCAGTCACAAAGTCAGACGCCCACCCGATGCCAAGCACGGATGAACTCCTGGACAAGTTGGGGGGTGACCTACCTTACAACTATTGCTGACAAAAGGGTATTGGCAGGTAGAGTTAACTGCCAGAGCTAGGGAGAGGTCGGTCTTCATCACTCTGATAGGCTTATTTGAATTTAAAGTAATGCCATTTGGAATGAAGAATGCCTCGGCCACTTTCCAGAGTTTGGTGAACCAGGTGTTAAATGGTGCTGAGGAGTACGCTGTGGCATACCTGGATGACATTGCCATCTTTAGTGCCAGCTGAGAGGAACATCTATCCCACCTTAGGGAAGTTCTGGGCAGGATACAGAGGGCCGGGCTCATGGTCAAAGCTGAGAAGTGCCAGGTGGCCATGGCTGAAGTGGCACACCTCAGGCATGTGGTAGGCCAGGGACAGCTCTGTCCTAACCAAGTAAAAATAGAGGTGATCAAGGCACGGCTCAGACCAGCAATGCAGAAGCAGGTCAAGAGTTTTCTAGGGACAGCAGGATACTATAGGAAATTTGTACCCAATTGCAGTACCCTGTCTGCTCCCCTATCTGACCTGGTAAAGAAAAGGATGCCTAATAACATTTCCTGGAAAAAAAGCCTGTGAAAACACCTTTACCAGACTGAAGGAGGCACTGTGCAGTGCTCCTGTATTGACAAGTCCTGACTATAGCAAACCTCAAAAGAACTGGTTGATCAAAGGCTGTCATAATTAGAATTTTTTTTTTCTGATGTTACCATTAATTAAAAATACCTCCTGGTAGAAATGATGCTAAAATTAATTCTAAAAGGAGGAGCCAGATGACTCACCAAGGGGGTGGGGAGATAGAGTTGAAAATGCATCAGTGTGTTTGAAATGTGACATATCATCTTGATCTCAGAATAAACAAACATCTTTCTAACTTAAAAAGCACTTCCAGAGGTAATACATTAGATAGCAAAGATCTAAATGTATTGTGGTAGGAGTTTTGATCTATAATTTTCCATTTTTCTTTTATAGATTGTAAGCTGTATGATATATTGTTCTGTGTTTAATTTTACATATTTTTATCATCTTTTAGTAAACAAACATTTTATTTAAGATACTGCCTGTGCCCCCTCAGTCATTTTTGCATGTCATTGTTGAACTGATATTAAGTCTGACAGCTGTTCAAAGGCTTGATGGTGTTACTAAGCTTGGAAAAGGTAAGAGTAAGGTAAGGTCTCTTATAGAGTTTTATGGGTTCATTTTGGATACTTGGTTAGGTGCCCTTGGGCAAAAGATATATTGCATCCCCAGAAGAGAATATTATCTGAGCCTGTACATTTGGATACGCTCTCATAAGGTTCACAGTTTGAATCCCTCCAGACTAAAGGCTAAAGGTGATTCAGACCCAAAGCAAACAGGAGGGTTACCCTGTCTGTTACCTGTTCACTCTATTGCACTCTGAGGTTGGCACTTTGGGAATGGAGGGCCTGACCTGTTGCGTGCATTTGTGACAGCCACTACCTGTATATTTATATTTGTTAGTTCACCAATTCCTGATTTTTGACTATAACAGGATGTAGGTACCTGTTTCTGATTTAGATCTTGGATCTGTTTCTGCATGGCAATCTCACTTGGCATTCATCTGAGTGGGGGAAGGGGCAGCTGCAAAGTGGGGTACTAGCTGCACTCTAGAGCAGACTTGATAGACCTTGTGGCCTGTATCTGTGGACAAGTAGTAAGTAAGTAAATCTAGGAGAAGATAGAACATTTTGTATGTAAGAAACGTGTGTTAGTGGTCACAGTGTAACAAGAAATAGAACGGCTAATGAAGAGATTGGGATGAAATAATTAGCTTAGAGAAATTTATTGTCAATGTAGCCCAGAAAATGGGAGAGTCAAGTAACATCAGTATTGAAGTTAGCAATATAGAAGTAAACATTAAAAATTGCAACATTAGACAAGAGGAAACAGAGCAAAAGTGATGAGCAGTAAGAAACTGATGATTGTGAACTTAAGGAGTGGAGCATAGTGAAATGGGGTGCAAAATGCAAGAGAAGGCAAAACCAGGACCCAAATGTACTAGAAATACAAAATAGGTTTGGGGTACTTGCAAAACCTGAGGAACAGAGCATAGGAGGGAACAAAACTAGACAAGTAGATAAGATCTCATTACCAAGGGCAAGTGACTGTGGAAAGAGAGGAAAGGGGTTGAGCAAAATGAATAAACAGAACTGTAAAACCTAAAGTCCACATTATATGAGGAATTCCTTTGTATGCACAGTAAATTAGGGGTGGAAGCATTGATGGGAGGTGGATCGTACAGGGGGAAGTACAAAGCAAAGGGATTTATTAGTCATGGGGGATTCAATGCTGAGGTTTACAGACTCTCTGACATGTAAGGGGTGCAAAGATGGAACAACAGTAAGCACATTACCTGGGGCTAAAATAAGTGATGCCAGATAAATGTTGTCTGGTTTAATGGAGAACTACTGAGGAACCCATAGTGACAATGCACTTTGGTGTCAGTGATAAAGGAAAAAGATTACTTGACAATTCAAATGATTTTGAGGTGGTGAGGAGATTTCTAAAGGACAAAATATGTGACACCGTAATCTCAGGTTTACTACCAGTACCTAGTGCGAGCAATGCAAAAATAAGGACATAGAAGCACTAAATGGATAGTTGAGAATGTGGTGCACATGGGAGGGATTTGGGTTCTTTAACTGCTGGGATGTGTTTATGGACACCAGATTATTTGGGGCTAATGGACTACATCTAAAGAGGCAAGTGAATAGAAGAGTAGCGTTCAGCAACAATGCTGCTATCACACAGGATTTAAACCGACCGATAGGGATATGGAGGGAGGCAATATAAACACTGAAACTGAAGAGAGTGTGTATTACTTGAAGAGTCCTGTAGAAGTGGAAAACTCAAAGTGGAAAAGCTGACTGGTAAATGGTAGAAGCTTAGTCAGGAAGGAGGAATTAGAGTATATTTTGAGCATTGAATCTTTAAAACTATGTGCAGTCACAGAAATGTGGTGGGACAAAGGAGATACTTGGAATAGAAATATTCAAGGGTACATTCTGTACAGCAGAGAAAGGCCATGTAGGAAAGGTGGGGGTGTTGCAGTATATACAGAGGACTCTATCCAGACAGAATTAGTGAAGCAAAATACAGATAGCATGAAAAAACTATGGCTCAAACTAGTGGCAAAGAATAGTAGAAAGATAATATTGAGAGTAATCTATGGGCTGCCCTCACAGTCCAAGAAGGATTGTTTAATAATGTATCAAAAGACAGAAAATCTTGACTCAGATAAGAATATGATCATATTAGGGGACTTTAATATGCCTGTGATAGACTAGGACCTACAAAAGGCCATGTTTTCTGCAGAGGAAAGTTTGGAGAATGTGAGTTTAGAATAATATGTGAACCAGGGCTACAAGGAAGGGAAATATTATTGATCTTGCCCTAAGTAACATGGGTGATGACACACAGGGATGTATAGTAACTGTAACATTAGGAAACAGTGATCATGCCATGGTGCACTTTGAAATACTTAGGTCATCAGGTAGAGAAATGGGAACTACCAAGAATAGAGGTAACAATAGGGCAGACGTTACTGCTACGAGACAAGATATGTTTGAAGGGGATTGGAAGTAGGAGTTCCCAGGCAAGCCCTTCAAATACTACATGGAATATGCTAATTAACAAAATTTAAAAAATGGTTATGAATTATTTTCTTGTAAGGAAATAAATATAAGAAGACAGAGTTCCACCATGGATGCATAAAAGGGTGAACAGATTGCTCATTAGAAAGTAAAAATTATACTTAAGAGCTATGAGTATTAAGGATGGAAATGATTGGGAAAGATAAAAAACCTCAGGGAGACTAAAAATGCTCTTTGTAAGTTAAAAAGTGACTATGAGCTAAGAACAGGGGCAAGGATGAAAGAGAATTACAAAATTTTTTTAAGGATGTTAATCATCAAAGAGGGGCTAAAACGGGGGAGGATCAGTTCAGGATAACAAAAGAACAATAACAACTGACTTCGTGGATATAGCAGAATTGCAGAATAAATATTTCAGTTCAGTGTTTAATGAAAAAACTTATAGTGTGAAATTACAACAAGAGGAGATAAGAGACAGTTCAATCCCTACCGGGTCATAATGTCATATGCTGTTAAACGTATGACATTACAGTTTACCTGGAATAGCGCTGTATCAGACAGTGAGTGGTGCAATATCGCGAATACTGCTGTACGAGGTTTTGCACCACTCGCAGTATCTCAGGCAAAGGACAAGACCTCTGCTGGGATGGGGTTCTGCTGAGCAGCTGCTGTGGATCAGTGGACTGAGACACTGCAACAAGGAACCCAGGCGCTGCATCTGGGACTGGGTTTGATTCCTGGTCCCAGAAACTTTAATTTTTTTTCACACTTTGATTTCAAGTTGAATCCCCCCCCCCCTCAGAGTTGAGAATCCTTAGTGGGGGGTTTGGGAAACATAGCCCCCAATATGAGGCTGAGGCAGAGCCCCGCAAAAGGAGAATTATGCTGCATGCAAGAAATTGTGCGATTTTTGCATGCAGCACAATGTCTTGCAATATTATTACCCCGTGCCATCCAATCAGACTAACAGAAAGAGAGGTAAATGAGAGATCAATGAAGTTGGACCCAAAATTTTGGTTCCATGTGATAATGGCAATTGCAGAATAGCGATTGCAATTTGGGAGAGTGTACATCACTGAAAATTAATTTAGGCGATGCACACTCGTGGGGAACAGCAGGAGGGTGCCCAAGATCTACAGGATTCTTTTTAATGCAGGGGGCTGTGCCTCTCACCCCCTGGGGGTTTTGCCCTCTGCACCCACTACTAAAGGATTCTCAACTCCAGGGGGGGTATATGTCGAGGGGGTGAAATACTTAAAAAAAAAAACAAGTTGCCTGCTGGCAAAAAAAACAACAAAAAAACCATGCCGTGCTGGAGTCAAATCCTGCACCCTGCACCTCCCAGCAGACCATCTTAACTACCACACTAGCAGACCAGCTCAGTAGCTGCCTGTGAAACCCCCTCCCATATACCTTCTTTACCCTTCCTTTCCCTCTCGCATGTGTGCACACGCATATACATGCGTAGCTTACCATCACCCTACCTCGCCCACCCAGGTATCTGGTTGCTACACTGCCAGGTAGCCCTGAAAACAGGTGCTGTAATTGAGTCACCATTTTTGTAAGTTCTCAGTTGTGGTCACCGTGTTCATTGGATACCAAAAATTACAGATCAGTGAGGCTGACCTCTGCTGTGGAAAAGGTTCTAAAGAGGATTATAAGGGTCTTTATTGAGGAACAAATTAAAGAAGCTAGGAAGGAAGACATCTCACAACATGGCTTTACAAAGGGAAGATCTTGTCAAACTAATTTATTGGCAGAGAAACTGAAAAGGGAATGCAATCCTTCTGGATCTAACTTAATACTTTGACAAAGACCCAGATGAGGAGTTAGTTACGTCTTTGGCTCAAATGGTTATTCATGTAAACTTAGTTAAATGAATTACTTCATGTGTGGATGATAGGAGACAGTGTGTAAGCATAAGGGGCGTAGTTTCTGATTTGACTGATGTGACCAGTGGGGTCCCACAAGGATCCGTGTTGGGCATGAGTTTATTCAAGTTTTATATTGCTTCCATGAAATGTGAACATATGAATCTGCCAGCAGAAACAGACCACCCAGTCTATCAATGTCTGCCTGAGTGTGCACCTAGCCCCCTAGATTGCAGCTGCCCCAACCCCCTCCCCATCTATCATTTCCATGATGGCCTCAGCCCCCTCCACCCAGACCTTCCCCGTGGTCTGTCCCACGCCCTCTTAAAAATTCCTACCATCTTACATGATACCACCCCCTCTGGTAGAGTGTTCCATTTAGACACCTCCCTCTCCATGAAGTAGTGCCTCCTCATTTCCCTCCTAAATCTTCCACCCTCCAATCTTAGTCAGTGCCCCTCGTGTCCCTACCCTTCCTCAGCTTAAACTCCCCTTCAGTGCTAGCTTTATTTATCCCAATACTTGAACATTTCAATCATATCCACCCTATCCCTCCTCCTCTTCAGCGTGTACATATTCAGCTCATTCAGCCTGTCCTGATAGGCCTTTCCCTCCATCCCCTCTAACATGTTTGTTGCTCTCCATTGCGCATCTTCCAGTAAATTAATATCCCTCTTCAGATACGACCGCCAGTACTGCACACAGTATTCCAAGTGCAGCCTGACCAAAGATCTGTAGAGGGGCAGGATCACCTCTCTATGCCTGGACGAGAAACTCCTTGTGATACAGCCCAGTATCCAGTTTGCCTTAGCTGCTGCTTTCCTGCATTGGGCAGAGTTGTTCATGCTCCCTGTTACAAACACTCCTAGGTCCAAATCTTCCTCAGTGATCCCTGGTCTCACTCCTCCCAACCAATAGTCCCTTCTTGGGTTCTTTACCCCGAAGTGCATAACCTTGCACTTTTTTGCATTGAATCCCAGCTGCCACTTCTCATACACCTCCAGTGTGGATTAGGTCCTGTAATGCAGTAGTTGTTTCCATCCATCCTCTTTGTCCACTACTGGACTGCAAAATTCGCAGAAAAATACTAAGATTGTTGCAGTGATTGAGGACAAAAAAGACAGTGAAAAACTGTAAAAACACAACTGAACTGGAAAAGGGGGCCCGTAGGACTAGGCTTGAGTTTAATGTTGATAAGTGGGTGGTAATGCACTTCAGTAGGAGAAAGAGCATGGCTGAGTATAAATTAAAGAGAAGAAGCCTGAGGGTGGTAACTAAGGAAAGAGATCTGGGGATAAGGGTTACAGATGATTTAACTTTTAGAAACCATTGTCAGGTAGTGTCAAAAAGAGCAAATGGCATACTAACCAGTATAATCAAAAAATATATCATCCAGAGAGGGATGAGTGGTGCTGCCATTGTATAGAGCACTCATCAGGCCCCATTTGGAGCATTGTGCTCAATTTTGGACACCAAGTACAAGGGGAGAAACTAAGATGCTGAACAGGGTCCAC
Source organism: Neoceratodus forsteri (assembly GCA_016271365.2). NCBI lineage: Eukaryota > Metazoa > Chordata > Ceratodontiformes > Ceratodontidae > Neoceratodus > Neoceratodus forsteri. Next base: position 222,040,968 of record CM028135.1, read on the forward strand.
AGAAGGGCCACCAGGATGATCAGAGAAACAAGGGGCCTTGAATACGAGGCTAGATTACAGATATTAGAAGTTTCTACGCTCAAGTATAGTAGACTATAGGGTAATGTGTGCCTGTTACTTCAGGCCCTGACAAATCATGACCTATGGGACATGTTAGGGTTAGAGATGAAAACCATAGAATACAATACGAGATCACACATTTTGTAGATAAAAGGGGACATGTGCCACTCATGAAAAAATGATTTTTTGGTACAACCAGAGGGTGGTTGCAATATGGAACTCATTGGCAGAGGAAGTGGTTGGATGCGCAAACATGAATGAGTTTAGAAGGAAACTGGACTGTTACTGTGTTACTGGTAACATAGAAAGGTATTTCTTAATATTGGGTGAGCATTATGGACAATAGTCTACTCTGCTCTGAATCTACTGATGTTACCTATGTACAGTATGTATGTTATCTTGCAAGCCAGCTACAGGCTGTTAACAAACTGACCTTGCTACTTATCAACAAGAAACTTATAAGTGTTAACCTTTAATATCTGCACTCTGCGTGCACTTGTACTGCAACAGGATGTCAGTAAATATTCCAATATCTTACATAATGTCCCTCCACAAACACAATAAAGACAGAGAACCCCCTTACCCCAAACAGAGCTACAGTCCTCATCACAAATGTCCTGGCAATAAAAATGCTCCCAAATCCCTGAAGCTGAGAGCCTCAGCAGTTCAGCACCCCCCGGTAACCATGAAAGGCAATCTCTGCTGAGTCAAATCAAGAGAAGCCTCCAGCTCCAGTATGAGACACCACTGGTGCAATTGAGGGTTACAATGGAGATATTGCGTCAGTGTAGTGGGAGCAATAATGGCAAGCCTCTGTCACCGTCATCTGCTCTGTCATCTGTCATTGCTGCTACCAGTGCACCCTCGGATACTTCCTTTGGAATTTGCCATGTACATTATCAGTGAAATAGTGCACCCAATACAGGAGTATGTGCAATCAGCACAGAATACCAGCAGCACACACTTGTTCTCAGGTCTCATAATCTGCAAGCAGAATAAAACCAAATCTCTCCAGCTGGAAACAGAAGTAATGAGGCCTGCCAGGATGTGTGTCATAGTGAAACAACATCATGCCTTGGGTGCACTGTGAGGCACACGGCCACATACTGAGTGCCTTCTGCCACCTATGAAGGGATGTTAACCCAGCGACACACTCCCTGAGGTTCCCTTTTACTGGTATACAATGATCTGTTTATGTCTATGGTCATAAATGTGTTGTTTTTGTGGGCATTAATTTTACCTGAGCTGTTTGTTTCAGACAACATATGTAAAACTGCCTGTCCATCAATTAGCTTTTAGATTTTTTTCTATCCATTTTGTAATAGACCCCAAGCCACTGTGCTGAAGTCATCAAACCAATGTACAGTCATCTATTGCCCATGCAGGGCATCTACTAGCTACGTAGAGGATCTGTAGTGTTGCACACAATCCAGAACTGTGAGGACAGAAAAAGAATGCAATAATTATGGTTTTCAATAGTCCAGGGGATCGTTACATATGGCACTTCCTGCTATAGGAAATCTAAATTTAACTATCTACTTCAGATATCATCTGCAAAACAAGCAGTGATTAAAGTGAGGGGGGACTCAAGGAGACTAGTGCCCCTGCACCCCCTCTGAATTCTAATTAGGGGGAAACTTGGAGGATCTCATGTATGCCCCCACAGCCATTTTAAATAAATATTGTGCCTTTAAGCTGTGAGGACCGGCTTCCTGCTTGCACTTCTACCACACCACAAGGACTCAAACAGATGTGCCAGCTCAGGGAGGGAGAGGAGGAGACTGATTACTAATTAATGAGCCGATGATCTGATCCTCCTCTCCCCCCCATGATTCTGCGTGCTACCTTTTGCCGATGCTAGTGCTACCAACTAGAGAGACTCTATTGGTTGGTTGGGGGGTGACTAGGCTAGCTGCCTGCTAAGGTACCGCCCCCCAGGTCACCATCCTGCCCCTTGCCCTGCCTGCCCCTGCCCATTCAGTATATTTACTATTACCTCCTCTCTGGGTCTGGGCACAGCACCAAGTGACTGTCATTATGTTAGTCACCTGACCTGTTGGCTTGCAGCATGCAATTGGTGTGCATGGGGGAGAACAGGCAGGTCATGGGCAGGATCTAATTCTGTCGGCAACTGCGTGCAGTTGATGTGTATGCTGCATGCTGCAAGAGAATTCAGACTTCATCTCAGAGAGTCAGTGCTGCTTTAGACTTGTATTGTGCAGGAGTCTGCTAAAAAAGCATCATTTAAAATAATAAAAATAATTATTTGCTGTAGCGATCGGCTGCACAGTTTATCTGCCTGCTGTTGTTTACAATAGTGTGTGGGGGAAAAAAATTATACAATTAAAACTAAGAGCCACAGTAAAAAAAGTTCATTTTTTCTCCCAGGGGCCCGACTAGTCAGAGAGAGAGGGAGCAGGGAGTTGACTGAACTTGTGACCAGAGTTTGAGTGGATCTCTTGTCTTTTGACAGGCAGTACTATTGAAGGGCTGGGGACTACTATTACTAGAAAAAAAGCTCTTCAGTCAGCCAGAAAAATTTTAAAGGAGAAGTCCACCCAAAACTTGAAAAAATATATGTTGTGCAGAGTGTTTTAATTTGTATGTGAAGTTCTAGTGTTTCCTTCCCTCTGACTGGTATTAGGAGTTTTTCCTAAATTAGCCTGCTAGCTTTATTCTAGTTTTACTACCCCTGGGGATCTTCATCCCTGACAGCTTAATTGTATTTGTTGTTCCCACAGTGCATCTTGTCTCATGTGACAGTGATGTAAGAGAGACCCAACATTCAGCACACACATGCCAAAGAAACTAAATATCTTGGAAGCCTTACAAGCTGCACAAAAATTACCAGCAGCAAAGTTTTTCAGGACAGTAAGACCTTTATGATGAGGGTGGTCACCAAGCTGAATTCTGCAGATTTTAAAATATAACCATCTCTACTGTTGTGAACTGATTGTAAAGCAATGCTTTCTGCTGGATTTATGGTCTCTGCTACATCACCGTCACACGAAACAAGGTGCATTGTAGGACAAAGGAATACAATTAAGCTGTTTCATATGGCGATCTCCAGGGGTCATAAAAATATCCTAAAGCTAGCAGGATAATTTAGGAAAAACTCCTAATACCAGTCAGAGGGAAGGAAACACTAGAACTTCACATACAAATTAAAACACTCTGCACAACATACATTTTTTCAAGTTTTGTGTGGACTTCTCCTTATTTTTACTTTTCCCTAGCCAGTCAGAGAGGGAGGGAGCTGACTGATCTCAGTGACCAAGATTTTTGGAGGATAGTGGCCTGCCCTGGAATCTGGATGGAATGTTTAGTTGTAGCTATATAAATTACATGATATATTATTTAAAAGACAAAGAACCTCTGTGTGCAAACACCGAGGCAAGGGTTACCCCAAAGGGCATTTGGCTGGGAAGCCAAGTTTCAAGAAAATACAAAATCACACATGCCCCTACAATGCAAAGCATCATGGGCTGCATATGCAAATCACCACAGAATGTTATGCTAGTTCAACTTTAAGCAGAATTGCATGGTGCCGAAAGGCCTCTCACACAGTTTGCAAAGGGTGCTAACAGAAGACATAGACATGTGTTTCGTCCTACCTGGACTCATCAGTATGCCTCATCTGTTTGACACCCCAGTGGAATGGACCAGCTACCCTTAAGGCAGTGTGCCTTGGATATGTTGTGGTGAACCCATTAAAATAAAAAACTATTTAAAAGACAAAGAACCTCTGTGCGCAATCACCGAGGCAAGGGTTACCCCAAAGGGCATTTGGCTGGGAAGCCAAGTTTCAAGAAAATACAAAATCACACATGCCCCCACAATGCAAAGCATCATGGGCTGCATATGCAAATCACCACAGAATGTTATGCTAGTCCAACTTTAAGCAGAATTGCATGGTGCCGAAAGGCCTCTCACACTCTCACAAATGCCCTTTGGGTAACCCTTGCCTCAGTGTTTACGCACAGAGGTTCTTTGTCTTTAAATAGTTTTTATTTTAATGGGTTCACCACAACATATCCAAGGCACACTGCCTTAAGGGTAGCTGGTCCATTCCACTGGGGTGTCAAACAGACGAGGTATACTGATGAGTCCTGGTAGGACGAAACACGTGTTTATGTCTTCTGTTAGCACCCTTTGCAAACTGTGTGAGAGGCCTTTCGGCACCATGCAATTCTGCTTAAAGTTGGACTAGCATAACATTCTGTGGTGATTTGCATATGCAGCCCATGATGCTTTGCATTGTAGGGGCATGTGTGATTTTGTATTTTCTATGATATATTATGACATGAATGATCCTGCTACAAGCTACATCCTGACACAGTGAAGCAATCATTAATTAAAAAATAAGACAAACAGCAACAGACCACCAACTAACAGCTCTGCCATGTATGTCAAGACAAAAGCAGTGTCTCATGGACTGTGTCCATAGTGTATGACTTGGTGAAAAAAAGAAAAATAGATTGAGGGCTGCAGCTGCAAGAGGTGCTATCTGCAACTGTGCCCTAGCTAGCTAGCCCAAATAGTTCATACAAGTTTTGTGATCTATTTAGTGGGTATTGGGTAAAACAAAATCAGGATACAGGGCTGGTGCTTGGCTGTTTTTTCTTGAGGGATTGCAGTGTTATTTGCTTGGTCTTCTCACTCCCAGCAAGTGAAGGGATCTTGTGAATAAAAATAAGTTAAAAAATAACACAGAATAGGGATGTTGCCTGAGAGTTGCCAGTGTCAGCTGCTAGCCAGGCAGGCTCCAGCATCTCAGCAAGGGTTGAGGGGGGATCTTGTTAAGCCTTTTATTGTTGGAGAAAGAGAAACAACCTCCACCCCAAAAAAAACAGCCCATTTGCAGGGATCTTTCTCATGAGAAAAAAAATACAGAAACAAACACAGACAACACAGGATTGTCTTGAGGACCGTTGTGTCTGTTGTGCTCTCAGCAAGTGCTGGAGGGGCCACTAAACTGAGGGGTGATTTTGTCCTGCCTTTGGGGGGGGCAGTAAAACACTTAGAAAAAAACAGCCCATTTACAGGGATCTTTCTTGTGAAAAAAATACAGAAACAAAAAGTCAGATAACAGGAATGTCTTTAGGGCTGCATTGTTGGCTGGCTAGGCTCTCAGCTAGTGTTAGAGAAGCTGATTGGTGGGCTTTGGTGACACTTTCAGTGAGGGGAACAGAGTAATTGAAACAAAAAAAAACCAAAATAAATTGGTTTGCAGGGATCTATTATGGAAGTAAATAAATAAAAAAAATATCAAGTGTCAGTTCGGCTTTCTACAAGACTAGGTGCTTGAAGTCCAGAGGATTGACTGGTTTAACTAGGGTACAGAAGAAAACTTGCGACCTTTTATCAATCTTTTTTCCCTGTAAATCAATGTTTTTACAAAGATATCTGCACAGCTATGTCTATGAAGAGGAAATTGTCTGGTGTGGAGTTTTGCACAGCCACAGCATGATGATTATTGAAACAGTCAGCGCATAGCACCAGAACAGTATCTGATTTCTTCAAAAGTGAAACTTCTTCACTCCTTGGCAGAAGACACAAGGAGGAAGGAGTGCTGTGTGACTGGACTTCTCTACTGGGACTAAAGAAGTAGAACTCTTCTACTGGGAACTTTAATTTAGGGTAAAAAATCAAACTAACAAACAAAACAAAAAAAAATACAGTGTGTTTGTCCGAGTTAACTGAACTGAATGGTTATCTGAACAGTTATCTAGGTGTAAATCTCAGGTGATTGAAAGGGCTTGATAGCTGTGCAGTTTAAATTACTTGTAGAAAGATCTAGTAAGTAGGGGGAGTAGCTTAGCTAGAAGGAAGCTAAATTTAAAGACTGCCTTAGAAAGATTCTGTTAGTAGCTTGGCAGAAGACACCAGGAGGAAGGAGTGCTGTGTGACTGGACTATATTGCCCACCGTTCCACCCAAAGCTAGTTCTACTTTTATAGGCACAGGATTTGACTGACAACAGAAACTTCCTGTTTAGGAGCAGGAAGTGAGTGATCACAGAGCCACCAAAGACCCACTATCCTAGAAGAGCAAGAGTAGCTCTCTGGCCCCCTCTAGCTGCTGGAGGCCTGCTTCTGAGCAAGTAAGGGTCTACTGAGAAATACAGGATATTCTTGTCACAGAACAGGACAATCAGGAGCTTAAAGGGCACAGAGGCAAAAAGTAAGTGGAGAGAGAAGAGAAAGAAAAAAACAGAGGAAACAGTAAGGATTCCAAACAAAAGTTAAGGGGACAGAAATAAGACATGATGGGAGTGGTGCAGTGCAGTGGCTGTGAAACAGCAGTCTCCCGGGAGATGTTCTGGAGGATGCGGTATTGTCCCATCTGCAGGCACCTCTCTGGGCTGAGGGAGGAGGTTGCTCATCTCCAGGCTGAGTTGGCCAGGATTTGTGGGACCTCCGCCTCCATCCAGGGACCACCAGTGCCACTGCCGTTGCCTCAAAGGTTGCCAAGAAAGAGGAGCGGTCGGACCACTGTGGGCTCAGGAAGGGTGAGAGTGGTGGAACAGAGGTGCATCCCTCCAGTTGTACCTCTCCACAATTCCCATGCCATTCTGGCAAAAGGTGGTTCCTCCATGGAGGCACCTGCAGTGGAGATCAAGGAGGATGCTGGGAACCTCCACAAAGGAGACCCACAGGAGGGTGGCATGGGACCCCACAGGGGAAGGGAACAACTTCCGGTGGGGGACTCCATTGTTAAGAAGGTAGAACTGGGGGAGGAAGGGGAGAGGGAGGTAAGGTGCCTTTCTGGCGCCATGGCTTGGATGGACAGGGAGCAAATCCTCAGGATTGCCAGAGCAGCTGCACAGGGGAGGGAGCTGGATGTCATTGTCCACCTAGGGACAAATGACCTGGCAAACAAAGGGATTAGAGCAGTGCAGGAAGAGTTTGTGGAATTGGGAAGGGTCTTAGACAAGTAGCACGCACGGTAACCTTCTTGGAGGTGCTGCCCATCTATGGCATAGGAGAGGCTAGGGTGTTCTGCACCATGGAATTCAATCAGTGGTTGAAAAACTGGTGCAGAGCTCAGGGATTTGACTTCATTGGAGACTGGGGGTCCACCTGGAGTGATGCAAGCCTTTACTGACATGATGGGCTGCATCTGTCCAGGAGGGGAACCAGGATCCTAGGTGATAGGTTTGAATTTTTCATTGGCAAGCATTTAAACTAGCCAAGGGGGGAGGCACTGGAAAGGAGCAGGGAAATCCTAGCCCCCCCCAAAAAATCATGGTAGTAAGTATGGTAAACACCAACATAGAGGTGGCGATAGGGAGAAGGGCAGGGGTAAATGGGGAAAGTGACAAAGGCAAGAAGGACAGGGATGGGGCAAAAAAGGAGTAAGGCCATCAGGAAATGGAGGGTAATGAGTACCAATGCCCATAGTCTGGGCAACAAGCTCCCTGAGCTGGTGGCCTTGATGGAAGAGGGATGCCTGGATATCGTAGCAGTCACAGAAACATGGTACACAGAGAACCATGACTGGGATGTTAACATACCAGGGTACATAACCTACAGGAGAGACAGGTAGGAGAGAAGGGGGGAAGGAGTAGCTCTTTATGTAAAGGAAGGAATAAAAGCAACTGAACAAAAGAGTAAATATGGAGGAGAAGAGGCACTGTGGGTCACCTTGGAGACTGGAAAGGGCACCACAGTCTGCACAGGGGTTGTGTACAGACCCCCATGTCAGAGGGAGGGAATGGACAAGGATATGATAGAAGGCATTCTTAGGATGGCAGAGAAAGGAGAGATATTATTGATGGGGGACCTGAATATGTCAGATGTTAACTGGAGCATATTTGCTGCAGCCACATCCAAGAGCAGGGCCATTCTCGATGCCCTACAGGGGGCATGCCTCAGACAGCTAGTATTAGAACCCACTCGGGAGGGAGCAATCTTAGACCTGGTACTCTCAAATGGGGATGGAGAAAGAATCTCAGATTTAGAGGTGGGTAGCCATCTGGGAACAAGCGACCACCAAAAAGTGTGGTTTACGATAAACATAGCCATACAATCAAGCCATACAAAAGCAAGTGTATTGGACTTTAGGAGGGCTGACTTTGGGAAAATGAGAGAGTGCCTTAGAAAAGCACTAGCAAACAGGCAAGAAGGAGGGGTGGAGGAACAATGGGGAGTAATCAAAACAGCCATCACAGAGTCAACAAGCCTTTGTGTAAAGCAAATCAATAAAACCCAATGAAGGAAAAAAATGCTATGGTTCTCAAAAGAGGTGGCAGGGAAGGTTAAGGAGAAAAGGATAGTATTCAGGAAATATAAGGAAACACAGAAGGAGCAGGACAGAGAACTTTATCAGTTAAAGCAGAAAGAGGCTGGGAAGGCAGTCAGAATAGCAAAGGCCCAAACTGAGGAAAGGATAGCTAGTTCTGTTAAGAAGGGGGATAAGACCTTTTATAGGTACATTGGCTAGACAACAGGATGCAAAGGGTAGTAGTAAATAGAGTACACAGTGAAGAAAGGAGGGTTACTAGCGGGGTACCACTGGGTTCAGTACTGGGACCGGTCCTTTTTAATGTCTTTATAAGTGACATTGCAGGGGAACTGGAAGGAAAAGTATGTCTCTTTGCAGATGACACAAAGATCTGTAACAGGGTTGATACACAAGATGGAGTGGAAAGGATGAGAAGGGACTTGGCAAGGTTGGAGGAATGGTCAAATGTATGGCAGCTCAGATTAAATGCAAAGAAGTGCAAGGTAATGCACATGGGAAATAAAAACCCAGGGGAAGAGTACACACTGGGGGGTGAGATATTGACAACAGTAAAAATGGAAAGGGACCTGGGGGTAATTATATCAGATGACCTAAAGGTGGACAAGCAATGTGAGAAGGCAGTAAGGAAGGCTGGAGGGATACTGGGATGCACAGGAAGAGGCATCAGTAGTAGAAAACAGGAAGTTGTTATCCCTCTGTACAGAAATTTGGTGAGACCCCATCTGGAGTACTGTGTGCAATTCTGGAGACCCCATCTCAGCAAAGACATAGACAGAGTGGAGACTGTCCAGAGGAGGGCAACCAAAATGGTGCAGGATCTGCACCAGAAGACATATGAAGAAAGACTAAAGGAGCTTAATATGTATACCCATGAGGAAAGAAGGGAGAGAGGGGACATCATAGAAACTTTCAAGTACCTCAAGGGAATCAACAAAGTCCAAGAGGGTAGCATCTTTCAGAAAAAGAGATGTGCAAGAACAAGGAGGCACAAATTGAAGATGGGGGGGGCGGCTCAGAGGTAATGTGAGGATGTATTTTTTCATGGAGAGGGTTGTGGATGCATAGAACAGCCTCCCTGAAGTGGTTGTGGAGTCAAGAACAGTGGGGGAATTCAAGAATGCATGTGACAAACATAAGACAGTCCTAGTTGGGGGTAGGAGGAAGTAAGCAGTTGGTTAACTAGGATCTGCAGCTTATCTGTTAGGTAGGAAAATGGGCAGACTAGGTGGGCCAAGCAGTCCTTATCTGCTGTCAAATTCTATGTTTCTATGTTTCTAAGGAGAACCACCCATTTACTGACCATCCAAAACTATTTGAGCTCCAAACACTAAATGAAGCTTCTGTTAGCTCATATCTGCAGTCTAATGTAACCTGTTCTGAAATGACTAACACATTTTCAGAAGAAATGAGAAGGAACCTAATGAGATACATAGTACAGACCAGATGCCCCATATTGGTTCTGGTTGATGAAAGTACAACAGTCAGCAACAGATCGACTTTGATCTTTTACATACTTATATACATGGAAAAGGAATCAACTCACATTACATTCTTCCTTCAACTGGTGCAGTTTTCTGACACAACTGCACAGGGAATTCATGATGCACTCTTATCCACTTTGCCACAATAAGGCTTGGGAGACGAAGAGGTGAGGACAACGTGGGTATGTCTTGCATGTGATGGTACAAGTGTGATGCTTGGTAAAAGAGGGGGCCTTGGAGCATTGCTATACTTAAATATCCTAATCTCTTTGTGTGGCTTTGCCTCAATCATCGATAAGAACTTTCAGTTGCTGATGCTGTTGACTGCTGCAATGCTGTGAACCACTTCAAGATATTTCTAGATAAACTATATTCATTTTACAGCTGTTCACCTAAAACTCATGAGAATTACAAGTGACTGCTGAGGCTCTCTCCACTCAGTTGGCTAAACCTGGTAGGTTGTTGTCAACTCAGTGAGTTGCTAATAGCTACCATGCTGTTTATGCTGTATGAAAGTCCTTCACTGCACTAAGTCAACACTTGAAATCAGTTTGTGACAATGCTAAGAGAAGCACCAACAATAATTAACTCTGTCGTGGTCTGCTGAACAGGATGACAGCCACTACTTTCTTCCTCAACATGGGCATAATGCTGGATGCTCTTCATGATCTATGGTTCATGTCAGAACATCTCTAGGATCAGGGTGTGAAAGTGTTTGACACTGACAGATACATAAAATGTTGCATACAGGTATTCAACAAGATGGATCAGACTGGCACAGATACAACAGAAGCTGAAGGTGCAGTTAAAAGCAAGGAATTCCGTGGTGTCTTTTTGGTAGAGGACAGGAGGGGCAATGCCATTTGTCATCAACAGCTCTACCAGGCCTTGATAGACATAATGGCAACAAGACTGACATCAGAGGAAGTATTAATGAAGTGTGATGCTATGCTCAGCCTGACTCATGACTTGAGGATGTAGAGGATGGCTTTGGAGAAGCAGAGTTATGGATGTTGGTAAATAGATTTGGACACCTAGAGCAACTCCTGGAATGGAATGCGGTAAGGAGTGACTTTGATGCCTTTGTATCATTCAGAGGCTACAGGAAGGGACAGTCCCCATGCAAGTTGCTGACTGTGATTAACACAATCCCTGTGAGTATGGCAGACTGCGAGTGAGGTTTCAGCACAATGAACATTATTGCCAACCCGATGCATACCAAACTTACTGTTTAGCATCTGTCTAACTTGATGTTTATTAACCTCACTGGCCCACCAGTGAACGAATTTGATGCCATCAAATTTGCTAAAAAGTAGCTGAAAATGGATCCGGGTCATCGGAGGGCTGGCTGGGGGGAGTAGGATCGAGCGTCCGATGGACAGCTCTCCTACTCCGGGGGGAGGGCGCAGGCAGCACTCGGTGTGCTGGGGACCCCTGGTGGAGACCGGGAGTTCCACGCAACCGACGCTCGACGTGGGGGGGAGGAGGCTGGGCAGACGCTGGCGTCATTGCACGTCCCCGCCTCCTCTGGGGAGAAAAATCAGGTGGAAAAAGATGGCGGGCAGGACCACCGATCAATGAAGCCCTCCCTGGAGAGCCTCACATTGCTGCCACCACTGCAGGACCCTGACCAGTCACAGTTCCAGGGTCACGAAGGTGGTCCATGGCCCCACCCTCCGGGGGGCAAGCCGGGGGTGACCGAGGGTCCTCAGCAGCAATTGACGGTGGTAGAGGTCTCCGGGGGCCATGACCAGGGCAGATGGCAGCCGGTGGTCCTGCCAGAAAAAGGGCAGATAAAAAAAAAAGTGGCTGAGAATGCATCAATCTGCCATACACCAGTGCAAGAGGGATAGAGAATCTGCCAGTGATCCACATGTCTGCCTGTTTAAATACATAATGCAATTGTATACACTCTGACTGTCTTTACAGAGAGAGACTTGCAAAATAGGTTATGTACCATCACACACTGACATATTCAGCTTTCCAACTAGCAGTCACATCACCAGAGTGCATCATTTGACTCACTTTAGTTTTTTAGCATACCATGACAGAGCTGCATAATGTGCTGAAGTTTCTCTTAAGTGTACATTTAAAAAATATATCTTACAGGATGAAAACTTGTCAGGAAGGGAGTGACTTTTACAATTAATCTTGCAATGCAAACATTGCTGCTTTGTTTACTATACATCAGCATTCTGCTGCCTTTCAGTAGGCTGTTATGAATCTGCTTCACAGCCTGCTAAAAGCCACCAAAATGCACCACTTGGCATCAATTTTCAAAACATTTTCTGGGGGGCATGCCCCCAGACCCCCCCTACATAGGTTAGGATTTTGTACCCCCTCAAAATTTTCTGGTGCATGACATCCTGACATGCTGGTACCATTACTTTTACCTGTACTTAAAAATATATATATTAGAAGAATGAAAACTTGTAGGGGGGTGACTTTTACAATTATTAATTTACAATAAATCATACAATACAAACATTGCCGTGTACTGTACCTCAGCATTCTGATGCCTTTTAGTAGGCTGTTATAAATCTGCTAAAAATTCTACATAAAGCCACCAAAATGCACCATTTGTGTCAATTTTGAAAAATTTTCCAGGGGGGGCATACCCCGGACCCCCCCTAGAGAGTTCAGGAATTTGTGCCCCTTGGTGCTCCTCTGCCTATAGAGTTCCCCCTGTTCTAAATGCCTACTTTAACCACTGCTCATTAATATCTTTTAGTTGCACTGACTGTATCTTGAAAATTGCTATACATAGTAGCATAGTATGCATTGACTTTTCACAGTGTAACGCAGTTAGCATAGTGCAATGCATGTTAGCACGGTGTGATTTCAAGATTTTGCAGAGAGTATGAAAATGTGCATTTCTTTTAAAAAAGACTATTGATGGAGTACTTTCTTGTCTGGCGTTAGATACCACATCTGTGGCATTTTGCCTGTGCACATGGATGCTGTGATTTAGTTAACTACAAGCTTTAATTTCAGGAAATGTTTTGTTTGTTCGTTTCACAATTTTTGCCCAGGAAAGGAACATAAAGCTGAGGCTTGCTTCCAGGTGTGTTCTTGGAGCACAGGGAAGTTAAATGACTTATTCATTGTCACACAGTATACAAGTGGTGGGCAGTGGTTGTGGGATTCAAACCTAGTTCTACAGGTTTTAAGCTCACTGCTCTTAACCGCTATGCTATACCGCCTCCCTTAAATGTGTGACCTCAGTTTATTACATGCAGGACAAATTTTGCTATGAAACCAACCTGTGACCCTCATTTTAGGCTGCCTCCCTGCATGCTACTGCACAGCTACCCATTTACACAGTCACTTTCCAAGCTGTATTTTGCTCCAAATACAGGAGGACAGTGAACATGCTGTTATACGTGGTAGCAGGGTTAGCTGTCAGGAGAGTGTGGCACTTACGAGGATGCATTGTCAGTGCACTCATGCTGGAGTGTGTTCATGAGGAACACGGCAGAGGCAGAAGCTGAGTGAGCAGCTGCGAGCACCTCCCAGATGAGTTATAAGTGGATACATGCAGCTGCTGAGAAAAGCTAAGATTACTCCCTCTTCAGAGATCGAGGAAGCCCAGGCAGTACTTTAAGGAACAATTCAGCATTTGTGCAGTGGGGTAGGGATTTTCTTAGAGTTATGAGTATGCCAGAGTAAGACAAGCAGCTGCAAGTGAACATTTCAGTTTGGGAAAGCACTAGAGTTTTTTTTTTAAGAGTGCACTATCTTCTGTATAAGCAGCCTTCTACAGAGAGCTGTTTTAATTATGTAACATTGGTAGGATATGTTCAAAAAGTGAGAATACCCATTTACAGAGTGATATGTGTGATGCTTCACCAATCTGCTTGTTATTATTGGTATATTTGTGAAAAATATCTGTTTCTTTGAATTTCTGCTTGGAAAGTATGGCAGTCAGCACAAGGCATTGTGGGACCTTGGATTTTCAAAAACAAAATACTGCTCTCCCTCGAAGGGGAAAATCTAATGAAGAGATTCCTTTATAAACCAGTTTGTATAGGTTGTAAACCAGCCACTTGTATAAAGCATTGCATTTTATGACCTATTAGGAGGAAAGCAACTTCTGACAGATACCTGTTACAGTTTTCACCACTAATATAAATATCTGTCAGGAAGTTCCCCTGAAGATCATTGGGTAATTCTGGCCTGCCATGAAGCAGGCTCACCAATTTATTTATACAGGTATATAGAAGTACTTCTACCCAAGGTTAAGTAATTCATCCTCCACTATTTATTAATTGAAACAAGGGTGGGATTAGATAATAATAAGGTGGTTTTCTTTAAATTGTCCATTTAATGTGTATGACTGCACCCTCACTGTTATATGTTCTGTGTTTTGTATTTCATCTACTATTTTTAATTTTAGTAAACTTTGTTTTCCTTGAAATCCTGCCTGAACCTTTTTCCTCATTTTGAATGTGAATGCTGGGACAGTGTTGATAATTCTGACAAAACTGCTAAGCGCTTACAGTGTATTACCATATACACCAAGGTAAGAAAACTACCTAGGTCTCTACTCAGTCAAAAGGGTGATTGTGAACCAGGATGTGTGCCCACTTGGTTAAGTATTGCACTACATTTCCTTGAAGAGGGTGTGATATTTGAACCTGTTAACTGGGTGTGCTAGTAAAAAAGGGTTCATATTTGACCCCAAGACTTGAGTCTGGTAGTTGTTCAGAACCAAAACAGACAGGAGGGTTTCACTCTTTGTCTTCTGTTCACATATTACACTTTGAGGTTTAGCACTGTGGGAGCAGAGGGCCTGACCACTTGAGTATGCTTGTGAGACAATGGTGAAAGGCTTTAATCCTTTATTAATTTTTATGACTGGGTAGACCAAGGAGGACTGAGGCTGATTGACTGAGAAGGTCACCAAACGAGGTAGTTGCCCAGGCTGGATTTGAGCCTGTTTCTTGGTTTTCAAACCTGAGTAATGACACTAACCCTATCAGCCTGCCAAGCATAGTTAATGATGTTGTCCCCTCAAATCAGACGTGTGCATGCGGACAATAAAAGGTCCGATTCAAAAAGGCATATGTAGCTGCGTAGTAGAACTGCACAGGCATTTACATAGAAAAGTCATGGAAGTTTGACAGTATCATATCTCCAGAACAAGTGAAGTGCTGAGTGGAAGGGAAGTATGGAGACATTTAGGCTTCCTGCTTGATCACCAGGGATGTGGGCATTCCTCATCATATGGATATTTTCACTTTTGTTGTTGCCCATCCATAGTACAAGTTAAGCATTTTCATAGCCAGATACAGAGTTTGACACTACGTAACCTAGGGGGCTGTAGTCATATTGTAAAGGAGCAAACATCAATGTGCATATCAGGTACACTTCCAAATTGTTATACTCTGCACACGTAAATGGACTGTCTCCCAGTCCCCCCCCACTCACACACAGATTGCTATGCATTTGTGTGTATGTATGTGTGTGTGTGTGTGTGTGTGTGTGTGTGTGTGTGCATGTGCATGCGTGCATGTGTGGAGGTCCAAACACTATGATGACTACTCCACACCATATGTCAAAATCAGTCATTGCAACTACATGCACTCCAGACAAAATACAGATGCAGTAAAGGTCATATGAGAACATGGATCTTTCCCTGTAGTCTGCAGCATAAGTACTGAGTTCATGGGTCTATGTGAATAACACCAAGGCACTGACTGCAATGTGATAGGGCAAAACAATAATAACCATGGTGTTAACCCTGGTGACCAGGGTGATGCACAGCATGAGCCAATGCCTGTGCCGGGTCCAGGCTGGGTGGCTGTCTTCACACTTCCTCTTCACTAGGGTACCTGGTTTATGATGGTGTAACCAGTCATCTGGGGGCCACCCAGTCTTCATGAACCTAATTCTTTTTTTTTATCTTTTTATTGATTTTAATAATAATAATACAAGAACATCAAGCAGAAAAAATAAAACAGGCAATGCATAATAGATTTGCAAAATATTTACTAAGTTTTAAATTACTGCATAGCCACAATAAATAAAATTATTAATTTTTAACTGCTGGGGTAAACATAATAGATAAGACTCAGCTAGTAATCATTAAATAAATACTATACATATACCAAACAAAAATGTTTTTGTATTTAAACAAATAGCAAAGTTATTTCTTCCCAGCTTAAGCTTTTTTCAATAAGTAAAAGGAAGAGAGTAACCATTCTGAAGTATGAAAAAACAAAGTTTAATTATTGGAGAACATTCATTAGTCCTTAAGTGTGCTGGAGGAAGGGGCCCCATACTGCATAATACCCTTGCAAGATAGCCCTGAAAATGTGTGACAGTCTTTCATATTCTACTAATTTTTTTATTTTTTTTGCCATTAACTCTTTATTCATTTTCCGTTACAGGGATATGATCCAACAATTACAAATACAGACACAAGAAAGTACATACATATATATGTTCATACATAAAATAAAGCAACCCTGTAACATACCCCCCAAAGCCTCCCCACCCAAACTCAACCCCCCCACCCCCTAATCCTCCGGGCACAAGTCCAATGAGATGGCATACCATCAAACCCTAGTAAATCTACACTCTCCTAAAGAGAAAAAAGAGCATAAAAGGGACCCCAAATCCTGTCGAACCTGGAAAGCTTATTCTGGAGGATAGCTGTCATCCTCTCAACCCTCAAACAAGCTAGTAACTCCTCCAGCCATTCAGCATAGCTTAGCACAACAGAATCCTTCCAGTGTCTAAGAACAATACTCTTGAGCGTGGCAGCAATCAGGACTATCTGGAACCTCCTATTCTTGATGGGAATATGAGATACATCTCCCAATAAACATATTTCCGGAGTAAAGAGATCCCCAAGTCCTAATAACGGATTCACTCTACTTTTAATTTCTGCCCACAAAGAGGTTACCTTCGGGCAATGCCAGAAAATGTGCATCAAATCCCCAACCCCTGCTTGACACCTGTAACATGTAGAACTTGTAGCAATTCTCACCTTTACCAGTTTTTGTGGGGAATAATAAATATTGTGAAGGATTTTGAACTGCATCAACCTTAACCGATCCTGCAAAAAGAATTTATGACAGTTCGTCCATAAAGCCTTCCAGTTAAGCACCAAATCAGAAAAGACAGAGGCCCAATATAAACCTTAAGCTGGGTTTGGAGAATAAGCCCGTTCAAAAAACACAGAGTATATTTTAGAAACTGTGTGCGATAGACCCACCAACGGCCCCAATTCGTCATAAAAATCTAGCCTAGGACTCCGAATTGTCCCACTACCCATCTTGGCAATCAAAAGGTGCCTAATCTGATATATCTTAAAGATTGTCATAGTGGGCATCACAAATTTATTCAGAATCTCAACAGAGGAGTAAATTTTCCCATCGGGCGAAAGAAAATCTTTCACACAGCATTCCTCAGGTAAGGGCAGCCAGGCCGGACTAAGAATTTTATTACCTATTACAAAACGTGGATTACCCCAAATTGGCTGAACCCAATCATTAAGGTGATCATATTTCAGAAAGCCACACAGTTGGGCATGGGCTCTTACCGCTATCCCGACTGGAGAACTACACAACTGGAGGGGCAACAATTTCGGCGTAAGGTAAAGCAAAGCCTCAGGCCTCAAGCCATATTTCCGAATCAGGGCCAACTCAATTTGTAGCCAAAGCGGCATATAGGAGTGTTGTACTGAAACCTCCCTACCCTTCACCCACCTCAAATACTTGCTGGCATGGGCTGCCCAGAAATATAGGGCAAAGTGTGGAAGCCTTAATCCACCCAGTAGTTTGGGAGCCGCCAACTTTTGATAGGCCATATGGGACTTCTTATAACCCCACACAAAATTAGCTATCATATTATGTAACTTCCTGAACCAGGCAAGTGGTATCCAAATATTCAACATACTCAAAGGGTAAAACAACCTAGGAAAAACGTTCATTTTAACTAAATCCTCCCCCATAAGGAAATTGGCAACCTCACCCATCTTTCTAGATCCAACTCAATGACGCACACCAAGGGGTCTAGGTTCAACTGAAATATCTTAGTCCTGCTTCTAGTTAGATTCAGACCAAGATATCTTATAAAATCCGACTTCCAGGACAGACCCAATTCCGCTATCTCCTGCTTAAAAACATTTTTATTAAGGGGAAATACAACTGACTTGTCTAAATTTAACCTATAATTAGCCAGTGTACTAAACACCCAAATAACCTCTAGGAGAGCAGGAATGGAGACCCTCGGATTAGAAACATAAATCAACAGGTCATCTGCATATGAAGCTATTTTCACCGTATAGTCCAGAATTCTAACACCCTCAATTTCTTGTTTATGTATAATTGTCCTGATGAGAGGTTCTAGGTATAGATTAAAAAGGAGAGGGGACAAGGGACATCCTTGCCTAGTACCTACGTAAAGATTAGAAGGGTCCAAGGTGGCACCATTGCAACTAACCCTCGCAGTAGGGTTTGAATAAAAAGCACTAATCCATTTTAGAAAAGGCTCAGGAAACCCAAATTTCCCCATTGTAGTTAACAGAAACCCCAGTGAACCCTATCAAAAAGCCTTCTCGGAGTCTAAAGACAGCAAGGCCATGGCAGTACCACAATCCTCAGACACCGAGAAGGCGTGAGCCGGAGTCCTTGGGTGATCGACAGTGACGATCCTTCATAAAACCAAGTTGCTCTGGGCCAATGAGTCCGGGTAAAACCCGACTTACACGCTCAGCCAACAACTTGGCCAAAATCTTAATATCGTAATTAAGCAGGGATATAGGTCTGTAACTGGATGGTTGCTCCGTGGGTTTATCCTGCTTGGGGATCAAAACAATAAGTGCCTCAAATAAAGATTGGTCCCGCACCTGATAACATAAAATATATTTGAATAGACTTAGAAGTAAAGGTGATAATAACTTAGACAATTTTTTATAAAAATTAGACGAAAATCCATCCGGCCCAGGAGTTCTATCCAATGGGAGACTTTGAATAACCAATTCAATCTCCTCCTGAGTAATGTCAGCCACTAACTGCGCCTGTTGAGACTCAGACAATGAAGGGAAAGAAAGGCAAGCATCTCTTTCTCTGTGGGGGAGTTATCCATTTTACTATAAAAAGATTTGAAATAACATCTAAATTCTTGCACTATCTCCCCAGCGGTGGTTTTAACCTGGCCATCTACTTTAGATAGAATCCCTGGAATTACACAAGATGATTCCAATTGTTTAATTCTCCTAGCCAGAAGTGATCCCGCCTTTTCACCCTGATCAAGGTAACTAGCCTTGGTCTTAATTAATGCCAATTCCGCTTGCTCCCCCAGCACCTTTAAATAAAGATCCCTCAACCTAACCAGTTCCAACTTCTCATCCTCGGCAGACTGCGAAGACATAGTAGCTTCCTTGCTTCTTATTCGGCTCAGCAACTCGGATAGAAATTGTACCCTCTCCTTCTTCCTTTTGGATGCCTGACCTATTAATATACCTCTTATAAATGCTTTAAATGCACCCCAAACAATATCAGGGCTAATATTATCCCCTATATTATTAGCTATAAATTCTTCTATTTGTATGGAAATAAACTCCACAATTTTGGGACTGCGCAGCATATATTCTACTAATTTTACAAATGCAGATAACCAGTTGGTAACAGAAGGGGGGGTTATCTGATCTCCACCTAAGCAAGAGTTGTCAGATTGCTTCCAGCACAGCCGGGCCCAACCATTTCTTTTTAATACTTGTCAGTTTGCCACTGAGTAGGTAAAGGTCATCCCTCCCAAGACTCAGTTAAGAAGCTATCTTTGTTCTCCCACCTCTATGCACTAGGGAACTGTAATTGCAAGTAACTGGGTATCTCCTCCCAATTTCTCCTTATTATTGTGGATGTCTAGGAATAACTTACTTGATGTATCATAGCTATTGTGTTTACTTTTCCCCCTAGCTTGACTAAGGACCT
Organism: Neoceratodus forsteri; assembly: GCA_016271365.2. Lineage (NCBI taxonomy): Eukaryota > Metazoa > Chordata > Ceratodontiformes > Ceratodontidae > Neoceratodus > Neoceratodus forsteri. Next base: position 222,060,699 of record CM028135.1, read on the forward strand.
CTTCTTGCCGATCTCACTTTAATTGTTACATTAGTGTCTACCACTACCTGTGCTTGTATAATTGTAATGTGATCAATTCTTTGATGTATGTCCACACATATTGGAATTGATTGTACTTATTTGATTGTTTCTGAAATGTCCTGTTGTCATCACTGTATTTTTGTTGTTGTACTCTCCCAGGTCGTGCCTGAAAATAGGCAGGATTGTTGCCTAGTGCACTTACCCAGTTACCAAAAGCTAATAAATAAATAAATAGATAAGGGGATCCCCCTTGACAACTGCTCCTGTGTCACCACTTGGCAAATTTGTATTACTTTATACCCATATAATGTTAACAAAGAGCAAGACCATATAATTTGTGTCAGAGTTCCTGTGTCATTATGGCAGCACCAGCAGATGTCTGTGGACATCAGATTCATCGTTTTAAGAAGGACCAGAGTGCAGTACCACCTATGCAAATTTTTTTTCTGGATTAATTGGTATTTCATGCATCAAAAACCTATGGAACTAGGACTTCCAGTGACGTCAGAGACCAAATGGCTGCCTAGCTCTCAAGCTCCGTCCACCCCCAGGTTGAAAATCAAACAACATCAGCTGTTTTAGACATGTCTTCTCCAGCTAAAAATATTAGCTCAAAAGCCGCAGCAGTTAAGAACCCTAGCACGCCAGCACAAAAGCTAAAGGACCTTCTGAGGCAAGATAAAACCTATCTATATCCAGATATTGAAACCGCAGAAGGCCGCATGGCTGATGAACAAGAAGGCAAGGAAAATACAGCAAACATGATCTCCTCAATAATCCAAACTGCCAAAACGGTCAGTAAGATAGACCAGACATTAACCGAATTACATGCAGATATAAACAAAATAGAGCACTGAACTTACCAGATGGAACTCTGCCTTACCCAAGTCTCAGAGCAAACTGACAAGCAGGATCGATTACTCCTCTATTTGCTGGATAGGGACTGAGAAACAACCTGGTGACTTGATGATTTAGAGGGCTGGAGCAGAAGACAAAATATTAGAGTCTATGGAGTACCAGAAGGAGCAGAGGACAAAGCAAAAGATGTGGTGGTCTTCCTGCAAGACTTGCTATGGCAGGTACTCAGAATCTCAAAAGAACTGGACCTTTCAATGGACTGCACCCATGACTCCCTGGGCCCAAAGCCCGAGATCCCAGTGTCAGACCTCAATCGATAATAGCCAAAGTGACACTGTACACATCAAAAGAAGAGCTGCTTTGTAAAGCCTGGCAGCAGGGAGATATCCAATACCAGAACCACAAAATTACCTTGGATCACAATTATACAAACACAGTGCAGGAGATCAGCAAAACCCTCTGGCCCATAATTAAACAGCTGCAGTCAAAGAATAATAGAGCTCAAATCCTATTTCCTGCATGCCTGAAAGTGGTAACAGAAAAAGGTACAAAGATTTTTCCTGACCTGCTGGACGCAACCCAATTTCTGCATGGCTTGGGCATATCTACCCCTGCACTGTAAAAAGAATGTTTAGAAAAAGATTACTGGCCTTGGCTTTGGTACAATGCACAGAAGGGCACTACAGGGAAGGGCTCCTCTCAGAAAGCTCCCCACACCAACCTCTGATCCAACCTGGCTTCACTGCTGCAAAGGTATGCGGATCCAGCGATGGTGAACAAGAAAGCAGCACCCTTGATCGAGACCGAAGAAGAGATAGCACCTGACACCAGCAAAAAAATGAGGAGAGGGACCTGAAATGTGAAGATTGAGACCTTGATTGCTTAAGCCCTGTGCCCCCTTTCTCTCTTTTCCCCTCGCATTGAAGAGACATGCTAGAAAATGCAGGAAAGACATTTAGATGAGGCACTCCATCCCTTACAAATCCTACCTGATCTGAGGGACTACTCACTGTTCACTTCCTTCACACACTCACGAACTTCTGAACTAGTGGGAACATCAAGGAGGTGAGTGAAAGGCCTGCCTTAGAAAATAAAGAGAGACTTTTGGCAAGCTAAACAAAACCAGATTCACCAACACAGTTGAGCCTCAGACTGCACCAGATGTGGGGGGAGGGAGTGTTGCATGAGGAGCCGTGTGGCAGAAGTAATGGCAACATAGCGTAGCTACAACCACGCTGCTGGGACTTTAAAGGTCTGACTTCTTTTGACCCACGTAGAGACGCTTATATGTAAAATGGTACAAAATGGTAATTTGCTTGTAACAATCATAAAAAAACAAGAAGGGGCACCAATATAATTGTTCCCTCTCTAGTGCTTCTGTTGCTGAGCTACTCTCTTCGATCCTCTTTTTTCTTCAACAGGTCATAGGGGAACACACTTAAAGGTGACACAGATGCCTAATGATTAAGCGCTTTGTCTGCCAAAAGCCAACGCGGGGGGAAGGAGGGGGAAGAACAGGGGTCTAAGAACTACTGAGTCTACTAAGCCTTTGGGGAAGGGCTATGAGTGGGAGGGAGGCTGCTAGGGGAGCCTGATGACCACCCCTCACCCTCTCTCAAATAAACACTAAAAGTAAATACTGAGCCTTACGTTCCCTGACACCTGAGGCATTATACAAAGAAAAGAAAATAACTCCTTCCCCACAGCCTAATAATGTGCACCACCTTGGGCCCCTATGTAGGAGTACAGACTCAAATAGTCCAACTAGCTCTCCTGCATCAACTTAACAGCTAACACTATTGAAATAATGGGTTAAAGACTGGGGGGGATGAAAAGTCTGATTTTTGGGCACCATACCCATCCCACAGCTGACGATGGGTATCCCAGAGTCTGTAGGGAGGCAGACCTACCCTGAGACAGTCTGGCTCCTGCCTCTGATAGGCGGAGTATTCTACATCACCGTGGCGATGTTCCATAGGCTGTTCACTACACCACAGCCTGGCCTAGGAAGTCATTACAGCAACCTAAATATATCAATACTATACTGCTTTGGGTCTCTGATTGCCCAAAGCAATAAAACTTGCAAAATGTTTTTGAAAATGTTAAAGAACTGCCAGAATGTTTTAGTCTGCCAGATTGCTACAGTTCAAGAATTACAGCTTTTAATGATTAAACTGTTGAGAAAAGTTTGTCAATCTGTTCTATTGGTTCTGAGTTTGAGAGACTTGACTACACAAATTGAGTTTATCTATAGGTACACCTATTCTGTTCTAATTTATGCCAACACCCACTTTCAGTTTAACAAAAAGCAGCTACTTAAGACAGAGGTTAAACTAGTATACCCGACACGATGGCTACAAAACAAAGCAGAATTCTTTCTTTCAATGTTAATGGGATCACAAATCCCATAAAGAGAAAGCAACATTTTCTGTCAAGGCAGAAATGCTCAATTAACTTTTACAGGAGACCCATCTCTCCCCTCTTGAAGTTGAAAAATTGAAATCAAAGCACTTCCCATATTTGTACCATGCCTCTAAGGACAAAGGGAGGAAGCGGGGAGTAGCAATATTACTGTTAGCTGACCTTCCTTTTGAGGAGGAGGAAGTCATTACAGATCTGGGGGTGTGATACGTTATAGTCCGATGACGAGTTCAAGATGTTCGAGTCACACTGGTAAACGTCTACGCCCCTGCCAGCTCCCCATTGGCATTTTACACCTCCCTAGTCCAACTAGTGGTTGAAAAGACAACAGGCCTTTTACTCATGGGGAGAAACTGAAACTTAATTTTAGACAGAACACTAGACACAACATCTCTGATTCCAAATACTGAGATCCGACAGGCACGCTCCTTTAAGGAGACACTGCTAGAGCTCGGCCTGACAGATGTATGGCAGTCTAAATACCCCACTGCAAGAGACTATACATATTTTCCCCCTAGGTTAAAATATATTCCAGATTGGATATGTTTTTTACCTTTACTAGGGACCTGCCCCCTCTCACAGGCATGGAGGTGGGAACCTCAGTCCTCTCAGACCACCAGCTATTATACTTGAATGCCGAATTCCAACTACCCAAGAAAACTACCCATTGGAGGCTGTTTCCCTTTTATGTGACAAGAAGGTCATGGCAGAGGTTAAGAAAGTAATCCAGACCACAATAGAAGATAATGCCCACCCCGGAACTATGCCTCAGATTTTATGGGATACAGTTAAAATGATGGTGAGAGGGAAATTGATTTCTATAGTCACCCACAAGAAACGTCTAGCACAACAGGAAACAATCAGAATTACTCAACCACCTAAAATCTACAGAAACTGCTCAGAATTTGAAATGGACAAAGGCCAGGGACAGAGAAATTAAAAAACCTAAAGGTGAACTACAGGAGCTTCAGAAGGCAGAAATAGAAAAAGCCCTCTGGTATCTGAAACAAAAATTCTACAAGGGCAGTCCAAAAGCTACTAGATTGTTAGCTTTACATCTGAGACAGCAAGCAGCTAGGGCCACCATAAGCAAAATTAAGAACCCAATGACAGGGGAGCCCTCAACTAAGAATGAGAAAATAGCAGAAGCCTTTACGCCTTACTACTCAGCATTGTACTCCCCCAGAGAGAAACACCAAGAGAAGAGAAATAAGCATACTTAAAATTTTTAAATCTCCCCAACATAACTCAAGTACAGGAACAATCCTCCTCCCAACAGTATAATAATAAACCACAGAGCCATATATTGTAACCACACTTGTAAGTAGAACAGTAAACAATAGTAAAGGCAGTGCCATAGTCATATAATGTACAAGATATAAAATACTGGAAAACAGAAAACCTGACAGGGAGAATCCTACAGGGCTCACACACAGGAATAGGATCTCTATTTCCTACCACTACTGCAAGAATCTTATAACCTAACAAAATTCTCTGTAGAGGGGCTTCTCCTCAGGCTTGAGAAAGGAGGAAGTAACCAACAGGTTGACTCATGCTAGCTTGGGTAATGGGGAGGACACCGACCCAAACCTGATCTCGAAGTTTGAGGATTGATGTGGTACACAGAACACAAAATGAGTAGCTCTATGAAACATCTAAATAGTGGAGACTAAAAATAAAATACTTTTTCATGCTATCTCCTAGAATTGTGCCCTTACGAACTGATCTTGCAGGCATGAGCTGACCATAACAGAATACCCAACCCCTATCAGGCAAGTGTCTTTGCTCTATTCCTTGTTTTTCCTGGGACTTGTTATACAAGTACCAAAAATATCTAATAACGCAACTATTTAACATACCCCTTAAGTTGAACATATTCCCTGACAAGTGGAAAACTGCCCTCATTATCCCAGTCTTTAAAAGTGGAGACAGGACCAGCATAAGCAACTACCATCCCATATCTAATTGATCACCCCTCTCAAAAGCTCTATGGAGAATTGTGTCAGATCAGCTCATGGATTACCTTAACAAATATAACCTACTCTGCCCTCAGCAGCATGGGTTCCATAAATCCAACAGCATCATTACTGCATTCACTAACTTTACTTCATACCTATATTACTCCCTGGATGGTGGAAAAATGGTTGAGTCAATCTTTATTGACCTAACTAAAGCATTTTGACACCATCAGCCATCACATCCTGCTCAACAGCCTTGCAGCCCCTGGCCTCTCCTCCAGTACATTGTCCTGGTTCTCAAGCTACTTCTTGCACAGGTCCCAGTGTGTTAGGATAAAAGGTGTATCTTCTGAACTGCAGAATGTTACTTTGGGTGTCCCACAAGGATTAATTTTAGGACCCTTTCTATTCAGCCTCTTTATCAATTCCCTGCCACGCGTGTGCCAAGCTAAGATGCTGCTTTACGCAGACAATGCAGTGATCTCCATACCAGGAACACACCTCCATGAAATAACAGCTACCCTTCAAAGTAGCTTTATCAAACTGGAGTCATGGTTTGCTTACAACAAACTCCTCTTGAACTACAGAAAAACAAAAGCAATACACTTTACCCTACAAAGCTCAAAAAAGCAGGGTGGCCCACTTACCATGCTAAGTAACAAAAGCGACAGAACTGAACAAGCTACAACCTTTAAATACTTGGGATTATTCCTAGACAACACCCTTTCTTTCAACACCCATATTGACTATGTCGTGAAAACAGCCAACATCAGACTCGGACTCCTTTACCGGCACAGAACTGCTATGACCACTGAGGTCCTCAGTCTTGTCACCAAAAGCTCAATACTGTCCATCATTGACTATGGACTATCTATAGTACAGCCACTGAAACTACTCTCTAGAGGGTTAAACTCCAGCTCAACAAAGCCTGCCAACTTGTTCTAGGAGCTAATCAGTATTCCCACTCTTGCAGTCTCTACTCTGCAACTGTCTGGCTCCCATTACCTCTAAGGTCCCAGTACCAGGCATGTATCATAGGAAAAAAGCCCTCCTAGGACTGGTCCCAGAATCAGCTTTGAAGCTTTTCCAATGTAACCCCAACACTAAAACAACCCAAAGCTTTGCTAGAGGGGTACTGCATGTACCTTACAAATGAAACTCCTTTGCCTAGAGGTCCCTCTCCTATCGAGGCCCTCTCTGGAAAAATGACCTACCCCCCTCCCTTTTTCACCTTAAGACACTTGTCCAATTCAAAAGAGAACTCCATTGCCTCCTGGTAGAATCTCAAGAGTGCAACTGCTGTGCATAACAATAGGAGTTCCATCCCCTGCTCTAGACTTCCAACCCTTACCCTCCACCTTCTTATCCCTCACACCCCACAAGTCCTCACCCCCTCCCCTCCACTTGGTTTACACTTCCCCTAGGCTGCCCTCATGCATACAGCAGTTATCAGCTTGTTCTCCCTCATCACTATACCCCTTCTCCTATCACCTAATAACATTATACAATATGCCTCCTCTGTACCCATGCCAGTACTCTCCATACCTCCTCCCCTTTTCTTTGACAATGCCAATTTTTGCTGTCAGCAACCAGCAACCTGCACTTAATAACTAGACCTATAGACTAGAGTTATTTCTGTAATAAAAGCATTTGTAGTTGAGGTTATACTCCACATTTATCTTACTCATAAAACAGTCTTGTCACTTGGCTATTTTATGTTCTTGTTATATGATGTAAATTGTACTGTTTTGTCTGTTCTTCTACTTACTTGAAGCCTTTGTAAAAGAGCCAGTTTGGCTCAAAGGTTGTAATTCTGAAACTGAAACAAATAAATCTAATTTGAAACTATATGGCGAGATTTAAATAGCGAGACTGATAACCTAGGTAAAGGCTAGCTTTGTGGTTAGAACACTCACCTTGTAAATGAGGCATATGTCCACTAGGTAAGCCTCCCTTCATAGAGTGACAACCAGGCTGGAGCAGAGTAACTGCAGTGGAGGTTCTCCTCATTGTCCCAGTCTGCCGGCTACTAAAACCATCCATTGTGAAACATCACATAGCTGGTAAGTGGATGGTTAGAGGATTATAGGAGGGGGAACATTTGGGAATTTTGATATGAAGTATCCTATGCCATGTGAAACTTAAGTGTAAAGCACCTTTATGTAGCAGTCCCACTGAGTTCATCACTCAGTGAGTGTCAGTATGCTAGACCCCATGACATGGCTATGACCAGTGGGGGGTACAAAGAAGGCAAACTAAATTAAGACATCCAACGCTGTGGTGATAGAAAGTAAACCAATCTAGGAGTTTGAACTGCATGGCAGATAATTCCCTGAGTGAACAGCAGTTTACCATGCTGGTGCACACTCCACTACTCTGTAGCCAGTCTTCAGTTCTGGGGGGCACTTCAGGAGGGCATTTTCCAAGCTCCCATGAGAAGGCTGTCAGCATCCTAAGTTGTTATCATGAACCTCTGTAGTCTGGACTGTGTTTCGCTCCCTTAACATCTGAATAAGTTTCTCATCTAGAAGATTTAAAATTCAGCAGCTGCAAGGGTAGAAATTGTTTGTTTACATGCTTATTTGACCAATAATTTGAGAGTGGAGTGTGGTATGGAACAGGTTCCCGTCAGTTCTGTTTCCTGCCATTGCCTGGCAATCTAGTTTCCCCAGACAGCTTCTGACCATTTGCAACTGTCAGCCTCAATGCCCTTATCTGTATGCCAAGTCAGTTTGAGAGCTCTCCCTTGAATGTCAATATGTGCCATACATTGGGATGAATGCCTGAAGATGTCCAAAAAACTACAAAAGCAAGTCCTTCACCAGCATCAATGGCAATTACATGAAGGTAGGCCATAAGTGATAAGATTATGGGTAGCTAAGCTGGCCATGTGGTCCACCATGTGGAATTCAGAGGACAGTAATGGACTGTGTATAAATCCTCAGCAAGCAATTTAAGTTAATTAACTGTTGTAACTGTACCAGACTCCTTCTGCAGACTGTGGGGGGCTTCCTGTAAACTATCTAAACGAGACCCTGTGAGACTGACAAATGAGTTAAAACTCTCCCTGCTGAATATTGTTATTTTGGTTACCTGCTATATCCCAACCCCCTTCTCCATTTACATGTAAACAACCTGTCACTGTAACCTCCCAGACTCTGGGGTAACAGAGGGTAGCAAAACTAAGGGACGTTCTGCTGTCTGGAATGTGCAGTATCCCAGGGTAAATTCTATAAATTTAGTTCTTAAATTTTAGGACTGAAAAAGAATGAATGGGCATTAAATAAAGTGGAACTTAACTCGGTCTGTTGTTGGGGGGGGGGGTTAGGAAAGCAGTATTAAGTATGTAACACTTGCATTGACCCCATACAGTGTAACAATTATGTCAATCAGTCACATCAACACCATGCAAGAAAGTATTGTTGTCTATGTATTTATCAGCTGGGTAACCTCACAAGACAGATTGGGGGAGAAGTTTTAACCATCATGAAATTACTCAGCCCTTTTGCCGCTGCCTACTTGAGTGAGGGGGGGGGTTGTAAATCTGGGGCTAACTGACAGAATTCTAGCTAACAAGCTGGTGTGAGGATTTCACGTGTTAGCCTTCACTAGAAAGGGATCTGCAAGGAGGGCACCAGTGGAAGTTTCTTGAGTAGTCAATCTGAGCGAGCTAGTGCATCTAAAATACCTGTAAATGTTGGAAGACATGAAAGCAAAGCCCTGAATCACTAGTAGCAATAATCAATTAAATGAAAATAACACAGTTAAAAGAAGAAAGGAGGCAGTGGAAAACTGACAATGGGAGCAATCAGGAGGGGGAGGAAACAATCCTACCTCTTAGTCTAACAAGTATTATGTTAATTACTTCAGAAGAACCTTTTGAAAATAAGAGCTTACTAGTATAAGGGCTTATAGCGATAGCAGATAAATTATATCTTAGTGCCACTTAGAGTCTTGGTGGGTGGACAAAGACAAGTGACCCCATTGGTCCTGTACAACATCCACCCAAGACATCTGCTGGTGTGGCGATTGTAGCTGATTGAAGTCTCAAAGTTTGCTACCACTGCCATAGGGTCTCTGCAGCTCTTGACTATCCAGCAGGAGCTTTGGAATTACCGATCTGTCTGGCAGAGAGAGTTAGTAGATGACGATTCTGCTGCTGGTGCTCTGGAACCTCTGCTTCTGTGTGCCCAGTTAGCAGTAGTGGAGTTGGCAATTGTGGCATGAGTCCTCTGTGATCTTCCCCTTTTTCTCTGCCACTATTCCAGTGGTGCCTTACTTGTAGATGGTGCTGGGTAGTAAGGGGGGAAGCATCCATCAGCTGCAGTCATGCACTATTTGTGTTTTTAGACTGGTTACCTAGTACTGTAATCTGGACAATGTCATCAGACAGCTGAAACTCTGCTCTACTGTGTAATATGGGCAACACATGCAGAAACCCAATAGATAGATAGATACAGTAGATCGATAGATCGATATATAGATGATAGAGAGATAGATGGATACATAGACAGATAGATAGACAGACAGACAGGTAGATAGGTAGATCTTTATTGATATGAATGGCTCTAAAACTAAGAAGCAGTACATACAAGTAAATAAAAAAATACAATGAAATTATTACAATTCATAAGAAAAAATAAACTAAATATAAACTACAAATAAAATGTATTAAGACAAGCCATAGAAACACAAAATCAGTGATCTTACTAAAAAATGTAATGGCGTTTAGAACAACAACCTGGTCAGGTACCTTGGAAAGTCTTGGTTAAAGAAAACAGATTTTTCATTATTGTTTTAAAATAAGGACCAAGGAGGCAGTGTGAATGAAGGAATAATGCACGACAGTGTGTGTGTTGTGCTAGGATAACATCACACCTGGGGTAATTGGGTACAAGGCCACAGGCAGAGTACGACCAATCACCCCAGAAGTGATGTTACCCCAGCACAACACACACCCTAGAGTGCATTATTCCTATTATACAATGGGTCAATTGTAAAACAAAACAAAAAAATAAAAATACATTAAAAGTAGATTTTTTGTTAATTTTTTGCAATGAGTAGGATTATATTGTAAAAAAATAGTGCTTTGGCCACTAGATGGAGCTGCTTTGTCTTGGTGTGGCTCTGGTGTCCAGACAGCCATCTTTGCCACTGATGCTAGTCTTTTTAAATAAGCCACCCGGGTGAGCCTTATTTCCTTGGGGTTTATGTTATGGTTTGCGACGTGGTTTATGGCTTTTGTTTCTGTTTATTTTTATTGCTATTAATGATTATACTGTTTCAAGAAGGTCGAGCCAGCCTTCACTGGACAGTTACAGCCAGCCACAAGCTTCAGTGAGTATAAGTGGATAGGAGGTAAAGACTCTTGAGAAAACGGTGAAATTTTTGTTAAAGAAAGAAGAGGATGAAAGTTAGGTTTTGGACCGAGCGAGTGAAACCAGCGTGGTGAGTGTTTGAAAACGCAGTTGCTCTCTCGCTCACTCACTGGACCAGGTGCAGTTGATCTGTGAATGGGTCTCACAAAATTTAATGTGGTCAGTCTATGTGGTGGGAAGCAGGGTTTTATTTCACTCGTATGTTGTTCTTTTTTGAAAAGAAACTGCAAAATGGTGACTGGCGTGTATGTGTGACCATAGATTCTGAGCAGGACAGGGATTGTTAGCAGAGCACAAAGTGGGTGGCAGTAAAGCTGCTCATAGGCAGTGGAGTGATATTTTTTTAAAACACCATGCGGTCATTACTGTGCTGGTACTAGAGCCATGATGTTATGCCAGGATAACATTACGGTTTCAGTGCCAGACTGACCAATCAGGAAGCAAGATTTTTTCTTCCCATTGTATAATTAAGCAATAAGGCACGACAGGGTGTGGTATATCATGGGATATCATCATGCCTCAGGTGGTTGTGCATGAGGCCGCAGGCCGAGTGCGTCCAACCGTCCAAGAAGTGACGATATCCCATGATATACCACACCCTGGAGTGACTTATTGCTATTATGAACTGGATTGAATTAATTTTTTTCAAGAAAAAAATACTTTTAAAACCTTGTGAAATTGCTTCTTTTAGCATGTTGGAAGAGTATGTTTTGACAAAATAGTCCTGAAGGGCTCGGCCAGCAGGTGGCACTGTTATAACTAATGCTGTGTCACTTTGGTAATACTGATCCTCTCAAGTATGCTCTCCATGGGTTTCATGTGGTCATGCTGCCTAGTCTGGGACAGAGTGAATGTGTGTTTAATTTGCGGTTTCTTTTCGGTAGTTAGGTAGAGCTTGTCGGCGCCACAATTGCGATTTTCTTTTTTTTTATTTTGTAACATGACAGTCAAGCACTAGTGACACTGTGGAAATGAGGCTACTTACTCTGTCAACATTGTATTCCTCAGGAATTTGGCTGAGGTAAGAAAATGTATGGCAGGCTTTGTAAAGTACTGGCAATAGCAGCGTTTGTATTAGGGATGGCGTTTGTTTTGATTTTTGGAGCATGTCTCCGTCAACGGTTGTGCCTTTCTACAGTTTGGTGTGAGGTGGAAATACTGGTGGAGCAGAGTGATGTGTGGTGCTGCAGAGGAGGAGGCTGGTGGCTGGAGGTTTTCCGAAGCTGCAATGATGTAGCTTGATATCATCACGGCTTCAAAAACGTCTCAGCCAATCAGTGACATCCATTTACGATCCCCCAGTTCATAATGAAGGTTGTTCCACAATTGCTGGGCAGCAACAGAAGAAGCTCTGTCATCAGCAGTATTTTTGGAGGGTCTGGACATGGGGGATGTTGGTTGCGGCAATATTTATTGACCTGTCCAAAGCATTTGATACTGTGGACCATGGCATCCTCCTGTCCAAACTACAGTCCTCTGGTGGCACGGGTCATAATGTCGCAAGACATTACAGTGCAGCAATATACCACACTGCCAATACAGTGCGGTATACTGCCGACTTTAAAACTACATTTCTTGCAGAGGGCTATGCACACCCCCCCTTACAGAGGGCAGTACCCCCGAACCCCCAACTTAAATAACCAACTCCGGGGGGGGGGGTTAACACTTAAATGTGCACAAACTGCAAATAAATGCAAAAAAATTCACTTGTCTGGGACCAGGAATCGAAACCCAGTCCAGATGAACTGCCTCCCTTGCTGTCCATGGCTCATCCCATTGAGCCACGGCAGCTCCTTGCTGGACCCTCCTCCTAGCAGGGTTCTTATCCTCTGCCACGGAAGAAAGAAGATGCACTACCGCGCATATACCTTTTCGTGATTTTGCACCCTCTCAATCTTCATGACCATGCTGTTCCTGTTGCACGGTTTTGACGTGTGTGGAAGAGGATGCGACAATGTGACCCCAGTAGGTCCTCTGCTATATCTGAGATGGTGATGAGATGGTTTAAAATCTACCTAGAGGGGAGATTACAGTAGGTTCTTATTAATGAATTGTCCTCTGGTATGAGAATGGCCATTTCAGGTGTACCACAGAGATCCATAATCAGGCAAGTCTTGCATAATTGTACATGAATAAATTAGATTTATCAAAGCTGGGGGTGGAATACCACCACTATGCTGATGATACTATCATTTATGCCAAAGGGTTGTCAATAATAGATATTGAACAGTCTTTGCAAGAAACTTTTGATCAGTTGCAGGATTTTCTCTTTAAATCTAAACTGGTGTTAAACACAAAGAAATCTCAAGTAATGTTGTTTAACATGAGTATAATTGTGAGCCAGGTTGATGTATTTATTCAAACTGACACCTTTCTAGGTTCAAAATTGAAACAAGTCAGCTGTTACAAATATTTGGGGGTTTATTTGGATGTACATTTAAAATGGGATATTCATATTGATTTAATAATATAGAAGACTGGTAAATATTTGGAGTCTTTTTGTAGAATAAGACAATGTATGACAGTAGAAATTAGGAAACATATAATAAATGCAGTGGTAATATCTGTATTGGCATACAGGGACGTAGTGTATGCATGAGTTTCTAATACACAATTAAATAAACTTAATGTTGTGTACAGTATAACAAACTAGCTAGATTTATTTTAAATGTTCCTAGAATAACTCATAGGGTGGATATGTTCAAGGACCTAACTTGGTTAAATCTGGATGAAAAAAGAAATTTATATACCTTATTATTCATGATAAAATACTGTATATTACAGGAAAGATCCCCGAGTACTTAAAGGAATGTATTCATTTCAGAAACCTTAGGTCTGGCCTCAGATCAGCTGAAGGCCTAGAATGTGTGGTGCCCAGATTTAAAACAGAATTAGGGAAGTCATTTTTTTTATACAAGAGTCCAGTAATTTGGAATAAATTACCACTTTGTTTGAGACCAATTGATAAGAAAATCAAGGTAGGAAAAATGAAGACTTTTGTAACTAATGCAAGTAAGGCAGGAAATAACGAGAGCTCTGATATGTATTAGCCTGTAACCTATCAGTTTGAGAACTCTATATGTATGTATGTATTTGTCAATTTTGGGACTAGTGTGTGTGTTCTGTATGTGTATAATATTTAAATGTGTTTTATGCAAATGTAACTGGAATCTTGCTGATGGACCTCACTGGAAATGAGCCTTGGCTCGGTTGAGTCATCCTATTCATTTGTATACCTTATGAATACATGTTTTACTACTACAGCCAATAAACTAGAACCTGAAGATTTTAGAACTTGTACATCAGTGTGAGTTGATGAAGCTCCCTAAGGTAATGGTGTCCCAGCCCATAAAGGACTTTATAGGTTAATAACAAGATCTTAACGTTGATCCACCATCTAACAAGTAAACTGTGTAACAAATGCAGCGCAGGAAAAATACGCTGTCCTCTCCTGGTGGAGTGGACAAGCCTAGCAGTGACATTCTGAACTAGTAGACCAAGATAGATTAGACCAGCTGACAGGCCACAGTAGAGCACACTGAAGTAGTCAAGAGGTGAAGTGACAAATGCATGTACTACTAGTGTAAGTAGATCATCATGACCAAGGTAGGGCTGCAAACTAGCTATGTTTTGTAGGATGATGGAAGCAACTGCAGACCACAGCCAGCTCCTGTGCAGCAAGTATTATGTGCACCACCAGCAGAGCAGGAGGGGTGCAGGTTTGTGAGGTGGTCAGCCCCAGTAAACTAATCTCCAGAAAAGAGCCCCACTCTACACAAGGATGTTTCTTACTTTAAATGTATTTAACCACACCATTTTGAACATTAGCAGCTTATCACCAAAAACAGACATCCATACATGAGGCCCAATAATGCCCCTGCTCTTTGCTCGTGAGAACTTTGTCAGGGGGTAGGTCTGTGATTCACTGCATGCTATAAATACTCTGAAGGTGCCCAATGTAAAGCTGTTACCAAAAAACCTCAAAAATAAGTGCATTCTCCATTAGATACCTTTTGAATGAACACAAAAAGTATAAAAGCATGGCAAGGGGGAATTCAAGAAAACTATGTACAACTGTATTTGTAAAATTTAATGTACTATCTGCTGCTGTTTATTAACGGTATTTTTTGTTATGAAAGGCACCCAGAGCCTTTGGGATTGGGCACCTAAGTAATAAATATACCACTACTACAATTACTAACATGTTGTTACTAATACAAAAGGAAATGTTACATCAACTTGTCATATGTGAAGGTAGACGTGGAGCACGAGGTAGGAGGTGCATCACTTAAATTCCACAGAAAACAGTAAAAGTGTCCAGGTGCACTCACCATTCACACAGGCAGCAAATTCCAAACTGTAGTTTGAAGCTTAAAGCAGTTTATTCATCAGTCCATAGACAATAAATGAGACAACAAGGTGTAGCAGTGACACTGCACTGCTGCTGAGAGATGTACTTACGTTTTACCCTGCCTAATGAAGCCCTGAAGACAGGATAAAACGTAAGTACACCTCAGCAGCAGTGTGGTGTATCTGCTGCACTTTCTTGTCTCATCTACTGTCTGTGGACTGATGAATAAACTGCTTTAAGCTTCAAACTACAGTTTGGAATTTGCTGCCTGTGTGAATGGCGAGCACACCTGGACACTATTACTGTTATAAATTTAACATCTTTTCTAGTATACATGCACTAAATAAAATGTATACTCAAAAGCTAATAGACCGAACTCTGGTACAGAGAAATAAATATTCGATTTTTATGTATTTAGATTTAATAACCAGGTTCAAAGGCTCAATTTACATAGAAACATAGACTTTGATGGCAGATAAGGACCACTTGGCCCACCCAGTCTGCCCATTTCCCCTACCTACTGGATAAGCTGCAGATTCTAGTTAACCAACAGCCTACTTTCTGCCACACCCCACTACAATTGCCTTGTGTCTGTCCCATGCATGTTTAAATTCCCCCAGTTTTAGCCCCAACAACCTCCCCAGGAAGGCAGTTCCATGCATCCACCACTCTCTCCGTGAAAAAATATTTCCTCACATTACCCCTGAGCCGTCCCCCCTCTATCTTTAAATTGTGTCCCCTTGTTCTTACACATCTCTTTTTCTGAAAGATGCTACCCTCCTGGACTTTGTTGATTCCCTTGAGGTACTTGAACGTTTCTATTATGTCCCTCTGTCCTCCTTTCATCAAGGGTATACATATTAAGCTCTCTCAGTCTCTCTTCATATGATTTCTGATGCAGACCCTGCACCATTTTAGTTGCCTTCCTCTGGACTGCTTCCATCCTGTCTATGTCCTTGCATAGATGAGGTCTCCAAAACTGCACACAGTACTCCAGATGGGGTCTCACCAACGGTCTGTACAGAGGGATAACCACTTCCCTTTTTCTACTTGTGATGACCCTTCCTATGCATCCCAGTATCCCCCTGGCTCTCCTCACTGACTTCTCACATTGCTTGCCCACCTTTAGATCATCCGATATGACTACCCCCAAGTCCCGTTCCATTTTTGTTGTTGTTAATCCCTCCCCTGCTATTGTGTACTCTTCTCCTGGGTTTTGGTTTCCCAGGTGCATTACTTTGTACTTCTTTGCATTGAATCTAAGTTGCCATATGTCTGACCATTCCTCCAACCTTGCCAAGTCCCTTCTCATCCTTTATACCCCCCCTTGTGTATCAACTCTGTTACAGATCATCTGCAAAGAGGCATACCTTTCCCTCCAGACCCTCTGCAATGTCACCTATAAAGATGTTAAAGAGGACTGGACCCAGTACTGAGCCCTGAGGTACTCCACTAGTGACCCCCCTTTCTTCGGAATGCGTGCCACTCACTATTACCTTCTGTGTCCTGTTGTGCAGCCAGTTTGCAACCCAGGCTACCACCCTGGGACCCACTCCCAAGCTGGCTAACTTGATTATTAATCTTTTGTGCAGGACTGTGTCAAATGCCTTGCTAAAGTCTAGATAGACCATATCCACAGCCCCTCCCTGGTCTACAAGCATGGCTTGTAGTTGGTTCCAAATGTTTGGGAGGGCATATGAGACAGCTCTTTGGCTAGCTGTGGTACATGTCCTGGGAACATCTAGTAGGATAAGGTCGGATTTCCTTAGGGAGTAGGCACTATGCGAGATGTGTATGAGAGACGTTAAATAGACAGGCAGTTTGTGGAGTAGTAATTTGAGGGTCCAAATGCCAAATGGTGTTGCACCATACCTATGAAAGTAGAGACGAGCCTGGGGCAGGTGAGCCGAGTGATGGATGGGTGGGCCTAAGCGTTTCTCCTGCAGAAACAATCAGGTTAGCAGGATGTCAGGTAGGAATGCATTTTGCTTCTGTCTGGAGTGCCTTTAGGCACCTGTGACCCTGCTCCCTGTATACAGAAAGATGTTTCAGTGTGTTCCTGGATAGGGAAAAAAACAATCAGTGAGAAACAGAGAAACACAGAATCTGACAGCAGATAAGGATCATATGGTCCACTTAGTCTGCCCATTTACCTACTCAGTGTTGACAGCCCAGATACTACTTGATCTACGGCATGCCTTCTCTGTCCATCTCCAGAGTACCCTTATGTCTATCCCATGCATTCTTGAAACCCCATATTGTTTTCACCCCCACCACCGCTGCTGGAAGGCTGTTCTACGAATCAACCACCCTTTCTGTGAAAAAGTACTTCCAGACATTCCCCGAGCCTTCCTCCCTCCAGCCTCATATCATGACCCTTTGTCCTTGTACAATGCTTCCTCTGAAATATGCTTCCTTCTTGTACCCTGTTTATACCCCTAAGGTACTTGAATGTCTATCATATCCCCCCCCGGTCTCTCCTCTCCTCCAATGAACATATATTAAGGTCCCTGAGTCTTTCCTCATACAGCTTCTGGTGCAGCTCATGTACCATTTTTGTTGCCGTTTTCTGGACTGCCTCTATCCTGCCTATGTCCCTCCTGATATGCAATCTCCAGAACTGGATGCAGTATTCTAAGTATGGCCTTACCAGTGATCTGTATAGTGGCATCACCACCTCTTTCTTTCTGATGGTTATCCCCCTACCTATGCATCCCAGCATTCTGTTTGCCTACTCCATCACTTTTTCACACTGCTTGGTCACCTTTAGATCATATGATATGATGATCCCCAGGCCTCTTTTGCTTTGTGGTGACCAGAACCCCCCCCCATCCTGTACCACTCTCTTGGATTCCTGTGACCCAAATACATTATTTTGCACTTTTTAGTATTGAAACTCAAATGCCATATACCTGACCAGTGTTCCAATAAGCTTAGATCCTTTCTCATTCTTTCCACTCCTTCTGGTGTGTCAACTCTGTTGCAGATCTTGGTGTCATCCGTGAACGGGCATACCTTTCCCTTCAGATGCTCTGCAATGTTGCTAATGAAGACATTGAACAGGACTGGTCCTAGCACCGATCCTTGTGGTACCCTGCTGGTCACCTCCCTCTCTTCTGATTTCATGCCATTTACTACCACCCTCTGAGCCCTGTCCCTTAGCCAGATCTTGGCCCATTTTAATATCATAAGGCTCACTCCCAGGTTTCTCAATTTATTCAGCAATCTCCTATGTGGGACGGTGTCGAAGGCCTTGCTGAAATCCAGGTAGGTGACATCCACTGCCTCTCCCTGATCTACCACCCTGGTCACCCAGTCAAAGAAATCAATTATATTTGTCTGACAGGACCTTCCTGCTGAGAATCCATGCTGCCTTGGATCCTGTGCCCCACTAGTCTCCAGAAACTTCACAATCCTATCCTTAAGTAGGGATTCCATTAGCTTCCTCACTACTGAGGTCAGGCTTACAGGTCTGTAATTGCCTCTCTCCTCCCTACTGCCACTCTTGTGGAGAGAGACCACCTTTACCCACCTCCAGTCTTCGGGTACCTCCCCTGTCTCTAGGGATTAGTTGAAAAGGTCAGTAAGTATATCTGCCAGTATGTTCCTGAGTTCCTTTAATACGATGGGATGAATCACATCTGGCCCCATTGTTGTGTCTGTTTTTATTTTCCTGAGTTCCTCTAGGATTCTTTCCACAGTGAATGAGCTGGTGTCAACCTCTCTCCCCCCTGACTACCCCCCCAATGTGTTTTGGTCCCTCATCCTCCCCTTCCCTGCCTTCAGTTTGTTGAGGAGAAGAGAGTGGCAGACAGTGTTGAAAGCTTTTGCTAAGTCGACAAAGATGGTGGCAGTGAGGAGTCCCTAGTCCATCCCAGGGTGGATGGCAACTGTGAGCCTAAGGAGAGAGGAAGTGGTAGAGTAGTGTTTGTGAAAGTCATACTGGAAGGGGTTAATGAAAGAATTTTAGCCAAGGAAGGGGGACAGGTGGGATAGAGCTATGTGTTCCTGGAGTTTTGATAAGGTCAGAAGTAGATAAATAGGTTGGTAATTGCTGGGAGAGGAGGACTCACCTATTTTTGGCAGGGGAATAACTGTTGCATGCTTCCAGGAGACAGGGACAGAGGCGAGAGAGAAGGAGAGGTTTAGAATGGAGGAGATGGGAAAAGCTATAGCAGGGGTGGAGAGGTAAAGAAGCTTGGGGTCAAATCCATCAGGGCACCCACCTTTAAGGGGGTCAAGAGCCAGGAGGGATTTTAGGGTAATAGCTTGGGTAACTGGTGAGAAGGAGAAGGGAGGTGCAGAGGGACCTAAGGTGAGGGAAGGGGGGGTTGGAGGTGGAGGAAGGCAGAGAGAAGTGATGAAGCACAGGTGATGAAGTAGGAGTTGAAAGCAAAGGCTACAGAAGGGTCAGGGATTAGGAAGTCACCTACCATGAGGACAGGAGGAGTGGACTGGGTGGGGGGGCAGAAGAGGGTATGGATGACTTTCCAGAACTTGGAGGGGTGGTTAAGATTGTTTGGAAAGAGGAGGAAAAGAACTCAACCTTAGCTAGTCTGGTGGCTCTGGTATAATTCAATCAATCAATCAATCAAAATCTTTATTTATCCAGGCGGGCATCGTTGAGCAAGCTCATTTACAAGATGGACCTGGTTAAATCCGGGTCAGGTAATACATTACATACAGAGGTATTTACAGTAGGGATAAATAATACAAATATATACAATTACTGCACTTAAGTACTCAGTGTTACAACATTTCATAACAGTACAAAGTGCTCCAGCTCATGGGAGGAGCTGGCACATCCATATGTTTCAGAGGGGAGTGTAATCACACAGTTTTCCTAATTTTAACACTATGAGCAGAAAGATAAGGATACTAGCAGTCAGGCACATAGATGATTGCAGCTTTTTTGGTGCATGTCAGCGAGAAAAACAGATTTTAGTTTGATTTAGGGAGAACACAGATGCAAGCTGAAGGAACCAATCGGTGACCAGAGCTAAGAGCACTCACGTTCCGATAGGGTAGCGGCTTTGCCGTGTCTTGCTAGTTGAGGGTCCAGGCTTGGGGTTACAGGCGGTGGCTGAGGCAGCACCGACCACCTGGTGCCCAAGATTCCCATGCCTGTGGGACGGGGAGCCCGTAGAGAGCCTGTCTTTGG
This sequence comes from Neoceratodus forsteri, assembly GCA_016271365.2. Taxonomy (NCBI): domain Eukaryota; kingdom Metazoa; phylum Chordata; order Ceratodontiformes; family Ceratodontidae; genus Neoceratodus; species Neoceratodus forsteri. The sequence continues at coordinate 222,080,847 of CM028135.1, forward strand.
CAGGGAAAAAAAGAGGAAGTCGGGTGATTGCCAACCATGGACAAGAGATGCCTGTACCAGTGGAGAAGCCCAACGGCAAGGCAACCCAGATGTGGATTCCTATAGTGCTTAGAGCCTGGTGTGAACACAATGATTCGGGAAGGAGTGTAATCACACAGATTCCTCCATATAATACTCTAACAATAAAATAAGGGTCTTAACAGGCACTTGAAGAAGTGATGACAGCTTTTTTGAGCGGATTTCAGCAGGGAAATCAGATTGTATTTGTTTTTTGAGGGAAACACAGAAGCAGACCACAGGGACCAATTGGAAGCCAGAGCCAAAAAAGCACTCCATTCCAATTGGGTAGCGGCTTTGCTATACTTTACTCGAGAAGAGTCTGAGCTTGGAGTCTTGGGTGGCGGCTCAAGAAGCACTGACCTTCCGGTAGCAGCGAATCCCACGCTTGTGAAGCAGGGAGCCTCAGTGGGGCTTGACTTTGGTTGGGGAGCAAGTTCTGGGACAGGGGATGGATTAAAGAGAATAGAGTGCAGATTCTGAGAGTGCGATGATGCAGTGGGTCAAATTTATGTGCAGAGACAGTACGGTATCTGGAGTCTAATGGTCACAATAGCCATAAGAGGCTCACACACATAACGAGCATATAAGGACTTAAAGATATTCAAACTGCAGAGGATGCTCGACTTCAGTAATTTTTGCACTTTGTTCCACAAGGATGGTAACAAGAAGCTAATGGCCACTCTGCCAAAGCAGGAGGAAGCCTTAGGAATACATAATGAGATGTAGGATGCGCTTTTAGGGCGTACATTCCTAGCTCACTTAGTGGGAGACGGTCTAATATGTATTGTGGAAGCCTTTTGATGATGAATCTATAAGTCCAAAGGACTGCATTTCTGTTCCACCTAAACATAAGAGAGGACCATCCTACTGCTTTGTACAAGGCACAATGATGGGTGGAGCTAGGGAGACCAGTAATAAACCTCATAGCCCTGTGATAAAGCGTATCCAAAGTTGCGAGAGAGGCTTTAGGGCAATTACTAAATAGGAAATCTGCATAATCTATCAGTGAGAAGAAAGTAGTTTGGACGAGATGCACTTTAGCATTTCTAGTGAGGAGCTGGCTGATTCTAAAGAATAGCCACAGCCTCTACCTTAGTTTCTTTACCAGGTCTTCAATATGTTCAATGAATGAGAGATTAAGGTTTGACCACACTGCTAAGTATTTAAACTTTGCAACAAACTCCAATTTCTCCCCAAGAATTGTAGTGATCTGGGGTAGTTTTCCAGAGCTGGCCGGATTCATCACAAGGCTATGGGGTGAGAACAACAGCCTTTGTCTTTTTAGCATTTAGAAGAAGTTTTTTGTGTAGAAACTGATTCTGGAGCTGGTTAAAATCCTCCTGGAGGTCTGCACAGGCAGCTTCAGGCGTCAGTCGACTTATGTATACAACCGTGTTGTCAGCAAACAGGTGTATGTTGGCTTTGTTGATACCCTCATCAATATTATTGACATAGATAGTGAAGAGTAAGGGACCAAGTCTGGATCCTCAAAGCATGGTACCTGTTAAGGATTGCTGGTGTGGTAGTGGATTTGTACTTCTTCCAGGCCAGGTCTCATTCCTGGAGGCAGGCCAGAAATTTGGCTGCGATCCAGGGGAGGTGGGAACCTCTGACCCTGATTTTCCACAGAGGAGTATGCCGGTTCCAGAGCTGAATGACTCTGGAATGGAAGTAATCAAGGGCTTGGTTAACATTAAGATTACCTGTTGTATATTTCCTGAAATTGCCCATGCCACTCTGCAAAGAAGAAAGCAATTTCTGCAATACAAGGAAGACCTGGATGAGACTGGGGCAAAATTTTAAATTATTTTCCACACAAAATGTTGGTTCACTTGTGGAGCCAACAAAAGACTTGATTTGCACCAGGACAACTCAACACATACATAATGGTCAAGAAATAGAAAGAAAAAAAAGAAGAAATATGAAAAAAAAAATAATGGTTTCTTAAATGAGAGTTAGAAGATTGATTTTAAATGTATTTTTTTCTTTGATACAGAAGAAGTAATGGTTAGGGGGCCAAGTAAACTAATCATTTAACTTTGTGTTATAGTAGAAGTTTTTATGAAACCTTTAGGCTTGTGTCAGCTCTTGGAACTTTTTTAAATAATTATTTTGATTAAAAGTAAATGGACTATATAAATAGAATTGGTTAAATATTAGAGAAATATACAATATCTACTTTAAAGATGGTAATAGTTTATTTTCTTATCAATTTATTTCTAAATTATAGCCCACTAATAATTCATGGATCACCAGTTGGATTGTGGACTTTACTATAGCTTCACGGTAGAGCCCCTATAGTTAGGGTAGAGTGAGAGGTTGTATGTTAAACTCCTAACTTTGCACCTTAATAGCTCTGGCAGCATTTGACAGAATCAGGTGAAATCTTGCATGTGATTTCTCGGAGGCCAGGTCTAAATCTGCAGAAAGTTTTGTGATGGCAGCTTGTGCGGTTTCTGAGAGCTACATATGTAATTTTCCTGTAGACGTCTAATTTTTTTCCCATAGTTAACATGGGATTTGGGTTTGCTCTCACATGCAACCTACACTGAATTAAATGTTTTTCCAAAATTTTCTGGGTAGAAGTGTGGTGTGTCAAGGTATTGCTTTTGGAAGGTTTTGTGAAAAACATATTAAAACAGTTCCAGAATTATAAGGATTTAAAGTTTTGTATTTTTTTTACTCTGAGCATGCTTAGTACATTTTTTGGGATAACATTCTGATATGACATCGAAAATTCTGTTTCACAAGACCATTTTTGGTTTCTCACTACTTGCTTCTCACAGCAGCAAGAAGTTTTTTTTTTCTGCCGTGACAGTTGCCATCTTGTTTTTTCTCTCAAACTAAAAAATTTTGAAAATACGTAACAACTGCATAATTAAAAGAACACCTGAACCTTGTTTAATGGGGCCTGTCTAGCTTTTGTGCACTCCAAAAATCCATGGTGCCCAGCTCAGTGAGTGGAGCCATTCACCTGTATTCTCTGTATGAGAACAGAAGGACCTTCTTGAAATCTGCAGCCACAGATGTAGTGCTGCTGCCAGCTTCAGTGGCGCAGTCAGCCATTGACCCCTTGTTCTGCCTATATGTCTGTTTATCTATCTAATCTATTTTTATTTGTTAAGCAGATGGGGGTGCCCACCCCTGGCATTGCCTCTTTCTTCCCCCACCTCTTCAGATCACCCACCTGTTTTTTCTTTATGTTAAATACTATAAGCGGATGGGGATGCTCACCCCTGGTACCACTTATTTTCAACCCCCTCCCCTTCAGGTCACTCACCCCCATTCCCTGATCAATATTCTGAGACTGGGGTGCCCAATCCCCAGTGCTGAAATTTCAGTGTGTTCCCTGTAATAAAGAAAACTATCCCTTGTTACTTGTTTTTGTTTCCTGTAACAAAGAAAATGGTCCCCCTTTGGTCTGACCCCTCACACTTCCTACCCACAACACCCCGACCTATGACTCAGCACCCACAACCACTTACACCCCCCTCACTCACCTGAACATGTACCATGGTGTAGATCCACTCTTCGATTGAAGGGATGTCTTGTTGCTGGAACCACCGACTGTAATATGAGAAAATAAGGGAAGTGTGGTATAATATATTTCAATAGGGGTTTGAACTTTGATTCATAGCATTGCCATTTTTACATATTTTTACCCCACATTTTCAACATGGCCTTTTGATGACGGACTTATACAAAGCTGGCCCGAATGGCTATTTTGCGGTCACTTTGGGAAATCACTTCTCAGGCAGGATTTGAACATTTTTACCACCCTGGTTCATGAAGCTGGGTCATAAGAAGGCTATATTGTGTGCATGTATAGTGTACTTGTTGTTATCTGAACTTAACTTGTGTAGTGTACTTGTTGTCAATATGTATTCCCTCCTAATGACATGGAACCAATGTAAATGAGCTCTAGCTCATAGGTTGTAACTCCTAGATTCTAATAAATAAATATTGAAAATTTGAGGTAAAAATATTCAAACATGACAAAGTTATGAGATTATGTTGAAATATTTCTAGACTCATTCATAACTTCAGTAATTTTTTTTTTATTAAGTTAGTTTTTGTTAACCAGGTAGGTGCACTAGCCATAAAATGACTATTTTCAGGCACGACCCCAGGAGAGCACAACAAAAAGAGAACAGTTGAACAACAGCAACATGGGTACAATAATACAAATAGAGGAACAGTACAGCAGTGCTACAAAAATACAATGGGTAGAAACAACAAAAAATAATGGCAAGCATTATACAGATAGTGGCAGTAAGATATATAATAAGTGCAGAAACCATGGACCCGACCTGTGGAGTGAAAGGGTTAATAAGATAGTAAGGTTATATAGAGAGAAATGTGAGGAATGTTCAAGCATAACAAGAAAGACTGACAGAAGGAAGGTCAGGGGTGGTAGTTGGCAAAATAACAGTGGATGGTCAGCAACAAGGTTCGAGAAGAAAGTGAGCTAGTAGTCAAGAAGTTATTTACAAAGAGAAGGAAAAATATGGGGAGGGGGGAAGAGGAGACAAGCTTGGAGCTGGATTAGAGCAGGGGGTGACATTACTGGTAAGTCTCAGGAGCTTCAGGTTGGGTCAAAGCATGTACAAGCATCAACTAAGGATAGATAACGATGATATTCACTTTTAAATCCAAAGTGAGACTGAGACAGCCGGAGGTTGAGTGGAAGAGCATTCCATAGCCTGGGAGCAGAGAATTGGAAGGCCCCTGTGCCTTTAGTCATCCAACATCTTGGAACATAGAGCAAGGATTTGTCAGCTGATCACAGGCCATGGGAGGATATTTGAGGGACCAGCAATGCTGCCAGCTGGGATGTTTTTTTTTCCCAGATGATCAAGTCCATTAGTGATCCAAGGTAGTATTGTCTATTGGCAGAGGGTGAGAGCCAGTTCAGATCCTTATAAAGAAGGCAGTGATGTTTGAGTTGAGGTGACAAAGAGGCAAATCGGCATATATTGTTATAAGTTACGTTCCATTTTAGTAGGGAGGTTTTATGGGCAGAGGTAAGAATAGAGGCACCACAAGTAAGGGTTTGGAGCAGAATACCTCAGCCAATTGCTAATTTGGTCGAGGGTGTAGCATGTAGCTCATTTTGTAAGCTACTCCCAGTTTCGAGTTTACAGCTTTGCACGAGGACTGAATGTGAAGATTAAAATCCAGGGACTGGTCCAGCAGGATCCCAAGGTACTTGAAGGAAGTAACATTTTCAAGTGGAAATCCTCCTAGGTGAAGAACCTCCAGCAAACTAGAACAGGCCTTAATCTTCAGTGCAGAACCTAGGAGCATGGCTTTTATTTTATTTTCATTTAGAACAAGCTTACGGTCTAGTAGCCAGTCTAAGACCTTATTGAAATCTGAAGTAAGTGATGTGTTTATGCAGGCAATACTAGATGAACTAGTATAGATAATCAGGTCATCAGTGTAGAGAATAGCTGAGCAGGATTCCAGGACCTCAGCTGCATTGTTGATAAAAATTGAGAACAGAAGGGGCCCAAGGATAGAGCCCTTGGGGCCTCAAAGGTTGATAGCAGACATGTTGGACAGGGAGGAATTAAATTTGACAGCTTGCGGCCTATCTGACAGGTAGCTACAGAACCAGTCCACAACAGGGGTAGAGAAATGGAATTTATGGAGAGTGGAGAGAAGCAGAGGATGGTCTACAAGGTTGAAAGCCTTAGTGAGGTCAATGAAGATGGCACCTGTGAGTTTTCCAGAATCCATATTGGACAGAATATCAGTAGTTAGTTGAAGAAGAGCTGTGGTGGTGCCATGACCTTTTCTGAAACCATGCTGGGTATCTGAGAGGAGATTGTAGCGTGTAAGGTGGTCACTCCCTCACTCCTTCCGCTAGACTTTCTGTTGCGAGAGGTATTCTCTTACCCCAGCTCCAATATGCTCTGCCCCTCCTCTTTGCTGCAAACTCTGCTACACTCCACAAATGGGACACTGTCTACAACAACATCTGTAGATTCGCCTTAACTGCCCCACGTCTTACCCATCATTGTCTCCTTTACACTGGCTTAAATTGGCTGTCACCTAAGGATATTCGAGCCTACTCCCTGGGCTGCTTTATCGACTCCCTGTCTAGACCTCCCTGCCCTGTCTATCTTGCCAACCTCCTGACTCCTGCCTCACACACCCGTACCCTCAGGTCTTCCTCTGTCCCCATGCTCTCCACTAGACCTTGCATGACAAAAATGGGTGAACAGGCATTTGACCATTTTGCTCCCAAATTCTGGAACTCACTCCCCCTTATGGTGAAAACGTCATCCTCCCATCGAGAATTCAAAAACTCGCTGTTCACCCACCTCCTAGCCTCTGGCCAATGCAAATGCTCTTAATTTGCTTTGTCCCACTGCAGGCTGTCGGGTCTGACCCTGAGTACTACACAAATGTTCTCCCATGCAATTTGTCTAGGTGGCTATGAACCTTGATGTCTTTACTGTCCTCAGCTGTCTTATGGTTACCCTAATTGCTTTATTTTACATCCTTATTATGATCTATGCCTAAAATGTACCCTTATGTAACTGTTACTGTATTACCCAATGTATATCTTTTTTGCTTCTGTACACCTATATTATGTCTGTGCATTTCTGCATATTCTAACCAATGTCCTGTGCTCTCCCGGGTCGTGCCTGAAAATAGGCAGGTCTGTTGCCTAGCGCACTTACCCGGTTACCAAAAGCTAATAAATAAATAAATAAATAGTCTGTGATGCAACTATTTTTCAATATTTTTACCCCAAATTTTCAACACAGCAATTTATTCACACCACCTCATGAATGTGACAACTGTCATTTTTCAAATCATGGCTAAAATTTGTTTTCGCACCTGTGGCACGGAATTATGTTTTGGTGGCATAGAATTACATTTTGACAGGGATTTGAAATTTTCACTTATGGGGTTCAAAAGGTAGATAAGAAGGCTACTCTGAAAATTTGGTGTACAAATATGGTAAAATACCCAGATTATGAGTGAATGTTGCAATATTTCAATGTTCACTCATAACTTGGTTAATTTTCAGTATTTTAACTCCAAACTTTTAACATATCAATTTTTCCACACTACCTCATAAACATGACAGACGTCACTTTTTTAAATCCTGGACAAGATGTGTTTTTGCTCTTGTGATGCGAAATGACTTTTTGGACATTATAGTATAAATGCCATATATCATGTTTATAAGGGCAATCATAAAATGACTATCTTAAAAATGTGGGGTCAAATTAAGAAACAAAAAACATTATAAATATTAAGAAATATTGTGTGTATTGCCAGTCTTCACCCAAGCAGGTATGCTTTCTTTTTTATCTTTCCCCCCCATTTACAATTTTTGTTCCCCAGCCCATTTTTCTCCCTTTTCCTCATGCATCTGGGGTGCTGAACATACACATGTGGAGGCACGCCCAACCCTACTAAATGCCCTCTCCACCTGCGCCACCACTGGACCTCCACCCGGTGGTGACGAGACTATGGGAGGGACAACGTCCACCCCAGGAGAGGCCAATCCTGCTCCTACCCTCCCCCTGGCTGGCTCTTTGTTGACCCAAGATCATTCCCGCACCCGGGTCGCTGGCGTGATGCGAGATAAGGCTAGATGCCACAACCCTCAGTGCCACCGGACTGGCCATAGTGGGTATGCTTTCTGATCCCATGCCAGTGACCTGAGTTCAGGGGCAAGCTCAGTGACCCAACTACATGGGGTGATGTTGGGATGGTGCTGTTATTTGACACCCCTCCCAGCCAGGGAATGAAAGCTGCAGGGTTGCCTGCACTGGTTCGGGTACCAACTAGTGAAGACAGCTCCTCTCCTGGCATACGGCACTGCATCTCTACCCCCATAAGTAGCAGAGGGCCTGCTTGATTGCCTGACAGATTTACTCTGAGGTGTCATGGAAGTGCAGGGAACAGAGGGCCTGTGCTTTTACAGCCCAAGAGAAATCCCCATGAATGCCTGACATCTGTTGCTGCAGGAAACTGCAGGGTCTGAAAGGGCCCTTCACTTCTGTAGGCAGATGCAGTCTTCCCTTGCTGCAGGGCACAAAGGGCCCTGGGCATCTGCATCTGTTCAGGACCTGCATGAATGAGGATACAATTCCACTATCTCAAAAAGAAAGGAAATTATTTGCAAAACATGTTGTTAATGCACTAGTTAGAGTCAAGTTAATACCACAAAGGAAGGGAAATGTAGCACTGGGGTTTCCAACCCTAACTGCTTACCCCCACCCAAGCAGCAAAAGGAAAACAAATTAGGGTTTTGGGTCTGCAGAGTCTTGGCAAAGCAGTGGTGGGGTCTTCTTTGGGGTTGTCAACCCTAATGCCCACCACATTTCCTGAACAAAGAACATCAGACATGATCTTTCTTCACGCTGAGCCCACAGGGCCCTGCATGAAGAATGCTACAACACACTCAGTTGGCAACATGTGGACAAACATCGTTCTCTGCCTTTGCAGAATGTATCACTATGAGATACTGGCTTGAGCTCTGCCTTCTGCTTCAGACAGGAGGCTATGGGCAGGGGTTGGGGAGGCATATGCATTAGGATTGACAACTCCATGGAAGACCCCACCACTGATTTGCCAAGACTCCATTTTTCAAAGCAATTTTTCAAGATTTTAGAAAGCTTGTTTTACATTGGTACTAACTTTGCTACATTCAAGGGCTATGATTCTTTCAATAAATACCTTTGTTCTGAAGTTGCCTAAAAATGAAGTACTCATGTATGCTCCAGTTGACTGGCACCTCCGCACCATGTTTAATGTAGAAACATGCATCATGTTAATTAGTAACTGACATGTAATTAATGACAGTGATGAATAATTAAGTCCATTGCTGATCAAGTGCTGTCCTTAATTACCTGCCAATTTGTAATTAATACACAGAAATCTGCATTACAAACTTGACCCACTGACTGTAATGAGGCACCTAGTCCCATGCCTTCCTGTGCAATTGTCAGAGGGTATGCCAGTATGGGGGCAGGGTGAGCACCAGGAAGGGAAGGAATCAGCTTGGTGGCCCCTCAGGGTAAAAATATGATCCCTTCCCTCCAGACTAGGGGCAGATAAAAATGATCAAACCTACATAGGTAGGTTTTCGCTGCAGTAAGCTTACTCACAGAGGAAGCTCAGTACAAGCTTGTTAAATCACTTTAAACAAATCTCTGTCTACATTACATTGGATTACCTTCCATACTTGGTCTTTTTATGAACATGTCAGTAGGGAAATGGAATGCAGGAGATCCAGGGACATAACTGTTCTGGACTTCAGTAAGGCATTTGATTTAGTTCCTCATTCAAGGATTGTAATTAAAACTGGTAAACAGAACACAAATGTTTGCATAAATAACTTTTTCAGAAGCAGAAAATGTCACAAGTAGGGTCCCGCTGGGAGCTTGTTCTTAGCCTCTTGCTGTTTGTGTTGTACATAATGGATTTAAGTAATGTACTATATGCAGATGAGACTAAATTGGGCAGAAAGGTTTAAAATAAATAAGACTCTGATAATCTACAAGGGGTTTCAACAAAATCAGTAGATGTCTTGAAAAGTAGGCAATGAAACTAAACATTCAAAAATGCTCACTAATTCATGTGGGCCCAAACAATCCCAAAACAGCGTATTATATTGATGGAGACAGCATACGAAAAACTAAGGAGCAAAGGATCTGTAACATCAGACTATAAACACAGTAAATAATGCAAAGCTGTCTATAGTAAGGCAAATAAGAGTCTTGGTAGCATAAAAAGAGATATTCATAGCAGAAGCAGGAGGCAGAAGAGACCAGTCTGGTTCACCAGAAAAGCAGCTGAGGCTGCCAAGGCCAAAAAACTGGCATTTAAAAAATCTAAGACATTACAAGCTGATAAGGAAAGGGAAGAGTATCAGAGAAAAAGACAAGAAGTAATAAAGAGGCCAGCCCTGTGGTGCTCAGGGTTGAGGCACTGGATGCCACACCTCATGCCACGCGTGCGACTGGGGTTCAGGTACAAGCTTGGCACACCGGGGGTCAGCTAGGAAGGCAAGGATGGGAGTGAGCATCTGGCAGGCAGCTCTCCTCCTCGGGGAGGGATGTGGGGTTTCCCCGGCACTTGGCTGCCACACAGTGGAGGCTAAGTGGCAATGCCATGCCAGAGGAGGAACCTTGCATTAGGCCAGGAGGGCAGAAGGGGTCATAACCAGAGCTGTGTTGTGCAGGAGCACCTCCACACATATGTACAACCATGTTCTGGGGCCTCAGGGTAATGGAAGAAAAACAGAGAAAAATCAGGGGCTGTGGCTGGATGAGGCCCACAGGTCAGCTCCAGTGGTCTGCCAGGGCATGAGAGGGAAGGTGCCTCGAATGACCATGGAGTCTGGAACAATCATCTGACATGGGACCTCCACCCACCACAGAGAATAAACACTAGATGAAGAAAAAAAAAAGAAGCAATAAAGAGGATACGGGTAGCCATGGTTCTCACAGAGGAAAACATAGCAAAGATTGTGAGGCAGGGGGACAAACTTTTTTAGATATGTAAGTGAAAAAGGAAAAAACAAAGCAAGAATTGTGAGAATCAAAAAAAAAGGGTGATGACAATGTGGAAGACGACCAGGCAAAGGCAGACATACTGAAAAAGTACTTTCGTTCAGTATTCACAGAGGAAAGGGAGGGGGATGGCCAACAGACAAGTGAAATCACAGCAATCAATCAGGGAGTCAACACAGGCCACTTTACAGAGGAGAGGGTACTTAGGGAACTGGGGAAATTAAGAGTGGACAAAGCTATGGGTCCCAATGGAGTGAACCCAAGGATTCTCAGGGAGCTACGGAAGGAAATGACTGCTCACTTAGCAGCCCTGTTCACTAAATCCTTGGATTCTGGGGTAGTACCAGAGGACTGGAGAAAGGAACAGATGTGGTACCAATCTACAAGAGTGGTAGCAAGGAGGAGGCAGGGAACTACAGGCTGGTGAGCCTGACGTCAGTAGTGGAGAAGGCAACAGAGACCTTATTTAAAGAGAGGATGATAGATACCCGATCAGTAACAATCTGCAGGACCCTAAATATCATAGATTTACAAGCAGGAGATCCTGCCAAATTAACCAAATTGAATTCTTCAACTGGGTAACTAGAATCATAGACTGGGGGAGCTGTACATGTGGTCTGTCTGGATTTCAGGAAGGCCTTTGACACAGTCCCACACAGGAGGTTAGTTAAGAAGTTAAGCAGTTTTGGAGTGGGGAAAAAAAGTGGTCAGATGGATACAACAATGGCTAAGCAGCAGAAGCCAAAGAGTTGGAAATGGTATGAGATCAGACAAGGGGGAGGTGATGAGTGGAGTGTCACAGTGGTCAGTCCAGAGACCCTTACTGTTCAATATCTTCATTGGAGATATAGCAGAAAGGATAGAGGGAAAGGTATGACTGTTCACAGATGACGCTAAGATCTGCAACAGGGTCGACACACAAGAGGGTGTAGAAAGGATGAGAAGGGCCTTAAACAAACTGGAAGAGTGGTCAGTGGTATGGCAGCTAGGATTTAATGCCAAAAAGTGCAAGGTCATGCATATGTGATGAAGAAACCCAAAGGAAACTTATCATCTAGGGAGTGAGGAGATGGTGAAAACTACCAAAGAAAGGGACCTGGGAGTCATCATAACAGATGATCTCAAGGTGGCAACTCAGTGTGGGAAGGCAGACAGGATGCTGGGCTGCACTGGGAGATGGATGACAAGTAGGAAGAGGGAGGTAATCTTGCCTCTGTACAGGTCACTGGTGAGGCCCACCTTGAATACTGTCTCCAGTTCTGGAGGCCTCATCTAAAAAAGATATAGATCAGGTGAAGACAGTACAGAGAAGAGCTACCAAAATGGTACAGAGTATGTATAAGAAAAGTTATGAACAAAGGCTCAGTGAGCTGAACATGTTCTCACTGGAGATAAGAGAGAGGGTGGATATGAATGATAGACATTCAAATATGTCAAAGGAATTAACAAGTTGGGAGAAAGCAACCATCTGCAGAAAATAAACAGCACTATGACAACAGGACATGAGTTGAGACTTGAAGGGGGAGGCTCAGAGGTAACATGAGAAGTATTTTTGCACAGAAAGGTGATTTATTTATTTATTTATTAAGTTCCTGGATGACACCTGTGAGCGGATGCTCTTTTGTAGGTTCCACTTCAGTTGTACAGAAAATAGCAAAGAACAACAATTTATACATTTACAGAGATGGTACAGTAAGTTACAGAAAGGTTCACACAAGTAGACACTGCTGAAGCATTGTACAACATATGCCTGCGTCTGTGAGTTCGAACACCCTGGAGAAGATAGACACAGAGAAGGTAACAGTCAAAGGTGACATAGTGGAGGAATGGGGGGAGGGGTGTGTCATGAGATGTGGGTGGGTAGGCAGGGGCAGGGTGTGGATCAGTGAAGTGCTGAAGTTGGGAGGTGCCTCCTGGGTCAAGAGGTGCATCTAAGTGCAGCAGGTGATTATTATGGGAGGTGGGTAAGTGGATGCAGTCACAGGTGTCCTTGATAATGAGGTGCTGATGAAGACTTCGCTTGTATGCATCAAAAGTTAGATGAAGCAGTCACAGTTGTGCTCGGCAGTGAGGTGCTGATGAATCTTACACGTGAAGGCACCAATAGTTGCTACTCTGGAGATTGCAGGTGGTACAGCATTGATCCAGTAGGGTGCACGATAGGAGAATGCACGTTGTGCCAGTGCAGTGATTGAACCATGGAACAAGCTAACAGAGGAAGTTGTGAGTGCAGATACTGTAGAGGCATTTAAACATGCATGGGATAGACACAAAGGTCTAGCAGGGGCAAGACAAAAGGGAAATGTAAGTGCAGTCTAGAATAAGCTAGACAAAGAAGTAAGAAAAATCAGCAACAAAGCAGACTTGATGTACCGATAGGTCCTTTTCTGCTGTCAGCTACTGTGTAAGTAGTAAAAAAATTATTTTGCCTTTATACAGTAGCTATATTAGGCCAATATTAGATGATAGCTTAAGACTGTGATCCCCATTTCTAAGGAAGCATATGAAACTTGAAAGAATTCACCAGACAGCAACAAAAATATATAGATGGCTTGTATGACCTGTCTCATGACGAGAGGCTGTCCAGGCTCAACCTAATTAGACTGGAAACTAGGAGACTAGGGAGAGACCTGCTTTTCCTTTTTGGTGTTACTGCATGCATGAACAATCACTTGTATGCTGAAGTAGGAGTTAAGATAAAAGGTGACCAGCACTTGACTAGGTGCCATTAGCGCCAACATAAATGTAAGCCATATCAAACTGAGGAAAGGAAATATTTCTTTTCACAGCAGGTAGTTGGAGCATGGAGTGAGCTCCCTTATGTTTTATACACAAGTCAGAAAATGGTTTAAATCAGTCTTGACAGGTTTCTACTTGATAAACATATTGACTTTGACAACCCCCAAGAAGTGGGGCACAGATCCTATGGGCACCACAGCCTTCTTCTGCTCTAAAATCCTTAGTATAATCTGTAGTATGCATACAAACAGTACATATATACATATGGACAGAAAGAACAGCAGTGGTTTTTAAGAGTTATTTCTGTCCCACCAGCTTAGTGGGAAAGCCCTGCCTCTCCATTTTCATTAAGATTCTGGCAGAGTCTGATCTTGAACGTTACAGTATCAGCTGACAACACATGCGTTGGCAGTCAATAACAAGCGTACACCACTCATTCTGTAAGGTACTTCTATCTGACAATTCTCTTAACTCTTTCTTCCTATAATAATGGTACAAGTTCCCTTGTCCTTTCATCCATGTGCATCTTAAAGAGCTGGACATGGTCTGATGGTGTTATCCCTTTAGACAGATAAATTACTGAAATCATGACTCCTATTGGCCCCGGCTCTCCCATGTACTTAATTATTCTTGTCTCTCTCCTCCTTACATTTCTTCTTATCGTACACTTTTTTGTACTATCCAAAGGAATGGAGGTTGGTGGACACGATTCCGCTACTTAAAAGGTGGGAGTAGGGAGTGTTATACGACTACTTTAGACAAGTCAGTCTGACACCTGTAGTGGGGAAGATCTTAGACTCCATTATAAAAAGAAGATTATGGAGTTCCTGGAGGCAAAAGGGCTGCAGGACACCAGGTAATATGGTTTTACTGGCAGGACAGCATGCCATACAAACATGAAATGCTAGCAGAAAAAAGACCATTTGGTCTTTCGAATCTGCTCAAAGCAGAGCTCATGCATATATGCTACATGACACTCCACCCCTCTACTGATACTTTAACTTCCCCTCTGCCCTATCCACCCTCCCTTCAAAACTCCCAACAGATGTTAGATTTACCACATCATCTGGGAGACTATTCCACCCATTACCACCCTTTCTGTGAAAAATGCCTTCTGGCCTCCTTCTTAAATTTGCTCCCCACCAATTTCCAATCGAGTCTTGTGCTCTTATTCCCAATGCCTCTAACAAGGTCGGCCAAGTCAACCCTGGTTATGCTGCTAAGGTATCTGAAAGTCTCCATCTTATCTCCTTATTCCCATTTCTTTCGTTGAGTAAGTATTTAGATTTTCCAGCCTCAGGCCCTGAATAAGTTTTGTAGCTTCATCTCTGTACTGCCTCCATTATATTTTTGTCCCTTCTGAATGGACAGACTGGATGGGACAAGCAGTCCTTATTTGCCTTCAAATTCTATGTTTTTGGTAGGGGCGGCAGAACTGCACACCGCTGACTTTTCAATGCAGTATCACCTCTTCATTTCGATTGGTGAACCCCTTTCTTATACAACCCAACATGCTATTTGCTTTTGCCACTGCCTTACCACATTGTATTGCCGGTTTTAGATTACTCGTGATAGCTGTTCCCAAATCCTTTTCCTCCTCGGTCACTGTGACAAACCCCACCACCTAAACTGCAATCAGCTATGTTTTTCTTTCTTTCTTTATTTAGTTTTTGTTTACTAGGTTTGTGCTCTAGCCAATAAAATGACTATTTTCAGGCATGACTTGGGAGGTTACAAAGTAGACAATACAAAACACAATATTGAAGTAAGAGGAACATAGCATAAAAAATGGCAGAAACAGTACCATGCAAAAGAGACCAATAGTTGTATAAAGTATTCAAGGTAATGTAAAGCATTTAGGAATAAAAGGGAAGGTGCGACGAGGACATTGCAAGAAACAAACTGATCAGTATACAGTGATAAGTGCAACCACATAATGAACAATAAGGATAAATGGGGAGTATAATTTTAGTAATAAGGGAAAACCACAGCAGAGGACGGAGCAAAATTAGGGCATGGCAGAAACCAAAAATGGTATAACATAGGGTAAGTGCAACCCCAAAATGAACCTAAAGATAGAGGAAGAGAACAATTACCATTTGTAGGGGCAAACATCAACAAAGTTAGGGCTGGAGGGCATTTAAGAAATGTAACTAATCCAGGATGGTAATTAGGATAGAGATGAGGGGTTGTCTGACAGGTGAGTGAGTAAAAACATGAGCTAAGGATTAAAGCATGAGCAGTGAGCACATTTGGATAGGAAATTTAAAAGTTCCTTTTTTCTGTATGCATTATCATAGTATCATAATAATGTGTCAGCAGAAAAGGCCCATCCAGTCTACCCATCTTACCCTTCCCCTAACTTGTTACCGGTGCACAAGGAGCCTATACTCTGTCCTATAACCAACCCCAAGTGTCTATCCCCCGGTATCTTGAATCAATCCACTGTTTCCAAACCTACCACCTCCTCGGGTAATCTGTTCCAGGGTTCAACCACACTCTCAGTGAAATAACACCCTCTTACATTACCTTAAAATCTTCTTCCTTCTAATCTTAAAGTAGGACTGCTTGTTTTAACTCTGACTTTCCTTTAAAATAGACTTCCTTCCCTCACTTTATTTATCCCCTTCATGTACTTGAATATCTCTATCACGTCTCCTCTCACTCCTAAACTCCAGAGGATACAGATTTAATTCTCTCATTCTTATCTCATATATTCCCCTTGCATACCCTGCACCATCTTTGTTGACCTTCTCTGAACCTTTTCTATTACACCTATGTCCTTTCTTAAATGAGGCCTCCAGAACTGTACCCCATACTCCAGGTGTGGTCTAACCATGGCCTTATATAATGGTTATCAGTTCTCCCTCTTCCTACTAGTTATGCCCCTTCCTATGCACACCATCATTCTGTTAGCTTTGCCAAGCACCTTACTACACTGATTAGTTACCCTAAGGTTGCTTGATATTAAATCCCCAGATCCCTTTGCTATTCTGTTTGCTTTATCTGCTCTCTCCCCAGTGAGTACTTGGCCAGTCAATTTTTATGCCCTAAATGCATCAGTGCACACTCCTTTGTATTGAACTTCATCTGCCATATTTCTGACCATTTCTCTAGTATACTCAAATCCCTCCTCATGGCCTCAACTCCTCCTTCAGTGTCGACCCTATTCCATAACTTTGCATCATCTGCAAACAGACGCATTTTCCCTTCAATTCCCTCTGATATATCACTAATATATATATATGTTAAAAAGTATTGGTCCTAGTACAGACCCTTGAGGAACCCTGTTTGTAACCTTCCTTACCCCAGAATGTACACCATTTACTAGGGCTGTGCATGGTCTGAATCGTATTTCCCGAATACCATGAATAGTAGGCTTGCTGAATATTTGGATGGACATTCCAAATAGTTCACTATTTGACTACTATTCGGGACATACTATTCAGTGGGTGAGATTTCAAAATCTCACAGAGCTTCGCTGGCCAATCAGAGGCTGTTTTTGGAGCTCAGAGCCAGGAACACCATATGATCTCCTCACTCTGAGTGTGTAGATGAGAGGAGACAGTTGTTTCTCAGACAGCTAGCTCTGCTTAGTTTACCACTTCTAACTTTTATTACGGTTTAAAAAATGTTTTGTGTGTGATCCAGTTTTTACGTCTGATCTCCTTGTGACTGCATCTGACTGCAGTTTTGTTTTTCATCCTTGAAACTGGGCTCAGTTTCAAGGAAAAGGAGAGTCTGTGTGTGAGTGAATCTGTGTGTGTGTGCTGCTGCATGCTGACTCCCCTCCCCCACTGCTTACAGTTTCACAGCTCAGCTGAAGCAGTGTGGTTTGATTTTTTGCTTAAGAACCAATTAGTTCTTATCAGGATTTTTCTTTGTCAACAAAGTCCAGTTTGGCTTTTGCATGTAGTGGGTAACTGTTACTGGGCTCAGTAACAGTGAGTGGCTCAAGCTTTTGTTGACTGCCCCATCCCCACTTCTGTGCTTGCTTAGCTTTTTGTTCCAAATCCACACACAGCCCCTGTGGTATTTTCTATTTCTTTTGTGAAGCAAATTGGTATTTTCCTGTAATCAGGTTCCGGGCTCAGTTCCTTGCATAAGTGAGGTGTGATTGTCATCTGACTCTCTCTTATCTGCGTTGCAGCTTACCGTGGCACATACATCATCCATGTGTGTGTTGTATTGTTGTAGTTGTAATCTGTGTTCTGCAAGTGCATGCACAGCTGTCTGCACACATTTTTTTTGTGATATATAAAGCAGCCTATTTTTTTCTCACTGGATCAGGCCTGGCCCACTGAATTGTTGCTGACTGTAGTCTGGTTCTTGGCTCAGTTCCCTGTACAACTGAGTAAGGAGGGTGTATCATGTGACTCCCCCCTCCACAGCTCACTGCACCTGAGTGGCCTCCTGTGCATGTGAGTTTTTCCTTTTTTGTGTGTCTTCGCCTCCTGTGTGTGCACTACTGTGAGTGTGTACACATAAATTTTCTGTGAACTGCTTTAGTATTTCTGTGTGTGTCAGGCATGACTCACTGGGTTCTATGTGTTGTAAGTTGTTTGGTGCACCTTCAAAGCTTGAATTGCTGTACTGCATGACTGCACAACTGACACCATACAAGTAAGAACTTGTTTGCTGACTCCATCTCTTTCTAGTATCAGCTTGACTTTATTAGATGCTACATAAGCGGTGTTGCTATTGTTGTTTTCTGCAAGAAGCACCAACATAAACAAAGACACTAATCACAAATAATATACACAGTAAGTTACGGACCAAGTCTCATCAATTCCATAAAAACATGCATGGTCCAGCCCAAGCAAGTCATCTTCACCACCAGTCATAAGTGGTGAGGAACGGGGTGAGAGAAGGTCTGTTCATATTTGGCACTGTAAAATAGTTTTCTCCCCTGATAAGCCTTCAGGTTCTGGTGTCAGTAAGATTGCAGGTAGCACTAGTACTACCATAATTTCAACTGCTGCCACTACTATTACTAGTACTGCATTTGCAGCACCATCATTTTATAAAAGTAGGAGGGCTTTACAGCCGACATCTCCAGTTATACAAGAACAAGAACCCATACCCACTACCAGTAGTAGTACTATTCACACAACCAAGGGCATAGCTACTGATACGCCAGACACACCACGGCGTGTAGTAGTAAAACCAGGGGGTTAGCACAGAAGTCCAATGTCCCCTTGCATTCTTTTGTTTACATTTTTTTTCCTGGGCTTTTCTCGGCAATCAGAGGCTTTTTGGAAGGTTGGGAGGGGAGGGTCCTGTGACCTAGTGGACCTGATTGTGGAATATCTTGCCCACCTCAATCAGGTCCGCGTACAGAAGGAGGCGTGGCACACGGCTTGAAAGGGGCGGAGCAGGGGCGAGTGGGCTGCTTAAATTTCACCTGCACTGTGCGCACAGTCTCTAGTCTAGTCTGCAGGAGAAAGAAGGTGCTTGTGTGGTGTTCCTGGCTGTGCTAGAAGAGACATGTCAGTCAGATCCGGAGTCGTGTTTGGATAAATTCTGAAATCGGTGAAGTCTGAGGTTGTGGTCGGAGTTTGGTCAGCTGGGCGATTGGGCATTTACTTTGTTTGGACCACGGATAACTGGGCGGCCACGGCACTGCAGTGAATCTGACAGTCGGAGCCTCTTCAGGACTCGGGAGGAGAAATTTTGGGCGTGATGGCATCAACATAGTAGAGCGAGGTAAGCAGGAAGCAGAGGTAGCAGGTCATCAGGCAGCAGAGACGAGACAGCGTCTACCAAGCAAGCAGCACCAGTGAGACTGAGGTAAGTGCAAAAACTGCAAAAGCTCCTCCAAGTCCAAATGACATGAGAGACAGAGACTTAGTCTGGAAAGCAAATTTGCTCAGAGCACTAGTAGTCCACAGAGAGGTAGAAAAGAATAGGAGTGCTTTTACTCTGTTTATGGGGAAAATTTGCTCAGACCACTAGTAGTCCAGAGAGAGGTAGAATTGGAGTGCTTTTACTCCATTTATAGGCCGGGAGAGTGGTGGGTGAGGAAGGGAGAAGGGAGCGATCTGCCCTGCAGTACAAAAGAGAGAGATTACTGCAGTAGGATTTCGCCAAAATTGCTGATCGGCTCCAGGAAGTTTCCATCTGTTTGTTTGTTTCTCCTGTGCAGTCAGGAGCTGGGCTCCCTACCAAATCCTGATGCTGCTTGCTGGGGCTGGGCTGAGGCTGACTGTCCTTCCTGAGTAAGGAAGGTGGTGGAGGTAAACAACTGCAGGCTGTACGTAGGTCCTGGAACTGTAGGAAACTCAAAACCAGAGAACGGACAAGCCTTTAAGTTTTGTATGCGCACCAGAGTCTGAGTGTGATCGTTTGCGCCCAGGAGTACAGGAGTCAAAATGTTACATTGTTTCACTGTCTTCACTGTTTTCTTAAACTGGAAAAAATGTAAGATCAGCTATACACAGACAAGTTACTGCTGGAAGTCTGGTAAATTAAATGCAGATTTGAGACTTATGGTTTTGGTACTGCCAAAAGACATTTGCTGTATGGAATAAAAATTAGACATCAGTGTCATATGTGAGTGAATGAGTAGCTGAGAGTGTGTGTGTGTGTGTGTGTGTGCATGTTTCTTTCTGAATGTGAAATGTGTTCAGTATGACTGATGCTTGAATCACTGTTTGTCACAGTGTATCAGTGGAGGAGTGTATTTGTATTGGTGTGTGTGCTTAAAGTAACAGTTCTGTGTCCAGGAGAATATTTCAAAGTTTAATATTCTGACACAATTGAGCTTGTATTTAATTTTTTTTATTTATACCTCCACATTCTTTATTGCAAAGTGCATTTGTATGAAAACAGGCTTGACACATGGAAACGGAGAGAATGTCAGCAGAAAATGACCATTGCTTTACCCAGTCTGCCTTGTTTTACTCCAGCCTACCCCAGGACCTACCGTCTGGTTGGGGATTATTGCCTCTCCACCACCCTGTTTGGATCTTTCCCCCATATTATCTCTTCCTCCTACCTTCCCTTTACTGAAATCATGCTTGCAGCATCATAATCATTTCCACCACAAAACACTGATGTCAGAAGCACAATTTTGACTTCAGCGGAGGGAAAAGCAGAAGCAGATAGGGTCTTGGACACAGAGATCCTGTTATAATGCAAATGTCCTCAAGTAATAAAGAGGGTATGTAACTATAAAACATTAATGAACTATGAGCTGAGTTACATCTGAATATTGTATTTTGAAATTTTTTTTTGGGTACTGGAACATTACTTTAAGTCACCTATTGACCTGTCCTTACAAAAAAGATTTTAAGCTCAGCAGGATCTCCTGGCAAAATCATGGATAAAGAAATACTGTATATCTGTGTGTCTAAATATGTGTGTGTGGCTTCTGTGCCTTGAAAATATTTCCATCTGTGTCACTGTATTTTTACACCTGTGTGGGGCACTGTGTGTGTCTGCAATTCTCCGTTTTCAGTATGCTAGTGCATCTGTATGTGCTTGTGTGTGCAGAATTTCTGTGGCCCTTCCTCTTTGTCACTGTGTTTGTGTGTGTTATGTATATCTATGTGCCAACTTTGTTCCTAGTGTGAAAATGTGCACAAGTGTACATATTGCATGTCTGTCTTTGCATCTGTGTAAGCATCTAACTGTATGTTTCTGTGTCTGCAGTTCTCATGCTGTTTGCGAGTTTTTGTGAGTGTGTGTTCTGTATATAAGTAGAATGACATATGGCTCTCCATCGGTTATGGAGCTGTAACTCAGTTCAAGGAATTCCATTGACATCATAAACCTCGAATACAAAGCTCAAGAGGTTTATGATGACATTGGAATCCCAAGAGTGAGTTACTTGCTCAATAATTGACAGTCATATGTTGTTGTTTGTAATACATGACTATCTGTTATACCACAACTCCCCCATCCATCATACACAGCCATTTGTTCAAAGCACCCCCAGTCGACTGCAGATTGCCATCACTTTTATTCACATGGACTTTCTTACTCTTTACATGTCAAGAACAAAGCTCAGAGAAACCATGCTGTCACCATGGAAATGGCCCTCTCTCACTCTTGCCCATGGCAGTCAGTCTCCTGCCGCCGTCTACACCTTCCAAGTCGGCATTTGCTTTCCTCATTTAGGTCATTTTTTGTGAAGAGATAGGTTCAGCCAAAATAAACTAGTGATTGTGAGTTTGTTTTTCTGTTTTTTTTGGTAGCAAGAGACCCGGTCATTGCAGTTGATTAGTTGTGAGCACTGGTTATAACTGTTCTGCTGTATGTACTTTTCTGATGTCATATCAATGATATTATGACTTAGAATCTTCACAGCAGTAGTATTATGTCTTTATTTGAACTGAGTTCCAAAGGAAAATAAAGGACCCATATATCATATCATATCATATCATAGGTGTGCGCTTGCACCCCCTATAGTTAGGGTTCAAGCAATTAGCTTGATATTTTGTGTGTACCATTAGGGACCAAAGATCTCGTGATTTGGCAAGTTTTGTTCCAGTCAGATGTGTAGGTGCAGAGATACAGATAGTGAAAACATTTGAAATGACCATTTTGGGCGAAATTTTTGTTACACCACTGCACAAAAATGGTGCAAAATTTTGGTCTGACATTTTACTATATATAGGTCTTACATCACAGATGTGTGTGTGTGTCTGCTTGTGTGGTTTTCAGTGGAGTAGTGAACATGGCTATGCTTCTGTGGTACGGGGCTCTTTGGGGCGTAGCGGTTTAAAATTGATCCAGAACCAAACCCAGAGGTATGGGCTCTGTGGTGTGAATGGTTTTGGTGATGGTTACAGTACTGGAAGCAAAATCCGAGCACCACTGAGGTTACCCTATCCCTTTCATTGTAATCTACTGCCTGTTATGTTTCAGTTGCTGACTTGTCTGTGGCTATTCCTGGGCTGCAGCAGTACAAGACTACATTTTGATTGGCTTGAGAGCTTGGCTCTCTGGTGTGTGGGTGTGTGTCTGCTTGTGTGGTTTTCAGTGGAGTAGGGAACATGGCTATGCTTCTGTGGTACGGGGCTGTTTGGGGCGTAGCCGTTTAAAATTGGTCCAGGAACCAAACCCAGAGGTATTGGCTCTGTGGTGTGAATGGTTTAGAGTGGTTACAGTACGGAAGCAAAACCCGAGCACCACTGAGGTTACCCTATCCCTGTTTTAGTGTGGTGTGTGTACCTCTGTGGGACTGGCTACCTTGGTGTGGTACAGAGGTTTGTCACAATGTAATATTGTAACCAAAAGCCAGTATGTCTGAAACCTGTTAGTGTGGTATGTCTGGTGTGGTGGGAATGGACCTCTGTGGGACTGGCTTCCTTGATGTGGTACAGAGGCTTGTCGCAATGCAATATTGTAACCAAAAGCCAGTCTGTGTGTCTGAAACCTGTTGTGATATGTCTGGCATGGTGGGAATGGACCTCTGTGGGACTGGCCACCTTGATGTGGTACAGAGGCTTGTCACAATGCAATATTGTGACAAAAACCAGTCTACACTTTTTGGTGGTGTGGCTAGTGATGTGCTGGCATAATACATACGCATTGGGGAGGGGTATGGATGGGGAGGGTAGCTCACCCTAAGGGGTGGGTAGCAGTGACTCACACTTGGTGAGCAGCTCAGAAATTCCTGGCTACACCCCTGTACACAACCACCCCCACAGAGGTAACGTCTATCAGTGTGCTCCTCCCCACCACCACCACCAGTGCCATGATTTCAGCAACCAGAGCAAATCCTTTTTGTACTGTTGACACTACCACTGCCATAACAGTGTGCACTGTTATTTGTGCTCCTTGCACAGCCACTGTCACCACAACCTTTGCTTCCATTAGTAGTCCTGGTGTTCTGCTGTCACCATGACTACTGCTGCCAGTATTACAACTAGCTGTAATATGATGCCAATTTCTTTGACTGTAACTCTTGATTGTAATTCTGGCACCAGAACTACTGTTGACAGTGCTACTACCTTGCCAACTGTGCCTATGATCATAGTTACTGTGACTAGTACTGACCATGAGACTGTTACAATGACTGCACCAATTGTGTCACCAAAATGTACTGTTGCTCAGCCTCACAAGGTTCCTCTCACCACATTTCCTTTTGCTGATGTGGAGGATTCCAAAGAAGAGCATTCATCTGGTTCTGAATATTTACCAGAGACTTGCTAAGTACATCATCTGACAGTAATACCCAGCTAAGCGAATTTGGCGATGAGGCTGAATATCGGCATATCTGTGTAGAAGCGTGAATGTGCAGCTGCAAAAATGCAGTACTTCTTGTCATGGCAAGCAGGCAGGTCAGGGTCACCCTCCTCCTCCTCCTAAAAAAAAAGTCCACCCTGTCCTTTTAAAGTGTTGTTTTAAGTTCAACTCCATCTGATACACAAAGTAGTTTTACAACTAACATCTGTTGTGGAAGAAGAAAGGGTAGAACAACTGCATCCACGGCACCAGGTCTGATAAGGGAAAGGGCAAATATGCCCATGGTCGCCCTATTGGGGCCTGTATTTCCACTGTCAGTGCAAGAAAAAGTGTGGTGTGACTGTACTTTAGTGTTGTAAAAGATGATCCAACAAAGGCAATATGCTGTGTGTGTGACTGTACTATAAGTCATGGTAAAAACCTTTCAGATCTCACAACAACATCAATGATGAACCATCTCCGAATGAAACATCCAAGTGCATTTCAATGATCCACAGCTATTCCTCCCCCTCCACAACATGTGCCTGTCAGCCCCTCTTCTGGTACTGGTCCAGTAGATGCACAAAGTATTGTTAGTGATTCTATTACTGAGACAGACAGTGTGCCCTCAACTCCCTGTACACCACTTATAGCGCATCCCGTGCAGAAGCATCATCCATTCTGCCTTCTTCTGCTCAATTGTCTATTATTGAACACCCTCCACCATGGGTTCAAAGTCAAAATCAATACGATGTGGTACCACTTTGACTATACCCATCATGCAAGTCTTCCATGCCCACACCAAATACCAGGCGTCACACCCTACAGCACAGCAGATCACCAATTTAATTGGTGAGATGATGGCCTTGATCTGCAACCATTTTCCATTCGGAAAATACAGATTTCCATAGGCTGCTGCAGCATTTTACCCTAGGTATAATATACCATTATGGACCACATTTTCACGTACTGTAGTACCCAACATTTACCATGATTTGAGAAAGAAGTTGCAAGACTACTAGCACAGGCTGTTGGTGGAGTTTTCCACTGCACAGCTGACATATGGACCAGCAAGAATTCAAATCATGCATATATGTCACTGACAGCACACTGGTGAGTTGCAGATGTGCTAGTCACTGACGGTGATGGTGGTACTGGTGCTGGTTCTGTCTCTTCCCCCTCTCCCTGCAGGTCTGCTTTGCTAAATGCCAGTGTCATGGAAAAGGATCACCGGGCTATAAACATACTGTCATTCCTGCAAGAGATGTTGAGCCCAGGGATTGATGGCAACAATTTGCAGGTAGGGTTTGTGGTCACAGACAATGCCACAAATATGATAAAAGCACTTAGAGATGGCAATTTTGATGGGATGCGCTGCCTTGCCCATACACTAAATTTGGTGGTGACAAAAGCTTTGGCAAACACAGCAGAGGCAGATCACACAGTCAAGGTAGCCAGAAGCATATGCAGCCACTTCCATCACTCTGTGAAAGCCACAAACCATCTGCATCAGCTACAAGAGCATCTTCAAATGCCGCGAGCATCATCTCATCCAGGATGTATAGACCGGTGGAATTCCACCTACTACATGCTGCAAAGGCTTCTGGAGCAAAAGTGGGCCCTTCATGAGATGAGCATGGAAACTGATATGGGGAAGTCCTCGGACATCAGGACTGGGCTGTGATTGAGGGCTTGGTAAAGGTTTTAGCCCCATTTGAAAGGAGCACTCGTGACCTTAGCTCTGATTCTGCACTGTTAAGTCAGGTAATTCCTGCTGTACAGATCCTGAAAAAAGCCATGAGGAGATTCAGTGAACATGCTGAGAAAGATCTAAACCAGACACCAGGAACAGTGATATCCCTTGTGGAAAACCTCACTGCAGAACTAGAAGTTAGATTTTCTGATCTCTGTTCCAATAAAAAGCATATATTTGCCACTATGTTGGATCCATGTTTCAAGTGTGAGGTACTACACCTTATAATGCCCACTCACAGGGTTACAGACATTCAGAAGCAGATGTGCTCAGAACTTAGTTTCTGCATCCTTGGGTAAATGAAACCAGCAAGTAACCCTATTGATGAGCCAGTCTCAGAATCACAAAGTGAAAGCAGTATGGAAAACCTTGAGAAGGAGGGTGACTGTTGGGCTGAACTCAGCTCATCACTACAGGCTGAGCAGCGGAAGAGAACAGAACAGCAGCCATAGTAGGCACGCAATCTGCTGAAGTTATTTCAATGAGCCTCTGGAGTCATTCTCCATAAATTTAGTGGAGTACTGGATCAAAAGGATGAAAGCATCTCCGCAATTGGCACAGTTGGCTTTTAAATATATATGTTGCCCCCCTATCAGCGTACCATCTGAGCTAATGTTCAGCATTGCTGGGGATGTGGTGGAACCTCACCGATCCTCACTTGACCCAGCACATGTGGAACAACTTGTGTTTATAAAAATAAATCTATCTCACCTTGGGTACACATATGGCCACTAACAACTGCATTAAATAATTGTCTTGTACTGGATACAACACTTGTGTGTTGCAGCACTGACCCATACACAAGCCATTCTGTGTTAACCATCATTGTTCTGTTAACAAATAAGCACATTAACATTCATATTCAAAGTCATACTAACACAAATCTGTGACCAGCACCCTTTTCCTTTATTACTTTCACTGTCATGGTGTATTCTTTTGAATGAGCATGCCCTGCAGTTCCCAGTGCCTAAAACTGCTGTTCCCAATACAAATCCTCAACTGGTGTTGCTACATCTCTCATCCCTGTGTTGCTCATGCTCATATTCCATCGATCCTTTAACAGCTTTCCAGGTGCCAGTAACCAGTGTGGCATCACCAGTTTCAAATATTTCACATGCATAAAATATAGCAGTTAATAGTGTGTCATCTCCAGTCTCAGTGTTTCCCATGCCTGAAATATGGCAGTTACAAGTGTGGCATCTCCAGTCTCAGTGTTTCCCATGCATGAAATATGGCAATTACAAGTGTGGCATCACCAGTCTCAGTGTTTCCCATGCCTGAAATATGGCAGTTACAAGTGTGGCATCTCCAGTCTCAAGTATTTAGAGTGCATAAAATATGGCAGTTAGTGTGGCATCTCCAGTCTCAGTATTTCCCATGCCTGAAATATGGCAGTTAACAGTGTGGCATCACCAGTCTCAAGTATTTCACATGACTGAAATATTACGTTCTGAGTATGGTATCACTTGTCTCAAGTATTTCACACAACTAAAATACTATGGTTATGAGTATGGTATCACTTGTCTCAAGTATTTCACATGACTGAAATATTCCAGTTACCAGTATAGCATCACATGTCTCAAGTATTTCACATGATTGAAATGTTTGGTTACCTGTATGGCATCACCATTCTCAAGTATTTCACATGCCTGAAATATTCCAGTTACCAGTATGGCATCTCCAGTCACTATTTCACATGACTGAAATATTCCAGTTACCAGTATGGCATCTTCAGTCTCCAGTATTTCACATGACTGAAATAGTCTAGTTACCAGTATGGCATCACACATCTCAAGTATTTCCCATGCCTGAAATATTCTAGTTACCAGTGTGGCATCACCAGTCTCAAGTATTTCACATGCCTGAAATATTCCGGTTACCAGTGTGGCATCACCAGTCTCTATTTTCCATGCCTGCAAAATTATTGCAAAGTGCTGCAGTATGCTGCAAGGAGCAATGTAATTCAATGGCAGTTAATCTCTAGTCATCCAATATTTTGTGACAGCATTTACTGCAAAGTACTGAATTGCAGCTTGTCTTGCTTCACTGTATACTACTGATACATAATACAATTCCAGAGAAGGTGGTGAGATAGACTACATGGACGATGACAGACAGGTGTCTCTTTATTAGATGGTCTCAAATATTTTTCTCCCCAAGCAAGCCTTTTAGTTCTTGTAGCATTGGGAATAGTACTACTACTACTACTAATACCACCAGCAGAACTATTACTACTACTGGTGTCACCACCTGTTCCATCTATACATTCACTGTCACATCCTTTTGTGCAGTAGTAGGAGGCATTAGTGCATACATACATGCTTTGTGCGGAAGCAGCAGACACCACCACCAGTGTTCCCACTGCTATCACTATATTGCTACATCTACAGTCAGTGTCTTCCCACCACTGCCAGTGCCATTCATGCAGCAGCCACCCTTTCAGTTGTCGCTACTATGGTAGCCACTGTTACCACTATTCTTAGGCCCATGGCCAAAGCACCATCTACTCCGTGTCTGTGGATTTATGTGATAACCATGAAAGTGCAATAGTGATTGGTGGCAGGGCAAGTATATATCACTGAAAATCTATTTCAGTGATGTACACCCCCAACACACAGGAAAACAGTGCCTGGGACTTAAGTTTTGATTGTTCATGCAGTGGGCTGTGCCCCTTGCATTGCCCCACACCCCCTACTAAAGAATTCTTAACTCCAGGGGGGTGCAAAATCTGGAGAAAAAAAAATTGGGGGCCGGGCACACAAAAATGTAGGCATGCCTGGACCTGAACCTGAAACCCTTGCACCTTTAGGCTGACAACCACCAACCACGCTATGGGGCCAGCTTGGCAGCCCCACACCATCCACACCAGGCCAACCCTCCCTCCCTTCCATCACGCTGGACCCTGCCCCCCCCAACACATACACATATAGTGATGTCCTGTAGCTATATGCACCCACCTCCACCATCCGGTCACCCTTCCTCAGCAGTAGCCCCTTCGACATGCACCAGGATTGAGTTGCCGTTATTGCAAGCACTCAATCACCGATGCCCATGTCATGAGCTACCGTGTCTGTGACCAAGAACACCCTCCAGTGCTGACCCAATGCAATGCTTGATATCGTTTTCAGAGTGCTATATGTGTGGTGTGGTGGATCAAGCGTGCCGCATGTAGCTTATGTTGCATTAATTTCAAACAATCTATTTAGCAGGTCAATGTACAAAAAATTAATGCATTTACGTAACATGACAATCAGCCTCCTACAGAGTCTATTTTCTCCTTCCCCTTGGCTGTGCTAAAGTACCTAAATCTCTGCTAAATCTCCATGAAACAACATGTAACTTGTTTCTTTGTTATGTACTGTATTTTCTGTATCATAAGTCCCGTCCCTGTTCAATTTATGTATGACGTGGAACCTTTGTAAATGAGTCTCTGACTCAAAGGTCTTTCTGAATATCACAATAAATAAATAATGAGAGCTCTGCGTTGGTGGTTGAAGTCTCATTGAGGTGTATATGCTACACCAGGTTTAATGGGTAATTAATGGTGTTGTTAAAGTGCTTTTTTAAAGTTTCCTTAAAAAAAGACCTTTTCTGGCCGAATACTGAATAATGAATACCGAATACCTGGGACCCGAATACCGAATATTCGGGAAAAGGTATTCACACAACCCTACCATTTATCACTACCCTCTGACTTATATCTTTCAGTTAGTTTTCCACCCATCTAGTTATCTTCTGTCCCACCCCCAGGCTCTCTCTGTCTTATTTACTTGCCTATGGTGAGGAACAGAGTCAAAGGCCTTACTGAAGTCCAGGTAGGCAACATCAACTGCATTTCCTTGATCAACCACTTTCCCCATCAAACAATTCTATCAGATTTGTTTGGCAAGATCTCCACTAGTGCTTTTCATCTAATAGCTTATTGTCTAGTAAGTATTTTACCACCTTTCCTATATTAGCATCTTCAACACCTTGGGTTGCATATACGCAGATCACCACAGAATATTATGCTGGTTCAATTTTAAGCAAAATGCATGGTGCCGAAGGTCTCTCACAAAGTTTGCAAAGAGTGCCAACAGAAAACATAGACATGTGTCTCATCCTACCAGGACTCATCAGTATGCCTCGTCTGTTTGACACCCCAGTGGAATGAACCAGGTACCCTAAGATGGTCTATCTGGGTTATGTTGTGGTGAACCCTGTTTTGTTTTGTCCATCACCTTGCCCACCACTAATGTGAAGCTGACCGGTCCATAATTCCCTGCCTCTTCCTCTTTGCAGCCTTTCTTGTGTACTGATACTACATCTGCCATCCTCCAGTCACTCAGAACACACCCTGTATCTAGAGACAAGTAAGAAAAATTACTTATCATAGTAATCTTCTTTCTTCCCAGTGATGCTCAGATATTCATAACTTTATGCAGTAAGCCTGGAGGGTTGGACTGCCTGGAGAGATGGAACACATGCAAATGGTATAATTTTTGCACGTCAGCATGTTTCAAATACTGCCTCTACCAACTACAGTGTTCTAACCTTTTCAGATTTGTGAGAAGCCTGGAAGTCAGGCATTAGGAGACTAATGTAACTTTAACATTTTATAAACAAAAGGAGGGTTACCTCATCTTTTGCCTTCTCATCTTTGCCTTCTGACACTGTGCCTAACCTCCCTACGTGCTCGGTAAAGTGCTGAGGCATTAACATTAGCTGTGAGGGGCGAACATCTCCGTCACCAACAGAGGAGGGGCAGGACTGCATATAAGAACTCGCGCTGCTACTGCGTGAGCATGAGTAGCGCGGGCGTGAGTGGTGCGGTATTGAAAAATTAAGGTTTGAAGGTAAATTTGCACAGTATAGTATATACTTTAAACTGTTTGAAGGTTCCTTTGTTTTAATACAATAGTATTTTGGGATAGGTATTTTTAAAGTTATTGGGAATTGCCTGTATAACATGTTGAATACGCTGACTAACACGTATACAGTTGTAAATAGACTTGTACAAGTTATAAATTCACAATTCCCTAAAACTTTTAAATATAAACAATAGTTACAGGTAAAGACTTGGGGACCACTGTAAGTTTTAGCTTGTTTGTCTAGATAAAATGAAGCTGCTTTACAGGATGTTGGTGTATATTTGCATAACAACTTTACTTTATGGAAAGTTAACTTCTGTGTGCCAATTGGAAATGACTAGCATATTATCGATAGAATTAGGGACTCCTATTAATGGGGGACACATTTTCATGAATGAGGGCTTGAAAATTAAGGGAAGGGGCAGAAATTCATTTTCAAAAATAAGGACTCAGTTTAAAAACACATACTATTCTTTAGGGCTGTTGGGACATGGACCAAATACATTGAGAAATTGCTTATTAATTTCGTTACTCCTGGGAGGAGATATTGAAATTAATCCTGGTCCAGGAAATTCTGGATCTATTAAGATAATTCATGATAACACCAGAAGCTTAAGGAATAAGATTGATTTATTTAAAACTTGGATTCATGCAGAATCTCCAGACATAGTTGCCCTGACAGAAACATAGCTAAATGACAAGATTGTAACAGAGGAAGTAAAGCCGGAGGGTTTCTTTAGCCATCGACTTGATAGGAATGGCCATAGAGGAGAGGGAGTTATCCTATTCACCAAATAGGAACTTGGTCAGACAACAGTGTTTTTGCAAACCAAATTGGCTTAATAGATTGTATAGTGGTAAAATTAATAATATGGACTTAGTCTTGGGAGTAGTTTATGCCTCAAAAACAACCTTAGAAGAATTTGATAATTTAGCTTCAGTAATTCAAAAGTGTTCATTGGGTTTTGAATTGTTAATTATTGGGGACTTTAACGCAGCATGGGGCAAACCACAAGGATTAACTTTGGAAAACAGTTTTAAGCTGTTAGATGTAAAACAAAAAGTACTTTTTCCCACTAGGAAAACTACCCAACAAAGTAATGGAAACATATTGGATTTAATTTTTGTATCAGCGAAAATTTTGATTGAATCAATTGAAGTAAATCAACCTATTTTAGGGGACCATAGCTCTTTAAGCTGTGTTTTTGGATTTGGGGGAATAAGGCATAACCAAATACTGAATCCATCATTAAAAATCAAGCATAGAAACTTTAAAAATTATAATAAAGAGGCTTTTGTTGCAAGATTATCTCAAGTTAAGTGGGATACACTATTTCTAATATCATCAGTAGATTTAGCAGTTCAGAATTTACAAAGTGGTTTCTAGATGTATGTAATGAACTAGCCCTTTTAAAATATGTGAGCAAAGAAAATCTCATGTGCCTTGGTTTACAGAAAACTGAAGAAATTGATACATGTAAAAGATTGTTTGTGGAAAATCGCTGGAAAACCCTAAAATTGAGGATTGGGATAAATATAAAAGGCTAGAAATAATTTGAAATTATTAATAAGAAAGCAAAAACAAAAATATTATGAAGATAAGTCAAATAGTACTACTGATAACAAAAAATTGTGGTCTTTGATAAAGTCTATTGAATCACCACAAAATCATGGCCCCCCTATTCAAATGATAAATAGAGGTGTACTACAGTCAATTAAACAGTCAGCAAATATACTGAATGACTATTTTGTAAATTTGCCTGATTTGAACTTTTCTAGTTTGACACTTACAGACTCTGGTAAAAGGATGAAAATATAAAATGACCCAAATTTAGATTTAAGGGTATCACCTGTGAGACAGGTTAAGAATGAGATTAGAAAATTAAGATCAAAAAAGCTTATGGATTGGATTGGATAGAAAATCGTTTTCTTAAAGACGCTATTCAAGTGGTTGCCCCAATATTGACAAAATTGTTTAATTGGAGTCTGGTTGAGGAATTTTCAGAGGTTTGGAAAAGTGCAAAAATTATTCCAATCTATAAGGGTAGGAGATATATATCTGCCCACAAATTATAGGCCAATAGCTTTATTATCAGGTATATCAAAGATTTTAGAGACTGGTTCAGGAGCAGTTGACTGACTTTCTGGAGAAGCATTCTTTGTTAACTAAATTTCAGTCAGGGTTTCAAAGAGGTTATTCCACGGGCACCACACTCACCGTCATGATTGACAATTTGGCCACAAGGTTGGAGGACGACCTGTCAGTGGGTGTGATGTTAGTGGACTTGTAACTTTTGACACGGTGTCTCAAACTCCTGGGAGAACGTCTAGCAGAAATGGGCTTAATTAATGAAACATATAACTGGTTTACATCTTATTTAGAAATTAGAAAACAACAAGTAAATATAAATGGGGTCCTATCTAATAAAATATCAGTATTGAGAGGTTCCCCCAAGGCTCCATTTTGGGGCCATCATTGTTTCTGATTTATATTAACAATTTAGTAGAAGTAATACAAAATTTGAGTATAAATCTCTATGCAGATGACACCTTATTGATTTCAGATGGACGTACCCCTGGTGAATTGGAACAAAAGCTGCAGGTAGACTTTACCAGACTATGCACATGGTTGGCTAAAGCAGGTCTAATAGTTAATAGTAAAAAAACAAAACTCATGTTTTTTTATAAAACCAATCAAAGGTTGAATAATAGTAAAGAAAAAATAATTATAAAGACAAGACATTACAAAATGAAGAATTAGAGCAAGTATCAGAATACAGATATTTGGGGGGTTGGATTGATCATGCCTTAAGATTTAACAAACATGTATCTGATTCTATATCAAAAGTAAATGAAAGATTGGGAGTTTTCAGAAGGACAAGCTTCTGTATGAATAGATCAATAAGGGAAACCGTGATAAAACAGCTTTGTTTACCTGTTCTTGAGTATGGAAACCATGTGTATGGCCTGGCATCTAAAGGTCTCTTGCAAAAAATTGACAAAATGTATAATAAGATGGCTAGATTTATATTGAGAAAGGATTATAGGTGCATCACTGTGCCATACTACAGGAATTGGGTTGGCTTACTCAGGAAGCAAAGAGGCAGCTCTCATGGGCTCATAAATTTATAAAGTTATACTTCAGAAGCAGCCAGAGTATTTAAGTGATAGACTAGAGAAGAAAATACATGTTTATAATTTGCGAAACAAAAATTTAAGGAATTATTCTTTTCCCAAATTAAAAAATACATATAGCTATATGCGTTTTCCTGTTATTGTGGATAGAACATGGAATGAGATAAAATGAGTAGCGAGCAATAAATTTAAAGATGTGAAAGCATTCTCATCTAGTCTAAAGTTGGAATTAAGTACAAGGTGTGAATGTTACAGTTAATTTTAGCAATTTTTAGTATAGTGATTTGTAAAGAATGTTATATTGCTTTGTCGATAATTGTATGTAGTGTATTTATTATTTTTATGTATTTTGTATGTTTGAGAATGTATTGTTTGGTTATTAATTTGTCTGTCATCTGTTTATACCAAATGGAATATGATACAACAGGAGCATCTTGCAAATAGGACTTTGTCCTAATGATGTATTATGCCAACAATTTTCCTGTATAAAAATAAAGGTTTTACTACTACTAATTAAAGCATGGAATTTAACAGAACAAAAAACAAAGGGAGGAGAATAATAACATTTGGCCAAACCACATCAAAAAACTTCAAAGGAGAACACATTGAAAAACCCTGTTTAAAATGAATAAAAGCAGAGAATATGCAACAAAACAACATGGCTTGGTGGCACCAGCATGCAAAGTGCAGAGGCTGAAGTTCTGGAATGGGAGGAAGGGAGGAAGTTATGAATATCTGAGCATCACTGGGAAGAAAGAAGATTACTATGGCAAGTAATTTTTCTTCTAACTCAGTAATGCTCAGAATATTCATAAATTTATGCAGAACTACCAAGCAGTACCGCTGGAGCTGGGCACAGAACTTATTTGGAAACAGACTCTGCAAGACTGCAGTGCCAAACCTAGCATCACTTCTGGACAGAATGTCTAAGTTGTAATGCTTTGTAAAGGTGTGTACTATTTTTCAGGTAGCTGCTTTGCAAATGTCCACCAAGGGAACCTCCCTGGCAGCTGCGAGAGTGGCAGCAGTCCCTCTTGTAGAATGCACCCTCAACCCAGTTGGGGGCTCTTTACCTGCTTTAGTGTAGCAGAATTGGATACACTGGACTATCCATCTAGAAATGGATCTTTTTGAGGCTGGTTTACCCTTTCCTACATCCCCATATGTAAGGAATAGTTGTTTTCTATCCTTTCTATGGTCTTTAGTGGCTATCATGTAATAGCTGATGGCCCTTTTCACATCCAGACTATGGTGCCTTCTTTCACCAGAACTGGTATGGTCTGTGAAAAAGACAGAGTGATTGATTGGTTCAGATGAAAGTCTGAAACCATTTTAGGAAGAAACTGTCTCTTCTGAGGACTACTTTATCTCTGTGAAATGAGATATAGTCTTGATCAATGCAGAGCATGGAGCTCACTAATTCTTCTTGCAGAAGTAATAGCTACTAGAAGCACTGTTTTCCAAGTAACATATTTCAGATGGGCAGTAGCCTTGGGCTCAAAGGAGGGCCCATGAGCTTGGCTATACACCGTTCAGATCCCAAGCAGGCACTGGTGCTCTGTGAGTGGGTGCAAATGCATCAACCCCTTAAAAAATATTTAAAAAATGTTGTCTGATGCCACTGACACCTTTTTCCATGCCAAAAGGTAGGCAGATACTGCTGCTAGATTAACCTTTAGGGAACTGGGTTGCAAACTCTGTGAATGCAAATGAGTGAGATAGTCTAAGACAACTGAAACGCCAGCCTTATTTGGTGTAAGGTCCATATTTGAACACCAGAGAGAAAATCTCTTCCATTTGGAAGAATAAGTTTTCTTTGTAGAAGGTTTTCTATAACCTTTTAAAATATTTAAGACAGCTTCTAAAAGATTTAAATCTGCATACTCTTAACTTCTCAAAAGCTATGCTTTGAGATGAAAGGACTTGAGATTCGGGTACAACAATTTTCCCAGACTGGAGGTCAGGAGATTGTGCCTGAGAGGCAATTGTATTGGTTTGCTGACAGACATGTAGAGCAGAAGACAGTACCATGGCTGCCTGGGCCAGTCTGGAGCTATCAAGATCAGAGATGCTGAGAAGGATCTTAGCTTCAGTAATACCCTGACAACCAGGGGAAATGGGGGAAAGGCATACAGGTGCCTGCCTGACCAATCCAGAGCCAGGGCATCCAGAGGGACTGTGCCCTGTGCTAGAGGTCTGCAGCAATACTGAGGTAGCTGGTGGTTCTGGTGGGATGCGAATAAGTCTATCTCTGGAGTGCCCCACCTCCTGAAAATAACTTGTACCACCTGCTTGTTTAGAGCCCATTTGTGATGGGCCTGGTTGATGCGACTTAGTGTATCTGCCAAGGTACTGTCCTTTCCTGGCAAATGGATTGCCTGTAAGGATACCTTCAAAGAGTATGCCAGAGTTCAAATTTTCATGGCCTCTGTGCAAAGGAGGCCTGATCTGGTGCCTCCCTGCTTGTTTATGTAGTACATTGTGGTGATATTGTCTGTTCTGATCTGTACCACCCTTCCAGATACCACTGAAGAGAAAGCCTTTAAGGCTAGGAGCACTGCTTTGAGCTCCAGTGAAATTATGTGCTGAAGGGACTCTGCTGCTGACCAAGTGCCCTGAGTTGTGTGCTTCCCTAAGTGGGTGCCCCAGCCCAAAAGGGATGCATCTGTTGTGAGGACCAGAGAGGGATTCTCTCTCTGAAAAGGAACACCTTGCCTTAGATTGGATTCCTCCTTCCAATCAATCAATCAAAGTCTTTATTTCTTCCACCACAAGAGGGCCCTTAATAGTGCCCTTGTCATGGGAATAAGCTCTGAAAAAGGGTCTCTCGTTTGACTCCAGTGAGTCCTAAGGTGAAACTGTATGTCCCTCATGTGAAACCTGGATAGCTGCACTGTGCCTGTGCATGCCGCCCTATGACCTAGTAGCTGCAGAAACTGCCTTGCAGTTTTTGGCTTGTGCAGACTGAAGGAATTTGCTATTGACTGATGACTTTGCACCCTGTCTAAGGGTAAAAAGGTTCTGCTCTTAAATGTGTTGATTTCTGCCCCTATGAACTGCAAAATTTGAACAGGAGTTAGAACAGATTTCTTTTGGTTTATTATGAACCCCAGAGATTCCAAGAGGTGTTGGGTGATTCTTAGGGAATTCCTTACTTGGTCTGGTGACTTGCCCACCACCAACCAGTCATTCGGGTATGGGAAGACAGTCACTCCCTGTCTTCAAAGATATGCCAGCATAGCTACTAGGCATTTTGTTAATACCCTTGGTGCTGAGAGGCCGAAGGGAAGAGTTGAAAACTGGTAATGACCAAAGGGAGCCTGAATCTGAGATACTTTCTGTATGATTCCTTTATGGGGATGTGAAAATAGGAGTCTTTCAAATCCAGTGATGCCAGCCAGTCCCCTTTTTGGATTGTTGGCAATATCTGAGCCAAAGTTACCATTTTGAACTTTGTTTTTTCAGATGCTTGTTTAAAGCTCTGAGATCCAATATTGGCTGCCACTCCCCACTTTTTCTTTGTTGTTAGGAAGTATCTGGAGTAAAAACCTCTTCCTCTCAGGGTGGTAGGAACTGATTCCACTGCTCTGAGCTGTAACAATTTCTGAACCTCTGCATCTAGTAGTGTTCTCTCTGCTAGAGGAGGTGAGCAGTAAACCCTGGTCTTTTGTTGAGAAAAAGATTTGAAATCCAGAGAAAGACCCTGACTCACTACCTCCAGAACCCACTTGTCTGTGGTGATGCTTAGCCAAGCTCAGAGGCAGTGGGGCAGTCTGCCTCTGACAGGAAGGGAGGAGGTGGCCTGAGTCTCAGGGATTTTGCTTTGATTGGGGCTGAGGTTGGGCCTGAGAACCCCTCGTGGAGCTCCTTCTACCCCTACCCCAGAGTATTTGTGCTGTGGATACTGCTGGTACTGGTGCATAGCTACTGGCTGGAAAAACGGTCTGGTCATAAAAGACCTTCTTCTGTCCCCCCTTCCATAGGGCCTAGTGGATGAAGAAGCTCTCTCTTTAGAAGAGTTGCTTCTATAAGTGGCCTTATATTCATCCACTTTCTTCATGTAGGCAACAGTGGATTCTCCAAAAAGGGAATTTTCCTCTAAAGGAAAGTCCAGGGCCTTGGATTGAGTATCCTGAGTAAGGTTCGTGGCCCTGAGCCAAGCAAACCTTCTCTGTGACACAGTGTTAGCCTTCCATCTGACTGCAGTATAATTTGAATCAGCAGCTATCTGGAACTGGTACTTAGCTGCCTCCAGCCCAAACCTGGCAGTTTCAGCCAGGTCTTCAGACAAGGGTGAGGGGACTTTCATGGACAAGTCCAGTACCGACTGCCACAGGGAGTTTTGATACTGGGTAGCATAAACTTAAAAGGTAGCCTGTCTCATGGCCAAAGAAGCTGACAAATAGCCTTTCTTGGCCATACTGTCTGTTTTTCTGGAGTCCTTGTCTGGAGGGTGGGAGGACAGGGGAACTCTGGCACTGACACAGGCTGCCTGCTGTATAACCCCTTGATGGTCTGGATGGAAGAAAATGAAATCAGCTCCCAATCTGTCCAACTGATATTTTTTATCTATTCTCTTATCAATAGGAGGAACAGAATTAGGGGTATGCAGAAGTTTCAGAGTGCCCTTTTTAAAACATTTATAAACTGGCAGATGGAGATCTTTTGTGGGGGTTAAACCCATCGTATTCAAGTATTCAGTTTCTTCCTTATCCTATATCTGCTCTGTGGTAGCAATGTCCAGAGCATCTGCCATTCTCCTCACAAATGTAAAATGTGAGGAATAATCCTCGGACACCCTAGTGGGAGAACGAAAGTCTTGCTTATGGGACACCTCTGGGGGAATTGGTTCATCCTCCTTCTCAAAAAATTGCTTCTCTGGCAAGGAGGGCAACTCATCACTGCTAGCCTGGGGATCCCGGGGGGAGGCAGGCTGCTGGGGATGATGTTTTGTACTGCCTGGATAATTTTAAAAGCCTGGGACATTTCTTGAGCTGAGGGCAAAGCAGGCACTTGTGCAGAAGTTCCTGATTTAGCAGGAGAGGGATCTGCATGTTTCACTTTCTTCCATTTCTTTGAGGGAACCGGGGAGTCAGCCGGTTCTTTACCTCTTTTTGCCCATTTTTCACCCATATCAGGGGCAGAGGTAAGCAAACTTGTAGGCTCAGCCACAGCAGAATGGGTGTCATCTGGTCAGAGCCTGAGGGACCCCTAGAAATCTTTTATTGAGCCTTTCAAGGTGTTTTCCACGTTTTATCCGGAAACATTTTGCATATTTCACAATCCTGGTCCAGATGTTGAACCGAGACAAGTCACACTTAAGGTGTGCTTGTCTGCCTATACAAACACAGCTCCACATTTTAAACAATTCTTAAAACCGGGCTCTCCAGTTTTCCTTTTAGGTTTCTCTGACATGGCAATGCCCAAAGAAAAAGCATTATCTGCTAAATAAAAAGAGCTAATCACGGTAACTTTTTGCAGTCGGTTCCAGAACCGAAAGGAACGAGAGAAATTGACCTGAAGAGATGGCAAATGAACCAGCTCAGCAGTTCTGTAACCAATAAAAGCGGTTACAAAAACAGTAAAATATACAAAAAAACGAACTAGTAAATACACTAAATCAAAGGCTCTTAATCAGAGAACCTCGATGAAAGTAATAAGTAACCGGTTCCCACAGTTATTCGAACTGATGAGGAGCCGGAAAATAACTAATCTAAACAATAAACAAATTTTTTACCAACAATTAGTAGAGGCAGTAAAAGAAATGAAACATACTTAAGTTTTTATGGTTTTTGAATCTTCTTCACACGAACGAGGACGACAACTCCGAGCGACCAGACGTTCAGGCAGAGAGAAAAATCTGAAGAGGTTAGAACACTACAGTTGGTAGAGGCAGTATTTGAAAGATGCTCACGAGCAAAGAATTCTACTCATTTGCATATGTTCCATCTCTTCGGGCAGTCCAACCCTCCAGGCTTACTGCATAAAGTTATGAATATCCTGAGCATTACTGGGGTTAGAAAATAACTTTGCTAAATGTGTTGCCAGCTCATCCCTCAACTCCCTAAGAACCCTTGGATGTAAACCATCCGGCCCCATTGCTATGTCTACCTTTAATTTTTCAAGTTCTTCCTTAACTCTTTCCTCACTTAATGGGCTTTGATCCACTCCCTTTCCATCCCCTTCCACTGTGAATACAGAGCAAAAATAACAATTTAAAACCTCAGCTTTCTCCAAGTCCCCCTCAACCTTAGTTTCCCCTTCCCCCTCAAACTCACAATCCACTGTTTTGCCCTCCTCTTTTCCCCTACATATCTAAAAACAAGTTTTATCTCCTCATTTGACATGTTTAGCAATTCTCTCTTCTGTTTCTGCTTTTGCCTTCCTAATCAAATTCCCGGCCTGTCTCAGTTTCTCCTTATAATTTACTCTATCACACTCTGAGTTTTCTTATATCTTCCGAAAGCTATCCTTCTACCTCTTATTGTTCTTACAACCCCCACAAAACAGGGTAGTTAGTGAGGTAAACACCAAGGTAGAAAGGTCAATAGGGAGCAGGACACGGGAAATTGATAAGGCAAAGCAATAAGGGCAGGGATGGGGCTACAAGAGGTAAAGCCATCAAAAAATGGAAGTAATAAGTATCAATGCCAAGATGGAAGAAGAACAGCTGGATATCATGGCAGTCACAGAAACATGGTACACACAGAACCATGACTGGGATGTAAACATACCAGGGTACACTATCTACAGGAGGGACTGGAAGGGTAAAGAGGAGGAGAGTAGCGCTCTACATAAGGGTAGGAATCAAAGGAAAAGAACTAAAGGGTAAATGGGGAGGAGGCACTGTGGGACAACTTGGAGATGGGCAATGGCACCACAATCCACATGGGGGTTGTATACAGACCCCCATTTCAGGAGGAGGAAATGGACAAGTAAATGATGGAAGGTATCCTTAGAATGGCAGAAAAAAGGGGAGATATTGCCGATGGGGGATCTGAATATGCCAGATGTTAACTGGAGTGTATTTGCTGCAGCCACATTCAAGAGCGGGGTCATTTTCGATGCCCTGTGGGGGGGCATGCCTTAGAGAGCTAGTATTGGAACCCACTCGGGAGGGAGCAATCTTAGACCTGGTACTCTCAAATGGAGACAGAGACAGAATCACAGATTAGAAGTGGGTAGCCATCTGGGAACTAGCGACCACCAAACAGTATGGGTCATGATAAACACAGCAGTAGAGTCAAGCCATACAAAGGCAAAGGTCCTGGACTTTAGGAGGGCTGACTTTGCCAAAATAGGTGAGTGCCTAAGGAATGCACTAGCAAATGGGCAGGAAGGAGGGGTGGAAGAACAATGGGGAATAATCAAAACTGCCATCACAGAGGCAAAAAGCCTTTGTGTGAAGCAAATACACAAAACAAAATGAAGTAAAAAACCACTAAGGTTCTCAAAGGAGGTGACAAGAAAGGTTAGGGAGAAAAATATAACATTCAGGAAGTACAAGAAATCACAGAAGGAGCATGACAGAGAACTGTATCAGTTAAAGCAGAAGGAAGCAAAAAAGGTAGTCAGAATAGCAAAGAGGCCCAAACTGAGGAAAGCATAGATAACTCAGTTAAGAAGGGGGATGAAACCTTTTATACGTACATCAGGGAGCGAAGGAAGACCAAGAGAAGGATAGTGAGGCTTAAAAAAGGGGAGGGGGGTTGGCAGAGAGTGACTGTGAAAAGGCAGAGATACTGAACAAATATTTTTGTTCAGTATTCTCAAAAGAAGAAGAAGGGGGAGGTACCTAAACCAGGAAATAAAAGCACTCTGAACAGGGGGTTGATACCAGTCCATTCACAGTAGAAAGGGTCATGAAGGAACTTCTAAAACTCAAAGTGGACAAAGCAATGGGGTCTGATGGAATTCACCCCAGAATTCTGAAAGAACTAATGGGAGAACTAGTGACACCACTGACTATCCTTTTTAATAAATCATGGAAGGATGGTGTGGTACCTGAGGACTGGAAGAGGGTGGATGTGATTCCCCTTCACAAAAGATGGAGCATGGCAGGGGCAGGAAACTACAGACCTGTTAGCTTGACCTCAGTGGTTGGGAAATGATGGAATCACTTCTGAAAGAAAGAATTGTTGAGTACCTAGAGGCCAGTGGGGCAGAGGACCCAAGGCAGCATGGATTCACAGCAGGAAGGTCATGTCAGATGAATCTAATAGATTTATTTGACTGGGTAACCAAAGTAACAGACCAGGGAGGGGCTGTAGATATGGTCTACCTAGACCTTAGCAAGGCATTTGATACAGTCCCATACAAAAGATTAATAAACAAGTTTGCCAGCCTGGGAGTGGGTCCCAGTGTGGTAGTCCGGGTAACAAGTTGGCTGGACAACAGGTCCCAGAGGGTAACAGTAAATGGAGTACACTCTGAAGAAAGGGGGTTACGAGTGGGGTACCAGAGAGTTCTGTATTGGGACTGGTCCTCTTTAATGTCTTTATAGGTGACATTGTAGAGGGGCTGGAAAGAAAAATATGCCCCTTTGCAGATGACACAAAGATCTGCAACAGAGTTGATACACAAGAAGGGGTGCAAAGGATGAGAAGGGACTTGTCAAGATTGGAGGAATGGTCAAAAATATGGCAGCTTCGATTCAATGCACAAAAGTGCAAAGTAATGCACCCGGGAAACAAAAACCCAGGGGAAGAGTACACAATAAGGGTGGGTACTAACAACAACACAAAAGAAAAGGGACCTGAGGGTAGTCATATCAGATGACCTTAAGGTAAGTAAGCAATGTGAGAAGGCAGTAAGGAAGGCTGGGGGATACTAAGATGTATAGAGAGATGCATACCAGTAGAAAACAGGAAGTTGTTATCCCTCTGTACAGACAGTTGGTGAGACCCCATCTGGAGTACTGCGTACAGTTCTGGGGACCCATCTCCACAGGGGCATAGACAGGATGGAGACAGTCCAGAGGAGGGCAACTAAAATGCTGTAGGGTCTCAACAGAAGCTATATGAAGAGAGACTAATAGTGCTTAATATGTATACCCTTAAGGAAATGGGGGGAGACATGACAGAAACTTTCAAGTACCTCAAGGGAATCAACAAAGTCCAAGACGGGACCATCTTTAGGAAAAACAGATGTACAAGAACAAGGGGACACAATCTGAAGATAGAGAGGGGGGACGGCTCAGGGGCAATGTGAGGAAGTACTTTTCACAGAGAGGGTGGTGGATGCGTGGAACCACCTTCCTGATGAGGTTGTGGGGTCAAAAACAGTGGGGGAATTCAAGAATGCATGAGACAGATATAAGGCAATTTTAGTGGGAGTAGGAGAAAGTAGGGTGCTGGGTAACTGGAATCTCCAGCTTATCCAATAGGTAGGAAATGGGCAGACTAGGTGGGCCAATTGGTCCTTATCTGCTGTCAAAGTCTGTGTTTCTGTGTTTTCTGTATTTCCTATTAAATCAAAGAGGCCGCCTTCTTTCTTTTTTCCTACCCTCCTTATGCATAGTTCAGTTGCTTTTAATAATGCCTCCTTAAAGGGAATCCATACCGACTTTGTTTTTCAGGCATTGAAACTGTTGGATGAATGTCAGTTTACTGACTGGTAATATCAGTACTTCCGACTGCTGGAAATAAATGATTTAAAAAAAAAATGCTTAATTTGTGTATTCACCTATATTCGCACCCTTTTACCTTCAGACCATCATGCTTGGTGAACTCTGTGATGAGTATGCCTCACCAAAATACTATACACGTCTCCCGCCTGTGAACCGCATGTCAGTGCAGTACTAGCATACCTCTGAGTAAACACATGGTTCATTCAGCGAGTCTCCGAAAGTGCTGTAATTGTAACTACTGCCCCATGACAATTTGATAATAAATCTAGAAATAAATGTAAGCCTGAGTGTCTCTTTATATTTCTAACTTTCTAACGAAAGGTTTTATTTTTCTGCATCTGCGCCACTTTGATTGCTGCTGTCATTGCAGTTCGAGGTCTGCCTCTACACCTGTATTTATGTGTTATATTTTACCATATCCTAACAGTAAAACTATCATTCTGGTTGTCTATGTCCATGAATATTTTTCCCTTTTCGTGTCATGTTCATGTCACATCTGGAAATGATAGCTGGTTGGATTGTGTTCTGTGTTCTGTGAAAGCATGTATCTGAGCTAAATGTGATTTTGGCATTCTCCCTGCTCGATGACATAACACAGATGTACTTTTATGACAGAAAGTAGCATTGAAATATAGAGTTGTAGCTGCTGCTTGTTGTGCTTCTATGTAAATTGTATTTATGTGGCCAAATGCAGTATATATTTGTTCACTGCTGTATTGAAAATAATTTCAACTGAGCACACTGTGTAAAAACCTGGCTGCTATTTGCCAATGTGACACACACATACACACTGTCACTGCAGTTTTCTTCACTCAGCAACTGAATTGTTATACAGGATGCCTTATGTGCATGC
Source organism: Neoceratodus forsteri (assembly GCA_016271365.2). Classification (NCBI taxonomy): domain Eukaryota; kingdom Metazoa; phylum Chordata; order Ceratodontiformes; family Ceratodontidae; genus Neoceratodus; species Neoceratodus forsteri. Next base: position 222,124,582 of record CM028135.1, read on the forward strand.
AGCACTTTCCACATAATAAACAAACTCTGACAAGAGCCGATAGGGCTGCAGAAGAGGAATATGGGTTAAAAATATTGAAAACTATTTTTCTTTTTATATTTTTACACCTACTTTTCAACACAGCCTTGTGAAGAACCTGCTTCATAAAGAAGGGCAGAGAAAATGTTAAATTTTGGGGCCTGGACATTCAAAGCAGTTGCACATGGCGCAACTGCGGAGATGCACCATAGATCGATATTCAGCGGGAGCCACTGCACAGCGTAAGTAGCAGTGCGCCAGTGTTCAACAGTAATGAATGCATGCACAAGGGCAGGGGGCGTACCCATGAATATGCAGCACAGTGCGATATTCAACCCCCGACCAATGGTGCAAGTGAGGAGCAACTGCCAAATGCGTGGAGCAGACTTGAGCCTATAAAACCGGGGAGCAAGCAGGGAGAGGGCACTTGCGTCAGAGGGGAGCAGGACAGAGGAAGGCACACAGGCTGTCAGAGACAGGGAGAGAGGGAGGGAGAGAGGGGGGGAGAGAGAGAGATTGAGAGAAAGAGAGAGAGAGTGATAGAGAGTGTGACAGACAGGGAGGCCGACGGAGGGAGTGAGAGAGAGTGGGAGTGAAAAGGAGCCACCAGACCTGAAGAGAATGACAAAGGGGTGGGAGACAGAGCCTGCAGGCAATAGCCAGCCAGGGGCAGGTGGTGCAGGTGGGGGTTCAGGTGAGCGACAGGCACTGCCCCACAGAGTCATGTGGGCCAGTGGAGCCGGATGCCTGGGGGTGACAGAACAACAGGGGCCATGGCCAGTGCAGTATTCCAGATGCAGGCCATAATGAGGGGTGTGAGGAGACAGGAGGCAGAGCGACATGGCTGTGGAAGGGCCCATTGGCGATATGCCCAGAACAGGCGGTACCGGCCCCGCATTAGCTTTGAGACCCACACTGACACAGAGATCGTGGGCCGGTATTGTCTGAACCAGGCAATTCTGAGGCAGCTCTGTGATCTGTGCAGTGAGGAGATGCAGGCACCCACTAGATGGAGCCATGCCCTGACAGTGGAGATGAAGATAACAGCTGTCTTGTGCCTGCTCGCCATGGGCACCTTCCAGAGACCAACAGGGGACACCACAGGCATAACCCAGTCAGCCACGTCACGACTCCTCACACAATTCCTCAATGTCCTGCTGCCACATGCTGCAGAATACATCCACTTCCCCAGCACACAGGCAGAACATATAGCAACCATGCAGGAGTTCCACAGGGTAGCACGGATGCCTGGTGCGCTAGGGGCCATTGATTGCACCCATGTGGGCATCCAAATGCCACCTGGCCTGGAGAGGGCAGCATATGTCAACAGAAAGTGCTACCCCAGTATCAACTGCCAGGTGGTGTGCGATGCCAGGGGGAGCATAACCAATGTCTGTGCCACACACCCTGGGGGTGAACAGGATGCCTTCATCTGGCACAGCTCAGCACTGTGCCACAGGTTCAAGAGTGGGACATCCCAAAGGTCACCTAGTGGGTGAGTATGGCAAGACCACAGGCAGCTGGGTATAGCAGGACATGGGTGGCGGTGGGCAGCGCTGATGTGCTGGCGGGTGCACCAAGGAAGGGCATGGGGTACAGTGACAGAGGACACAAGGCTAACCATATCTCTGTCCACAGAGGTGACACTGGCTACCCACTCAGGCCCTGGCTGCTCACCCCTTATGAGTGCCCGTCATCCCCACCAGAGGAGCAGTACAATGAGGCACACGCCAGCATGCGGAACATCATTGAGCATGTGTTTTAAATGCTGAAGGTACATTTCCATTGCCTAGACAGGTCCGGCGGTGCCCTACAGTACAGCCCCTCGAAGGCCTGCGGCCTATTCCTGGCCTGCTGCATGCTGTACAACATGGTCATTGACCATGGGATAGCTGTCAAGGCCAAAGAGGGGAACAGCAGTGGGGAAGATGCGGATGATGGGCCGGGGGTGGAGGGGAAGTCCCCCTGGGTGGAGGGATACCTGGCTCCAGAGAATGGCACGCCAGCATCGTGACACAATCGCACAGGAGCACAACGGCGCACGCATGTAGGTGGACAACCCCCCATGCACAAAACAGACACAGTGGCAAGGCACACAGGCTTGGGCAGGCAAGGCCATGGGCACGCACACACAGGCATGGGGTAGGGTTGGGGGGCCATGCCACACAGCCACACGCAACACCACGCAGCACTGTACAGCAACTAATGCACACACTGGCACCCGCAGGCACACGCCTAGGCACTAGCACATGGCGTGGATCAGATGCAGGGCACCGGTGCACATGCTCAACCAGTGGTGTGATGGCATCATCATGCACACACCACATAGGCCAGTGACCGGGCAGGTGCGCACTTGGGCAGCATGTGGCACTACAGACAGATGCCATGACTGTGTCATGCACACACACACACAACATCCATGGCCACACAGGGCAGTGGCAGCAGACAGGGTGGCATGCATATCAGGTCCGCCATGCAGACACATGGCTGCCACGGACACGGGGGCAGCCATGCTGTGTCCGCTCGATAGCCACAGGCTGCGCAATGGCCATGGGGGTGTCTGTGCCTGCACCCTGGGGTCAGGCTGCAGTAACATGACCGGGTCCTCTCAGGGGTCTGTAGGCACCCAAACAGGCCCACCCCAGGTGTGCCTGGGTTGCTCACAGTGGAGCCCTGTGTCAACACTGAGGGGGTCACCCGATGCTGGGCCTGTGGGGTGGACATTGCACTCCACGGTGTCTGTGGCAGGTGGCCATGCCCAGTGGCAGCCAGTGATGCAAGGCCGACCGTGATCGCATTGGCTATGCAGTCCAGGGATGCAGTCATGTCCTCCTGCAGGCATTGTATGGCCTCCAGGACCTGCATGGTGCCCCTCTCATGCTGCTCGGCAGCCTGGTGCACCTCTGCGTGGAGTGCACACACCCCAGCTATGAGCAGCATCTGTTGCTCCACGGAGGCCTGTAGCAATTGGGGGTGCTCGGTCAAGGGGTCGGCACCCAGGGGTGCATGGGCATGGTGCCATCCCACCGGTGGCGTACGACCGTGCTGCACAGCCCCCTGTTCAGGTGGGTGCTGCACAGCGGGGTGCTCATGGGGTTGGACAATGTTAGGCACACCAGCGGTGGATGCTGCGCCCGGTCACCCAACGTCCCCAGCCATCTGCTGCTGCCTCCCCTCTGGCCCCTGTATGCTGGCCGGTGCCTGTGCGGTTACACCACCACGGCCACCCTGCACCACTGTGCCTGTGCACACAGTGGTACCAGGAGCAGTGGCCACTGCCAACAGGCCACAGGCCACTCTGCCGGTGATGGTGGATGGTATGGGTGCCTCCCCATGACAAGACCCCCGCTGTCCAGGATTATAGTCACATCATCATCAGTGTTGGACCCCGCCCCAATCTGTGTCTCTGCACAGAGCACGCCAGGCTGAAGTCCCACTGGAACACAGCCAGGGCCTCGTCCACCACCACGCCTAGGATATCCGACTGGACGGTGGTGGTGTGCTTCAGCCGATCGGGCCCCTGGCTGCCCGTGGAGGTGGTAGGCTGGTCCTCTGGGGCTGGGCATGCCCCCACAGCAGCCGCAGGAGCCCCTGCCACTGCATTCTAGCAAGCCAGTGCTGTAAGGGAACACAGATGCGTTAGTGTTGCCATACCATCAGTTGCCCCTCGCCATACCTACTATGCAGTGATGGGCTTCCTCCAGTCTGGAAGCCACCGTCCAGCACAAACTCAACTGCGCTGCACCGCATGGTGGCCACAACCAGCTCCTCCTGTGCCATAAGCTGTGGCACAGCAGCCTGGCCCCCACCTGTGGCTGACCTGGCAGCACATATGGCTGCCACCTTCTCCGTGATCCGACATTTGTCGGTGCCCACCTTCTTCTTGCACTCCTGTTCAGACCACTGGTGCCTGCCCTGCTGGTTCACGGCCACTGCCACCTCCACCCAGGCTGCAGCCCTGGCCTGGGGTGTGCCAGTGGCGCCACTAAGCAATGGCTCCCTGTCAAGGTACGCCTCGAACAGGGCATCAGCCTCCGCTTTAGTAAAGTTGGGCCTGCACTTGCGGGCAGGTCCACGCTTCTCATGCTCAGACATGTTGCTACCTGTGGACATGGACATGTGGTTACTGGCTGTAGCGGCCCACCCCAGCCATCCATCCCACTGTGCTGGCCATCCCCTCAGCAGGCACAACTTACCTCTGATGGTTGCAATACCGGTCCATGGCCTGTGCTGTTGTATGGCACCTTTATAGTGCATCACATGCAAATGGACTGTTGTGCAATGGTAATGACATGCAAATATCCCTACTGCGCCTTGGATAGGCTGATGAGCTAATTTGCATATGATGGCTGAATATCGCACTCTTGCGCCTTGCACAATGGACTTGCTCCAGCGCATGTCGGGGCACAATGCAGTGACATGTGCAGTGCACCCTCATCAACACACATGCACTGTGGCATGTGTTACCACCTGTTGCGAAACGTGCACTAGGAGTGCTATAGGGGGCGACGGTGCCTTATGTGCCATGGACCCTATGGCGCTTGACCGCTACTGGGCCTATGATGGTCGAGTGCTATTGGGCCTATGGTGCCTGGGCTGTTGGGCCTATGGCACTCAGGCGCTATTAGGCCTATGGCGCTTGAGCGCTATTTGACCAATGGCACTTGGGTGCTACTGGGCCTATGGTGCTCAGGCACTATTGGGCCCATGGGGCATGGTGCTATAGTGGCCCTATTGTGCACTATGCGTCATGGTCCCTATGGTGCCTGGCACTTTGTATGTGCTGACCACTGACCCCCGCCTTGCCCCTTGCCCTCTTGTGACTCCTACTCCACATGCCGGTGTGGCCATGCCCATGCCATGCATCTATGGAAATGCGCGATTGTCAGAGGCTATGCAACTGATGAGGTGCACATCTCGTGCATGTGCACTTATGGGTGACATTTTGGATCTGTCCTCTGCAGTATCAGCATGGCATGCCATGCAGAGCGACAGGTGAGGAATTGGAGCCAGGTGGAGCTGGTTAACCTGGTTGCCCAGGTGGAGCCCCATGCCACTAGCCTGTTTGAGCAGCAGCTCCTGCAGCAGCTCAGGACTGAGGTGTGGAAGGCCATTGCAGATGGGCTGGGCCAGGCCACAGGGTGCAGCACATCAGGGAGCAGTGCCACCACTGGTGTGGTGAAATGGCAAGGAGGGACCCGGAGCAGCTGAGGGCACTGCAGGCATGTGTCTGCAGGGGAGGCAGTGCCACGGCCAGGTAAGTGGGCTCATACTGCATCTGTGCATGACCACTGTACCATGGTGTTCGCAGGGCTGCATGCCATGCTGGGGGGGCCCTGTCGTTATGTGCCCTGTAGCATGGCATTGCATATCACCGGGTGTGCTGCACCACCACCCTGCAGCCTTGCCCAGCTGGGGTGCACACTGTGCTTCGGGATGGGGGGCGGTGGGCCAATGCTGTGGCTTTGTTCTGATGTGTGCCTGTCTGTTTTTCTGTCCTAGGAGCTGAAGATTGGAGGCATGCCAGGGCAGCAGGGGCACCTGGTGGGCCACAGCAGGCCACTGCGGGCCCTTTGGCAGGGGGAGCAGAACCTAGTGATGGTGGAGGAGCAGCTGCAGGACCAGTGTGCACAGCGCCACGGCAGGCAGGTAGGCACTGTGCATGCCCTTAATGCTGTGCAGGGTGGTTGGTGGGGGTGGGGGTACGGCCATGGCCTCCTGCGCCTTGTGCCATGGCAGCTGTGTGCAGCACACGGTGCAGTATGCGTGGCACCGTGGGCCAGCCATTGCACATGTGTGACAGCTGTTGGTGGGCTGGGTGTGCATCCAGCTGCCACCAGAGCCGCTGTGGTTCTGCTGCAGCACCGTGCCACCTGCCTGCCACTGTGTGGTCGGGTGGCCCTTAGGCAGTGGTGTCCAGCACTGTGCACTGTCGTGGCATGCCAGGTTGGTGGCGGGCGAAGGCCCACCCACTGTGGGTGGCCAGGGTGCCACTCCAGGGGTGTGTACTCCCACTGTCTGCTGCACACAGTGGGGGCCTAGGGTGCTCTGGACGCACACTGATCACATGTCCCTTCCTTTGCCATAGGTTCCAGAGGAGTTCTCACCTGTCTCTTTACTGTTGCCTCCTGTGACAGATCATCTTGATTACCTCGACACCGTGAAGATCGCAGACCAAACAAGGAGGATCCTGCTCAGGGACCGGCACAGGGGGAGGCACCAGGTGGTGACAGGCTGAGGCCAGCTATGATGGACTCCAGCTCCCTTCTTACCCCTGACCTCCCTACCCTACCTTTCCCCATCCAACTGTACAGACCCTGTCCCCTTCCCTCCCTCACCTACCCCATCCCTTGTTTTATACTGTTGATTACCTTTCAATAGATTTGTTCCTTGCTTACCCATCTGTGTCCATGTCTGCTTTGCAGCTGGCGAGTGGGACCATGCTGCAGTGGTGTGGTGGGTGGCTGTGTGGTGCATCAGTGTCATTGTGTGGACCGTGCATGGTGGTGACATGCCCCTTGGTCAGTGACTGTGCCTTGGAGTGGCCATGTGCTGGCTGTACAAGCTGTGTGCCAGGGTGTGGCTTGCTGTTGTCCAGGCAGGCGGGGGTGTGCCATCTGGTGGAGGGTGGCCAGTGGGGGCTCAACCTTGGACATCGGTGCTGCTTGTACCGCGCGTCCATCACTCCAGTGATGGGGGGGGTGGCTGGCTGCATGCCTGTGTTCCATGGGTGGTGGTCTCCTGTGGGCCAGCTGTGCATCCCTAGCCTGGATCCACCACCTCCCTGCGCTGTCCCCCCACCTTCTCTGATGTCTAGCTCCCTGCTGTGCCTGTGGCTGGTCCTGCTGTGCCTTGGCACATCTTCCTCTACCCCTTGCGCATCCCTGGTTGCACTATGGTGCATGTCTGGTTGCTCCCTGGTCCACCTCTGACTGCACCATGGCGCATCTCTGTGATATTCAGCCATGTTGCGCTGGCGCATGTTGCAGTGCACAACTGTTGCATATTGCAGTCACTGCGCCATTGCACAGCTGAGTTGCACTGCGCCGAGGTCGCACCTACCTTTGCTGCATTTCTGAATATCCAGCCACTGGCCTAAATGTGATGCCATGCAACATGTGCCAGCGCAACATGGCTGAATATCGCAGAGATGTGCCATGGTGCAGTTAGAGGTGCACCAGGGAACAATGCAGGGACTGCAAAATCAACTTTTGGGCTGCAAAAATAGCTTGGCAGAAGACACCAGGAGAAAGGACTGCTGTGTGACTGGACTTCTCTGCTGGGACTAAAGAAGAAGAACTTTTCTACTTGGACCTTTAATTTAGGGTAAAAAAAACTAACAAACAACACAAAAAATAAGCATGTGTTTGTCTGGGTTAATTGAACTGACTGGGTATCTGAACAGTTGTCTAGGTGTAAATCTCAGGTGATTGAAAGGACTTAATAGCTGTGAGGTTTAAATTACTTGTGGAAAGATCTAGTAAGTAGGGGGAGTGGCTTAGCTAGAAGGAAGCTACACTTAAAGACTGCCTTAGAATGATTCTGCTAATAGCGTGGCAGAAGACACCAGGAGAAAGGACTGCTGTGACTGAACTTCTGTACTGGGACTATATTACCCTCCTTCCCTCCCCTCCAGTCCCCCACCCAAAGCTAGTTCTATTTTTATAGGCACAGGATTTGACTGACAACAGGAACTTCCTGTTTGGGAGCAGGAAGTGAGTGATCACAGAACCACCAAAGACCCACCATCCTAGAAGGGCAAGAGTAGTGCTCCGGACCCCTCTAGCTGCTGGAGGTCTGCCTCTGAGCAAGTAAGTGGTATACTGAGAAATATAGGATATTCTTGTCTCAGAACAGGACAATCAGAAGCTTAAAAAAACAGAGGAAAGAGTAAGGATTGCAAACAGTTAAGGGGCCAGAAATAAGACATGATTGGAGTGGTGTGGTGCAGTGCAGTGGCTGTGGAGCAGCAGTCTTCTGGGAGACATTCTGGAGGATGCGGTGTTGTCCCATCTGCAGGCACCTCTCTGGGCTGAGGAAGGAGGTTGCTCATCTCCAGGCTGAGTTAGCCAGGATTTGTGGGACCTCCTCTTCCATCCAGGGACCACCAGTGCCACTGCCGTTGCCTCAGAGGTTGCCAAGAAAGAGGAGCGGTTGGACCACAGTGGGCTCAGGGAGGGTGAGGGTGGTGGAACAGAGGCGCATCCCTCCAGCTGTACCTCTCCACAATTCCTATGCCATTCTGGCAAAGTGTCATTCCTCTATGGAGGCACCCACAGTGGAGACCAAGGAGGATGCTGGGAACCTCCACAAAGGAGACCCACAGGAGGGTGGCACGGGACCCTGCAGGGGAAGGAAACAATTCCTGGTGGGGGACTCCATTGTTAGGAAGGTAGAACTGGGGGAGGAAGGGGAGAGGGAGGGAGGGAGAGATAAGGTGCCTACCTGGAGCCATGGCTTGGAGGGACAGGGAGCGAATCCTCAGGATTGCCGGAGCAGCTGCACAGGGGAAGGAGCTGGATGTCATTGTCCACCTAGGGACAAATTACCTGGTTAAGAAAGGGATTAGAGAAGTGCAGGAAGAGTTTGTGGAATTAGGGAGGGGCCTTAGTCAAGTAGCACGCACGGTAGCCTTCTCGGAGGTGCTGCCCATCTATGGCATAGGAGAGGCTAGGGTGTTCCGCACCATGAGATTCAATCAGTGGTTGAAAAACTGATGTGGAGCTCAGGGATTTGGCTTCATGGGGACTGGGGTCCACCTGGAGTGATGCAAGCCTATACTGGCATGATGGGCTGCATCTGTCCGAGGGGAACAGGATCCTAGGTGATAGGTTTAAATGCTTCATTGGCAAGCTTTTAAACTAGCCAAGGGGGGAGGCACTGGAAAGGAGCAGGGAAATCCTAGCACCCCCAAATAATCACGGTAGTAAGTGCAGCAAAACACCAACATAGAGGTGTCGATAGGGAGAAGGGCAGGGGTAAATGGAGAAAGTGACAAAGGCAAGAAGGACAGGGATGGGCCAAAAGGGAGTAAGGCCATCAAGAAATGGAGGGTAATGAGTACCAATGCCCGTAGTCTGGGCAACAAGCTCCCATAGCTGGTGGCCTTGATGGAAGAGGGATGCCTGGATACCGTAGCAGTCACAGAAACATGGTACACAGAGAACCATGACTAAGATGTTAACATACCAGGGTACATAACCTACAGGAGAGACAGGCAGAGGAGAAGAGGGGGAGGAGTAGCTCTCTATGTAAAGGAAGGGATAAAAGCAACTGAACAAAAGCGTAAACAGTGAGGACAGGAGGCACTGTGGGTCACCTTGGAGACTGGAAAGGGCACCACAATCTGCACAGGGGTTGTGTACAGACCCCCATGTCAGGGGGAGGGAATGGACAAGGATATGATAGAAGGCATTCTTAGAATGGCGAGAAGGGGAGATACTGTTGATGGAGACCTGAGTATGCCAGATGTTAACTGGAGCACATTTGCTGCAGCCATATCCAAGAGCAGGGCCATTCTTGATACCCTACAGGTGCAAGCCTTAGATAACTAGTTTCGGAACCCACTCATGAGGGAGCAATCTTAGACCTCGTACTCTCAAATGGGGGCAGTGAGAGGATCTCAGATCTAGAAGTGGGTTGCCATCTGGGGACAAGTGACCATCAAACAGTGTGGTTCATGTTAAACTTAGCTACTGAGTCAAGCCATACAAAAGTGAGGGTACTGGACTTTAGGAGGGCTGACTTTCACAAGATGGGAGAGTGCCTCAGAAAAGCACTAGCAAACAAGTTAGAAGGAGGTGTGGAGCAACAATGGGGAATCATCAAAACTGCCATCACAGAAGCAACAAGCCTTTGTGTGAAGCAAATAAACAAATCAAAATGAAAGAAAAAACCACTATGGTTCTCAAAAGAGGTGGCTGTGAAAGTCAGGAAGAAAAAGATAGCATTCTGGAAGTATAAGGAAACACAGAAGGAGCAAGACAGACAGCTGTACCAGTTAAGGCAGAAGGAAGCAGGGAGGGAAGTCAGAATAGCAAAGGCCCAAACTGAGGAAAAGACAGCCAACTCAGTTAAGAAGGGGGATAAAACCTTTTATAGGTACATCAGCGAATGTAGAAAGACAAAGGGAGGGATAGTGAGGCTGAATAGAATGAACGGTGGGTGGGCAGAGGGGGACAGTGAAAAAGCAGGGATATTGAACGAATATTTCTGCTCAGTATTCACAAAAGAGGAGGGGGAAGTGCCTAATCCAATTAACAGAAGCACTCTTGATAGGGGTGGTCGATCCCAGTCCTTTCACAGAAGAAAGGGTTCTGCAAGAACTCTTAAAACTGAAGGTGGACAAAGCAATGGGTCCTGATGGAATTCACCACAGAATTCTAAAAGAATTAAGGGAGAAACTAGTGAAACCACTGGCTACTCTTTTTAATAAATCATGGGAGGATGGTGTGGTACCCAAGGACTGGAGGAAGGCGGATGTGATTCCCCTTCACAAAAGTGGGACCAAGACAGAGACAGGAAACTACAGACCTGTCAGTCTGACCTCTGTGGTAGGGAAAGTGATGGAGTCACTTCTGAAGGAAAGAATAGTTGAGTACCTAGAGGCCAGGGGAGCAGAGGACCCAAGGCAGCATGGGTTCACAGTGGGAAGGTCATGTCAGACGAATCTAATGTGGACACGGCCTACCTAGACTTTAGCAAGGCATTTGACACAGTCACACACAAAAGATTAATAGTCAAATTAACCAGCCTGGGAGTGGGTCCCAGGGTGGTAGCCTGGGTAAAACATTGGCTGCACAACAGGACACAGAAGGTAATTGTAAATGGAGTCCACTCTGAAGAAAGAGGGGTTACTAGTGGGGTACTGCAGGGTTCAGTATTGGGTCCAGTCCTTTTTAATGTCTTCATCAGTGACATTGCAGAGGGACTGGAAGGAAAAGTATGCCTTTTGCAGATGACACAAAGATCTGCAACAGGGTTGATACACAAGAAGGCGTGGAAAGGATGAAAAGGGACTTGGCAAGGTTGGAGGAATGGTCAGAAGTATGGCAGCTAGGATTCAATGCAAAGAAGTGAAAATAATGCACCTGGGAAACAAGAACCCAGGGAAGAATACACAATGGGTGGGAGGTAGTAACAACAACAAAAAGAAAGGGACCTGGGGTAATCATATCAGATGACCTTAGGGTTAGCAAGCAATGTGTGAGAAGGCAGTAGGGAGGGCTAGGGTATACTGGGATGTATAGGAGAGGCATCAGCAGCAGAAAACAGGAAGTTGTTATCCCTCTGTACAGACAGTTGGTGAGACCCCATCAGGAGTACTGTGTCCAGTTCTGGAGACCCCATCTCCGCAAGGACATAGACAGGATAGAGGTAGTCCAGAGGAAGCAAACTAAAATGGCACAGGGTCTGCAAGAGAAGCCGTATGTGGAGAGACTAAAGGAGCTTAATATGTATACCCTTGAGGAAAGAAGGGAGAGGGGGGACATGACAGAAACTTTTAAGTACCTCAGTGGAATCAACAAAGTCCAAGAGGTAGCATCTTTCAGAAAAGAGACTTGCAAGAACAAGGGACACAATTTAAAGATAGAAGGAGGGCGTTCAGGAGCAATGTGAGGAAGTATTACTTCACAGAGGGTAGTGGATGCATGGAACAGCCTTCTTGAGGAGGCTGTGGGGTCTAAAACTGTGGGAGAATTCAAGAATGCATGGGACAGACAAAAGGCAATTCTTGTGGGGGGTAGGAAGAAATATACTGTTGGTTAACTAGGATCTGTGACCTACCTGTAGGTAGGGAAATGGGCAGACTAAATGGGCCAAGCATTCCTTATCTGCCGTCAAAGTCTATGTTTCTATGTTTCTAAACACACATTTTGAGTAGGAGTTGAAAAATGACAGTTGTCACATTAATGAGTCGCTGTACCAAAATGGCTATGTTGAAATGTTGTGGTAAAAATATTGAATATTACCAAAATTATGAGCCCGCATTTGAAGAATTCAGTATAGCCTCATAACTTAAAGCAGCAGTGCAACAATTGGTGGACAATTTTGACCTATACTTTTTATGCTATTTTAGATTGCCACTTACCTCCTGACTTGTATGATATCCATCTTTCCACAATTTGAGTCTGCTAGAGTACCTTTTTCCACGTCTGAAATAATAAAAGGAGCACTTGTTTTAATGTGACTCGGACCAGCTCTTCATCAGTATTTGTAGCTGTTTTTGGACAACTATTGTTCTGTATGATCAGAGAGCACTGTCTGCTGCATAATAGTTAATTTTAATCACAACAGAAGTGATATATAAACAACAGATGGTCAAAAACATCTGAAAATATTGATGAAGACCTGGCCTGCACTGTATTAACCCTTAGACTGATGAAAGAATTAGAACATATACGAATTTTGGACTGATATATCAGTCCATGGCATAGCAAGGGTTAAAAGAAGTGCTCCTGTTATTATTTCAGACATGAAAGAAATACTAAAGCAGACTCAGACTGTGGAAAGAAGGGTATCATACAAGTCAGAAGGTAAGTGGCAATCTAAAATAGCATAAAAAAAGCATTGGTCAAAATTTTAACCAAATTATTACACTGCTGATTTAATAGATGAAAATACTAAAATCATACAACACAAGAATGTGAATAATACCACCCACATGAAATTTATTCAAAGTCAGGGAATGCATTGCTATTTTTTTTTCTGGCATTGACAAAGTATAACTTGTTCCACAGGGAGGAAATTTGAATACAACTTTACTTAATCAAGCCCTACTATGGGGGCATAGTCACCCAGGAAAGGAGAGCTGCCGGGCCAGCTCAATCCTGCTCCTACTTTCCCCCCAGCCAGCTCCCGACCCAAGGTTGTTCCTGAACAAGGGTTGCCGGTGTGACACGAGGTAAGGCTAGATGCCTCAACCCACTGCATCATCGGGCCGACAGGTGTTGTCCTTCTAAACTTACCTGCCAATAGAGACCGTGGATATGAAGACAGTAGAGTAGTCCTCAGTGTTGCCCATTCCTTAGCTTTTGCCAGCACTGAGCCAATATAGCTGTGGAAACCATTTAGTAGTGGCAAGAGCATTGAAAAGAATATGAGGTGCTTTCACTGCACCACAGTCAGATGCAACTGATACTGCTGCTATTACAGAACTGTGCATGTGTGATACTCGTGCATGCACAGTTTGCCTTGTACTCAGCCATAACATGGCAGCAATGACGTGACTACATATGCGGCATACTCATATATGCATAGTTTAAGTCAGCACTGGTAAAAATAAGACCCCACTGAATATGAGATACTGCATCTTAGCCAGGCTAATGTGTATCAGTACATTGAAGAAGTGGGTAAAATTAGGACCCCTCTGAAAATGAGATTCTGCATCTCATCAAAGCTATCCTGTGTCAGTACATTGCCAAAATGGATAAAAGTATGACCCACTGAATATGACATACTGCACCTCAACCAGGCTATCTGGCTGTGTCAGTACATTGTAACAATGCTATAATAGCATCAAGAGGCTCTGGAGACATGTGAACATTGAACGCAAGCTTGAGAAATTTCAACATTTTTCCAGAGCCTCTGTGATATGTTGCAGGTGAGTTTTGCCATTTAAAATAAATAAAAATAGCCTTAATGTTTGTTAAAGTGATTTTACTGACCGGCATAATTAAGTCAGTTGCGTACATATATTGATTTGAGCATACAGGAAACAGTACAGGAGTTTTGTCCCAGTTGCACATGAAAAATACAGGGAAAAGGAAGGTGCCCTACAGGGAAATGTTTTGTTCAGTCTAGGAACACTGCAATTGACACTGCTATCATTCTTTGTAATTCCCTAGGATGCCCCTTGCAACCTCTGAAAACCCCAAATGATTAGCTGCCTAGCATGTATTTACCCTTCCTACAAGTATAAAATCATGAGCGTTCCAACTGCCCCATAGTCAGCTGTATCATGGCAGCACTGACATGACTACATATGAGCTATACTCACATATGCATAGTTTAAGTCAGCACTGGTAAAAGTAAGATGCCACTGAAAATGAGATACTGCAACTTAGCTAGGTTAACGTGTATCAATATATAGTAGAAGTGGGTAAAAATAGGATCCCTCTGAAAATGAGATCCTGTAACACATCAAAGCTCTGTGATATGTTGCAGGTGAGTTTTACCATTTAAAAATACATTTTAGCAGTCTTAACATTTGTTATAGTGATTTTAATGACAAGCATAATCAAGTCAGTTGTGTACATGTATTGATCTGAGCATACAATAAAATGTACTGGAGTTTTGTCCCAGTTTTACATGGAAACACAGGGAAAAGGAGGGTGCCCTACAGGGAAATGCTTTGTCCAGTCTGGGAACAGTGCAGTTGACACTGCTATCATTCTCTGTAATTCCCTCCCTAAAACATTGTCTGCCTAGCATTTAAAACCCTTCCTACATCCAATACCACTAATTAGGTCCAGAAAGAGTTAACATAAGAAGAAATGCTGAACACACACACACACAGTTGACTAAGACTGTAATTTGACACTACTCTGCAGTTAGATGCTGTTATCTGTTGAATGTCATGTCACTAAATTATTAGTCTTCAAAGATAGCAAGTCACATTGCAATAAAAAAAGCTGAGAAAACAGTGTTGGAACTGGTTTACCAAGTTGGATTCAAAAGTACACACGTGTTTCTTGTACTCACTGAAGTAATACAAGGTTGAGGAGGAGAGGTGATTGTCCAAAGCATTTGCTTCATAATCCCTAGGCTGCTGAAATAACTAAAATTAATCTATTTGATCGAGCGCTGGACTGATATTCGGTCTGCAGCACTGCAAGGGTTAAATTGAAGGGCTGCAAAGATGTGGAAGGATTATTCACAAGCTCCAAAGGAAGTTTGAATCCAGTAGCTCATTTTTAGAGCTGATGCAAGAGGGCTGCAGGCTCTGCCTGCCTGCAGCCCTAAAAAAATAAGACATTTTATGTCGCAAACATGAGTAACAGGGTGTGTACTCATGGAGTAGTGTTGAAAATGATAAAGGACCTGTGGAAGCTGTAGAAATGGTCTTAGAAGTGTCAACTGGTGTGAAATTATTACTTAGGGGGCATCCAAAGCAGGGCTTGAGCTACCTGCTGTGGGGTGGTGGATGGAGGAACATAGCATTCACCAATTGTGAAAGTGACCTGTTTGATATTATTTTACATGACATAAGACTGTCTTAGTACAGTAGGAAGGAAACAGGAATTGACAGTGTTCTGCTGTGGTACATAGGCCATGTTATCACCAGCAGGTTGAAGGTGTTAGTGATGCAGTTCTAGAAAGCCGTGCTCATGCAGCATATTGAGTACTGTGTTGAATTATGGAAGTATCACATTCAAGAGTACATCAACATGCTGTGTGTCCAGACAAGGGTTGTAACATACTACATGGATTACACCACAGAACTTACCATTACCTATAAAGAGACCCCAATATGTATTCACTGTAGAATAGGAGGGAGAGAGAGGACATGATAGAAACAGTCAGGTATGCCACGTGCATAAACAAGGTTCTGCGTGGAGGAATACTGCAATTCATGATGACAGGAAATTATAAGTGGACATTTAAATAATGAATGTTATTAAGGCAGCCCACCTGCACATCGGTTACATTACCAATTTCTTTGCTGGGGTTCAGTACTATACCCTAGGTCCCTGAAGAGTCAGCCGGGGTGAGGAGGACTGACCACCCCAGTGGCGCTATCCTCCTACAGGAAGGGAGGGCAACTGCTATGCTGAAATTCCGCCATCTGGGTGCACATGTGTGGCAGTGCAGTGAGGGAGTGCCAGGTGGGAGTGGTGAGCATTAGTTGGTGCCTGAGAGATGCATGTTGCTGTGTGCGCCACCTCCTTGTCCCTCTGCGACCACTGACAGTGGAGCAAGAAACCACAAAAAATGCCCTGCCTGGGAGCCTGACTCCCAGATCCTGCATCAAGTGTGGTGTCCAGAGACTGTCAAAGGCCCTATACAGTTGGTGATTGTGGTATCTACCCTCCCCCTTCCCCACCTGGGGGTATGTACTGTGGCTTGATGGTGGCCGATGGTAACTCTGCCCTCTCCCTTTCCCACCTGGGGGTATGTACCATGGCTTGATGGTGGCCAGTGGAAGGTAGTACAGGTTCAGTATCGGCAGTGCCTTGGGGGTCCTACAGCCGCTGAAGGCTACTGTAATAAGGGGGTACAAAAGCATACCAAAAAACAAGCATTTGTCAATGCTGAAAGTTCACTGCTGGTATTGCTGTTGTACATACCTCTCATATTTTTCTGTTTATATTCCTCTGCCTGCATTTTAAGGCATTACTCTCAACACAAATTTTGGATGTTCTTCCAGCACTGGTTCACTTCATTAGAAAAACAAGCATTTGTCAATGCCAAATGTTTGCTTGCTGGTATTGGCATTGGTAGTGCAGGAGTTAGAGAGATGCATAATAGGAATGGCAGTGAAGTACTGAAGTAACACAAACCCCCATCCCCACCCTGCAGAGACTGACAGGCAATGGGGTGTGCCTTTGGGTCATTGGCCACACTCACGTTTCGAACTCACCCCACCCTACAGACACTGAGCAGTGTCGCAGGCAGTGCCTGAGGTCTTGGCCCTTACGCTCACCCCATTCCATAAGAAAATAAACTGAGATGGGTGCAGTACAGGAGAATGGAGTGAACATTAGGACCAAAGACCCCATGGCACACCTTGATGCCTTTCAGTGGCTGCGATGTGGGGGTGGAATGAGGCGAGCATTATGGCCGACAACCCCCAAGTCACCCCCCCGACACCTGTCAGTCTGTACAGGGTTGGCGTTACAGTTGGAAACCCTAACGCCCCAGGCATTTGTTGGTATTTTTGCTCCAAATCTTCAGCATGTGCTTTTTGGGACCCCACCTCATCAACAGTGGCAGTATTGTTTCATTACTCAGTCCCAAAAGGCGATTTCGCACAGCAAGTGTGTCATTCTGTTCCATCAGTGCGAAAACACGTTTTGGGCAGGATGTGAAAAATGACAACTGTACTGTTCAAAAGGGGGTGTGAAAAAATGGCAATGTTGGAAATGTGGAGTAAAAATATTAAAAATTCATGAAGTTACGAGCATGCATAGAAACTACACAATGGACACTCATAACGCAGTCATTTTGGGGTCATTTTTCACCAAATTTGCAACAAGGGCTTTTTGGGACCCCAGCTCATGAACATTGGCATTGTCGTTTCATTAATTGGTCTCAAAAAGTGATTCCATGCAGTGACCACAAAATCACCTACCAGGACTGAGAAACAAAATGACAGTTAGTGTTCATGAGGTGGGGTCCCAAGAACCCCATGTTGAATATTTGGGAGCACAGATCAAAAAAGTGACTGAGATAACAACCTAAGTTGAAACATCACACTGACTGCCATTATAGGGCTTACCGTGATTTTCTTCAGTTTGTGGTCGGTTTTTTAAAGAATGCAAATGTGTTCCCAGTCCACAGAAGATCACTGCGCCCAACCTCCATAGGTAAGTATGTTTGACTGGGGGTGTGGGGATGTAGGTGCACAGAGGGAGGGTGCGGGTTGGGGGAGGGGGCCGTCAGGAATGACGAGGGACCGTCTTCTTTTTTTGTTTAGGTTTTTAAAAAATGTAGACCTTGTGGGAATGTTTTATTTTTTACAGATAAAACATCAATAACAGTGATTTCAGTGCACTGGGGCAGGCTCCCAGTGTGCCAAAGTACTGGGTGAGGGGGATCATTGCTGACCCAAGGATTGGGCACCCCGAGGTTGGGTGAGAATATAGGGGCGTGAGGGGGTGGGAGGCATGCATCTGACACTGGGAGTGGGCATCCCGGTGTTGGAAACATCAGATGTAGTTTTTTAGCACACTGAGGTGGACTCCCAGTGTGCCACATTAAAGGGGGAGGGGTATACATGCTGACACAGGGATTGGGCACCCTGGGGGGGGTGATCCACTAGCGCAATTGTGCTTAAAGTGAAAGTTCAGGTGCCTTTGGGCACTGTATACTCCCAGCATGTATGGTGCTTAGGCTGTGGCCTACTTCGCATGGGTGGGAGAAGAGGAGCAAAAGAAGTCAGTGGGAAGTGGAGGAGGCAGGGGAGGAAAGCGCCTCCTCCCACCTTCCAGGAAGGGACCAGTGGGGTGGTGATGGAGGGGGTGGAGATGTCAGCCAGGCTGATCGGGACACTAACAGCTGTTTGCATGCGGTGACCAGCAAATGAAAGGAAAAAGCTGCCACATGAATGGTGTGGCTTTTTCTTTTCAAGTGCAGAACACTTCGGGCAAAAACAGCATCACGATCAGCCTGGCTGATGATTGGTGTAATACTGTCGAGCCCCTTACAGAGCACTCTGAATTGTACAGACAGTGTCACATCCCTCAAAAGTCACTCATCCCAAGAAGTTCAATGCATATGCACAAACTTAGGAACATATGTCAACGTAGATGGTAGTAAATGCATGTAATGATGTGCCACAGAAGGGATGGAAGAAAGCTCTGTATTTTTGTTTATTTGCATTAGTTCACTCTTAGATTTCAATGCCTTTGAGCACTAAAACTTTTTCACAAAGGTTCCATGTCAATAGGATAGGGCATAGATGTATAAAGGTAAATATTTAACATGGGTTACAGGTAACATCACATCATAAATTGACATGTCATAGAAAACAGTAGTTACACACACAGGTAAGCACTCAAAGTAATAGCACAGGGAGAACAGACTGAGGTACCCAAACAATGGTGGAGCCTTCAAGGCCTTGTCCAGATTGTACAAGAATAACGGTGATTGCTATGTAAAAGTAGAAGTGGATGAGAGAGCAGAGGGATGATGATAGGGAGAGGGTAGTGTAATACAGAGATGTGATAATAGTAGTGTGAAAAAAATTGGGGGAAAGCAAGAGTGGGGGGGTGACAAAGGCTCACTAGTTGGGGTATGTTGTTTAGTATTGACAAATGCACTGGACACACATTTGTGAGCCATATAGCTAAAGTATATGTCTGCTCAGAAGCTGTAGTAAACTGTGGTGGTTACAGTCTTTATCTGCCTTTTCCATTTTTTTTAATGCATTGTGAGGCCTCACGTGCTGTATGTGGTCCATTTTTGGTAACCAAACCTGAGCAATTACATGCACATGGTTGATCGGTTACAGGGACATGCAAGCAAGATGTTTCTTGCTGTGGTTGACATGACTGATGAATAGTTTAATGGAGCTGAATCTGCATCCACTGTATACTAGCTTATGTAAATATATAACGTCATATGTGAATTTGTTTCCTTTCACATGAACATGGTTTAGTGACGACATCTCTCATAATGTATTACAGTAGCTGTGTGGACAGAACATCAGGCAGAAAAACTAGTTTACAAAACCTCTTTGTTGTAATTTATTGCATCTCGCATTTAGCAGTCAAATTCCATTTGGTGAGTATGATATTTTTAACTATGAAATACACGTGCTTGACACCATGCATTTAACAACTTACCTTACAGTTTTCAAATGAGATTTTATTACTTGTGCAATTCCCCAGGCTGTGACATGGCCACTATTTAATTCAGAAATGTTATAGTAATATTTTGGAATCACCTCCTTATAAATCAGTGGTACACTGCAGTACCAGAGCTGCAATCACGTCCAATCATTGATATACAAATTCATCAGTTGTGCAGCCTCTGACCCTACCTGGGCAATGTGTTTATAGCTCACCTGCACCCCTCTAAGATTCCCTCATGCATGTCTTTTGCATGTTAAAATATCTCCACTGGCAGTGCTCCCACCACCCCCTGTGGCATGCTGCGCCATGCATCCACCATCCTACATGTTAATAATTACTTCCTCATATTTCCCCTCTAGTTTTATTTTACTTACTCATTCTCAAATTACAGTACCTTTGAGCAAATAACAGCTCCTTTACAAAGGTTTCATGTCAGTGGGAAGGGTAACAGACATACAACGGATGGTATTACATAAAAGTTTGACAAGAAAGTATTTAAAATGACATTAACATTGCAATTAAAAACTATGAATTGCCGGCTCTGTGGCGCTGAGTGAAGGAGTTCACTTGTGCGCTGGCGACAGGTTGCACCCGAGCCGGGTACCAAGGCGCAGACCAGCAGGAAGGGGGTTAGCAAGCGTCCATTTGATGCTTCCCTCCCAGGGGGGTGGGACTCACCTGGGCACCTGTGGGTGGATTGGCATTGAGCTTGTGGGGACGTGAGCCTCGACACGCCCCCTGCACATCCCCACCCCAGGACTGCCCGAGCTCACGCAAGGCTGAGAACAGCATTGGGCAGGGGCAGAAAATAAGAAAAATGGCTCCCACGTCCTGCCGGATGACAAGCTCTGGCTATCTGCTGCCACAAAGCCCTGGAGACAGCCTGGACCATCCTTGCAGCCCTGGGATGCACCGTCCACCATAAGGCACTTCCCCCTTGAAGAAGAGGGACCCACCCAGCATAGGGATACACCGGGCTACTCAGGTAGGGCTACTATGGAGATCGGTAGCTGGCGGCAGGGGTTAGAAGGGTGGTGGGGTGCTTTGAGCTCTGAGGAGTGGGAGGATGGAAGTAGCACTGGGGAGGAGCATAAAGAAGTAATGCAAAAAATAAACTATGAATTGGTAGGAAATCAAAAATAACCTAATAAAAGGAGGCAGCCCAAGGTGCTTTATCAAATAGGTATCGGTGGATCTGGAAGAACAAATGCTCCGGCAAGTGAAGATAAACAATGGAAAGAAGGTGGAGGGTGAGAGGGATGAGGTGAAAGAAGGATCGGGGAAGGAGGCAGGAAATAGGGCAGAGCGGTTAGAGTGAAAGTGGTCATTCACAGAGAAAGGGGGAGACGTAGGTACACAGGGATGTGTCAATATAGCTGAGGCAGTGCCACGTCAGTTGAAACAGTCACAGGAATGGTTAGCTGTACGATGCTGATGAAAAGTGCCTTTAAATGGTCCCAATTTGGGTGAGGAAGAGAACTCCATGCTCATTCTCTCCTTTAATACTGATGTCTAGTATGATTTACCATTAATTGCACTACATCAATAGAAACTCAGTTTGTTAGTTCTCCTAAGTCTGTCTGTAATCCTCCCCACTGATATGGAATCCTTTGTAAATGAGCTGCTGGGTGCTCATAACACTTTTATATTGATGTCTATTTATGATGTATTATTAATTGCACTGGTTATTTTTAACACATTTGTTAATTCTCCTATGTCTGTTTGTACCCCCCCAACGTGAAACTTTGTAAATGAGCTTCTTGGTGCTCAAAAGTACCTGTAATATGAGACTGAATAAATAAATAAATCTCTGGGCAGCACATTAAAACATAGTGGTGCTCTATATGCAAACGATCATTGCCCTTGTGTAGTCCGGCATCTTGGGATAGAGAAGAGTTGGTTGGCTCAGCTACACGTGTGCTGGGAGCTGCAAGAGGGGATGAGTAAGTTTATAACACCAGGAGGTAGGAGCCCAAGAAGTGCCTTTTTAGTTAGCAAGCAGGTCTGATAGCGAATCCTTCCATTTAGCTGAAGCTAACCTGTTTTCTCCTTTTAATTTCAGATCATGTTCCCTACATCATTTGCTTTGCTTGTAATGGAAGATGTCACCACCTTGCACCTTTTTTTATGCCCATAAATTACTTTAAAATTTATGTGCCAATCACTCATCTCTTCCAGTTCCTACATAGTGTGGTACCTTAATCTCTCCTATTGTGTTTATTTGTGAAGCCATGCACCATGTTTGTCGCCCTTCTCTGTATCTCCTTCCACACTGGAGATGTCCTTTTGAAGGTGCACACAGTACTTCAGGTGCTACTTCATCACTGGGCTTGTAACACTGCATTACCACCTCCTGCCTTGTAATTGTTAGCCCTTTGCCGATACACCCCATAATGACACTGGCACTACGATCCAGCTTTGTGCTGTTCTTAGACACCTTTAGTTGGTGAGAAATGGTAACCCATAGGTCCCTTTTTATGTTTGCTTGCACATGCTCAAAAAACATTATGTGACAGATTAGAAGAGAAGCGGGTTGGGAAGGCGTGGCAGTGTGGCATCCAAGAGCAGCATTGCTTTTGGGGGCCTGGCCTTGGAACACCAATGGAGGCACAGTGTGCTGATGACACTGGCTTCCAAAAGGTGCACCAAGTTCTAACGTTTTTGACGCAGCAATCATGGGCCACCTCATCATTGCAGCCTCAGCGATTGCTGCAATGAGGGAGTGACCTGTCATTGCTGGGCGGAACACTGTTGGTGTAATATTGTGAACATGGCAGCACGTTGCCGCCGTGTTCACAAACAATATGAAAGAGCCATAGTGCCAAGGGGGTGCCCAATCCCCCTCGGCAGCATGTGCCCTTCCCCACAGATGTGTGTTTTTGCCGACGGGGGCCCCAATCCCCGTCTGCATCTATCCCCGGTGTTGACTTGCGGTGAGGGCCACTCCCGTCGGCAGTAGTGTCCCACTCTGTGTGATGTGCCGATGGGGAGCCCACTCCCTGTCTGCATCAACCCCCAATGGTAACACCACGAGAGACTGGGGGTGCCCAATCCCCTCAGCTCTTGCGCCCGCTTGTACCAACGGGGTGCCTTCCAATCCCCTGTTGGCTACACCCCCAAGAAAAACAATGTTCAGGGTGAAATGCTGTGATCTACCCCAGCGTGCCCAGTGCTCCTGCAAAGGAAAAACTGTCCCTAGATGATTTTTTTTTTTTACAACCTGTAAACAAAAGCGGTCCCTCATGTCTCCTTGGCCCCTCCCCCCACAACCCGCACCCACCCACTGCGCACCCTGCCCCACCACCCCATACTTACCTCTGGAGTCCGGAGTGATGATCTTCGGTGGACTGGGAACACGTCTGCACTCTTCAAAGCCGACCACGAACTGAGGAAATGTCGGTGAGCTGTATAATGGGATGGATAGGGTTTTTTCAACTTTATAGCATACCTCAGACATTTTATGGAATTTTGGCACCAAATTTTCAATATGGGGTTTTTTGGACCCCTCCTCATGAATTATGTCACTGTCATGGTGTTACTTGGGCCCGAAGGGTGATTTCGCGGTCACTGCGCAGAATCACCTTTCGAGACCGATTAACGAAATGACAGTGCCAGTGTTCATGAGGTGGGCTCTCAAAAAGCCTATGTTGCAAATTTGGGAAAATTCATAAAATTTACTGTTTTATTTAGCGCAAGGCTATAGTTCCTACGCACGCCGAGGGTTCGGAATTTGTAACATTTGCACTCAGATTTTCAACAATGCCATTTTAGCACACCTACTTATGAGCTGTACAGCTGTCATTTTTCATATTTTGCCCAAAATGTGTTTCCGCTTGTAGTGCACAATAGTGCGGTCAGTGTCTTGAAATCAATGTTTGGGACAGATTAAGAAAATCACAGTGACACTGTTCATGAGCAGAGGTCTTAAAAGTGGCTATGTTGAAATTTAATGGAAAAATCCCTAAAAATGACTGTTTTACAAGTGTCGTTCGCAGTTCTATACTGCAAGCTCATAACTCGTACATTTTAGTATTTGCAGTCAGATTTTCAACATTGCCATTTTATCACACCTACTTATGAGCAGTACAGCTGTCATTTTTCACATCTTGCCCAAAATGTGTTTCCACGCATGTAGCGCACAATGGCGCAGTTGGTGTGCGAAATCAATGTTTGGAACAGATTAAGAAAATCACAGTGACAATGTTTATTAGCAGAGGTCCTAAAATGTCTATGTTGAAAATTTGGTGAGAAAAGTTCATAAAATGAGTGTGTTACGAGCGTGCATTGCGCAGTTTCTATGCACACTCATACCTTCGCACATTTGAGGTATTCTCACTCCAGATTGGCTACATTGCCATTTTTCTGCACCTCCTTATGAACAGTACAGCTGTCATTTTTCATATCCTGGCCGAAATGTGTTTTTGCACTTCCAGCACAGAATGGCGTGGTTGCTGTGGGAAATCAGTGTTTAGGACACAGTAACAAAATCACAGTGACACTGTTCATGACCACAGGTCGTTAAATGCCTATGTTGAAAATCTGGTGATGAAACTCCATAAAATGACTGTGTTACACGCATGTGTTGCGCGGTTTCCACGTATGCTCAGAAGTGCAAGCATTTTTAATATTCCCATTACACATTTTCAGCATTGCCATCTCTTCTTACAACCCTGTGGATGGTACAGCTGTCATTCTTCACATCCTGCCCGATCTGTGTTTTCGTACATGTGGTGCAGAATGGCACTGTCACTGTTGGAAGTCAGTTTTCAGGACATATTGACAAAATCACACTGCCACTGTTCATGACAAGAGGCCCCAGATGCTTTCATGAGGTGGGATCACAAAAAGGCCACATTTAAAATTTGTACTGTGAATACCAAAAAATGCCCGAGGCATTACAGTTTCTAACCATAACGTCATATCCTGTACAGACAGGCATCGGGATGTGCCTTTGGATTGCCAACTGTACTGCTCCCCCCCCAGCCACTGACAGGCATCAAGGTGTACCTTGGACTCTTTGTCCCAAGACTTCACCCCATTCTCCTATGCTGCACCCATTCAATGGATGTCCTTATGGAATGGGGTGACTGTAAAGCCAAACACCCTAAGGCACAGCTCAACAAGTGTTGGTGTACGCAGAATAGGGTGAGGTGACATGGCTTGACCGTCAAGGATGACGACCCAAAAACTTACCCCAAATCCTGTCCATCTCTACAGGATGGAGGTGGGGTTCATGTGAAGTTCAGTACTTCACTGCCATTCCTATTCTGCATCTGTCTAACTGATGCATTTCTAATGCTAATACCAACAAGCAAACATTCGGCATTAACAAATGCTTGTTTTCCTTGTGGTGCTGTACTATTAGTTTCAGCCATTATTTTGCTCAGTAAGACAGCTAGACCTGAAGTCTGTCCTGTAGCTTAGGCAACAGGAAGCCAGGTGTTTGGATTTAAAAACTGCCCTAGTTAGCTTTCAGCAGAGAACAGCAAGAGGAAGGAGGTGCTGTTAGAACTTTACTACTCTACTGGGACTAAAGAACTAGAACTCTACTACTGGGACCTTCAATTTAGGGTAAAAACAAATTAAAAAAGAGTTAAGTGTTTTTGTCTGAGTTGGGTGAAGGGAATTGTTATCTGTGTAGTTAGCTAGGTGAGAAGGGAAACTGTGAATTGGGTGGAGTGGCTTTGCCAACAAGAAGCCAGGTGTTTGGATTTAAAAACTGCCCTAGTTAGCTTTTGGCAGAGAACAGCAAGAGGAAGGAGGTGCTGTTAGAACTTTACTACTCTACTGGGACTATATTGCCCTCCCTCGCCTCCACCCCTACCTTACCTAGTTCTACTTTTATAGGCACAGGATTTGACTGACAAGAAAAAATTACTCACCGGCGACCACAGTAATCTTCTTTCTTCCAAGGGGTCCTTTA
Source organism: Neoceratodus forsteri (assembly GCA_016271365.2). NCBI lineage: Eukaryota > Metazoa > Chordata > Ceratodontiformes > Ceratodontidae > Neoceratodus > Neoceratodus forsteri. Next base: position 222,150,040 of record CM028135.1, read on the forward strand.
GCATCAGTAACTTTAGCAGTTAGCTGACTAGGTGCAACTGCCTCAGAGGTGTGCCTTTAAGAGAAATTCAAATGAGCTTAGGACCACAGCCAATCAGAAAACAGGAAGGGTAGTGGGCTTAGTGAGAGCTGCTGAAGGCTTCAGAATTTTTACGAAGGAAAAACAAGGGCACATGTCCTAAAAAGAATCGACAGGATTCAAAAAACATGCAAATATCAACAAAAGTGGAAACAGAAACAAAACACGAGCTAAAAACTCATCTATAAGAAAAAAAAAAACAAATTTGGTAAGAGATGGGATAAAGAGACCTTCTCCAACAGGTGAACCAAGGAGGAAGGGTGGGAGCTTACTGATGATAAAGGACCCCTTGGAAGAAAGATTATTTTGGTGAGTAATTTTTTCTTCTTACCCCAGGAGTCCTTTAACATCAGTAACTTTAGCAGACTACCGAGCAGTACCAAGTGGGAGGTGGGCAGAGAACCTATTAGGAAAGAGACTGCAGAACCACCCTGCCAAATTTGGCATCAGATCTGGTCTGCACATCCAAGCTGCAGTGATTCACAAAGATGTGTACAGATTTCCAGGTAGCTGCTTTTCAGACGTCCAGTAGAGGAATGTCCACTGCTGTTGAAAGTGAGGCTGCTGCGCCCCTGGTATAGTGAGCCCTGTGCTCCACTGGAGGTTGATGACCAGCTTTTGCATAGCAGAATCTAATGCAAGAGACCTACCACAGGACAAACTCTCTTGGTAGCTCGTTTTCCCCTACCTACATAGACATAGGCGGGGAACAACTGAGAGGAAGAGCCTCAGGTACTAGAAGATGGCTCTTGATATCCAAGCTGTGGAGCTTTTGCTCACCAGGAGTGGATTTCTCAGTAAAGAAGATAGGCAGAGTAATGGACTAGTCCAAGGGAACTCTGAAACCACCTTTGCAGAAATTCCTATTTGTCCTGAGCCCAAGTGTGTCGTTGTGAGGGAAGATATAAAGTGGCTCAGTACATTGGGCATAGCTCTGAAACCTCCTGGCAGAGGAAATCATTACCAAGAAGCCTGTCTTTCAGGTTACAAACTTGATGTGGGCCGTGGACATAGGCTCGAAGGATGACTTCATGAGCATGTCTGTGCAAAGGTAGGGCTCTGAGGAGGAACGAGCTCCCAGATTGGAGGCTGGGGGTACAAGAGGCTTTTGAAAAAACTGTTTAAATATGACACAGGAAAAAAAGGATTTTTTCTTTCCCACCAAAAGGTAGGCCAAGATTGCTGCCAGGAGTAGCTTGAGTGAAGATGGTTTCAAGCCTGATGCCTGTATGAGTACCAGGCAATCTAGCAGCTGAGGGTCTAAACTGAATTGGATTCAACTTTTTTGCTCTTGCACCAGAGGGAAAACCTTAACATTTGGCTGCATAAGTTTTCTTAGTGTTTGACTTTTTTAATTACCCTCAGTATCCTAAGGACCTGTTAAGAGTACTGCGAAGAAGCAAGACTCCAACTGTTCCAGAACCAGGCCTTGAGGTGGAAGGAGTGTATGCCTGGATACTGCACTCCTGTCTGAGGAAGGGTCAGCAGGGAGTGAGTTGGAGGCAGGAGAATGGACCGCTGCAGGGCACTGAGAGAAGAAGAGGGTACCAGGCTTCCTTGGGCCAATCTGGAGCCATCAGAATCCTAGATGCAGGCTGCTGTAAGAGTTTCAGAAATACCCTGAGAATCAGGGGAAAAGAAGGGAATACATATAAGAACCTCCCTTATCGGGCCAGGATCAAGGCGTCCTGAGGAGGCGATCCCAGGACTCGAGCCTGCAACAGAAAAGAGGAAACTGGAAGCTGAGGGGAGAGGCAAACAGATTCACTTCTGAGTGTCCAACTGCCAGAATACCATGGCTAGTACTTGTTTGTTCAGAGTCTATTAACTCTGGCCCTGACTGACCTCTGCCAGAGTATTGTGTTTGCCTGGGAGGAGAATCGCTTTAAGGCCGACTCCCGGGTAGAAGGCGAGAGACTAATTCTTATAGCGCCCGCAAACAGAGTACTCCTGATCTGGCCATTGCAGTGGTCTCTGTTTGACTCTGTAAGTCTGTCCTTTTATGACAGGAGCAAATGCTTCAAGCTAGAAAGATTTCTCTGAGTTCCAAAAATAAATAAGATTAACTGTGACTCTTGGAGAGTCTAGGTGCCACTTACTGAAGCACTGTCCAGATGCGCTCCCCACAACAGGGGAAAGGTGTCTGTGGAACTGCTCTGTCTTAGTTTATAGCTTTGAAAACTGTTGCTTTCTGAGATCAGCAAGCTACAAGGGGACTTGAGGGTTACGCAATCTGTATCCGAACCTTGGGACCATTGCATGCACTGAAGCCATGCGTCCCAATAGTCTGAGGAAATGTCAAAGTTATGTGATTTGCTCAGGAATGCATCATATACTGAACCAGTGAGGGTTAAAGATGCAAACCCTGTCAAGCGCTTGCTGGCTGGTCTTCCCATCCCTGAATGAAGAAAATTGCCAATGAAGGACATCTTGAATTCATGCCTGCATAAGGAAGGCATATTTATATTTATTTTATTTATTTCTGTTTAGGATTAATACCTTTGAGTCCAGGACTCGTATTCAAAGGTTCCAGGTCGTTATTGTACAAACGTCACAAATATAACAGTGATTACAGATAACCAAAAACAGTTACACAGGCATTCAAATATCAAGCGATTATATACATCCAACTCATTATGGTACAATCATTACAAATATAACAGTGTTTACAGATAACAGAAAACAGTTTCACAGGCATTCAAATATCAGGAAATTATATACCTCCAACTACACGTAGAAGAGAATAGGGTAAAATAGGGTTCTGCCTTGTAGTTCACTAGTCAGAAGAGGTGGGGGGGTAGTAGGTCAGTCAGGTATGGCGTCATTGTAGAAGAGGTGGTTAGTCAGCCAAGTGGGCTTAGTTTGGGGGAGGGGGGTAGAAGGGATGGAAGAAAGAAAGAAAGAAAGAAAGAAAAAGAAGAAAGAAAGAAAGAAAGAAAAGAAGAAAGGGGTTGAGTGGCTGGGGTCTTGCCACATTAATGCAGGCAAGTACAGTTCTTTTTAGTGTCAAGAAGTGATCTGAGCCAAGATTTGAAGGTGATAATCTTGGTTGATTCTGTGAGGTTAGCAGGTAGCTCATTGTACCATTTTGGTCCTCGGTACAGGATGGAGTTCTGGGTGAGCTTCGTTCTTTTGAAGGGGATTACCAGCTTATCTGTAGCTGTGCTTCTAATTTATTTGGCGGGAACTGCCGGCATGAAGAAGCAGCCCAGTGGGGGGGAACCCCAGAAGCACTTTTTTCAGGAGTAGGCAGGCTTGGTATCGTGCTTTGAGATGAAATGGGAGCCACTCAGTTTCATTGTAGAGTGTGCAGGTGTGGGTTTCCTAAGCAGCACCTACTGACAGATGGCAGGCCTTATTTATTAGAGTGCTGACCCTGTTTAGGGCAGTTTTAGTGCCTGCCCCATAGACTGGCAGCTCATAGTCTATGGGGGACAGTACTGAACTACTGATGGCAAGTTTCAGAGCATCAGGTGTCAGTGAGTGCCTGTGGCGGAAGAGGACCCAGAGTTTTCTATTCGCTGACTTGACAACTGAGTCTATATGGCTGGAGAAAGTTAGTGTATCGTCAAAGGTGATGCCCAGGTATTTGAACTTTGTTACTTGTTCCAGTGTTTCCCCCCTGTGGTTCTGAATGAGAAGAGGCTGGTATTTCCTTTTGTTTTGGGAGGTAGAGAAGAGTAGACTCTTAGTTTTTCATGGTTTAGTAGTGGTTTGTTTTCAGCAAACCAGGATTCAAGCTTGTGGAAGCTGTCCTGGAGTTCAGTTGTGATGGAGTTGTGATCTTTGCCAACAACCGATAATCACTGCATCATCAGCATAGAGAACAATGCGAGCTGTACTTGTAGGCCCAGATATTCAAACTGCGCCATTCTGAGGCGCAAGCCCCTGCACTGCTCAAAATAGTTGCGCAGGGGTGTGGCCGGGGCGATATTCAAAGGAGTTGCGGCTATTGGGCAACTCCTTTGAATATCACCAACCACCTTTTCGCATGGTACAATGGAACTTCCATACCGCAAGTTGCCAGAGTTGAGCATTTGGACCACCAGGGAGATATTTGGGTTGGGGAGGTTTTACATTCTGCCCACGATTGGGCACTGGGGGTTGATATACGTTCTGCCCGCGATCGGGCTTCGGGAGATGTGTGGGGAGCACAGTTACTGTATCCGCGATCGGGCTTCGGGAGATGTGTGGGTGGGGGGGTATGTATTGTATGCCCGTGATCGGCTTCGGGAGATGTGTGGGGGGGTCATAGCATTGTTTGCCCGCTGATCGGGCTTTGGGAGATGTGGTGGGGGTTGTTTTACGCTCTGCCCGCGATCGGGCTGGTGGGGGCACAGGACCGAGTTGGGGCCAGCCAGGGTGGCAGCTGCTGTAAGGCGCCTGCAATACAGCAGCTCACCTGTGGTGGCCTCAACTTGATCCTTTTTTTGGCTCAAGGTTGTGCAGGCGCAGGTTGGGGTTGCGATGCACAACCCGACTGAATATAGGGTTACGCAGTTTATGCATGGTTCCTCCCCCTCCTGTTGAGCATGCATTCATTTGCATTGCGCTGTTGCGCAACCTGTTGTCAGTGGCGTAACTGTCTCCTGCTGAATATCGCAGAATGGCGCAACCCTTTTGAATATCTGGGCTGTAGAGTTTATGAAGATGCTGAAAGGCAATGGGCTAAGAATACAGCCTTGTGGGACACTTCCTTAGTTGATAACAGGGTGTCTCCAATTCTGACTCTTTTTGATCTGTTTGTAAGGTAGCTTTCAAATCACAGTACCATGTTTGGGGATAGGCCTGTTGAAAGGAGCCAGTTTAGGAGTAGTTTGTGGTTAACAGAGTCGAAGGCCTTCGTAATGTCGATGAAGACTTAGCCTACTGTCTCTCCATTATCTAAAGCATTATAAAGCTGGGAAGAGTAATCAACAAGGGCAGTAAGTGTGGAGTGCTTTTTTCTAAATCAATGCTGCTGTGGGCAAAGTAGGTTATATTTATCAAGACACTCTGTAAGCTGCTCTGAGACCATTCTTTCAAGTGCTTTGGGGGGGGGTAGAATGGATATAGGTCTGTAGTTGGATGTTTGAGTTTTGTCTCCGGCTTTATGGACAGGCATGACGTTGGCTAACTTCAAAACTTTTGGGAACACCCCTGTTCTCAGAGATGCATTAAACACCATTGTGAGGGGGCCAACCAGTTAATTTAGGAGAAGACCATGAGTTTCATGTCCACTAGATCAGCCCCCATCCTGGTCTTGCCAAGAACCCTCTTTATGTGCTTGACGGCTTCGGACTCTGTGACCAGCTTAAAGTAGAAAGGTGATGTGGCATTCTTTGGATGGTTTGGAGGGGTAGTGGCATGTTGTTGCCCCGGCTGGTCTTGTAAGTAATCAGCGGGGAGTATGCCAGTTCGGTCTGTGAAAGCGTGGTTGAGCTCATTTGTGATGTCAATGGGTTCCTGTAAAGGGCCCTCCAAGGTTACTAGTAGATCAGGCGGAGCCCTGGGAGTCTTTCCTGTTAGGGATTTGATGGAGTTCCAGAATTCCCTTCCAGAGCCCCAGCTCATCTTATGAGGTCCTTATAGTAGGAAGCTTTTGTCTGCTGAATGAGCTTGGTGCAGGTGTTTCTAGCTGCCTTGTAGGTAATGAGTGATGCAGGAGTTCCTGATGATTTTACAATGTGCCAGAGATTGTCTCAGTTCTTCAATAGGCTGATTGGGGAGTTGGTGAGCCATGGGTTGGAGGTACCCCTGATTTTCTTTGTTTTGCATGGGGCAAAGATATCACAAACACAGTTGAAGTTTGTTATGAAACAGTTCAGTGCCTCATTACCATCAATATCTCCTGCCAGAGGAGACCAGTCCAGTTGCGTTAGGTACTGCTTGAGATGGTCAAGCAGCCCTGTCTTCAGGCAGTGATTTTTGGACACCTTAGGTGGGCCCTTGGTGAAATTTTTTGTCCAAGTGCATTTCACTGGGGAGTGATCACTGAGGTTGTTAGGCAAGATGGTGACATCCGATATATGTTCTGGATGTGTGGACAGGAGTCACTCTATAAGGGAGCTGTTCCCTGTTTTATGGTTGACCTGGGTGTTTTTGGTTACCATCTGGGTAAAGAATAGGCTACATATTAGATCCCTGGCTTTTGCCTCCTTCTGTGATTGCCAGTTTATGTTAAAGTCATCCATAATGATCTTCTCCCATTGAGTTCCTGACTGCTGCAGGTTGTCTGCAACTAGTTTTAGTCCAGTAGTTTGGTGTCCAGGTGGCATATCCTTCCTGGATGCTGGGAGGGTTCCAGGTGAGACTTTGTTTAGATTTACCTGGGAACCCCGAGACTACAGATAGAGCCCTGTAAGGGGAAAAAAGCACTCCGTGATCCAACAAGGAGACTTAGGCAGGCTAATCAGCAACTTAGGTGTAGCTAGTGACATTCAGATTCCTGAGACATGCTGCTACCACTGCCCAGCACTTTGTAGGACTCTTGGGGCTGAGGAAGGCCAAAGGGCCGCAGTGAGCCCACCCTTGTGTGTGTAACCTCATTAAAGGTATATGGAAAAAAGGGGGCCCTTTTTGCCAGGGAGGCTAGCCTGTCTCCCTGCTGTAAGGGCTGTATGAGTAGTTACAGTGTGACCATCTTGAATTTGGGTTTTAACAGCAAAATGAGAAGCCACTCCCCAGTTGTCTTTTATGTCAGGAATTACATGGAGTAGGGGCCCTTTCTTCTTTTCATGTGAGGGACCCTCTCCACCATTAACTAAACTATAATGGTTTTTGCCTCCCACTCCTCAAACGAAACGTCTGTGTTGGTGATAGAGACACCTTAGGTCTGCCCACACTCACTTCAGGCTATAGACTTCGAAAACACCCCTGTACTGAAAGAAGGCTGGAAAAAAACCTCTGCCCCTAATGCCCCTGGGAGAAAGCTCCGTGGGGCAGGCAGCCTTGTTTGAGAGGTTCTGGAATTGAACAGTATGTTTTGATCACCAGGAAAGTCCATGGCTTTAAACTGGGAGTCTGAGGGTAGACCAGTACTTCTAGGCCAGGCAAAGTGCCTCAGAGAGATTGCATAGGCCGTGACTCTGGAGGTGGCATCCTTATTGTCATCCTGTGGAAGTGGTATTACATAGGTTCTGGAGCAGGTTAGCCGTAATCACCAGCTCTTGCACCAAGAACCAGAACACAGTTTCGCAATGCTTTTTTTTTTTTTTTTATTTAGAGATTTTGCCAAAAAGCCAAGAAGGCAAAAATTTTGACAAGTATCTGCGGGTAACTAAGAAATATTTTTTTCTGGAATCCTTATCCGGGGGTAAGGAAGACAAGGACACGCACGCTTTCTTATGAGCTACCCGATGCACTATACTCACATGGTTGGAATGTACAGACAGGCACTCAGGATTGTTAAACAATTGCTATATTAATGCATTTAGTTATTCACACTTCCAGACCGCTTGTAAACCTCTGCCACAGAAGTGGGGGTTGAAGCGGTTTCATAGTATTGTTATTTATATTTTTCGTTAGAGACAGGGCTTTTAGGAGGTGCAACCTTTCATCTACCTATAATCTTTTATTTTCTTATCCCTATCCTCACCTTGGAAGGACTCCAGAGAAGGAAGAACCAAGGTGTCCAATATGTTTTGGACAAACAAAGGCACAGAGGGAGACCACCTCATAAAAATTCTCATATCATCTGTATCACCCTCACAGTCTCTGGGGCAAGAACTGTGGAACAGTGATAGCAGCCCTTGTAAGCAGAGTCAGAATAAAATTATTTACCATCCACTGTATCACCCTCACAGTCTCTGGGGAGAGAACTGTGGAAGAGTGTTAGCAGCCTCCATAGGCAGGGTCATCATAAAATGATTTATCATCAACTGCCATCACCCTCACAGTCTATGGGAGAGAGAACTGTGGAAGCATGTTTGCCAGCCCCAGTAAATAAAGGACTCACTTCTTTATAGGGCCTGAAACTGTTGCCATGCTTTTTCTATATTTTGCACAGATGGAGTACTGCGCAGTTTTTCTGTATGCTTTAAGCTGCCTGTTGTCTCACCATTGGCTTTTCCAGGAGCAATGGGAGCATCTATGTCCAGACAGAGTGTCTTTTAAGCCACTTCACCAGCGGCTGATCCAGCTTCCTTCCTTTGTCACTTCTATTATTTTTTAAATTGTGAGGAACTTCGTAATTTGGGAGCTTTCATTTTTGGCTGGGATCTGGAGGGTTCCTCAGCACCTCCTTACATTTTAGTACTTTTGAATGGCCCCCATTGGAAGCCTTTGATATGTTCTCAGCCCTAATAATCAAAAGTTTTTCTGGTATGTTTTCCCCAGTTTAAGCAAAGCAAACCAATCCTGGACCTTACGAACTGAGTGCAGGTTTCTGTGAAACACCACCGGCCAGTCCTGCCCCAGTTAATTAGCTCTGTCTGTTGCCAGTGCGTTTTTTTTATTTCATGGTTGTGGAACTGGGACCTATACCAGTGCCAATCTTAATAGAAAACCCAGTAATACTTGTCAGCTCCCACAGCTGGCTGCTGGACCCTTACAAACAGTCCTGCGACAGATGATACCTAGGTCTAGTTCCTTTATGTATAAACATATAATAGAAGAGTTTCTCTTTAAATGTCAATAATGAGAGAAACCCCCAGGCACTGTTAAGATTTGAATTCCAATGGAGTGCCTTGTGGTAAAACCTGTGAGGTCTGAGGTAAAAACAAGGCAGCTGGTCCCCCAATTCTATGGTTCCCACAAGAATTTGGTCAGAAAAGAGAGGAACTGCTGGCCAGAGTGGCGCAGAGGGCTGAGGCGCTGGATGCCACACCTCGCGCCACGCCGGCGACCCGGATTCGGGAACGGACTCGGGCCGTCGGGGGTCAGCAGGGGGAAGGAGGATCAAGCATCCCAACGGATGCTCTCCTCCTTCGAGGAGGGACACCGGGGGTGTTTCATACACCCGATGCCTGGGAGAGCCAGTGGAAGCACCGGTTCTCGGGACAGCAGCAGCTCCCATTGGGAGAGTCGGGGAGGGGGGATGCCATTCGGCACTTGGCGAGCATGTGTAAGCACGTTCCGCTCGAGCCGGCATCCTCAGTGGGAGGGAGGGAAGGGATGAAGAAAAAATGGGAAAACAACCCGCGGCACTCTGGATGACAGCCGCTCTAGCCACCCAGTCTGCAACCACGGGCAGACCCCACTGTGCAAGGTGAAGGAGGCAGGTAAAAAGAGGCACTCTAGGGGCAGACCCAGTGGGGACTGGAGGGCATTGAGCTAGCCCGAAGAAGTAGAGTGACAAGGGTGACCAGGAGGATAAAAAGAAAGTGAAAAAAAAAAAAAAGAAAAGAGAGGAACTGTTGAAATTAAGCACCTGCGATAAATTTAACATTTAAAATGAACTGTCGCTGTAAAAATAAAGTCAAAATAGGTTGCACTAAAAATAAAAAATTAGCGTGGCGCTAACGAATTTGTCATACTTTCACTCAGCACACTATTAAAATATAAATATGAGGAAAACTTTACCTAGATAAGCACTAGGAAGCTGTCAACAAGGAAAGTTGAGAGACACATCAGGGGCAATGTTGCTCAGTCCAATGGCGAAAAAATTCTGAAGCCTTCAGCAGCTCTCACTCAGCTCACTACCCTTCCAGTTTTCTGACTGGCTATGGCCCTAAGCTCATTTGAATTTCTAAAGGCACACCTCTGGGGCAGTTGCACCTAGCCAGCTAACTGCTAAAGTTACTGATGCTAAAGGACTCCTGGGGTAAGAACAGGAACTTCCTGTTTGGGAGCAGGAAGACAGTGATCACATATGTACAAAACAAAGACTCACCATCCTAGAAGGAAAAGAGTAGCTCTCCATCCCCCCTAGCTGCTGGAGGTCTGACTCTGAACAAGTAAGAAGGAAACTACTGAGGAATATAGAAACTTCCTGTCCCAGAACAGGAAGATCAGGAGCTTTAAGGGCACAGAGGCAGTAGGAAAGTAGAGATTTTTTTTTATAAAAAATAAATAAATAAAAATAAACAGAGATAGAGAGAGGAAAAAGTAAGCATACAAAACAACAGTTAAGGGGCCACAAATATGACATGATGGGAGTGGTGCAGTGCAGTGGCAGTGAGGCAGCAGTCTTCCAGGAGATGTTCTGGAGGATGCAGTGTTGTCCCATCTGCAGGCACTTCTCTGGGCTGAGAAAGGAGGTTGCTCATCTCCAGGTGGAGTTGGCCAGTATTCAGGGGACCTCCTCTCCCACCAGAGCCACCGCCACTGCCTCAGAGGTTGCCAAGAAAGAGGAGTGGTTGGAACATAGTGGGCTCAGGGAGAGTGAGGGTGGAGAAACAGAAGCGCAGCCCTCCAGTTGTATGTCTCCACAATTTGCACACCATTCTAGCAGAGTTTGGTTCCTCTATAGAGGCACCTGCTGTGGAGACCAAGGAGGATGCTGGGAACTTCCACAATGGAGACCCACAGGAAGGTGGCATGGGACCCCACAGGGGAAGGAAACAACTCCTGGTGGGGACTCCATTGTTAGGAGGGTAGAACTGGGGAGGGAGAGGAGAGAGAGAGAGAAAGGTGCCTGCCTGGTGCTATAGCTTGGAGGGACAGTGAGTGAATCCTCAGGATCGTGGAAGCAGCTGCACGGGGTAGGGAGCTGGATGTCATTGTCCACCTAGGGACAAATTACCTGGCTGGGAAAGGGATCTGAGCAGTGCAGGAAGAGTTTGTGGGGTTGGGGAGGGGCCTTAGACCAGTAGCATGCATGGTAACCTTCTCGGAGGTGCTGCCTGTCTATGGCATGGGTGAGGCTAGGGTGCTCTGCACTATGGGATTCAATCAATGGCTGGTGCAGAGATCAGGGGTTTGGCTTCTTTGGGGACTGGGGGTCCACCTGGAGGGATGCAGGCCTATACTGGCACGATTGTCTGTATCTGTCCAGGAGGGGAACCAGGATCCTAGGTGATAGGTTTAAGTGATTCATTGGCAAGCACTTAAACTAGCCAAGGGGGGAGGCACTAAAAAGCAGGGAAATCCTAGCCCCCCCCCAAAAAAAATCAAAAATTAGTGAAGTAAACACCAAGATAGAGAAGTCGATAGGGAGAAGGGCAGGGGTAAAAGGAGAAAAAGACAAAGGCAGTAAGGACAGGGATGGAGCAAAAAGGGGTAAGGCCATCAAAAAATGGAAGGTAATGAGTACCAATGCCCGTAGTCTAGGTAACAAGCTCTCTGAACTGGTGGCCTTGATGGAAGAGGGATGCCTCGATATTGTGGTAGTCACAGAAATATGTTGCAGCCTTTCAGGATGCAACCACCACTCGTGGATGCATCGGGACAGGCTGATACATCCCCTGCCCATCAGCGACGCCACCGTGATGCATCACCCACCGACAACATGGAGGCCTACCTTGCCCTCCTGTGGGTGACTGTGGAGGGGCAGGAGGTTCCGTGGCCACAGGGCTGTGATGGTCCAGGAACATGAGTCTGCGGCTGCATGGCATACACAGATGCTGGCAGAGACACGCATCATGCGGGTGGGCATGACCGCAGCTCTGAAGCGGATTGCAGCAGCTGCAGAGGTGGTGGCTGCATCCACAACACACCTGCATGCCCTGGCAGCAAAGCCAGGTGAACCCCCTGCTGTTGACTCCATCACCATTGGCCTCCTCGCCCACCGTCCATGGCTCGGCCAGTGGCTGTGGGATGGCCACTTCACTGGGCACCCGTTCATGGTCTCAATGCAGCACCCCTGCAGGGTCACAGGGAACACCCCCTTTGGCTGGTGGTGGCACACCCGCCACCACCAGCCATGGCAGAAGCCGCCCCCATGTCCGTGGCAGCCGGGGAGCTGTGCTGTGATGCCCATGTCTCCGGGCCTGTGATGGCGGGATGGCACGCCTTTGTGTACCGGACGCCCTGCAGGTGGTGGTGTGTGTGGCAGTCACCTGCCCCACAGCCATCCTGGCACCATTCTGTGCTACCTCTGCAGGATGTCCTGCATGTCTGTGTGCACCAGTGTTGTGCCATGTGTCATGGGAATGATGAGTGCGTTCTGGTGTCTGCTGTGCCCATGTGCAGGCTGCAGTGCACACTGACCCATGACGTCTGCGACATGGCCTGGGTGGAGCATGGTTGTTGCATGCCTGGTGTGTGTGTGTGTGTGTCTCCCACCATGTGTGTGTGGCTGTGTGTGCGCCACTGTGCAGCGTCCAGTATCCACTGTGCCCACAACATGCATTCCCTACACCTTGGTGCACACACCTGCAAGCATACATACCTGCATACTCACATGCATGGCCCAAAGTGTTCCTCCATTACACACCTGCGGTAGTCCTGTTCTCTGTCCGCCAGCCTTGGATCCCTCTGGCCCTGCCGGGCTTTGCCTCCCTGGCCCTCAGGGGGTGCCCTGTCCACCCCCTCCCTCACCCCTTCCTCCTCCCCCCTGGAACTGTCACTCTCACCAGCCTCGACAGGTATCCCACAGACTAGGGCCATATCGTGTAGCATACAACAGGCCAGGAATATGCCATAGGCCTTCTCAGGGCTCTACTGTAGGGCACCATCTGACTGACACAGGCACCAGAATGGCATCTTCAACATACCCAAGACACGCTCTATGATGACGTGTGTTGCGATGTGTGCCTCATTGTAGCGCTTCTCTGCCACTGTTCCAGGTCGTCGGAAGGGGGTGAGGAGCCAGGGTCTCAGTGGACATGCAGCGACTCCTGTGGGGGTAGACATGTGTCCGTTAGTACACTGGGTTCCACTGTGGCATGTGCCTGTGCTCAACCCTGGCCTCAGTGGTATGTAACCTGTTCTGCTCTACTGCACATGCATCCCCATTCCTGGCAGTCCTGCATACCTACCCCAGCTGCACCTGCATGCTCCCATCTGTCATGTGGTGCATAGTGCTTGCGTGCCACCGTGTCCGCCTGTAAACTCTTGCACACCCCTACTGTCCCAGGGCCCATGCACCTGCTTCACCCTGCCCACGGCCCACCCCATGTGTCCCGGCCTTGGTGCCCTCCTGTGATATTGGTGCTCTGTCACATGTACCTATCAGATAGCCACTTGGTATGTCCCCGACCTCGAACCTCATGCACAGTGCCGACTGGTGCCATAGATGTGCATCATGTGCGCTCCCAGGGTGTGTGGCACAGACATTGGTGATGCGCCCTGTGCCATCACACACCACCTGGCAATTCACGGAATGGTACCCCTTCTGGTTGATGTATGTGATGGCATCATCACCAGGTGGTGTACGGATCGCCTCATGGGTGCAGTCAATGGCTCCTATGACACCTGGCATGCATGCCACCCTGTAGAACCCCTGCATGGCTTCTGTCTGCTCCGCCTGCGTACTGTGGAAATAGATGTATTCCGACGCATGCGGTAGCAGTGCGGTGAGGAACTGTGTGAGGAGGTGGGTTGTAGAGGCCTGTGATATGTCAGTGGTGTCCCCAGTAGGTCTCTGGAAGGTTCCTGTGGTGAGGAAGCACATGACCATTGTCACCTTGGTCTCCACCTCGTGCAGTGGGTGCATCACATCATGGCAGAGCTCACAGAGCTGCTTCAGCATGGCCCTGTTCAGGCAGTATCATCCTACTTTCTCCACCTTTGTGAGCTGCTTGAAGGACAGCATGACACGATACCACTGTGTGACTGACTGTCTACAGTGCCTTCCAGCTCCCTGCCTCCTTCTCCTCATTAGTGCACCTGCTATGGCGACTGCTGCTGGGTTCATTTGGCCACAGGGTTGTCTGTGTGGCCCTCTGGCTTGGTGTGTTGGCTGGCTTGCTGTCTCTGTCTTCCTCTCCCCCTCTGGCTCCAGCAGTGTGCTGCTGCAGCTGTTCCGTTAATGACCTGCAGGTGGCAAGACTTAAGTCTCCTTCTTTTGTACTTATCTTTCTAATGGCGCATCTTGGCTTTGCACTGGGGATGCCCATGGATATGCACTGTGCATTGGGTTGTGCTGTGTATGCATGGGTACACCCCCTGTATATGTGCTGCATGTCATTACATTGCACCTATGGCGCATGTAATTTGGCGCAGGGCATTTCGGTTGTGCTGACACATTCACCCTGTTGCTGAATTGTTTTACGGCACATTTCTGGCTTATGCCGGCGCATCTGAGTTGCGCTGGTTGCACCTCTTTTGTGAATCCTGCCCAGAATGTGTAACAATAGATGACCCTATGATTTCTGCATTATTAGATGGCACTGAAACAGGAGCACTGCAGACCACTTGCATTCCTCCCGATAACATGTTTTGGTCAAACTCCTCATTATGTACTGTTTTAAGTGTTATGACACAGTCTGATCGGCTAGTGATGGTTGACAGGTAATACAGGTAGACCTACTTGATGTAAATATTTGTGACAACTGTCATAACCCAATTGTCAATCTTACTTCTTTAACAAATGATCACAGGTATGCATCCATTCAGACATGTGATGAAACCAGCACAGGCACAATGTCGCACATTAAATCCCCTCCTGGGGCTGTGTGGGTGGCTGTTTGTGCTTGTCTGTGTCTGTAGGTTAGTTTTTGTTCATTTACATGTTTTTCTGCTGGGAATACCTGTGCCATTCTTGCACACAACATTGGTGAAAGTCTCCTGGACTGAATTTCTGCAAATCGCCATCATCAGGTATCAGCTTTTTAATTTTAAATCAACTTTCTTGAAGCCTCCCCAAGGAAGCATATGCCTTACAACTAGTCTTACAAACATGGTGATGCTGGGTCCTGCAACTGAATCAACATTTTCAACATTCTCATCTGACCACTCTTAAAGCAACTGCACTTGTGGACTTTAAAGAACAAAGGAATTTTAACACATTTTGTGACTGAATCAACATTTTTGTCTGACCTTTTACAAAGGTATTGTACTTGTCTCTGAGGAGACTTTGAAGATCAAAGGAAACATACAGACAAAAGGATTTCACACATTGCATATGCCCACTGTCTGACCTACTCCCAAGGTATTGTACTTATCTCTGAGGACTTTTAAGAACAAAGGAAACATACAGACAAAAGGATTTTACACATTGCATATGCCCAGGCCACAGTTTATCACCTTTCAGGAACTTTAACATATTATGTGATCTTGGATCTCAACAGTACTATAGTACTTCTCTTAAACTCTCTGGCACCAAACCTCCCAGTCTTTTTTTTTCCATTTTTCGCTGTACTTCGCCATAGTGCTTGGCTATCCACCTTAGCCCACTAAAATCTGTACCCCACTACCCTCCTATTGCTCGCCACCCCACCCCCCTGACTGCCTAGCACACACTACTGCTCGGCTCTCTCCTGCCTTGCTAAAAAAATGCTTTGGCTTAGTCCCCACCACCTGTTCCTGCTCACCTCACCCTCCTTTTCCTTTATGCCAACTCCCTCCGCCTACCCTACCCCTCCACCTACTCTCACCTTTCTATACTACACCAAACATTGTACCATGGCTTTTACCTGGAAGTCTTAAACAAACATCACCCAATTAATACCTGGGTGCAAAGAGCTATTTCTAATTGAAACTGCCACATCATTATAACTCACTAACGATCACCCTCTATGGGACTCCAGAAGACAATCCAAGCATCTTAAAAGTACAAGCAGAAACTCACTCCAACCTATTATGAACTACGAATGGCATCGCTGAAACTCCTGCTCCTCCTACTTTTAATATCTGGTGGGATACACCAAACCCTGGTCCTGTTGCACTGAAGCCGACAAAACAGGGAAAGTTGGTAGTGCTCTCCATTATCACTCTAAATATCTGCAGCCTCCTTCCCAAATTGGCATCTCTTCAAACTCTAGGCTGGGACAAAAAAACCTGATATACTAGCCATTGTGGAAACCTGGCTAGCTCCTGCACCGGATCATGAAGTCTGCTTGAAGGCTACAATCTTTTCAGACTCGATCGCGCAAGCAGAAAGGTGGGGGCAGTGCTATCTACATAAAGGACAACCTCTCCTGTCAAGCTGCAGCTTCACCCCCACAAATACACAGATGCAACTCCTCCCTATCAAACTGCTTCTTGGTGCACAAAACAAAGTTCTCACAGTGGCCGAGTCTATATCCCTCCAAAGACCACCGTGCCAGTATTAAGTCTGTACTTGATTTTGTTAGTCTGCAGCCCTCTGAAAATGAGCTCCTCCTCCTCGGGATTTCAACATAAACTGGCTCGCCTCTGACACTGGCTCTTACAAAGATGACATCCTAGCAGCAAACCTGACTCAGATGGTAACCTCCCCACCGGAAAAATTACAAAACTGGTACAAGCACCCTTATTGACTGGGTTCTCACAAATCACCCTGACCAGATTAAAACATTAAAGTCCTCCCTGACTCCCTCAGTGACCACTCCCCAGTGTCCTGTACCTGGTCTAATAAATTTCTCAAGCCACCCCCAAAGTTATAACAAGCAGAGTATTGCCTTATGAATCTTATCAAGTTGAAAACCCATCTCCCACAACAGGACTGGGCGCCAATCTTGAATCAACTGATATTAATACCGCACTAGAATACTTCATTAAATCTTTCAACTCTGCATGCCACTTATACGCCCAGTAAAAACGTAAAATCAAAGCGCTATCAAATCCATGGATTACTGCCAAACTACTTGCCGAGCTCAAGGTTTGGGACCACCTCTGGCAGTTGCCAGAGACACAGGCTCACCTCATGATACCCTAAAATACAAGAAGGCACGAAACAGATGTACCTCACAAATTAGGCAAATGAAGAGCTCCTATGTCAAAATGTCCTTGAATCCACCTGGGGTGATGGAAGAGCTTTTGGGACAACATCCGAAACATAATGGGTAAACAATCAAAATCGTCACCTACCATGATGAAAGTTGATGGATCCACCACTTTGACCCAAAGTCTATTGCAGATGCGCTTAATAAGACATTCACAGACCTTAGTGGGTCCTCCCCAGATTTCTTCTTGGACTTACCTGCCTAGCCTAGTATCAAAAACACCCTCGTGACAAACCACAATTTACTTCAAGAAAATCAAAGTGCACCGAAGCACACAAGTACATAAGAAAGGCCTGCTCCAAATCCAGAACAAGTAGTGACAGCTAGATCTAAAATCCTGTCTCTCACCCTGGATGAAGTAATTCACCCCTTGCAAAAATTCTTAATCTGTCACTTTGCCAAAGTCAATTTCCCAACAAATGGCAATCTGCCATAGTTCGCCAGTACACACAAGGGGGGACAAAACCTCAACAGGAAACTATCGACCAATATCAATACTCCCTCCCCTCTCCAAAGCACTTGAACGAATAGTGGCAGACCAACTCTCTGATTACCTGGACAAATACAATCTACTCTGTAATCAACAGCACGGCTTTAGGAAAGGACATAGTACAACAACAGCCTTACTTGATTTCTCTGGAGAAGTCCACTCAGCCCTGGACAAAGGGTGCCAAACAGGTGCAGTCTTTATCGATCTTACAAAAGCTTTCTACACAGTCCATCATGGCCTACTTACCTCCCTACTTTCTAGCCTAGGCCTGGCCGAAGGTCCTTGTGCTTGGGTAAAAAGTTACCTGTCCAATTGGTCACAGGCTGTAAAAATCTCTAATGAACTCTCCGACTTCAAACCAGTTCTCTCAGGTGTACCACAGGGATCAATTCTTGGACCGCTCCTCTTTAGCCTGTTCCTTAACTCCCTCCCAGATATCTGCCAGGAGAAAATAATCTTATACGCTGATGATGCTGTAATTCTCTCTTCCCACAAGGATCCAAACTCCCTACGAAAAAGCCTGCAACTTGCTTTCTCTAGTGTTGAAAGGTGGTTCCTGGATAGTAAACTTGTCTAAACCACAATAAAACAAAAGCCATGCTCTTCTCCAATCACCAAAACAAAAATAGGCATACTCCACTCACCATACAAACCTCTGCGGGAATTACACTGGACCAAGTAAATACTTTCAAATACCTTGGCATCACTTTTGACCAAGGGCTCACCTTTGCAACCCACATTGACAACACTGAGAAAACAGTGAACCAACGCATTGGAATACTATTCCGTAACCGTCAATTTCTAAATCAAGCGGCATTGAGAATAGCTATACAGAGTTCCATAATCTCAATCATTGACTATGGCCTTATTATTTATGGCTCAGCTACCTCCACTGCTCTAAGGCGTATCTCAATCACTCTAAATAAGGCCTGCCCGGCTCCTCACGGGGCTCAAAGACTGACTCCGCGTGTGATCCTGTACTATGAATCAGGCTGGTTGAACCTATCAAATCGTCTTATTTATCTCACCTGCACAATGGCAAAAAATCTATCTTGGGACTGACTCCATTATGTATTCAAAACCTACTCCGACTGAATCCTGGCTCACGACCCTCCACCAGATCTGAGCGCCAACCTTTCCTGGTTCGAGATGCCCGGACTGCACAGGGACAAAGATCTTTGCATACAGGGGCCCTGACATGGTTCAATGCGCTTAGTCCACCTACCTATCCTCAACCTCGCTTGAAGCTTTAAATCCATGCTCTATGCCCACCTCACCACCACTAGCAACTGTGATTGCGCTAGATAAAGACTACTACCTCATGTCCATCCTCACATCTGAGGCCTCTTCCTCCCTGACTAATGAACCCTCTGGTACCTCTACTACTTCCTGTCTCCCACCCAAACTCACTCCCCCTTTTCCTGTCCCTCTCACTTACTCTCGCTCACCACCTTTCCCTCCTCTCTAGCCTCCTTTTGGCTCTAATGATCACCCTCTCCTGGAACTTTCCTTAACCTCGAAATTGTCTACTCGCTTGAACCTGTTATAGCTTGTTTTTCTATGAAACTTAAAAACGTTACTGCCTTAAACTGTTAATAGCAAATTTATGATGTAACTTTCCTGTCTGGTTTTACCTGTAATGTGTATCGTGCTTTGTTAAATGTTCTTTGTGATGTGGAACCTTTGTAAAAGAGCCCTGGCTCAAAGGTATTAATTCCTAGACTAATAAACTAAACTAAACTTGAAGAAATGTTCTACTCCCCTTGTCAACGGGAAACGGGCATTATTCACACCAAGGAAAGTAGATGACCGTAACACATCTAGCTTGCTGTCCACCCCAAACAACACCTCCCAACACTAGAGACGGCACTTACCAGCCATCTGTCACTATGACAGTGACTCTTCACTGTGTGATGATGATGATGATGATGATGGCAGTGATAGGTACTCACAATATGTACAAGATGATAACAGACTGGCAGTATAGCCTAGAGAGCTTGGTACATCCAGCAGACCTAACCTGGGTTTGATTCTCACAACCTCCATTTTCATACTGTGTGACTCTGAGCAAGTCACTTAACCGCCCAGTGCTCCCAGGTTGTCCCTGAAAACAGGCATTGTGCCTAGTGGACCTTACCCAGTTACCAAAGACTAAAAATAAAAAATAAGTTTATCATTTTTAATTGTCAGCTTGGGCCTCATTTGGCTAATATCTGCTGCAAACAGTGTGGCTCAGCCATGAACAGCATTCGCAGCAACATAACTCGCTTGATGGTTATTCTTACCACATAGTATGTGATGGGACATGTCATAATTCTGTGGCATTCACAGCCAATGATGCGATCAAAACTGCACGTAGGCAGCATACAGATTACATCAGCTATACTGTGCAGTGGACAGTCATTTACTGCTATGTCTCAGTTTGCTAAGCTTTTGAATCTTAAATTAGTGAATGCTAACACCTTCTACAAAATTCAAAGGGAGTCAATAATACCCGTTATCAATGAAACATAGAAACTGTCAGCAGATAAGGACCGCTAGGCCCATCCAGTCTGCCTGTAAGCCTAATACATTGTATGTGGCTACTGACCCTATGTGAGCAATGGCTTTTCATCACTCCCTCCCCTCTCAGGCTTCCCTTGTGCCTGTCCCAGGCATGCTTAAAACCCTCTACTGTGCTTGCCCCTACTATCTCCTGTGGCAGACTATTCCAAGCATCTACTATCCTTTCTGTGTACAAAAACTTCCTCACATTACCTTTTAATCTACCCTCTTCCAATTTCACATTGTGCCCCCTTGTTCTAGTACTTTTTCTACATTGGAAAAGGTCCCCCACTTGCTCCTTGTTTATGCCCTTGAGGTACTTGAAAGTTTCAGTCATGTCCCCCCCCCGTCTCCTCTCCTCCAGTGAGTACATATTGAGGTCCCTTAGTCTCTACTATTGTTTTGTGGTGCAAGCCCTGCACCATCTTTCTTGCCCTTCTCTGGACAGTCTCCACCTTATCTATGTCCTTGCGCAGGTGTGGCCTCCAGAACTGCATGCAGTACTCCAGGTGAGACCTTACCAATGTTTTCTACAATGGCATCACCACCTCCCGCTAGTGATACCTCTGCCTATGCACCCCAGTATACCACTAGCCCTTCTTGACACCTTTTTACACTATTTTGATACCTTAAAGTCATCAGACATAATAACCCCTAGGTCCCTTTCCTCTTTGGTGACAGTCAGCTCCTCCCATCCCCCACCTGTAGCCCCCCCAAGGATTTCTCTACCCAGGTACATTATTTTGCATTCCTTTGCATTGAACCTCAGTTACCACATCACTGATCATCTTTCAAGCTTCTCCAGGTCCCTCTTTATTTTTTGCACCCCTTCTGGAGTATCCACCCTGTTGCAGATCTTGGTGTCATCTGCAAACAGGCAGACCTTTCCTTCCAGCCCCTCTGCAATATCACTAATGAAGACACTAAACAGGACTGAATGTTGGTGAGAGGAGAAACAGTCAGTAATTAATGATATGAAGCAGTCAGGTCCAATCTCAATAGCTGTGATGGCACGTGTGACTCCCCTGGTTTCAGTGCTGCCTACTGTACTTACACCCTCATGGATGTATCTTCTGGAAAAACAGTTACTTTTTCATTGAAACATGTTACGCAAACAGGTACTTTGCAGGCAATGGAAATGAGGGTTTGAGAAGTGCTTAGATGAGTTACTGAATGCTGGAGTGAGTGTGTCTGCATTTTCAACTGATCAACACGTGAGTGTTAGAAAATTAATGAGGGAGAAGTATGCTCCACAGGGCGCTGACCATCGATTTGACCCTTATCATATGGCTAACAATGTGTGGAAATAAATGTTGGACAAGGCACATTACAAGCACTATGCAGACCTTCAAGCATGGGTTAAATCAACAGTAAATCACCAGTGGTGGTCCGCCAGGACTTGTAAAGATGACCCAGAAATACTGACAGAGAAGTGGACCTCTGTGCTAAAGCACATTTGTAATGTGCATCGGTGGGATGATAGAACAAAATTCAAACAGTGTGCTCATCCACCACTGAGTGAAGAATATGCTTCCAGTAGGAAATGGCTACTGGAGGACTCGGATGCCTACAGTGTGTTGTAGGATACTGTCCTGAATAAGACCTTAATGAAGGACATAAGAGAGTTGGCATGCCTTATCCATACAGGCCAACTTGAGGTTTACCATTCATTAATATTAAAAATACTGTCCAAAACTATTAGTATTTTCATATCCTGCAATGCAGGTGTGTACTCAGTTGGCCACACTTGACCACAATAGTAATGTGAATTGGCAACTGTTAGAAAAGCATACAGTGGTAGTGCACCACTGGGTGAACAGCAGTATCGTTCTCTGTAGTAAAAAAAAATCAGCTCAATGGGTGGTGCGTGACATCCATGAACCAAAGCTGTATGACTACTTTTCAGGAATAATGCTACGTGTACTGAAAACAAGTAACAGTGACCAGACGATGGAAGTTGTCACAGCGCCAAGTAATGTCAGAGAAAACATTGCAAAAGAATCAAAAATTGCAAAGGAAGAACTTGTGGAGAATCACAGGTCTAATTTCCAGAAGTAATAATTATTTTGATTTATGAACTGTGTTTCATAAAACGTAACGCTCCATTGCTGTGTTGTGTCTATGTTAGTGCTGTGCGAAACTGGAAAATTTTGTTCCACTAAATATTTCGCGTAATTCATGCATTTCGCTAAATATTTTGCAGGGTGAAATGAAAAATTTCAACCCCCAAAGCGAGCAAAATTTTGCTTGCAAACTGGCAAAATTTGCCGCCTGAGTGCGAAATTTTGCCACCCACAGTGAAATTCTGCCACCTGTGGGCATAATTTTGCATCCCACGGCAACATTTTGCCACCTGAGGGCATTATTTTGCCTCCCGCAGTGAAATTTAGTGACCACTGGCCAAAGTTCTCACTGGTTCCTAGTGGTCCCTCCCCCCCCCACCCACCGCTCACTGGCCCAAATTTTTCTCTCCTTGGTGCCTAGTTGTCCCCCCACCAGATCACTGGCCATAATTGAATTAAGCACCTCTCCCCAGTTACACTGGCCCCTCATTTCCTTTTATTTAAAAAAAAAAACACTCCTGGTGTCTAGTGGCACCCCGGCCGATCACTGGCTGTAACTGAATTACGCACACCCCCAAAGTTACCATGGCCCAATTTTCTTTTAGATAAAACAAAATTCAACCCCCACTCCCTGGTGTCTAGTGGCCCCCACCCCTCACCCTGTCATTATGAGCCAGCAGCACCCACCCTTCCCCCAGTCATCCCGATCGGGCCACCGGCACAGCCCTCCACTCACCTCCATGGCTGGCAGCCCGACTGAGTGCTTGAATGAATGAGCACGTGCTTATACAATAAATGTTTGTATTGTGCAGCCAACAAGAGGTTGAAACAGAGTACTGGGGAACCAGAAAAAATATTACAGATCAATACATGTGAAAGAAAAGTTGATTTTCACTACAAGGCCATGTAGGTACAAAGATCAAAAATAAATACAAAAATTAAAGTTTTATTTCTCTTCCTTGCCTTACTGTGTCACTGTGTATAGACAAGGGCAGGCTTGCAAACAAAATATTTGACTTATGACATCAATAGGTAACAATTAAGGGGGGGGGGCGTTTTACAGTCAAAGCAGAGTTGACAGTTACATAAATAAGTAGACGTGTGAGTGTGTGTGTGTTTGTGTCTGTGTGTGAGTGAGTGTGTGTCGGGAGAGGATTAGGCGGAACATGATAGAAACAAGGTGCGGGGTGGGTGACAGCGTACAATAAAAGAGATGGACAATAAAAAGGGGGCATGGCATGACACTGGAGGGTGGCAGGCTGAGTGGAAATGTTAGAAAGGTTTCTTTGCAGGGAAGAAAGTTGACAGATGGAATAAACTATGAAAATACAAAACTACCACAGGACATTGTGGGTGCAAACACTGTGGAGTGTTATAAACATGCACTAGACAGACATCAGGGTATGTTGGTGGTGGGAAGGAGGGGGAAGCCATTGACTGTGTATGGTCACTGGAAACAAACTAGTTACTGGCTTTCACATACAGTAGACTGCATGTGACTTGCAGTCCTTGTATGCACGGAATTTATATTTTTCTCTGGGGTGGGGGGGCAGGTGGAGAGTGTGTGTGTGTATAAATAGTGCCGACAGGCAGGATACACAACTGATTTATGCCATCCAGAAGGAAGTCAGAGACATCGCTGTGGCACACTTTACAGTTATGATTATGCAGAATGTAGGATTTGGGGGGTCTTTAGGTAAGGTAGATGTCATGAGCTGTGAAACTTAGGCAGTATGCTATATGTACATTGCAGGAAGGTGAAGCTGTTTGGCAGTGCTTTGCTACTAATGCTGACACTCATGACAAAGGGTAGTTAGTACCATCCAGCATGTGAGTTTACATTCAACTGACAATATACAAAATGTATAACAAGATATAACCAAACATGTCAATGTCTGAATCATAACTACTGCTGATGCGTGGGATACACAAGACTGATAGGACAAACATGTGTAATGTGGAGAAGGGTAATCAAAAACTATAAATGCTGAAATCAAAATAATAGATGGACATGAAAGAAGGGTCCAAGTGACAATTTCCCGAGTAGTTTCAATACTAAGACTGTTTGGGAACAAAGACGTTACAGTCCACAATACAAATCAGGCTAAATCAAAACACTTACGAATCTGATCTCATGCATGATGCAGCAGCCAGAGGAACACTAAGTAAGCAGTGAGCATGTGTCAGCACTGGTGTGGCATGTATGTCAGCAGGCCTGACTGCCAAGACTGTGCTGCGATGAACTGTGTCTCAAGATGGCTGGTAACCATCGGGTGAAGCGCGTCTGTTTAAAACATTATTTTTAATTATTTAAGATCTCTGAAATCAGTGCCGCATGTGGCAAAGTGAAAGAACGGGTGGGAGAGGATCCGAAAATGACAGAAGGAATGCTCAGGTACATTTCCTTTATTACATTTCCACAATTCCTCTACATCCACTATTCAATCAGTGCATTTTATTTCCTCCCTAAAAATCTCCCTCATTCTATTAAAGTTTACCTTCCTAAAGTCCAGAACCTTCGTACTGGTCTTATTTGTTATCTTCCCTATTTGTATCTTGAAACTTACTGTGTTGTGATTACGTGAACCCAGACAGTCTCCCACAATAACCTCTTCAACCACTATTCCCATTTGTGAGCACCATGTCCAGAATATTTTGCCCTCTTGTGAGCTCCTTAACCAGCTGATGTAGATATGATCCCTGCAGTGCTTCAAGTATCTCCCTGCTCTTGGCTGATGTTGCCTTTGGGATTCCCTATTCTATGTCTGGCATATTAAGGACCCCCAGAAGTACAAACTCCCCATTGTTTGACACCCCTTGATTCACTTGCATCGTTTGCCTTTCTAACTCCTCCTCCTCCTCCTCCTCCTGATTTGGAGGCCTATATATCACTCCTATTCTTACTATGGCTCCAGGTTTTTTTTTACATTACTTTACACTTTCTTTCACTGAACCTTTCTTGCAACGTCTGTGACCATTTTTCTAACTTTGCTAGGTACTCCCTCAGATTTCCGACTCCTTACTCCATGTCCACACTCCCACAGAGCTTGATGTCATCTTCAAACAGGCAGATAGAGCATTTTATGCCTTCCCCAATGTCATTCAAATACACTGAGCAACATCAGACCTAGTACAGACCTATGCGGTATACCACTGGTGACCTCTCTTGTATCAGAACGCTCACCCACATCACTGCTCTATGGGTTCTTACCCCACCCCAACCAATTTGTAACCCATGTTACGACTTATCCCCCATCCTAGGTCTTTTAACTTCTTGTAGAATATTTTAATTATGTTCTAATTTGTTCTCAATGTTTTGTCAGATATTTTTTCCAGTTTGCTAGATTTTATCAAATACTTTACATGTGAAGCAAATGACAAGGTTTTAGCAACAGAGTTACCCAAGTACTTAAAAACATTGACCAGTTCAATCTTGAACCACTGATTCTTATAAACATCCAATGTCACGGCAGTTTTACCTTTCCTACTACCAAAAATCATAGTTTTCATTTTCTTACTATTTGGTAAAAGGTAATTTTTTTTTCTTACAGAACAATTCCTCTGGACAACACATGACTTGTTTTAGAAAGGGAGTCCGACTGTCAATGTTGGAATGCCTGGGCCAGCCCGTCGGCACAGCTGCAGCGGTACCACTTGCGATGCCGGCGACCTGTCGGAGGGTAGAGGATTGAGCATTCCCATGGTCACTCTCTTTCTCTGGGAAGGAGGGTGGGTGTCACCATCCTCACTGCTTTACTGCCATCTGGGTGACCAAAGGTGGCAGTGCAGCTGAGGACACCAGGGAGAAAAGATATAGGTCAGAGACCAGAGCAATGTGCATGTTCAGCATGAGCAAGCCCTTTGGTCTCCCTAGCTTGCCTGTGGCTCGAGCTGGGAGAAATAAAGAAAAGGTCCCTAGCAGAGCAGGACAACTCTGTACCTCAACAGGCATGCCTTGGACCACTGACTGTAGCATCACTCCACAGACACTGGCTTGAGTTGCCTTGAGGGGACAGAAACCCCCTAAGGATCCTGAAGTAAGAGCCCCATCATAGGGCATAAGCCACAGGGGTGAAATTGGAGCCAGCTAAGTTCCAGAGAAGGTGCATAATGAGATTGGGGCTAGAGGACAAAGGAGGCAGGCTGGTGGAAGGGGACATGACAAATAAAATTTAAAAAAAATTGCCTATAAAATATTACCACATCATCTGTGTACAAAAAATATTATAAGAATGACACACCTTTGGTAAACCATTAGTAAACTAAATAAAAGAGGACCCACAGTTGAGCACTGAGGGACTCCAACAAAGACAATCTTCAAACAGTAACAACACCATGAGCTGGATTTTCAAGAGACTAGAATTACTGCAAGCCCCAGATGCATCAAAGACACTGCACACTGGGGGGCATGGCCAACTGCCGGTTGAGGAGAAGCAACTTCTTCACGCTTTGCTGTACTTGATGCACTTATTCTAATTTAACGACAAATACAGAATCTCTACCTTAATATAATCACATTCAAAAGAAAGAGGAGAGTAAGTGGAATTTAAAGATACCAAATACTCCACGTTCTGTTCACAGCAGAAAAACATGGGGAGAACGAACAGGTGGAGAAGGAGCCCGGTCGAAAGAACTGTGACTGGGACAGTGTAAGGAGATTCAACAGCCCACACTCAATGAAAATTCCACACAGCCTACTAATGCTACTCTGCTACGAGCAACACAATCCTTAGATAAACAAATGACCGAGTTCCAGGAACAACTTAAATAAAAGGACACTAAAATCAGCTCCCTCTCCGCCGATACACAATCAGCTACGCAGATGACTGACTGAGCGCTTAAAGTTTCAACCAGGCTAACAAAGGAAAATATTCTTCTTAGAAGAAGATTAGAAAACTTAGAAAATTCCATAAGGGAATCCAATGCACGTATCCTGGGTATACCAAAAGAAGTGGAGGGAGACAATCATAAAGAATTTATAACCGCATGGCTCACTGAACATTATCAGCTTTCCACAGCTCCATCAATAATAAAATGCTATTGGATTATCCCTAGAGGAACTTAGACCTGCAGACTGACAAGCACTCCTCAACCACGAATCATCCTGATTTAACTGGGTTCGGTAATGGAGAGAGATGATATTTTGTTGAAAGCTAAGCAACAGGGTCCTTCGGAATGGAGGGGTTCCCCGGCTCATCCGTTTCTAGACCTCAGTTATGAGATCAGACAGAGGAACAAAAGCTTTAATGGCATACGCTCCAGATTGCGGCAGTTGGAGATTCAGCACCTCCTACTTATGCCAGCCAGCCTCAAGATATCATATGGGAACAAGATCCAAAAGATGCTGCAAAGCTTTTGGAAAAAATGTAAAAGGAGCTCCAGAGGTGGGACCATGATTCTGAAGAACAGACAGAAAATGACTGGGTGCTTTGTTTGTAACTACTTATTGTGAGAACGGAGGACTGTCAGGGCACAGATCTGCAACTAATGTCACAGGTATTAAATATGGGATTTTTATTAGAGCTGCCATTGTGAGGAAATGTGTTTTTGATGTATCTTATATGACTGTGTAGATTAAAGTGTAATAGCTTCGGCAGCTCACATAATAAACAAGATGGCACCATCACATGGCAGCGGCACCTTCCAGGGACATTACCTCCCTCCTCCCCTCAGAGGTTCTGTTTTTGTTTGTGCCACACAGAGATATAATACAGCACAGGTGCAAGGGGCTCTCCACCTATCAACATGATTGGAGGGCTGAAATATCTAGCTCTAATTCCTAGCTATATGGGACCCTGGGACCTTTTTCTATTTTCTATTCAATTAACATAGCCTATGGTTTTTGCAGGCATTCTAATTAGCTCCTCAAATGTTAAATTTGTTGTTCATTGGTAAATATTGGTAGTGGTTCTTATTTTCCATCAACTCTGCAAAACTAAATATATACCGGTTTAAAATACTTCTAACTAGTGTTGCGCAACACAGATTTGTAGAAGTGATTTATTGTTAGGTTATGCCTTCAAATGTGAGGGAAGCTGTTATCAAGGGGTTGCATACAATGTTTATTTAATTGTGTGGGATATGGGGGAGTAAGCCCTTTAGTTCATATAATGGAAAACAATGTTTCTTAACTACATATTTATATTATCCCCCTGCTCATGGTAGTCTAGGCAATTTAGGGTTATTTCTAATAGATGACTTATTTCAGATCACCTTTCAGTGAAGTAACTGGGTTTGGGGCAAAGCAGTTTTTGTCTTACTGTTAAACTGCAGTACGATACTTGGGAATCAGGATCCCTTATAAATTAAGTGACATTTATCAAGTGAATCACAAGGTACTACAAAATCAAATGTTTAAGGACATAGATGGCAAATACTTCCCCCTAAACTTTTCTCAGCGAATGGACATTATTAGAATGAACATGCTACCTCATTTGCGATTTCTTTATTCCACCTTACTCATTGAAATACCATATAAGGATTGGCAAGATTTAAATAAAAAAGTGGCAAATTTTATATGGGCTGGTAAGAAACCACGGATCAAAAAACAATTGCTTACAGCCCTAAAGGCGGAGGGGGATGGGAGCTGCCTCATCTCGAAACATATTATAAGGCGGCTCAGATGTTGCCGGTTTTAAAAATGTTATTACAAGAGGAAGCAGGAGGTTGGATTGAGATGGAGGTGGGGACCCATCTACAGATCCCTCTGGAGTATCTACCATACCACTACAATATATACCAATAGTACTTCAATAACGGGAATTTATGTCTTTCAATCTTGGGGCAAAAAGGGTATTCACTTTCTCGCACAGTTATCACAGAGGACAGGGGAATTTAAAACGTTTGAAACTCTCAAACAAGAATTCCAATTAAAAAATGCAGACCTATATTGAGATCAGATATCACCCTTGCAGAGGCCACTCGACCTTTAACAGAAGAGGTATTGGTTCTCCAACATCGAGCTGCTGCCAAAGACCTGAAAAGGATGGTTTCTCAAACATATGCCCTTCTGAGGGAAGGGGAAGGACAATTATATAGACACGGGCCCGGATATTCAAACTGTGCCAGGCTGTGGCGCAAGCCTGGCTGCAGTTCAACTTTGTTGCGCTGGGGTGTGGCCTGGGCAATATTCAACAGAGCTGCGCTATGGCGCAGCAGCTTTGCATATCACACCCAGGCCACCCCCACTGTGCATGGCGCAGTGGCACTGCGCCAGCACAAGTGGCCAGAGTGGAGCATGGAGATGTGCTAGCACAAGTGCCATTCTGCCATGCACAGCACCTGAGATATTCAAAAGGGGACATGCAAATGGGGCCATAATTTATGCAAGGCGCACAGAAGGTCATTTGCATCTCATTACGGCCCCATTTGCATGCCATTAGCATGCAGGTGCGCCATCCTCGATGACTTGCGCCTGGTGCCCAGCCAGGCAGCAGCCGTTGGGGACTAACGCCCCCTGCAGCCCGATCGTGGGCATTCGTGTAAAATAAAATAAAACGTCCAATATCCCTGGTGGTCCAGTGGACCTCTATGTGCCCGATCGCGGGCATCAGTATAGTCCCCCCTCCCACATCCAATATCCCTGGATCTCTATGTGCCTGATCACGGGCGCGGTATAGTCCCCCCCGTCCAATATCCCTGGTGGTCCAGTGGACCGATCGCCGCCCGATCGCGGGCATCTGTAACATAACAGACCTACCACCCTGGTGGTCTAGTGTACCTCCCCACCGCCCACTGAGCCCACCACCGCTCCCCGTCTGCTGGCGGGCGGCCAGCACCACCACCTGCCACCCGCCATCCGCCCGACTAAGCTCGATGAGGCTGCACGCCCATTGGTTCACAGCATGAGCCAATGGGCGTGCAGCTCCACTCTCAGTCCAGATATGTGAATGATTCACTCACATATCTGGACTGAGTAATATAATTATGAGCTGCATGCCCATTGGCTCACGCTGTGAACCAATGGGCATGCAGCCCACGCTGTCGATCCAGCCGGTGACGGGCGGCAGGCAGCTGGGGTGCTGCCACCCGCTGGCTGATGGGAGGGGAGCGTGGGGGCTCAGTGGGTGGGTGGGAGTGGGTACACTAGACCACCAGGGCGGTAGGGTCTGTTATGTGTTACAGATGCCCGCGATCGGGCGCGATCGGTCCACTGGACCACCAGGGATATTGGATGGGGGGGGACTATACCGCACCCGTGATTGGGCACACAGAGGTCCACTGGACCACCAGGGATATTGGACGGGGGAAGTTCGCTCCAGGGGTGCCCGCGATGGGGCATGGGGGGGCGCCGCCAGGTGCGGCAGGAACTTGGGTGGCCACCCACAGGTGGCAGCTGGCGTGTTGCGCCCTGCAATGCGGCAGCTCACCTGTGGGTGGTCATCACTTGTTCCTTTTTTTTTGGCTTAACTTTGTGCAGGCACAGGTGGGGTTGCACATGCATGACTCTGCACATCCTGGGCTGAATATCGGGCTGTGAAGATTATGCATGGGCACCCCCCCCCACACACCTGTGCCTGCATACATTACTGATGCGCTCTGGTGCATCGGGATTTGTGCGGCGCACTTTTCCCTTTTGAATATTGCGCCGGGGCGCATCAGTGGGTTGCACATGCGGTAACACTGTTGCACCATGCGCAACTCTTTTGAATATCTGGGCCACAGAGTACAGGATAACTGACAGTGAGAGAGAGAGATGGGTTACTCAGTGCCCCAATCCTGTTGGGATAGTATCTGGAGAGGGATACACAAAACGACATGCTCTCAATTTTGGAAAGAATTCAGATGAAAGGTTAACATACGGCTTTTCAGAGTCCCCACCAGCACAAAACATTTAGGGGAACATACTTAAGATTTGCATTGGAGAGGTTGTGGGATGAAGGGTTCCCATTTCCACATCTTTTGGGATTGCCCAGAACTTAAGAGATTTCTGGTGCTGAATCCAGGAGGTATTTATATATCTGTTTAAACTGAATTTATCCCTACAGTTTGAACACTTAGTCCTGGGTTTGCCACCAGTAGAAGTTAGGGGGAGAGACCAAAAATATTTATTTTTTATCTGCGTTGCAGCAGCCAATAAAGCAATCACCCAAAACTGACTAACACCAAACAAACCCACAGTTACAAACTGGGAGAAAAATATAGCACAAATTAAACAACTAGAAGCCATAGCCGCTAAAGTGCATTTACGCATAGATAAGTTTAATTTGAGATGGCTTCCCTATTATACATACGTGGAAGGGAAGACAGCAACTCCAATCTTAGATCAATACCTGACAGAACAGTAGGAGAGGAAGTAGCCTATGAATTAGGATGAACATATGAATATACAGTTTAAACTCATTAAGTTTTTGGGGTTAGTATGGAAATGTATATTATGTTATACCCACTGAGAAAAGGTTTCTCCTATAGATGGAATAATGACAGAAAGATAAAGAAGGCAGACATGTTTTTTATTTTGTTAATCGTTGTTTATTTTGGATTATTAATCTTTGTTTAAATCTTTTACATGTGTGACCCCCAGGTGGCGCTATCCCAAGGGCTACTACCCCTGCCTGACTGACTACTGACAGGTTGAGGGGCCTAGGTCCAATGACGGGTGCCTCCACTCAGAGGTGAGAGTTAATACTGTCTGGTATGACTTGGTCACAGCCCTCTGGGACACTGCAAACCCCTTTTCTTCCCACTAGTGGCCCACACAATGCATTAGGAACATCTTCACAATGTACACTTACCCCCAGGACTGGCTCTGTCGACTGGACTCTGGGGACCCCCTGTAAAACAAATGATACAGTGCAAAATCCACAGTACAATACTTTAACACAAATGAATACCTCAGTCAGTGTAACTTTGCTGAAACAAACAAATCTGATTTATTTAGGGGGATATAACAAGGACAGGGAGAAATAAGGTTAATTAGTTTAGCCACATTAATAATCACAGTACTGTGCACATGTTCAGAGTCCCAAATTATCACTTTCACTGTGTACCCAGGATGGGAGGGAGGGGGCTAGCCAGGATCGGTGCAGCTGGTTGGGGCCCTGTGATGGAAAAAACACTTGCACAATACCCAACTGTAATTTGGAGCTGGGTGGCTCAGTTCGTGAAGAAATGAAAAAAGCAACAATTTGATAACGGATGGCAGGGAGCTACCCTGCTTTGTACTCACAGACTCAATGGGAGCTGGATGGAAGGCAGATTGTCCTGGATTGCCAGGAGGAGCAGAACATATAGAAAAGGTCCTTGTGACTGGACCCCACTGCAGTTTACAGCAATCGGATGTAGTCCGAATCAGGCTGGGGTTTACTTCCAGCTTCATGCACTCAATTCACTGTACAGGGGATTTGAAACGCGATTCCCCACAAGCACCACACACATTTATATGTAAAAGGAAATGTACTATACCAGGCAGGCTGCTCCTCGATCCCGATCGCAATTTCTGCACAATACCTGGGAGGACACACAGCAGATTCAGTACCTGACAGACCGAGCACGATTCAGCAATTTCTCCAGTCTTCTACAGGGTTAGCCTGGTTTCTACTCTTCAGAGCTCCTTGATTCTCTTCATAGGTTGGATTCAGTCCAAACAGGCACTTGCACAGGCTGCAGACCGAAACTCAGGACCTTACACACGCTTACCACGCTAAAACTATACACTGCAGAAGCACGGGGCTCCTTGTCTCTTCACTGTCTCAACTCATCTGATCTTTCCAGTAGACACAGCCGGGCATTTCCTTTGAGTTCCTCCCAGTTCATTTGGCTGGTTTGGCTGTCACTCACAATCAGACTCCCCCTGTTGGTGCAAAAAGGCACCAAGGTCCAAACTACAATTCCCAGAGGCATCTGCCATATAGCCCCATTGTGGCTGGCTCCAGAGGAGAGTTCAAGTTCTGATTCACCCAGAGCAGGCTCCATTTTAAAAGATCCCCACAATGATTGGTCCCATTCAGCAGTTCAGAACCAACATGAGGGAGCTACTCTGCTCTGTCCTTGCTACAAGAAAGCAGGTTAAAACAAACTGCATTTTCATTATTACTCTAACAGGTTGCAAGCAAACAATTACATCTTT
This sequence comes from Neoceratodus forsteri, assembly GCA_016271365.2. NCBI lineage: Eukaryota > Metazoa > Chordata > Ceratodontiformes > Ceratodontidae > Neoceratodus > Neoceratodus forsteri. The sequence goes on from CM028135.1 coordinate 222,183,010, forward strand.
GAAGAGTGCTCTATCTGCCCACTTAGCAAAGGCAGAACGGACCGATTTGGCATGGCAGTAGCTCAAGCAGGACTTGAGCAGGGAAACACACAGACCCCCATCCAAATTAATTATGTCTGCAGGCAGACAGCTCTTAAAGAGACAGTACCAGAGGCTCTAAAAGCACTCACATATAAATGGCTTAGACGCCAAACACCATCCAGGCTTGGAGCATTCAAGCAAGCTCTTAGAAGACTTTTGGGAACCTCCATTTGCAGGGGGGTTACACCCTTCCCGGCAGGGAAAAAAGCTTGGCGTCCGCATCAAGCAAGCACCCCCATAAGTTTCAATGCAACATATACATTTACATCAGTATCACATTAGGCTTATACATGTAATTATCAGTCAACATATTACCTTATCAGAAACACATTGCTGAAACTTTTCAGTACATCACTTTTACACAGTATTATACACACGTTGTACCATAACTCAGGTTATTACCTCTTGTACATGAAATCTGAAGAGATGGGGCACTTCCCTATCAGCTACCTTGGAGCTGGATGGGGCAGGGGCACCATTCCTAGAGGACAACACAAGTAACTTGGAGTTAGCACTGATGTTCAGTTTGGGCAATGAGCTCGGGGACATATACACTCCTTTATGGACAACACTGAGAGGCAAGTCCACAGGCTTCCCAAAGGAATCATAACTGAGGTGCACCACAGGCTTTACAGCTCAACCAGTCTTTCTAGGCGGAACTGTTACAGTCTCTGCACACTGAGCCTCATTTTCAGCATTGTCCTCACTTGTCAGGGGAGTCTCCATTGGGGTAGAGAGGCTAGAACTTGGGGCACTTTCAGCTCCAGGAGTTACAATCTCTGAGTCCGGCAGGGGACCGTCAGGGAACTCAAAATACTCTTCTTGTTCTGATGTGTCACCAGTCTGTTCCAGTCCATCAATTTCCTCCCCTGAAAGCTCAAATAGTTCAACCATACACAATGATTCCATATCACCTGACTTGATGCTTTGCACTTCACTTTCTGGGAGCACTGGCTCCAGGAACAAAGCTGGGGGCTTAGACAGTCCAGAAGGCCCAGCTTCATCTCCAGTACTGACTAGGGGATTGCCCCGAAACAATTGACTCAGTTCGTAAGAAGGGTAGTATTCAAAGTCACACTCACTTTCCTCCGATATGGACTGACAGTCATGCTCAACTGGGACTTGTGGAGGTGAACACTTTAACTCAGCTTCTGTAGGTGCAGACTTTCTTGATTTTTCCTTAGCAGCAGCTCTAGTCACTGGTCCAGAGGGGGAATTTTCTGGGGGCTCAGACTCAATCAAGAATTGTCCAATGGGCAGTAAATGATTTCTATGCATTGTTTTAGCATCTTTTGAATTATTCTCAGGCCTTACTTTGTACATAGGCAGATCATCTAGTTTGCCCACTACAATGTGAGGAAGATGGTGCCATCTGTCAGCAATCTTGTGTTTGCCATGCAGTCCCAGATTTCTTAGCAATACCCGATTTCCCTCCTGGAGTTCCTGTGCTTTCACCTTTTTATCATACCTTTCTTTGTTGGCCAGATTTCTTTTGGCAGCCATGGTTTGAGCCAGTTGGTACGCTTGATTTAGCTGGGCCTTTAACTTTTGCACACACTATAAATAGTTGTCAACTTGAACCCCATCAGGAGAGACCCCAAAGCACACATCTACCGGCAGTCGAGCTTCTCTTCCAAACATCAGGCGGCAGGGAGAGAACCCAGTGGCATCACTTTTGGTGCAGTTGTAGGCATGTACCAGGGTGCTGATTTGTTGGCTCCATCTAGGCTTGTCCTTTGGGTGGAGGATGCCTAGCATATCTAGCAAAGTGCGGTTGAAACGTTCAGGCTGTGGGTCCCACTGGGGGTGGTAAGGGGTGGTTCTGGACTTTCGCACCCCCCACAAAGAAAGCATCTCTTTGATCAGATGGCTCTCAAAGTCTCTCCCTTGATCAGAATGGATTCTTTGTGGAGCCCCATAGTGAACCAAAAAGTTTTCTACAAGTACTTTTGCCACAGTGGATGCCTTCTGGTCCTTTGTGGGGAAAGCTTGGGCATATCTCGTAAAATGGTCAGTGACCACCAGCACATTACTAATATTTCTTTGATCTGACTCCAAACTCAGAAAATCAATGCAGACCAGCTCCGTGGGTGCACTGGTGGTGATGTTAACAAGGGGGGCAGCCCTCTGGGGCAAAGCTTTCCTCTGTAAGCAGCAATTACAAGTTTGAATGTGTTGCTCTACATCAGCCCCCATCTTAGGCCAACAGAATCTGGATCTCACCAAGCCAAGTGTTCTGTCTATACCAAGGTGCCCCATGTGATTGAGTAAGGACCTCAGCACTGAGTCTCGAAAGGCTGTGGGCAGCACTAGTTGTTGTTTGTCTACTTGTCCCCTTCTGTCTATTGTTTCTCTGTATAACAGTCTATTGATCAGTTTCAACTTAGGACCTTCTTTGTATAACAATGCAGTTCTCAAGATCAGTGGAACATAATTTGGACACATCTTTCCCTGCACATAGGGCTTCTAAAGCTGATTTGCTCATGGGATCTCAGGATTGAGCCAGCCGAATACTGTCATTGTCCAGCTGAGGCAGTGCACCAATGTCTATTGAAGAAAAGTGGCAATAAACAGCAGGTATGCAATTCTCAGAGAGTCCCAAACAATCCACCATACAGTCCACTGCTTCCATGGACATTTGTTCCTCCCTGTCAAACTTCTGGTAGAGTGCTCTAATATCAGGTTCTGACAGTCTGACCCAGTCATTCTGGGCAACAGGCCTCCGGGAGAGAGCATCAGCATCTATGTGGTTCAGGCCTGCTCTGTATTCAACTGCATAGTCATAGGTAGATAAGGCAGAGAGCCACCTATGGCCAGTGGCATCCAACTTAGCTGAAATCTACACATAGGTCAAAGGATTATTGTCAGTCTTTACTAGTATCTTAGCTCCATACAAGTACTCATGGAATTGATCAACAATGGCCCACTTCAAAGCTAGGAACTCTAACTTGTGTACAGGACAGTTATTTTCGGAAGGGGTCAGGCTTCTGCTGGCAAAGACCACTGGTCTCAGGCCATTGTTGTGCTCCTGATACAACACAGCCCCCAACCCTTGGAAGCTAGCATCAGTGTACAGGACATAAGGTTTTGTTGGATCAGCACAGGCCAACACTGGAGCGTGGATAAGTTGATATAAGATCTCATGAAAAGCAGTCTCACAATCAGGAGTCCAGCGGGCCTCAACTACTTCACTTGGACGGAAATACACTTTTTCAGTCTTGAGGGACGCTGACTTTTTGTATTTTTTGTGGGTTGGGGGATACCCTGGAGTAAGGTTAAGTAAAGGGCGGATCACTCTTGAATAGTCCTTGATGAAACGCCGGTAATAACCACAGAACCCCAGGAATCTCTGCAGTTCTTTCAGATTTTTGGGCTGTGGCCAGGTGGTCAAGGCCTCAACTTTACTTGGGCCGGTCTCTATTCCCTCGGTGGATACTATGTGTGCCACATATTTTACTGATGTTTGAATGAATTGACACTTATCAATGGACAGTTTAAGGCCAAAGTCTTCCAGTCGGTCCAACACTTTGAATAATCTGCTCTCATGTTCCTCCAGTGAGCTGCCAAACACAATAACATCATCTAGGTATACCAGGCACTCTAATAAGTTCATGTCCCCCACTGCACGCTCCATCAGTCACTGAAAGGTGGCTGGGGCACCTGAAATCCCTTGAGGCATCCTCATGAATTCATAGAAGCCAAGCGGACAGATAAAGGCTGTCTTCTCACAGTCTTCTGGGGTCATCTGGATCTGGTAGTACCCACTGCGAAGATCCAGCACAGAGAACCACTTGTCACCGTTCAGGCAGTCCAAAGCATCCTGAATGCGGGGCATTGTATACTGATCAGGGATAGTCCGCCGGTTTAAAGGGCGATAATCCACGCACATCCTTACTGTCCCATTCTTTTTTCTCACTACCACAATGCGGGAAGCATAGAGGCTTCTGGATTCTTGTATTACACTAGCAGCTAGTGTAACCCCTCACCCCTGCCTTTTTACCAAAACAACAGGTGGCATGCTGTTGGCGCTGGCAGCAATACCTGGTGGGGGCCTAGGTTCGGGGAGGATGAGGTTACCTGGCACAAGGGGACCTAGGTTTGGCTACTCTGCACAGGGGCACCCAAGTAAATCCGACTACAGGAAGCAATAACTGTAATGTCCAGAACCAGGACTGGGATTTTTCAGTGTGGCTTTTATTCATAACTAGCTGAACACAACAAAGCATAGATGGACCCCCATGGGGCTACGTCTACTGATAATGCAGATTAGAGACTACAAGGTGGTCCACTTAAAGAATGAACCCATTTCTACTGGCTCTGGACCCACCAGGCACACAGCCCGGACTTGCATGTGCTTTGGATACACAGCCCGACTGGTCCGGCTCCCCTGCCGGCCACTTGACTGATGGTCCATTTTAAAGAATGAACCCATTTTACTTGTTGTGGCTCCCCACACCACTTAGAGTCTGCGACCCCTAGAGAGATTTTCTTCTTACTTCTTCTGACTCCCATCTCACAAAGAGAATTCTTTTCCCAAGTTGTGGCTCCCCACACCACTTAGAGTCTGCGACTCCTAGAGAGATTTTCCCATTTGCGACCCACGTCTGGGTACCTACCTCATCACTGGCCAGGCGAATGAGGCAAGTAGCAATCACAGCAGAAATCCGTAGAGGTGGACCTGATTGCTAAAGATGGGGGTTTGCCCACCTCCAGCTCCCACAGCCCATACCCGGTCATTTCTCTGGAGAAACTAAAACTTCGAAATGTACATTAAACGGTGGATGGACTGTAGCACCCCCTCTACAACATTACTTGAATTCATACAGGACTTTAGATTTTGACACTACTCCATTTGTTTGTCCTAGTACTATAGGCCTCCCAAATAGTAGTCCAAATCCCATACTTCTTCACATTTTCCAAACTGAAGAAACATATTGTTTGCCCTCTCAAATTAGAGCAAAACACTCACCCTTTCGTTGCAGGTGCCCAACGGGCGAAGTACAACTTCTTCCACTTTTAAGACCAAACAGAAACTGTAAAAAAGGCAGCTTTCTTCCTTTAGCAAACATTAGGGGATTGCTCCTGGAATCCACAGAGGGATACTTTACTCCACCCCCGGAGGGAGGGGGTACTGAGACCTGGACAGTGGTCTCCACCACTTGAAACTGACCTTCTCACACAGAAGGTAAACAAAAGACACTTCCTTCCTGCTGGCAGGCAAGCAGGAGACTTCCTTCTCACAAGGAGGTAAACAGAAAACTGACTTTGAAAACTCCCAACGTTCTATCTCACTCCCTCTGCTGCAGATTCCAATGTGGCTTATGCAGCTGTGACAGTTCTATGGTGATGTAATCTCTCAGTCTCAGCTGAGACTGAGAACAGAGTGAGACAGTGTGAAACCCATTTAACTGGAGTTTCACAAGCTGCCTTCCCTGCCTACCACTAGGTCTTACTGGGATTCTAGTAACCCCAGGTAATAAGGGGTTACACTCGCCCTTGACCAGGAAAATGACTGTCCCCAGTCATTATGCACCCGGCCTTAGGCCACCCAACCCTATGTGCTACCTGCGGAGGGGGGTGATCAGGCCCCTCCTACCATGTGCAAGCACAGGCAGGCAACCCTAAGGGCCTAGGGCCTGTAGCTGACATATCAGCCTCTACACTATCCACTTACTATGGACACCTAGTGGCTCTGGTAGAACTATACAGAGCATAGCCCTGATAGATCAGTACTGCAGTCCCAATGGCCACTCAGGACCACAGCCTGTCTATCCCCCCTAACCCTCTAGGGAAAACCTATTTGCCTCTAACATAATATTCCAAAACAAAAACAAAATCCGGAGACCTCCCCGACCTTGGGCAACCTGAAACCACACCATTAAAATACCAAATTACTGCCTCATCCCTACCCCCACAACCACACCTGTGGAAGGAAACGGTTAACACAGTAACAACCATAACAATAACAACACAGTACTTTAGATTTCTACACAATAAAGCACTGACGAGGAACTCCGATGAGCCCCTCCTCCTCTTCTCTGTCTTCCCAGGAACACCTGTAAGAAAAAGACAAAACAAAACACACATTCCTAATCTGCATACACAGTCTACCTAAAACCCTTACCATACAAAAACACTGAACAATCCCAAAAATATTTTTTTTTTTTTAGAAAAAAGGTAGAAAAACAGTATTTACATTAGAGTACAATAATGATATCATTTACAATACACATTTGGGGTGATGGAGTGCCCTAAAAGTCCCAACTAGTGACCACAAGGCCCGAAGGCTAGTCCAATAAAGAGTCTCTCCTGGGCCAGAGCCCGTGAAGCACAGTTCTAAAAGGCCAAAGTCCCAAAGGGGAGAGTCTTTGCGGACAGTTCACACATTTTGAAGTCTGTAGTGTAGGGTGTGCTGCAATGTCATAAAGATAGAAAAGGTTTCGGACTTACCAGCCATTTGTAGTACAAGAGTCTGCGAACCTGGTCCATAGCCGAAGACTCTCCTGGCAGCATTTCTTCTGATAAAGCTGGGGACATCTTCCGGGAACCATAGGAGGGCACATCTGGAAACAGCTGGGATGATGTCATCTATGGAGACGGAACCTTAGAACAGGAACAAAAAGAAAAACAGCTGGTCCGACGTCATCCGATTACCAGGCGATGAACAGGAAACAGCTGGGCTGGTGTCCTCTCTGGATATGAAGTCATCTGGTGGGCAAGTAGATGGTTGCCGAATAGGACAGTACACTGCAGACTGATGAATGTGGAGCACCTGAGTCCTTGGTTATTCATATTGGCGGATCAATAAGGGCACTTCACAGTCTAGATGTGGCAGTATTGACTACCACTGCTCGGCTCTCCATTTTGTAGGCACAGGCTTAATTACTGGGAGGTCCTTGCACTGAGGCCAATAGTACCGGGGCTCAGGGGCTTGAATTATTACCCTGTCTGGGCACACATAATTCACACAGTGGGAGATTTCACATCCCTCTCCGTCCACTATTCTCACTCTGTCCATAAACAGTGTCCTGCCTCTCTTCCACTGGGTATACTTTTCGTGGAACAGTCTATTCTTTACATGCTGGTTGGCCCCAGGATGCACATTTTCATTGCTTCATCCCAGATCCAGGATTTCCTGCAGTCCTCAATCTCCTCCCAGACTCTCCGAGGAAAGGTAGGAAAGGTCATACCATAGATCTCATTTGCCTTTCTCGAACAGTCTCTCCTCTTTACTTGCTTTGGGCAATCTGGGACCCCTGGCCTGGCTTGGGGTGGCCAGTCCTGGTTCTGCCAACCGCATTCTCAAGGAGGTAAAACAGATCCTGACATCTTCCTCTTGTAAAGCCAGGGCAGTGGCATCACCACCTTCTTCAATACATTCCTCCAAGGCAAGATCTTGAGGCTGTGTACCCGTTCCTTTTTCGCAAGGCCACATAAGTTCCCTCTCATCTTCCTCTTCATTGAGGATCTGAGCCCAGGAGTGAGCAGTCGTTCTCACCCCTGAGACTATCCATTCATCACTAGGTGCGGAGGTCGACACCTCCCATTCAAAGGCCTCCCGCATCTCATCTTCACCTAAGAGACTTGGGCTAGGCCCCCCCACCGAGGGGTCTACTGATGCTTTATCCAAACTTTCTTTCTGAGATCCAGCATCCAAAACTTCAACTTCAGGTTCAATCTCTAACTCTGCACCCTCTAGCTTTGTGCCACACTCCCCCGACGGGGGCCTTCCTCCACAGGCTCCGCCTGGAGCTGTGTGCTGCCAACTGAAGATTCCTGAATTTTTGTCCATGTGGGAGCCAAATGAATTGGAGGCACTTTATACAAGCCATATTTTTGAAGGCATCCAGCACAGTGAGGAATCATGAAGACATCCCTTCCAGCACTCAAGCATATTTGGCATACACGCACTGGATAATGGGAATTGCCACATCAGGAGGCAGTTGCCCTCCATAGCACCACTTTTCAATATCTCTCAGTCTATTTACTGCTGCTGTTGCAAACCCGGGCATGATCCGGGTAACGAGCTGGTCCTGAGGCCATAACTGCAGAAAAACAAACAAAAGTTCACTGTAACTGAAAGTCCCACTTTAATAAACACACTCTGTAGCTTTAAAATGGCTCTGCTGCTGTGTTTACTTTCTACCCCACCCTGTAATGGCGGCAGCACTCTTGTGCATCAACATTTAGAGATGTGGGTCAAGCCACTGCACCTCGATTACACCAGCTACTGATAACTTTTACTCAAACTGCACAACTTGCTCTGTTCTGACTTTACACACATTTACAGGATTTTCCTTGGACTTTTCACATGCTGGTAACATTCATTTGATTTACAGTCCCTTAAAAGCTTCAGGTTTCAGCACAGGATTGCCTGCTTCTACTAGTGTTGCATTTTGCTACAACCCACAGTCTCTCTCTAGCTGCAGACTTTAAACTGAGGCTATTTTCACTTCCATGCACACATTTAATGGCTTTACAGACTTGCACTTGCTGGCAGGACTTCACACAGTCATTACTTGCAAAGCGACTACACTGCTGCACACACATTTTATATGGCATTACTGAAAATCACTGATTGAGCAGTTTTATGAAGGTTTACTCACTGTGAACAGTAGCAACTTGCTGCGATGGGGTAAAACGGTCTGCAGCTAGTTCTTGAAGGCCTCTGAACACAAATGGGCGGGCAGTCTCAGCAATCGTCGTTTTAACCTCCAAATTCACTATTTCCAGGATCGATTTGTGGGTTGAGCCCGATTTTAAATTCAAAAGTCTAGTTTTTAAATGTTTACAGCGCTTTGAATACTTCGTGACACTCCTCCACTGCCAGTACACGCACTACTCTCTGTCTCCCTCTCGAATGCTGAGGCAGTCACAGAAGAGCTGGCTGAGGGGCGGGACTAATGGCAATCTGACCAACCACATGATGCCATGCAAATGAGCCTCTTCTTCCTTGCGAGGGCTCCTCTCCTCACGGCGATCGTCGAGCAGGCAAATTTAAACTATAGAATGCATTTTTTTTTTCCAACTGACTCCATGGCGGGAGCCCATTTCAATCATGTAACATTGCCATTAACTCTGCAGTCTCTCTCTTTACACAGAAAGCATTTTCCAACATCCAGGGCATAATTTCTCTGTTGCTACCCCTAGTCTTCCACACTTTCCTTCACAGAAATTCACTTTAAAAGCATTTCAAATGTCCAAGGCATAATTTCTCTGTTGCTACCCCTAGTTTTCCACACCTTTCCTCACAGAATTCATTTTTAAAAGCATTTCAAACGTCCAGGGCATAATTCCTCTGTTGCTACCCCTAGTTTTCCACACTTTTCCTCACAGAATTCATTTTAAAAGCTGACAAAAACGCTGTAAACAATTTTGATGCAGGACAAGGGCACACTCTTTGGCTTTACAGCTCCTTGGTAAACAGTTGGCATTTTTTAAACAGCAACACAAGATTCACAGCACACAGCAACACACTAGGGAAATTGCTTCAGCTTTTTGGGCTACCCACTGCCAGATAGCCAAAACGCTAGCCCCCTTGCCCAAGTACCTTCCTTCCCAAACAAATCCAAAGCGGTGCCTCCATTTTTGTAACCCCTCACCCCTGCCTTTTTACCAAAATGACAGGTGGCATGCTGTTGCTGGCAGCAATACCTGGTGGGGACCTGGGTTCAGGGAGGATGAGGTTACCTGGCACAAGGGACCTAGGTTTGGCTACTCTGCACAGGGGCACCAATGTAAATCCGACTACAGGAAGCAATAACTGTAATGTCCAGAACCAGGATTGGGATTTTTCAGTGTGGCTTTTATTCATAACTAGCTGAACACAACAAAGCATAGATGGACCCCCATGGGGCTACGTCTACTGATAATGCAGATTAGAGACTACAAGGTGGTCCACTTAAAGAATGAACCCATTTCTACTGTTTTCAGGCTCTGGATCCACCAGGCACACAGCCCGGACTTGCAAGCTCTTTGGATACACAGCCTGACTGGCCCGGCTCCCCTGCCGGCCACTTGACTGACAGTCCATTTTAAAGAATGAACCCATTTTACTTGTTGTGGCTCCCCACACCACTTAGAGTCTGCGACCCTTAGAGAGATTTTCTTCTTACTTCTTCTGACTCCCATCTCACAAGGAGAATTCTTTTCCCAAGTTGTGGCTCCCCACACCACTTAGAGTCTGCGACTCCTAGAGAGATTTTCCCATTTGCGACCCACGTCTGGGTACCCACCTCATCAATGGCCAGGCGCATGATGAGTAGCAATCACAGCAGAAATCCGTAGAGGTGGACCTGGTTGCTAAAGATGGGGGGTTTGCCCACATCCAGCTCCCACAGCCCATACCCGGCCATTTCTCTGGAGAAACTAAAACTTCAAAATGTAGATTAAATGGTGGATGGACTGTAGCACCCCCGCTACAACATTACTTGAATTCATACAGACTTTAGATTTTGACACTACTCCATTTGTTTGTCCTAGTACTATAGGCCTCCCAAATAGTAGTCCAAATCCCATACTTCTTCACATTTTCCAAACTGAAGAAACATATTGTTTGCCCTCTCAAATTAGAGCAAAACACTCACCCTTTCGTTGCAGGTGCCCAACAGGCGAAGTACAACTTCTTCCACTTTTAAGACCAAACAGAAACTGTAAAAAAGGCAGCTTTCTTCCTTTAGCAGACATTAGGGGATTGCCCCTGGAATCCACAGAGGGATACTTTACTCCCCGGAGGGAGGGGGCACTGAGACCTGGACAGCGGTCTCCACCACTTGAAACTGGACACTGACCTTCTCACACAGAAGGTAAATAAAAGACACTTCCTTCCTGCTGGCAGGCAAGCAGGAGACTTCCTTCTCACAAGGAGGTAAACAGAAAACTGACTTTGAAAACTCCCAACGTTCTATCTCACTCCTTCTGCTGCAGATTCCAATGTGGCTTATGCAGCTGCGACAGTTCTATGGTGATGTAATCTCTCAGTCTCAGCTGAGACTGAGAACAGAGTGAGACAGTGTGAAACCCATTTAACTGAAGTTTTACAAGCTGGCTTCCCTGCCTACCACTAGGTCTTACTGGGATTCTAGTAACCCCAGGTAACAAGGGGTTACACTAGCATCTCTTGTAGATGCCGTCTCACATCATCTATGTCAGCAGGGGCCAGGCGTCGAGACCTCTCACGAAATAGCCTTACATCACGCAGCCGGATGTGGTGCTCAGCTCCTTGCACACATCCTACGTCCCATTCTTTGAAAGAAAACACCTGGTCTCTCTGGGAAAGCTTCTCACTGATCCTCACTTTCCATTCAGCTGGCAAAGGGGAGTCACCGAAATCAAACAAGTCAGGCGTTACTCTGTCATTCTTCCCTGAACTCTTGCTACTGGGTAGCACTGCAGTGTCTGCACAATGCACATTAGCCAGGGTGCAACCTCTATTTACTCAAATCTCTCTGTCAGACACATTATGAACTTGAACCATTACCCTTCTGGCATAAGCATGGGCTCTAGCAGGCAAAATGCTAAGCTTGACCAGCAGTCCCTCCAGCAATTTCCCATCGCCTGGTGCATCCAACATGAGGATTTTATTCTTGACATCCTTTCTGATATGGACTTCCCCCTGGAGGGTACACTGGGCATTTGGCGCCAGGATCAGAGACTCAGGATCCTTTTTCCAGAGAACTCCAACCAGTTCCTCTGGTTCCACTCTGTCAGCATTTCTCTGTGCCTCATAGGCCTTCTTGATCAAGGCCGTAATTCTTAAATCTCTACTAGTCCTTGACCCCTGTTTTTCATAACACAACTGTGCCAGCCATCCAAACATATGTGCATTAGTCCCAATTAGTAAAGGAACCCCATCATATCGTCCAGTAGGGGGACCCACTAAGGCCAGGGTCTCTACTTGCTCTGCCACTCCAACCACAGAGGTGGGGAAAGACAGCCAAATTCGGATATACCCGGAGTAAGGGTAGGCCTTCTCACTTAACCCCCATACATGCAGTCCTTCTAATGGTTGTAAGGATATGTCTGACAAATGCTTCCGATACCAATCCTGGAACATAATTGTCACTTGGGAGCCACTGTCTAATACAGCTCTTATAGACACTCCATTCACCTTTACAGTGGTCTCCATGGAGGGACCCACTATTCTGGACCAGTCTGGAGAGGTGGTAGCTGGGGCCTGGGCAACTGACCTTGCCACAGAGGGATGTGAGTTAGCATTTTTGGGACCCTCACTGGGACCATTTCCTGCACGTCTTAACCACTGACTTGTTCTCCGAAGCTCTCCTTGTAGCCGGCTCACCACTCTCTCTAAGTCTTTCTGAGACCGACATTCCCTCTTCATGTGCCCACCCTTCCTACAATTATGGCAAAATATGTCTGCTGAAGTTTGGGGTGACCGAGGCATCACTGTGGGGGCTGCGGCATTGGTACAATCGATAGAAAACCTTGGTGCCACCTCAGCCAGTGGTGGGTTGGACATTTGGAGACATCTCTTCAGTTCTCTCACTTCCATAGTCAATGCATTAAGTTTTGAACTGTTGTCAACATGAGGTGCCTGAGTAGGCACCCCCACCCCCATAGCAGAAGCAGTCGGGCAAGTGTCAGTGCCCATGCTCATAAGAGTATCCTTCATGATGAGACTGTCTGTTACTTTCCTAATCTCCCTCAGCAACTCCTCCCAGTGTGGGGTGTTTATAGCCATCCCCATTTGGCAGGCACTTAATCCTTGACTTTTATCATGGGTTTTTGGTGATCCCTGGCCATCAGCAACCAACCCCGCCCTTGGAGCAGAGGTTGTAGCAGCTACAGCTATGCAGGGCTCTGAGAAATCCTCCTCCTCCTCAACTTCCCGGATTTCTTTCATCAAATCACAATGATCCGGTGGGTTACCTCTCCTGTCTTGAAGCCTCAACTGAAGGTGCTGCAATTTTGAGTGCTTTGCATGTTGCAATATGTACCCCAACCTCACACGGTTTAAGTCACTGGGGGCCAACCCCCCTTTCTGGTAGGCCCTCTGTAGCGCTCCTTCCAGACGAGTAACATATGCAGATAAATTTTCCCCTGGCCATTGTTTTGTACCTTGCAACTTCCACATCAAGCTCTCCCCTGACTCAATACTCCCAAAATTGCATTCAAGTGCAGTTAGGTACTTTTAGGCAGATGCCTCAGGATTTGTGGACCTCAAAGACTTAATAGCTTCCAGAGCAGGACCTCTCAAGCTCTCTAGGATTCTTTTCAGTTTCTCAGCCTCTGCACACTGCCACTCAGATACCAAAGGGGCAACACAGTCTAGTCAGGTCTCCCAACCATCCTCCCCTTGTGGGGTGGGGAGGGTGCCGGAGAAAATTCTCAACCTGCGGTAAGAGTCATGACTATTGGCAGGTACAGACATGGGGGCTTGCACTGGACAGAAGGAGGGGCAATAACGGGTGCTGGAGGGGAAGAGGGTGTTGGTGGAGGAACGTTCTCAGGTGGCAATAATAGTTTCTTTAAATCCTCCACAGTTTTCCCTTCCCCCAACAATTTAGTAAATTTCTCCTCAAAAGTTTCAGATAATGGGGAAGGCTCGTTCTCCCTGGGGTCTTTACTGTCCCTGGTTATCACTCTCCAGACAGTGAGGGTTTCCCCTGGGGTAACAGTCTGTGGCACTTTAGAACTGTCTACAGGGTCTTTACACTCTATTAGGGCCATGAAAGTTTGGGAGAGCAGATCAGTCTGGTGCCCCTCTACCACAGGGTCTCATAAACATTCGACCTTGGCAAGTACATAGATACATAGATACATAGACAGTGTCAGCAGATAAGGGCCTATGGCCCACCCAGTCTGCCCATTTAAGTTTGTAAGTTCGGTTTATGTTTTCCAGGAAGTCTGTTGCCCCATACCCCTGACCTCCAGAATTCCTTTATGTCTATCCCATGCATTCTTAAATCCCGTGATTGTTTCAGCCCTCTACAGTACTTACTCCCTCTACAGTGTCCGTACTGGTACCCAGCAGGATATCCAAGATAAGTATAGCATTTTGGGGGTCGATCTCCTCCCCAGTACACCACTTTACCAACTGGTGTACAGCCACTTCTGTTGGGGTACCCATTTATCCCATTTATTTTTTAACAGTAATTCGTAAATGTGGCCATTAGAGGATGCTAATCCCAGCGGTGCCTCCAAGATGTAACCCCCCAGGTGGTGCTATCCCAAGGGCTACTACCCCTGCCTGACTGACTACTGACAGGTTGAGGGGCCTAGGTCCAATGGCAGGTGCCTCCACCCAGAGGTGAGGGTTAATACTGTCTGGTATGACTTGGTCACAGCCCTCAGACACTGCAACCCCCTTTTCTTCCCACTAGTGGCCCACAAAATGCATTAGGAACATCTTCACAATGTACACTTACCCCCAGGACTGGCTCTGTCAACTGGACTCTGGGGACCCCTGTAAAACAAGATGATACAGTGCAAAATCCACAGTACAATACTTTAACATGAACGAATACTTCAGACAGTGTAACTTTGCTGAAACAAACAAATCTGATTTATTTAGGGATATAACAAGGACAGGGAAATCAGGTTAATTAGTTTAGCCACATTAATAATCACATTACTGTGCACATGTTCAGAGTCCCAAATTGTCACTTTCACTGGGTACCCAGGATGGAGGGGGGGGGCTAGCCAGGATTGGTGCAGCTGGTTGGGGCCCTGTGATGGAAAAACACTTGCACAATACCCAATTGTAATCTGGAGCCAGGTGGCTCAGTTCGTGAAGAAATGAAAAAAGCAACAATTAGATGACACGCTTGCAATTTGATAACAGATGGCAGGGAGCTACCCTACTTTGTACTCACAGACTCAATGTTGGGAACTGGATGGAAGGCAGATTGTCCTGGATTGCCAGGAGGAGCAGAACATACGGAAAAGGTCCTTGTGACTGGACCCCACTGCAGTTTACAGCAATCAGATGTAGTCCAAATCAGGCTGGGGTTTACTTCCAGCTTCATGCACTCAATGCACTGTACAGGGGATTTGAAACTTGATTCCCCACAAGCACCACACATATTTATATGTAAAAGGAAAAGTACTATACCAGGCAGGCTGCTTCTCGATCCCGATCGCAATTTCTGCACAATACCTGGGAGGACACACAGCAGATTCAGTTCCTGACAGACCGCACACGATTCAGCAATTTCTCCAGTCTTCTACAGGGTGAGCCTGGTTTCTACTCTTCAGATCTCCTTGATTGTCTTCACAGGTCAGATTCAGTCCGAACAGGCGCTTGCACAGGCTGCAGCCGAAACTCAGGGCCTTACATGTGCTTACCACGCTAAAACTATACATTGCAGAAGCACAGGGCTCCTTGTCTCTTCACTGTCTCAACTCATCTGATCTTTCCAGTAGACAGAGCCAGGCATTTCCTTTGAGTTCGTCCCAGTTCAGTTGGCTGGTTTGGCTGTCACTCACAATCAGACTCCCCCTGTTGGTGCAAAAAGGCGTCAAAGTCCAAACTACAATTCCCAGAGGCATCTGCCATACATCCCCATTGTGGCTGGCTCCAGAGGAGAGTCCAAGTTCTGATTCACCCAGAGCAGGCTCCATTTTAAAAGATCCCCACAATGATTGGTCCAATTCGGCAGTTCAGAACCAACATGAGGGAGCTACTCTGCACTGTCCTTGCTACAAGAAAGCAGGTTAAAACAAACTGCATTTTCATTATTACTCTAACAGGTTACAAGCAAACAATTACATCTTTGAAGAGTGCTCCTTCTGCCCACTTAGCGAGGACAGAACGGAGCGATTTGGCAGTAGCTTGAGCAGGACTTGAGCAGGGAAACACACAGACCCCCATCCAAATTAATTATGTCTGCAGGCAGACAGCTCTTAAAGAGACAGTATCAGAGGCTCTAAAACCACTCACAGATAAACAGCTTAGACACTGAACACCATACAGGCTTGGAGCATTCAAACAAGCTCCTGGAAGACTTTTGGGAACCCCCATTTGCAGGGGGGTTACATATGCGATTGATAATTGTAAAGAAAGATTGTACATGAGGGGCTAAGAACTGACAATATGGACTACAGGTGCAATACTACAACATATATACACAACAGCATGGACTTCCATAAATAGAACCATTGGGACAACAGAAGGTTCTGGTACTGAAATGATGGTGGTGTTGAGAAAGTCAGAAATGACAGGAGGTAAACACCTGCAACATAAAAAGAACAAATTTAGACTCAGTATACTGTAGCAAATTAAATAATTAAATTCAGTGACTGAATGTTTACATAACAGTATGTCAGTGGAGGTTGGATGGAAAAGTATGTTGACCTGTATGTAACTACAAATGTACAAGTTGGATCTTAATAAAACTACAAGTTTAAAAATGTAGTAAATAAATAAAAACTGTAGTATGCTGTACTATAATATTCAGGAGTCTATCAATTGTAGATTTGTCTACCTGCATTTTCAGTGCTTTCAAAAAATACAGTTAAAAAAAAAAGATACTGCACACTGGGCTTGCGGCAGTCTAAAGGGATTTTAAATCCCATGCATCCATTCAATGCTCACTAGACCATCCATTTGTGGTCTATCTTGGGTCATTGTTTGGCACACTAACATTGAGCTTGTGGACAAACTTTGCTGCCGTAGAGCAGGTAAACTGCCAAACTGCACCCAAGATTTTTAAATCAAGAATAGTTGCAGCAACTGGGAATGACGAAGCTGCAGTAATGCAAGCGTTTGATGCAGGCCCTGTGCCATCCTTAGAAACGTTGGCCCCATGTATTTTAACCTTCTGAGAATGGCTGAGTCACTTTGACTTTCATGCATTAATTACCCCTTCTTATATTGATTCTGGAATTGTATTTCCTTACTGTCTGCAGCAATTAGTTTTTGCATTCTGAGCTGCTAAAAACTGCGGGGTGTACCAAAACTTCTATAGCAAGCCTGGTGTTGCTGTGGGCCCAGGGTTATACTGCTGACATCATTGTAGGGCAGAGTCAATTTCACACACAAAAAAACATACTGACAAGGCATTTAGATTTGGCATAATGCATTGCTAACAGGATATCCTGGGGAAGGAGGAACACAGTATGTACACTGAGTACTGGTAGATTTGCCTTGCAACATTGTTGCAGTCGCATGGTACTGCACAGTGTGAGTCACTCCTCTATCCTACAGTGATGTCATAAGGAGCTAGCAGACCAACAGCTGAACAGCAAAGGCAAGTGCAGCATGGCTCAAAAACAAATCCAAATTATGGAAGGCAGAGTAAACCTTGGCCAGAAATAACAAATGCATACACCTTTTCAGGTCTAGTACTGCATATAATGACTACAAGCTGTAACTTTTTTGACCATTAGGGAATGTCCGCTTTAAGCCAGGAAATAGTGTGTTGGGATAGGCTTATATTAACTAACTTTCCTAACAGTAGTTCATTACAAACAAGGTCAAAGGTCTTTTTTAAAATCAATAAAAAAATCACCCTGACCTTATCGCCACTGTCCAAGGCCCCATGAAGATGCTCAGTAATCAATTTGGACTCAATCATGTATTTTGAGATTTATCATACTAGGAATCTTACTAGGATATCTAAGGAGCAAGAAAGCCAAAAGCCCATGTAGCTCCTGTCACTTAATCCTTATAATAATAAAATAGATCATCAGTCAGGATATAGTCATCCAATTTTCTTTTAAAGTCAGATTTTGTTTTACTAACTATACAGTCTAGTGGCAATGAATTCCATGGAGTCACCATTCTCACAGTATAGTCACCACTCTCACAGTATAGAAGTACTTCATTTTGTTTTGTTTAAATCTTTTTCCTATGATTTGTAAAGGATGACCTCTTGTTTCCTTAACATTTGGCTTAAAAGATGAATCCAATTTCATAATCAGATAGGGAGCTTGCATTTCATCATACATAAACAAGAGATCCCCCCTTATACATCTTGTCTCCAAGGTCATTAGGTTAAGTTCCTGCAGACGGTCATAGTATTCCTTATGTTCCAATCCCTTTACCATTTTCATAAATCTTCTCTGCACTTTCTCCAGTCTGTCTCCATCAGCCTTTCTGTATGGGTACCACAGTTGTGACACATACTCCATATGGGAACGAACATATGCCCTATAGAGTGGCAGCAGCACGTCTCTATCTCTAGAGACAATGTTCCTTTTAATAGCCCACATCATCTTATTTGCTGTTGCTATTACAACATTAGTCTGCATAGTAGAACTTAAATCATTTGAAATTAGACATCCATGCTCCTTTTCAGATTTGCTTGATATTAACTGGACTTCCCCTAAATTGTATGTATACCTTGAATTGTTTTTTCCCCCCAGGTGCATTACACAACACTTTTGTATATTAAATTTAATCTCTCATTGATTTGCCCACTCAGCTACATAGTCTAAGTCAGATTGTATATTCTGAATGTCAGAGTGCTTTATGTGATCCTCCCAATTTCGTATCATCTGCATATTTCATTACAGTACTAGTACTTGTTTCTGTAAGATCAGATATAAAAATCCAGAAAAGAAAAGGTCTCAGTACAGAGCTCTGCGGGACCCCAGTAGTCACACAGGCCCTCTCAGAGACAATGCCATTTATAACCCCACTCTGATGCCTATCACTAAGCCAGCTGATAATCCATTTTACTATCTTATTGGCCCCTATTCACAAAGGGGTGGGTAATACGTGCCTGAGGTGCGTACCCAACCCGTGCAACTATGCATCCGCGGGAGATCCGTGGGTGGCCACATGCTCAAACAGTGGACACCTCATGACTCCCGTTTGCAGACCCAATCCCTTGGTGTGAAGGCCCTCGGAGCGACTGGGTGCGGAGCTGCGGATCTGGGTGGGCGGCCAATCAGCTGCCCGACCCATATCCCACAGTGGATCACTTGCGCCTACGAGTGCTAGGACTAAAGCCAGCACATGCAGTGCCACATGCGATGTGTGGGTCGGGTGCCCGGTTATCCACTCACTGGCCCCTAGTGTGCCCCACATGTGGGGCTTCCTTGATGGGGGTGCCCATGACCCTGCCTTACCACCGCAACTCACGGCTGTAGCTCCCAGGTGGCCATGTAACTGGCCTCCGCCTTTCCAGCTGCCCCAATATAACAGAGGCGCCGACAGTCCACATGGTCATGCATCCCGTGGAGTGCCGGCGTACCCCCCTACACCTCCCCAGTCTTCCCCTGCGCAGGTCCCACGCTCTGCTGGGGATCAGTGTGAAGTGAGGCATACCTCAATGATGCATGCCATGCAGAGCATAGTGGCTTGGGCGGCAGAGTGGGCTACATGGCAGGATGACAAGCACATACCACTACACACCTTTCAAGCATACAGCCCAATGTTTGCACTGGCATTCTGTAATTTCCTAATAATTGCCCAATGAGGGGTCAGGTCGAACGCCTAACTAAAATCTAAGTATATAGTTTAGTTTAGTTCGTTTTTGTTGACTGGGTAAGTGCACTAGACAAATTCTGTCTATTTTCAGGCACGAACCGGGGGAGGGAGATACAGATGAATGCCAACCTTGAACCAGATTAAGCTGTTGGTGGTATTTTTAGTGAGTGCATAATGTCACATGGAATACTAGCGTCCAACAGGTGGATGATTTTCTCACAGAAGCACATTAAGTTAGTAGTATAGCTTCTACCTCTAGTAAAACCGTGTTCTTTTGGATCCTTTACATCCACTGATGTTTCTAATTTATCCCTTATTATACCCTCAAACATTTTACAAACAATACTGGTCAAACTGATTGGCCTATACTTACTGACATCAGATTTGCTTCCCTTCTTATAAATTGGGACCACATGTGCCATCTTCATTTATTTATTTTTTTGGGGTGATTTTTTATAACCTCTTTATTGAGATTTTAATATTGGTTCCAGCACCGTCACAGACACACATACATCCCGGGATACACCCCCAGGCCCACATCCCAAAACTGGATGTAGAAACTATATACATCCCCTCAACTATATACAATCACAGTTACCATTTCTGATCCCCGAACAGTTTACTCCAGTTCCCCATAACATTGGCTATCAATCCATTGTTCGTGCTCAGACTTCGTCAAGTCTAAATTCTGGTCCGGTTTAACAATTCTAGTTGTTGGCCCAGCCCATAGGTGTAAATCTTCCGGACCAACTTTGGGTAACTGTGTCCCTAGGAAAGAGAGAGACCCATGTGCCCAACCAAACAAGCAAACCTTTTAAGTTAGATAAGCAAAGTAATGAGAGAGTTATAGCTGAGCCTATACAGAACTGATCTCATATCCATCATCCGATTCCTTTCACTAATGAACCCCTTAAACCTTGTCTTATAAGAGTATATCCCACTACTCCCCCTCAGACAGACAGATCTGAACCCGAGGACTTTTTAACTGCGTTGCATAAACTACCTCTAGGGTCCTCCAATTCCTTTCATAGATTTTCTTTTTCCCTTCCATCAGCATATGCTGTTTAATTCTCTCCAGGACCTGTATAAGGTCCCCCACCCATTGATCATAACCATAAGCTATATCCTCCTTCCAATGTCTTAGAACAAATGCTTTAACTACAGCTGACATAAGGGAGACATGATATTTAGCTGGGCCCACCAGAATCCTTCCCAGATCCCCTAGTATACATATCTCTGGGCTAATGTATTCCGAATAGTCCAATACTGGGTCCATTTCTTTTGCAATTTGAACCCAGAGTGGCTGAATTCGAGAACACATCCAGAATACATGCAACAGGTCTCCTGGTTCTATGCCACAACGAAAGCACTGATCTGTCTGTCTGAGTTTTCTAGAACATAGTTTGTCAGGGGTGTAGTAGATATTTGAGCAAATAAAGAATTGCGTCGTATTATACTTGGTATAGACCAAATCTTTCATTGCTTCCAAACTTCTGTCCAGTCCGGTTTCAGGGGGGATAATGCTTTCTCCCAATAAACTATACGAGACTCAAAGTTTGTACCCACATAATCTAATAACACCTTGTAAACTTTGGATAGGGGATACTGTGAAAGGTCCATTTCCCTTAGCTTATCCCATGTAAACACTTGCTTTTCTCCCCAATTTTTATTATCCCGTATAAACTTCTGCAGCAAATTAGTAATCTGGATCTTTTTAAAGAAATCCCAATCCCTGGCCTGTGTTGGCAAAAGTACTCTGTCAGCGACTATAAAGTCTGCCACTCTGGAGTCCAACAATAGTGATGCCCACTGACCCCTCAAAATGCGATTTCCCAGGCAGGTGCCATCTTCATTTATGAAATCCATGTTGATGAACATATTAGATCTTATACATTACCAAATTAGAAACAAGTTAATCATTTGCAGGTGTAACCCCCCTGCAAATGGGGGTTCCCAAAAGACTTCCAGGAGCTTGCTTGAATGCTCCAAGCCTGAATGGTGTTTGGCATTTAAGCCATTTATCAGTGAGTGTTTTAGAACCTCTGGTACTGTCTCTTTAAGAGCTGTCTGCTTGCAGACATAATTAGTTGTATGGGGGACTGTGTGTTTCTTTGATTGAGTACCACTCAAGCTGCTGCCAATTCACTTCATTTTGCAGTCACTAGGGTGCAAAGGGAACCTATCTGAAAGATGTAACTGTTTGCCAGAAATTATTTAGAGTAATAATGAAATTACAGTTTGTCTAACCTGCTTTCTTTGCAGTCAGAACTGTGTCTGCTAGTTCCCCATTCTAGTTTTGAACTGCTGAACTGGACCAATCAGTGTGGGTAAGCTAGCTCTAAAATGGTGCCTTGGACGAATCAGAACTTGGACTCATAATCTGAGCCAGCCACAAGAGGATTGTATGAGCAGTGACTCTGGGAGATGTAGTTTAGACTTCAGCACCTTTTGGACCAACAGCAGCAGTCTATTGTGAGTGACAGCCAATCCAGTCAAGAACTGGGAGGAACTCAAAGGAAGTGCCGGTTTTGTCGGTTGGAGTTTCAGTTGAGCTTTGGCAGTGAAGAAGGAAGGAGCCCTGTGCTTTTCAGTGTGCAGTTTTAGTCAAAACGTGTGTAAGGCCCAGAGTTCGGTCTGCAGCTTGTGTAACAGCTTGTTAGGACTGAATCCGTCCTGTAAAAGAATCAAGGATCTCTGAAGAGTAGAAACCAGGCTCACCCTGTAGAAGACTGGAGGAATTGCTGAAAATTGCATTGGTCTGTCAGGAACTGAATCTGCTGTGTGTTCTCCCGGGTATTGTGCAGTAATTGTGATCGGGATACAGATGCAGCCTGCCTGGTATAGTGCTTTCTTTTATATGGATGTGTGAAGAGGTTTGTTGTACCTCAAGTGAGCCCTGCTGACATTGAAGGACCCTATCTTATTTGGAGGTCGTGAGTACTAATTCAGAAGTCGCTCCTGTTGAATTGCCACATTAAATCCAAATGGAATTACTGTACTGCTGACTGTTTAATTCTCCTTTTCTCTGTGTGAAGGGCCCTACCAGCTGCCACGGTTTGGATAGCCACTAGGGCTTGGGCACCCAGGGACAGTAACTGATAGGGATAGGCCTCTGCACAGAGCCATGAGTAGATTATTAGAGTGATAAGCTAATTAACCTGATTTCCCCTGTCCTTGTTATATCCCCTAAATAAATCAGAGCTGCTTGTTTCAGCAAAGTTATACTGCCTGAGGTATTTGTCTATGTTAAAGTACTGTACTGTGATTGTTACTGTATCTCATTTCACAGGAGGTCCCAGTGCGGAACCAGACCTGGGGGTAGTGTATACTGTGAAGGTAATTCTGATATATTGTGTGGGCCACTAGTGGGAAGAAGAGTTGCAGTGTCCCAGGGGCTGTGACCAAGTTAGTTTAACTATTGCAAACCCTGACCTCTGGGTGGAAGCACCCGCCATTGGATCTAGCCCCTCAACCTGTTAGTGGCAAATCAGGCAGGGTGAGTAGCCCTGGGATAGCGCCATCTAGGGTTACATCTTGGAGCTCACGCTGGGATTGTGTGTCCTCTAGTGGCCATATTCACGAACCACTGTTAAAAAAAAATGGGTACCCGACAGAAGTGGCTGTGCACCGGCTGGTGGAGTGGTGTACTGGGGAGGAGATCGACCCCCAAATGCTATGCTTATCCTGGACATCCCCTGGGTATCAATACGGACACTGTGCAGGAGTACTTTCCAAGGTGGAAGGTTTACAAAACCCTGTGGTGGTGGGTCGGCATGCTAATCTGCTCACCCACACTTTCCTGGCCCTAGTAGAGTTTAAGGATCCCATAGATAGCTCAAAGTGCCACAGACCATTACCCCAGAGGGAGCCCTCACTGCTTGGAGAGTGATAACTAAGGACAGTAAAGACCGGGGAATCAGCCCCACCACTATCTGAAACTTTTGAGGAGAAATTTGCTGAATGGTTGCTGGGAGAGGGAAAACTGTGGAGGACTTGAAGAAACTATTCTTGCCACCTAGGTGTTCCTCCCCAACACCCTCTCCTGCTCCAGTGCCCGTAATGGTGGCTGAACCAATGCAGACTCCTATTTCTGCACCTGCCATTAGTCACGACTCTTACCGAAGGTTGAGGATCTTCTCTGGCACCCTCTCCACCCCCAAGGGAAGGATGACTGGGAGACCTGGATAGACTATGTTGCCCCAAGTGCTAGAATGGCAATGCTGGGAAGGCGGCGAAGAGGGTTAGTAGAGCCTCCGAGGTCCTGCCCTGGCTACCATCCGTGCTAAGCGGGCCCAGTAACCCTGGCGACTGCACGAGGCCTATCTTGAGGCCTTGGAGAGAATGTATGGGAGCCCAGATTCTGATGAGGACCTATGGTGGAGAGTAAAAGATACAGAACAGTACCAAGGGAGTTGTTGTCTGTGTATGTCTCTCGGCTGGAAAAATTGTTGCAAGAATGCCTCCAGAAAGGGTAGTTTGCCAGCGATTGAACTGGACCGAACCAGACTGGACAGAATCCTTAAGTCTGCCCCTTCTCAGAACTGCTGTTGCTTCAGTTCGCCTGGCAAATCGACTGGAATCCCCACCCTCCTATGATGAGTTAATGAGAGAATTCGAGGAGTTGAGAAAAGGCGACCTCGGGAGGTACCTGCACCAACAGCTGTGGCTATGACCAGGTGACTGAGGGTGACCCATCAAAGTGAAGTTCAGGGGCAGAGGTTGACAGTCAATGAGTGCTCTGACAAGGAAAAGATATGCCACAATGGGCGAACTGTTAGAGAGATCCGGAATTCAAAAACAGTCCCTTTATGAAAGCCACGCCTGCAAGAATGCGGGCCCTGACCTATATCCGACTGCATCTGCTATGGGGTGGGGTACCCACCCATGTATCTCCTGCTGATAACAGCTCCAAACTCAATTCCTTGACCATGAAGTGGAGAAACTGACGAGATGTCTCCAAATGCTTATCACGCCGCAGACAGAGATGGCACCCAGGTTTCCAGTTAGTAATACCCCTGCCCTGGCTCCCAGTGTGGCGCCTCGGCCAGCTCAAACTCCAGAAAGTATGTTTTGCTATAATTGTGGGAAAGATGGGCACATGAAAGGAATGCCAGTCCCCAAAAGACACTGACAAAGTTGCATATAGGCTACAAGGAGAGCTTGGAGAAGAAATCAGTGGTTAAGAGGTGCGACATGATCCCAGTGGGGGCACCAAAATGCTAATTCACGTCCTTTTGTGGCAAGGTCAGTTGCCCAGGCCCCCACTACCGCCTCTCCAGACTGGTCCAGAATAGTGGGTCCCTCCATGGAGACCACTGTAAAGGTGAATGGAGTGTCTACAAGAGCTGTATTAGACAGTGGCTCCCAAGTGACAATTATGTTCCAGGATTGGTATCAGAAGCATTTGTCAGGCGTACCCTACAACCATTAGAAGGACTGCATGTATGGGGTTAAGTGAGAAGGCCTACCCTATTCCGGGTATATCCGAATTTGGCTGTCTTTCCCCACCTCCGTGGCTGAGTGGCGAACAAGTAGAGACCCTAGCCTTAGTGTGTCCCCCACTGGACTGTATGATGGTGTCCCTTTGTTGATTGGAACAAATGCTCATATGTTGGAAGGCTGGCACAGTTGTGTTATGAAAAACAGGGGTCAAAGACTAGTAGAGCTTTAAGAGTTCGGCTTTAATTAAGAAGGCCTATGAGGCACAGAGAGATGCTGAAAAAACAGAACCAGAGGAACCGGTCAGAATTGTATGGAAGAAGGATCCTGAGTCTCTGATCCTGGCCAAATGCCCAGTGTACCTTACAGGGAGAGGTCTGTATCAGAAAGGATGTTAAGAATAAAATATTAATGTTGGATGCCCAGGTGATGGAAAATTGCAAGAGGGACTGCTGGTCAAGCCTAGTATTTTGCCGCTAGAGCCCATGCTTATGCCAGAAGGGTAATGGTCCAAGTTCATAATGTGTCTGAAAGAGACATTCGAGTAAACAGAGGTTGCATCCTGGCTAATGTGCATTGTGCAGACACTGCAATGCTACCCAGCAGCAAGAGTTCAAGGAAGAATGACAGATAACGCCTGACTTGTTTGATTTGGCGACTCCGCTGCCAGCTGAATGGAAAGTGAGGATCAGTGAGAAGCTTGCCCAGAGAGACCAGGTGTTTTCTTTAAAGGAATGGGATGTAGGATGCGTGCAAGGGCTGAGCACAATATCCGGCTGCATGACGAAAGACCATTTCGTGAGAGGTCTCGACGCCTGGCACCTGCTGACATAGATGATGTGAGGCGGCATCTGCAAGAGATGTTAGCTGCTGGTGTAATACAAGAATCCAGAAGCCCTATGCTTCCCCATTGTGGTAGTGAGGAAAAAGAATGGAACAGTAAGGATGTGTGTGGATTATAGCACTTAAACCGTGGGACTATCCTAATCAGTACACAATGCCCGCATTCAGGATGCTTTGGACTGCCTAAGCGGGAGCAAGTGGTTCTCTGTGCTGGATCTCCGCGGTGGGTACTACCAGATCCCGATGGCCCCAGAGGACCGTGAGAGAAACGGCCTTTATCTGTCCGCTTGGCTTCTATGAATTCATGAGGATGCCTCAAGAGATTTCAGGTGCCCCAGCCACTTTTCAGCGATTGATGGAGCGTGCAGTGGGGACATGAACTTACTAGAGTGCCTGGTATACCTAGATGATGTTATTGTGTTTGGCAGCTCACTGGAGGAACATGAGAGCAGATTATTTAAGGTATTGGACCGACTGGAGGACTTTGGCCTTAAACTGTCCATTGATAAGTGTCAATTCTTTCAAACATCAGTAAAGTATGTGGGACACATAGTATCCACCGAGGAGAATAGAGCCCAAGTAAAGTTGAGGCCTTGACCACCTGGCCACAGCCCAAAAATCTAAAAGAACTGCAAAGATTCCTGGGATTCTGTGGTTATTATCGGCGCTTCATCAAGGACTATTCAAGAGTGATCCGCCCTTACTTAACCTTACTCAAGGGTATCCCCAACCCACAAAAATACCAAAAGTCAGCGTCCCTCAAGACTGAAAGAGTGTATTTTCATCCAGTGAAGTATTTGGGGCCCGCTGGACTCCTGATTGTGAGACTGCTTTTCATGAGATCATATATCAACTTACCCATGCTCCAGTGCTGGCCTATGCCGATCCAAGAAAACCTTACGTCCTGCACACTGATGCTAGCTTGCAAGGGTTGGGGCTGTGTTGTACCAAGAGCACGAGAATGGCCTGAGACCAGTGGCCTTTGCCAGTAGAAGCCTGACCCCATCCGAAAGAACTATCCTGTACATAAGTTAGAGTTCCTAGCTTTGAAGTGGGCTATTGTTGACCAATTCCATGAGTACTTGTATGGGGCTAAAATACTAGTAAAAACTGACAATAATCCTTTGACCTATGTGCAGACCTCAGCTAAGTTGGATGCCACTGGCCATAGGTGGCTTTCTGCATTATCTACATATGACTATGCTCTCGAATACCGAGCAGGTCTGAACCACATAGATGCTGATGCTCTCTCCCGGAGGCCTGTTTCCCAGAATGATTGGGTCCGATTGGCAGAACCTGACATTCGGGCACTCTGCCGGAAGTTTGACAGGGAGGAACAAATGTCCCACGGCGCATGGTGGACTGCATGGTGGATTGCTTGGGAGCCTCTGAGAATGCATACCTGCTGCTTGTTGCCACTTTTCTGCAATAGACATTGGTGCACTGCCTCAGCTGGACAATGACAGTATGCGCGAGGCTCAATCCGCGATCCCATGATCAAAGCAGCTTTAGAAGCCCTCTATGCAGGAAAAGATGTGTCAAATTACGCTCCACTGATTTGAGAACTGCACTGTTATACAAAGAAGGTCCTAAATTGAAACTGATCAATAAACTGTTATACAGAGAAACAGTAGACAGAGGGGACAAGTAGACAAACAACAACTAGTGCTGCCCACTGCCTTCGAGACTCAGTACTGAGGTCCTTGCACAACCACATGGGGCACCTTGGTATAGACAGAACACTTGACTTGGTGAGATCCAGATTCTATTGGCCTAAGATGGGGGCTGATGTGAGCAACACATTCAAACTTGTAGTCGCTGCTTACAGAGGAAAGCTTTGCCCCAGAGGGCTGCCCCTTGTTAACATCACCACCAGTGCACCCATGGAGCTGGTCTGTATTGATTTTCTGAGTTTGGAGTCAGATCAAAGAAATATCAGTAATGTGCTGGTGGTCACTGACCATTTCACCGAGATATGCCCAAGCTTTCCCCACCAAAGACCAGAAAGCATCCACTGTGGCCAAAGTACTTGTAGAAAACTTTTTTGTTCACTATGGGGCTCCACAAAGAATCCATTCTGATCAAGGGAGAGACTTTGAGAGTCGTCTGATCAAAGAGATGCTTTCTCTGTGGGGAGTGCGAAAGTCCAGAACCACTCCTTACCACCCCCAGGGGGACCCACAGCCTGAATCGTTTCAACCGACTTTGCCAGATATGCTAGGCACCCTGCACCCAAAGGACAAGCCTAGATGGAGCCAACAAATTAGCACCCTGGTACATGCTTATAACTGCACCAAAGTGATGCCACTGGATTCTCCCCCACGCCTGATGTTTGGAAGAAAGCTCGACTACCAGTAGATGTGTGTTTTGGGGTCTCTCCTGATGGGGTTCAAGCTGACAACTATTTACAGTATGTGCAAAAGTTAAAGGCCCAGCTAACTCATGCGTACCAACTGGCTCAAACCATGGCTGCCAAAAGAAATCTGGCCAACAAAGAAAGGTATGATAAAAAGGTGAAAGCACAAGAACTCCAGGAGGGAGATCGGGTATTGCTAAGAAATCTGGGACTGCATGGCAAGCACAAGATTGCTGACAGATGGCACCATCTCCCTCACATTGTAGTGGGCAAACTAGATGATCTGCCAGTGTACAAAGTAAGGCCTGAGAATAATTCAAAGATGTAAAACAATGCATAGAAATCATTTACTGCCCATTGGACAAATCTTAATTGAGTCTGAGCCCTAGAAGATGCCCCTCTGGACCAGTGACTAGAGCTGCTGCTAAGAAAAGATCAAGAAAGTCTGCACCTACAGAAGCAAAGTTAAAGTGTTCCCTCCACAAGTCCCAGTTGAGCATGACTGTCAGTCCATATCGGAAGAAAGTGAGAGTGACTTTGAATACTATCCTTCTTACGAACTGAGTCAATTGTTGGGGCAATCCCTAGTCAATACTGGAGATGAAGCTGGGCCTTCTGGACTGTCTAAGCCCCAGCTTCATCCCTGGAGCCAATGCTCCCAGAAAGTGAAGTGCAAAGCATCAGATCAGATGAAATGGAATCATTGTGCATGGTTGAACTGTTTGAGCTTTCAGGGAGAAAAATGATAGATTGGGGCAGACTGGTGATACACCGAACAAGAAGAGTATTTTGAGTGCCCTGACAGTCCACTGCCAGTGTCCGAAAGCTCTCCATGCGAGCCAAATGTTGTGGACTCAGAAACTGTAACTCCTGGAGCTGAAAGTGCCCCAAGTTCTAGCCTCTCTACCCCATGGAGACTCCCTGACAAGTGAGAACAATGCTGAAAATGAGGCTCAGAGTGCAGAGACTATAACAGTTCCCCTAGAAAGACTGGTCGAGCTGTAAAGCCTGTGGTGCACCTCAGTTATGATTCACTTGGGAGGCCTGTGGACTTGCCTCTCAATGTTGTCCATAAAGGTGTATGTGTCCCGAGCTCATTGCCCAAACTGAGCATCAGTGCTAACTCCAAGTTACTTGTGTTGCCCTCTAAGTATGGTGCCCTTGCCCCATCCAGCCCCAAGGTAACTGATAGGGAAGGGCCCCCTCTCTTCAGGTTTCATGTACAAGAGGTAATAACTTGAGTTATGGTACAATGTGTATGTAATACTGTGTAGAGTGACGTACTGCAATGTTTCAGAAATGTGTTCTTGGTAAAATGATATATTGACTGATGATTACATGTGCGAGCCTAATGCAAATGTATATGGTTGCAGTTGAAACTTATGGGGGTACTTGCTTGACGCGGACGTCAAGCTTTCCCAGGCCAGGAAGGGTGTAACCCCCCTGCAAATGGGGGTTCCCAAAAGACTTCAGGAGCTTGCTTGAATGCTCCAAGCCTGAAT
Source organism: Neoceratodus forsteri (assembly GCA_016271365.2). NCBI lineage: Eukaryota > Metazoa > Chordata > Ceratodontiformes > Ceratodontidae > Neoceratodus > Neoceratodus forsteri. Next base: position 222,212,627 of record CM028135.1, read on the forward strand.
GGTGTTTGGCATTTAAGCCATTTATCAGTGAGTGTTTTAGAACCTCTGGTACTGTCTCTTTAAGAGCTGTCTGCTTGCAGACATAATTAGTTGTATGGGGGACTGTGTGTTTCTTTGATTGAGTACCACTCAAGCTGCTGCCAATTCACTTCATTTTGCAGTCACTAGGAGTGCAAAGGAACCTATCTGAAAGATGTAACTGTTTGCCAGAAATTATTTAGAGTAATAATGAAATTACAGTTTGTCTAACCTGCTTTCTTTGCAGTCAGAACTGTGTCTGCTAGTTCCCATTCTAGTTTTGAACTGCTGAACTGGACCAATCAGTGTGGGGTAAGCTAGCTCTAAAATGGTGCCTTGGACCGAATCAGAACTTGGACTCATAATCTGAGCCAGCCACAAGAGGATTGTATGAGCAGTGACTCTGGGAGATGTAGTTTAGACTTCAGCACCTTTTGGACCAACAGCAGCAGTCTATTGTGGTGACAGCCAATCCAGTCAAGAACTGGGAGGAACTCAAAGGAAGTGCCGGTTTTGTCGGTTGGAGTTTCAGTTGAGCTTTGGCAGTGAAGAAGGAAGGACCCTGTGCTTTTTCAGTGTGCAGTTTTAGTCAAAAAACATGTATAAGGCCCAGAGTTCGGTCTGCAGCTTGTGTAACAGCTTGTTAGGACTGAATCCGTCCTGTGAAAGAATCAAAGGATCTCTGAAGAGTAGAAACCAGGCTCACCCTGTAGAAGACTGGAGGAATTGCTGAAAATTGCATTGGTCTGTCAGGAACTGAATCTGCTGTGTGTTCTCCCGGGTATTGTGCAGTAATTGCGATCGGGATACAGATGCAGCCTGCCTGGTATAGTGCTTTCTTTTATATGGATGTGTGAAGAGGTTTGTGTACCTCAAGTGAGCCCTGCTGACATTGAAGGACCCTATCTTATTTGGAGGTCGTGAGTACTAATTCAGGAGTCGCTCCCTGTTGAATTGCCACATTAAATCCAAATGGAATTACTGTACTGCTGACTGTTTAATTCTCCTTTTCTCTGTGTGAAGGGCCCCTACCAGCTGCCACGGTTTGGACTAGCCACTAGGGCTTGGGCACCAGGACAGTAACTGATAGGGATAGGCTGTGCACAGAGCCATAGGTAGATTATTAGAGTGATAAGCTAACTAACCTGATTTCCCTGTCCTTGTTATATCCCTAAATAAATCAGAGCTGCTTGTTTCAGCAAAGTTATACTGCCTGAGGTATTTGTCTATGTTAAAGTACTGTACTGTGATTGTTGCACTGTATCTCATTTCACAGGAGGTCCCAGTGCCGGAACCAGACCTGGGGGTAAGTGTATACTGTGAAGGTAATTCTGATATATTGTGTGGGCCACTAGTGGGAAGAAAGGGGGGTTGCAGTGTCCCAGAGGGCTGTGACCAAGTTAGTTTAACTGTTGTAAACCCTGACCTCTGGGTGGAGGCACCCGCCATTGGATCCAGGCCCCTCAACCTGTTAGTGGCAAATCAGGCAGGGATAGTAGCCCCTGGGATAGCGCCATCTAGGGGTTACACAATTCTTTAGAGGGCCTTGGAATGAGGAGACAGAGGAGAGCTAGGCCTATATTTGGACGTACTTAGTTGATCACCACTCTTACAGACTGGTGTCACTTGAGCAATTTTCCATACTTCAGGAAAAACTTAAAAAGCTTAGTCACTGGATAAGTCAGTTCATTTAGTACCAGAAAAAGCTATTTTATGATGCTAGAATGTGCCCCCCACTCCTATTTTATTTAACACCCTTTGAAAGTATTTTGGGGGTATCATTTTCAGATATTTGTATAAAGTAAAATATAGGTAACAATAATCACTGTTACCATCTGCATTTTGCATAACCCTCCAAATCCCCTTTATAAATCTAGTGGCCCACCCCCAACACCAACTGCTGTTTGGTGTATTCCAAACCATTGCCCCAGTAGTCTAGTTGTACAGCCCTCTGATCACACTTCTGTGTATACCAGACCCTTTCCTGACAGTCTAATGGTCCCCCCCACCTTTATAACCACTGTTCTGTATGACACACACTTCCGTGGTAGTCTAGTGCCCCTCCAAATCACTGTTCTGTGTATGCCAAATACCTCCCTGGTAGTTTAGTGGTCCCCCATTGCTGTTCTGTGTTTGCCAAATCACTTCCCTGATAGTCAAGTGGGCCCCCAACCCCCAACTACTATGCCAACACTCTTCACCACACTGTGATGGCAGCTAGCACTCATCCAACACTCACCACCACTGCCAGCAGCCATCTGCTGCAAACAGCCACTTCACAATTGAGTAAATCCCCAAAAAAAAAAATCCGACCACATGTGCTCACTGACTTGGAATACATTACACTGATTCTGGGAATCAGGTCATCTCTATGGTACCATACAGCAGCATGCCACCAACTCCAAGGGGTGCCCAAGATACCATCCCTTGATTAGCACAGGGCCTGTGCTATGGTCATTTGCATAAGGAAGGTTAATTATGCGAGACTGCTCCACAGGAGCAATTACTACTAATGAGCTTTAACAGTTCATTTGCTCCTATCATCAATATATCTCCCAAATGGACATGCACCTCATGTTTATTTATTTATGTGTTTACTGCATTTATTTATTTCAAACTTTTTACCAGGAAAATCATATCAGCTTATAAACTCAAAACTCACAAATTATATCAGCTTATAAACTCATTTCCAGATGTGTTGGTGGGAGGGGTGGGGGGTTGCGAGAACAGAACACATACAACATATAAAAATAATACAAAAAAATGGAAATGAATATAGCACAATACTCAATTTCAAGAACACTTAAATAAAATTGCCATACAGTACATTACCATATAGTAAACTGCAGAACAAGCAAAAGAAACATTAACTGTAAGTAACAAAATAAAATAAGAGGAACAGGTACAAATGACTAAAACTAACGGAGTGGAGCAGTGCGGGGTGGGGTGAAAAGCAGGTGAATAGGAGTTCACCCCAATATCAAAAGCAACTGCAGGAGTGAGTAAAGAAATGATGGAGGAGACATTTCAAAGCAGGAAAGGAAACAGCAGAGTGAATGGAAGGGGGAAGACAGCCCAATAGTTTAGGGAAGCAGAATGAGAAGGCAGCTTGGCCAGCAGTAGATTTCATTGGTGGCAGAGCAAGACAGTGACAAGAAGCATTGCAAAGGGAATAAGAGGAAGAAGCGGTGGGAAGAGAGGAGGGAAGTAATGTAAAAGGGGAGACAGCCAAACCAATATTTGGAAATACAGGAGGCACAGTGGGTAAGGCACCTGGCATCAAGAGAGGGAAGGCCAAAGGACGAGTACAGGGTTTTAAATATCTGACATAGCACAGCAAAACACTAAGCAAAACAAGGGGTAATACTAACCATTTTCAGAAATGCTTAGCAGTAGACTGTTAGCCATTTTCTGAGTGAGTCCATGACACAGTACACAACATTAATAAAACTATATAATTTTTTTTAAATTGTGCTAATCGATCTGTGCCAAGTGCTGTGAATATTCACAACTGATTAGCACTTTCATGCATCAAACTGCTAATCAGCTTTTTCAGCTTATTTAAAACCCTGGAGTACAAAGTACAATGGTGAGTATGGAGGGTTTGTCAAGTGCAAAAGTGACAGGAGTGAAAGGGCGGGGGGTCCAGTCTAGCTAAAGTGGACTTTGGAGCAGCACTGAAACAATGTCTCTGTAGTCAAAATGAGGAGACTTGTATTAAGAGAGGATTTTCTGTGTGCAGGAAGCAGAATGCTCTTCTTATTTCTGTGTACTGTTCCAAGTTTGGGGTGGAGCTTCTTGAGGATAGCATCCACATGAATGGAAAATCAAGGCAAAGATCCAGTCTGACCCCAAGGTACTTGAAGGAGACATCTTCACAAGCTGCACCATAAAGGGTATGAAAGGTGGGAATAGGGAAGACTCTAGTCAACCTCTGCCTAGAACCAGAGGTCATAGAGACTCTTTTTTTAGCACTGAGGGCTAACTGATTTTCCTCGGAACCAGAGCTTGATGTTGTTAAAGTCCTGTCAGAGTTGGTTTGTGAGACTGGGGCAGTAAAACCAGAGGAGAAATAGTACCGTATCATCTGTGTACATATGAATGGACACAGAGGAGCAGGCATTGGGGATCTGTATCATCTGCGTACATATGAATGGACACAGAGGAGCAGGAATTGGGGATCTGTATCATCTGTGTACATATGAATGGACACAGAGAAGCAAGCATTGGGGATCTGTATCATCTGTGTACATATGAATGGACACCAAGGAACAGGCATTGGGGATCTGTATCATCTGTGTACATATGAATGGACATAGAGAAGCAGGCAGTGGGGATCTGTACCATCTGTGTACATATGAATGGACACATAGAAGCAGGCATTGGGGATCTGTATCATCTGCGTACATATGAATGGACACAGAGAAGCAGGCACTGGGGATCTGTATCATCTGCGTACATATGAATGGACACAGAGAAGCAGGCAGTGGGGATCTGTACCATCTGCGTACATATGAATGGACACATAGAAGCAGGCAATGGGGATCTGTATCATCTGCGTACATATGAATGGACACAGAGAAGCAGGCATTGGGGATCTGTATCATCTGCGTACATATGAATGGCCACAGAGCAGCAGGCATTGGGGATCTGTATCATCTGTGTACACACGAATGGACATAGAGAAGCAGGCATTGTGGGCTCTGTATCATCTGTGTACATATGACTGGCCACAGAGAAGCAGGCATTGAGGATCTGTATCATCTGTGTACATATGAATGGACACAGAGAAGCAGGCAGTGGGAAGGTCATTTAGAAAAGTGGAGAAAAGAACTGGTCCAAGGACAGACCCTAGGCACCTGAGCTGATAGGGAGTGGGGTGCAAAGGAAGTCTCCAATATGGACAGCTTGTGACCTGCCCTCAAGGTAGGAGTGGAACCACTCAATGGAGGAAGTTGAGAGTCAAGCTGCTTCAAACTTCTCCAAGAGAATGGGATGGACAACAGTTCTGAAAGCATTGGCTAGATCGACAAAAAGAGCAGTGGTAACAAAGCCTTAATCCGTGCCCGATAGAATAGTATCAGTGAGCTGGAGAAGAGTGGTGGAAGTGGAGTGTGACTTTCTAACACCAGACTGGAAAGGAGTGAAGAAAAAGTCTGAGTCAAGGAAAGTGGAGAGTTGGGAGAGAACAAGGAGTTTAGCCAAAGTGGGGAGAAGAGAGACAGGGTGGAAGTTACTAGGGGAAGAGAGGTCACATCCATTAGGAAGGGGAATGACAATAGCTAGCTTCCAAGAGTCGGGGACACAGAATAAAGAGAGGATGAGAAGGTACGTGGTAGGGAAGGCAATGGAATGAGCAGAGAAAAATGGGAGTTTGGAGTCAAGACCATCACGGCTCCCACCCTTGTGGGGATTTAGAGCCAGGAGGGCCTTAACAGCATCAGAAGGGGTAATGGGTGAAAAAGAAAAAAGGGAGGAGGGGCAGTAGGACAGGTAGAGAACAGTGAGAGAGGAGGAGGAAGAGGAACAGAGGGGAGTGAATGGGCACAGGAGGTGGAAAAGGAACTGAAAGATGAGGCGACTGCAGCAGGGTCAGAGATAGTAGTATTGCCCAACTTGAGAAGAGGGGACTAGATTGGAGATGAGAAAAGTACATGAATTACAGAACTTCAAGGGGTGATTAAGGCTGTTCTGGAGTGTGGTTGCAAAGTGTTCAGATTCTGCAAGCCTAGTAGCTTCACTAAAGGCATTACGAATGGATCCAGTAATTAGTAAGGTCAGAAGTCAAATCAGAGGGGGAATTCCAGTTCTGCCTATGCCTAATAAGGACATGAAGCATATACCTCCAACCCCCGGGAATTTAAATCAATAATAATCCTCCAGATTGATACATTTGACAACCAAAACCCTGTAGAGATATTGTGTAGAAGAATGATACCAACAAAATCTAAACAAAAAGACTTCCTCCTTTATTGCCTAATACCTCTAGCGATGATACAGCCCCATGACTCCCGCCACAGCTACCTTGAGCCCCAGTAGTGAAGGCAGTGATGAGGCAGGTGAATAAACTTTTACCATTACCTCACAGAAGTTACTGCAAGAGCTCGCTAAAATCAGTGCTACAATGGCCAAAATAGAAAAAGCTGTAGCAGACACTGCTTGTGGACTTGCCAAAGTCACCCAATGCACCACAGATATGGAGACTGGACTTACTGACACATTCATATCACTATAGCAACACGCCATGGCCATCAGATACCTGCTGAAAAGGGAAAGGGATAAATCAGATAACGTGGAGCTCTGCTCTAGAAGAGACAACCTGAGGATATATGGTCTCCTTGGGGACACCTCAACCAGCCATATGGAGGACTTCCTAGAGACTTTTTAAAAAAAAACTACTCAGTCTCCTGGTGGACCAGCCTCTCAACATAGTATGGGCTCACAGAGCCCTCATCAAGAAACCAACCGATCCAGGGATTTATTTAACTCTACAAATTGATTAGCGTTTTGCTCATAAAAGTGCTAAATCTTTGTGAAAATGCATAGCTCTTGCCTCGCTGTGTTTAACAAACACAGCACTTCTAGAAAATCTATACAAATACTTTCTGTACAGTTAGTATAGTCCCAAGAAAAAAACTGCTAATCAATTATTTAAAACCCTGCGATCATAAAGCGATCCCACACTCAATAGTCATGAAGTTCCTTAACTACCGCGCTAAAAATACAATCCTCTATACAGCATGGTCTAAAAAAGAAATTGTCTTTGGGGATAAGCAGTTATACTTTGATTGTGACTATACGCCACTCACCAACAGAAGACACAGGCCCTGCTGGCACTAAAAAAGCACCTCGATTCAGTGAATGTTAAAATGCATTTACTGGCACCCACCTAGCTTTAAGATCTTTCTCCCAGAGGGACCTGCATTTTTTTCCAAACCCTTGTGGAGCCAAACTCGCCTTGCAGAAATTGGGAGTAATGGCCATCTTGCATACCCACTTCAACACCTCAGTCCCAGATCATCTGACTTCTTCTGAGCCATAGTCCAAAGTTTTCAAGCTGTGCGACAAAAGCCGTACTTCTCCTCCTGTAAATCAGCAGCAGTCACCGACAGTAGCAGATTCCCTGCCGAAGTCCTCCAAGCCACAACAGCCCAGCAAAAATATAGATACCTAAAACAGAGTCACCCTTTGCTGTGTTCAGGCTGAACTGATGATTTGAGATAGTGGGCCTCATGGTGATCTGTGAACAAAGGCGCCATCTTAGCTGTGGAGTGTCTCTCTCTCTCTCTCTCTGCAGGAATTTCTACCTTACATAAGGGATCTACGGATTGCATAATTAATTACTATTACAATTACACAGTATATAGGCTGAGGGGTTAATTGAATTAGGGTCCTGTTCAAATGTTCAAAGCCGGGAAGGGGGTCTGGTCCAGGGTCGTGGGGCTTGTTTGGGAGGCTGATTGGTCATCCGGGGTCATCTATACTTAATCTCACCCCTGATCCTTCCAGGGTTTTTGGTGGTCCACCAGCTATGCCCCGACCAAAGTTATCATTAAGTAAAATAGGTGTATGGATGCTACGATATGGGGGCTGATTGATCCCAGGGCCCATAGATATGGGTCCTGTTGGCAGTCAGTGGCTGTGCCACTGTGGTTGGTCACTGCTCAGGTTTCCCCCACACTCCTGCAGCCCTTACCGTGGCGATGTGCAGTGGTGGCCTTCTGAATACAGGACTCACCCTATTTCTCAATAATGGCAAACCACCTTTAAGGTAAATGCACCATAACTCCCGATTCCTACCTCCATTCATGTATCAATCTGGTCCTGATGAAAGTGCATGGCCTGAAGAGGGGTGGAGGCCTTGGTGGCCTCACAGCAGAAGTGACGGGCTTTGTTGCAGCCTGCTGGGAGCTCCAGGCTCCACTCTTCCCTGCATCTACAGTAATATGGGCCAACTAAGGCTATGGGACTAGGAAAAGCAGATCACAGATAATCGAAGGGTAATGATGGTGCAAAGTGGTTGCCAGAGGCTAGGTTTGGCAAGGTGGAGGGCAGGGTGCAGCTGAGTTTGCAGTCTGGGCACCCTGCACATTAGTCCAGAGATTGGCATGGGTAGTGCACAGCCTGGAGTGGCCTGGAGTGAGAGAGCCATTGGGTGATACCTAGGGGTCTGGGGACCAGGCCTCACCTGAAGCACTACACGGTATGGGGGGGGTGACAACCACCAAACCAAGGCTTCATGCAACACTGATGGGGAAAGGACGGAAGCTGCAGGGATTCCCAACAAGGAAACAAATGGATGGGACAATACTCACCCCCCTCAGCCAGGTCACAGATGAGGGTGGCAAAAAAATGTTACAGTGGACCTCTGGATCAGGGCTCGATCTGTGAATTGGATTAGACCCCTGCCAGACTACTTCCTGGGGGCGGGGTATATAGAGTTACTGTTAGAGCTCTGGGTCAATGTTTTGTTAGACACCAAGAGTGTGAGGAAACAAAATAGAAATCTTTGATTTACCAGGGTAGATAGGATGCAGCAGGAAACTCTTAAGGCACCTATTCCACGCAAGACCCCTGCAAGGGGAGCCTCACCCTGCTGACCACATGATATCGGGCAGACAGGGCGTTTTTCATACCTTGGGAGTACAGGACTTTTGTATAATGTTTGTTGCTCATGTTTACTGGTTGAAATGTTTTCAATTCAGGGACTACTGTTACTCAGGGCATTGCGAATGCAACATTGGCTGTCACGAAGATGGCTGCAGGCACAATAATAACATACAATGTTAGAGGTCTCAAAAGCCCCATCAAGAGGACAAGGGTTCTGAACCAGCTGAGGTGGCAGAGAGCAGAAGTGGTATTCCTATGGGAAACCCACCTGTTTCCCACGGAAAGTGGGAAACTAAAAAGGGCCTTGGTAGGGCAGATATATTATGCATCGTACCAAAATCATCCACACAGGAGGGGGTTGGCAACCTTGATTCACAAAGACTGCCTGTTTGAAGTGCAGGACTGTCAGCAGGACCCAGTGGAAAGATATCTCCTGCTTATGGGCAAATACTGGTCATCCCATGTACCCTTCTGGATATTTATGTCCCAAATCAAGACAATGAAAATGCCCAATTTTTGAAGAGCAACATTCTGAGGGCAGCCCCACCCCCCAGGAAACCTATTCATCACTGGGGGAGATTTTAATACAGTCTTGCACTCCTCCTTAGACAAGTCCAGAGGTTGGTCCGAATCACACTCTGGCATCTAAATGCCAGGGGAGACTGGCACAAGAGCTAGGCCTGGTGGAGGCATGGCAATTATTTAACTCCAGGGTTAGGAACTATACATGTTGGTCTGTGTCCCACAAGGCCTACTCGAACTAGATTTACTGTTCATCTCGGTGGACTGTTCCTGAATCATCCCCAGAATGATATCAAACCATAGTATGGTGGTGATGAATCTATTCCTGACCCCAGTGGTCAAAAACTCCACTTGGATACTCAACGTATCTCTCTTGAACTGCGAGGAATATAAATAATTAGTCAAGGATTGTCTTGGGGAATACACAGCTTCTAATCCTCCTCAGGACACTTCAACAGCAATGTGGTGGGATGGTTTTAAAGTAGTAGTAGCTAGCAAAAACATTAGCTATGCCTCTGACCTTAAAAAGGCCAGGCAAAGAGAGCAGAGGGAGCTTGAAGCAAAATTCTTTGACTTGGAAGCGATACAAAGATTGTACTGAATAAGGAGGTGCAGAAACAACTAGATGAGTGCAGAGATAAGTTAAATAAGTTGTTAGATGACAGGACAGAAGGAGCACTGTGGTACTCCAGACAGAGATATTACGAGGTGGGCAACCAGGCAGGAAGACATTTAACCTTGCAGATCTGTAAGGAAACTGCCAGCAGAATGGTCCTCCATAACAGGAAAGACTCAAAGTCTAACCAGTATACATCAGACTCCCTCAAGGTGGTACAGGAATTTACAGAGTTTTACAAGAAGCTGTACTTACAAAAGCATGTTGAATATTACCAAGAAAAACTTGACACTTTCTTCAACAGAGCATGGATCGACAAACTCACGTAGGAGGCCATGGTGGCACTGGACACCCCCATGTCTCAGGAGGAGATTGGCTGAGCCATGGCAGGGCTTAAAGCAGGAAAAGCACCTGTCCAGAATGGGCTGGCTGCCAAACTCTTCAAATCTTCAGGGAGGAGCTCATGCCCCTCTTGGGTTGAGTGTTCAGGGCAGTGCTGGAGTGAGAAAGGCACCCTCAACCTGGCACTATGTTCAAATTTCTATCACCCCTAAACCAGGAAAGTACCCCCGAGCTGTGTGGCTCATATCAGTCTACTTTCCTATTAAGTGTGAATCAAAGGATTTTCGCATTGATTCTGGCATACAGGCTCCATGACTATGTAGGAACACTGATCCACCCGGACTAGCTGGGACTCATCAATGGCAGACTAATTCAAGATAATGTATAATGCTTTCTCAATCTCATTTCATGGCAGCGATAATTGCAAGTGCCAGCACTAGATATATTTATGGATGCGGAGAAGGTGTTTGACTGGGTGGATTAGAGGTTTCTGCACAGAACACTGGAAGAGATGGACACAGGGCCTATATTTAGGGACAGCATTAAAACACTGTATGCCTCATCCCAGGCTACAATTAGGGTCAGTGGAGTCTTGGCAAGCCAGTTCCACCTGACTAGGGGTATGAGACAGGGCAGCCCCCTCTTCCCCCTGCTATTTGTGCTATGCATTAAGCCTTTGGCTAATGCAAATAGGGATAATGACAATATCAAGAGTAACCTCCTACTGGCCCTGGACACAAAAAAAAAGTGCTGGCGCCGACTTCTTAGAACCGTTCTTCTTGAAACATGGCTGTTATCACCCGACAGCTCCAATCGTCCACCCTTTTAATAGTTCCTTGACTCATGAGGAGTTACCACTACTTTGGAAAATAGCACACATTATTCCTCTTTTCGAGCCTGGTGACCTAACCGACCTGAACAATTACCGTCTGATTTCCCTTCTCCCAATCCTTTCAAAGATCCTGGAAAAACCTGTTAACTCACAACTTAGGGAGTTCCTTGACACTGAAAACATCCTAAACCCCTCAAAATTAGGATTTAGACCCAAGCACAGTATTGTATCTGCCCTTGCCAAAGTGTCCAATGAATGGCAAACTGCCCTGGATACTAAGCAATACATTTATGCCCTCTTTCTAGATCTTAGCAAGGCCTTCGAAATAGTGACTCATCACATTCTTCTTAACGTCTTGAGTAGTATCGGCCTAAACAATACTGCTTTAAAGTGGTTTGAATGTTATCTCACCGACCAAATGCAACAAATTAAAGATCAAGGGGAGTTGTTTCCGCTAATGACCCTACCGTGTGGTGTGCCTCAAGTCTCCTTCTTGGACCCTATTCTCTTTCCAGTTTATATAAACCATGTAGACCACTGCATACACACAGGTAATGTTCATCTATTCTCTGATGATACCGTGTTGTATACTATTAACCCCTCCCTAGACATAGCCCACAAGGAACATCAGTTCGACTCTGACATCCTTCAACACAACTTAATAAAGCTCAAGTTTCTGCTTAATGCCAAAAAGACCAAAGCTATGATTATCTAGCCATATGCCTCCCACAGCACAGGACCACCTCCAAGCCTCCAGATTTATACCTTGCTTGGTGAATCCTTGGAACTAGTGGACAAATTCAAGTACCTGGGTGTCTGGCTGGGTAACAGGCTCCACTTCATGGCTCACCTTATTGAGCTATCAAAAAAGCTAAGGCAACGACTAGGCATATTTTATTGGATAAGGCACCCCCTTACACTTCAAGCCAGGAAGCGACTTCTTCAAACAATATTTCTACCATTGCTTGATTATGCTGACTTTCTTTATAGCCATTGTCCTAATCAGGCATTATGTAAACTCGACACCCTCTACCATTGCGTGCAGAGATTTATCCCAAACAAGCCACTATATACCCACCACTGCTTGCTCTATCAGGCACTAGATTGTACCTCCCTCCCTCCCTCATTCTGAGGAGGCAAAAAAATGCTCTCATGTGGATTTACAGAGCTCTAACTGATAAGCTACTGACCTATACTTCTAATCTTTTTGAGTGTATCAAGGGCACGTATGGCCTAAGGAGTTTGTCTCTTGTCTCCCTTAAAGTACCCAAAATAAGAACACAACATGGTTCAGCTGCTATCTACTTTTCTCTGCTCTCCCTTTGGAACATCATGCAAAAGACCCTCAGGCTCTTCTCCCTCCCAGGGCCTCACGCTTTTAGGAGGCTACTCATTCACAATCTGACAGTCCTGTGTGCATGCCACGGATAACCACTTTCCATCCATCTCCTGTCATTCCCCAAACACTAGGCATATACGTGTATTCTCCTAGCACTTCTCTTGTTCATGCCTACCTTCAGATTAATCTGCCCAACTCCCCCATTTGTTACATCCATACCCGTAAACACCCTCTCACCTACCCCCTCCTTCTTTTTCCCCCACTCTAAGGCCTTCGTGTGTTGTACCCCCACTTACCCTCCCTGGTATCCCTCACTTTATTGTAATGTTGAGGTATCTGGTTGTAAAAGCCCTCTACATTAGGGAATCCTTTGTATACACAGTCATTTATCAACCCACAAATAGTTGTGCATTGTATGTATTCTCCAGCCCTAATCCTATTTGTTATACCGTAACTGTCAATTATTTGTTCAATGTATGTAATCTGCAACTCCTATAGTATGCTGTAGTTGTATATGTCCTACTTGTTCAGGACCATCTTGTAAATGAGCTTGCTCAAGGATGATTTTGCCTGGTTAAATAAAGTTTGATTGATTGACTGATATCAGCTGGAGACAGATAGCACAAGTTATCCCTCTATGCGGATGACTCCTCTTTTTCCTCACATCCTCTCAAACATTAGCGCTGGCTCTACTGCATGACTTAAATGAGTACGGGCAAGTCTCCGGTTATAAGACTAATCTAGAAAAATCAGACACAATCAAACTGGGAGGCCCCTTCCCTTGAGAAGCCCTGGTGACCATTCCCTTCAAATGGGCACCCAATAACAGTGTAAAATATCTGGGAATGAGAATACCCCACATCTTGCCTCTCTTTTCAAGCTTATTTATAACAAACTCTGGTGAGAGATTCAAGGGGACCTGTCCCTCTGGGAGTTGCTCCCCCTCTCCTTGGAAGGTCGAATAGCCACCCTTAAATGTACGTAATACCACACTTCCTGTTTCAGGCCCTCCCCATTAACATTCTGGAGTCTTTCTGGACATGGATAAATAAAACCATCATGGCCTTCATCTGGAAGAGGGTTAAACGCAGAATCTGCCAAAAATTGCTGCCCCAACCTAAGGAAAAGTGAAATCTGGCTTTGCCTGACCTCAGGTTGTACTATTTCTTGGCACAACTGGCATGGTGGTCTCCAGGGTGAAACGAGGAGGCGGAGACACAGGCTGGAGAGAAATCAAAGCACATCAATCATGTTCTATCCCCCTACTTTCCTTCCGGCACATTCCCCTCACCCAGAAGTGTGGGGAGAGGTAGTAAACCCATGGACTTGACATATTTAAAAATGTTTAGTCAAAGTAAGATAGCTCACACAGACCCCAAATGAGGTGGGACCCCTCACATGTATCACTGGGAATCCCAACTTTTACCAACCGCGTGCTGACCCAGGCTTCTCCAGGTGGAACAGGCTTTCCCCTGCTAGTTACCAATCACTGATCCAGAATAAAAGTGTCTTGCCCTTCTGGGAACTTCAAGAAAAATATGGTCTACCCCAAGCAGACTTTCGTAGATACGTGCTGATAAGACACTGCCTCCTAACTAGTAATCTAATCTCCAAGACTGATGGGAACCTAACACTATTGGAAACATTTTTATATTGGCTGCCACACAGGCCAGCAGGAGCAGGTCATTGTCTAGCAACTATAAAACCTTGCTAGGAGAGGACCACCCAGATCTTGACAACATTAGGGTGAAATGGAAACAGAAGCAGGGTCTCCCATTCCAGACGACTGGAAAAAAGTCTGGGAGAAGGGCTATTGAGTCACAGCCTCACTGGGCTGAAGAGAATTTAAACAGAATTATATGGCCTGGTTTTTCAATACCCTAATCATTAAGCACTTCAAAATAGGCAACTGCAACTTGTGTTGTCAGGGGTGTGGACAAACAGGGTCACTTTCCACATCTTTTGGGCATGCCCAATGATCTTGGGCTTTGGTTAAGGATTCAAGAGGAACTCATCAAGATCTGGCAGGTCCAAGTCCCCTTTGAGTTCAAAACCTTGATTTTGGATTTCAGGGTTATAGGCACTGGGAACCACAGGCAGCAAGGGTTATTACAGACCCTGTGCCTCATGGCATAGTAAGAGATTACAGCCACATGGCTACAGGCAACCCCTCCTTCCTTCGAGTTCTGGGTCACTAGGGTACAGAATGTCAAAAGAATGGAGGAGCTGATAGCTAGGTTGAGACTCGCCATAGAAAAACATGCAGAATTGTGGGCCAGGCGAGAGTCATGAAATTCAGCTATCTCTGACGATGAAGGGGGTGAAAGATAGAGTGCCCGGATCCATAAGACATGACCAGAGGGTTAAAGGGAGAAGATGGGAAACTATGGCACACCCTACATCCCTGCAGCCAGATTCAGATTCAATGCCTACAAGAATCAGTACAGTAATGTAACAGCTCTTGCAGAGTTTACCACCTCATTTGGCTTAAAAAGGTTTGGTTAGTTAAGGATAATAGTTATAGGATTACAATGTATGGTGGAACGTTGTTCTATCTCGATTTCCATCTCTGCTAAAATGTTGTTCTACCACAGGTGAAAGGCCATGGAATGCTGTTCAACTCTTCTGTGGTAGAACATTTCAGAAGAGTTGGAAAGCGCAAAAGCCACACCCATTGCAAAGCAGCAGATTCAACAGCTGGTCAACAGAAATCCCGGATCAACAAGTTGAAAAGACAGGGTAATGACATGGCCAAAAACACATCTGCAGGATCAACCAGATACATTCTAAAAAATGCAGGATCAACCAGATAAGTTAAGTTATACAGTATCTAAAAATATTTTACTAAATCAAATTTGTTTCCTCCAGTCCACGGCATCTCACTAAGCGAGGCATAGACCCGTCATGCTTTTTTTCTTGAAAATCCCTCCCACACCAGAATGGCAACCAATGGGAGTGTGCACTGCTAACATGGGGATGTGTATTCCCTAGAAACCACACAACTCACTGTAGCAGCCAGCACTGTCTCCTGTAATAATAATTTAAAAAAAGGCAGAGAACAGTTTTTTTAACATTGCTTCAAACTTTATTAAAATTATTTCTTGGGGCACCATACACTATAAAAAATACTGGATGGGCAACACTATGCCCAACCAGTGTGTTTGTCACCTCGAGGTTCCAATTCCCATGGACCTCTCGAGCTTCGTTCTCGAGGTCACAGAGAATCAGAACCCCTCTGTGGCAGAACACACTGGTTCTACATGGTTGCCCATCATGTATTCTTTATGTTTGACAGGCTCTAGATTAGCAATGAACTGTATTACATACTTCATTACAAATTACTATGACACTCTTAGGGAGGGTTTCCCATCAGATGTGACTTTGTAGGTTCTCTTACTGCTTCAGTGCCCGAGGGGGCACAATGCCCTGTGAAATGTTAAGTTTTTATATTTGTAATGATGATCTTGCTTACAATAAATCTGAGTTAAAAAAAAAAAAACAAGAAGTGGACCCAGAGGACTTGTATGTCCTCCAGGCTAGGTCATGTGGACAGTGAGATCCATAGGAAGTGTGATCCTCAGACCCTGGTTCTTAAAGGGAGCTAGATGATCCAGACATAAATTTAGAGGTGAAGAATTTGAGGGCATTGCCCCTGTTGCCAGCTGCACAAATAGGGGACCAGTTAGTTGCTAACAGATCAGCATGAAGGCAGTAGTCCAATGAACGGCAAGACCAGACCCGGATGAATTTGGGGGAGCTCTGGGATGATGAATCTTACACACACAGTAGACCATATGGTGGTCACTAAGGGCATAGGGCAGGGTACCAGCATCCACAATACAATCAGTATGGGAGGAGAGAAACCAATCCAAGAGACAGAGATTTAGAGATTTGAAATTAAAGTGAGTAGGGACAGAAATAAGCAGTGTTAAAAGGAGAAACTTTACATTAAGGTAAACTTTACTAAGAGAAGGAGATTTAAATTGAAAATACCTAGTATAAGTAACTCACCAGAGGAGCCCTGGGAGGAGACGGTGGTGAGTAAATCAGATACAGAACGTGTGAACGTATCAGGACAGCAGTAGATAAGGTGTGACAGAAATGGGAAGGAAAGAGTTAATGGTTTAGATTATGTGCTCAGTGGTTGGATTCTCTAGCCGGTGTTTTTTTTAGCAGTTTGAAAAAAAAACACATCCAGGTTAAAATCCACTGTCCAGCAGTATATGCAGCATCTGGCTAGATACGAGCTGGGTCATAAATCTCGAGTGGACATGTCCAGACACACAGGCCAGTTTGAAGAGATTGGTTCACTCAAATATAAACTTAAGGGTAAAAGGGAATATAATTGGTCATTGATAGTTGTTCACTCTGATTGGGACAATTAAATACATACATATTAGATGGTTGGTGCATTCAAAGGGAGAATAGGAATGACCTGTTCTCAAGAGAGTATATAACCTTCTGAAAGACAGAGAAGGGCATTCCTCTTACTTTGGAAGCTGGAGGGAGTAACTAAGAGTACAGCCTACCCTTCTAGCTATGTCCGTGGGAGCTAGCAGTTAGCATAGGGCACAATGGTATCTTGAAAGTACAGGGAAAGGTAAGTTTAGTACTAGCATATTGCAGTAATAGCATTTTTCTTTTGCTATCTGCTATTTAAAAACCTTTGTTTACTTTTCCTGTATTAGTGTTATTCTCTTGTGTTGTAAATATATATCCTGTAAATGCTCAGTACACTTTCTGTTAGGTAAAAAGCTACTTATTTGCTCAATAGGTTTGACTGTGATGTCATTTTTCTAAGGTAATATTTGGTTTCCACTGGCTGAGGTAAACCTGTGTAGCATCCGCCACAGAGACACACTACCATACTTTAACTTGCGCAATTGCACATTTTATTGTTCAAGTTTGTGAACTTGAAGGAGGTACTGGAAGACAGTCCGGCTGGTGGCAGTGAATACCTGAGGACAGACAACTCTCTAAAAGTTGTTTCAGCCCAGAGGGAGAGGTGGGTTGTCACATAAGGTACCGGTTCAGTGAACACTACCAGAATAGCACCGCACTGTACGACATGGTAAGTGCTTACACAGATAGTGAGTGGGATTTTACAGCGCTTGCTGTAAGCGCTCTCCTGGTTGCTGTCCATGGTGCCAATCAAATACAAGGGCAACATAATCCAGGATGCTGGCCAAGCTGTTCCCATGGCATGGAGAGTTATGGCATCTAGTAGCTCGGCCAGCAGCAGTGGAGACCAAGGTTGTAATGCTGATCTCCAACCATTTAGCATACCTCGTGACTTTTTTTTTTACAAGGGGCCGGGAACGAGTTCCATGGCTCCCCTAAAATTCTATTTCTGCTCCATGATCCCCCCCCCCCCGAGAGTGGGAATCGTTAAGTCCAGGGGATGCAGGGGGCTACTGCAGCATGCTCCTTCCTAACACTATTCTTGTCAGCTCTGTTTAGACCCAGTGCTGAAGACACCAACTACACGTGTAAGGGGTTGGGTTTATAAGGAGCAAATGGCTTTGTACCTGCCTCCTTTGGCCAGAATATTTTAACATGCCTTTAGCATTCGCTTTGGCTCCCTTGCTGTCTGTGTCTGAGAAACAGGGATCTACTGTATATATTCTTGTGATCTGAAGCTTCAGTATTGTCATATACTCTATATTTTTTAAATCATAGTTTTCTTAGGAAAAATATGAGAAACACAAAACATCCAGAGAGAAGGTCATGTAGGAATGTACTGTAGGTCATTTGATGACCGAGGAGTTGGCAGTTGAGAAAAACCAATCCTTGAGTCTTCATATGTAACTCAGGTCTACTTTGTAGGTCCTGCCAGGTAGATTTCGGTGCTGATGGCTTGCAATGTTTTCTTGAAGTTTCCTCACAATGTGGTCAAAATCAAGTCAGAAACCAGTTTAAAAATCTGTAAATCTCATAGAGTATTGTATGAATAAAACTGTCTAAATATGCACCCGGTTTTGTGGTGCCAAGGGCTGAGGCATAGAAACATAGAATTTGACGGCAGAGAAGGACAGCTTGGCCCACCTAGTCTGCTCACTTTCCTACCTGATGGATAAGCTGCAGATTCTAGTTAATCAACAGCTTACTTCCTCCTACCCCCCACTAGAATTGCCTTATGCCTGTCCCATGCATTCTTGAATTCTCCCACTGTTCCTGACTCCACAACCTCCTCAAGAAGGCTGTTCCATGCATCCACAACCCTCTCTGTGAAAAAATACTTTCTAACATTATCTCTGAGCCGTCCCCCCTCTATCTTCAAATTGTGCCCCTTGTCCTTGCACATCTCTTCTTCTGAAAGATACTACCCTCTTGTACTTTGTTAATTCCCTTGAGACACTTGAAAGTTTCTATCATGTCCCCCTCTCCCTCCTTTCCTCAAGGGTATACATATTAAGCTGCTTTAGTCTCTCTTTGTATGGCTTCTGTTGCAGACCCTGCACCATTTTAGTTGCCCTCCTCTGGACTGCTTCCATCCTGTCTATGTCCTTCTGGAGACAGGGTCTCCAGAACTGCATGCAGTACTACAGATGGGGTCTCACTAACTGTCTGTACAAAGGGATAACAACTACCTGTTTTCTACTATTGATGCCTCTCCTTATGCATCCCAGTATCCCCCCAGCCCTCCTTACTGCCTTCTCATATTGCTTGCCCACCTTTAGGTCATCTGATATAATTACTCCTAGGTCTCTTTCGATTGTTGTTGTTGTTATTAACTCACCCCCCCATTGTGTACTTTTCCCCTAGGTTTTTGTTTCCCAGATGCATTACCTTGCACCTTCTTTGCACTGAATCTGAGCTGACACATATTTGACCATTCCTCCAACTTTGCCAAGTCCCCTTTCATTCTTTCTACCCCACCTTGTGTATCAACCCTGTTGCAGATCTTTGTGTCATCTGCAAAGAGACATACCTTTCCTTCCAGGTGCTCTCCAATGTCACTTATAAAGACATTAAAGAGGACCAGTCCCAGTACCGAACCCTGCGGTATCCCGCTAGTTACCCACCTTTCTTCACTGTGGACTCCGTTTACTATTACCCGTTGCGTCCTGTTGTCCAGACAGTTGTTTATCCAGGCTATCACCTTGGTACGCACTCCAAGGCTGGCTAACTTGTATATTAATCTTTTGTGTGAAACTGTGTCAAATGCCTTGCTAAAATCTAGGTAGGTCATATCCACAGCCCCTCCCTGGTTTACTACTTTGGTCACCCGGTCAAAAAAATCTAT
This sequence comes from Neoceratodus forsteri, assembly GCA_016271365.2. Lineage (NCBI taxonomy): Eukaryota > Metazoa > Chordata > Ceratodontiformes > Ceratodontidae > Neoceratodus > Neoceratodus forsteri. The sequence continues at coordinate 222,232,152 of CM028135.1, forward strand.
AGGGTTCATCTGACATGACCTTCCTGCTGTGAAACCATGCTGCCTTGGGTTCTGTGCACCACTGGCCTCTGGGTACTCAACAGTTTTTCCCTTCAGAAGTGATTCCATCATTTTCCCTGCCACTGAGGTCAAACTTACTGGTCTATAGTTTCCTGCCTCTGCCCTGCTCCCACTTTTGTGCAGTGGAATCACATTTGCCCTCCTCCAGTCCTCAGGTACCACCCCATCCTCCCATGATTTGTTAAAGAGAGTAGTCAGTGGTGTTACTACTTATTTCCTTAGTTCTTTTAGACTTCTTGGGTGAATCCCATCAGGCTCCATTGCTTTGTCCACCCTCAGTTTCAAGAGTTCTTTCAAACCCCTTTCTTCTGTGAATGGACTGGTATCGACCCCCCTATTCAGAGTTTCTCTCTTGTTTGGTTTAGGTACCTCCCCCTCCTCTTCCATTGTGAATACTGAGCAGAAATATTCATTCAGTATCCCTGCTTTTTCACTTCACCCTCTGCCCACATTCCCTTCCCTTTATTAAGTCTCTGTATCCCTCCCTTGGTCTTTCTTCATTCCCTGATGTACCTATAAAGGGTTTTATCCCCCTTCTTAACAGAGTTGGCTATCTTTTCCTCAGTTTGTTCCTTTGCTATTCTGACCGCCTTCCCAGCCTCCTTCTGCTTTAACTGATAAAGTTCTCTGTCCTGCTCCTTCTGTGTTTCCTTATATTTCCTGAATGCTATCCTTTTCTCCTTAACCGTCCCTGCCACCTCTTTTGAGAACCATAGTGTTTTTTCCTTTGTTTTGTTGATTTGCTTCATAGAAAGGCTTATTTCTTCTGTGATTGCTGTTTTGATTATTCCCCATTGTTCCTCCACCCCTCCTTCTTGCCCATTTGTTAGTGCTTTTCTGATTCACTTTCTAATTTTCCCAAAGTCAGCCTTCCTAAAGTCCAATACTCTTGTTTTTGTATGGCTTGACTCTATTGCTGTGTTTATTGTGAACTACACTGTTTGGTGGTCACTTGTTCCCAGATGGCTACCCACTTCTAAATCTGAGATCCTTTCTCCTTCCCCATTTGAGAGTACCAGGTCTAAGACTGCTCCCTCCCAAGTGGTTTCCAACACTAGCTGTCTGAGGCATGCCCCAGAAAGAGGCATCAAGAATGACTGTTTCTTGGATGCCTGCAGCAAAGGTACCCAGTTAACATCTGCATATTCAGGTCCCCATTAACAATATCTCCCTTTTCTGCCATTTTAAAGATGTCTTCTATCATTTCCTTGTCCATTTCCTCCCCTGAGATGGGGGGTCTGTACACAACTTGCCCATGCGGATTGTGGTGCCATTTCCTGTCTCCAGGGTGACCCATAGTGATTCATCAACTTCCTGTTTACCCTTTAGTTCTGTTGCTTTAATCCCTTCCCTTATATACAGAGCTACTCCTCCTCCTCTTTTACCCACCCTGTCCCTCCTGTAGACTGTGTATCCTGGTATGCTGACATCCCAGTCATGGTTCACTGTGTACCATGTTTCAGAGACTGCCACAATATCCAGGCATCCCTCTTCCATCAAGGCCAATAGTTCAGGGAGCTTGTTGCACAGAATGCGAGCATTGGTACTCATCACCTTCCATTTATTTTTTTATAGCTTTACCCCTTTTAGCCACATCCCTGTCCTTACTGCCTTTTCTGCATTTATCCCTGTCCTGCTCCCTACTGACTTCTCTACCTTGGTGTTTACCTCTCTGACTACTGTGTTTTATGGGGTGAGGCTGGGATTTCCCTGCTCCTTTTCAGTGCCTCCCCCCTTGGCTAGTTTAAATGCTTGCCAATAAAGCATTTAAACCTGTCACCTAGGATCCTGGTTCCCCCCTGAACAAATGCAGACCATCGCGCCAGTATAAGCCTGCATCCCTCCAAGTGGCTCCCCAGTCCCCAATGAAGCCAAAACTCTGAGCTCCACACCAGTTTTTCAACCATTCATTGAATCTCATGGTGCGGAATATGCTAGCATCATCCTTGTCATAGACAGGAAGCACCTCCGAGAAGGATACCAAACATGCTACTTGTCTAAGGCCGCTCCCCAACTCCACAAACTCCTCTTGCACCGCTCTGATCCCATTCACAGCCAGGTCATTTGTCCCTAGGTGGACAATGACATCCAGCTCCCTCCCTCATGCAGCTGCTCCTCCGATCCTGAGGATCTGTCTATGGCATGGGTTAGGCTAGGGTTCTCCACACCATGGAATTCAATGAATGGTTGAAATGCTGGTGCCGAGCTCAGGTGTTTGGCTTCATTGGGGACTGGCTTCCACATGGAGGAATACAGGCCTATACTGGCATGATGGTCTGCATCTGTCCAGGAGGGGAACCAGGATCCTAGGTGATAGGTTTAAATGCTTCATTGGCAAGCATTTAAACTAGCAAAGGGAGGAGGTACTGAAAATGAGCAGGGAAATCGTAGCCTTCCCCCCACAAAACAGGGTAGTTATCGAGGTAAACTCTAAGGCAGAGAAGGCAATAGAGAGCAAGACAGGGGTAAATGGAAAAAAATGCAAAGGCAGTAAGGACAGGGAGGGGGCTAAAAGGGGTAAGGCCATCAAAAAATAAAGGGTGATGAGTACCAATGCCCATAGTCTGTGTAACAAGCTCCCTGGACCAGTAGCGTTGATGAAAAAGGGATGCTTGGATATTGTGACAGTCACAGAAACATGGTACACAGAGAACCATAACTGGAATGTCAACATACCAGGGTACACAATCTATAGGAGAAACAGGGAGGGTAAAAGAGGAGGAGGAGTAGCCCTTACTGTTAAGAGAAGGGATCAAAGCAATGGCACTAAAGGGTAAACAGGGAGGAGAGGAGGTACTGTGGGCCACCCTGGAGACAGGAAATGGCACCACAATCTGTACAAGGGTTGCATACAGACCCCTGTCTCAAGGGGAGGAATTGGACAAGACAATGACAGAAAGCATCCTCAGAATGGCAGAAAAAGGGCATATATTGTTGATGAGGGACCTGAATATGCCTGATGTTAATTGGAGCACCTTTGCTGCAGCCACATCCAAGAGCGGGGTAATTCTCGATGCCCTACAGGGGTCATGCCTCAGACAGCTAGTGTTGGAACCCACTCGGGAGGAAGCAATCTTGGACCTGGTACTCTCAATGGGGACAGAGAGAGGATCTTAGATTTAGAAGTGGGTAGCTATCTGGGAACAAGTGACCACCGAACAGTGTGGTTCATGATAAACACAGCCACAGGGTCAAGCCATACATAAGTGAGAGTACTGGACTTTAGGAGAGCTGACTTTGGCAAAATGGGAGAGTACCTCAGAAAAGCACTAGAAAATGGACAGAAAGGAGGAGTGGAGGAACAATGTAGAAAAATCAAAACTGCTGTCACAGAGGCAACAAGTCTTTGTGTGAAGCAAATACACACAATTAAATGAAGAAAAAAACACTACGGTTCTCAAAAGAGGTGGCAGGGAAGGTTAGGGAGAAAAAGATAGCATTCAGGAAGTATAAGGAAACAGAAGGCGTAGGACAGAGACCTCTACCAGTTAAAGCAGAAAGAAGCGGGGAACGCAGTCAAAATAGCAAAGGCACAAACAGAGGAAAAGATAGCAAACTCAGTTAAGAAGGGGGATAAAACCTTTTATAGGTACATTAGGGAGCAAAGAAAGACCAAGGAAGGCACAGCGAGCCTTAATAAAGGGGAGGGTGGTTGGCCAGACATTGACAGTGAAAAAGCAGGGATACTAAATGAATTCTTCTGCTTAGTATTCACAAAAGAAGAGGAGGGGGGAGTACCTAATCCAATCAATAGAAACACTCTGGATGGGGGGGTCAATACCAGCTCTTTCACAGAAGAAAGGGTTCTGAAAGAACTCCTAAAACTGAAGGTCGACAAAGCAATGGGGCCTGATGGGATTCACCCCAGAATTCTAAAAGAACTAAGGGGAGAACTAGTGACACCATTGACTACCCTTTTTAACAAATAATGGGAGGATGGTGTGGCACCTAAGGACTGGAGGAGGGTGGATGTGATTTCCCTGCACAAAAGTGGGAGCAAAGCAGGAGCAGGAAACTACAGACAAGTCAGTTTGACCTCAGTGGCAGGGAAAATTATGGAATAACTCCTGAAAGAAAGAATCAAGTACCTAGAGGCCAACAGGGCACAGGACCCAAGGCAGCATGGATTCACAGCAGGAAGGTCATGTCAGACAAATCTAATGGATTTCTTTGACCAAAGAAGTAGACCAGGGAGGGGCCGTGGACATGGGCTACCTAGACTTTAGCAAGGCACTTGACACAGTCCCACACAAAAGAGTAATAAACAAGTTAGCCAGCCTGGAAGTGGGTCCCAGAGTGGTAGCCTGGTTAAAAAACTGGCTGGACAACAGGACAAAAGGATAATAGTAAATGAAGTCCACTCCAAAGAAAGGGAGGTTATGTGCGGGGTGCCACAGGGTTCAGTACTGGTCCAGTCCTTTTTAATGTTTTTATAAGTGACATTACGGAAGGAATGGAAAGAAAAGTATGCCTCTTTGCAGATGACACAAAGATCTGCAACAAAGTTGATACACGGGGGGGGGGGTGGATGAGAAGAGACTTGGCAAAGTTAGAGGAATGGTCAAAAGTATGGCAGCTTAGATTCAATGCAAAGAAGTATGAAGTAATGCACCTGGGAAACAAAAACCCAGGGAAAAAGAGTACACAATGGGGGGAGGTATTAACAACAACAAAAATGGAAAGGGACCTGGGGGTAGTCATATCAGATGACCTTAAGGTAAGCAAGCAATGTGAGAAGGCAGTAAAGAGGGCTGTGGGGATACGGGAATGTACAGGGAGAGGCATCACCAGTAGAAAACAAGAAATTGTTATCCCTCTGTACAGACAGTTGGTGAGACCCTATCTGGAGTACTGCATGCAGTTCTGGAGACCCCATCTCCCGAAGGACATAGACAGGATGGAAGCAGTCCAGAAGAGGGCAACTAAAATGGCACAGGGTCTGCAACAGAAGCCATACAAAGAGAGAGACTGAAGGAGCTTAATATGTATACCCTCGAGGAAAGGAGGGAGAGGGGGTACATGAGAGAAACTTTCAAGTACCTCAAGGGAGTCAACAAAGTCCAAGAGGGTAGCATCTTTCAGAAAAAGAGATGTGCAAGAAAACGGGGGCACAATCTGAAGCTGGGGGGGCAGCTCAGGGGCAATGTGAGGAAGTATTTTTTTCACAGAGAGGGTAGTGGACGTATGGAACAGCCTTTCTGAGGAGGTCATAGGGTCAAAAACAGTGGGGGAATTCAAGAATGCATGGGACAGACATAAGGCAATTCTGGTGGGTGGCAGGAAGAAGTAGGTTGTTGGTTAACTAGGATCTGCAGCTTATCCAATGCGTAGTACTCCCTGGAGGAGAGGAGGGAGAGAGGGGATATGATAGAGACATACAAGTATCTTACAGGGAGGAACAGGGTGCAGGAATGCACTATTTTTAAGCGAAAAAGATGTTCCAGGACTAGAGGGCATGGGATGAAGTTGGAGGGAGGACAATTCAGAGGAAACGTGAGGAAGAATTTCTTCACAGAATGGGTGGTGGACAAGTGGAACACCCTGCCAGAGGAAGTGGTGGGGGCTGAAACAATCACAGGATTTAAGAATGCATGGGATAGACATAAAGGAATTCTGGAGGTCAGGGGTAAGGGGCAACAGACTTCCTGGAAAACATAAACTGAACTTACAAACTTAAATGGGCAGACTGGGTGGGCCATAGGCCCTTATCTGCCGACACTGTCTATGTATCTATGGTATCTATGTAGGAAATTGGGCAGACCTGGTGGGCCAAGCAGTCCTTATCTACCGTCAAAGTCTGTGTTTCTATGTAGGTTCCCAAAGGGTTCTGTGGGCCTCAAACAGAAGACAACACAGCATCCCTGGTCCTCCAAGATAAAATTAGTCTGAGTCAGGAAGCTAGAGGGTGAAGAAGTCGACTGCCAAGAACTAGTGGTTTTTGGCAGTTGGAAGGCAGTTCATGTGGAAGTGCTAAGAGGCAGATCTGCCTGCTCTCTGTGAGAACTGTTCCTGCTCTGAAATTACTAAGAAAAATCCACTGGACTGTGGCAGTGGTTGCGCTCAACATGACCGCTAGGGCAATCCCTGCACAAATGTTTTACAGGGGGTGAGAGAAAGACAGAGAAGAGAAGAAATGTGAACTGTTGTGAAAGCCATGAGGTCAATTTAACTGTTCTGGAGGTCATGAGGACTGTGTTTTGTGCATCATTCAATTCCCCACTCCCTGCAAACCTGCAGGAGTGATAAGGAAATTTCTGAAATCTAGCTAAAATGTAATAGCTTCATAGTTAGGAGATCAGGAAACTGGTTAGGGGTACATTTTTGCAGGCTGGATGGCAATCTGCCTAAGGGTAAGTTGAAGGTGGGAAAACCCTTTGCTGGCTCATAGTGGGCAGGCACATGCTCAACTGGAAGTTATCTCTGTGCCATGGGTCTGTGGGAATGGTGTATTCTGTCTCCAGGGCAGTCCCTTAACACTGAGTAGGATCCAAGCTGGATTCTTCCCAAGTGAACCTCCATACTTTGCCTGGACAAAATGCTCTGACTGGCTCTGTGTCATTGCCTGCTATGCCTCCCCCTGTAAGAATATAAAAAGACCTTTGTGAGAAGCTAATCTTTACTATGTGAAAGTCCTAATAGAAAGGAACCTGGCTATGAGAGCCCAATCTAAACATGTGTGAACTATGTCACTGTATCCCATGGGTTGCTTGCAGCCCCTACATTTCTGGACTTTGATTGCCAGCTGGGAGACAAACTCTCCACCAGTTTGGACACCGTTTCCCCACTTGGGAATGGGGACTTTGATATGGGACATTTGTGACATGATGAACGCCCCGGGCTGAATTCTTGAAATTACAAATAAACAGCTCAAGCAGAGCTTATCGAATTAAAATACAACCAGTCCTCATATTCTACCTATTGTGAATCTTGGATTATTGTTTTAGGACTGTTTGATGTTAACTGTCTTGCTTTGCAGCCCTGCAACGGCCATGACAATGGCTGGTATCCTCACCTGGGAGGCCAACCCAGTTCCGGCAGGTCAAGTAAATGTTTTTGTGTTTGTAAGCACCCCCCATTCTGACTACCCCTAAACGTGGGGAGGGGGCTACAAAAACTTATTATGGAAGACTAAATGGCTTAATGAATTTGTTACATGTAACATTAAAACTTTGCTTTACTCCTATCAGCTTCCCCCAGGACTAGGCTACATCAGGAAACACATTTTTCTCATGCATTATGCTTTCCCAGTACCAAAGTTTAAATTAATACTGATACAGTTTTCATGTGACAACACATGATGTCAGTTGTCATCATTTCACTTGAAACAGAAATTGATAAGAAGGAGAAAGCTAATGTGCACGGGGGATACCTATATGATAAATAAAGAATATCCCAGAGGTTAGGGTAACAAGCTGTGTATGAGCTTAAATGGTACTTTTAGCAGTACTGGGTTTGATTCCCATAACCTTCACTTGCATACTGTGTGACACTGAGCAAGTCACTTAACGTTCCCAGTGCTCCTATGTCACCCCTGAAAACAGGCATTTTGCCTATAGTCAGCCTTACCCGGTCACCAAAGAAATTAAAACTAAAAGCTTACAGATAAGTGGAGGCTAGTGAGGGTAATGTAGCCAGAAGAGAAACCAATAAGCAAAAGTAAAAAAGGTTAGCAATGAACTAAAAGTGGCTAACAATAGCACTGTTGCTTTTGTGCAAATTAGATTATTTTGCTTTCAAAAGCATGTCAAATTCATCCTGTAGTGCCCAGTTTCTAGCCAGGGGCGTAGCCAGATATTTCCATCTTGTACACTCTCTCTCCAACTGCTGCCCCCAATTATGCAATTGTACAAATCCTCTGACTACTGCCACCATTGAAAAACAAATCAGAATATCAGATGGCCCATCTAATCTCTAAACAGGTTGTACACATGTAGGTGTTGTGAATAATACAGGTTTAAACAGATACAGACACTACTCAGTAGTCTACACTACCTCAAGAACTCCACATTACAATAATGGTAACAGAAAGGCACATAGTTTGGGACAGGTGCTCAAAACAACTGCACACAAATGTGTACAGTGAGTATGCCTGCCTACACCATTGTTTCTAGCAAGCACGAGCCTACCTACTTAGGGGTACCAGATTTTGGGATGCCAAAAAGACACTTAGTCCCTCCCCCGATGAGCATTTGTGCCAAATACCGAGTAAATCGGTTTAAAGTCTTCAGCGCCTTCACAGCTCATTTACAAGGAGATCCTGGGAAAGCCTAACATTTGTTACAAAAATCATAATAATACAACAGGATAAAGAAGCTACATGAAGAATATTTGGCAGCTGGAAGCGAGGACATCTGGTAACCCAGATCCGAATCCCTAAATAAATAAATAAAAAACCCTATTAACAATAACCTGCCGTTTTTGCATCTAACTCCATGATACTTTGTTTCAGTCTCTGACACCTCCCGACAATTCAAAACCACATTACAGTAACAGTTCTTCAGCATTTGAGAGCCTCTCAACTAGGAAGAGAGCACTTAACACCAATAAAACAAACCGTTCCCTCCGTAGCTCCCTGAGAGCTCAACGATCAGCTCTGTGCTTCTGTTAAGCTACCGTTCAGACTAAAGTGCGGTTCTGCAATGTGCCCCAGCCTAAACAGGAATTGTATGATGTCATGAACATTACTAAGATGTTGCAGCAGGGAAGAAGAACCATACACATGGCACTCCCCGGTTTAGGGGTACACATTTAAGAGCTGGACAGGAAGTGCGCCCTGGCCTCCGAGAGTAGCTACCAGAACACAGGACTTGAGCCAAGCACTTAGGCTCCTGCAGAGGGAACTGATTTTTGGTGGATATTAATTGTCCTTTTCCTGGCCCAGAGGCTCCCAGACCCTGAAGAATTGTAACTGCTCACATTTTACTGTGGTTTTGAATTGTCAGGAGGTGTTGGAGACGGAAATAGCGATCATGAAGTTGGAGGTAAGAAGCAGCTCATGTTTGTGCTTGGAAAACAAAGGCAGAACAGAAACGGGGCAAAATGGGGTCACTCGGACCTGCTTTTAAAATCAAAATAATGTAATTTGCACCAAATCATATGTTATTCTTTTAAGTCATTGTAGGTTCTTTTACAGTCTTTTTATGTTTTTAACTGCTTCTGCCTTGCGTTTTCTTTCTGCGTTTGTCATTTATTTATGCCGTTTTTGTTAATCTGGTAAGTGCACCAGACATAATTAACATGACCCTGAAGAACACATAATTCATACAGTAGACTTGTGCAGGAGAACGTGCCATCAAATACAGCGTTGCTGCAAAATGATATATGCATCACTATAAATATAATGCTCAGGCATGTTTGTGTTATCAGGTGTGTGTGTTTTTGTTTTTGGGGGTGTTACACGCGAGGGTGTGATGACTAGAAACCTCAAGAACGAAACACAAGAAGTTCATTCTTTTGTTATAATAAGAAAAATTGCAACTCTGGTTTAAATACTTAACATAACTTGTCATAAAACACAGCCTAATGTAATTACAAGTAAGTGCTTCACTTTAGTTCAGTGTATTGGCACAATTTTATTTATTTTTTTTAATTGGGGGGATGGTAAAGCTTATTTTCTACCTCTCTTCAGAAACTGCTCTTTTGGTGACACAGGATGCTGACTGGGACTTGAGGTTTACACTTTAATTCTGAATGCCTAACAGCGCCCGACTGCAGCTTGCATGAGCACATGCCAGATGCACACAGATATTCAGCCTTAGCAGCATTAAAGCATAAACTGTTAACAAAGTGCCTTAATAACTGGGTGTGACAGAGGTCAAAATTAAGTTTTGCAGCCACTAGCCAACTGGGCCAGTGACTAGGAAACCTCACTAGCCCCACAGTATTTGCTAGTGTATTTATTGAAATGTTACCTACTTTACTACAAGCCCGCAGGACTAGTTAAAGGAAAATCTTACTAGCCCGAAATAAAATATACTAGCATTTGGCTAGTGGGCTGGTGCCAGTTTCTAGCCCTGGTGTGACGTTGTGGGCAGTTATGTCATTGCACATCAATCGAATTCTAGTTGAGAAAGGGGCTTCCCAGTCATTATGCAAGCGATAATACCCGACAGGGTGGGCTGTATTGGACAAATACTGGACTCCCCAGGGGCGTAATGAGGCCCGACGCCACAGGCGGAGGGCCTTGTAGCCCCTGGAAGGTCCAGTATTGCCCATACTGCCCACCCTGGAGGGTATTATTGCAGTTAGAAACTGGGCTACCTGCAGCATTTTTTTTTAAATTTATTTATTTAGATCTCAGATTAAAACACCAATGAGCTATCCGCTCTTTTACATGGGTTCCATGTCGTTAAAAATAAACGTAGTTAGAATCATGAACAGATAACATTAAATAGTGAAGACGCAAGAATAACAAATTGAGTGGCATTGTACAATGTATGCCAGTATACAGACTATGTACAATTAGGTAGACAATCCAAGACAGTAAAGTCAGCCCATGAAGCCTTGTCCAAGTCAGTTCAAGGTAGGAGGAGGGAGGAAGGGTAGGGTGCAGGAAAGTGAAGAGGGAGGTGGGAGGTATGGTGGAGTAGTGGGGGAGATTGGTGTTGCAGAGGAAGTATACACACAAGGGAAATATGGGCTAGCTAAGTGGGCAGGTTTTTAAGTGCTGATAGGCGACAGTAAGAAGGCAGTCAGTACATTTTAATGGAAGCAGTCAAAGCAGGTGTTAGCTGATGGGTGTTATCGGAGCCTGTGTTTGATGTTTGTATATGGGATTCAATTAAAAAGAAATTAAAAAAAAAAAAAAAAAAAAAAAAGGGTAAAAATGAAATTGAAGTGTTTCTGTTGTAAAGTAGTCCCTCCATTTCTGTGCTGTTCTATCTTCTGTTGACCCCTTCGACAGAGCCCTTCCCTCCCCACTTCCTGAGAAAGGCATGACATTTTTGGTACAATTTCCCCCAATACTTGTAGTTCTTAAACAAAACAAAAAAAAAAAAAACAGTTTTCTTAATCTGTCCTTCCTGTTACAGTCACCCCCCTCCTCGCGTTCAGAAGTTGCAACCTTGTGTGACCCTGCCAGGCGCAGTCAGGAAGTGTAGCGAAGGAACAACGAGAGCAGCGGACTAAATGTTTTTTTCCATAGTACTGTGTTAGCAGAAAATGATCATCCTGGTTCATCTAGTCGGCCCATTTCCCACCTGCCCCTTGTGTCTGTCCCAAGCCCTCTTGAATTCCTTCACTGTTTCTGCACATACCACCTCATTAGGTAATCTGTTCCAGGGTTCCACCACCCTCTCCATGAAATAACATCTCCTTACATTGCTCTTAAATTTTCCCCCTTCCAATCTTAAATTATGACCCCTTGTTTTAACTCCTACTTTCCTTTTGAATAGGCTACCTTCATTCACTTTATTTATTCCCTTCATATACTTAAAAGTCTCTCTCATGTCACCTCTATCTCTTCTAATCTCCAGCTGGTATAGATTTAATTCTCTCCATCCAGTGCCGTATGGCTTCTCTTGCATACCTTGCATCATCTTTTTTTTGCCCTTTTTTGAACTCTCGCCAACTCATCTATATCCTTTCTTAAATTAGGCCTCCAGAAATATACCCCGTACTCCAGGTGCGGTCTGACCATGGTCTTACATAAAGGCATCCACACATCTCTCTTCCTACTTGTTATACCCCTTCCTATGCACGCCATCATTCTATTAGCTTTACCTACTGCCTTACTACATTGGTCTCCTGTTTTAAGGTTGCTTGAGATTATAATCCCCAGGTCCCTTTCCTGTTCTGTTTGCTTTATCAGTTCTCCCCCAGTGAGTACTCGGCTAGTGGATTTTTACACATCATATGCATCACTGCACACTTCATAGCATTGAACTTCAACTGCCAAATGTCTGACCACTTCTCTAGGGTGCTCAGATCTCTCATGGCCTCCAGCTGTCAACCATATTATATAACATTGCATCATCTGCAAAAAGAAACACTTTCCCTTCAAGTCCCACGGATATTTATGTTAAAAAGGATTGGTCCAAGTACTGAACCCTGTGGAACACCACTTGTCACCCTCATTATCCTAGAATGTACACTATTTACCACCACCCTCTGACGTCTATCCTTCAGTCAGTTTTCCACCCATCTAGCTATTTTCTGTCCCACCCTCAGGCTGTCTGTCTTATTTACTAGCCCACAGTGAGAAACAGAGTTGAAGGCCTTACTGAAGTCCAGGTAGGCCACATCAGCTACCCCCCTCCCCTTGATCAGTAATCTTTGTTACTCCATCAAAAAATCCGATCAGATTTGCCTGACAAGATCTCCCACTAGTGAAGCCATGTTGCTTTTTATCTAGTAGTTTATTGTCCATTAAGTATTTCATCACTTTTTTCTTTATTAACACATCCACCAGTGATGTGAGGCTGATAGGGTGGTAATTCCCTGCCTCCTTCCTGTAGTCCACCTTATAAATTGCTACTGTGTTCACCATTCTCCAGTCACTTGGACCCCCCCCCACCGTATCCAGGGGATAAATTAAATAACTTTGTCAGATGTGATTCCAGCTCATCCCTCATCTCTCTAAGAACTCTTGGATGCAAACCATCAGGCCCCATTTCCTCACCTACCTTTAATTTTCCAAGTTCTTTCTTTACTCTGTCCTCACTTAATGGGCTTTGATCCATGCCACATTCTTCTCCTCCTCCTCCCTTCCTCTTTAACTCAGTTCCCTTCCCCCTCAACTGTGAATAGAACAAAAAGTAAGTATTTAGAACCTCTGCTTTCTCCACGCACTTTCAACATTTATATTCCCCTCAACTTCACACTCCCATCTGGTTCTCCCTCTTCTCCGTCACATATCAAAAAAAAAAAAAAAGTTTTATCCCCTCTTTTGGCATGTTTAGCAATTCTCTCCTCTGTTTCTGTTTTTGCTCTCCTAATCCATTTCCCTGCCTGTCTCAGTTTCTCGTTATAATTAACTTTGTCTCACTCTGAGTTTTCATATATTTTCTGAATGCCATCTTTCTATTCCTTAATGCCCCAACAACATCCCTAATAAACTAACATACTATTTGCCAGCAGAGTAGGCCTTATGGTCTATCGAGTCTGCTCGAACCTAGATCCTTAGCCGAGACCTCCCATCCCTTGTGCTCCAGAAACCCCTATCATCCATCCCCCCACCCCCGGGACAGGCCATCCTCTGATACATCCACTTTCTGTGTCTGTCCCACCCTCTCTTAAAGCCCTCCACTGTGGATCTCTGAACCAGCTCACCAGGCAGTGTATTCCAAGGGTCCACCACCTCTCAGTGAAAACCTCCTCCTCTCTTCCCCCCACCTTCCACCTTCAAACCATGCCCTCTGGTGATGCCTCCTGCTTTAGTCTAAGATCCCTCCATGTTTACCCTATTTATTCCCTTGAGGTACTTGAAGACCTCAATCATGTCCCCTGTCCCTCCTCTCCTCCAATGAAAACAGGCAGAGCTCCTCAAGTCTGTCCTCATAAGTCAAATCCCTAGCCCTCGTGATCATCTTTGTTGCCCTCCTCTGTACCTCTCCAGGAGCTGTATGTCCCTCTTCAAGTGTGGTCTCCAGTACTGTACACAGTACTCAAGGTGTGGTCTAACCAGTCCATTGTACAACGGCAGAATCACTTCCTTGCTCCTAGAGGTGATCCCCCTTACGATGCATCCCAACATCCTGTTTGCCTTGCTAGCTGCTCTCTTGCACTGCTCAGTTATTCATACATGTATCCACCATGAACCCTAGGTCTTTTTCCCCTATTGAGGCTTCCAGCGCTTCCCCTCCCAGGGTGTCCCTGTGTTTAGGGTTTCCCCGACCAAGATGCAACACCTTGCACTTGGTGATATTGAAATTAATTTCCATGTGTGAGCCCAGCTTTCCAGGGTGTCAGGTCCCCTTGCAGGGCCAACCTCCCTCTTCTCCCTCAACTACTGCTCCCATCTTGGAGTCATCATGAAGAGACTCATTTCACACCCTGTACCATCCCTGATGTCCGATATGTATGCATTAAACAGGATTGGACCCAGGACCGAGCCCTGTGGTACCCCACTACCAACCTCTCTAGGGTTCGAGAGCTCCCCACAGACCACTACTCTCTGAGTGCGTCCAGCTATCCAGTTTTCAATCCATCTGACCATCAAAGGGCCTACTCCTAACCCCACCAGTTTCTCCACCAGACCATTGTGGGGGACAGATTAAATATATTAACAGGACAACAAACCAGTGGTTTTATTTATAAATAACATTTAGACAGAGTATTATTCCATATGCTTTGACTTACTAATGTAAAATATTTAGGCAAGGTAACATTCTCAAGGCGTTTATTTGTTAATGAATAATATTTAGATAGGGAAAGATTTCCGGTACTTTTATTTAGTAATAAATAACATTTAGACAGGGTAACGCACTTCAGTGCATTTATTTTATAACACATTTTATTTAAAATGTTGGTAACTGGGAAAGGCACAGTGAGCCAAGGCTCATTTCCAGGTGAGACCCCGGGGTAGGGGGAATGGGAGTACAGATATAAAGACATTACAAACATCACAAGTGCAAAAATGCAAAGCGCAAAATACATAGGCAGCCCAACTGAGGAGGTTTGCGTAAAACGCCCCACGTGAAATAACAACAGTTGGGAAATTTTCATTGAATACAATGAACAGACTGTGGGTTCAGTACATGGATACACTGACCAGTGCATGCTAGAGTGCATAAATTAAGCATTGATGGAGAGGAGATTGAGGGCCAGGAGCACAGTTAGCCCAGAATTAGTGAGTCATAGACAGGTGGGGGACAGGAGAAACTGTGAGAAAAAGGACATAATATGTACACAGGGAGAACCCTACTGTTTTTATTTTTAATAAACACTATTTGCACAGGACAACGCTCCCAGTGCTTTTACTTATCAGTGAGTCATAGAAGGGCAGCATTCCCGGTGTGCTTTTAGTTATCAGTGAATACTGTTTAGCAGTGACAGCACTAGGGGTTTTAAAACATGGGTCAAACTAGACCCACTGGTGTGTTTTAAAAATAAATAAATAAAAAAAGGTGGGTGAAAATGAGAAACAACTGGGTCAACAAGTACAAATTTCATC
The DNA here is from genome assembly GCA_016271365.2 of Neoceratodus forsteri. NCBI lineage: Eukaryota > Metazoa > Chordata > Ceratodontiformes > Ceratodontidae > Neoceratodus > Neoceratodus forsteri. Next base: position 222,247,324 of record CM028135.1, read on the forward strand.
GGTACAGAAACTTAAATTTGTCAAGGGAAAATACTTTTGTGTTGTTTACGTTTCCGTTTTTCAACTATTGTTAGAGGCAGATGCACCACTTTGGACCCACTGTCATGTGGAAAGTGGATCATTTCTGGGCAAGCTGCAACTTTTTCCCTTTTTGCTCTTAGTGCTGTCCTTGCTATTTAGACAAGCTAACATTCGCAGGGCTTTTATTTGGTTATTTATTTTTATTAATGAATTATACTTTTTTTTTTTTTTTGTTGTTTTTACCAATTATTTTACCAGGTGAGACACACTAAGCTGAAAGCTTGTTTGCAGGTGCAACCTGGGGGCACAAGGAAGTTAAGTGACTTGCTCAGGGTCACACAGTATGCACCTAGGGGGCTGTGGGATTCAAACCCAGGTCTCCAGATTTGCAGCTCAGAGCCTTAACCCACTGCGCCATACTGCCTCCAATCCTAAGTAATACTTAGATTGGGTAACATGCCAAGTACTTTTATTTATTTCGTTTTTGTTTACCAGGTAGGTACACTAGCCAGAAAGTCTATTTTCAGGCACGACCCAGGAGAGTACAGAGACAAAAACTTCAAGCGAAACATCATGATGCATAATACAAGTTACGTGAAGATATTTGAACTTAGTAGCAATATGACATGGAATTGAGGTGGTAAGACCAAATACAGCATTTAAGTTACATAAGATAGTACAATTTAGATTTTGTTTCCCGGGTAGGTACACTAGCCAGAAAGACTATTTTCAGGCACGACCTGGGAGATTACAGAAACAAAAACTTCAGATAGGAACATCATGATACAATAATGCAAGTTGCATATAAGCAGTAGTAATTTTGACAAGGAATTGAGGTAGTAAGGCTAAATACATCAAAAAATACGATAGTTTGGTTACATAAGATAAAACATTAGATAACAATTACAGCATCCAGACATTGATTTGAAAATGAAGGATAAGGTGCTGGTAGAGCGAATACCAGTCAGGCAGAAAAAAGATGAAAGGGGAGCTAGAGAAGGTGGAGGGAGAAGAGAGGCAATAGGTATAAGGAGGTAGTAAAAAAATGGGCTAAGTAAGGGTACAGACTACCCAGAGGGTGCCGCAGGTAATGGAAGGTAAGTGCTAATAGTCCTTGATAGGAGGAAGCATCAAGGATGGAGCAGAAAAGAGAGCAGGAAATAGAGAAAGAAAGAGTTGAGAATAAGGAAGTGAAAGTGCTCCATGTGGGGGTACCCTCAGGCACCCAGGTGCCAAAGGAGAGGGGATGGTGTGAGAGAGAGAAAGGTCTAGGGTAGTTGAAAGCAGGAGCATGTGTAGGAGGAGGAGAGGTAGCTCCTAAGTTCTCGCTTAAAGGAGATGTGGGAGGTCGATTGACGTGTGAGTGGGAGGGAATTGCAGAAATGCGGAGCATAACAAGCAAAGGCACGACTACGTTTTTTTGGCATGATGTCATGGGATAAGGACGGGGGCATTTTCGGCAGAGCGTAGCGCATAATTGGTTTTCTGGTAAGGAAGGAGGCAGGCCAGTGGTTTGGGAATGCGGGATCTGATAATGTTATCAGTGATAGACCCGAGAGTGTAGGACCTTAGTTAATTGGGTGGAAGCCATCCTAAATCTGTGTAGAGAAGGCAGTGATGTTTCAGCCATGGGGAGCTAGATGCAAAAATGACAGATGTTGTTGTTGTTGTTGTAAGCGACGTCCCACTTACGAAGACTCGAGTTGCAGGCGGAGGCATGTGTAGCAACCCCGTAGGTTAGAGAGGAAAGTAATATTCCACGGGCAATTGCAAGTCTAGCTGAGGAAGTGAGTGCATAACTTGTCCAGTATGCAATCCCAAGCTTAGAGTTTACCTGCTTGCAGGTCGATTGAATGTGGAGGTCAAAACTCAAGGATGGGTCAAGAGTGGCCCCCAAATATTTAAATGAGCTTACCACGCCAACTGATGTGCCATCAATTGAGGAGACATTAAAATGAGTTTGGGAGTGTTTGAGTTTGAGACTGGAGCCAAATAGCATAGCTTTGGTTTTTGTTTTATTTAGGACAAGTTTGTGATGTGTTATCCATTGTTGTATAAGCTGATAGTCACTGGAGAGTTTAGAGTTAATGTCCTCAATATTATTAGAACTAGTGTACAGTACAATGTCTTCCGCGTTAGTAGGGAGGATGTACTAAGGAGATTGGAGGTAATACTATTGATGAAACTGGAGAAAAGCAGAGGACCTAAGATAGATCCTTGAGGCACACCAATATTGATGGTGACCTTGCCAGAGAGGGTGGAGTTAAATTACATGTATTGAGACCTGTCCATCAGATAGCTATCATGCCATTTTACAACGTTTGGCGAGAAACCTAGGGAGTTTTGGGTAGCAGCTAGGATGGAATGGTCAACAGTGTCAAATGCCTTGGTCATGTCTATAAAAACTGCCCCCGTGAGCCTGCCCGAGTCCATGGCCACTAGAGTGTGTCAGATGTGAGTTTGAGTAGGGCTGTAGTGGTGCTGCGACCCTTGCAGAAGCCATGTTGGGAGTCAGGAGGTCATGTTTCAGGACAAAGTTAGAAGTTTGGGAGGTAATTAGGTTCTCAAGAATTTTATGGAGAAGAGATAGAATGGCAATGGGTCTGTAATTTGATGGGTCAAGCTGGTCACCTTTTTTGAAAACCGGGGTAGTTCTGGCCATCTTCCAGATATCTGGGACAATGCAGTGACATAGAGAGAGGGTGAACATTTTTGAAAGGGGAGCAGCTTTGTGTGGGGCAGCCAATTTTAGGAGTTTGGATTCCAGGTTATCGGACCTGACAGCAGCATGCTCAGAGATGTTCCTTAGAAGACTGAGCACCTCAATCTTTGAGATAGACTTGAAATGAAATAGGACCTGTGGAGCTTGCTGGAGAGAGAGGATTTGATGGGGTTGGGAAGGTGGAAGTGTATTGAGTGAGGTCAGCTAATTGCTTGTTAAAGAAACTGGAAATAGTGAGGGGATTGTTACAATGGATGCCTTTTAGAGACATGTTATTCGGTGTGGAGGACTGGCTTGATCCTAGGAAAAACTTAATATGGGACCAGAATTTTTTAGGGTCACCCTGGGAGTTTATTAGTAGGTTCTTGCAGTATGAGCTTTTTGCTTGTTTAATTTCTTTCTTGCAGGCATTTCTCCGAGATCTGTAGGTATTTAGGTTAGTTAGAGAGCCAGTTTTCTTGTAATGGTGCCAGGTTCTGTCCCTTTGTCGCAATTTAGATAGTAGGTCAGTTTTTAGCCATCGGGTCTGCCTATTTCTAACCCGCCTGGTGATGAGTTTGCAGTGGATTTCTTGAAGGGCTAGGAATTTGGATAGAAAGATGTAGAGAGCGGTCTGAGCATCCAGTGAGTGATAGAGAAAGGACCAGTCTATGCGAGCAACGTTGGCCAAGAAAGTCTGTGGGTCAAAGTGTGCATAATTGCAGAAAGTAATGAAATGTGGTTTCTTTGGATTAGACCTACCTTTATCCCAGATGCAGAAGGTGAGGGAGTGGTCTGTGATGGCATCTGGTAGGGCACCTGCGTTAACTATGTTTTCAGGGTGGTTGGTCAGGATCTAGTCCAACAAGATGCTGGTACTGGAATGAGACACAGTCCTAGTGGGTACAGAGATGAGCTGTTGCAGGTTGAAACTCTGGAGTCTAGTCATTGTAGCTGTAAGTGTATTTCCCAGCCAATTTATGTTGATGTCGCCTAAGATAAGGACTTCATTATTTCATGAGTGGGTAGCAGATTTGTCCAGTAGCTCATCCAGACCTTTTAGGCCATGGGTAGGTGGATTATAAGCACAGACAATAGTCAGTTTCTTAGTTCCAAAGGTGAAGAGAGCATGGAGTGTGTCACAGTGGTTTAAATGGGCGGAGATGATTACTGAGAGCTGGAGGTGTGACTTTAAATAAATGACAGTGCTCCTTCCTTTTTCAGGGGCTGGTCTATCATTCCTCAGGAGATTATAGGATAGTAGGGAGTACCATGAATCTGGGGTGGATGGTGTCAGCCAGGTTTCAGTGAGGCACAGGATGTCTGGATTGTAAAGTGCAACCCAGGATTCAAGTTCCACAAAGTTTCGCTTAAGGCTCCTGATATTATGGTGGGCTATAAGTAGGCCTTTGTCATTTGGAATAGGAGTAGTAGAGGGAGTGTTTGGCCCCAGATTAGGCTGTATGTCCCCAGAGAGCAGAATGGCCAGTAGGAGGAGGTACCAGAGCTTATGATGCAGGAAGGGTGACAGAAAAGAGTTTGCAGGGAGCTACATTTGTGTGCATGGGCAGCCAGACAGATCCAGGCCTTGTTCAGGAGTAATGCAGTGGGATTACACCATGGTGCAGGTATCATTAGTAGATTTGAGAAAGTAAAGTCATAGTTTAGAGTTGTGCGGGGGAGCAGTTTCAGCATCGGGAACAGCAAAAATTGATAGGTGTAACAGAGGTAGGATAGATATGAGAAACAGTAGCATCAACTGATTATTCATTTTATTTAGCCCTGAAAATAGAGATTTAGTGGGGAAAAGGCAGATAGGGTAAACTGCAGAAAGTGGGGGTGAGAGTTTTGTGACGAGCTTGGGTTTGTAAAAGTGGGGGTGAGAGTTTTGTCAAATAGGAGCTAGGATATCAGAAGGGGGGGGAGGAGAAAAAATCTGGGCAGGACAAAAGGAGAGAATAGTCCAGCCAGTTACTAGTGAGGGTAGACAGAAATTGAAAGAAATGCTAGCAGTCAAAACAAAGGTAGTATAGAATAGCTAAAAATGTCAAATAGGCAGTATTCTGGAGGGACTGAGATGATTCAAGGGAGAAAGTTCCTGGCTCACAAGGAAAATAAGAGCAGCAGCCAAAGTAAGGGGTGGTATTCAGAGGATCGTAGTGTGAATAATATTTGGTGAAACAAAAGGTCCATGTGGTGGGCAGGAGGGGAAGAACACTGAGCGCAAGTAGGGTGAGAGCAAGCCAAGAGGGGCAGGGCCTGTAGAGTATTTAATAGGAGGCCTGGGTGGGGGTGGTGGGGGCAGGAGAAAAAACACCCAGGTTACTTAGATGTCCGGGACCCAGGCAGGGTTGATTTTTCCACTGTTCTGAGGCGCCCGCTAGTGGGCGCACCAATTGGGGGCCTTGCGGTGTCCACTTTACCAATCAGAATGCCGCCATAAGCAGGCTGACCTTGAGGATGTACAGCGGCCGGTAGCTGTCCAGGGGATCTGACGATCAGGACCAGGAGGTGGGAGGCCCTTCGATTTCAGTGGTAGTAGCGGCAGCACGGCTGGAGGCGCCGCTGGGTCCAGGAGTGCTGCTCGAGGTGAGGGCACAGTCTGTGAAATAAGAGAAGGAAAAAATCAGCATAAATAAGGGAACCAGACACAAAAGATCTAAGACTGGGTGAGAGAAACTGGCGGCAGGCTATCAGCGGGGTGTGGGGGTACTTGGGTAGAAGCAAAGGCACAAATTGGCAAGTCGGAGTTTTGTGGGGATCGGTTATAGTGGGACAAAGAGGCAGATATGTTGAGCAAGGTAGTTAGAGTTTAGAGCTTAAGGTAGGAGGATGGGGTAGAGATCAAGTGCAAGTTAGCAGTACTCTGCAGGAAGAGGGAGGCCTCCGAGAGGAGACAATGGAGGTGAACCGAGATGAGTGGTGAAAAGAGGCAGAGAAGAGGTAGTTAAAAGGAAATACAGCCAGTTTTCATTAGAAGAGTTGTATTCGCTATAGACTGATTTTAAGCTTCACAGGCAGTTCCAAACAAAAAATCGCTAGTAAAATACTAATAAAAATTGATGAAAGAGAGCTACCAATCACAATTACTTAGTGTAAGGCTGATTTGCAATTTTAGTTGCTATGTGCCGTGATAGCCAATTTCACAGTTTCCAAAGCAGTATCGCCTTAAGCTATAAATGTAACCATGCACAAAGAGCCAGTAGTCAAATCAGAAAACTGTAGAAAATCCAATTGTAATTTTAAGTAAAAACCGCCCAGTTTACTTAGATGTCTGGGACCCAGGCAAGGTTGATTTTCCACTGTTCTGAGGTCCCGGCTAGCAGGGACACCAATCAGGGGCCTTGCAGTATCCGCTTTACCAATCGGGTTAGTGGCAAAAAGGCGCACCATTCGTAATGCCGCTGTAAGCAGGCTGACTCGCGAGGATGTACAGCGGCAGTACCTGCCCGGGGTATCTGATGATCAGGACCAGGAGAGCGTCAGGAGCCCTTTGATTTCAGCGGCGGTAGTGGCGGCATGGCTGGAGGTGCCGCTGGGTCCAGGAGTGCCTCTCGGGGCAAGGGCACGGTCTATCCAGGGGATCCAACGATCAGGACCAGGACAGCAGCAGGAGTCCTTAAATTTCAACGGCGGCATGGCTGGAGGCGCCGCCGGGTCCAGGAGCGCCGTTCAGGGCGAGGGCACGGTCTGTCAAGGGGATCCGACAATCAGGACCAGGAGGTAGCAGGAGCCCTTGATTTCATTGGCAGCATGGCCAGGCGCCACCGGGTCCAGGCTGCTCGGGGAGCGAGGCATGGTCTGTTTATTAATACATAATACGGTGGAATGCTGTTATGTGTGAAATTCCCTGACTGTACTGTGCTGTTGTGCTACAGTAGTGACATCATTACATTGTTGTACTGTAGCAGTGATGTCACTTCTGCAGCTCAACAACTTAGAATGCTGCCACACAGCTGGTTTCCTCTAACCAGTCAACACACTGACTCAGAAATTTTATCCTGTCACCAATCTTCGAGTGCCTCCCCTCCAATCACCAATTCACTGAAAGGAAGCAGGGTGTCTGAAATAGGCAAAGATAATTTATGGGAGCATGGATGCCCATACATTATAATGTATGGGTATCCATGCACAGACAAGCTTGCATTTTCATCTCTGGTTTTCTATGACAACCAGTGAATCTCTCGAAGTTCCTGGTTGCCGTCGAAACCTCTTGAGGCAAACACAGGCTTGCTGTCTATGGCTGCCGATACATTACGCTCTATATTGTGGCAGGGCTGCATGCCCAGAATGTTTATGAATTTTTTTTTTAATAAATATACTTACTTGGCAACATTCCCAGTGATTGTATTTATTAATGAATGAATATATGGACAGTTCAACACCCCCAGTGTCTTTAAATAGTAATAAATAATATTTAAGATGGGTAACACTGCCAGCACTTTTATGTTTTAACTGTGATCTATATTCAAGATGGCAGCCACGCTGGGTCAGCCACTGAAGGCTATTAAGAGTAATTAGTTTTAAGTTTGGAGTTTAAATAATTTTAAAGTTAAGTTTTTTAGTTTTATTTTTGTTTTAATTGTTAATCGCATCGTTAATCACATCTATTTGCTATCTGGATACTTGATATCTGTCACTGCTTCTGTCAGAACCAAGGACTGATCACATAAACTGTGTGGATTAACCTTAGGTCTGCTGTTTGATTTGTTTCGTCTTGACTCTCGCCATCTCGCCAAGATACGTGGAGTTTTGGATTCGTCTAAAGAACTTGTAATAAGGGAAGGAGCTCGGTGTTGGAGTCGTGGATTTGCCTTGAAGTTCTTGCAACAAGGGAAGGCCTGTTTTAATCAGCGGGCTTAAGCAGGGTTTGCTCTGGCAGATACGGTTTGAGCGGACATCGGAGCGGAGATCTGTTTTTGAGTATTACGGGAGCGACCGCCGCCATTTCGGTCTTCGACCGGGCAGGAGTCGCCTCAGTTTCTCCCTAGGGAGCTGGGGGAGACTGGGGCTTCTCCTAAGCCGCTTTGGGGTTCAGCTGTTGGGCTGACTGTCGAGGCGTCTGTAGCCACTGGTCGTCGACCGGCTGGGGTGTTTCTGCTTCTATTAAGTGGATGGGCTGGCGTGCTTGACTGTGACTGTTCCCCTGAACAACTGCCTGCTCGGAGTTTTTCGGCTTTTGGATCGTGCTGCAAGGATCAGTTGCCCGGGGATTGTGCTGAGAGCTGTCTGGTCTCCCCTGGATTCAATTTGGATCCCTGTTATGTGACTGGATCTGCTGGAGTAACTAACTTGCCTTTCCCTTGTTTGGATTTGATCTCGATTTTTGCTTGTGTCTGGATTTGCTGGAGAACTGACTTCCTTGTTCTTGCCCTGCTCCTGGACTTAGGGGTGGTGAGAGTGCGGTGTACATTTATTTTCCCTATAGATATGGATTAATGCTTGGATTCATTTTTATGAATGGTCCCCCACCATGTGAGAGGTGGTATTGGGGGAATATATGACATCTTTTAATATACTGACGATCTGCTGGATTGTTGCACGTGAGAGGTGCTGCACTGAACTTTAAAATATAAACTTTGTTTTCTTTTGTCAGTTATTAGTTTGGGTTCAGTATCCAGTAGCATTTGATAACATTGACATTGTGTTTTTTTGGATAATTTGATGTTACTTTATTATTATTTTTTCTGTTACCTGGGTTATTTTTGGTTTGGGGTTTAATTTGTGATTGGGTGGGTTTTATTTTATATTTTTGTTGTATTGTTTGTTTTATTATGCTCCCCCTCTGTGAGAGAGAGTGGAGAGTGTTTTATCTATAGGTTTGATATTTATAGGTTTTTGTTTTATTTTTGTTTTCTTTATATTTGATTTGATTAATTAAAATGTGTTGGACAGGCGTAGAGACGGTTGGGCATCATACCCCCACTAGGCTCAGGGAATTACGTCCTTTGAATGCCCACCACTGTCATCCAACACCTATTTTAGATGTCGTCGTTGGGCATCTTGAGAGGCGTGGGCCGAAGGTGGAGAGCCGGGCCTGGTGGGGGACAGGAAGGGGAGGACGGATTGGGGTTTTGGGGTCCAGGAGATGCCCTGGGGCAAAATGGGGTCAGGATAGAGGTTATTCTTGTCTTGTCCCACACCAAGGGTTCAGTAATTGGACAGGTGCCGAGGTCTTCCCGACAGCTCATCCCTCCTTGGCGGTGTTATGCAATGCCAGATCAATTAAGAACAAGACAGCTATTATTGCTGATCTTGTTGGATCATCTGATCTGACTTGCATCACCGAGACCTGGCTGGATGAAAATCCAGGCCCTGTATTGGCCTTGGCAACTCCAGCCGGGTTCTCGGTGATGCACCGTTCAAGGCTGGATCGTAGGGGTGGGGGTTTGGCCATTATGTTTAAATCTGAGCTGGGCCTTGTGGATGTGCCATGGGGAAACACCAGTTCCTTTGAATATATCCTGGGAGAGGGTGCAGGCTGTGGGATTCTCCTCGTCTACCGTCCACCAGGTGACGGTGGAGTATTCCTGCAGGAAATAGACTTCATCGTCGACCTGGTGCTGAGATTTCCCAGACTGATACTTCTGGGCAACTTCAACGCCTGGGTCGACGATGAACTCTCTCATTTTGGTCAAAATCTCCTCCAACTGGTGAATATGCTGGGCCTGACACAGGTTGTTAGCTCCTCTACCCATATAGGGGGTCATTCACTGGATCTGGTCTTTCTCCTTTGTATGGAGATCACTGATTTGGGGGTGGAACCGGTCAGTTGGTCTGACCATTACACCATAAGGTTCAGCTTCAGGGCCCCCTCTAATAGGTCTGCCCCTACAGAGATGGTTCAGTACCGCCCTTTAAGGAGTGTTAACCCCAATGACCTAATGGCGGTGCTGGATCTATCGAGCTTGTCGGGTGAATGCATGAGTCCAAATGATCTTGTATTAGCCTATAAGAAGGCTGTGGGAGATGCTCTGGACAAAATTGCTCCTGTTCATGTTCGGCCTCTCACCCTCCGTCCAAGGAGCCCGTGGTTTGATGGCTCCTTGAAGGAGTTAAGGCAAGTTGGCCGAATGCTGGAGAGAGCCTGGTGGAAGTCGGGCCTTGATGCCGACAGGCTTAGATTGATGGCACATTATGATAGCTATCAATCAGAAATCACTCGTAAGAAGGCAGAATTCCTGTCCAGAGAGATTTCTGCTGCACAAAATCGACCGGCTCAGCTTTTCCGGACTGTGGACAGACTGTGCAATCCAGTCTGTCTTCAGCCCAGAGAAGCTTTTTCTCAGCTAAGATGCGAGAAGTTTGCTCGTTTGTTTGCGGATAAGGTTGCCGGCATCAGGTCCGGCATTGGTCCGACCTCTCCTATTGGGGATTGCGGTGGTCGACTAGAAGTGGCTTGTCCTCGGTCTGTCTGGTTAGATTTTCACCGGCCGGAATTCAGGGACATTGTGAAGATCATCCAAACAATGCGACCAACTAGTTGTAGTTTGCATCCGGGTCCTACACCGCTTTTAGTAGGTTGTGTAGAAGTCATCTACCCTATCCTTGCAGACATTGTCTGGAAATCTTTGGAGGGGGTTTTTCCTGACCCCCTTAAGGAGGCGGTAGTTCGACCACTCCTTAAAAAATCCTCCTTAGACCCAGATTGTCTAGCTAACTACTTGCCTATCTCTAACCTGCCATTTGTTGGTAAGGTTATTGAAAATGCAGTTGCGTTGCACTTGGATGATCACCTTATATCTCACAATGTCTATGATACTCTCCAGTCTGGTTTCAGGAAAAGGCATAGTACGGAGACTGCCCTTGTCAGAGTATTGAGCGACCTCCTTATGGCCAGAGATTAAAAGGCACGTACCATTCTGGTCCTTCTCGATCTATCTGCTGCATTTGACACTGTAGATCATAGAGTGCTATTGGAGCGCTTGCGGGTCTTTTGTGGGCTGTCTGGTACAGTCCTCCAAATGGTTTCGTTCTTACCTCACGGACAGGTTTGAGAGAGTTGTCACCAGAGTTTATTCCTCTGGCGCTCACTTCCTGTCTTGTGGGGTACCACAGGACTCCATTTTAGCTCCCATGTTGTTTGCAGTGTATATGCTGCCATTGGGAGAAATCGGGTGATACAGTCTGGGTTTTCACTGCTATGCAGATGATACTCGGCTGTATTTGTCCTTTCTCCCCAGTCAGGGTGATGCACTCTCTGTACTTAATAACTGCCTCGATGAGATCAGACTTTGGATGAGTTTGAGCTGGTTGAGACTCAATCCGGATAAGACTGAGGTGTTGGTTGTGGATCCAGGTTGTCCGGGGATGGGTGTGGGAGCTGGACAACCATCAGGTTTATTACTTGGTGGTGTACTGCTCTCTACCTCTGAACAGGTGCAAAATCTGGGCGTTATTTTTGATGATGGTCTGACCCTGAAATCTCAGGTGTCAGCTGTTGTCAAATCCTCTTTTTACCAGCTGAGGAATATCGCCCGAGTGAAACATCTGATTCCCCCGGGTGACCTTCCAACATTGGTCCACGCCTTTGTCACTACTTCGTCTGGACTACTGCAACTCCCTCTACCTAGGGCTACAGGGGTTGATATCCTCCCGCCTCCAGCTAGTGCAGAGCAGCGGCAGCCAGGCTTTTGACTGGGACTTCTAGAACAGGTCATATTATGCCTGTGCTCGCGAACTGCACTGGTTGCCTGTTTGGTGGCGGATCACCTTTAAGGTTGGTTTACTAACCTTTAAAGCTCTACATGATCAGGGACCCGGTTACCTGAAAGATCTCCTGATTCCCTACTGCCCCCTCCGTCCTCTCCGTTCCGCCAACGAGGGATTGCTGGAGATTCCCAGGGTTCGATAGAAGTCATCAGGATCTTGTGCTTTTGCTTTTTCAGCACCAACCCTATGGAATTCTCTACCTCGTTGGTTGAGAGAATGTCCAGCCGTCGATAATTTTAAGGTTGCCCTAAAAACATATCTTTTTGATTTAGCATACTCTTGTTAGTCGTGGCTGACTTTTAAATGTTTGGATTTTATTAATTGTAATGTTTTTGTACAGCGCCTTGGTCTTGAAAGGCGCTTTATAAATAACATTGAATAATATTTTAGACAGGTTAACATTCCCAGTGCTTTTATTTATCATTGACTAATATTATTTACTCCTGTACAGACAGGGCAACACTCCCAATCATAACATTTTATTTATTAATACATTTTATACATGGTAAGATACCAAGTGTTTTTTGTTTTATTTTTATTAATGAGTGTATATAGAGCAACCTGTCCAGTGATTTTATTTATTATTGAATAATATTGTGATGGGCAGGGTATGAAGTCGTAAAAAAAAAAAAAAAAAATTACATGCCCACTGGGGCATGTAGGCAGTAAAAGTACATGTCCACAACACTTTTTACATGCCACCCCTCTTTTTTTCCACATAATTTGGCTCCAGAGAGCCTTTTTGTATATATAGATTTTAAGTATTCCAGTCCAAAATGCTGTACCTGTATCCAGTTTCTCTGGTAGATTACTTGGATGTCAGTACTACAGACCACAGGTGCAGTAGCTGTCTTGACTTTATAAAGCCTTCTTATATTTAGATTTAAGGTAGTCCAACACAGAGCAGCTTTTCAAAATGCTTTAGGGTACCAGCCAGTGGATTCAGATTTTAGATAGGCCACAAGTATAACTGCTTTTGTTTATAAAAAAAAAGCTTCTTAATTAGTTTTAAGCTAACTCAGTCTGCAGCAGTTTTTACTTGGAGTTTAGGTAATTTAGAAATAGCACATTAGTAGCTCTGTCTCTTCCCAAACCGTTATTATTTAGACTTCAGCTGGCTTCCTCGGCTCCCAGTAGTTATTTTTAATTTAGATGTTTGCAATGTTGGCTCCACTTAAGCAAAACACATTTTTATTCAAGTAATTGGACTGAATGAGAGGAGAGTACGAGACTGATGTTTCCCCTTTTTATGTTTGCTTGCACGCATGTGCAAGAAACATAGTGCCATCATCCGAGTTTTCTAGAGGTGTGTCAGCCTCTTCCTGTTCAGTCAGTGTATTTGCGGCGCGTGCCAGAGCGTAATCACTATTCCAGCTGTCTATGACAGCAGGAAAATCTGTGGCATACAGTTGAAAGGAGGCTCGGCTTGAGTGAGAGCTCTTCCCCACACCGCGTGCATGCACACTGCGTGCTCGTACGCTTCCCTCCCCTCCACACTGTACAGCCGGCGGGGTGCCCAATCCCCGTCGGCTCCTCCAAAGCATCCAGGTGCCATGCTGAGCCCACCCCAGCGTGGCAAAATGATACAATAGCCCGACGAAATGTCAATCCCTGTCGGCTCCATTGTCTCTCCCCACCCACCCCATGCTGTCGCTGACGGGGTGCCCAATTCCCGCTGGCTTCACTGTTCTCCCCCAGTACAAGGGTGCCACGCTGGGAGCCCACCCTAGTGTGGCAACAGATACCATGGCCGGCCAGGGTGCCCAACCCCTGTCGGCTCCACACCCCCAGCCGTCCTTCTGCCACCCTGGGAGGCGTGGCAACGTCCAGCGTCTTTTTTTGTTGTTATTTTTTAAACCCTGTAAAGAAAAATCTGTCCCTCGCAGTCTCCATGCCCCCACAACCCGCACCCACCCACTCGCACTCTGCCTCCCACACCCCCACCCCATACTTACCTGTGGAGTTCGGACGGCGATCATTGGTGGACTGGGGAACATCTGCACTCTTCAAAGCTGACCACGAACTGAGAAATGCCGGTAAGCTGTATAATGAGATAGATAAGGTTTTTCAACTTTGTTGCATATCTCAGGCATTTTTTTGAATTTTTGCACCACATTTTCAACATGGGGTTTTTGGGACCCCTCCTTGTGAATTCTTACACTGTCATGGCGTTACTCGGGCCCGAAGGGTGACTTCGCAGCCACTGTGCGAAATCACCTTTCCGGAATGATTAACGAAACGACACTGCCAGTGTTCATAAGGTGGGCTCTCAAAAAGCCTATTTTGAAAATTTGGTGGAAGAATTTCTAAAAATGACTGTTTTACGAGCGTGCGTTAAGTTCTTCCTTGCGCTCGTGAAGTTTCATGAATTTAAATATTTTCACTCCAGATTTTCAAAATTGCCATTTTACAACACCTCCTTATGAGCAGTACAGCTGTCATTTTCACATCTCACACGTGTTTCTGCCCATGTGGCGCACAATAGCGCGAGTCGATGTCGCGAAATCAATGTATGGGACACGTTAAGAAAATCACAGTGACACTGGTCATGAGCAGAGGTGTTAAAATAGCATGATGTTGAAATTGGTGAAAAAATTCCCAAAAATGACTGTTTTAGGAGCGCACGTTGCGCAGTTCCTAGGCACACTGGCAAGTTTGCGAATTTGTAATATTTGCACACCAGATTTTCAACAGTGCCATTTTACCGCAATTCCTTATGAGCAGTGCAGTTACCATTTTTCACATCTCGCCCAAAATGTGTTTCCTCACATGTATTGCACAATGGTACAGTCGGTTTGCGAAAACAATGTTTGGGACAGATTAAGAAAATCAGTGACACTGATCATGAGCAGAGGTCTTAAAATGGCTATGTTGAACATTTGGTGACAAAACTCCATAAAATGACTGTGTTACGAGTGAGCATTGCGCAGTTTCCACGCACCCTCGTAAGTTCATGAATTTGTAATATTTTCAGTCCAGATTTTCACCAGTGGCATTTTTCCACACCTCCTTATGAACAGTACAGCTGTCATTTTCCACAACATGGCCGAAATGTGTGTTTTCACACTTTCAGTGCAGAGATGTGTGGTCGCTGTGGGAAATCATTGTTCGGGACAGATAAAGAAAATCACACTAACACTGTTCATGATCGGAGGTCCCAAAATGCCTGTGTTAACCATCTACTGTATTTAAAAAAAAAAAAAAAAAAATAGTTACATTACGGGTGTGCGTTGCACAGTTTCTACACACGCTCGTGACTTCACCAGTTTTTTTTAAGATTTTCACAGCAGATTTTCAACATTGCCATTTTTTACACCTCCCCTGAACAGTACCGCTGTCATTTTTCACATCCTGTTCGGAATGTGTTTTTGCACCTGTGGTGCCAAATGCCATAGTTGCTGTGCAAAAGCAGTTTTTGGCTAACAAACTGATATTGCCACTGTTCATGAGGTAGGGGTCACAAAAAAAACATGTTGAAAATTTGGAGTGAAAATACCAACGAATGCCTGAGGGGTTAGGGTTTCCGACCACAACGCCCCACCCTGTAGAGTATGACAGACATCAGGGGTGTGACTTGGGATTCTTGCCTGCCGTGCTCATACCATTCCACCCCCACCCACACCCTGCAGCCAGTAAGAGGCATCAGGGTGTGCCTCGGACTCTTCGGGCCCAAACTTCACCCCTTTCTCCTATACCGCACCCATCTCACTGTATTTCCTGATGGAATGGGGTGCGCAAAAGGGCCAAAGACCCCAAGACACACTGACACTTGTCAGTGTCTGCAGGGTAGGGTGTGATGAAATGGCGTGGTCGTTATGCCCAACGACCCAAAGGCACACCCCCAATGCCTGCCACTCTCTGCAGGATGATGGGGTTGGCTTCAGTTCAATACTTCACTGCCATTCCTATTATGCAGCTCTGTAACTTCTACACTACCAATGTCAGTGTCAGCAAGCAAACATTCGGCATTGACAAATGCTTGTTTAAGTTTTGCTTTTGGCAAGCTCAGTTCCTAGCAACTATTACTAAGGGGAGAAAAAGCAAACTGCTTCAGCCTGCATACTCTTAGAATATCCTTTACCTCTCTCTCTTGCAGTCTACTTTTTCTCAGTAAAATCTGTGCCAACAAGCTGAATATATGCTTCCAAGATTCTTAAGCAGCAGCACTTTTTATCTTGTAAAAAAAACTTACTGTAGTTCATCCTCGAGTCTCACTCTTCCCCTTTACAGTATTTTTTTCAGAGCTTGATGGCTGCCCGAGTGTTAAATATAGTATTGGCTTTGTATTTTTTTTTTTTCTTACCCCACAGTTGAGTCCTGTCAAAATTGCTTTAACTTTATTTTTCTATCTGCTTGCTGCTAAATTCCTCCGTCAGTATCTTTTGCGATCTCACCCTCTCCTATCACATGTGCACAGGCACAATGCACCCTTCTATTCTGAAGTAACAAATGAAGAGCATTAAGTTTTAACGATACCTCTGAAAATAGCTTTTTTTTTTTCTCCTTTGGATAATAGTTTGATCGTCGATCCCTGTGTCACAATCTGCAAACGTGCCACTTGCAGCATGACCTATATCACCTACAGAGGAGGTTAGAGTGGCGCGCTTTGCAGCAGGGACCACACAACACACTGTGCAAAGGGGGCAGGCAATCGATCAGATTATACTCACTGATTGGAGTCTGGCTCCTGGCTGCAACCAGTCCCCCCTCCGCAATGATAGACCGATCCCTTGCATATTCGGCATGCTGATAGCTGTGCTGCAGTCAGGGAAATCCGCGTCTGTTACTTTTCCTCTCCGTCTCCTTTGCCGGTGTGTCATCTGGTCTCCTGAGGTGCCATTGTGACCGGGTGTCTGCGCTGCACTCCTACAATGGTTCCCGGCCCTGAGGAAACTGACGCTCAAGCTTCTACAGTGACATTGAATGGGTGGAAAAAAGAATGGGGGGAAAAAACGGAACTCTGTGCACAAATACCTTAGGTGCCCAACTGGGCAGGCACTAGTGTACAGTAGGTATCCTGAGCCAATAGTACCTGCCCTGGGGCACCTAAAGTATAGGAATTTTGCACCCTGGTGACAGGGTAACATTCCCAGTGCTTTTGTTTATTAATTATAATTTCTAAACAAATAATATTTAGGGAAAGACTCCCAGTTCTTTTATTTAGTAATGATTATAATTTAGATGGAGTAACATTGCCAGTTTAGATTTTTGTATTTTATTCTTTAATAACAGGTAACTCTCACTTGGCACAAAGCAACCAGAGAACAGTAGAAAAAGGTAATGTACAATAAATAACAGACACGTAAGGTAAACAAAATTGAAATACATACAGTTTACACAAATAGTAAGTACTTTAGGGAACATACTAATAGAAATACAGCGATTCAGTAAATGTACTATATATACACTTTTCAAATATATGCTTTTGAACTTATTGATAGATAATTGAGCAAGGCAAAACGCTCAATGCTTTAATTTTTTTTTTAATTCAACTTTATTGAAATGCTGTTGGCACATTGAGAACAGTATCTTACAACTGATAACCTGTGACAGAATAATGCCCCTTACAATGTAAGACCACAAAATAAGCAAATATTTTTTAATAATATACCTACTCCCTCTATTTAGTTACCTTACCTATCCTCTCATACCACCCCCGCCCCAAATAAACTATAAGGGTTAAGATAGAGCCACTCATCCGCGTACATGCCAGGGTCAGCTTGCCTTGCAGGGAACGACTAAGATTGGAGCAAGTAAAGTGCTTGGAAGGGACTCCATACCCACTCGAACTTTGAGAGGGTGCCCCGTCTCATAGCTCTGAATTTTTCCAAATTTAAATTGAAAAGTAGTTCTTGTAACCATTCCGCGTAATTAGGTGATGTATTATCCAGCCAATGTTTTAACACTATTTTCTTGACGGATGATGAAATCAAGGCCATATAGTATCTTTGGGCTTTTACAGCGATACCAGTATAGTCACCTATCAGGCAGATTTTTGGGGTAAAGTAATGTTCGATGCCCCATAGAGGATCCACCTTGTGTTTAATTTGGTCCCACAGCCCTTTTATCAGCGGGCAATCCCAGAAGATGTGAAATAAGTCTCCATCAGCCTGAAGACGCCGGTAGCATGACTGGTCTGGACTACGTCCGATTTTATACATTTTGGAAGGGTTCCAAAACAGATTGTTTAAGAAATGGTATTGCATGATGCGTAATCTATCCTGGGTGATATACTGGTACGTAATATAGCCATATAACATCCCAGTCGGTCTTAGTCCCACATCGACCTAATCAGAATTTAGGCTTATTATCGGTGCCTGCGTAGATTAGGTCGGGAACAGTGCTTTATATAGACCTTGAAACACAGCGTAGGTTCCCAAGCCCTGTAGGCCGGGATTCGAACCATTCCCCATTTATCTCCCTCTCACTTAATTTATTCTTGAACTTCTCCAACAAGTATTTGAGTTGGTATACTTTGAAAGTCTGGTTAGCGCCTATGTTATACTTAGCTAGTATTTCTGTAACTGAGAGGCACCTGTCCCCATGCATAATATCCTCAATCTTTAACCCTTTCAAGAAGGGAAGCCAGGATTCGCTTATCATTCTCCCCCCAATCCTCAGGTTGGGTTTGTGACATATTGGTTGGTGTCTATCTGTACACGGGGAATAATGAAGGGAAACACATAACTGAATATGCGTGCATAAGGAATCTTTTATTGGGGTGGCTGCTAGTCTAGGGGGGAGTGGAGAAGAGCTTTCGGGTCTACGCCCACCCCCTTTATCAACTTCGTTTCCAATTTGACCCAGGGAGGTACATACGGCAATAGTTCCAAGTCTCTGGGGTGCCGGAACCATCGTAAATATTTACAGAGACTACTTGCCCAGTAATATAACCCAAAATATGGTAGCCTTAATCCAGCTTTCTCCCTAGGGGCAGCAAGTTTGTGATAGGCTCTACGGGGAGATTTCCTTCTCCAAATAAATTCTGTGATAGTTGAATGTAACACTTTATGCCATTTTAGAGGTAACCATACATTGAGCATATTTAGGGGATAAAAAATCCTCGGCAGAACATTCATCTTAATTATATTAATCCTTCCCCAGAGAGAGCGCGGAAGCCTACCCCATCTGTCCAGGTCTTGTTTTATGGTTGCCTTAAGGGCGTCCAAGTTAAGTCTCACTATTTTGGCCTCTGATCTTGCCAAAACAATAGCAAGATACTTCAGGGTGAGTGGGGTCCACTGTATACTCAATTCCAAAATATCCGACTTGTAGACTTTAATATTAAGGGGGAATATCTGAGTTTTCCCTACGTTGATTTTGTAGTTGGATAACTTACCATAGTTCGCAATGGCTTCGAGTACCGCTGGCACTGAGGTTCAGGGGTGGCTAATGTGCAGTAAAATGTCGTCCGCGAATGCCGAGATCTTAAGCTCCTGCGATCCAGTTTTTATTCCCATGAGCCTAGGGTCCTGCCTAATTTTACACAAAAGGGTCTCTAAGTATAAGTTAAACAAAAGGGGGGATAAAGGGCATCCCTGTTTGGTACCCGATAACAAAGGGAAGTTTGCCGAAAATACCCCATTGCAGTATATTTTTGCAGACGGGGATCTATATAAAGCAAACACCCTATTAATGAAGAGGGGTGGAAAGCCAAATTTCTCCATGGTCAGGGACAAAAATCTCCAGTCCACTCTGTTGAATGCTTTCTCAGCATCGACAGACATCAGCCCGCATGGGATTTTACTGTCCTTGGATGTTGAGAAGATGTGGGCTAGTTTACGGAAATGGTCTGATGCCATTCTACCATTCATGAACCCCACCTGGTCCTGGTGGATTAACCTAGGAAGGACCTTAGCTAATCGGGCTGCTAATATTTTCGCTAGGATTTTAACATCATAATTAACTAATGCTATGGGCCTATAGTTTGGGACCTTGTCTTGCTCTTTCCTACTTTGGGGATGAGCACTATCAAGGACTCAAAAGGTGATTGTCGACAGTTTCAGAAGTGAGAATACTATGGAATAGTCTTTTTAACCCTGGATATAACTGGTTCCTAAAGCATTTGTAAAAATTCAGAGAGAAACCGTCCGGTCCCGGGGCTTTGTCTGCCGGGAGTATCTGGATTGCATTTAGGATTTCAGACTCTGATATGGGGAAGGAGAGCATCTCCTTCTGGTCTTCGAGCAAATTACAAGTGGAAAGATAAGCCCTTACCTCCTCGCCACTTGGCCTGTTGGGCATAGGGCTATATAAGTCCCTGTAATACTCCTCAAATTCTTTTACAATCTCATGGGGGGTGGTTTTAATGGACCCGTCTTTGAAGGAGGAAATACTTTGAATAATTCTGGATGTTTCTGTTGCTTTGAGTCTCATAGCGAGAAGGTGACTTGCTTTCTCACCTTGATCTAAGTATAAGGCTTTCGTTTTATTAATGGCATATTCTGCTTTCTCTCTCAGAATCTCATCGTATTGGTGCCGGAGTCTGACTAAGTTTTCCCTAGTTTCCGTCGGTGTGTTCTTTGAAAGGTTACTCTCTATTTCTCTGATCTGGGTCAGCAATTGCCTGGTCTGACTCTCTCTTTTTTTCTTTCTTGCTGCAGCAATCTTGATAAGTTCCCCCCTTAACACACATTTCAGTGCACTCCATTCTATATCACCCCACCCGTCAAGCTGCGATTCTCATTCTCATATTGTGCGATTCTCTGGTTTATACTATCTCTAATCTCAGCGGTATGGAGAAGTTGGTTGTTTGTTTTCCAGATAGTTTGCTTGGGGTGTTAGGGGCAAGGTTAAGGGTACAGCTGACCATGGAGTGGTCCGAGATGACCCCTGGAGTGATCTTACTATCTATCAGGCCAGGGAGCATGCACTGGCTTATCAAAAAGTAGTCAATACGAGACCTGGTTTTATGAACCTCCGATAGGAACGTGTATTCCTGTTTGGAAGGGCATAAAACTCTCCATGAGTCACACAGGCCCAGATTATCCGATAGTTCTCTGATGGCTCTCTGGGCCAGAGAGAGGCCCCTACCTCGCTTACCCTCTCTGTCCAATTCTGGATTAAATGCTAAGTTCCAATCTCCACCCAGCATTATAGGAAGGTGAAGAAAGAGGGACAGGACCTTTAATGGCTCCGTAAAAAAACTGAGCGAGTCCCCGTTTGGGCCATATATACTACCCATCACAATCCTTGTTTGGTTTATGCTACCCACTACTATTATGTACCGTCCCTCAGGATCTGCCAGTTTCTCCTCACACACAAAGGGAATATTCCTGGTTATTAAAATAGCTACTCCCCTACTAGTGGTACTATCCCCGGCGACGTATACCTGACCCACAATCTGACGCCTCAGGACATTAGATTCCCTCTCCAATAAATGTGTTTCTTGCAAACATATTATCTGGCCCCTTTGCAACTGTAAATGTCTCAGCGCCTTATATCTCTTCAATTTCTTCCTAGCCCCTTTGATATTCCACGTGATAAATTTGTGTATACTACCCATTGTCCATGTGTTCCATATAGAATCCTCGCATGCTAGACCACACCATAGTTCTCCCTTTCGCATCTGGCACTCCCTGATGAGCAGATCCATCCTTGCAGCTTCCCTTTAACCCTCTTTTAACTCGCCCCCCTCTCCTAATCTCTATCCCTTCTCTTAGTCCAGAAATTCCCTTTATAAATCCTTCTCCCCTTCTGTTACCTTAAGCCTTGGTATTACCAATAAAGATCCCCCCACCAACAAAACCTCCTTTTGGCCCATGAATTCCCAAGTTCTAATCCTCCCAATCTCCTCCAGCCTCCCTCCCAGAGGTGATATGACTGACTTCATATCAGATGAAGGCCTGTCAAATTGCGAAACCCTTGACTGACTCCTCCCAAGGACCTAACGCTATAGTGTGAAACCAGAACAAATCTCCCCAATGTCCCAAAATAACTCTTCCCCCCAACAGCAAAACTGAGCTTAGTTCTGCTACCCGTCAGAACAAGTTATTAAATTATATAACCATCCCGGGTAACACTGGACTGAAGAAAATCGGTTCTTCGCTACAACCCAGAGAGAGAAGTCACTGTCTAAAACTCCCCGTATTAGTGCTTCAAGTACCCATGAAGCAAGACCTCCAATCATTAAACAAAATTTCTCAAACATATAAGCCACCCTGGTTAATACACAGTCCCCCCGCACCTTAAACGAGAAAGTCTTACAGAAACAATCCAGAAGGTCGAGCCCCCAAAAGCATGAGACTAGTCAGGGGAAAATAACCATCAGTCTATTTGTAGATCTCTCAGTAGTCTGTTCCCTCTAAACACAACTGTTCCCCAAGCCACTATTTGGGGGGTACTCGTTGTTAAGAAAGAACAGGAAAAACAGAAAAAGGGAACAGTAAAAAGTAAGAGTTGCTTGGTAGAAAGGGAGCGGAATCGACCAGTCTTTTGGTTCCTGTTGTCGGAGGCTCTGAGAGGACAAAGTAATACAGGAGCTCCCTCTTGTGGTTGATGGACAGAATGCTGTGGCAGTCTGCTTTGCAAAGTGTCCAAAATGCTACAAGTTGCAAAATTCTGTAAGTGGTACCCACTCCATCCTGTCACCAGGCAATCAAGTGATGGTACTGGGGAGCACAGGAAACATCCCCTCAGTCTTTCCCCAAGGCACCCGAACAGTGATTAGAGCAGCCCCCACAGACTCCCGAGGAAATAGTAGCTGAGCCAGAGTTCTGAAGCGAGCCACCAGCAGAGAGGCGCCAAGGTCTGACACGGGATCCGGGGCCATTGAGAGCAGGAGAAGCACTTTTGCCAAAATTGCAGCTTGATGTGGTGAAAACGCAATCGCTGCGAGTGCTTTGAGTGTTGAGGCCAGTGAGCAACGAGGTATAGTGCTTTAAAACCTTACCTGTCACCGCCGGCCCTCTGCCTTCCGGTTTTCTCTGGGGTCTCATCGAGTCCAAAACTCCACTTTCTTGCAAGTTCTCCAGGATAATAAAATAAAAACCATACCGCAATTATAACTTAGGCTTCATTCGAGAGAGCAGCATCGGCCAGCAATAACAGCTATATGTCACCGGATGTTTAACAAGACAGGTCAGTGGTTCCCTGTGTTCCCCCGGCTCTTCGTAACATGGGGAGATCCTGGATTGTTTCATTCTTCCCATTTGTCCACTTAGGTTTAATTCTTCATTACTCTCCAGATCGAGACTATTTGTAAGCTATACATGCTTGTGTTCACTTCTTCTTGAACAGATCCGGGAGGACTTCCTGCAGCCCCTTAGCTGCTGACTGGGCATCCTCAAAGCTGGACCACTGGCCGGATAAAGCCACATGTAACCTCACAGGGTACCCCATTCTAAAACTAATGCCAGCGGCTATTAGTTTGGTTACGATGTGGTGATAATCCGCTCTTTTTTTGGTGCACCGACAGCGGGAGATCCTGGGTGATCCTCAGCAAGGTACCCTCCCATCTCACCTCTTTGAGCTCTTTAATTTTCGTTAAGACAAACTGCCTCTCTTGAAAGTTCAAAAAGCGAAGTATCAAAGTATGAGGTGGGGAACCAGTAGGAGGCATTGCCCGTAGCGCCCGGTGAGCACGCTCAATTGTATAGTTCTTGCCGAAGGGCGTAGGGCCAGCAATCCGACGGAGGAATTACAGACCAGTGAGCCTCACATCCATCGTGGGTAAGCTAATGGAGACTATCCTGAAGGAGAGGCTGGTGGCCCTCTTAGAGGCCAAAGGACTACAGGACAGCAGACAGCATGGCTTCATACGTGGCCGATCCTGCCAAACCAACCTGGTCGGGTTCTATGACTGGGTAACTAGGCAACTGGACGGGGGACATGCAGTGGATGTCCTGTATCTGGACTTCAGTAAGGCATTCGACTCAGTGCCACATGGAAGGCTGGGAAGGAAGTTAGTAGGCACAGGGGCAGGTGCAATGCTGGTGAGATGGGTAGGAAACTGGCTGCAGGGAAGGCAACAGAGGGTGGTGGTGGGTGGGAGCTCTCACACCCAAGGGCAGTGACAGTGGTGTCCCACAGGGCTCGGTGTTGGGACCAGTGTTGTTTGGGATATTCATTGCAGACATATCATGGGACATCAAGAGCAAGATCAGTCTGTTTGCTGATGATACCAAGGTTGTGCGGTGGTGGATGACCTAGGGGATGGCAGGGGTTGCAGGATGATCTGGCAAAGCTTGAAACCTGGTCAGACACCTGGCAACTGGGCTTTAATGCCAAAAAGTGCAAGGTGATGCATTTTGGGATGAAGAACCCAAGGAGGACTTACCAGCTAGGGGAGTGCAGCTAGCCCAGACAGAGGAGGAGAAGGATCTGGGTGTGCTCATCACAGGGTCAATGAACAACTCGGCACAGTGTGGGAAGGCAGCTGCAAGGCCAACAAAATGCTGGGTTGTATTGCAAGGGTATATCCTCAAGGAGGAGGAGGTGATTCTGCCACTGTATAGGTCATTAGTTAGACCACACCTGGAGTACTGCGTGCAGTTCTGGCGTCCGTATCTGAAAAGGACATTAAGTTACTGGAGGGAGTGCAGCGCGGGGGCGACAAAGATGATCAAGGGTCTGGGGACTTATCATATGAGAGGAGGTTGAAGGAGTTGAACATGTACTCACTGGAGGAGAGGAGAGACAGGGGTGACATGATTGAAACCTTTAAATACATGAAAGGAATAAACAAGACAGGTACAGAGGGGCTGTTCAAAGTAAGGAGGGAGGGCCACCAGGGGCCATGATATGAGACTGGAGCGAGGAAGGTTCAGGAGGGAGATGAGGAGACACTTTTTACAGAGAGGGTGGTGGCTGGGTGGAATGCGTTACCTGCAGAAGTGGTATGCAGTAGAACAGTGGACTGCTTCAAACGAGGATGGGACAGGACAAGGGGGAGGGTTAATGAAGGGGAAGGGTGGAAGGGAGGGGCAGCTGCAGAATAAGGGGTGCTAGCTGCACATTCGAGCAGACTTGATAGACCTCTAGGCCTTTATCTGCTGGCAAATTTCGTATGTTCGTATGTTCGTAGGAATTTTTGAACGAATGCGATTGCATCGGTTCCCTCTTCTTTCTCGGGGAGACCGATTATAATCATATTGTTCCGCCTGCTCCGTCCCTCCAGATCCTCGATTTTCAGTTCCATTTTGCTGAATTTTTTTTTTTTGCTTCAATTGCACTAACTCCAGCTCTTGCTTTGCCACTCGTTTCTCCAGGGAGGTTACTTTGGCTTCCGTATCTCCCGTGCGGCGAGATAAATCTTCTAGAGCTTGTCACTGCCTTCAGCTCTTCTGTTACTGAACATAATTCTGCATGAAAAGGCTTAAATTCTGCCAGAAATTGTGCCAGCGTCAGAGGCTCCCTCTCTGGGTTGCAGCTTTCACTTTCTAGGCCTCCTGTGGACGCGGAGGTCCTGGATTTTTTTGGCAAGGCCTTAACTGGGGACACCGGCGGGGTGTGTTTTGGTGGAGATTTTCTCATCTCTGCCTCCATCTGCCCCCGATTTCGACGCAGGGTGTTCTAGCAGCTTTCAGGTGAACAGATGCAAGTCAGCACTCGATGTTGCTCCTCCGTAACAGTTTAAAAAAAGGCTTGTAATGGAGCAGGAGGCTGGAGCAGTTCAATCAGGCAGCTACCATGGAACCTGCATCACGTGACTCCGCTCAATGCTTTTAAGCAGGGCAAAATGCTTAATGATTTTATTTATTAATAAATATTGTAACGTGGCAAAAGTAAAGCGGTTGAAATGGAGCACTACTATTGGTCAAGAGAGGGCCGGCAACCATGCATTAATTCTCAAGTAATTCGTGGTTGCTCGTGTAGTACTGTTGCCAACCACCAAAACATGTATAGCAGTAGTCTTTCCCACCTATATACCCAGCGGATCGCCATTCACCGACTGAAATTCACCATAGAGAGTTGCATTGTAACCGTTCCTATCTGTGGAATGATGGGCATCACCAGATGAGTAGATACCCAGTATACAGAAAAAAACAAATGAAGAAATCATCCCTTCTAAAATTGTTGTCACTCCGCAAACCGTCCTTGAAACCAAAACATCCAAAGGTCAGTGAGAGATCTCACTGTTCGGGAGAGACCACTAGTAGTAGCAGCAGGCATGTATGATGTAAATCTCTTTGCTGAGCAACTAGAGAGAAAAAAGGATGAACCTACAAGTTCACCACTGTTTCAGGTATTGTTTTTCCTATTAAAAGTGTACCTTTTTAAAATGTATTCAGTTAAAAGCATAGAAATTGTTGACTTAAGTGGTGTTTCTGCATATTTCTGTTTCTCTTTTTTTTTATTTTTTTATTTGTTTTTTGCCTGCCACCGAATGTCTGGATTCTGCCTTGGTTATGGTGCCCCTGTACCTCCACCATCCATATCGCCTACGCTCTTCCCAGTTACCTCTGACTTGTCCCTCAGAGGCCGGGGTCACAGCACCGTAAGGGCACTAGCATCGCGATCCTAGTATCTAGTTGGGAGAGCCGGCTGGGTGGCTAATTGAGGCCAGGGGCAGGGCGTCATGGAGACGTTTGGGGCAGTGTTTTTCTCCCCTTTAAGCTGGGGCAGTGACATGCAATGATGTCTTGCATCTGTCCTGCCCCAGAATTGTTTTCCATGCTTTGGTGCATGGCGTCCACCCGGCCTCCGCCAGGTGTGGCTCTTCGTCCTGAGTACCCCCCTCCCCAGAGAGAGCAGTCCTGGGGACGCCAGTCCTTCTCCCCCAGCCGGCCCTCTGAAGATCCAGATCTGTTCTCAACCCGGTCGCTACGCCAAGCAGAAATCCAACCGTTGCGCCGATGGGCTGGCCTCATATTTCTGTTTCCACTAAAAGCGCACCTTAATCTGAAGTGTACCTTAGTCTTAGTCCTCTTGGAGGAGCTGTAATTGCAGAGCTGGGGAGATTGCTGGCCACATTGGTGGCATGGAGCTGGATCCAGGGGTGCATTGGCGGCAGGAGGAGCCGGGGAGATAGCTGGCAGCGTGGAGCTGGAACTGGGGGGCCGCATCAGCAGCATGAGGAGCCAGGGCCCTGACAAGGAGTTTCTTGGCTGCATTGGTGATTGGAGGATGCCAGGACAAACATTTCTTGGCTCGACTGCATCGACATCAAGTTGGGGTTGGAGCGAGTGGTGCTTCTGTGTGGGGATCAAGCAGAGCATAGGGCGCCAAGGTTTGAACTCGTGGCTGGGCTATAAAGGGGCAGGCCCAGCCACCTTCACTTGTTTTCTTGGAGGAGCTGTAACTGTTCTCCCCCAACCCCGGCCCCGACCTCTATTAAATAGTTGGTGGAGGAGGAGTCAATGGATATGAATGGGCTGGACTTGTAGTTGGGACTTGTAGCTTTGGACCTTGGAAAATTCCGTTTTTGTCAGACGCCTTGCATTCTGTGTAAGGGTTTGTTTTTGTATAACCCACTAGTAGGCCTGGACCTTGGGGAACCCAGTTTCAGCTGTTATTCTTGCTTGGTGGATGGGGATCGTTTTTCAGTAAAATTTTAGTCAGAACCCAAATCTAACTTAAGCTGAATGTTATGCATTGATTGGGGGTTTATTGTCCTAATAATCGGCTCTGATGGGGATGGGACTGCATGTCGCAAGAGTGGGCATCTTCGGTAGGGTTGTTGGGTGCAGAGAGTGTGGGGCGGCCATGGTACTTGACTGGGCTTGGAAGTTCAAGGGTGCCCAGTGTGCTAACAACTGGCACAGCTTAGAGAGGAGGTTGCGGCATTAGGAGGCAGCTGGGGAGATATGGAAGAGGTAGGGGCAAGTGGTGCTCACGTAGCTCCTCCAGCCTGCTGAAGCCTCTGGCATAGGGAGGAGCAGGTGGGTGCTTGGGGGAGGGGCACAGGGGACTCAAAAGGAAAAACTTCCAAAAAGTAGGCAGACATCTGGGGTTGTCCAGAGGGAACCGGGGGAGCTGGGATAGGTGGGGAGTTTTGGGGATTGGCATTAGGCTTAGCAACTGTTTGACCCTCTACATCTGGTAGAAGAACAGGGGAGCATTGGGGATGCAGCTAGGTCAGTGAAGTGATAGGAAGTGAAGGGATAAGGGCAAGAGGAAGGGCTGGATATCAGGAGGAGCAGGGGCATGAATGCGAGTAAGGGGGGACGGGGTTTCTGGATAGGCTGATGGGAGGGGGATCAGGTGAACAAGGGGCTGTAGCACTTAGGGCTGGGGTTTGGGTCAGGCGGGCATGGCAGACAGGGGCTGAAGATGGATGGGACGGAAGGGAGTAAGAGCTGGTAGGCTAGGCCAACAGATAGGGTGGAAGGACCAATCAAGGGTGGGGATAGGGATGCAAAAAGGATACTGGGGGCCAGTACTGGATTAGAGGAGGTGGCCAGGGACAAGAGGGAGAGGGCTACATATGACACCCAGATTATGTGGGTGCAAGGAGCCAACTGGTGGGAGAGGCTGGAAAAAAGAAGGATGGGCATGAAAGGAGTGGAAACTTGGGAGGTGAACATGGAGGCAAGGGGGAGGTTAGAGTGCTCCTATTGGGGGATTCCATGATCAGGGGTATCCAGTTGGAGAGGCAGGGGGAGGGTAAAACCTGCCCGGTAAGGACCAGATGTAACCCTGGCCTGACTGTACATAAGGCCAAGCACCAGATGTATTCACTGGCAAAGGATTGTGGAGGTTCCTGGACATACTGGTGCACCTGGGCACAAACGACATAGAAGGGAATAGTGAATTAGAGATACAGACAGTTTCCGGAGCTAGCCAGGGTTTGCCATGCCATAGGATGCTCAATCTCCTTCTTGGAAATCCTGCTAGTGCCAAGGGCTAGTGTGGAGAACAAGCAGAAAATCAGAGTGGTGAATCAGTGGCTCAGGGAGTGGTGTGAGGCTAGGGGGCATGGACTTGTGGGGGACTGGGGTGCAACCTGGGAGGATAAGGGGCTGTACACTAGAGACAGGCTCCACCTCAGTTTGGAAGGGAGGGAAATTCTAAAGCTGAAAATAGTTGGATTTGTCCAGGAAAGGTGGGGTTTAAACTTGTGAAGGGGGAGGAGGGAGGAATGGAAGGAGGGGCTGATCCAGGAGGTCCGATAAAAGAGGGACTTGGTCTCCACTCCCCTAAAGGGATGGAGGAATATGGAAAAAGGCCAATGGGTAGGGTATGTGGGGAGGGCATGTGGCCACACAGGAGCATGAGGGAGGAGGGAGGGAGATGGGAGGAGGGAAAGGGTGGAGGTGGTCCTGATCGATGCCTGAGCTCCAGGCGATGCTAGTCGAGGGCAGTGGATGTGGCAGCTGCCACTGAAACCTGGGCCACCCAAAGGCATGACTGGGACCTAAACTTGGAGGGCTACATTATGTTCAGGAAGAATAGGGAGTAAAGGGGGTAGCACTGACAGTCAAAATGGCATTGGTATAGGTGAGGTGGAGGGGGCGTGGAGGCAATTTAGGTTACCTTGCAAACACAGGAGGGCAAAAGAGTGAAAATAGGGGTGGTATACAGACCCCCCCCCCACACTGGCAGAGGATCTGGAAGAGAGTCTGGTGGAAAATGTTATGGGCTACTATAGATTGGGCAAAGGAAGGGAAGTGCTGATGGGGGAACTAAACATGCCAGGGACAGACATGGGGACTATGACGTCCCCAGTGGCCAAGGAGCAGATATTGCTGGATGTCTTCCAGGATGCATTCCTAACCCAGCAGGTGGAGGAGCCGACTAGGAGGCCCGGACACTGGACGTGGTCCTGGCGGACAGTGACCAGATTAGGGGCCTGGAGGTGAGGGACCCATTGGCGGGGAGTGAGCATGCCACGGTCTGGTTTTTCCTGGACTTAGGAGGGGAAGAAAACTGCACAAAGATGGTGGTATTTGACTTTAGCTGTGTTTATTTCAGGGGTATGGGAAGCACCCTTAAGGGTTATCTGAATGAGATGAGGCCAGGCATGGATGCTGACAGTAGGTTGGAGAGCATTAGGAGGGGGTTCAGGAGGCTACCAAGTCCTGTGCAAGGGTGAGGCTTGAATTCGGTAGAGCCAGGAAACTGTGTTGGTAGACGTGGGAGGTACAGGAGGCAGTGAGGGAAAAGAAGGCTGCCTATAGGTGCTTCAAGCACTAGAGGAGTGAGAGGGATCAGGGGGAGTATGAACTGATGTCCAGGAGGGTCATCAGGAAGGTGAGATTGGCTAAGGCGAGGAAGGAGCAGAACTTGGCCAGAGATATTCGGAGGGGGAACAAAAGGTTCTTTAGATATATTGGGGGAAGGAAATTGAGGGGCAGATTAGAAGGATTGGGACAAGGAGGGATGGGCTCAGGATGCGGGAGCAGGCTGAGGTACTAAACGAGTGCTTCCTAGTTTTTACCAGGGGGATGGGGAGGGTGCACCATTCAGTGGGAGGGATGAGAACCTGCAGGGTAGTGAGACCCTTAGAGACTGGGGACCCTGCCGAGTCTGGGGGGGTGGGCCAGCACCGTTAGGTGGGGGAAGGCAGAACAGGAGGCAAAGGGGGGGGACGGGGAGGTTGAAATCCCAGTAGAGAGAGTGAGGGAAGGCCTCAAGTCTGTTAGGACGGAGAAGGCACCAGGGCCTGATGAAATACATCCTAGGGTGCTCAGGGAATTGGCGGATATGCTGGTGGTCCCCCCGGCAGAGTTTTTCAACATCTCTCTGAAGACTTGGTGGATCCCCCAAGACTGAAGGGTGCCCATATCATGCCTATCCACAAGGGTGGATCAAGAGAGGAGGCGGGGGAAACTACAGGCCCATTAGCCTGATGTTGGTGGTGGGCAAAGTGATGGAGGTAATTATCAAGGAAAGGCTGGGGGGGGTACTGGAGAAAATGGGGTACCTGGACGATAGACAACATGGCTTCATCTTGGGAAGATCGTGTCAGACTAATCTTGTGGAGTTTTAGAATTGGGTGACGAGTGCCCTGGCAGACTTCAGCAAGGCGTTTGATTTGGTACCTCATAGTGGCCTGCTGGCTAAGCTAGGGGAAACGGGGGTGGGGAAGCAGATTATCAGCTGGATAGGAAATTGGCTTCCAGAGCATACTCAGAGGGTGGTGGTGGGGGTAGTCTCTTCTCCAAGGAGGGTCATTAGTGGGGTCCCCCAGGGATCGGTCCTGGGGCCGCTCCTGTTTAACACCTATGTCTCTGACATAAGGAAGGGTATCAGGAGTGAAATGAGTCTCTTTGTGGATGACTCAAAGCTGGGAGTGGTGGTGGATGTGGAGGAGGGGAGAGTGGCCCTGCAGGAGGACCTGGAGGCTCTGGAGAGGTGGTCGAGGAAAGTGGAACCTGAAGTTCAATGCAGGGAATTGCAGGGTTCTGCACCTGGGGACCAGAAACCCGGAACAGGTGTGTAACCTGGGGGGAGACGCACTACAAGTCTCGAAGGGCGAGAGGGACCTGAGGAGGTGGTGGATATCAAAATTAACAACTCTGAGACTTGTAGGAGGGCAGCGGCCAAGGCCAATAGGATGCTGGGATGCATCGCTAGGGGGATTACCTCAGAAATCCAGAGGGAGAGTGAGCTGAGTGAGAGTTACCTTAAGGCTTCAGATTTTTTCCTCCGCTAGACTGAGCAACATTGTCCCTGAGGTGCCTCTCAAATTCCTTGTTGACAGCCACCTAACGCTTATCTGGGTAAAGTTTTCATCATATTTCATTCTCTCTAGGGTGCTGAGTGAAAGTTTTGCATTTTTATTAGCGCCGCGTTAAATTTGATGTTTTTAGTACATCTGCACTATTTTTACTTAATTTTTACCGTGACTGCTCATTTCCTTCATGAATTTTACCGCTGGTGCATACTTTCGAAGTTTCTTTCCTTTCTTGACCTAATTCTTGAAGGAACCATCAAATTGGGGACAGTTGCCATGTTTTTTTTACCTCCGACCTCACGGGTTTTACCACGAGGCACTCCTTTGGAATTCAAACCTCGGCAGTGCCTGGGGGTTTCTCTCAGGATTGGCAATTTAATGAGAAACCCATTTATTTATAAAGAAACTGGACCTGGGTATCTTCTGTCACAGGGCTGACCAGATGGCATTCAGCAGGAACCTGTGTGCAGTTGAACAGTATTACTGGGTTTTCTATTAAGATTGGCACTGGTATAGATCCCAGTACTACAACCAAAAAAAAAAAAAGGCACTTACAGTAGACGGAATTAATAATTGAGGCAGGACTGGCCGGTGGCATTTTCTCAGAAACCAGCACTCAGTTCGTAAGGTCCAGGACTGGCTTGCTTTGCTTAAATTGGCAATATAGCAGACACACCTTTGATTATTATGGCTGAGAATAAATCAAAGGCTTCCAGCAAGGGGGCCATCTAAAAGTACTAATAATAAAAATGTAAGCAGAGGTGCTGAGGAACCCTCCAGATCCCAGCCAAAAAATAAAGCTTACAAAGATGAAGTTCCTCACAAATTAAAAAAAATAATAAAAATGCTGGAAAAAAAGATGCTTGATCAAGCCGCTGATGAAGTGGTTAAAAAAATAAACTCTTTCAAGACAAAAACACTCCTGTTGCTCCTGGGAAAGCCAATAGTGAGACAGCAGGCAGCTTAAAGCGTACAGAAAAAGCAAAACACTTACAAAGTCTGCGCAGGTCGTTTCATCTGTGCAAGATATGGAAAAAGCATGGCAACTGTTTCAGACCCTAAAAAAGATGGGTCCTTTATTTACTGGGGCTGGCAAGCACCCTTCCACTGTTCTCTCTTCCATAGACTGTGAGGGTGATGTAGATGATGAACTATTTTTATGATGCCCCTGACATGGATTTTGAGGGCCTTGATCCCCAGGGGTCCCCGGACACTCCTCTCTGGGGACCCCCCCCTGGGTGACCAGGAGGATTCCTCCTCTGTGTTTACATTTATACAAAATATGCTAGACACCCTGGACCTCCATATGTAGGAGCCCAACAAGAATGTCAGTGAAGTCGATGATTATAAGGAGATGAGGTCTTTCAACCCCTGAGACCCTGGTCATCTCTATCTATAATGCATTTAGAAAAAATACCATGAAGATGATTCAGCATCCCACTTCAGTAACACGGCTGATAAGCGGATTGAGAGAAAATATAGATGGTCTAGAAATGGTACCTGTGGCGAAGTTAGGCTACACCCTTGGCTGTGACTGATGGACCACTTTTCCATCTCATTATTTCCTAGCAACAGTTAACGCTTTTCTCTTTGCTTTTCTTCTTTTCCCCCCTACTCTAAGTTGGCCACATACCGTAGCTCTTTACTGTCCCTGCTAAACTTCCTACTAGTTCTCTCTCTCCATTCTTTTTCCATTTCCATCCATGCCCTGGAATGATGCCAAACACCCGGAGAGGTGTTGTGTAGAGTGCATTTTGTGTACAGAAAGCATAAAGGTTATTTTAAATAGGTATGAATACAGTTAGTAAAGCCTTTTTAAAGAAAAAAAGATTCAGAAGTCATATAAAACAATAATAATGTCATGATTAGTATATTGTAAGAGATTCTAAAGATATTTTTATAAATTCACATTATAAACTTGTTACTGTATGAAGCTAAGCAAAAAGCTCTGGTATGCTTTATAAGAATGCTTAGTCATTACGAATCAGAGAGTCAGTATCTGTGGAGATATATACTGTACCTTTTAATTGAACCAGGAAGTCCCCTAGAACGAACAAACAAACAAAACAAAAAAAACCTTGGTTTTGAAACCTGTCCAGGCATGTAAATAGAAAAGGGCTCAGTCAGGTGACCCCACCAAAAAGAAATAAAAACCTCTTCTTTGAGTTCACTTCAGTTCAGCCCAGTGGGTCTCGGCCCTGAGAGAGAGAGAGAGAGAGAGAGGAGGGAGGTTCTACTGCTGCTGTAAACAAGCTGCTGAATGCAGATGAGAAGGGTCTTAGGAGCTCTGAGATCCAGGACTGTATTATGTGAGAAACTACTGATGTTAAGTAGTGATTTTCTTTGCAGTGTTTTTTTTTTTTCATTTTTCAAACTTTTGGAAAAATAAATATCACACCACGGTGTGTGTTTAAACCTGTAAATTTGCCTTGTCTGATGTTTATTCCCACATGCTGTGACAAACTTGATGTTAGAAGTGGGATAGTACTGGTTGTCCAGAGAAACGAGGAGACCAGTACCCGGATACCAGCCCAGGTATCTAGACATGGGGCAAAGAGTAGGATGGCATACCTCCAGGATCTCTTTGATGCCAAGGATCTGTTAAAGGAGGAGGGGCTTACCGGTGTGCATACCAGAGCCCAGGTGAGGAGAACTGGAGAGGAGCTATTGCCTGGATTGAAGTTCAGTGGAACACAGAGGTGGACCAGTGCCAGAGAGAGGCAGAGCACCGCTACCAGGTGCTGATGGAGGGTTCCCAACTGGAGAATTTCATGGTGGAGGCAGAGGACCAGGATCCATGGGTTCTAGAAGAGGAGGACCCTCTGGTGAAAACTTTGTTGCCAGTCACTTTTGAAATCCTGTTGTCCATTTTTCTGGGCTGCTGAGATGAAGGCCCCAGGTAAGACTGTTTCAGTACATTTGCATACTGGGGTGAAAACTACAAGCAACAGGGAAGACACCATAGTGGTTGAATGAACTTCCCCATGTTTTGAACCCCCTGTGATATGGTATGAAATATATGAAACATGTAATGTTTAAAATGAATATAGCATTAAGACTGGCGTGGAGTACAGTCAGTTGAGGGTGCCAGAACAGTGTAAGGGTTGAAAGGACCTCTGGTATGTTAAAAAAAAATAAGGGTTGAAAGGAAACACCAAAGGTTTTGGAGTTAAGAACTGGCTGGTTGATGTTCAGTATGAGAAGGTTCCTTGTCTGTCAGAAGATATATGAAAGGGAAATAGATAAATGAAATGTATGAAACGTTTACAAGAAATGTATAACCTAAAATAAATGTCTATACTCTATGATATAAAATGAGGAACCTAGGGTTATGGAGGATCTAGGTATGGGGTGGAACCTGTGATTGAGCCCCTGAGTGGAAACAATGCCAAGTGATTGGTATGGAGAAAGATTGAAGTCAGCATAAAGCTGCTGTGTATTTCTTTTTTTTTTTTTTTTTTTTTAATGTACTGATGAAAGGGATGATGGTGCACAGGGTTTTGAAAAGATGCTAAGTGATGGGTGCTGAAACAGTGCCTATTGATGGGTGCTGAAATGATTCCCATTGATGGCTGCCTGATATTACATATGAAGTGTCTGAGTTGTAGTAACCAGAGTGAAATGGGGGATAGAAAGTCACTACATATTGAAGTTCTCTGAGAGTATAGATGGGTACTATGCTGTGCTGAACTGTATGACAGCCCCAGGGTAATGTTGTGAAAGTATTGTCATATTGCTGTAACTTGGTATGGTGGACAATACTAAAAATAGCTGAATTAAGGTGTCTTGGGGTGAAGCTTTCATAGTGGGTAAGCGAAAGTTTCAGCCAACCCCCAGTCTACTGTTTTGGTAGAATATTTATGATTGAGAGGGGGTTCTTGAAAACAGTAATGTTTTGAGAACTGTTTTTTTCTTAAGGAGGGTGGTGTGTGCCGGAGTTGGACTACACCCTCGGCTGTGATTGATGGACCACTTTTCTATTTCCTTATTTCCTAGCAACAGTTAACTCTTTTCTCTTTGCTTTTCTTCTTTTGTCGTGTACCCTAGGTTGGCCACCTAGCGTAGCTCTTCACTATCCCTACTAAACTTCCTACTTGTTCTCTCTCTTCATTCGGTTTCCATTTCCATCCATCCAGTCCCTGGAATGATGCCAAACACCCGGAGAGGTGTTGTGTAAAGTGCATAAATGCATTTTGTGTACAAAAAGCATGAAGGCTATTTTAAATAAGGATGAATACAGTTAGTAAAGTCTTTTTTTGGAAAAAAAAAAAAGGATTCAGAAGTTCTATAAAACAATAATGTCATGATTAGTGCAGTTTAAGAAATCATTAAGGTATTTTCATAAATCACATTATAAACCTGTTACTGTATGAAGCTAAATAAACTGTGGCATGCTTTATGAAAATGCTTAGTCATTATAAATCGGAGATATAGAGTCCATTTCTGTGGAGACATACACTGTACCTTTAATTGAACCAGGACCTCCCCTGGAACAAACAAACAAACAAAACCCTTGGGTTTGAAACCTGTTCAGACATGAAACAGCATGTCCACACATGTAATAGAAAAGGGCTCAGTCAAGTTACCCTACCAAAAAGATATAAAAACCTCTTCTCTGGGTTCAGTTCAGCCCAGTGGGGCTCAGCTCTCTGAGGGAGAGAGGGGGAGAGATGGAGAGAGACGGAGGGAGAGGTTCTACTGCTACTGTAAACAATCTGTTGAATGCAGATGAGAAAGGTCCTAGGAGCTGTAATATCCAGGACTATATCGGGGTCAAAATTAAGTTTTGTAGCCACTAGCCTGCAGGGCTAGTGACTGAAAAAATCCACTAGCCCCACAGACTTTTCCATTGGCCCAGCTGGTGTACTTATTGAAATGTTACCTTCTCCAGTACAAGCCCGTAGGGCTAGTTAAAGAAAAATCTTACTAGTCAGATACAAA
The DNA here is from genome assembly GCA_016271365.2 of Neoceratodus forsteri. Taxonomy (NCBI): domain Eukaryota; kingdom Metazoa; phylum Chordata; order Ceratodontiformes; family Ceratodontidae; genus Neoceratodus; species Neoceratodus forsteri. The sequence goes on from CM028135.1 coordinate 222,283,257, forward strand.
ATCTCCCAACATTTGGCTACTGGGCCAGTGCGAATTTCGACCTCTGCTGTATTATGTGAGAAACTACTGATATTAAGTAGTGATTTTCGTTTTATTTTTTTTTTTTTTTTTTCAAACTTTTGAAAAATAAATATTACACCACGGTGTGTTTTTAAACCTGTAAATCTGCCTCTTCTTTTTTTTTTCCAAATCATATTTATTCATTTTAAGTATACCAAACAGACAAACACATTACATATACCTAGGCATAGAAACACAACAAAACTGGCTGTGAGAACTATGTACAACCCCTATATACACGCACACTGGGGAGCCACCCCACATTATAGTCAAATTCCAGGGTCAATACTGCTTTAGTGTAACAAGCTGATCAGCGATAAAATACACCCTTTCCCTTATAAACTCGATCTCCCTTATACATCCACCTACAGGGGCGTTATATCCCACGGCCCCCCAGGAGCTTGACTCCTGTCGGATGGCTTCCCAGTGTGTCCCCTGGAGAGAGAGAGAGAGAGAGAGAGAACCATCATCCCTTTAAGCCCTTGCAGACCAGCACCAATCCCTCTTAATCTCTTAATCTTAGTAGTGGACCCCAAGTGACCCCAGTTTTGACCATCTAGAAAACTTAGACCCAGATATTACTTGGACTCTTAGGGATAATAAAAAGAAGAAAAAAAAAAAAAAACTAGTACAAAGACACGAAGCAATATAAGCAATATATACACCAGCATATTTTCTTTTGCTAATCATTATCCGACAGACAGACCTGGATTCCAGTGTTCATAACTTGCTGGGAATAAATTGCATTTAACATTGCCCACCTTTTAACATATAACTCCTGCCTCCCCTCAGAAAACAGGTGTCTTTTAATCTTGGCCAATACCCCCAACAGCTCTCTCACCCATTGTTCATATGTACATGCCTGATTGTCCTTCCAATGCTTAACTAAAAACGCCTTGACTACCGACACCATTAAAGAAAGGTGAAATTTGGGTGTGCTCCCTATAATCTGAGAAGTCACCCAGAACACATATTTCTGGAGTTATAAAAGCTGTATAATCCAGCATTGGATCCATGCCTCGTTTTAATCTCCCTCCATAAGGGGGAAATTTTACTACAACCCCACATTACATGTATCAGGTCATCCACTTCCTTCTCGCATCTGAAACACAGGTCTGTCTGTCTCAACCCTCTGCCATATAGCTTTACAGGGGTAAAGTATATATTGTGAACCACAAAAATCTGCATGTTTCTATATTTGGGAATCACATTGTATTTAGAGGTCTTCCAAATAGTTTCCCACCTAGGATTTCTAGGAGCCATCACCTTGTCCCAGTGAGGGATTTGGTAGGAGTGTTTGGACCCATAAGTCCAACAGAAGTTTATAAATTTGTGAGATGGGTTAGCCTTCAGGAGGCTTCCCTAAACTCTCCCGAAAAGAGCTGTCTGTGGGATCCCCATCCCCTTCCAGAACCCTGCTATCATTTGTTTAAGCTGTAACCTTTGAAGGAAAGCCAGACCCTCACACTGTAATGGCAGGACTATTTTCTCTCCCTGCATCACATCCTTCAGTCTTAAACCACCCAAATAATTGGACCACCGATGTCCAGGTACCCGATCTCCGATAACCAAATTAGGGTTGCCCAATATGGGCTGATCTCTGGATCTCTTTTGATAGCACCTCTGTACCGGTGTAAGAAAGGACCACCAGGCCTCTAAGGTTTTCCTGATTGGATTCCCATACCCCTTCCTGAATAAACCTTTTTTAGGCTGGGCATATAGCATCGACTCAGGGGTAAAACCAAAACTCAGCATCGATTGTTTCTCAATTTGCAACCACGCCGGTATGTAATCTTCCCCCTCATTACGCCCCGCCCATTGAACCATAAGACCCAACTGACCTGCCACATAGTAAGCATGGAGGTCGGGTAACCTAATACCCCCCTCCTCATACGGGAGTCGCAAGACATTATATTTTATCCTGGCTGGTTAATTGTTCCATAGGAACCCTGAGATTAGCCTTCTGATTCTACTAAACCAATTAGTAGAGATACTAAATGGAGCTAAATATACCAGATATAGCACCCTCGGTAGAACATTCATCTTAATGAGGCCCAACAGCTGTAAAGAGTTCAAAGGTAGCTTGTTCCATCTTATAATGTCTCCTTCAATCGAGGATATGATCCCTCCCCCACCCCCCACCCCCAGATTAGCGTCAGCCCCAGATACTTCAATTTATCTACATTCCATTGTACTCCCAGGGATGAAAAATCAGCCCTAAATACATGATAGGTGTCAAGAAGGTAAAATTTGCGTTTAGTAAGATTTAACTTGTAGTTAGAGACCTTAGAAAATCGATCTTTTAACTCGCTTACTCTCTCAAAACTAGATACTGGATTTTGTAAATGAAGAAGTAGGTCATCCATAAAACTGACAATTTTAGCTGCACCCCAACCCTGATCCCTTGGACCTTAACATCCCTATTTATTGACCTCAAAAGGGGTTCTAAATAGATATTAAACAATATCGGCGCGAGGGGACACCCTTGACGAGTTCCGTTATTTAGTCTAAATTCCCTCGAAATATAACCATTACATAATATTCCAACCGTTGGGGTGGCGTATAAATTCTTAATACCTCTAAGGAGACCTTCAGGGAACCCCATTTTCTCCATTGTACCAAAAAGAAATGGATGTGAGACCCGATCAAACGCTTTTTCAGCGTCTAGGGAAATCAGGGCCACAAGGGTAACTGAGAGTCTGGTGCAAAATTCAGGATATGATGAATTTTCCTGAGAGCGTCTTTTGCCCCTCTTCCCGGCATAAAACCTACTTGTTCCTGACTAATTAATCTAGGAGCAATAGTCAAAATCCTATTTGCCAAAATTTTTGTAAGGATCTTAATATCTTGATTTATTAAAGCTATAGGTCTATAGCTACCCAATACGTCCCTGGGTTTGTCTGGCTTGGGTATTAAAGTAACATAAGCCTGGTAGACCGGAGAGTGGTGAATTCCCTCCCTCATTATAGTGAGGAAGAACTCATGGAGTACAGGGAGTATGATCTGAATATGATTCTGATAAAATTTGGCTGTGAGACCATCTGGCCCTGGTGATTTACCTAGAGGAAGAGACCTCACCACTTCAACAATCTCAGATGTTCTTATTGGGGCTTCTAGTTCCCTAGCTTGATCAGAATCCAAGATTGGCAATTGAATTCCATCTAAATAACCATTTGCCTCCTTCTCCCCTACCAAGTCCTCAGCTTGGTAGATTTTTGTGAAGAATGAAGCGAAGGCCTCAGCCATTTCTTGCGGATCTGTAGCCAACTTCCCCTCATATTGAACTGATGCAATTGTCCTGGTTGCCTCCCACTCTTTAATTTTGGCCGCCAAGAGGCGCCCTGGGACGTCACCCTGCAATAAGAATTTGGCATTAATCTTTCCTAGCCAGAACTCTGTTTTCCCATAGACAATTTCTGACAGTTCCCTTCTCAGACTTTTAAGTTCTGCATCTGTTTCTCCCGAGGACCCTTCAAGCTGTGACAATGAGCTTATCGCCCCAATCAAAAACTCCTCTTTGGCCCTCCTGAGCAACTTGTCCCTTGCCGCTAGGGCCCTAGCTGCCTCGGCATACAAAAACTTACAGGTGGGCCACGCTAACCTTTTGTCGTTCAGAGTGGGAAGCTGGAATCTAATAATCTCCTGTAAGGCCCTCTCTAATTCATCCCTTCTTGTACCCTCTATCAAAAGCGAGTCATGAAGCCTCCATCTATAAGGTCTAGGCGGTGCGGGTCTTGGTTCCCACTGCATTTGAATAAGAGAATGGTCTGAGAGGGTCCTACCCTCAGTCAGCACTTCTTTAACCCCTACAAGGGCCTCTCTATTGACCAAAAAAAAGTCAATTCTAGTATGACTCTTGTGTGCAGCCGAATAAAACGTCATGTCCCTGCCCCTATTCAAAAAATTCATAGTTGGGTCAACCAATGCTGCCGTCTCCAAAAACTTAGCCAGGGCTAGTTGGGCCTTTGTCTTCGGCCTACTATGTGGGGGTATCCTGTCCTCCTTGTTGTCAAAATAGATATTCCAGTCACCAGCCAGGATAAGTGAGTGTGGGGGAAGGGTGGCTATGTCCCCTTCTATTGAGGCGAAAAATGTAGGATCAGGGGGAGTTGGCCCATATAGAGATGCGACTGAGACTGCCCTACCCAACAAAGTGCCCGACAAATAGATCCCCCCGACCATCTTGTCTAGTTAACACTTGCGCCACTTCATATGGGCAGGATTTCTTTATTAAAATCACCACCCCTCCAGAGGCCCTGTCCTTTCCCACTCCATATACCTGTCTCACTCATCGCTTCCTGAGACCATCCATCTCGTCAGTCAGTAGATGTGTCTCTTGTAATGCAACAATGTGTGCCCCTCGTTGTTCAATGTGCCGCAAAATAACCATCCTTTTACGTCGACCCCTAAGCCCTTATACATTCCACGAAATTATTTTAAAACATGCTATTATCAAACATCAAATTTTCCTTGTAAGCCCAAAAACTGTACTTCTTTAAGGTCTGCTGTCTTGTCGTTCCCATATTTGGTCTCTGTCCCCCCAATCCCCCTATCCTTAGATCGACCAACTATCTGATGTGGAGTCATAGATGAACCCGTTCCCATGCACCCCCTCAGCCCCGTCTTCTGTCATCGAACCCTGGACTCTGGCTTCTAGATCCCCCAAAATCCTAAGTATGAAAACCTCATCTTCTCTACACCCTGTCACCCCTTGATGTATTCCATGAGTGCAAGAAAAAATAAACAAAAGGGAGCTTGAGGGAATCCCTCTCAAACCCTCCTTAATAAATTATATCTCAAGCTAACATTGCTCCACTTTAAATTCCCTTACCTCCCAGGATGACCTCCCTCCAATTACTCGGATTATTTGGGCCCAGATCCTTTAGGCTACTCCCCTTCTCCACCTATCCCAAAAGCTGGCCAAAGCCTGCTTTATACCTAACAGTGCCCACTAACAGGCATAGCGCTGGTTATCCAACCTTTTTTGTACTAAATAAATTCCTCCGTCACCCCCCTCTAACAACTCCCTCCCAAACTTCAGGGTCCGGGGGACATTCCTGGAGTCTAATAACACGAATAGTAAATTAAAATCCCCTTTCCCCATGACCTAAGCTAATGCACCAAAGTCTTATGAATTAACATCTCTTGACCCTTGCGGGTCCAAAAGGTCCAGTCCTGAATAGTCCCTTAAACATCCAGGTTTTAACCAGAACAATAGAGCCAGCCGGCCTTCAAAAGTTTATACTCCCTTGGTCTTCTTCCATCCCAACCATCATATAGGCTCAACCTTCTTTCGTCCGCACTCATTCATGTAGGGGGTTTAAATAAGTCTGGAAGCTCGGCCTGCAGCCCCACCAACGCATCCTTTGCCATGAGGAACCTCTTCTCTCCAGCCTGGAGACGCATCACCAAGGTAGAAGGAAATTGAAGTCGAAATTTTATTCCTGCGAGATAAAGCTTCTTCTTAATGTCGGCATACTCCTTTTGCTTTTCTCAAATCGCTGGCGTTTGGTCTTGGAAAAACCATAATGAGGCACCATTCCATTGTAGAGACTTCTTTTGTCTAGCAGTAAACAATACATGAGACTTTTCTTTGTAGTTAAGGAATCGCATGATTATGACTCTGGGCCTCGCCCCCGGCGGTGGCATCTCCCGCAGTGCCCGGTGAGCTGTCTCCAAATTATAGCCTCCCGAATGGTGTAGGGCCTAGCAACTTAGCAGGAGCTCCTGCATAAAGGAAACACAGTCAGGGCCTTGGCTCTCTCTGGTAGCCCTGCCAGGATCAAGTTATTCTCACGATTCCTTGATTCCTGATCTTCCACCCTTTCCTCCAGCTTTTTCAACCTTTTCCGAATTGTCCCCACCTCCTGGTTGAGCACAGAGACCTTCCTCTCCTGCGAAGAAATCCGGGCTTCAGCATTGCCCATCCTTTGAGCCAGAGAATGTGACGCTGGTTTAACCTCAGCAAAGTCAGTCACTAGCCCATGTAACAGTGCTTTAATCTCCCGAATGTCCTCCGTATTTGTGCCCAAGCCCCCATCCTTTCCTGGTTCCACGTCCTGCTTAGGAATAGTAGGCAACTGAGACTCGGTCTTGTGTAGCAGCGCTCGCTTCTGCGGGGCTCCACAATTCGGCTTCCATCTTCCGGCAAGAAGCGGTTTGAACTTGCTGATCGCCTCAAACAGTTGCTCACTCTCGGTCTCCCAAATTTACGTGGCCCTCTAATAACTAACACTGAGTTGCAGCCGCGTCTCGGAGCTCTTGATGGCTATTTTAACTTGCTTTCTGTTAATCTAGAAGTCGAAAAACAAAAGTTTAATGCTGTGGGGCCTCGGAGGTGCTCGGGGTACGTCTTTCCGATTCAGCTCATCACGTGACCCCCTCCGTAAATCTGCCTCTTCTGATATTTATTCCCACACGCTGTGGCAGTACCGAGTTCCTGTCTGCACACCCTAGCCATGAGTATAGTGCAGCAGGCAGCCTGTGAGAAAGCTGGATTCTCCTTGTCCCCCTCACCCCTGGACAAGGATTCCAAGAAAATTGACTTTATAGCAAAGAAAATGTATGCCGCAGCTTCCCTGCTTCTCAGACTTTCTTTGTACATGGCGTTCACAGCCAAATATCAGAAAGCCCTCTGGAAGTCTGTCCTGGCCATTGCCCGCAGTGGGTCAGATTCTGTGGTGCAGGAGCTGGTGGATGTGACAAAAACTGCCCTGGAAGCTACCAAGTGCCAATTCCACATGGTAGATGACAACAGTGCTGCAGTCTCTAGGGTGATGGCCCATGCCATCTCTCTGAGATGCTTCGCCTGGCTTACAACAACTAGTCTAACCACAGACACTCTGACCAAGGCCATGGATTTTCCCCATGTTGTTTGATTACAGAACCACTGACTACATGAAAAAAGTCGATGAGTACAAGGCCTCCTGGCAGAGCCACTTGTCCGAACCTAAGCCCACCACCCCTCAGAGATCCCATCCCAGAAGCAGAAGTTTTGTTCCCAGGCCTTATCCCCAATCTGACTTTGATCAGTTCGGGGGGGTTCAGAGGCAGGGGCAGAAGGGGCCAAAGAAGACCCATCTCTACCCAGCCGTCTGCCTTGCAGTCTTAAGTCCTGATGTGAGTGTCCAGGTTGCGTCCCTGCTTCCAGTGGGAGGCAAACTCTCCCACTATCTTCAGCACTGGTCCCTCATTACATTGGAAAAGTGGGTGCTGGAGATAGTGGAGAAGGGTCTGCCACTACAGTTAAAGCAGAAGCCAGACCTCAAGCATACCCAGGTGTCACGACCTCGGTCCCCAACGCAGGTCCCACTGTTGGAATTGGAGATACAAAACCTAGCTTTATGAGCAGTGGGGAGGGTTCCCACCCACGAAAAGGGCAAGGGCTTCTATTCCAGGTATTTTCTGATGCAAAAGAAAACGGGGAAGTGGCGACCTGTCTTAGATCTCAGATATTTTGACAAACATCTGAAAAAACCCAAGTTCAAAATGGTCACTGTGTCACTGGTCATACAGTCCTTATAGCAGGGAGACTGGCTAGCCTCCTTGGACTTAATGGATGCTTATTCCCACATTCTCATGAGGAGATCTCACAGGAAGTTCCTCAGATTCAAACTTCCTTCAGGTCAGTATCTGTTCACCGCAATGCCCTTCAGTCTATCCTTGACCCCAAGAGTCTTTACCAAGTGCCTCGAAGTGGCAGCAGCACACCTCAGGAGACCTGATGTTGCTCTCTGTCCCTATCTGGATGACTGGCTTATAGTAGCAAAGCCCCCTTGCCAGGTTGAGGAGTCCTTTTCCCTTACAGAACTCACTCTGGAGTCCCTGGGTTTCCTGATTAAACCTAAAGAAATCTCACCCGGAACCCTCACAGCTGCTTACCTTCATAGAGGCCCAGCTAGACACTCAGAGAGGATATGCTTTCCTCCTGCAGGAAAGAATTCAGAGTTTTCCTTCAGTGGCAGATTATTTTGTCCGGGAACAACCAAGACCAGCCAGATATTTTCTCAAACTCCTGGGACACATGGCTTCAGTGACTGCAGTGGTCCCAGGAGTCAGGTACAGGATGCGACCCCTACAGGCCACCTCAGAGCTTGCTGGTTTCAGAGAAGCAACAGCTTTTCAAAGTTGATACCTGTGATGGAGCAGTTCCTCCAAACCCTGCTGTGGTGGAAGAACCCTGTAAATCTAAAGGCAGGGGTACCCACAAAGGTGATCACCACAGATGTCACCCTCTTTGGGTGGGGAGCACATCTGGATAGTACCTCAGTGAGCGGCACCTGGACTCTCGAAGAGTCACAGTTGCATATAAATCTCTTGGAACTCAGAGTAATCTTTCTAGCTGTCAGAAAGCTTTCGCTCCCAACATAAAAGGACGGGCAGTTCAAATTTGAACAGACACCACCACCACCGCAATGGTTTACATAAACAAGCAGGGTGGGACCAGCTCAGGAATACTCTGTTCAGAAGCCCTCAAGCTCTGGTCTCTATCCTTCTCCCTGGGAGTCAGCATCTCAGCTGTTCACCTCCCAGGCAAAGACAATACCCTGGCACGCATGAGTCTAGTCCAGAGCGAATGGGCCCTGAACAAGCAAGTACTAGCCACAGTGCTCAGGCGGTGGGGCACACCAGAAGTGGTTCTGTTTACCTCGCCCCTCAATTTTCAGCTTCCTCAGTATTGTTGCAGACCCCCAGTCACGGGGACGCTTCCTCTGGAGGCCCTGATCCTGGACTGGTCAGGGTGGTTCCTATACGCATTCCCTCCCTTTTCACTGATACTCAGGGTTTTGCTGAAACTCGGACAGCAGCCTGCATCAATGATCCTGGTGGCTCCAGATTGACCCATGCAAGCCTGGTACCCTCTCCTTCTGTCAATGTCCTGCAGCAGGTCCATTCATCTGCCTCCAGCTCACTCCCTGCTGACCCTTCCTCAGACAGGAGTGTAGTACTGCAGCCTCACTTGCAGCAGCAAGGGACATTCCCCTCTTGGATGTCTGCAAAGCAGCTACCTGGAAATCTGTGCACCCCTTTGTGAAACACTACAGTCTGGATGTGCAGACCAGATCTGTTGCCAAATTTGGCAGAGTGGTTCTGCAGAGTCTCTTCCTAAGTAGGTTCTCTGTCCACCTCCCACTTGATACTGCTCGGTAGTCTGCTAAAGTTACTGATGCTAAAGGACTCCTGGGGTAAGAAGAAAAAATTACTCTTCTTTCTTCCAAGGGGTCCTTTAGCATCGGTAAGCTCCACCCTTCCTCCTTGGTTCACCTGTTGGAGAAGTGCACTGTATCACATCTCTTGCCAAATGTGGAGTTTCTTATTGATGAGTTTGTAACTCATGTTGTTTCTATTTCCACTTTTGTGGACATTTGCATGTTTTTTTTTGTTTTTTTTTTTAATTCTGTTGATTCTTTTTTGGGGCATGTGCTCCATTTTCCTTTGAAAAAATTCTGAAGCCTTAAGGCAGTTCTCACTCAGCTCACTTTTGCCTGCTGGTTTTTGATTGGTTATTTCCCAAAAGCTCATTTAAATTTCTCTAAAAGGCATACCTCCGGGACAGTTGCACCTAGCCAGCTAACTGCTAAAGTTACTGATGCTAAATGACCTCTTGGAAAAAAGAAGATTGCTGTGGTGAGTTAATTTTTTTCAACAGCGCTGTCCACATTACAAGTGCATTAAGGCGCTCCAGTGGGTGGTGCTACTGTGGAATTAATGCATGGTTGGGTGGTTGGAGGTACTGTGCCTTCAACTTCATGCCTCCAACCCCAACCATGCATTAATTCCACAGTAGAACCATCCTTTGCCATGGCCACTACAAGAGCAACCATGAATTACTTGTGAATTTAATGCATGGTTGCCTACCCTCTCTTGACCAATAGTAGTGCTCCATTTCAACTGTTATTTTCTTTATGTTACAAAGGTAATTAATGGGTGGTTCATTGGGAACAATGTCCCTACTAAACATGGGTAGCTGCAGAATCCAGTTTGTCTAAACTGGTCCAGCGCTTGTAAATCAGATGTGTTTTTCTAGAATTCTCCAGATGAAAGTGGGCTGAACTTTTTTTATTTTTTTTTTGAATGACATGATAAAGGAATGAGCTATGGCCCGTGAAGTGTGTAGATGGCCTGCCCATGAGAGGTCCATGTGGGTCTTATCTCTGACAGAAAGATTTGGAACCAGTCATAACAGATACCCAGCAAGGCATGAGACATTTCGTAAATGAATGTTGCCTCCAAGGCAGTCCCGCTCCCAAGGCAGACATTTATAGATAGGGCGGCCTGATATGCAGGGCTTTAATGTCTACAGCTAAGGAGCAGACTTCACTGGTATGCCAGCTACATGGCATAATAGGAAGTTCTACGGCCTGATAAACCTGAGACTGGGGCCCGATTCTCAAGGGGGCTTGTGTCTGGCACAAGCTGCGGCAAACAGCAGCTTGCGCCGACACCCGGTGTGCCAGGGACCCTGCACCTGATTCAGGTACAGTAGGGGTCCCGGTGGCTAAGTCCCCACACTTGCGTCGCCCGGAACCCTGCAGCATACACATGGCACACCGCACGGTTGCGCTGCTGGACACCTGGGACAAACACAGGTCTCCCATCCCACCGGGTACTGGGCATGTGAACCCACCCTGGTGGTCCAGTGTCCGCCCACCATGATCCCCGATGCCACCGTAACACTAGGTAGGAACCCCTGTCCCGATGCCGCCCATATCGGAATCTGAGCCCCCAAACCCCGATGCCCGCCCCAGTGGTGTCTACCGCAGTCCCACCATATGGTGGTACAATGCCCCCCCATGCCCCAGCTGGTGGTGCCCACCCCCACCGGTATGCGGTCCCGACCACTACCCAGTACAACCCACCTCTCCCCTCTGCGGCCGGCCGCCAACTGCACTTTCCAGAAATGAGCGTGTATGGTATAGTATACACACTTATTCATAGACAGTGCTGTAGTCGCCAATAGTGGGCACCACCAGCTGGGGCATGGGGGGGCCACTTTACCACCATATGGAGGGACTGCGGTAGATGCTGATGGGGTGGGGTTGGGGAACTGTTCCCAAAATGGGCAGCATCAGGACTGGGGTGGGTCCCACTTACTATAAAGGTGGCATTGGGGATCAGGGAGGGGTGCCATTGGGACACTAGGATGGGGGTCACACAATGCACGCTACAGGGCCGCACTCTGGGTGTTTGGGGGGTGGACCGTCACCAACAGCGTGCCGCACACAGGCATGTTTCCCAGCGGGGAATGTCTAAGTCCCCTTACTCTAAGGGCACTTAGAATTTCTTCCACCGGGTGATGTCTGTGAATTGCAGGCTGCAGCTAGCGTCAGCCTCAGTCCCTGTAGCGCCATGTTGTAGTGCATTGCGGGGTGCAGGGCTGGCGCAAGCCCTGTTTGGGGCAGGTGGCCTGTGGTCATCGCAGGCCACCTTTGTGAATAGTGTGGAGAGCAGCCATGGACGCAAGGTGCACCTTGCACCATATCTGTTTGGCGCAGGCACCGTGTGTCAGATGCAGGGCTTTGAGAATTGGATCCTGGGAGTTCAAATCCAGTCAAGATCTCCTCCGTTTTCATTTCTCATGATTTCACTAGAGTGGTGTAGTTAGTATATGGGAAAGGGGACTTAGATGTGAGAGAGAGTTAAGTTCAACAGTAAAGTGCTGCCTCAGAGACGGGACTGCCTTAGAGGCAGTGTTCATTTTGGAAATGTCTCTTGTACCCAGCAAGCCAAAAAGGAGTTGCAGATCTTATAAATATCAGATATGAGTGGCCAAAAGTCTTTTTTTTTTTTTAAATGGACACACTCCTGGGGTAAGAAACCCTGACTTAAGGGAGTGTTAGTGAGGGTTTTTCAGTCTCTAATTCTTTCTATTTCAAGCTGCTTATTTTTCAAATTCCCTAGAGTTGTATTTTCTTTAGTTTTCTGTATGCCTTGTACATTTAGGGTAAACATTAAAAAAAATTTATATAGAATAAAAATCTGTGATATCTGTGTTTTTTTTTTTTAATAAGCACAGTTAATCCATTTTATTTGGCAGTTGCATGTTCTGTTTCTGAACAGAATACTACCAAACTTAAAATATAAAACCTGCTGCTGATAAGAACGGTTGTTTTGGGGGGGGGGGGGTGTTGCCTGGCTTAGGGTGTTCTTATGTACTCACACGTAAGGGAAAAACAAGAGGAAAAATACACCACTTTGGTTCTCAAAAGAGGTGGCTGAAAAGGTAAAATGTAGCATTCGCATTCAGAAGGTATAAGGAGGTGCACAGGGAGGAGGAGGATGGAGAGGTGTATCAGGAAATGGAGTGAAACAGGGAAAGTAGAAAGGAGTGCAACTGTGCAAACTGAGGAGAGAATATCCCACGAGGTAATAAAAGAGGACAATACATATTTTAAGGTATGCAAGTGAAAAGAGGTAGACCAAAAGTGGGATTGTAAGGTTAAAAAGGGAAAGGGGGGAGGGGACTGTGCAGAGGGAGACCAAGAAAAGGCAGACTTCCTGAACAAATACTTTTGTTCAGTGTTCACAGCGGAAGGAGGAGGGAAGGGGTCACAAAAAAGTAGCAGAAAGTTTAGAGGGGAGTTGGACACTAGTCCTTTTTACGGCTGCATGGGCGGAGCCCTGCAGACGTTTAGCATGTAGAAAAGGGCTGACATCATGTTTTCCATCCATGGAACTGTTTTTCCTCTGTCTGACCCTCCCCCAAGAAGCAATCTGCCCATGTTGTCCCTATGGACTGCAGCACTGCACTATATCACAGTGGGCGTGTTTTTTTGTTTTTTGTTTTTTTTTTGTACCCTTCGGTTCTGAAGTAAAAAATCGGATGCAGCTCCAGAGAGAGTAGATTTTGATGTATTCAGCATTCTGCATTTTAGAATCAGTGCTGACTTGCTTTTTTTTACACCGACTGCAGAAAGCCCCAATCTGCGGTATGAATTTTATGTATTCCGCATTCTGCATTTTACGATAAGAACTGACCTGTTTTGTTTTTTTTTACACTGACTGCAGAAACTGCGATATGTGGAATGAACTAGGAGAAAAAGTTAATACAGTTTCTGTTGCTTTAGATTTAATTAAATGGTGTTTGAATTCAGAGGACTCTAATGCAGTCTGAATTCCTTTTTGTCACCTACCTCGGTGGGGGGATCCTTTACTGGTGACAACAATGATACTGTTTTCCTATATGCTTTCATATGAAATCCTGTCATGTGGCCTCTAAAGTGCAATAAAACACCATCATGTTCAAAGTGCTAACAGTGCTCCCAAACAAAACAAAAAGCTATATGTTTCTTACCTTACCCAGCATCCCCACAGCCACGGGTGAGCCAGCACTTGGTATTGGGAATTTCTCAATTGTTTTTAAATGTACGGTGGCAGCGGGAGCAAAACAAGAAACTGAAGATTGTGCCCCCCAATGGCTGTACAGCAGATGTATATGCACTGAAACAGTGCAATAACTACCTCTTGAAACTCCCTTTTCCAGTCAAGGGTAACCCAGCACTAGGTGCAGAGATTTTGTCTTCTGATTCTTGTGGTGGCTGTGGCAGCAATACAAGGTACTAGAGAGGTATCGTGAATGCAAACATACAAATGTTTCTCTCTATCAGCATATTCAATAGTCTTGCAAAGTACAGCAGGCTGTATTGGAACTGACAAAAAATATAAAGTAGAGCACCTGCAGACAACTACCGAGTAGAGTGCTCCAACTTGCAGAGTGATCATGATGTGTCTTCAGCTTTGTTGTTGGATCAGATCTGGTAACTCCCGTTTTTCAGCGTTTTCAAGACAGCTGCAAGCTCTGCCCACTGCAACAGTAAAAAGCTGGTTTCCCCATAGTCTACTACCAGCAACAGATGTCTATTTCCACAGCTAGGTGAGCAGGAGGGCAGCCAGTAACCATTCTGTTAAGGAGCCACTGACTCCTGATCCTATCCTTTTCGCTACTGACTCTGCACCTTGTCTCATCTCCTGCTATGAAGGGACAGAGTCTTAGATCAGCTGAGCTGAGATGACGACAAAAAACAGTATTGTGCTCTGATGTCTATGCACACTCATGATCTGACGTAATCTCTGCTTGTTCTTGGCTGTATTCGTGGACGCGCTGTGATGCTGGCAGGAGCAGCGCGAGAGAACTGGTGGAGCTGCTGTCTGTCATAAATGACAACGCAGTGACCGATCCACATAGTTCAGTGACATTTTTACCCTGTCTGATCAATAAAGTGACTTCTTCAGTAAGGTGTTGGTCTTGTGGTGTTTTTCTGTAATTTTTAAATACTTGTGGTAAATGGAAATCTTTACTAACAATTACAGCTCGGCTGTCATTTCAGCATGTCCGGTCAAACCACAGGGAGACTGCCGGTTGTAGCTGTTAGCTGCATAATGATTTAAATGTCTATTTATTGGTTGTCACAGTGCTGCATAGTTTTTTTTTTTTTCTGTGATAAGGACAAAATCAAATCTTATCTATACTATCCTTTTTTTTTTTTTTTTTAATGAACGGATGCAAGCTGCAGTGGGCTAGATGCCACTCTGAAGTTAAAGGTAAGGTACTCCACCTGGGGGCCAGAAACCCAGGCCAAGTGTACACCCTGGGGGGGAAATGCTACAAGTCTCGATGGCTGAGAGGGACCTGGGGGTGGTGGTGGATGTCAAGATGAACAACTCTGAGACTTGTAGGAGGGCAGCAGCCAAGGCCAACAGGATGCTGGGATGCATCGCTAGGGATCACCTCCAGAAGGAGGGAAGTGATGCTCCTCTGTATAACTGCTTGGTGAGCCCACACCTTGAGTACTGCATGCAGTCTTGGAGGCCACACTTAAAGAGGGACATTAAACTCCTGGAGAGGGTCCAGAGGAGGGCAACAAAATGATTTGTGGCTTGGGGACAGGACCTGAGGAGAGGCTCGAAGAGCTAAATATGTACACATTGGAGAGAGAAGGGACCGGGGGCCATGATAGAGGTCTTCAGGTACATGAAAAGGGTAAATAGGGAGGAACAGTCGGTGTGCTTGAAGGAAGGAGGAGGGGCCATTAGAGGCATGGGTGGAAGCTGGAGGGAAGATTCAGGGAGAAAGGAGGAGTGCTACTTCACTGAGAGGTGGGTGGAGCCATGGAATGCACTGCCTAGGGGGCTGGTGGAAGCAGAGACGGTGGAGGAGTTCAGGAGGGGGTGGGATGGGTACAGGGGAAGGGTTCTAGAAGCAAAATCCAATGCAGCAAGAATATCCGGAACTGGGAAGGGAGAAGCCAGAGAAGGCGAGGGGGGCAGCAAGGTCAGCACTCAGGGTGGGGGCTGACCAATCGAGCAGACTCGAAAGACCATTAGGCCTATTCTGCTGGCATGTTAGTATGTTAGTAAGTTCTCACTGAATGTCATTTCTTAATGAAAGTAAAATTAATTTGCGCTCTTTTGAAATGAGGCACTGATGGAATAACAGGATGGACTATTGTAATTTCAGTCCTCTATGTTTTACGCCCCCCTCCCCATTTACCTAATTAGGCTGGTCATAGCGTAATGCCATAACGTGTGTTTCTTTGTGTTGTAATCCCTGAGATCATCTTGGAACCGCAGTGAGATCACTGGTCATGACAGGTATTTTATTTTTAGACACACAGAGCTACCCAATTTCCATGATGGAATGTAAATCTACTTCTTTGGAAGCAGAGTCAGAGTGTTAGTTGTGCTGACTGACTGAATCCACTTTTGAATGTCCACAACCAGAAAAGATATAAAATTGATATCAGACAGGTGCCAGCCTGCCTCTTCTTCGTGTGTTTGTGTGTATGTCTGTGAATATTTAGGACTCGAGCCAAATAACTTGCAGACACACACACACACACACACACACACACACACACACACACACACACACAAATTAAAAAGTCCAGATACAAATTTCCTTTGCAATACTTGGAATGCGCAACGAGTAAACAAACTAGTGGACCTGCGTGCGTGTGTGTGTATGGTGATGGGGGGGGGGATGAGGTAAGGGACTGAATGAGTGAAAATTGCGGACATTCAAAAGCGGATTTAGTCAGTCAGCACAACTAACATGAACGTAAAACATAGAGGACTGAAATGACGGCCGAGCTACATCACAGCGCGTCCACAATTGCAGCCAAGAACGAGCAGAGATAACGTCAGATCATGAGCATGCATAGACGTCAGAGCACAGTACTGGTTTTGACATCATCTCAGCTTGGTCTTTCAACGTGGGAATAGCCGCATTATTTTATTTTATTTTTTTAAATGGATGAGAGCTTCTGAGACTAATAAGACCTCAGAGTGGTGACAATCAGGCATGGGTTGACGAGGGACGTGCTCCAGTAAACAGCAGCCGGAGACACATTCTCAAATACAAGGGTAAAAACCTGCAGTAAAAATACAACAAATTGCTAGATATCTGCTCTTTTTAAAATTGCTGTCCTACATGCCCAAGGTGCAGCGACGCCGACAGCTTGCTCCACGCACAGGCGTTCTCAAAGGGTTTCTTATCTTGTATGAGAAGCACCCCCTGGAAAGCCAAGTATAAGATGAGCTGCGGCACAGTGACCTTCTCGGGAGGACAAAGTGAGAACTAAAAAAACAACTCTTTGCTGCATTAACTTTAGTTGAACTTGCCATCTCTTTCTATTTAAAGTAGGAACCTATACTATACACTGTAACAGAGGAATGACTCTCATAGCCCTGTACTGTAATAATCAGTTGTGTGTTCTGCAATAAAAAGTATTAACTGACAAAAATAAAATAAAATAAAATGGGAACCCATTTGTGACACGGATAACCTGCATGATGCATTGTAATATATTTGCAGTATAAAATGCATCTTTAAATTGTTTAGTTTGCAGTTCATTTGGACAATCTACTGAGATGCAATATCTTGTTTTTACTGGGGTTCTTTATTTCTACCCAGTTTCATAGCTTGGAGGGGTCTGGCATACAGAAATGTAAACGAGTGCTAAATGATCATATTAACTATGAAAATAATTTGGATTTTAAGCCTTTATGTTCTCCGCCAGCTGTGGGACTCCATCCAGTCATCCCACTGGGGTATGAGAAGGCATTGTAACAAAAACACAATGGGAATGTGTTCCACTGCTACATCTCTGAAATTATATTTTCATGAAGCAATTTACCGAAAATAATTTGTTGCTTCACTTGGTTGCCTCCACATTTTGTCCTGTAGCCCACCCCACCCCTTCTTGCACCCAAGAAAAGCACAAGACTTCACTGAAATGATCCAGCTAGGGTGCTGTTAGCCCACAGGAGGGCAAGAAAAATGCATTGTTTTGCTGATGTCAGCTGCTCTTTCAGCAAATGCCACAGAAACAAAAACTGGTGTACTACATGGACCCCTAGTCACCTTCTGCTGTCTCCTTTCTATGTTTCAGTTATGTGTGGTCCAGCATCATTGCAATGGTAGTGTATACTTGATTGTAGGTGGTGGGGGTTGGGAGGCTTCAATCATATAAGACCTAGGTAATTTGTCAAGGGGAGCAGTAAGTGCAGAGAAGGGATTTCATAGCAATGCTAGTGTTCTCTGGAATAATTGAGCATGTTAACTTTTTTAATGTTTGCCATTGTTCCAGATGCCCAGGTGCGATTAACGGCTCCTTAAGATCTTGCACCTAGCAGTACAATGTTAGGGATCACACAATGGACTAAATATCAGTCTTTAGCATACCATTATTTATCCCCAGATAATCTCCTGGCTTTCAGCAGATGATAAGTGCCCTTGTTTTATAACAATATATTTAATTACATCTAGTCTTGGTGTAATTCAAACAGAATTTACCATCAGAATTGGCAATATGACACATAAAAGATAACTCTTGCTGTATTAACATTCCATATTTTCCAAAGCAACTGACTACATTACCCTCATAAACATACAATTTGACACTAGGTAAGGACCACAGGGGCCATCCTAGTCTGCCCATTTTCTTCACAAGCTTCATTATGCAGCCGTGGTGGATCTGACAAGAATTTGTTATGGAGGAGAGAGTCCTGAAGGGACTTGATAATCTAAAGGGGACGAAGCAGTGTCACCGAGGGCAACTAAAATGGTGAGTGATTTGCATGAGAAACCCTACCAAGAGAGGTTGGAGGATCTCAACATGTGCACCCTGAAAGAAAGGGGAGGGCGAGAAAGAATATAATAGAGACCTACAACTACCTCAGAGGGGGAAATAGAATACATATGTGGAGTCTCTTTCAAATGAGAACAAGCACCAGGACACAGGGGTCGTGCAGTGAAGCTGGGAAGGGGGGTGGAAATGTGAATTCAGGAGTGATTTGAGGAAACATTTATTTGCTGAAAGGGTAGCAGATGCATAGATACATAGATACTGTTGACAGATAAGGACCTGTGGCCCACTCAGTCTGCCCATTTGAGCTTGTAAGATCACTTTTTTAAGTTTTTCTAGAAGTTTGTTGCCTCTTACCTCTGGCCTCCAGGATTCGTTTATGTCTATCCCATACATTCTTAAATCCCACGGTTGTTTCAGCCCCCATCACTTCCTCAGGCAGGGTGTTCCACTTTCCCACCACCCTTTCTTTGAAGAAATTCTTCCCTATGTTTCCTCTGACTCGCCCTCCCTCCAACTTCATCCCTTGGCCTCTAGTCCTGGAACATCTTTTACGCTGGAAAATGGTCCCTTCCTGCACCCTTTTCCTCCCCGCAAGGTACTTGTATCTCTATCATATCCCTCCTCTCTTCTCTCCTCCAGGGAATACATATTTAAGTCCTTCAGTCTGTCCTCGTAGGACTTCTGATGCAATTTCTGTACCATTTTTGTTGTCCTCCTCTGAACTTTCTCCACCTTGTCTATGTCCTTACATGGTAAGGTCTCCAGAACTGGACACTATTCCAGGTGGGGCCTCATTAGTGTCTTGTATAGTGGAATTATGACCTCCCTTTTCCTGCTGGTGATGCCTCTACCTATGTATCCCATCATCCTATTTGCTTTACCTGCTGCTTTGTCGCACTGTTTCCCTACCTTGAGGTCATCGGAGATGACAACATCAAGGTCCTTTCCTGCTTGGTGCATGCTATATCCTCACCCCCAACTGATGTATTGTTTGTGTTTTTGTGCCCCATATGCATTATTTTGTACTTTTTTTGCATTACATTTCAACAGCTAAGCCCCTGACCATTCTTCAAGGTTCTGCAGGTCCCTCATCATTCCATCTACACCCTCTGATGTGTCCACTCTGTTACAGAGCTTCATGTCGTCAGCTAATGGGGAAATTGTACCTTCGAGGTCCTGCGCAATGTCACCTATGAAGATGTTGAGTAGAACCAGCCTGGTGGTGCTGAGGGTTGAGGCTCTGGACACCACACCTTGTGCTATGCCAGCAACCCGGGTTCGGGAACGAGCCCAGGGAGCCGGGGGGTTGGCAGAGGAGGGAAGAGATCGACCGTTTGGAGGACAGCTCTTTCTTCCCTGGGGAGGGATCTGGGGACATACTGCACTGCAGTGACTCCTTGCGGCAGTCGGGATAGCGCTAGCAAGTGGTGACAGCATGGCAAGGGGGTGGAGCTCGTCAGGCAGCAGCACGTCGTGCCCAGCTGCCATTGCATGTCTGAACTCCATGGGGCAAAATAAGGAAAAATCCCCTTACCTTGGGGATAGGCGATGGCGCTGCCTCCCGGACCACACTCCCAATGCTGGTAGCTCTCCTCACTCCTGCCAAGCTCCCCAACCCGGTACTCCACACTCTAGATAGAGGGCCCTGGGCGGATAGGATAGCCTTTCCCCATGGGGGTTCAGATCCGGGAGTTTCACCAGGGTTGAGGAGAGGAGTTCAGGAATAAACTTCACAGCAGGAGGTAGAGTCCAGGAAGGAAGTAGCCGGAGAGAGTTCACCTCGGTAGGTGCTAGAAATAAAGTATACAAAAAAAAAAGATGTTGGATAGGACTGGTCCCAGGACTGATCCCTGCGGCACCCTACTAGTCACTCTTCCCTCTGCAAAGTGACAGTCATTTACCATCACCCTCTGTATCTTGCCACCCAGCCAATTACCCACCCTCTGCACTATTGTCCTGCCCACTCCTATATTCCCCAGTTTGTCAGCCTTCTATGCGGCACAGTGTCAAAGGCCTTGCTGAAGTTCAGATAGGCCACGTCCACTGCCCTTCCCTGATCCACTTGCCGTGCGACCCTGATGAAAAATTCAATGAGGGTGGTCTGGCATGACCTACCGCTAGTGAAACCATGCTGCCTTGGATCCTGTAGTCCATTGACAACCAGATGTTCCACCACGCTCTCTCCTTCAGTAGTACTTCCATGATCTTCCCCACTACTGAGGTCAGACTGACTGGTCTGTAGTTCCCCACTTCTTCTTTTTTCCCGCTTTTGTATAAGGAGACTACATCTGCTATCCTCCAATCTTTGGGTACCTCCCATGTTTCCAGTGACTGGCTAAACAGGATTGCCAGAGGTTCAGCCACCACCTCTCTTAGTTAATTTAGGACCTTGTGATGTACCCCATCTGGCTCCATTGCTTTATCGACTCTTATTCCTTCAGGACCCTTCCCCGTGTATAGGGACTTGTGTTCATTTCCGTGCCCTTCCAACCCCTTATACTTCTATCAGGCCCATTACCTTCCCCTTCCTTCACTAAAGACTGAGCAGAAATATCTGTTCAGTGTGTCAACTTTACTGTCGTCATCCTCAACACTGTCCCAGTCCTCCCCCTTCAGTCTCACTGTCCCTCCCTTTTTTCACTAATGTACCTGTAAAAGGTTTTGTTCCCTCGAACTACTGACTTTGCGACACACTTTTCTGTCTGAGCTTTGGTTGCCCTTACTGTGACCTCCTTGCCTCCCTTTGCTTCTCCTGGTACTTCTCTCTATCTCCTGCCTGTGTCTTATTGTATTGCCTGAATGCGATCTTTTTGTCTTTCACTTTCTCCACTTTCTCCTTGGAAAACCATAATGGCCTTCTCTTTCTTTTCCCCTTGCTAACCTGCTTAATGCGTAATTGTGTTGCTCTTGTAATCCCTGTTTTTTAAATATTGCCTACTGTTCCTCCACCTTCAGTCCCCACCCCTTTCCTCTTAGTGCCTCTTTCAAGCATGTCCCCATTTTCCCAAAATCTGTCGTCCTAAAATCCAGGATAGGCATTTTTGTGTGGTTTACTTCTGTGATTTCAAACCACAGTGACCAGAGGTCACTGTTCCCCAGGTGCTCCCCCACTGTTACCCCATCACACTGTCCCCGTTTGTGAGCACGAGGTCCAGTATTGCCTTCTGCTGAGTTAATTCCCTGACTAGTTGCTTAAAGAAGGCACTTTGAAGGGAGTCCAGGATAAATCTGCTCCTAGTTGATGCTACTGCTGGGAGGTTCCAGTCCCCGACTGGAATATTGAAGACTCCAACCAGCACCACCTCCCTCTTGTTGCCATTCTTTTGGATGGCTGGCATTAACTCCCTGTCTTTCTCTTCCTCTTGGGCTGGTGGACTGTAGACCACCCCTGTGCAGATGGCTGACTCGGTTTCCTTTCCAGCTTAACCCACAGTATTCCCCACACACACACACACACACACACACACACACACACACACACACATTTTGTTCCTCCTGGATCTCTTTGGCCTTTAAGCCATTTTTCACAAAGTAACGCTCCTCTTCCCTTCCTGTCTCTTCCGAATATGTTGTAGTCTGGTATGGCCATCTCCCAGTCGTGGTCATCTTTACACCAGGTCTCTGTGATGGCCACAATGTCCAGGTCCGAGTGCGCCATGGCAGCCTCTAGATCCTCCATCTTGTTGCTAAGGCTCCTGGCATTGACGCATATGGCTTTCCATGATGCAACCTCCCTAGTCTATTTTGCTGTTCTACTCCAGTCCCCTCCCTGGTTGTCCTATATCCCTGGTTCTCCCTACTGTCTGCCATTCTGTTGTATTTTGTCCTTTTTCTACCTATCTCTATCTTTTGTACATTGCTTTTTAGTGATGTCTCCTCCTCCTGTTCGCTGGTTCCACTGCTTGATATGGGGTGTGGACAATTGGGTACCCTCCTTGCTGACCATCACCCCCCATCTTGGCTAGTTTAAATGCTTGTCCATGTAGCATTTAAAACTACATGGATAATACATTGCCAGTGGATGTGGTGGAAGCTAGAACAGTGGAAGGCCTATAAACATATTTGTATGAGATAGGATGCAGGATGGTGGGAGAGTCAGTAGAGAGCAGATGGGGTCTGCAGAGAATAGGTAGGGAACATCTGGATGCACTAAGTGGGCTAAGAAGTTCCTTTCTTCGATCAAATTCTATGTTTCCATTATATAAACTGCTTTTAGGAAAAAGGCAGATTAGCAGCTCTTTCCTAGAAAGGCTGCTACCATGACTTGATAGATAACCTCAAACTTACTGTAAAATGGTGCCAGTAATTTAAAATACAGTTGTTTATAAGCAGTAAATCATTCACTGCAAAGGTAGTTTGGAGAATTTGGCGCTATCGTGCAACCACGCCACACTAGCGTGAGGTCCTTCTGCAACAGAGGTGCCACATTGAGTCTGCAGTTCTCACATGATGGGTATTTGGCACTTTCTGTTTCTGTCAATAGCATTTACACTTTATTGCACTACATGTTTGAACATGGAATGGAATTTTTTTTTCTGATTCCACTTTTTACGTTCATCATGAGTGCAAGCGCGGACAAACATGTTGTTATGGGAGTTGCTAGAGAGGGATGCGAGGGGTGCCAGCCCAGTGGATAGCAGTTCTGTAGGGGCTAGTCTGAGTCGGGTGAAT
The DNA here is from genome assembly GCA_016271365.2 of Neoceratodus forsteri. Lineage (NCBI taxonomy): Eukaryota > Metazoa > Chordata > Ceratodontiformes > Ceratodontidae > Neoceratodus > Neoceratodus forsteri. Next base: position 222,306,077 of record CM028135.1, read on the forward strand.
CAGCAGGCAATGTTCTGATGACATTGGTTTTGTGTGGGGGTTGGTCTCAGTAAGTTTTTCAAAGGACTGAGCCAATGTAGTAGTAAAGAAGTACAGGCATAGTGATCAGTCAGACAAGCGGACAACTCTCCCACTCCTGCCCACTGCATGCTGTCCTCCCCACTCCTGTTCCAGCCCCCAGCAACAAATAAAACCCTTCCTTCCCTCCCTCCCACTGTGAGCCATCCACCCTCGCACCCTCTGGTACCCATTCCCATGCCCCGACATTGGGGTGCCCAATCCCCGTGTTGGCATGTCCTCCCCACCACCACCATCATTGTGACACACTGGGAGCCCAGTCCCTGTTGTCGGCATGCCCCCCCACCACCAGTATTGTGGGGCACACTGAGAGCCCACCCCAGTGTGCCTAAATGAATTTAAATATTTTCCTTAAACAAAACAACAATTGTCCTCACTGTGGTTTTTTTTTTTTTTTTATGGACTGTGTTTTTATATAAAAAAGCCTTCATCATCTCCCAGTCATCCTATTCCCCCATCTCGACCCTCCCTCTGCACAGCTACCTCCCCACACCCCATACTTGCCTCCGGAGTTCGGCGCTGTCATCTTCAACAGACTGAGATCTCGACCAATTTTAGGAATTTTGGCACCAGATTTTCAACATGGGGTTCTTGGGACCCCACCTCATGTACACTGGTACTGTCATTTCATTTCTCGGTCCGGAAAGGTGATTTTGCAGTTGTTGTGCAGAGTCCCTTTTCGGGACCGAGTAATGAAATGACTGTGCAACTGTTCATGAGGTGGGGTCCGAGAAAGCCCATGTCACAAATTTGGTGAAAAAATTCCAAAAAGTGACCTTGTTAGGAATGCTTGTAACTTCGTCAATGTTTTATATTTTCACTCCAGATTTTCAGCATTACTATTTTCTTACACCACCTCATGAACAGTACAGCTGTCATTTTTCACATCCTGCCCAAAATGTGTTTTCGCACCTGTGACACAAAATGGCATAGTCACTGTGCGAAATAATCTTTTGGGATTGAGTAACGAAATGGTAGTGTCACTGTTCATGAGGTGGGGTCAGAAACACCTGGGGTGTTAGGGTTTCCAACCGTAACCCCTCACCACCAGCCTGTAGAGACTCACAGGTGTCTGGTGTGTGCCTTGGGGTCATTGGCCGTAATGCTCACACCATTCCACCCCCACACCCACCCTGCCGCCAGTGACAGGCATTGGGGTGTGCCTTGGAATCTTTGGCCCTAACATACACCCCATTCTTGTATACTGCACCCATCTCAGCTTGTTTCATCATGGAATGGGGTGAGCATTCGGGCCGAAGATGCCAAGGCACACTGCGACACCTGTCCATGTCTGCAGAGTGGAGGTAGAATGGCGTGACCGTTGCAGCCAGTGACCCAAAGGGACACCCCCAGCGCCTGTCAGTCTCTGCAGGGTGGGATGTTAGGGTTGGAAACCCTAATGCCTCATTAAGAAAGTAAATCGGGGAGGAACAGTTGACATCACCTACCTTGATTTCAGCAAAGCCTTCGACAACCTCCAACAGAGAATGCTGATTAACAAGAGGTGTGGTCTGACAACGTAGCACAAGCTGATAAACTGGGTTTGAAACTGGCTGACAGGAAGCAGAGGGTGGTGGTAATGGGATCCAATCCAGGGAGAGGAGCGTGACCAGTGCTGCAGCGGGGTACCTCAGGGATCAGTCCTGGGACCAGTCCTCTTTAGTGTCTTCATAACACACATTGCGGAAGGGCTAGAAGGAAAGGTCTGTTTGCCTGTTTTCAGATGACCCCAACATCTGTAACAGAGTGAATACTCCAGAAGGGGTGGCAAAAATGAGTAGGGACACAGAGAGGCTTGAAAAATGGTCTGAGAAGTGGCAACTGAGGTTCAATGCAAAGATGTGCAAATAATGCACCTGAGAGAGGAAACCTGGGGAGAGTTGCAGGATGGTGGGGGAGAGGTGCTGACTATCACAAAGGAAGAAGGGGACCTAGATGACCTAAAGGTTTTAAAGCAGAGCACAGATGTTGCAAGGATGGCCAGTGGCATGCTGGGGTGCATAGGCAAACATCACTAGCAGAAGGCATGAGGTGGTGATGCCATTGTATAATGCACTAGTGAGACTTCGCCTACTGAACTGTGTGCAATTCTGGAAGATGTAAATGTGCAAGGACATTGACAGGGTGGAGGCATTCCACAGAAAAGCAACCAAGATGATACATGGCTTGCAACACCAGAACATATCAGGAGAGATTAAAAGGACCTCAATATGTACGTATTGGAGAAAAGGAGGGATACATTCAAGTACCTCAAGGGCATAAACAAGGTGCAGTGGCAGACATCTTCCAATGCATCAGATGTTTGGCATTGAAAAATGATTGTTTTTTTAACCTGTTGTCTGATGTGTAACCCCCCTCCCATAAACAGTATACAGATATAGGGTGTGCCCAGTCCCCCAGTGTCCTCATCTGTCCATCCTCTGTTGTCCGCAGTGTAACCCCCCCTTCTCCAACAGTATACAGATACTGGGGTGCCCAATCCCACGGTGTCCTCATCTGTCCGTCCATTGTCCGCTGTGTAACACCTCTCCCCCCTCCCCAAAAAAACCCAGTATGCAGACATGTGTGGGGGGGTGTCCAATCCCCCAGTGTCCTCATCTGTTCAGCAAACTCCCCTGTAAAAGCAGAAAACCATCCATTGTTATCCATTGATCCATTGCACCGTTGCCGACCTCCCTCACCCCCTACCCCATACTTACCCCCCAGAGGTCAGTCGCCATAATCTTCCTTGAACTGCAGGCACATCTTCGCTCTTCAAGGCCCAACTGCAAACTGAGGAAAGCGCGTCAGTGTATTTCAGTAGGGTTTTCGGCATTAATGTATTTCAATTGGGTATTCAATTTAGTGGCACAACTTGGCCATTTTCTAAATATAGAAATGTAGACTTTGTCGGGAGATAAGGACCGCTTGACCCACCTAGTCTACCCATTTCCCTACCTATTGGATATTCTGCAGATCCTAGTTAACCAACAGCTTACCTCTTCCTACCCCCACCAGAATTGCCTTATGTCTGTTCCATGCATTCTTGAATTCCCCCACTGTTTTTGACGACACGACCTCCTCAGAAAGGCCGATCCATGCACCCACCACCCTCTCTGTGGAAAAAATACTTCTTCACATTGCCCCTGAGCCATTTCCCCCCCCCCCCACGTCTTCAGATTGTGTCCCCTTGTTCAAACAGCATGAAGTCTTGCTGTATTCTGACAAGTGCAGTTAGCCCCAGCCTTTAAACTGCCCCGGAGAACAATGGGTTAACTTTTCTATGCAGGGCATAGAATGTTCATCTCGAGCTCGGTTGATGTCCCCGCCTGTTGTCATTTGAACTGCAACTGTCACATTCTTTACTCCGCCTCACTGAACAGTCGCTCCCGGAGATTTCTCCTGCAGCTCGGTTCGAAGTCGGTTGAAGTGTCGGCTTTCGGTTGGTTTTCTACAGAAATTTAGTTTCCGCATAGTCTGTTCAAGTCTCTGTCTGTGGTACCATGAGTACTAGATAGGTTTTGTTCTGTTTTCTGTGTGGAACTTGCAAAAACTGTGGATTGGTTTGTCTGAACCGATCATTCAGATACATTTTGTATTTTACTTTATTGTCATGGTCCGTATCGGTTCCTAAAAAAAAAAAAATAGTCAGGAACCAATAGGGGAGTCTTGCCTGGTGGTTGCCGAAAAAAGGGTAAGTTTGGTTAGGTTGGCCATGTCTGAGAAACCCAAGAAAAAAACCGGACCCACTGGGTTTCAGCACTGCAGTGTGTGTGGGGCGGTCTTTGCTAAGGCCCGATCCCCACACCACCTGTGTTTATTGCCTGAGGTTTGACCACCTCGATTTCAGACTGTCAAATTTGTAAACATTTTCCCAAAGCTACCTTTGAAAAGAGATTAGGTAGACTGAGGGAAAGGGAGGCCAAGAAGTCCGCTGACCCAGATGGCCAGCCCGGTTTGGTTCTGACCGAACCAGGAGGAGTGCCCTCTGACCAGGGCGATACTTCTTCGGGCAAAAGGAGAGCCGATTTCGAGGAATCTGTTCGGACAAAAAGAAAACGCAAAGACAAATCGACTGGTTCAGATCCCGAATCTCATACTCCGACCGCCGAAGAAATAGCCAAAGCGATTTGTATTGTGGAATCACTTTTCCCAGTTCCGACTGATCCAGCACCTTTTGGCAGGGGCTCGTTTCGGTCTGTTCCCCCGGTTCAGGATTATACCCTGGAAGAATTTTATGAACCGGAATTTGAGGAGGAGGGAGAGTTGGAAGATGATTATGGTGATGGCGAAAGTCTGGATGTGCCTATTGATCCGGACATCTCCCCAGACAGACCTTCAGGTGTTTGTCCTCCTAGGCTTTCTGAGACCCCTTCACACTTCATGTTTTACAGAAAGGTGGCTGATACCTTCCAGCTTCCTGTGGAGGAGGCAGTGGAGGATCTAGAGGAGCCTGACTATGTAGAGATGATGGACATCCCAGAGTCCAGGAGACTGTCTATTCCCCTCCACAAATCTTTTGGGAAACAGACACAAAAAAATCTTAAGTCTCCCAATTCCATATGTCCTGTGGGTAGAAGAATAGACAAGAAGTATACTCTTTCAGGCTCAGATATGGAGTTCCTTTATCAGCAATGCAGCCATGTTGGGGTTGTACAGGCTGCTGCCTGTGATAAGGTAAGCATTCCCTTGGCATCACACCCCCCAGACAAGGACTCCAGGAAGATTGATGCCATGGCAAAGAAGCAGTACATGGCATCTTCCTTGGGACTCAGGCAGGCAAATTATGTGGCCTATGCAGCTAGGTACCAGAAGTCCAGGTGGGACACTGTACTGGCACTGGCTAAACAGGCTTTCCCCCAGCTTGCCAAAAAGCTGGAGGAGGTGGCTGCAGATGGGATTGAGGCATCAAAAGTTCAGTTTCATGCTGCTGTGGACTCCAATGATGTATCATCTAGAGTCATGGCTACATCTGTGGCTCTTTGGAGAATGGCTTGGCTCAGATGTATGAGCCTCTCACAGGATACCCAGGCTAAGGCCATGGATTTTCCTGCAGTGGGTAATTCTCTGTTTGGCGAGCAGACAGAGAATTACATGAAGAAAATGGACGAATACAGGACCACGTACAGGAATGCTCAGACCAAAGAAAGGCAGGCAACTTCTCAAAGGCAGCAGTCTAGGGGCAGGGGCAGGCCTTTTGAAAGGCCTTTTTACCAAGCACAGGTCTCTTCTTCCTTTTTCACAGAGGGGGTTCTTCAGAGGGAGAGGCAGAAGGGGGATGAGCAGGCCTGCATCCACCCCTCAGCCTAAAGCCCCTGCCTAGCAGACACCCTGATGGGTCTGCCCGGGTTGATTCTCCTATCTCAGTAGGGGGCAGGCTGGCTTACTTTGTCCAGGACTGGATGTCTGTTACATCAGACAAGTGGGTCCTGGAAGTAATAAGCCAGGGACTGGTTCTCAGCTTCAAAAAATTTCCAAGCATGAGAGCCAGATCTTTTCCACCTGCAAATCTCTCAGAGACCCTTGCCCTAGAGGCAGAGGTTTCTTCTCTCCTAGCTCTAAGAGCTATAGAGAGAGTACCTACCCTACACTGGGGCAAAGGACTGTACTCTAGGTAATTCCTAACCCCCAAAAAGCAAGAGAGTGGCGACCCATTCTGGACTTAAGATACCTGAACAAACGTCTTTTAAAGCCAAAGTTCAAGATGATAACTCTGGGAATTATTCTTCCTCTCTAAGGCTAGGAGACTGGCTAGCCTCCCTGTACTTAAAAGATGCCTACTTTCACATTCCCATCAGGTGCTCCCACAGAAAGTACCTCAGGTTCAAGTTGCCCTCAGGCCACTATTCATTCAGAGCAATGCCCTTTGGCCTAATCTCAGCCCCAAGGGTCTTCTCAAAGTGCCTGGCAGTAGTTGTTGCCATCCTAAGAAGACAAAATATTTCCATTTTGCTATACTTGGACGACTGGCTCATAGTGGGCCAGTCCCCAGACCAAGTCAAGTCACGCCTGCAAGTCACCCAGCAAGTTCTCACTTCTGTAGGATTCCTTCTCAGCCTACCAAAGTCAATTCTTGAACCAGTGCAGCTCCTCACCTTCATAGGGGCAGAGCTGGATACGGTAAAAGCAAGAGCCTTCCTTCCCTTGGAAAGGACAAGAGCTCTCATGGAGCTGACCTCTTCATTCAGCCTTCAGGTGTCTCGACCAGCAAGGCATTTCCTTCAGCTCTTGGGCCACATGGCAGCTTCTACAGCAGTGGTCCAATGCGCAAGATTCCAGATGAGGGACATTCAGTTCCACTTAAGAGCCTTTTGGTCCCAAAGAAAGGATTCCCTTACCAAACTAATCCCAGTGACTCAAACTCTGATCCAAGCCCTGCAATGGTGGCAGGATCACGACAATTTGAGGCAAGGGGTTCCATTTGCCACTCAGTCTCTTTCAGTGGTCCTCACCACAGATGCTTCCCTGCTGGGCTGGAGAGCCCATTTGTGGGACCTCACCACCCAGGGACTGTGGTCGCCTCAGGAATCTGTTCTACACATCAGTCTCTTGGAACTCAGGGCAGTGTTTCTGTCACTGCAAGTTTTTTCCAAATCAGTACACAACAAGGTGGTTCAGGTCAGAACAGATAACACCACCACCATGTGGTACATCAACAAGCAAGGAGGCACTCGGTCTATGGCTTTGTGCACAGAAGCAATGAAGTTGTGGTCCCTGGCTTATTCCCTGCAAACCTCTCTGATAGCAGTTCACCTTCCAGGGAAGGACAATGTCCTAGCAGATGCACTGAGCAGAATATCTCAGGACCATCTCGAATGGGCCCTGGATCCTCTGGTGTTGAAGGTGATTTTCTCAAGATGGGGCACTCCAGAGATGGATCTTTTTGCAGCCCCAGACAATCATCAACTTCTTCTCTTTTGTTGCAAACCCCCAGTCTTGGGCTCAATCCTCCTGGATGCTCTGATTCTGAACTGGGAAGGGAAATTTCTGTATGCTTCCCCCCCCCCTTCTCTTTCCTGTTCTAAGTGTTAGTCAAAATAAGGTCACAACCTTGCAAAGTAATTCTGATTGCTCCAGACTGGGCCAGGCAGCCATGGTATCCCTTGTTGCTGTCACTAGCAGTCCATCTTCCCCTGTCTTTTCCCAGGAATTACAACCTGTTAACATCCTCTCAGCGGAGGATTTGGTACCCCAATCTTCAGTCTCTCAATCTCAAGGCTTGGCTCTTGAAGAGTTAGAGTTTGCAGATCTGCATCTTTCCCAAAGGGTTCTGGATATCCTCAAGGCTTCTTGAAAGCCCCCTACCAGAAAGACTTACAACTCCAAATGGAAAAGTTTCAGCATTTGGTGTTTTTAAGAAGAGTATTTCTCCAGACACTGCTGATTTGCCTACGGTTCTGGATTATATGGTCCATCTCAATGGCCTAAGCCTCAGACCAGCTACTCAAGGTGCACTTGTCAGCTGTTTCTGCTTTCCTGTCAGTAGACATGTCTTCCTCACTGTATTCTCACCCTGTATTCTGTAAGTTTTTCAAGGGATTGCTTCACACCAATCCCCCCTTTAGGGATCCTGCTGCTGCTTGGGATCTTAATGTTTGCATTGCTCAGCTTATGCAACCCTCTTCTGAACCTTTGTCCTCAGCAGAGCTTAAATACTTGACTTGGAAAACTGTGTTTTTGGTAGCCATTACTTCTGCTAGACGTATCCATGAATTGCAAGCCCCGTCAGTGGAACCTGATTTCTAGGGACATGGATATGTTGTTCATCCACACTCATTGGCAGTATCCTTGCCGCTTTAAATCTTGCCGGAAGGTCTTCAAGCTTGCTCCTCCCACCCACCCGGGTGGTATAACTCTCGGCTCCGCCCCATGACGCCAGATCTTCCTTACCGCTTGGAAGCTCAGGTTCCCTCCTTAACGCTCTGCGTTTGCGACTGGTTCCTATTTCTCCGTTTGCGGATTTAAAAATAATATTTTGCAAAAAGACTTCAGTCTTCGATCCCTCGCGGCTGCGATGGACAAATCGACTCCCGGATTTCGGAGATGCCCATGCGGGCAGAAGATGTCTCGGACGGATCCACACTCCACGTGTGTCTACTGCTTAGGCCTTGAGCACGACCCGCGGGCTTGCGACCTGTGCTCATCTTTCTCGGCCTCGTCCCTCGAAGACCGTGCTGCCCGATTGCAACTGGGCGTCCCGAGCGTTTCCCTCGGTGAAGTCAAGAGGCCCGGTTGGCGGTGTCAGCGGCGGGTTTCGGCGGATCAACTTCGGCGGATGGTGCCCCTCGAAGAGGCGGCGGCGGGCGTATCTTCCTCGGCGCGGCATTTATCCCGCTCTCTCTGGGTTCTTCCTACGGCTTCCTTTAAGGAGCTTTGTCTGTCCCTCTCCACTAAAGGAGAAGGGCCTCGTCTGCTGGACCTTTCTCGGTCCAAAAGAGGGACAAGGGTAAGTCCCTCCGTCGGCGCTCTTGGGAGGCGGGAAAGGTCCCTCTCCCGGGCCGTCGGGCACCGTCGGCTTGATCGACCGCCGGCCTGGCCACTGGCCTCACGGTGTCCCGTCAGGTCAGTTGACCGAGACTCCCACTGATGAAGTCGAGATTTTTCGACCCATTGGACGGGCTTGTCGCCTTTAGCGGCCGAGATTCCCTCTCCCGGTTCCCCGGGAGAGTTGAGGATCCCTGGGCTCGCCTGTGCCTCCGGTTCCGGAGCCCTCGGATGGACCTTCCGAGCCGAAGGGAGTGTCGGTTCCGGCCGACACCTCCCTGCACCGACCCCGGAAATTCCGGGACTCTCGGTCTCGGTCTCGGACCTCTTCGCGGTCCAGCCGTTCCCACCGTCATAGGCGGTCTCGGTCTCGGCACCGCGGTGAGCGGCGTCGCCGCTCGTCCTCGTCCTCCTCCTCGGATGAGGGGAGGCTTCGGCGTAAATTACGTCGACGGTACGAGGACCTTATGTTGCAACAGCTCCTCCTGTGGCAGAATAAGCCGACTCCGGCGCCTTCCCCGGCCATTAAGTGGCTGTCACCGGAACGGCCGACACAACCCCTCGACTTGTCCGAGGAGCCTACACCCAGGCCGGTTGTTCGGCCAAAACCAGCTGCTCCACCGATTCCGGTGGAACCTCCGCCTCCACAGCCACCAATTGGGGCTCCGACCAAGGATTCTCGGTCGGCTAAGGGTTTACCCCATCGGCTGTCAGTTACCCTCACTCCCGACCGACCTCGGCAGGTGAAGGGTGGCTCAGGCCAGAGGCAGCTCTTTGAGGACTCTTCCGAGTCGAAGGCGATTCCTCCTTCTTCTCCAGCGACTGGACTTGGGTCTTCAGGAGGTCAGCTAATGGACGATAGCCCGTCGTCCTTCCTAGAGACTACTTGGCTCATCTCGGAGTCTACGGGATGGAGCTCGACCCGTTTCAACAGGCCAGGTATCCCTCACGGAGATTCTGGACCGAGGATTCTCCGACGGAGGCCTTTCCGGTGGCCGAGGCCATAGTGGGTCCGGCACTGGAACTTTGCAGCGCCCGCTTCCTGCCCTGCGCCTTGGCCAGGATGGCCAGGAAGTATCACGGTCCCCGGTTCCTTGTCCGGTTTTGAACACCCTCTGCTGAGGGGTTGGTTACCGACAGCGTTTTCCGGTACGCCGCTCGCGCCAGGATGTGACAAACCTCCTGACAAGGAGTCCAAGAAATTGGACTATGTCGTGGAAAAGTCTCGCTCGTCCTCTCGGCCTTCATCAGGCCAGTTCGGCCGTCCTCATGGCACATTTTTCTCATGCCCTGTTGGGCTCCCTGGATGAGGTCATCCCTCATCTTCCGCCGATCTGCAGACTACGGTTAAGCAGGTGCGGGACCAGGAGCAGGGCGGCCAAACAGCAGCTCCAGACTGCTTTGGATGTAGGGACTCATGTGCCAGATCGGTGGCGGCCGCGGTGGCTATTCGTCGGCGGGCTTGGCTGAGGATATCCACCTTTACCGGATACCCAGCACAAGTTGGCGGATGTTCCCTTTGGGGACTGACCTCTTGACCCTGGGGTGGAAGGTCACCTGCAGAGGATCGAGAGTCCAATGCCACCTTGGACTCGGTCTCTTCCGCTCAGAAGGACAAAGGCCGCAAACCACAGCCTAAGCCCTTTCGTCCTTCTGTGCCCTCGGCGCTTGACCCAGCAACGTCAGGGGGCCAGCAGGCTCGGCCTTGGCATCCCAAACCCAAGCCGGCTTCCTCCAACAGGAAGCAGGGAGGTAGAGGCCCAGGAGGTCCCTCGGCCGGTCCCTCCTCCAAGCCTGCCCAGTGACGGGCTGAGGGGTGTCGCCCCCATCCCCGTCACCTCACCCCTTGGTCCCCGTGGGGGGACGGCTCCGGCACTTCCGTTCCGCCTGGTCCGCTGTTACCACGGACAGGTGGGTCTTGGAGGTGGTGGAAGAGGCCTGCCTCTGGTATTCGAGCAGGCACCACCCTTCAGAGCCGCCGCCTCGGGGGCTTGGATCCCAGCTCACTGGCGGCTCGTCGAGCCGACATCACTCTCCTCCAGAAGGAGGTGGTAAGAGAGGTGGTGGACCCTCCTTCAGACCCAGGGTTTGTGTCCAGGTACTTCCTGGTTCCGAAAGCAGACGGGGCTGGCGCCCATTCCTCGAAACCTACACGACCTAAACAAGTTCCTAAGGTCTCGAACCTTCAGGATGGTCACTCTGGCTCAGATTATACCATCCTTGGAGCAGGCGTGTGGTTCTGCTCTCTGGACTTGCAGGGACGTGTTTTCACGTCCCTATCCGTCCGTCTCACCAGAGATTCCTTCGCTTCGGCGGAAGGATCCCTCTTCGAGTTCCAAGCCATGCCCTTGACTTGTCTCCAGCTCCAGGGTCTTCACCAAATGCATGGCAGTGGTGACAGCATTCCTCTGTCGAGGGGTCCGGTGTACCTTACCTGGACGACTGGCTGATAGCAGCTCCTCCAGGAAGGAGGCGGAGTGGTCCAGAGATCTGGCCTCAGGTCTGCTCTCAACTGGGCCTCCTTATCAACGAGGCCAAGTCGAACTCGAGCAAGCAGGTGATTTTATTCATCGGCGCAGCTCGACTCTCTTCGAGCCAGAGCGGCGCGGACAGGGCCGAGGTTCTTTCCTCCTTTGCCCGATCATTTCTGGTTGGGCAATTGCGCCTGCCCGGGACTTCCTCGCCTCCTGGGTCTCATGGCGGCCTGTACCAGCGTGGTCCGTTGGGCCCGCTGGAACATCGCGTCCCTTCAGTGGGGACTGGCCAGCCAGTGGTCTGGCAGCTCACGATCCCTTGGACCAGCTTGTGTCGGTGACACAGGGGATGTGGAATGCTCTCAGTGGTGGACCATTCAGATCATTTGCAGGAGGGCATCCTTCCGTCCGCCCGAGCCGGACGGTCTCTCTGTCGACCGATGCCTCTCTGATGGGTTGGGGTGCCCATCTGGGAACACAGGGCTCATGGCCTCTGGTCCCGGGAGTCCCGATGCCACATCAACCTGCTGGAGCTCCGGCGGTCCGCCTAGCTCTCACCGCCTTTGCTCCGTTCCTCGGGGTCAAGTGGTCGAGTCAGGACGGACAATACCACGACCATGTACTATCTAAACCGCCAGGGCGGGGCAGCTCCATGCTTCTATGCAAGGAAGCTCTCCGTGATGGTCACCGTGCGCAGCCTGGAGGCGGATCTCCTAGCCATTCACGTGGCAGGAGCCTCCAACACCCTGGCCGATGCCCTGAGCCGATAGGGGCTGCATCCCACGAGTGGTCTCTCCTGCCGGAGGTAGTACAGCATCTGTTCTCCCACTGGGGCACACCTCAGGTGGACCTGTTTGCCTCCATGGAGCAGCGGCTGAGTCTGTTCCATGCCCGCCCCTCAGCAGGGCTCGCTGCAGGGGATGCCTTCTCGAGGCAATGGACCCCGGCCTCTTTCGCCTTTCCCCATTTCCCTTGATCCACAAGGTGCTTCTCAAGGCGAGGAGGACAAGGCGCAGGTGATTCTGATAGCCCCAGACTGGCCTCGCCAGTTCTGGTACCAGATCTCCTCAGTCTCAGCTCTAGGACTCACGGCAGCTTCCAGCTCGCCCGGACCTGCTCTCAGTCAATCAGGGAAGGTGTTCCATCCGGACCTTCAATCCCTGCACCTGCCGGCCTGGTTCTGAGCGGCTAGAGTTCCAGGCTTTGGGTCTTTCCGACGAGGTCCTCAATGTAGTTGAGGCGTCCCGTAGAGTCGACCAGAAAATGCTATGCCTTCAAATGGAAAAGGTTTTCCATTTGGTGTCAGGGCAAAGGGCTTGGACCCTTCCTCCTGTTCCTGGCAAGCATCTTGGACTATTTATGGTCCCTTTCTAGTCAAGGGCTTAGGTCGGCGACCCTAAGGGTGCACCTGGCAGCCATCTGCTTGCAGGCGGCGGGCTGGGAAGCAGTCGGTGGCGCAGGAGAAGGTGGTCTGGCGCTTTTTCAAAGGCCTTGATCACATTTCCCCTCCAGTGCAGGAACCCCCACCTCCGTGGGATCTACTGCTGGTACTGGCAAAGCTCATGGGCAAGCCATTCGAACCTATGCACAGGTGTGCTCTCTCTCACCTGTCGTGGAAGACCGCCTTCTTGGTGGCTATCACGTCAGCCAGAAGGATGGGAGAGCTCCAGGCGCTTTCCATCGAGTCTCCTTACCTGGTCTTCCACAGGGACAAGGTTGTCCTGCGCCCCAACCCGAAATTCCTTCCGAAGGTGGTGTCGGAGTTTCACCTTAACCAGGTGTTGACTCTGCCGGTGTTCTACCCCAATCACACCTCAGAGGCCGAATATAGGCTCCATACTCTGGATCCTAGAAGGGCGCTCGCTTATTATAAGGAGCGCACGGCTGATATTCAGGAGAGGTTCGCCAGCTGTTTGTCACCCTACGCTGAAGCCGCATCTGCAACCTGCAGCCAAGCGGACGATAAGCAGGTGGGTAACCTCCTGCATAGATCTCTGCTATAAGTTAGCGGGCATGGAGCCTCCCAGAGGGATAAGAGCTCATTCTACCCGCCATACTGCTGCAACGGTGGCTGCTTCAGGGCGTCCCTATCCAGGAAATCTGCAGGGCTGCTACCTGGAAGTCAGCAAACACCTTCATTACCCCTACCACATCGACCTTGAGTCACGCCGGGATGCTGGTTTTGGGGCCTCGGTTCTCCAGTCTCTCTTTCCCAAGTAAGTATATGGGGTGTGCGTCTTGCCTCCTCCTCCCGGAGAACTGCTAGGAGTCTGCCAATGAGTGTGGATGAACAACATATCCATGTCCCTAGAAATACAGGTTACTCACCTGTAACAGGAGTTCTAGGAATGGTATATGTTGTTCATCCACACGACCCACCCGACCTCCTCTCGGCTCGGGACGCACAACCTGAGCTTCCAGCGGCCAGATCTGGCGTCATGGGGCGGAGCCGAGAGTTATACCACCCGGGTGGGTGGGAGGAGCAAGCTTGAAGACCTTCCGGCAAGATTTAAAGCGGCAAGGATACTGCCAATGAGTGTGGATGAACAACATATACCATTCCTAGAACTCCTGTTACAGGTGAGTAACCTGTATTTCATCTCTTTGCACAGAGATAAAGTGGTCCTTAGAACTAACAAAAAGTTCTTGCCTAAAGTGGTTTCAGATTTCCACCTGAATCGGTCTATATCTCTCCCTGTTTTCTTCACTGATCATTCTTCCTCAGGAGAGATGAGGTTACACAGTTTGGATGTTAAAAGAGCCCTTAGCTACTACGTAGAGCGTACCAAGGGTCACAGGTTTGACTCCCTCCAGTTGTTCCTCACTTATTGAGAAGTTGGGAAGGGCAAACCTGCCACCAAGAGATCTGCTGCCATGTGGATTGTGTCTTGTATACAATTCTGCTATGAAAAACTCCACCCTGAGGCCTGACTGCTCATTCCACAAGAGGTACAGCTGCTTCCCTGGCTGCTGCCAGGGATATCCCTCTTTTAGAAATTTGTCAAGCAGCCACCTGGAAAACAGTCCATACTTTTACCAAGCATTACTCTCTGGATATCCAGGTTAGGAGTGATGCTCAGTTTGGCACATCCGTACTTCAGAGCCTATTCCTCCATGGAGGTACTGCTTGGTAGTCTGCACTTGTCAGAATACAGCAATACTTCATGTTGTTTGAAGAAAAACTTACTCACCTTAGTAATTATGTTTCTTCTAGTGGAGTCTTGCTGTATTCTGACCCCCCACCCGCCTTCCCTCTCAGAACCCAGATTTTTTGGGATGTGGGTGGGCAGGCGCAGTGTTGGCACCCTACAGGTGTCCCCTTACACCCTCTTTTCTCATGGGGTGTGTTGTTATTTCAATTGATTGGTTTTTGTGTTTGGGTTTCCTGACTTGAGTCTTCCTTTTTGAACCCAAAAGATAATTTTTCTGCCAGTTAGCTAGCAAAAATTTTACAGTTTCCACACACAACACCTAGTGAGTTTGGCTCATAAAGATCTGACGGTTGCAGTTCAAATGACAAAAGGCAGAGACATCAACCAAGCTCGAGCTGAACATTCTATGCCCAGCATAGAAAGGTTAACTATTGTTCTCCGGGGCAGTTTAAAGGCTGGGGCTAACTGCACTTGTCAGAATACAGCAAGACTCCACTAGAAGAAACATAATTACTAAGGTGAGTAATTTTTTTTTTTTTTTTTCCAAACAACATGAAGTCTTGCTGCATTCTGACAAGTGCAGACTACCAAGCAGTACCTCCATGGAGGAGGGACAGAACCTACTTTGGGAATAGGTTCTGAAGGTGAATAATTTTTTCTTCTTGCACATCTCTTTCTGAAAGATGCGACTCTTTTTTGGACTTTGTTGATTCCCTTGAGGTACTTGAAAGTTTCTATCATGCCCCCCCTCTCCCTCCTTTTCTCAGTGGTATACTGTACATATTAAGCCCCTTTAGTCTCTCTTCATATGGCTTCTGTTGCAGATCCTGCACCATTTTAGTTGCTCTCCTCTGGACTGCCTCCATCCTATGTCTTTGTGGAGATGGGGTCTCCAGAACTGGACGCAGTATTCCAGATGTGGTCTCACCAGCTGTCTGTACAGAGGGAAAACAACTTGCTGTTTTCTACTGGTGATGACTCTCCCAGTACATCTCAGTGTCCCCCCAGCCATCCTTACTGCCTTCTCACATTGCTTACTTACGTCTAGGTCATCTGATGTGACTACCCCCAGGCCCCTTTCCATTTTTGTTGTTGTTAATCCCCCCCCAAACAAATTGTGTACTCTTCTCCTGGGTTTTTGTTTCCCAGTTGCATTACTTTGCACTTCTTTACACTGAATCTAAGCTGCCATACTTTTGACCATTCCTCCAACCTTGCCATGTCCCTTCTCATCCTTTCCAGACCCCCTTGTGTATCAACCCTGTTGCAGATCTTTGTGTCGTCTGCAAACAGGCATACTTTACCTTCCAGTCCCTCTGCAATGTCACTTACAAAGATGTTAAAAAGGTCTAGACTCAGTACTGAACCTTGCGGTAACCCCCCTTTCTTCGGAGTGGACTCAGTTTACTATTACCCTCAGTGTCCTGTTGTCCAGCCAATGTTTTACCCAGGGACCCACTACCAGGCTAGCTAATTTATTTATTTAGTCTTTCGTGTATAAATCTTTTGTGTGGGACTGTCAGATGCCTTTTTTTGCCCTAAATTTTCAGCATATATTTTCTGGGACCCCACCTTTTACGAATAACTTCACTTAAGCAAGTTTCAAACATCCCCTCCCTCCCAAATAACACCAGTGCACATAACAAACATTCAGCAGTGACAGATGCTTGTTATGTAAGTTATAAAGCTGTTTTTCTTTCTTTCTGACTGAGCAGTACCTTTTTGTGTAGTTGCTATTAGCTGTGTATGATGCCATTTATGGTACTTGCCCCCACCAGTAATCTGACATTTCTGTCTTTTATTTGTGCAGAGTACAAAAGCCCATCCCGAGTTCCTGTGGAAACGTTTTGGATTTCACAATGTGCACAGTGATGACAAGAATACTCAAATACATGTTCTGCCTTTTCAGATACCAGAAAACTTTGATGATATTGCCATTGCTTTTTCCAAAGAGGAGTGGAAGATACTAAGTAAACAGGAGAAGGCGCTACACAGGGAAGTGATGGTGCAGAATTATGAAACCATGGTGTCCTTGGGTAAGGAAAGACCCAGAAACATGCATTTAATTTGTAATAATGTATTGAATTATAAATAATTGTGAGCATGAGGAAAGCAGGGGGTGCAAGAATATGTAAGTATGGAGAGAACGGGCGGTGGTAGAATATGTAACTATGGAGAGAACTGAGGGTGCATGAATATGTCAGTATGGAGAGAACTGAGGGTGTCGAGTTATGTCAGTATGGAGAGAATGGGGGTGCAGGAATATGTCCATATGGAGAGAACAAGGAGTGCAGGGTTATGTAGGTATGAAGAAAACAGGGGCAGGGGATGCAGGAGTATTGGTAACCAGGAAAAGCTCACAGAGGCATGACTGATTTCTAGGTGCGACCTGGGATTGGGGCATGGGAGAACATTACATGCAGTGTTTTTATTTTATTTATTTATTTATTTATTTTATTTTATTTTGGTCAACTTTCTTTCTGCCACTGCGCCCTGGAACTCTCTCAAGCAGACCCCTCACACCACCAGTCACCCACCACCCTGCCTGAAGTCGACCCTCCTGAGAAATCGGGGACACGAGTGGCATCTCGATGAGTAGGAATAGGGGCTTAGGACTGGTGGAAAGAGATCGCCGCCTGCACCCAGTGGGAAAAATATGTTCAAAAGGAAAAAATGTACCCAAGGGCTCTCAAAGAGAATGAGGAGCAGGGAAATCGGGGAAATTATGGAGGGAAGCGATTGAACTAAGAGGAACTGACAGAAAAGGGAAGGGAAGGGTAAAGGAACGAACTGGAGGGAACTCTGTCTAAATGTAATGAGGCTAGAAACAAAATTCAAAACCCAGGAAATCTTACTGTATTCTGACTTGTGCAGTATGGTCTCACCATAGGACTGCCCGGGAGCCGAAATGATTAATAGAACCTACGCAAATGATGGAATGCTAGGCTTGAGCTTGGTTTTCAAATCACTGTCCCTGGTAAACAGTTTTAAACCGTCAGATACTTTACTCCGCTTGCATCAGTAAGACGTCTCCGAAGAACTCTCCTTCATCGCTTGAAGAAACTTTTTTTCTGTTTATTCACTAGTAAAATTTATTTTATTGCTATTCCTTTCACTTCCCTTGGTTTCAGGTAGTAATTGTGTAGATTTTAGTTGAGTAGGGGTAAGTAGTCACTTTCCTCCCGGTTCTTCAACCGAGGGGGAACCAACAGTCTTCCTTTATTATTTTACTAATTCAGTTAGTGTTACATTTTCGGCACTGACTCAGTATAGTCTGTTTTTAGCATTTATCTGTGTTTTAACTGGGGAACTTCTGGTTTCATTTGTTTTGAGTTCAGCTGGGGTAACTCCTGGTATCTTACTCTGTTTTTCTTTCTGGGGTAACTCCTGGTTTTTCTGTCGGTTCATGTAATCGGAAAGGGGGAAAAAAAACCAGCCCTGCTGGAAAAGGAAGTTTTAAGCCTTCTGCTTCAAAAGCCAGTGGAACCAGTCCCGTCCAACCAGATGGGAAAAGGCGTGTATTCAAGGCACTTCCTCACAATAAAGAAAACAGGGGAGTGGCAACCCATTCTGGACTTCAGATACTTAAACAAGCATCTGTCAAAACCAAAATTCAAGATGGTTATGCTGGCTACCATACTACCCACCCAAACATGGGGAGACTGGTTAGCATCCCTGGATCTGAAGGACGCCTACTTTCACATCCCATTCTGAAGGTCACACAGAAAGTACCTCAGGTTCAGGTTGCTATCAGGTCATTACCAATTCAGGGCAATGACTTTTGGACTGACATCTGCTCCAAGGGTGTTCACAAAATGTCTTAGCTGTGATAGTGGCACACCTAAGGTGAAAAGGGGTGTCAGTGTTCCACTAACTAGATGACTGGTTTATAGTAGACCAGTCACACCAGCAAGTAAGGGAGGCCCTGTTAATAACACAAGACACTTTCTACTCACGGGGTTTCTGGTGAATCACGAAAATTCTATTTTGGAGCTAGTCCAGCTGCTCAGATTCATAGGGGCAGAACTGGATACCAAAAAAGGGATGGCTTACCTGCCTCAGGACAGGGTGGACAACCTTATCCAGGTGGTCAGTTCCTTCAAACTTCACGTCTCCAGGCCAGCAAGGCACTTCCTGCAATTGCTAGGCCATATGGCAGCTTCTGCAGCAGTTGTGTCAGGGGCCAGGTTCCAGATGAGATATATTTGGTTTCATTTAAGAGATCAGTGTCTCCACAATAGGGATTCTTTCTCAAAGCTAGTGCCAGTAACAGTCATTTTTTTTCTCCAAGCCCTTCAGTGATGGCAGGAAAAGGGCAATCTCAGGCAAGGTGTACCCTTCTTGCAGCAGGTTCCCTCTCTTGTACTCACGACAGATGCCTCCCTCCTAGGGTGGGGAGCACATCTGGGGGATCACACTGCACATGGCACGTGGGAAAAGCAGGAATCCCTCCTGCACATCAACCTCTTAGAGCGCAGAGCAGTTCTTCTGCCTCTTCAGTCATTCCACAATCTGATAAAAGGAAAGGTGGTCCAGGTCAGAACAGACAACACAACCACCATGTACTACATAAACAAGCAAGGGGACACAAGGTCAACTCCCCTCTGCACAGAGGTGATGAGAGTCTGGGCATTTGCTTACTCCCTGAATGTTTCCCTCTCAGCTGTCCACCTTCTAGGCAAGGACAATATCTTGGCGGATGCTCTCAGCAGAATAAATCGGAACCATCATGGGTGGTCACTGAACAAGCAGGTCTTAGAGACCATTTTCAGAGGGTGGGGCACCCCAGAGGTGGATTTGTTTTCAGTCCCAGACAACCACCAACTCTCACAGTATTGCTGCAGACTCCCCAAATCAAGGGCACAATTCCTCTGGATGCACTTCTGCTGGATTGGACAGGGAGGTTCCTGTATGCCTTCCTTCCCTTTCCTCTCTTACTGAAAGTGTTAAAAAAAAACTCCGGCTTCAACCAGCCTCAGTGATCCTCATTGCCCCAGACTGGGTCAGACAGCCTTGGTATTCCATGATCCTGCCATTGTCAGTAGCCAAGCCAATTGGTCTTCCTAGGCGGTACAACCTGTTGTCGTCCTCACAGGGCAGGATCATGTATCTCAATCTGCTATCCCTCAGACTCAAAGCATGGCTCTTGAAGACTTCAGTTTTTGTTGACCGGGTAAGTGCACTAGACAAATCCTGCTTATTTTCAGGCACGACCCAAGGAAGGGGGATAAAGATGAATGCCAACTGACCTTGAACCAGATTAAGCTGTTGGTGGTATTTTTAGTGAATGAGGGAAATTTAGCCAGGACACCGGGGAAATTCCCCTACTCTGGGGACGGGTGGCGCTGTCCGTCCGTTAGCAGAGATGGCTGACCTCAGTCGGTCGGAGCTGGATCTTGAGGAAGGATGTGCGCTTACTGATGAGGAGATGTGCTCCGAGCTTGGAGCTTGGGAAGTTTCTACAGTTGTGGTGGTGCTGGATACAGGGGCTGTATGTGTCGACGGTAATTCCCTGTCTGTTTTTGATACTATGGATGCTGATTCCTGCTTGGCTATGGATACTTCTACTGAGATATTGTTGCAGGAAGAACTGGCTAAAAAAAAGGAGCATTTAATGAATTTGGTTCACACGGCTGAAAAAGATTTTCATATTTGCCAAATGGAATTGGAGGCTGAACGTTCTAAACGCAAACGCTCCCAGTCTAGTCCATTTCAGTCTGGTGGGAAACGCTTTGAGCAACAACATACTTTGCCTCCACCTTGCAAGACTTTGATACCTGACTCTATTGGTCGTGATGCTGTTCCTAAGTTGCCTTGCACTCTGCCTTGATGGTATCCGGGAGAGGCGCTCACTCAAGCGGGCTGGAAGTGGACGGGTGATAAATGGATCCCGGACCCGCTTGTTTCCATTCCTGGCGGTACACATCAACATATTACGGATATTCGGTCTCCAGTGGTTGGTCCACTAAGTCCCCAAAAGTTGTTGCTACAGATGCGCACTCCCAGGGTGAGGCTGGTGGTTTTTCGATTGCGCCAGACACTGTTGTAGCCTTGACCCCTTTGCCCGTTTTACCGGGTCACTGTTCTTCTACAGAATTTTTGGCATCTACATCGAAAGTTGGTGGTCCTCCCTATGCGAGCTGTTTGCCTGTTCGAGAATCAAAAGGCATTGAACATCTTTCCGTGAGTACTGTAAAGCCCGCCAAAATTGGCATTTCTTCATATGCAGGCTTATTTAGGAAACCTGCTGAATTTTCGAAACGCAAGTTTTTGGTGCGACTTAGGTATTGTGGAACTGCCCCGGAGACCCCAGATAGACTTTGGGTGGGGAAAACGCTGCTCCTTGGTTCGATGGGTTTGTCTCCTGCTGAAGTTTATGCTTTCATCCATCCCCCTGGTGAACGTAACTATGATATTAGTTTTTGTTCTGCGGTTTCCCTTGACAAATTTTGGAGGTTGTATTATGATTTGAAGAATCATGCTGATTGGAAAGATTTTCAGGCCATCCCAATCACTAAACCTACTGTTAAGACTGTGACTATTCTTTTTCGGAATGAAGGCGTGAATATTGCAAACATTCTTTTCTGGTTGGAGAAGAGGTGTCGGGTACAAGATAAGCCTAGACCCATTATGGATGGGAATGGCTTTTGGACAGGGGGTTGGACTGTTCGTGTACAATTACAGCAATCTGATGAGGGTATTCAACATTTGCCGAGTTCCTTTTTGGGGAGGGATAGGGGTATCATATTTTATGCAGGTCAACCTAAGAGCTGTTTTAAGTGTGGTTCTTTAACTCACTTGAACACTTCTTGCGATCAGATTAAATGCTTTCAATGTGGTACTTTGGGTCATTCGATTGCTGATTGTGTGGCCCCTCCTGTATGCAATTTATGTAATGAGGTTGATCATTCCTTTTCAGAATGCCCTTGGAATAATATTGATGTCGATGAGACTTCGGATCAAGAATATTTTTTGTCACAACCTAGAGCTGTTTATACGGAGATGGATGGTTCCCCTACAGAGAATTCTCATAGGTGGAGAGGGAGAGGGAGAGGTAGAGGTAGGGGTGGGATGGGATGCACGCGAGGGCAAGGCCAGTTGATCCTTCTGCTACCCATGATTTTGTGCAGTTCAAGACAGTCCCTTCTGATTTAGGGTCTGCTGAGCCGCATGGTGTCTCTCCCATAGAACTCCCTTTGGATCACTTTCGGGGGGAGAAGGAAACGCCTTTGTTACCCCTCTGGGGTCTCCCAGAGGTATCTATCTTGCAGAGTCCTGGTCCGCTCACTTCACCACCAGCTGCTGCATTTTCTGATGACCATGATTGTGAATCTTTTGAGACCCTGATATTATGGATGGTAGAGGAGATTGTATCCCTGTTTCTCCTTTACCTTTGGGTATCGTTTTTCTGTACTAGCCTCCTGGGAGATCAAGTAGAGGCAGCACAGCCATTGCTGGATTTGCCTTCGTTCTCTCTCTCCTATGATGGCATCCTCTTGTTCGGTACAGGTTCCTGTATGTGACTTACCGGTTGCCAGGAAACATGTTACTCGATCAAGTAATAAACTGATTAAACCCCCTCCTTGACCCTTCTCCATTATCGATTGTTTCTTTAAATGTTAATAGTCTGAAATCCCGTAGACGACGTCTTTTGACCTTTGGTATTCTCTCTAGTTTACATTACGACATTTTTCTTTTACAGGATACGCGTTTGTCTACTGAATTTGATGTCTCCAGCGCTGTTAGAGATTGGCGTTGGGGAAAATCATTTTGGTCCTTTGGGGAAAAAGTATGTAGTGGGATAGGGATTTGTTTTGCAACTTCTGATGTTCGGCTGTTGCGTTTGGTGGACATAGAACCGAGTAGGGCCTTATTGGTGGATGTCATTATACGTGATTTTTCTTGCAGACTAATTTCTTTCTATGGTCCTCAGATGAAAGCCCTTAGTTACCTTGCTTAAAAAGGTACAACCCTTTTTGTATACTGGTAGGCAATTATTTTTTGGTGGGGACTTTAATATACATTTTTTTCATAAAACTGATGTTGGGAAGCAATATTGTGATAAGACTTGCTTAAAATCTATTCTTTCATTAGCAGGTTTCAAAGATTCTCACTCCTCAGGCCATAATAAGGTGAGGCCTACCTTTTTAAGGGGAGTTTGTCTTCACATATTGATTTTCTTTTTAAGAAGGACTTGCCTTCATTCCAGCTACTTTATGTTCCTATTGAATCTTCTGATCATGTTATGATCGGTATTCAACTAGATACTCCTTTTTGCAGAATGAAAGGCCCGGGTTTTTGGAAGCTTAATGTTTCCTTTTTACGTGCTCCTGATGTATTGCATGATTTGGCTATTCTTATTAGTGACTGTGTTTCAACGATAGTTTTATATGATGATTTGGTTAGTTGGTGGGAAGGTTTTAAGGGGTGTTTGATTGGGTATTTTCAGGCGAAAAGTAGGTTGAAATCTGAAAAGAATCAGGCTGCATATTTATCTTTACGGAATTTTTTGCAGACCTTGATTTCCACACAGTTTAATTTGGGTACTGATTTATCTAAAGATATTGCATGTGTCAAGCAACAGATGGTCAAGTTTCAATATAGTCGGATGACCTTCCTGATACATGAACAGACCTTCGGGACACAGGGTAAATCTGTTCAAGTGAACCCCTTCCTGGCATGCAGGGAGCGGGTTGATAAAAGACTTTTTACGGAATTACAAGATCTGGATCATAAGATACTTAAAGATAATGGGAGCATCATGGATTTTTTGAATGACCATGTTGATCGATGTTTCGGTGAACCTGGTCTGGTCTTTGATTGTGTGTCACAAGTTTTGAGGGCGGCTGACCTCCCTAAGCTGGACCACAAGGACCAGGTTACGATGGTTCAGGCGTTCACTAGGCTGGAATTAGAGACTGTAATTGTTTCCCTTAAGGATGAGATATCTCCTGGTTCTGATGGGCTGCCTGGAGAATTATATAAAGTCTTATGGCGTTTAATGCCTGATGTGTTGTTAGCATTCTATAATACTTTAATTTCAGAGATACTTTTACCTTCACAGATGTATGAAGGCTTATTGATTTTGTTATTTAAAAAAGGGGATCATTCTGATATTAGGAATTGGAGACCCCTAACATTGTTGAATGTTGATTTTAAGATTTTTGCTAAACTTTTGGGTAATAGGTTGTCATTGGTTATGCCTACCTTGGTTAGCGAATACCAATTTTGTGCTGTTCCAGGGAGGAAGATTTTTGATGCCTCGATTTATATCAGGGAAATTATGGATTTGGGCATCTCGAGTAGATTGGATGGTTATTTAGTAAGTTTAGATCAGGCTAAGGCCTTTGATGGGGTGACCCATGATTATTTATGGGAATGTTTGAGAGCCTTCGGTATTCCGGATGCTTTTGTGCAATGGATTCAGCTATGCTACGCCTTAGCGTATGTGATCCCTTTGGATAATGGTTGGAAGGGTGGGATGCATAGGGTAATGAAAGGAGTCCGGCAGGGTGCCCGTTAAGCCCTCTTTTGTATGTTTTAGCCCTTGATCCTTTGCTACGTATTATTCATGTCCCCCGATTCCTGCTGTTTGCTTGGATGAGAGTGTTTTTTTTTTTTAAGGTTATAGCTTATGCAGACGAGTTGTCTTTTGCTGCCTGATATTGCATCTATGTCGACGGCCTGTAGGATTTTTACCGAATTGGGCAAAGTTATGGGTGCTTGTAGTAATACTTCAAAGACACAATGTATCCCTATTTCTGGATTACCTGAGTTTTCTTTTAAGGTGGGTGATATTATAGTTGGACATAAACCTTGTAAAATATTGCGTATTTATTTTGGTGGCCGGGATAGTGCGGTGGATAATTGGACATTAGCATTGCAGGCAGGTAATTCAAAAGTACAATGTTGGAATAGAAACACTTTGTCTAAGAAGAAACGGGTGTTTCTTAAGTCATTTTTAGTTCCGATTTTTCTTTTTCTTAGTAATATTTATTTACTTCCCAAATCTTTGGAGGTGGCTTTGATGAGATGTTTTTTTTTGTGGGATTTGGGGTAGCCGTTTGAACCCCATTAAATGTAATATTTTATATTTAGATTATAAAGCTGGGGGTTTGAGAATGTTGAATCCAATTCTTTTCTTTTACTTGATTTTTTATTTTAATTCTAATATAGTACCGATAGTTCGGGATGTTTCAAAGATTTGGAGCTTACTCATTTCTGGCTCATGGTAAGGGGTTTACAGGAATGGAAACATGCATCCTTTGTACATAAGAACAAAAGAAACCCCCGACTGTCCTTTCGA
Source organism: Neoceratodus forsteri (assembly GCA_016271365.2). Lineage (NCBI taxonomy): Eukaryota > Metazoa > Chordata > Ceratodontiformes > Ceratodontidae > Neoceratodus > Neoceratodus forsteri. The sequence continues at coordinate 222,330,550 of CM028135.1, forward strand.
TGGTGTGGAATTTTTGATAAAATTAAGTGTTGGGATATTAGTTGGGAGACTGTATTAAGATTTCCTAGGAAAACTCTGTATTCTTTTATATTAGGAACATTTTTTAATGATAATCCTTTTTTGTTGCTTTCTGAATCTGTACAGTTACATATTTCTAGATATATTATAAATCCTCGTATACCTTTACATATGTGGGATGTTGTTTGGTTGGGTATCCACGGCAGAATTAATGTTAAGAGTAACCAAAAACATAAATCTCTATCTGAACGTTTTGGCCCGAGGGTTCATGTGCATCTGTATTGGAAACTATGAATCATCTATATTTTCACTGTACATTTGCGATGGAATTTTGGGACATTGTTAAGCACCGTTGGAAGCCTGATTTTTAAGATTCCACCTTCTAGTGAGAGCCTTTATTATGGTTCTTTTACAACTATGGGATTGGCGGGTGTTACTGATACCTTGCAAATACTGCACTCCTTTTTTTGTATTGGATGTGGATTTGTAGATGCAGATTAGTGTTGCAACAAAATTTATTCTTCCTCTTACTTTAGTTTATATGATAGAAACTGAAATTAGTAAATTAAGATTGGTGGAAAAAATCTCGATTTTTTTTTTTTTTTTTTTTTCCCTCACCCAGTGGGAAGCTCTTTGGGGTTCTTTTGTTTATATACCTTGATTAGTATGCCATCTTGGAGTGCTGCGCAGTATTTAAGTGTTTATTTTATAGGAATTCATGTAAGATTTGCCTTATCTTTCCTTATATTCCCCCTACTTGTTTAGGGGGGCTGGTTATAGTTTCTATTCTGTATAATAGGGGTGTTGTATGAATTGATATGTGTAATTTTATTTGTATTCCCTTTTGTTCTGTATTGTATTATGTAAAGTTGGATGTAATATAATTTGTTGTGTTTTCAATAAAAAATTCCCCTACTCTTTTCGATACGTGCCATGGGATCGTTAACATCCACCTGAACTACCACCAATCCAGGCAGATGGGACCTCGGTTTAACGTCTCATCTGAAAGACTGCACCTCAGAAGTGCAGCACCCCTCTCATGCTGCACTACAGTGTCAGTACTGGGATATTAACCCAAGTGCCAGATGTGGGAACTGAACCCACAGCCCTCTGATCTCCTGGCCTCAGAGGCGAGTGTGCTACCTACTGAGCCACTGACACTGACTTAAAGTATGCAGATTTACGTCTTTCAGAAGGAGTTCTGGATATACTGAGAGTCTACGGGAAGCCTTCTACCAAGAAAATATATGCTTCCAAATGGAAGAGATATTCGATTTGGTGTCAGGGTAAGGGGTTGGACCATACCCAAGCCAGTCTCTCTACAGTTCTGGACTATATGACCCTTTTGCATTTCACAGGTTAAAGTATTTCCACCTTGAGAGTGCACCTGGCAGCTGTATCAGTTTATTTATCAGCAGGTAATGCATCATCTTTGGCTTCAAAGCCAATATTCAAGAAGTTTTTTAAGGGATTACTGTATTTGCACCCACTACACAGGGAACTTGCTCCCATGTGGGATCTGAACATTTTGTATTTCCCAAGTTATGCAGTCTCCCTTTGAGCCCATGTCTACTGCAGACCTCAAATATGTGACTTGCAAAACAGTGTTCCTGGTAGCCATTACCTCTGCTAGAAGGATAGAACCTGGTTACATTGCTGTCCATAGAGACAAAATAGTTCTGAGAACTAACAGGAGATTTCTGCCTAAGGTGGTATCAGAGTTCCACCTCAAAAAATCTGACGTTGCTAGTCTTCCTCACAGACCATTCCACCTTAGGTGAATGCAGGCTGCACAGCCTGGGATGTGAAAAGGGCAGTCGGCTACTATCTTGACCGCACAAAGGGTAAAAGACTGGATCAAACCCAGTTCTTCCTCACTTATGGAGAGGTGGGGAAAGGAAAACCTGGCACAAAACAATTCATTGCATGATGGATTGTAGCTTGTATTCAGTTTTGCCATAGCAAAGGTGGGCAAGCAACCACCTGCAGGCCTCGGGGCCCATTCAACTAGGGGTGCTGCAGCTTCTCCAGCAGCTGCTAGAGATATCCCCTTAGTGGACATTTGCAAGGCTGCAACTTGGAAATCAGTCCATCCATTCACCAAACATTATTGTCTGGATGTCCAGGCCAGAGGTGATGCCAGGTTTAGTAGAGCAGTCCTGCAGAGCTTGTTTCCTAAATAGGTTATAGGCCCACCTCCAAAGGCTCTGCTTGGTAATCTGCATAAGTCAGAATACAGTAAGATTTCCTGGGGTGTGAAGAAAAAATTACTCGCCATAGTAGTCTTGTTTCTTCTAAAGGAATCTTACTGTATTTTGAGCTCCCTCCCTTCCTCCCCTACTCGAAACCTATGGTCACTGCACTACAGCTGTGATATAAATGTTGCAAACCTGGGGTCTAATGTGTTCTGTTTTTAGGCATCTGTGACTTGAGGTTTAGTGATGCCACTTTAAAGTTCTTTTTTCAAAGAGGGGGTAAATCCCTTATTCATACCCTACCGTTGGTTGAGGAGGGTGGTGATGATGGTGGTGGTTGTTGTTTTAGTAGTGGGAAACTGCTTAGTGCAGGCTTCGTAAGAATCTGACCGTTTAGAAATGTTTACCAGGGACAGTGATTTGAAAACCGAGCTCGAGCCTAGCATTCCATCATTTGCATAGGTTCCATTAACCATTTCGGCTCCGGGGAAGTCCTATGGTGAGATCATACTGCATCAGTCAGAATACAGTAAGATTCCCTTTTTTTTTTTTTTTTTATTTAGTTGTTTAACCAGGTATAGCACACTGCACTATAGCACACTGCACTACAGCTGTGATAGAAATGTTGAAACAGATTACTATGGTGAGTAATTTTTTCTTATTGCGCTAAAGGCAACTGTGGCAAAGTTGGGGTTAGATAACCTAGCAGCCATTACAGAAACATGGGCCTTAGGGAGTAATGACTGGGAACTGGCAGCACCAGGGTACATCATGCAGTGGTAGGATGGGGGAAGGGCAAAGGAAGACGGGTAGCCCTCTATGTCAGGGAATAAGTAGAGGCTGCAGAGGATGAGTCCATTAGAGGAAGGAATTGGGGAAACAGAATTGCTGTGGGTAGAGCTCTCCACAGTATTGGGAATGAAGTTCTCCATGTGGTTGGTCTATAGACTGCCTGGGCAGGGGGATGAGAGTGATAGGAAGCTAGGGGAAGAAATAGAGAAGGGGTCACAAAGGGAAGGGAGTGATGATGGTGGATCTCAACCAGCCAGACATAGATTGAGATGTTCTAGCAGCTATCAGCACCAGAAGTATCACCTTGCTAGATACATTGCAAGACTTACTAGTGGCCAGGGACCCCACATGCTAGGTTGTCATTCCCAGCATGGTGCTCTCCATCTTGAAAATGGTAGGCAGAGTGTGGGTTGGGGCATCACTTGGGTTCACTGACCATAACATCGTATGGTTTGACCTGGCCCTGGATAGCAGTATACCCTCGTTAGTCTGAGATTCTGGATTTAAGATAAGCAGATAAGGGACTTAGTCCAGGATAAATTTGTTGGGATGGACAAAATCAGGGGAGTGGAGGAAAGGTGGGGAGCAATTAAAGGTGCCATTCTCAAAGCAAACAAATCATGCTTGAGAATGGTTACCAAGACAAATGGACACAAGGGACAGATCTGGTTCTCTGTGAAGATCAGTGAGGAAGTGAGGGTCAAAAAAAGGGCCTTTGTCAGATACAAAGTGAAAAAGGGGGACGAGAAATGGAGGAGAGGTGTGATTGGGAGGCAGTATAGCATGGAGACCTTCAAGTTCCTGAAAGAAATGAACAAGGTAGGCTGCATGGTACTGTTCAGCATGGATGTTGAGTCAAAAACATGGGGCCATGAGTGGAAGCTGGTGAGGGAGAGATTCAGGAGGGTCGTAAGAATGTTTAATTATTTGGACAATGTGGCTGAGCTGTAGGGCAGTCTTCCAACAGAGGTAGCGAGAGCAAAAACCAGTGATTTCAAGCATGATTTGGACAGAATTAGGGGTTAATGGTTACCTGTGGGGGTAGCAATAAGGCAAGGGGCAAGGAGAGAGGAGAGGGCAAAAACCCAGTTTAGGCAGTAGGTCTTGGGGTATGATAGGGCACATCAGGGCAGACTGGATGGACCAATGGTATTTTTCTTCAGAGGTTGTCTGATTCTGTGTATTGAGAGAATAGTGGGTGCAGTAGGATTGCAGGAGTATGCAAGTATGGAGAGAACAGGCTGCACGAATGTGTATGGAGAGAACAGGCTGCACGAATATGTAAGTATGAAGAGAAAAAAGGGGTGCAAGGATATGTCTGTGAAAATTTAGTAACTTGACTTCAGAGTTAGTTCATTGTAAGCCATAATTTTGTGACTTATCCATCAGTTTTCAGTTATGATTAGCAAATTGATATATTCTAGCTCTTGTGATATTGCTTGTTTCTGATTTCAATGTGCAGGGTATGATATCCCAAAGGAACAGTTGTTATTGCTGTTTGAGAGGGATGAGGAATTCCCATGTGGTGATGTGAAGGAGGAAGAGACGGCACAGGATTACCTTGAAGACACTCCCAATTGTAAGTAAATGACTAGATAAAGAACATTAGTTGGGATTTTTACAACTATGGTTGAGAGGCAGTTAAGATGGGCAATACAAAGTCTAGAGTTGGAGGAACAGACAGCATGGGATTTGAAGCTCAGTGATATCTTCAGAAAGGTAGGAAGGAGTAAAGCTGAGACAAAATTATAAAATAAGAGTTGATTTCTACAGAAGATGTAGAGGATTAGATTGAGAGCTGGCAGATGTGACTGACTGATTCATGTTGTCTACATTTCAGGAGTGGGTGAGCAGGCAAGCACATGCATTGTAAACAGTTTGGCATTTAGAAAGGAGGGACTTGAGAAGTCCAGAGAGGAGGCTATTTATGTAGTCCAGAGTAGCATAAAAGAGTTTCAGTGGATGAGGGTCCTGGGAAGTGATAACACAAGTACTAGTGCAAAAATGGTCATAAGTCTATCGGTCAAATAAATCAGTCGGTCAGATACTTTATTCTGTACTGATGCTTTTGCAAGCAAAGCTTGTGAAAGCTAAGAAGAGTAGGGATTGCAACAGGGGAGAGTGAAATGTTTACAACACCATTAAAGAGCACAGTTTTTAAATTAAAATACGATTAAACAGGGAGCTCCCTTACCTCTTGGGGAGCTCCTCCATGCTGTTTTTTGATAGTGGACCCAAAGGAAAGGAAGGGATTGTAATTTGCCCCAAAGGGGCTGCCCGCTTGATTCCTTTCCACTTCTTGATTCTCCAGTGCATCCCCACGCTTCGACTTCTGTGACGTCTTTATAGGTTAAGGCTGTCACGATGTGCTCCATTCACCTTAATCGTTGTGTCTTTATCAATGTAATTTCCCAATTGTAATTGAGTTTAGTATTCTATTGATGGCAGAATTTAACTAACAGAGCTCTTGCAAGTTGAAGTCTGCCATCAATAGGTACTAAAACCTGATATACAATCAGGAATTTATATTTGAAAAAGACACTCCATTGAAATTAATGGAGCACATCCTCATGCTCTGCTATAAAAATGTCATAGTAGGTTGGAGCAAGGGGAGGCACAGGAGGATTAGGAAGTGGAGCGAGATGGTGCAGGCAGCTTCTTGGGGGCAAATTATGATCCCTTCCCTTCCTTTGGGTCCACTAAGAAAAGACAGCATGGAGGAGCTTCCCTAGTGATAAGGGAGCTCCCTGTTTAATTGTTTGTTTTTGTTTGTTTTTTTTGTTGAGAGAGGCAGTTTTACATTTTTTTTTTTCTTGCCACCTAGCTGCCGACCCTTCCACCCACGTCACTGCCCCCTCCACTGCCACTCCCACATTAGCTGCAACTCCTAGATACCCCCCAGGGCGGGGTTACAGCACTGGCCCAAGTGCCTCAGACAACGGGATAGGTCCGGGAGCCGGCTTGGGAGCTCATTATGAGGGCAAGCATCATCCTAGCGGCAAGCAATATGTCCCCCCATAGGCGGGTGAAGATGTGCAGTGATGACCAGTGTTCGCTGCGCCCGAGCTTGCTAGGCATCAGTGCTTGTAGTGCTGCTCAGCCTTCTCTGGGCGCCCCACAGTGCTGAACACTCCATCCCCGGAGAAGGAGAGCAGTCATGGGATGCTCAGTCCTTCTCCCCTGGCTGGCCCTCTGATGCCCTGGGTCTCGCCCTGAACTCTGGTCGCCACAAAGTGGAAATCCAACCGCCGCGCCAACAGGCCGGCCGCAGGAAAGGCACTCTTTAAGGGCACATGATGAGTGAATATTAAGATGTTAACTATACAGTTTGTAATTTTTGTATTGTATTATCAAAATTATATGTTTTTTTTTTTTTTCTTGTTCTTACCACCACCATATAATGTATGATGACACAAACAAGCAGTATTGATAGATGAAATTATTTATGGCTGGACTCCAAACTGTCCTTTAAAAAAAAAAAAAAACTCTAGCCTAAACGGTTCCAAAGTTAGACCTGCGACAGTAGGGGACATTTTAAAGTCTTCAGCTTTAATGTTGCTGAGCTTTGTCATGAATAAGATTTCTAATTATGTTACTATGCAGTCGTTCTAAATGTTTTACATTTCAGAATGGAATAAAATCAACAAAAAGAAAAAATTACTCACCTTAGTAATGTTGTTTCTTCTAACGGAGTCTTGCTATATTATGACAATTGCAGTATGACCGCAGGCTAGAACTGCTCAGAGGTAAAATAGTTGACTTTCCATGCAGGCATGGAACTTAGAGCGCGAGCTCGGTTGAAAACTCTGTTGTTCTTCAAACGCAAACTGTCAGATCTTTACGAGCTAAAACTCACTAAGGCTCTGTGTGGAAGCTGTAAACCTACACTAGCCAACTAGCTACTAACATAAACACTCATTTTTTGGCCTAAAAGAAAGACTCAAGTCAGGAGACCCAAAAATGCAAAAACACAACACCAATTCACCCAAAAAGGAAGGTGAAAAACAACAAGGTGGGCATCAAAAAAGTGCCAACCCTGTACTGCCCACCCACATCCCAAAACAGAGGTTCTGAGAGGGGCAGGCAGGGAGGAGGGAGGTCATAATATAGCAAGACTCCATTAGAAGAAACAACATTACTAAGGTGAGTAATTTTTTCTTCAAACAACATGAAGTCTTGCTATATTATGACAATTGCAGACTACACAGCAGTACCCCCATGGAGGAGGGACAGAACCTACTTAGGGAATAGGCTCTGAAGCACGGCTGTGCCATACTGAGCATCACTCCTAGCCTGGATGTCCAGGGAGTAGTGCTTGGTAGAAGTGTGAACTGTTTTCCAGGTAGCTGCTTGACATATTTCTAGAATAGGAATGTCTCTGGCAGCAGCCAGAGAAGCAGCTGTACCTCTGGTAGAGTGAGCCCTCAGGCCTGAGGGGGGAACCTTACCCAACTCGTAGCAGAATTGGATACAAGAGACAATCCACCTGGCAGTGGATCTTTAGTGGCTGGCATCCCTTACCAACTTCGCCATAAGTGAGGAACAGTTCGAGGGAGTCAAACCTATGACCCTTGGTACGCTCTATATAGTAACTAAGGGCTCTCTTTACATCTAGGCTGTGCAGCCTCCTCTCCCCAGAGGAGGAGTGGTCAGTGAAGTACACTGGAAGAGAAATAGATTGATTAAGGTGGAAATCTGAAACCACCTTAGGCAGGAACTTTCTGTTAGTCCGGTGGACCACCTTATCTCTGTGAAAAAAGACAAACTCCTGCTCCAGTGACAATGCTTGTAATTCACTTATGCGTCTGGCAGAGGTGATGGCTACTAGAAACACAGTTTTCCAAGTCAAGTACTTAAGCTCAGCTAAAGACAAGGGCTCGAAGGGGGGTTGCATAAGCTGAGCAATGCAAACATTAAGATCCCAGGCAGGGGCAGGATCCCTGAATGGAGGGTTGGTGTGAAGCAACCCCTTAAAAAAACTTGGAAAATACAGGATGAGCTGAAAGAGAAGATGATTTACCTGCTGAAATAAAAGCAGACACAGCTGCCAAATACACCTTCAGGGTTGCTGGTCTCAGCCCCAAAGAAGGTGGACCATATAATCCAGGACTGTGGGTAGATCAGCAGAGACTGGGGAAATGTGCTTTTTCTGAGTACCATATGGAAAACCTTTTCCATTTTGAATTGTAAGTAGACCTGGTGGAAGGCTTCCTTGAGGCCTTCATTATATCCATTACACCTTGGGAAAGGTGTAAATCAGCAAACTCTAACTCTTCAAGAACCTAGCCCTGAGATTGAGAGATTTGAGATTCGGATACCAAACCCTTCCCTGGGCACAGGTTAACAGATTGTGATTCCTGGGAAGGCACAGGGGAGGATGGACTGCTAAGGACAGCAGGAGTGGATGCCAGGGTTGTCTGGCTCAATCTGGAGCTATCAGAATGACTTTGCAGGATTGGGATCTGATTTTGACTAGCACTTTGAACAGGAGAGGAAAGGGAGGGAAGGCATAGAGGAACTTCCCTTCCCAACTGAGGGCTAAGGCGTACAGGGGGAGAGAGCCCAACACTGGGGGCCTGCAGCAAAAAAGAGGAAGTTGGTGATTGTCTGGGGCTGCAAAAAGATCTATCTGCGGGGTACCCCATCTGGTAAATACTACTCCTCAAGACTAGGGATCCAGTGACCATTCGTGGTGGCCCTGGGAAATCCTTGAGAGCATCTGCCAGGACATTGTCCTTGCCTGGGAGGTGGACTGTCAGAAGGGAGGTGTTCAGGAGTAGCTCAGAGACCACAACTTCATCGCTCTGCACAAGGCCGTAGACAGAGTGCCCCCTTGCTTGTTGATGTACCACATTGTAGTGGTGTTGTCTGTTCTGACCTGAATACTCTTGTTCTGAACAGATTTGGAAAAAGCTTGACGTGCTAGAAAAACTGCTCTGAGCTCCAACAGGTTGATGTGGAGCAGAGATTCTTGGGGAGACCACAGACCCTGGGTGGTGAGGTCGCCCATGTGAGCTCCCCAGCCCAAGAGGGATGCATTTGTAGTAAGGATTAGAGAATGAGACTGAGTCACAAAAGGAACCCCTTGTCTCAGGTTGCTCTGATCCTGCCACCACTGTAGGGCTTGGATCAGGGTTCGAGTTACTGGGATCAACTTGGTAAGAGGATCCTTTCTTTGAGACCAAAAAGCTCTCAAATGGAACTGGATGTCCCTCATCTGAAATCTTGCTCTCTGCACAACTGCTGTGGAAGCAGCCATGTGTCCTAGGAGCTGCAGAAAATGCCTTGCTGGTTGGGAGACCTGCAGGGTAAATGAGGAGGCCAGGGAGACTAGGGTCTTTGCCCTGTCCAGGGGAAGGAAGGCCCTGGCTTCCTGTGTGTTCAGTTCTGTGCCTATGAAGGTAATAAGCTGGACAGGCTCTAGAACTGACTTTGAGAGATTAAGAAGGAAACCTAGAGAGGTAAGCAGTTGCTGCGTTATCTGAAGATGTAAATTGACCTGGTCTGGGGACTGGCCTACTATAAGCCAATCGTCCAGGTAAGGAAAGATGGCAAACTTTTGCCTTCTTAAGTAGGCAACTGCTACTGCCAGGCATTTGGTGAATACCCTTGGGGCAGAAGTGAGGCCGAAGGGCATTGCTCTGAACTGGTAGTGGCCTGAGGGCAGCTCGAACCTGAGGTACTTTCGATGGGAGCTTCTGATGGGAATATGGCAGTAGGCATCCTTGAGGTCCAGGGAAGCTAGCCAGTCCCCTGGCACTTAGAGAGGGTAGGATAATTCCCAGAGTCACCATTTTGAACTTTGGCTTTAAAAGGTGCTTGTTTAAATATCTGAGATCCAGGATGGGCCGCCATTATCCTGTCTTTTTTGGGGTAAGTAAGTACCTGGAGTACAAACCTTTGCCCTGGTGTAGGGGAGGAACCCTTTCCACAGCTCTGAGAGCCAGGGAGGGTAGAGATCTCTGTTCTAGGGCGAGTGCCTGTGATGGAGTTGCAGGTGAAAGATCTGTTCTCAGCTTTGGAAATTTTTTGAAGCTGAGAACCAGTCCCAGGCTTACTACTTCCAGGACCCACTTGTCTGATGTTAAAGACTTCCAGTCCTGGACAAAGTAAGCCAGCTTGCCCCCTACAGGTAGAGAAGAATCGGCCCTGGCAATCCCATCAGGGTGCCTGCTTGGCAGGGGCTTTGGGCTGAGGAGTAGAAGCAGACCTGCTTGTACCCTGTCTGCCTCTTCCTCTAAAGAACCCCCTCTGAGCATAGGCGGAGGAGGAAGCTTGAGCTTGATAAAAAGGCCTGCCCCTGCCTCTAGGAAGCTGCTTTTGAGGAGTGGCCTGCCTTTCCTTGGCCTGTGCACTCCTATAGGTGGTCCTATATTCATCCATTTTCTTCATGTAATTCTCTGCTTGCTCCCAAACAGAGAATTTCCACACAGGAAAATCCATGGCCTTAGACTGGGTATCCCAAGACAGGGTAGTACATCTGAGCCAAGCCATCCTGCAAAGTGCCACAATGTAGCCATGACTCTTGATGAAACATCATTAGAGTCCACTGCAGCATGAAATTGCACCTGGATGCCTCAATACCATCCATAGCCACCTGTTCCAGCTCCCTGGCAAGCTGGTCAGGGACTTGTTTTGCTAGGGCCAGTACAGTATCCCATCTGGATTTCTGGTACCTAGCAGCATAAGCCATATAATTTGCTTGTCTGAGTCCCAAAGATGCTGCCATGTACTGTTTCTTTGCCATAGCATCAATCTTCCTAGAGTCCTTCTCAGGGGGGTGTGAAGCTAGGGGAATATTAGCCTTGTCACAGGCAACAGCCTGCACTACCCCCACATGGCTGCATTGTTGAGTGAGGAAATCGGTGTCGGAGCCTGATAAGGTATACCTCTTGTCCATCCTTTTATCCACAGGAGGTATAGTGTGAGGAGTTTTAAAACTTTACTGTCTGTTTCAAAAGATTTATGCAAAGGAATAGACAGTCTCCTAGACTCTGAATATCCATCATTTCTACATAGTCCGCTCCTCTTGGTCATCAACAGCTTCCTCAACAGGGAGCTGGAGAGTTTCAGCAATGTTTTTATAAAACATGAAATGAGAAGGGAACTCAGAAAGCCTTGGAGGAGAAACCCCTAAGGGTCTATCTGGAGAGATGTCTGGTTCAATGGGCACATCCAGATCTTCAAAACCATAATCACTCTCCTCGTATTCCTCTTCCCCCTCCTCCGGTTCATAAAAATCCTCAAAATCATAATCTTGAACTGGTGGAACCGGCCGAACCGAACGCCTCTCTGAATGTGTCGGTTTGGTCGGAACCAGGGAGAGAGACTGGACAATTTGAATTGCTTTAGCTATTTCTTCAGCAGTTGGGGAGAGAAATTTTGGCTCTACACTAGCTGACTTTCTAGTCCTTTTGACTGGAACTGGCTCCTCAGAACCAGCTCTTTGTTTGCCTGAGAAAGTATCGCCCTGGTCAGAGGGCACTCCCTCCGGTTCGGTTGGTACTGAACCGGGCTGGCCATCCAGGTCAGCGGACTTTTGCCTCCCTTTCCTGAGCCTACCAACTCTCTTATCTATGGTGGCAGCAGGAAATTTGACAAATCTGGCAGTCTGAAATTGAGGTCAAACCCCAGACAATAGACACATGTGGTGTGTGGGTCAGCCTTAGCAGAAGCTTCCCCACAAACACTACAGTGTTGAAACCAGTGGTCCCCGGTTTTTCTTTGGGTTTCTTCAGACATAATGCCAGCTCTAACCAACTTGCCCGCTTATGGCAATCCGCCAAGCAAGACGCCCTTATTGGTTCCCAACCGTGTCACGGGTTGTGGAAAAAAACGTAATGAAATCCGTTTTTTTTAGAACCGATAAGAATCTGGAACTGCACTCTAAAAAAGGACTAGTAGATTTAAATACAACCTGATCGGTTCAAACTGAACCGATTTTAATGAATTACAAGTTCCACACAGAAAAACTATATGTAAAACCTATCTATTACTTACATTACCACAGACAGAGTTTGAACCGACAGGTTGCGGTTTAATTTCGACTGAAAACCGAGAAAATAATACTTTAAACCGACAAAATGAACCAAGCAGAAGGAGAAATCTCCGGAGCGACTGTTCAGTGAGGCGGAGTAAAGAATCTGACAGTTTGCGTTTGAAGAACAACAGACAGAGTTTTCAACCGAGCTCACGCTCTAAGTTCCATGCCTGCATGGAAAGTGAACTGTTTCACCTCTGGAGCAGTTCTAACCTGCGGTCATACTGCAATTGTCATAATATAGCAAGACTTCATGTTGTTTGAAAGATAATTTCTTTCAAATGGGATAACTTTGGAACCATTGGGGATAGACACTTTTTTTTTTTCCCCTCATAAATGAAAGTTTGGAGTTAGCTATGTTGGTGTATTGATGTATTGGTACGGCTACCATATATTGATATATAAAAACATAAAATGGTTCCTTAACTTTTTTAAAGTCTGTTATTTCTCACAACATGTTAAATCAACACGTACAGTATAACTATGTAACAACACATGAGAACTGTATAGTTAGTATCTAGCTGATCATATTACAAGCTTTCATTTAAAAATGTCTTGCGTTTCTAACATTTAAAATTTTTCCACTTTTGAAACAGTTCAGACATCATAATATTTAATAAATTATGTTTGGATATGGTTGGAAGATACTATGCACTTTATTTTCTGGTTTACATAGTGCATTTTCATAATTAATGCTTGTGGTACTATCTGATATATTATGCTTTATGTCAGCCATCTTGTACAGTCACAAACCAGAGTTGCAAACAGTTTATTCCATAGCTAGCTGAGAACTGTCACTTTATTCTCAATAAAATGACTGCTGAATCAGAACAGTCATTATGTTGTCGATAACAACAGTGACATAATTATCGTACCTTACATTCTGATTAGTCTGCGCTCATGCCACCAGTTGTAAATCAGTGCAATGCAGACAGCAGAGGAGGGGAGGACTGGAGACTATTTAACAAAAAAAAAAAAACCTAGGAACTAAAAAAAAATTTTTTTTTTTTTTAAATGCATGAAGCATAATTGTAATACTGTGCTAGCTAGCTCACTATCCTTCCTTGGCAATAATGGGATCATCTTATGAGGATAAAGTACTTGAGTTTTGGCCTTTTACTTTATTTACTTGACTGACATATTATTACTAAGTATATTGAGCCCGCTAGCACATTATCACATAAAGAAAATACAGTAAAAGTCTGCTTTGAAAGGCGAACAAGATCACAGTATGTACATAGTCATATAACACAGTATAACAGTTGTATGCACAATTCTTAATAATATGCATTACAAAAAGACTGCATTTTGGAATCAGTTGGGGTTGAAGCACAAAGCCACAAATACAGAGAAATGTGATATTAGGTCAGAAAAGTCCCCATAGTCTTGGTGAATGTGAGGTGCGGTGTTACTCTGGGTAAGTCATTAAAATTAAACTGTCAGCAGGACAGAGCACACCCACCACCAGTAATACAAAGCAATGGTTGTGACTCCATGCTGTGGAGGGGGATACCACTAGTGGGACTGGGTACCAGCCGCTTTTTAATACAATAGATGAAAATTAAAATGGAGGGTAAAGTGACATCTGCAGCGGACAATGAGGACATGCTGCTGCCAGTTTTCACATTTCAAGATATGCCTGCCTGCAAGCAGCCCGTAATAGCTGCTTCAGCAACAGGATGCAACCCCGCCTCCTGAAAACAGCAGCATGGTGAACTAAATGAAAGCTGTATCACACCATGCTGTCAGGGTGTCTAAGCCCTGTTCAGGTTCTTGGTGATAATAAACCAGCAGAAGAAACGGGCAAAAGCAGACTTGTGCCCTAAAAACAGATCTTACCAAACAGACACTGGGAGTCAGAGTTTTCCAATACCCCCAGGGTATAAAGACGGTCTTGGTGGGAAAACATAATTTAGTAATCTATATACTAGGATAATTACCATAACAACTATTACTTTGCGCAGGTGTTAGATACATAAAACAGGCCTTACTGGCCAAAAGTTAGGTGGCTCCACAGCGTATCTAGAGATCTACAGAATGTGTAAAATCAGCTGAACAAAGAACTCATACAAGATACAGGAAATAGATGCAGTGTTATATAAATCTGCATGATGGCAGTGAAGGTTATACAGTGACTTCTCAGAAGAATATGCAAAGAACAGAGAAACGTATTCTTGTCACATTACTTATGCGTTTCCATAATAAGCATAGCAATAATTATATCCCTGGTAACTTACTCTTATACGGTGAGAACCAATGCCCTAAATGTTAGTACTGATGATAAATATAACATAATAGTTATTGTCAGCGGTGCACAGTGGGTTGCCAATAAGGATGTGGGGACCAAGCATAATTTTCCCCCTTGTTGTGTTACTGAAAAAGCAACAACTCTAGTGGATGCAGTATCCATTGTTTGCAGACCTGACTCACAAGCCTTGTAAAGAAATTGGCGTTTTTCAGTGTTGTTTTCAGAGTGTACCAAAGACAGCAAAATGTTGATGGTATAAATAAAATCAAAAACAAAAAAAATCAAAACATTTGTATAATAACAAAACCTTTAAAAGTTAACTCTATCTATGTATTGGAAAAGGCGGTGCTTAAATCACCATCATGGATAAGGGTGTTAAGGGCCTCTTAAGCTTTGAAGATGATATTGCTGTTGTAGATGAGATGAGTATCCTTTCTATCTAAAAGTCAAGGGATCAATATGGACATTAGAGATGGGTAAATATTGAGACAGAGCAAGCAAATATTCAGGGTCACTATCAAGAACATCAGGTTCTGGGATGGGAACGGGAGTAGCCACTCTGACCAAGCGCAGTAGTTTGATGAAGAATAAAATGGAAATTGGGAAATTGTATGTCACAAGTTTTGGACCCATAGGAGAAAGATTTATGGTTAGTAACCACACAATACTGACCATCAGAATGACATGACACTCTCACTGTAGGACTCCTCCATTTCTGCAGTTGAATTGGGCAGGTGAAAGATTGATTCGTGAGTCTGGTAGTGAAGCGATGAACCTCTACTGCGTAGTTCTGGTAGAGATGTCTTGTGTTGCCCACTGGTGATGATGTAGTTGAAGCTGAAGATGCTTTTGCCCTAAGGGTACCAGTCTCATTTGAAGAAATGTCCAAGTCCAAAGTAAAAGACCAGTTGGTGCTGTCTGGTGAGTATCTACAAACTGGCTTGATGACATCAAATACATCACAGCGACATAAGTAGTGGTATCCCTCTTTGGCACAACAGTCTGTATGAGGCGCCACCCAAGCTTCTAGGGTGGGATGGAAAACCAGAAGAGTTAGAAGGTCGATCCTCTCTTGGTAGATGCCCTCATCAGGATGCCCAATGGAGTGGATGGAGACCAGTCTGCCGAAAATTGGCAGTCTCTGGATCATAATGTGGCAAGGAGACAATGAAGGTCACAAACATGATGTCATGGACAATGCAGTGGTTGGCAGTGTAGCATGGACTCCTGTTAGGATGGCGTGTGACATAACCTAGATTTCCAGCAGTAGACACTGGTATAGCAATAGATCTACGCATTGTAATACAAGCGGATCTACAGTGTGGACAGTACCACTTAGCAAGTCATCTATCATGGATAATATCCGGAATACCGGAATACATCCAGATTCCAAATCCCAGAAGACATTATTGATGGTGGTTATGACATAAGAGCCATAAACGGAGCATAAAAGTTCCCTGGCAATATATTGCTTGTCTGCCTCCTTGTTCTGGAAAACAAGTTCATTGATTTTATTCTTAGTGTCCATTAAAACTTTTAGCAATATCGTGCATGTTGTACACAGTGTATCTATCTTCCTGACTAACCCCATCTACACCATGCAGTAAGGGTGGTAAAATATAATTCTTCATGCCAGTCTGGAATTTAACTGTTTGGTTTTTAATGGCAGCAGTGCCTGCCCAGTTCCAGATGGACGTGCTGGATCCAAAGAGTCCGGATATGGTGCCATTTGCACCAGCGATATCAGCAGTGGCACGCCTCCTTCATGATGAGGCAGTTTTCTTATTGTTGGGGTTAGGTCTAGACCTGAATAATCCTAAGTTTTCAGTAATATTGGGACCATTCACAGGGTCCCGTGTGTGTGTCTGATATACTGCAAGACTATCCAATAACATGATGCTGAAAAACCTAGAAGGGTTAGTTTTAGAACACGCATAGTGGCGATCGTATGAAAGTTTATCAATTCAGTACTGAGGTATACCTCAAGGTACCACTGTGGCACTCAAGTTCAGTTTGCATTGATTGTAAAGTGATCCTGCCTCAGTACTGCCAAGGTATACCTTAGTACTGATAAACTTTTGTACAATCACCACTGTACCAAATTCAGCTATATTCCAGTGTGTGAGATTAAAAATGACAGGAATGTACATAAATTGCACATTAACAAGGGTGCCCGGGAATGAGGCAGCAGTCAAACCACTAGGCGGGCCAGGTTCCTGTACAGGACAGTCACTAAGTTCTGCTTCAGTAGGGGGTACTACAGACAGAAACATAGCTGCTGTAGCCATATAATTGCAAACACAAAAGTCTCTTGTAGAGTCTTCTGGGTACTTATCACAAAAAGTAGGATCAGTCAAAGCAGTAAGGTTGTATAGACCAGAATGTCTGTAATTGGCTTAGTGAGTAGACAGGGTACCATTTGTTACGATTCTGGTATTAGGCCATCCTTGGAAGGTGCCATTGTAAGGGCGGGTGACAGGAAGTGTCTGTCCATAACTGTCAGTTTGCCATTCAATTTGGAGGGATGATTTGTCAGG
Source organism: Neoceratodus forsteri (assembly GCA_016271365.2). Classification (NCBI taxonomy): domain Eukaryota; kingdom Metazoa; phylum Chordata; order Ceratodontiformes; family Ceratodontidae; genus Neoceratodus; species Neoceratodus forsteri. The sequence goes on from CM028135.1 coordinate 222,347,380, forward strand.
TGCCACAACCGTGGCAGTCAGGTAGGCGTCCGTGCCTTCCTGAACAGTGACCAATTTGTTGGGAACATTTATACTGACTCCTCTTGGGAGGGTGGTGGATTTGTATAGTGGGGTGTTGTATCTCTCCTCAGGATGTTTGAGAAGTGGCTGGACTGGAGTTGCCGAAGATGTATATTGTAGTCTGATATAGTTTTCATATCCTTGCCATGGACAAGGGGGAGAACTCGTAGGAGGAGGATCAAGTACAAGATAGCCTTCTTGCATAGGTATTTGTAAGGAAGAAAGAAAAGGTTAGTAGATACTATTCCGCCCATGGAGTTGGGAAAAGTATTCTCCTTTGTACAGTTTGAGCTGGTTAGCAGCCATTTATCAACAGGTTTCTTCTGGTGGATGAATTTAGCTTGTGGGACTGAGCTTGTTAATGATTGAGTAGGGTCCTTCCCACTGAGAAGAGATGAGTAGTATGTGCAGACCTGAGTACCATTACCTGGTCTCCGACTTGTCAGTCCACCTTTTGGGCATGTTTGTCAAAGTGAATCATAGATTGCTGTTGGAGTTTGCCCATATAACGTGCAGCGTACAAGTGGATCTTGATGATGTCATCTCTCAAGTTTTACGACATGTGTTCACGGATCCTCTGTCTGCAGTGGAAGTGTTCAGATCAATCAACAGGTGCTCAGGTAATCTCATGGTTCCACCAGTCATTACCTCGAAGGGTGTGTACTGGGTGGTGGCTGAAGGAGTACCCCTATTTGCCGTAAGGAGTAAAGGCAAAAGAGAATCCCAATCCTTGGGATTGTCCTCAATAAATTTAGATAGCATTTGCTTTATCTGTCTGTCGGCTCTTTGTACCTGACCTGAAGATTGCGGGTGATAAGGAATGTAAAACTTCTGGCGTACACCAAGAAGTTTGTGTTTCTTGCATCAACTCACCTGTAAAGCTAGTTCCTTGATCAGAGTCTACCTTAAGAGGTAGGCCCCTCCTGGAAAACAATTGTTCTACCAGAATTCTTGCAGTTGCCTTCGCTGTGCATTGGGGTGGGTAGGAAAAGCCACGACCCATTTGGAGAATAGGTCAGTGACCACAAGCGCATACGTGTTGTTCCTGCTGGTGGTGGTTAGAGGGCCAATGAAATCAATTTAAATTGCATGGCAGAGACCAGACTGTCTCTGTGAAGGTAGTTTAGTATTCCTTTTGGTTGGGGCCGGGTTGTTCTGTGCACAGACTAAACAGTTGTGGATGTAATGTTTGACATCCCTAGTGACACCAGCCCACAGATTTCAGTCTCTGAACTGTATCTTCCACCCCCTGGTGTCCACCAGTTGGGGTGTCATGGACCTGATGGATGAACTCAGATCGCAGTTATTTGGGAACTGTTCACAACCAGTGGTTCAGGTTGTCAGGCTGATACAATATCAGCTTGTTGTCATGTGATAGATGCAGTTTGTCTGCAAGTCTTTTGTAAGGGTTGTTGGTCGGCAGTTCTTGTTCATTTCTTTTGTTTAGGAATCTGAACACTTCTTTCAGCTGAGGATCAGATTTTTGTGCTGTGAACAAGTCCAATGGCGCAAAAGATTGTTTTCCTCTTTCTCGTAGCGGCTATGTGTATAGCTGCTAGAGCTACAGGATGAGCCATATCCCACGTGTCTCCCCCTCAATCACCCTCTTTCACAAGAGTGTCTGCTTGGTCGTTGAAACAGTGGTATGGATCAGACTGGGAATGGGCCTTTACCTTGTGAATGAACAGCTTGTGCCTAAACTGTTGAGTCAAAGCTTGAATGTATACAAAGAGTGCCTTGTATTTCACAGGGGTGCTGTCAGAAGATGTAAAGGAGTTCTTCTCCTAGAATGGTAAGAATTCTGTTAGGAAGCAACAGATCCCGTTAGTCTGTAAAGATGACAGTATCTGTGGCACCATGGTGTATTAGTTCAAGAACATAAGCCACAGCTGCCAGTTCTGCATACTAAGAAGATGCAATACTGCAGCATTTGGACGCGTGGACAGTGTTACCATTAGAGTACATGATGAGCACTCCAAATCCAGCTATCTGGTCTTCTTGGTAGTACGAGGCAGAGCCATCAGTAAAGACATGACACAGGGAGGTGTCAGCAAGGAGTTTTGGGTAGCGGGAAGAAAGGAACCTGGATCAGGCAAGTCAGGAGGCTGGAGTGCACAATCATGTGGGGCTCCTTGGCACAGGAGACCATGGGCCAGAATCAAGGGCATTTTGGCAGTGTGGAGCTGTATGTCACGGTCCTGGAGGAGAAGAGACAAGTGAGTTAATCTGGTATTGGATACAGAGCCATCCTTCACTCTGACAACAGAAAATGTGTGGGGGTGTGGATAGTGTTCAAAATGATGGGTGAGTACTCAGTGATGTACCGGAAGTGCTCAACAGCCCAGTAAGTGGACAGAAGATGTATTTTGCAGAGATTGTACTTCTGCTCTACTGGGGACAGCATCCAGGAAGCATAAGCAGTAGGTCTCAGAATGCCATTAACCTTTTGAGCAAGTACTGCAGACATGGCGATGTCTGAATTGGCCGTTTCCATATGGAAGGGTAAAGCTGGATGGGGGTTAACCAGTGCTGGAGCAGAGGCCAGGGCCTGCTTCAGAAGGGTCATTGCACTGGTGTGAATGGGACTGCAAGTCCAGCAGACGTCCTTTTTCAAAAGCTCATAAAGAGGGGTGGCCTATTGCGCAAATTCACAAATAAAATTCCTGGAATAGTTGACCATTCCTGGGAAACGTCTGAGTGTTGCCACGCTGGTGGGAAGTGGCAAATCTTGTAGGCCTTGGATTTTCATCCAGGCTGGGCTTCTGTCTTGTTCTGCAATATGGAGACCAAGGAAGATAACCTCTTTGTGGCACAGTTGTGCTTTAGCAGGATTGCACCTGAGGCCTGCTGTCTGAAAGAGTCAGTAGCTCATCAAGGAAGTCAAAATGTTGCTCCTTGGTGTCGGTTGCCAGGAGTAAGTCATCCACATATTGCAGAATACATTGTGAGGCAGAGAAACCCTCTAAGCAGTCCATCAATAGTCTGTATGGAAGAGGGAGGGACTGTTGTGGAAGTGGATGCAGGTCCATGTGTACTGATGACCCTCAAAGGTGAAAGCAAACTTATATTAGCTTTCCTGAGCAAGTGGCCATGACCAAAACCCATTGGAGATGTCAAGCATGCTTTTGGGCTGGCAGTATAGCCTAGAGGTTAGAGGAATGAGGTGTGAACGAGCTTGATACATCTAGCAGACCAGACCTGAGTTTGATTCTCACAACCTCCACTTGCATACTGTAAGTCTGCGTAAGTCGCTTAACCGCCCAGTGCTCCCAGATCGCCCCTGAAAACAGGCACTTGTGCCTAGTGGGCCTTACCCAGTTACCAAAGACAAAATTAAAAAAATAAACCACTGACAATCTAGTGTTGGCAATTTGAGCACATCTGGTGCTGAGGCTGCTGTAGGGGAGCAGCTAGAAGTGACTTGATTAAGCCTCCTATAGTCAGTAGTGAGTCTCCAAGATCCATTGGGCTTTTTCACTGGCCAGATGGGTGAGTTGAGGGTTGAGACACAAGGCCTGATCACTCTTCACTGAAAAAGTGACTGAATGGTGTTTCTGAGTGATGGTAAGACCTCTGCAGGAAACTGGTATTGCCTTTGCCTGTCATGTTCAGGGCCTGGGACATCAGTGATGGTTTGCATTCTCCCACAATCACGTTTGTATGTTGTGAAAACATCTAGGTGCATCTGCAGAATGTGTAACAGTTCTTTGAAGAATTAATTTGTCTAGATTAGAGCTATGATGTCCTATTCCTTGCCATTGACTGCAATGGCGGCAACCATATGGGAGTCTGGAATCATGACTGGTATTTTCCTTTAATATGGATCAAAAGTTGATTGGCCAAATCTACTACACAGTTGTGTAGTGCTAGGAAATCAATTCCTAGGATGCACGACCAACCGCCCTTTAGAATCACACTTTTTGAATGTCTAGCCTGTATGTACTGGGTTGAGATCCCCAGTACAGAGTTATCAGAGTTTCTCGCATCCAGTGCGAAGTTGCTCCAGCCTCCATAGGAAGCGAGAAAGTTTAGAGACATCGAGTCTCAGATCTGTGCAAATATTGGACATGGGAGAAAAAGGTTGAGAAACTCAAATGAACCTATCAGTGGTTACCCTGCTGTGTATTGATCCACAGTGGTTGACCCAAACAGACGGTCGGGCGTCTGCACTCACGCAATCCTGCAACTCAAAACTGACCTTGAACTAGGTGAGACGGCATCAACCTAGCGCAGTAAGCAGTCAGACTTTACACAATGCTATGGAGTGAAAAACACGGGCGAGGTGGTATGAGTATGTACACCTACTTGCTGCCCGCAATGGAAAAGCCAGCAAACGGTGAATCTTCGTTAGTTTAGACTACCTGCGCATGATCGCCAATAATGTTGGGGGTCTAAGCCCTTTTCAGGTTCTTGGTAGTAATAAACCAGCAGAAGAAATTACAGGCAAGTGGCATATGCAGTAATAAACTTGTTTATTACACAAAAGCAGACTTGTGCCCTAAAAACAGGTCTTACCAAAATAGACAGTGGGAGCCAGAGTTTCCCAATACCCCAGGGTATGAAGACGGTCTTGGTGGTGAAAATGTAATGCAGTAACTTATATACTAAGATAGTTACTATTGCAACTATTACTTCATGCAGGTGTTGGATACATAAAACGGGCCCTATTGGCCACAAGTTAGGTGGCTCCACAGTGTATCTAGAGATATATACAGAATGTGTAAAATCAGCTAAAATAAGAACAAAAAACTCATACATGATACAGGAAATGGATGCAATGTTATATACATCTGCATGATGGCAGTGTAGGCTATACAGTGATTTCTCAGAAGATTGTACAAAGAATATAGACATGTATTCTCTGCACATTACTTATGTACTGCATAATAATATTGGCAATGATCATAATTACTGTATATCCCGAGGTAACTTACTCTTACACGATAAGAACCAACACCCTAAATGCTAGAACTGATTATAAATATCTCGCATAATAGATATTGTCAGCGGTGCACAGTGGGTTGCCAGTAAGGGTGTGGGGACCAAGCATAACAGTGCTGCCAGACTGAATGAAAGCATGGTGTGCTGGTCTTGCCAAACAAAACCATCACAGCATTCTTTTCTGAAAATCCAGTTATCAAGAAAAATCTGCTGAGCATGCTCAGAAAAATGAGTATTTGTTAAATGCTTTAAAAATGGTTCAATCTAGGAAGACAAAAATAGCAAAGGAGCACACCATTGGGTCAAGCTCTATCAAACCTGAAAGTTTCTGGTTTCAAAACAAAGCAGTTTTTTAGTTATACAGTAGGTGAGCATAAAACTTTTAAAAACCCATAGTTTTACTGTTTTTGCACCTCTATAACTTTTTCCCCCACTTCAATCAGAATGTTTTCAGGATCTAGAGACCCTGACGCCAACTCTGCTTCTGCCAAATCTTACCCAAATCGGGCAAATGTGGGTCAAGTTATTAAAGAGGCGGTATAGAGTAGTGCTTAAGAGCACTTCATTGCAAACCTGGAGATCTGGGTTTGGATCCCACAGCCACCACTTGCCTACTGTGTGAACATGAGCAAGTTACCTAACTTATCTGTGCTCCCACGATGCATCTGGAAATGATCCTTGGCTCAGTGTGTCTTTACTGGCCAAAAATTGTAAAAAAGAAATAAAGTAATAAGAAATGCAAAAGTCTGGCAGCCCGATTTTTTTTTTTTTCAAATGGCATTAGAGGGACGCATGGGACTTGCGGCCGGGAGTTGGTTGCAAGTGGTGACTTGCATCAGACAAGGAGGGTCGGTGCGATTTTAGAACTGCGGTGCTGCAACTCTGTGGCACAAGTCCCCTGCGTCCCTGCAGCAGTGTTGCACCAAGTTCCCTCTAGCGATACAATTGATCCGAGTATAGGGTATATCGCCACAGTTTGGAATGCAGGCTGCTGTATATGGGTAAACTGTTGCAGCTGCACCAAACATACTAAAATCTGGTGCACTTTGCATCCTTACGTGTGGCGCAGTTGTATCCTACATTGCAGCGGACGCAGGGCTTGCGACAAGCCCTGCATCCTCCTTTGAAAATTGGGCCCTGGGACTTCGTTGATGTCCCCACAATGGATGGTCAGGTGAGAGGGGAATTCCACTGAAAGAGTTGGTCAGAAACTTCAAAATACTAAATCTAAAATGTTAAATTTCAAATAAAACCGCAGGTTTGGAGTAAATAGTGATAATGAATAAAACGGGTTCCGTCAGATCAAACATACCAGTGGAGGACAGCGCGGGATGCTGTTAAGCAGACTGGGAGAGTGACGCATCACTACAGTCGGCAAGACTGTGTTCAAAATACAACACCCCAACTAAAACATCGAAAGGTCAGAAAAAGGCAAGAAACTCTATTAAAATCTTCAGAGAGTTAAAAGCTTTTCAGGCAGATATGACAACTACATTTACTTCTAAGTCACAAAAGTAACAGGTTTGGAATGCTGCATAGATGACACCAAGATGCAAATAACTACAATTAATACCAGACTCTCAGCCGTGGAAGAGACAATATTTCAGTTAGCATCTACTAATCAAAACTTAAAGGAGAAGCTGGAAGACCTTGAGAGTAGATCACAAATAATCTCAGGCTTTATGGTGTGCTGGAGGGGTGGAAGGATAGCAGATCATCCCTTCTCTTTCCTAAGCTGGTCTCCAGTCTTCCATACAAATGGGCTGTACCTCCTGATGCAGATATATGCAGACAACAACTAAGCTCTGCAGCTGGGGATATCCAGCACTCCACTTCCTGTTTCCATCAGTTTACTTCCTGCCTTCCAACTAGCAAGTACTCTGCAGCAGAGCACTGTCACCACGTGGCAGAGCTGAAGATGTCAGCTGTAAGTCACAGAATTTACTTTCTTATTGAGATTGCTGAAGAAATGCAGCACTTTAGAGTACTCCTGCATGAGTCCCAGTCTCAGCCTTGCAAGCTGCACAGACTGGCCTCATTTTACCGCAGAGGATTTTCCCACATTTCTGGGCTCAGCCCAGTGTTCATTTTAGTCTTCAAGTTCATCGACTGATGCAGTTTTTTTGGCGATTGGACATTAATAGCAGCTCAGGGCTCTGAGAGGATTTTTGCCTTGTCGATGGCAGTGCCATTTTTCTGCCGTCAACAGCCGATTCACTGACTCTTTTAGCTGCTCATTGACGGTGGGCCTGCCGCTCTAATTCAGTCACTCATCGACGGTCTAGTGCTTTCTTGTCGAGTGTGGTAGTATGGTAGTTCATCAGGACTGCTGCGCAGGACATAACTGAGCTTCTGGGCTGCAGGTTACACACACACACACACACACACACACACACAGCACTAATAGAGCAGAAAGTCTTTAACTAGTCAGGACCAAGGCAGCAGTTTAAACAGCTCAGCCTTTTTGCCCTTAAAGGACCAGCAGCAGTGTCCCATTGGAGCGTCAGCATTCTTCCGGACAGCCACCTGTTTTATCAGGAATCCTCCAGTCGTACCGCTGAATCGAAGGGGATTAGAGCCATTTTCAGTCATGGCCTCAGATAAGCCTGCCAGGGACCGAAAATACCAGTGTTGCAAATTCCCTCATCTAATCACCTTTGCAGATTCGCTGTGCCCAAAATGTGAGAAGGCAGCGTCTGCAACTAAGAAGGATATGGTAGAAACCTCCCATGCCTTGGCTCAGCTGATAGCCAGTGGACAGACAGGTCTGAGCGATAATAGCCACTAGGTCTGAGAGAGCAGCGGCCACCAGGGAGAACCAGCAGTCCGCAACCCCCTCTCTGGCCCCAGACCTCATAGACAAGCTAAATAGGGCCTTTGCACTGGACCCTGCATGCTTTGACTGGCAACCTCTGGGGTCACCAGATTTGCGACCTCACAAGAAGGCGAAAAGAAAGAGTACCCCGTCCCCGTCCTCATCTGAAGAGGGACAGCTGTCCTCACCTCACTTTGATAAAAGAAAGAAATCCTGATACAGGAGGAGATCCTCTAACAAGGAGGATCAGCATTCCTCATGCCACAAGAGGAAGAAAAGATCTCGTTCTCGGAGCAGATCTAGGAGCACCCACAACGGGAAGCATCACAGGGACTGTTCCTCAGACTCCAGTTCTTCTTCTCCATGATTGGGGGACCTAGTGGACTCATTCTCTGACTCTGACTCCCCGTCCAGAAACTTGGCCTGGAGGACCTAGACTTTTTCATTAAGAAGATCATAGTTGAAATTCATCTTGATTCTTCCCCAGTGGCTCCAGCACAGCCGAACCGGGCCTTTCCTTGGCATCTGCCACCATACTGGCCACAGCCTTCCCTATTCCTTCAGTCATAGAGGATTTGCTAAAGGAGGAATGGCAGGGTCCAGAACGCACATATCCAGTGCCCTGGCAGACCTCTAAGCTCCTCAAGTTTGACAAGAAACAATCTGGAAAGTGGCTAGACTACCCCAGAATCAACCTTCTGACTTCGAACCTCATCAAGAGGATCGTCGTCCCAGCCATGGGAAGGGCATCACTCAGACCCAGTGGACAGGAAAGTGGGTGCCTCACTCAGAAAGGCCTTCCAGGCATCAGCGATGTCTCTCTCAAGGCGGCAACTGCCAGTCTTTTTTCGGCCCAAGCCACTCTATCTTGGGCCTTAGAATTAGCTTTTTAATTCAGTGAGGAGCTAGAGAAGAACAAGGCTATTATTCATCAGCTGCAATTAATGGATTTGATTTTTGGCTTGTGTAGCGGACGAATCGGAGGAGGCGGCCAGGTGTGCAGCTTGGACCATGTTTTATCAAACTTCGGCTCGCTGTAACCTCTAGCCTTGGGCCTAGCAAGCAGATGCCTGTTGAAGAGCAATTTGGTAAATGCCCCCTATGAAGGTAATCTCCTGTTTGGTTCAGCTCTGAAGGAGGCGGTAAAGGAATCCAAGGAGACAGCTAAGGTACATATGCCCCAGTCACATGGCGGGGCAAATTCATGGTCCTCAAGCCCCAGACACAATTTTCAAGACTGAGGTTACAACAAGGGTCAAAACTCTTAATTTCTCTGGTTCTCCTTACGTAACCAGCATAGCTTCAGAGGAGGTGGATCCGGTGGCGTTGGTGGCACCAGAGACACCGGGAACAGTGGCAAGAAGTCACAATGAAGCTGTTCGGGCCCATCCTCGAGTAGGGGGCAGACTTTCATTTTGTCTTGAGGAATGGGTCCAAACCACATTGGACAGATGGGTACATAGACAACATCAGCAAGGAAATACAAAATCACACATGCCCACACAGAGCAAAGCATCATGGGCTGCATATGCAAATCACCACAGAATGTTATGCTGGTTCAACTTTAAGCAGAATTGCATGGTGCCGAAAGGCCTCTCACACAGTTTGCAAAGGGTGCTAACAGATGACGTAGGCACGTGTTTCGTCCTACCAGGACTCATCAGTATGCCTTGTCTATTTGACACCCCAGTGGAATGAATCAGCTACCTTAAGATGGTCTGTCTTAGTTATGTTGTGGAGAACCCATTAAAATAAAAAACTAGTTAAAAGACAACCTCTGTGCGCAAACACTGAGGCAAGGGTTACCCCAAAGGGCATTTGGCTGGGAAGCCAAGTTTCAAGAAAATACAAATCACACATGCCCACACAATGCAAAGCATCATGGGCTGCATATGCAAATCACTACAGAATGTTATGCTGGTTCAACTTTAAGCAGAATTGCATGGTGCCGAAAGGCCTCTCACACAGTTTGCAAAGGGTGCTAACAGATGACATCAGCAAGGGTTACCTAATAGAATTCGAATCCAAGCCCCCTCTACCTCACGTGGTGCCCTTCCCATCTCGAGCAACCCGTCCAAAAAACAGGTTATGTTACAGGCCATTAAGGACCTTCTTTAAACAGGGGCTATCGAGCAAGTTCCCCCCCACAGAGATCAATCGGGGTGTCTACTCCCTATTCTTCATTGTGCCAAAATGCACAGGGAGATTCAGGCCAGTCCTAGATCTCAAATTCTTGAATCATTCCGTCTGCAGCAGACCCTTTAAGATGGAAACCTTGTCATAAGTCATCAGGGAGTTGTAGCAAGGGGATTTTCTGGCATCTATTGCTCTGCAAGATGCCTATTTGCATATTTCCATCCAGGAACTACACAGGCAATATCTCAGGTTCAAGGTGGGGGAGCAGCACTTCCAATCAGTGTCAGTGGCTCAGTAGGTAGCACACTCGCCTCTGAGGCCGGGAGATCAGAGGGCTGTGGGTTCAGTTCCCACATCTGGCACTAGGGTTAATATCCCAGTACTGACACTGTAATGCAGCATGAGAGGGGTGCTGCATTTCTGAGGTGCCGTCTTTCGGATGAGACGTTAAACCGAGGTCCCATCTGCCTGGATTGGTGGTAGTTCAGGTGATGTTAAAGATCCCATGGCACTTATCGAAAAGAGTAGGGGAATTTCCCCGGTGTCCTGCCAAATTTCTCATTCACTAAAAATACCACCAACAGCTTAATCTGGTTCAAGGTCAGTTGGCATTCATCTGTATCCCCTTCCCCCGGGTCGTGCCTGAAAATAGGCAGGATTTGTCTAGTGCACTTACCCGGTCAACAAAAGCTAAATAAATAAATAAATAAATAAATAAAATTCAAAACACTACCATTTGGGCTTTCTTCATCCTCAAGGATATTCTCCAAGTTGCTAGTAGCTGTCATAGCTCACCTTTGGAACCGAGGGATACAACTTTTTCCTTACTTGAACGATATTCTCGTCAAGGCCTCGCAGCTCGACCAAGCTGTCCAAGCAGTGGCAGAGTAGTCTGGTGCCTGCAGCACACAGATTTGTTATCTGCTGGAGAGTTTCCTAACTCTAAGCCAGACCTTGAACCACCTGGGACAGACTTCATGGTATAAGCCAACAAGGTCTTTCCCCTGGAAGCAAAATTCAGGGGCCTGTTGTAGCTCAGCAATAAGTTTCATACAGCTCCTCAGCTGCCTGCTCAGTCCTTCATGCAACTAACTGGGACTCTAGTATAACTGGCGGATTCAGTCCCTTTGGCCCTAGTCCATATGCAGCCCATTCAAGCACACTTGCTCAAGCTGTGGTCCCAGTCCAGACGAAGCCAGCACCAACTTGTCACCAATTTCTCAACAGATAAAAACTTCCCTCCAGTGGTGGAGTGAGGTCAGATGTCATGAGGGGTTGCAAGTTGGGCCATCCACACCAAATCCGAATCATGACCAATGCCAGCCTCGGGCTGGGGGGCTCACTTGCATCAGCTGTCAGCTCAGGGCAAGTGGTTGCTGTCAGAAACAAGGTACAGCAGAAACATCCTCGAGATGAGAGCAGTACGCCTTGCCCTGATACACATCGAACAGCACGTCCTCAATCAGGACGTGCTGATTCTAACAGTCGAACAACGATGGCATATGTCAACCATCAGGGCAGAAGAAGAAGCTCACAAATGCTATGGGAGTCCCTTCTCTTTCAGTGGGCTGAGCACCACCTAGCAAGCATAAGGGCAGTGTACATTCCAGGACAGGAAAATGTCACAGCAGACTGGCTCAGTCGCCAAGATGTTCTACCAGGGGAATGGGAGCTGAAGGACTGTGCCTTCCACTTCCTGACAGAACAGTGGGGCAATCCTCTGATCTTAACTCCAAGGTAAAGCAGTTTTGCTCCCTGGCCAAGGACAAACTAGCAGTGGCTCAGGATGCTTTTTCCTAGATTGGGGTCAGTTCAGTCTCCTGTATGCCTTTCTTGCAATATCGCTTCTATCCAGAGTCCTACATAAAGTGTCTCTGGACCAGGCAGAACTGATTCTAGTCTGTCCCTGATGGCCATGTCACCCATGGTTACCGCTTCTCATTCATCTTTCAAGGCGACCACTTCTATCCTTCCAGATCAGCACAAGCCTCCTCCATCAGGGTCTGGTACTGCACCCCAATCCGAACAACCTCTCCCTCTCAGCCTGGAGATTGATCGGGAAACTTTCAAAGAGCTAAGCTGCACAGCTCCTGTTATTGAAATGACTGTGCACTCACGACACCCCTCTTTCTCTAAAGTGTATTACAGGATTTGGAGGAAATTCTTGTTCTGGCTCCAATCCAAACACATACAGAGCCAACCAACATCATTGCCTGTACTACTGCAGTTTCTTCTGGATGGATTTGACAAAGGACTGCAACCAGCCACCTAACTGGTTCAGGTTTCCGCACTGAGAGCGCTCTTGTTGGTGAACTCCGGAGAGTCATTGGGTTCACATCCCCATATCTGGAGGTTTTTAATGGCAGCAACATTAAAGTGCCCTCCAATCAAGCCAATGGTACCACCTTGGAGGCTCAATTTGGTTCTCAAAGCTTTGACCAAGGCTTCTTGTTGGCCACTCAGAGTCATCCCTCATGCATCTTACAATGAAGGTAATTTTTCTCATAGCTATTACTTCAGCCAGGAGCTAGGAGCCTTATCCACCAAAAAGCCGTATACTGTGTTTCATCAAGACGCTGTGGTGCTCCGAACAGATCCAGGTTTTTTACCAAAATTTGTGTCTCCATTCCATTGCAACCAGGGGTTGATTCTGCCTTCCTTCTGCCAACACCCAAAAAATGAAAAGGAAAGGGAATTTCACATGCTGGATCCAAGAAGAGCGATGAAAACGTACATTAGACAAATGGATTCTATTTGAAAAACTTTATTTTTTCATCCTAACTGCAGGTTAAAATATGGATAAAAAAGCTTCAAAGGACTTTAGCCAGATGCATCTGTTCTGTCATCACCACTGCTTATGATCAGGCTGGAGTAACCTTGCCTGGCCCAGTGAGGGCCCATTCTACCCAGGCTTTGGCAACTTCGTGGGTGGACTTCAGAGAAGCATCTCCAGCAGACGTATGCAAGTCGGCCACTTGGCCATCCATTCACATGTTCACAACATTTTACAAACTGGATGTGACGGCCTCTGCAGAGGTGTCCTTTGGCCGTCGAGTTCTTTAGGTGGTAGTGGACCCTTAAGGGCACTTACATTCTTCCCATCTTGGATATCTGGGGATATACTGCTTTTGTATATCCCATTTGTATGGAAGCCCGGAGACCAGCTTAGGAGAGAGAAAACAAAATTTAAATACCTGTAAATTTTCTTTCTCCGACGGCTGGTCTCCGCGCCTGCTTCCCTCCCAGAATGTTTAAAGTTGGCCAGTTGGCCATTGGCATAATTTTCTTTTTCTTTTTTTTGTTTCCAAGTTCATGTAGTATTGCCACATTTGGACTGTTTTAGGAAGAACTGATGGAAACAGGAAGTGGAGGGCTGGATATCCCCAGATGCAGAGCCTAGTTCCTGCCTGCATATCTGCATCAGGAAGTACAGCCCATTTGTATGGAAGCCCAGAGACCAGCCATCAGAGAAGGAAAATGTACGGGTATTTAAATTTCGATTTTTCTACCGAACATTCTTATACAAGCTCTTGTCCTTCCCACAGGCACAAGCTCTTGCCCTTTTCTCAGACACAGACCTAGTGATACAAAGGTCGTGTCGGGCATTGGGTCCCAAACCGGTAGATCCGGCTGTGTGACCCCAATCAGTAATCTTGTATTTTTTAAAATACACTACAGGAAAAAACTGTACTGCATATATCCTGGCAGCAGAAATCACTGAAGTTGGACAAAGACACCATCTTCAAGGATAAAAAACTACCCACTCTCCATTATGAGTCATCGAAGAGCATATATTCCATTTCTAAAAATTCTTAAGGCAAACCATCTCAAATGTCCTACCCAGCCCAAATAGCAGTGCAATTCCCAAACAGACTGTAGAACGACAAAAGCGAAGCTTAAAGACACCAGCAGAATTAACCACCACCAAAGCTCCCCTTCCCTGTAGACAGCCATGCGAGCAAAACTGGAAGATGGCTTGGAAAGCAGCAAATTCAAGTGACACTGCAACAATTGATTGCCCAAATAAAGGCAGACGTGTCACCTTCTGCAATTTTCATGGTTTATACAGGTGGGAGGTTAAGTCTAGCATAGCTTAAAATAAATGACAACTGGCTAAGGAGCATGGTGGATTGTCCCTTCTGAATTTACAGTATTTTTTGGGTGGCACAGATTTGTCATATAATAGCATGACTCAATCCACACTATGATGCTTATTGGCAAAGATTAGAATGAATGCACTGCAGTTTTCTTAAACTAAAACATTATTTGTAAGCCTTCTTCTCTGGACTGCACTGTATGTGAAAAATGACATAAGGGCCACAGAGATCCAGGAGGAACAAAATGGGGGAGAGATACTGTGGGTTAAGCTGGAAAGGAAAATGGGGACAGCCATCCACACAGGTGTGGTCTATAGACCACCAGCCCAGGAGGAAGAAACAGATAGGAGTTGATGCTAGCCATCCAAAGGATGGCAGACAAGGGTGAGGTAGTACTGGTTGGAGACTTCAATATTCCAGACGTGGACTGGAGCATCCCTGCAGCAGCATCAACTAGGAGCAGATTTATCCTGGACTCCTTCAGGTGCCTTCCTCAACAACTGGTCATGGAACCAACTCGCAGAAGGCAATACTGGACCTTGTGCTCACAAACAGGGACAGTGTGATGGGGGTACAGTGGGGAGCACCTGGGAAACCGTGACCACCAGTTATTGTGGTTTGAAATCACAGAAAGAACAGAACCAAGCCACACAAAACACGATCCTGGATTTTAGGGGGGCAGACTTTGGGAAAATGGGGAGATACTTGAAAGAGGCATTACGGGAATGGGACAGGAATCAGGGGTTGAGGAACAGTGGGCAGTATTTAAAATGGGATTACAAGAACAACAGAATTGTGCATTAAGCAGGTTAGCAAGAGGAAAAGGAAGAGGAGACCATTATGGTTTCCAAAGAGGTAGCAAAGAAAGTGAAAGCCAAAAGATTGCATTCAGGCAATACAAAAGACACAGGCAGAAGGGGATAGGGAGAAGTACCAGGAGAAGCAAGGGAGGCAGGGAGGTCAGTAAGGGAAGCCAAAGCTCAGACAGAAGAAAACATTGCAAAATCAGTGGGTAGAGGGGACAAAACGTTTTACAGGTACATAAGTGAAAAAAGAAAGACAAAGGGAGGGATAGTGAGACTGAAGGGGGAGGATGGGTGCCGCGTGGAGGATGACAACAGTAAAGCTGACATATTGAACAGGTATTTCTGCTCAGTCTTTACTGAGGAAGAGGAGATTAATGGGTCTGAAGGGAGTACAAGGGGTGAGAATGGTGTAGAAATGGACACAAGTCCCTTTACACGAGAAAGGGTCCTGAAGGAACTGGAAGTAATAAGAGTTGATAAAGCAATGGGGCCAGATGGGGTGCACCCCAGGGTCTTAAAGAACTAAGAGAGGTGGTGGCTGAACCTCTGGCTATCCTGTTTAGCCGATCACTGGAAACAGGGGAGGTACCCAAAGACTGGAGGACAGCAGATGTAGTCCCCTTATACAAAAGTGGGAACAAAGAGGAAGCAGAGAACTACAGACCAGTCAGCCTCCCTCGGTAGTGGGAAGATCATGGAAGCACTACTGAAGAGAGATTGGTGGAACATCTGTTGTCAATGGACTACAGGACCCAAGGCATCATGGTTTCACTCAGGGGAGGTCATGTCAGACCAACCTCATTTAATTTTGACTGGGTGACTAGGGAGGTGGATCAGGGAGGCAGTGGACATGGCCTATCTGGACTTCAGCAAGGCCTTTGACACTGTGCCACATAGAAGACTATTACACAAACTGGGGAATATGGGTGTGGCAGGACAGTAGTGTGGTGGGTAGGTAACTGGCTGGGTGGCAGGACACAGAGGGTGGTGGTAAATGGCTGTCACTCCACAGAGGAAGAGTGACCAGTGGGGTACCACAGGATCAGTGCTGGGACCGGTCCTATTCAACATCTTCATCAGTGACATTGCGCAGGACCTAGAAGGCAGAATTTCACTGTTCGCTGATGACACAAAGCTCTGTAACAGAGTAGAGACACCAGAGGGTGGACAGAATGAGAAGGACCTGCAGAAACTTGAAGAATGGTCAGGGTTTGGCAGTTGAAAATGCAAAGAAGTGCAAGATAATGCATATGGGGCACAAAAACCCTGGCACAATATATCAGTTGGGGGGTGAGGATATAGCATGCACCAAGCAGGAAAGGGATCTTGAGGTTATCATCTCTGATGACCTCAAGGTAGGGAAACAGTGTGACAAGGCAGCAGGTAAAGCAAATAGGATGCTGGGATGTATAGGCAGGGGCATCACCAACAGGAAAAGGGAGGTCATAATTCCGCTATACAAGACACTAGTGAGGCCCCACCTGGAGTACAGTGTACAGTTCTGAAGACCATACCTACGTAAGGACATAGACAGGGTAGAGAAGGTTCAGAGGAGTGCAACAAAGATGGTGCATGGATTGCATCACAAGTCCTATGAAGACAGGTTGAAGGAACTGAACATGTACTCCCTGGAGGAGGGAGAGAGGGGATATGATAGAGACATACAAATATCTTACAGGAGGAACAGGGTGCAGGAAAACACTATTTTTAGCGAAAAGATGTTTCCAGGACTAGGGCATGGGATGAAGTTGGAGGGAGGACGATTCAGAGGAAACATGAGAAAGAATTTCTTCACAGAACGAGTGGTGAACAAGTGGAACACCCTGCCAGAGGAAGTGGTGGGGGCTGAAACAATCACGGGAGTTAAGAATGCATGAGATAGACATAAAGGAATTCTGGAGGTCCGGGGTAAGGGGCAACAGACTTCTAGGAAAACAAAATGAACTTACAAGCTCAAATGGGCAGACTGGGTGGGCCATAGGCCCTTATCTGCCAACACTGTCTATGTATCTATGGACAAGACATTACAGAATGTATTAACTAAAAACATACTTCAGGGATGGGGCGCTCTGCAGCAAGACATACGGTTTAGAAATGCTCTTCTCCATTAACTCATTTCCTCCACAGGAGCTTTCTGAAGTTGCAGCACTTGTCTCCTCTATACTGTTAACAGTTAATCCTGGGCCCTTCTAAGTAAAAAATCAAGCCATAATTGGCTTGCCGCAAACAAATGCTAATAGCACAAAAACCATAAGTGCTAGACACAAATTATGAGTGGCAAAATTATTCAGCATAAAATTACCTCTCCAACAGTGGTATGCAGGGAATAGTAGGTAATTAAGTTTTATTTCTGTGCTGGTTGAAACAGCAAAACAAAATATTTTTTCCATTAAAAAATGCACCATAAACCTTTATTTGTTGGGAAATATGTAACATATCAACACCAAATTAAGCATCCAGACATTAGATGTAATTTTAATAATTTGTTTGTAAATCAAACAGCTATTTCTGTAGTATTAAACATAATTTTCCCCCATTTGAGTCAAGGTGTATTGGTGAGGTTTGAGGGACAAATCTGAACCATACATACCATATCATAAACAAATGCATATAACTCCTAAAGTATACATGACACACACAATGTATAAGTGGCAAAGTTGTTCCACACAAAATTGCCTTTCCAATGGTTCTATGCAATCAACGGTACTCAATTTGGTTTTTGTTTTATACTGGCTAAAATACCCAGAATGTGTGTTTTCTTACATAGATACATAGACAGTGTCGGCAGATAAGGGCCTATGGCCCACCTAGTCTGCCCATTTGAGCTTGTAAGTTGTTTGTTTTCCTAGAAGTCTATTTCCCCTTACCCCTGACCTCTAGAATTCCTTTATGTCTATCCCATGCATTCTTAAATCCCGTGATTGTTTCAGCCCCCACCACTTCCTCTGGCAGGGTGTTCCACTTGTCCACCACCTATTCTGTGAAGAAATTCTTTCTCATGTTTCCTCTGAATCATCCTCCCTCCAACTTCATCCCATGCCCTCTAGTCCTGAAACATCTTTTTCGCTTAAAAATAGTGTTTTCCTGCACCCTGTTCCTCCCTGTAAGATACTTGTATGTCTCTATCATATCCCCTCTCTCCCTCCTCTCCTCCAGGGAGTACATGTTCAGTTCCTTCAACCTGTCTTCATAGGACTTGTGATGCAATCTTCAAAGTGCTTAGGTGGTTCTAGATTGACAAAATGTCATAAACAAATATGAATAACTCCTAAAGTGAACATGATACACACAGTGTGTCAGTGGCAAGGTCGTTCAGCACAACATTACCTTTCTAATGGTACTATGCAGTCAATTCTAATCAATTCTGGCTGGCAAGTAATATTAAAATATGTGAGTGACTTCTGCAGATGTTTCTAGGGCACACAGGAAGTCTGTAGGTGACTTCTGTAGGTGTTCTGGGACACACTGTAATTACATTTGCTGACGCCTGCCCCAGCCCGTTGGCGCAGCGGTGGGTTTTCCGCTTGCGACGCTGGCGACCCGGGTTCGGGAACAGACCCAGGTCGTCGGAGGGCCGGCCGGGGGGGGAGGGAGGATGGAGCGTCCTACAGACTGCTCTCCTTCTCTGGGGGGAGGGTGAGGGAAGCACTCGGAGCGCTGAGGACTCCTGGCGGAGGCCGGGAGATCTCACGCTGTCGACGCTCAATCTCTGGGAGGCGGGGCGGACACTGGCGTCCTTGCACGTCCCCACCTCCGTGAAGGAAAAAGTAAAAAGAAAAATAGGCGGTCGAGGACCACAGTCTTAATGAAGCCCTCCCAGGAAGTCCTCGAGTGGCCATCATCGCTGCGGGTCCCCTGACTAGATACTAGTTCTGTGGCCACGGAAAGAACGTGGCCATGGCCCGCCCTCAGGGGCAAGCCGAGGTGACTGGGGGACCCAGGGAGCCATAGATGGTGGCTGAGGCTTCCAGGGGCCGTGACCAGGGCCGAGAAAGTGACAGGAGGTCCTGCCAAAAAAAAAAAAAAGATTTGCTGACGCCTACAGACGTTTCTAGAAGGCAATGAGTTAAATGCTGTTCAGTACAACAGTGCTTTTCCTCTAAACCAGGTAGCCCACAGATTCATACACTGGGAGAGGCAGGATGCTGGTGCACTTACATCAGTTGTTAGAGGAAGGAATCCCACATACGTATGCAGATCTACAAGAACAATATGCGCTGACAGTTGCAGGCCACTTGCTATTCCTATAAGTTCGGCATTACCTCCCCAGCAGGTTAGCGAATCTGACAGAATACAAGGAATTCCATTAATTACATTATTTACCACCTCACAATCTCAAGGTATGCCCCATCATTTCATCTCACAAGTATATAGGCCACCAAGTACCCCACAAAAGGTAACTCTTAAAAGGATGACGATTCAATGGGAGATGGAGTTAAACATATATACCTCAACTGAAATTTGGGCAAAGATTTACAACAGGCAATTTAAACATCTTCCTCTAATACATAGAAGGAGTTTACTTAGAAAACGGTACTTAAGTATTTCAAAACCCCCTCCATAACAGCCAGACATAACCCACATTTAGGAGCAAACTGTTGGAGGAAATGGGAGAAATTAGCTCACCATGCACATGTGTTTTTGGCTATGCCCCCTTCTTTGCCAGATTTGGGCAGATGTGACTTCTGACATACAGGAACTCTTTCCTAGATTGACAGAGCTGACTCCCAGAATAGCATTATTGTTAGACTACCCTACTAAACATTTTAACAAGCGTGAAAGGTATGTGTTGTATATACAGCTAACAAGACGATAACCAAGAACTGGTTGCAGCCACAGCCTCCAGATAAAGAATAGTGGAGAGACTTAATGATCACGGTATATAAAATGTATTGACACATGAGCTTTGAAATAATCAGTGGTGGGGCTGACTGCTTTAAATGATGAATAAGCTTGAGCACTTTGTCATATTTTTCAGTTGGTACAGTCGTGGCCAAAAATATTGTCGCCCTTGCAGTTTTTCTAATAATGCACCATTCCTTCCAGAAAATTGTTGAAATTAAAAAATATATTGGTATCCACATATGTATTTCTTTGGTTTGCAGTGGAATAAAACACAAAAATCAGAAAAATTTACTAAGTCTTAGCTTATTCCACACAGAAATCCTTAAATGACCCGGACAAAATTATTGGCACCTTTTAGAAGTAGTTAGAAATAATTAGATTTCAAGCAGGTGATTCTCCTTCACTTTGGAATTGAACTCACCTGTGGTGAGTTGCAGGTGCCTGCAATATAAAAATCACTCATTCAGCCAGTTTGAATACAGAAAAGGACTCATTCTCCTGTTTTGTGTCACTGTGTGTACCGCAATGAGCATGGAGAAAAGAAAGTCAGCCAGAGAATTGTCTGAGGAGGTCAGACAGAAGATTGTAGCCAACATGGACAATCTCAAGGCTACAAATCAATCTCCAGAGACCTTGATGTTCCTGTTTCCACCGTACGTAATGTTATCAGGATGTTTAAGGCCCGTGGCACTGTAGCCAACCTCCCTGGACATGGCCGCAAGAGAAAACATGATCGAAGATTGCAGCGCAGGATTGTTCGAATGGTGGAGAAAGCACCTCTATCAACTGCCAAACAGATTCAAGCTGACCTTCACACACAAGGTACAACAGTTTCAACTCGCACCATCCGTCACCAACTCAATGAAAGGGGGTTATATGGTAGGAGGCCCAGGAGGACCCCACTGGTGAGAGAGAGAGAGAGACATAAGAAAGCCCAACTGGGGTTTGCCAAAACACACCTGAACAAGTCAAAATCCTTTTGGGAGAATGTCCTGTAGACAGATGAGACCAAATTAGAGCTTTTTGGTAAAGCACATCATCTCTATGCTTACAGAAAACAAAATGAAGCCTTCAAAGAAAAGAACACCTTCCCTACAGTCAAACATGGAGGAGGTTCAGTGATGTTTTGGGGTTGCTGTGCTGCCTCTGGCACTGGGTGCCTTGAACGTGTGCATGGCATCATGAAATCTTGAGATTACCAGGCCATTTTGGAGCGCAATGTTGAACCCAGTGTCAGAAAGCTGGGTCTCCATCGAAGGTCATGGGTCTTCCAGCAGGACAGTGACTCCAAACACACTTCAAAAAGTACCCAGGAATGGTTCAAGACAAAACGCTGGACTGTTCTGAAGTGGCCAGCAATAAGTCCAGATCTAAATCCCATTGAAAACCTGTGGAGAGATCTGAAAACAGCAGTTGGGAGAAGGCACCCTTCAAATCTGGGAGAACTGGAGCAGTTTGCACAAGAAGAGTGGGCCAAACTGCCGGTAGAGAGAGGTGCAGGAGCTCATCCATGGCTATATGAAGCAGTTGATTGAGTTATTTTGACCAAAGGCTGTGCTACCAAATATTAAGTCTAGGGTGTCAATAATTTTGTCAATGCCATTTCTTTTCATTTTCTGATTTAAAGGATATATTAAATTCTGAATCAAAAACAAAGGTTCTGTAATATTAACAGAGAAATAAAGAATTGTGGAGACCAAATACTGTACTGTTGTTAATTTCAACTTATGTTTAGAGGAAATTGTGAGTTATTTGAAAAAGTGCAAGGGCGCCAATATTTTTGGCCATGACTGTATATCAGAAGGTGACCTAACTGAATCGTGTGACAGAGATAAGTAAACGGGGAGGGGGGGGGGCAGCTAAGATGAGAATGACTTGTACCATAAAAACAATGGTATAGTTACCTATAAAATATCAAAAGTACTTTGCCTGGCTAAAAACTGCAGTGCATAATTTAGGATGGAGAGGGGAAATGCCTGGATATTACCATTTACAATAGTTCATTGTAACAGTCATTGTGCATGTAAAAAAAATAAAAAATAAAATAATAATTGTGGTCTGAATACGTATTTCATTGAAAATGTATGTATGCTTATCTATGCTGCATCTACGTATCAAATTTAGAAAAAAAGTAGTATGTGGCACAGTAGCACCCCTATAGTTAGGGTTGAGTAGGGTGTTTGATGTTAAGCTCCTAGCTTTCCCCCATTCAACAGAGTTGCACGAAATTTTGAATATGCAGTATGGTGGCAAGGTCTCTAGATTTGGCAATGTTTGTTCCCATCAGATATGTGTGTGTGTGTGTTTA
Source organism: Neoceratodus forsteri (assembly GCA_016271365.2). Taxonomy (NCBI): domain Eukaryota; kingdom Metazoa; phylum Chordata; order Ceratodontiformes; family Ceratodontidae; genus Neoceratodus; species Neoceratodus forsteri. The sequence continues at coordinate 222,369,388 of CM028135.1, forward strand.
ATTACCCCTTTCACCTACAGCCAAGATGGTTTGGGATTTTGTTGTGAAATATTCATGGTAGAAAGTACTTGCCCTAGAATGGTGCCTTTAATTGTTTTGGTGAAAAAATATTAATCTCTTCCCAAGTTATAAGGACATGAAATTGCAGTTCTGAGCATGCTCAGTAGGGTCTTTCAGATGTTTGATATGAAAGAAGAATTTCTGCTCACAAAAAGGTAATTCTTGTTTCGTGAGATTAAATTCTTTCATGAACAAAAATTATTTTTTTGTAAGGTGGCCACCTTGTTTCCAGTTATAAATTTTTTTTTTTTTTGAAAACTATAAAAATGGAGAGTGGGATCCCTGCAGCCCTGCCCTCCCCAGAAGCAGAAAAAGCCTTTGATCATGTTTCTTGACTGTACCTGTTTCCGTCCTTCGTAAATTCGGCCTTCCCGAGGATTGTTGTTCTTGGATTCGCATTTTATAAGAGTTTCCTTCAGCCCAAGTTGGATGTAATGGGTTTTCCTCTGCCTGTTTCCTCTTCATTGCTGCACCCGTCAAGGTTGCCCGTGCTCTCTTTTTCTTTTCAATTTATATTTGGAGCCCCTTCTCTCCCGTTTATCGACTAACCCCCTAGTGACCGGAATCCATGTGTAGGGGTGGAGAGAGATGCTCAGTCGGCTGATGCCAATGATCTTCTTCTCCATTTGGAGTACTCCAAGGTCTTGTTCCCGGTGGTCCATGCGGAAATACAAAGATTTATCCCCCCCCCCCGGATATAAACTAAATTTGGATAAATCACATGTATTCTCTTTAAACCACCTAGTTTCAAAGTCTAAGATGCAGCATCTTGGCCTCTCCTGAGCCTCTAAGGAGTTGGTTTACTTGGGGATCCGGATTGCCTGCTTTTTTCCTGACATCAGGAAGGTCAGTCTAGCTCCTTTGTTGTGGGTGTTTCAGCAAGACCCTCAGAGGTGGTCTAACCAGCCCCTATCCCTCTGGGGCCGGGCAAGCATTATCAAAATGAATGTCCTGCCCTGACTTTTATACCCCTTTGGGATGATCGGTCCTTACTTGCCTAAGTGCTAGTTTGTGCAGCTCCAAAAAACACTTCAATTCCTCTGGAAAGATGGATCAGTGCACTGGGCTTACATTAAGTTGACCCAGCCGAGAAACTGTGGGGGGCTCCATCTCCCTAATTTTTTTCTTTATTACCTGTCCTTGCATAGTGCCAAGTGGCTCAGGTGGCGGAGTTGTGCTGGAACAGCATCCTTGGAGGGGTACTAACCCATTTGGTTGCGCATGGAAGAGAATCTCTCTCTTTTTTTTTTTTAAAGAGGGCCTGCACCTTTCTGGACTTCTCTATTTAACTCCCCATCTTCTGCCCCGTAACTTTTTTGCTGTCCTCCTTTGGTCTGATCCCTCAAGGCCTGTGTACAGTATCGCCAGTATATGCATATTGAATAGGCCAAGGACCTTCCCCAACCAGCCTTGGGCAACCCCCTCTTCACAGTGGCTGATCGTCCAATACCAGAAGCTTTCTGTTCATAGCTATGGAGTCTCCTGGCTCACCGGCTTTTTCAGGATGGGAAACACATGCCACTGGAGGATTTGCTGGAGGAATTTCGAGACTCACTTTTCCCTAGTTTTCATTACCTCCAGGGCTATGACAACCTTTCTGAGTCCGTCCTCTTGGCTGGTTTCTGAGAAGGAGCCTTTGCCAACATTGGTGCACCTTGCCTTGCAGCCTCATGCTGTTTCCTGCCTTTGTTCTTTTTTCCCCAATCTCAAGACCCCAATGCCCTGACTGGGATAGTGTATTTCTGGCATCACAAACTGACACAGGACTGTCCCCCCAACATTGGCATGGTATCTGTCGAGACATTTATAGGTTTCTCAAAAGAGAAAAGCATAGGTGGACGCAACCTCGAATCTTACACGATATGTATCTGACCCTGCTGAAGCTCTCCTCTTGCACATGCTCTGGGCTTGCCCCAGGATCCAACCTGGCTGGACCCAAATACAAGACTCTCTTGACCCATTACAAGGGCTTGAACAAGCATTCACACTGTAAATTTGTATCTTTGGTGATTTTTCCTCGGTGTTCTCAAAGCCCTGTAAGGCCCAAATAGCCCTTATCTCTAGCTCCATGAAAACTGTTACCTTGCAGCATTGGCTGGAGGCTAACCCACCCTCTTATATTGAGTGGTGCAGAGAGCTCCTCCAGGCCCTTGCTGTGGAGAGATCGATTCTCAAGTCTCACCAAGGAGGGAATACCTATGCCCGGAGCCTAGATATGTTGCAAACTCCTCTGTTATTAATTAATGATGGGGTGGCCTCCTAATGTAGCTCCACTTGTGTGCCCCCTTCTTTTGCATCCCCTCATTAGTGCTATCCTGAGGTCTAGCTGTCCCTTCCTGATGCCAGCTCGTTTTCCTTAGCAACCGGCCTAGGTTTATACTGGCCCCCCCTTTTTTGTTTTCTTTTCAGAGTCTCCTTTTTTCATTCTGTTAACTCCTGAGCTTTCCCTAATATAAATGCCAGAAGGTTTGCTTCCTTGCACTCTAATTTTTCCTTTTCCATTTTCATGCTCTAGGATTGGGGTTTGTTTTTCCTTTGTTACTGTTGTTCTCGTTTTGTTAGTTTGTTGGATCAGTGTTGTGTGTATTTTTGTAGTTTGTAATGTTCTAGTATTGTAATGTTGAAACTTCAATAAAGTACACATATTTAAAAAAAAAAAAATCCATAAAAATGATGCCTTTGAAAGAAAGCAACATATGATTTTAGCTAAATGGGACCCATGTTCGATTCTGCACTTAGTTTTTTGAAAAAGAACCCGGAAGTATAATTTTGGGGACATTACAAAAATCCTCAGCGAGGCTTGTTTCATGAGCCAGTTTTTCTTGTTTCAGGAGGCTCAAGAAAGAAGATTCTCAGCTCATGAAACAAGAATGTGGACTTTTTTTTTCAGTCTTGTTTTGTCAGCATTCCTCTTGTTTCGTGATTCACAAAACAACTCATGAATCAGGAAGGCCAGCTCATGAAACAAGATTTGGGATTTAGTTGGTTTTTTTTTCCCAGTCTTGTTTCATCACTCACAAAAGAAGGCAGGCAGGCTCACAAAACAAGATTGAAAAAAGAACTAGGTTCCAAATCTTGCTTTGTGAGCCCGCCTTCTTCTTTTATGAGTTGTTCAATGCCTCACAAATTAAAAAAACACCTGCTGACAAAAAAAAAATTAAGCTCACATTCTTGTTTTGTGAGCCATGAATCTTGTTTCTTGTGGCTGTATTCTTCTTCTTTCATGACCCTCATGAAAAAAAAATGCTGGTTCACAAAACAGAAATGTGGGTTCACAAAAGAAGAATTTCTTTACAGTGAAAGAATGAAGAGTTTTCCTTGAACTATGTCACTTTTGAAGATTTCAGAGACAAATTTTTAACCTGTGCTTATGACCATACCTCATGAACCATTGTGGAAACATACTTAAGACATGGATGTGCAAGGTCCAAAAGGCCCTGTGCTTCTGCGTCCATATGGACTTCTCGGTTTGTGCAGTGCTTGGAGGGCCCTGTGTACCTGCATCTGCAGCTGCACGGAAGTGCAGGGCTCAGAGTGTCTTGTGCTTCTGCAGTCTGATGGACTCCACATTTGGCACAGGGCCCAAAGGGCCTTGCAGGTCTGCATCTTAGATGCACAGAAGCATGGGACCCTCTGGGCCCTACGCTTCCACAGCAAGATGGATGTGTTCTGAGGCTTTAATTCCACAATCTCAAAAAGAAAGGATGTTCTTTGAAAAAAAAAAACTGTTATTGCACCAGTTATGGTTCAAGTTAAAGCAGCAAAGTAGGGAAAAATGTGGCATTAGGGTTTCCAACCCTAACTCCTCACCCCCACCTCCCAATTGGCAAAAAGAAAATGGGAGTTTTGGGTCTCCTATATCTTGGTGAATCAGCGGTGGGGTCTTCCTTGGGGTTGTCAACCTTAATGCTCACTCAGACAGTTGATAAAATCAAAGATTCAGTAGGTTGTAATATTACCTTAATAGAATCTGAAGTTTATGCAGAGTTGATTACCCAAAAAGGGAAAATGAGCACATCTCCAGATGACATATTGGGTCACCTTCTGTATGTTTTGGCGGCCAGTTTGTGTCTACCTCTAAAAATACTTTATGAACAGTGTATTAATTTGTTCCAGAGCCCTGGAAAACTGCACATGTGATTTCAAGCCACAAAAAAGACAAAAAAACAACTGGAAGAATTATAGACCCATATGCTTAACCTCTCCCATGTGCAAAATCATGGAAAGTTTAATAAAAGATATGATTACCCTTACTCTGTCAGACTTAGATACCAAACAACATGGGTTTAAGAAGGGCCATAACTGCTTGATGAACCTACTGTGCTTTTATGAGGATGTCGGTTTACAGCTTGACAGCAGACTCCCGTATGATGTAATCTATATTGACTTTAGTAAGGCTTTTGACCTTCTTCCACGTTGGGTACTGCTACATAAACTAATTTCTGTTGATATTGATTATACTATAGTGAGATGGATATCAAATTGGTTAACCGATAGAACACAGTGAGTTTTGATTAATTGACAGCTCTCTAGTCTAGGGCCAGTTACCAGCGGGGTGCCACAGGCCCCTGCCTTTTCCAGCTTTTCATAGCTGATATAACCAACAACTGTTATCCAAATACCATTAAATATGCAGATGATAGCAAAATCGGTGGACTGTGTTCCAACCCTGAGCAGACTGCATCCATTCAAAATGACCTGGATGACATCACGAAATGGATCAATACTTGGGAGATGAAACTGAATCATGAGAAATGCAGGATTATGCACCTTGGTACCAACAGTTCCTCCCATGATTATATATTAAACCACAGAATGTTGACCAGTACTAATATGGAGAAAGATTTGGGGGTTCTGGTGTCTGATGATTTTCTGCCAGATTCACAAGTTAATTCTGCTATACTTAAGGCCAGCAGCATTATTTGGTCTATCAAAAAAAAACATAAAATCTAGAGAAAGAGATGTATTAATGCCCTTATATAGGGCCTGTGTTTGTCCACATCTAGACTTTCCTTCCCCTTTACGGTGCCCCTTCAGGAAACATGACATTTTGCAACTGGAGAAAGCGCAAAGATGTTATACCAAACTCGTGCACGGATTACACAATGTGTCATGTGAAACTAGGCTTGATTCATTGAAATTAATGTCCCTCACAGCGCGGAGGCTAAGAGGGGATCTCCTTCTTATGTTTGACATTATGCAAGACCTGTATTTACTTACCAAATTAGGGCTGGTGTTTAAAGATGTTTACTACAACCTTGGAGGCCACCCGCTCCAGCTTCAATGCAGAAAATGTAATTTAATAAAAAGGAATTTTTTACACCTTGCGTATCACCAAGCCCTGGAATGCCTTACCAGTTGAAGTAATAACCAGCAGTTCCAAGTCTAGGTTTAGATCCTGACTGGACACGATCCTTTCTAGAACTGCTCTTAGTTTATTATTAGGTCCAAGGAGCAATCATGGGTCTTACGGCTCTCTGGCTTCTATCCAATCTTAGTATGCTCACCCCTCCCCCCAGCCCATAGCCTTCTGTCCGAAGCACAAGGTAAAGCTCCAAGTCAGTGCCTCATAGTGGTACACTCTTCAAAGGTGCTCAAGTATGTCTCACTACATGTTGCCAACAACATCTGTTGTAGCTTTCTTTATGCAGGATCATTTGGGCCTTGCCTGAAGAAAAGAGATTGCATCTGACCTTGTTTGCTTAGAGGAAGTGGTAAGAATGAACATTGACAACCCCAAAGAAGACCCCATCACCGATTCACCAAGACTCTTGTCACTCGCCAGTAAATATATTGGCCAAATTTGGAGCATATTTTGGACCCAGGCTTGTTCCTTTTATCTGGGTAGAATACTTGTAATTAAACAAGAAATTAGATTCAAAGACAGTGTCAGCACAGTCCAAAATAAAACAGTTCAGTGGCATAACATGCTGTGGACATTTTGCAAGTGCTTTAGCAATAGCATAGATTCCTTCTTCATGCGGAATATTGGTGTATAGGCTCTAAATGTCTATACACACAAGCAAGTCATTCTCAAATACCCTCACATCATTCAAAATTTCTATCATTGGATTGGTGTCTTTCATAAGATTTTAAATCTGGGACAGATTTTTAATTTAAGTCTGGGACAAATGTTTTAATATACTGGTCCACAAACTTTCACACAGGCTTGGTGACAAATCCAATTTAAGATACAATAGGTCTGCTTAGGACAGAAATCCAATTCTTATAAAGCTTTGGAAGCAGATACAGCACTTCAGTTTTTTTTTTTGTTTTTTTTTTTTTGGGGGGTGTCAACCAATAATGATTCTTTTGGTTTTGTTTTGTTTTTGTTTATCAAAATTTTGATCCAGTGCCGACACAATTGTCTTTCTTGTCCTGCCTTTTGTTTGTGCAGTTGGATAAATTTGTAGTCTGCAGTAAAATGTACGATCACTTAACTGTAAAGATTTCAATAAGATAGTCTTCCCTTCCCCAAATGACTGTCATGCCCCTTTATTGGCAGGATGTACTACAATATCCGTCATATTTTGTAACTGTTTCAGTGCCACACACTAATTTTTAGTGATAGTCTGAACTTTTAGTATATGGGAACCACAGCAACTCTACTGCTTCTTGTTGCACTGAGTTCATATAAATAAATGCAGAGCTACTTGTGCTGGGGCAAACACTAGATTTATGTGTGCGGTTAGAGGGTTCTCATAGTACTTCCTGGTTGAATTGCATAAGGCTGTGATCTGGGTGTTGATCCTAAATGACCATGTAATTGTAGCATCTGAAAATTTTTCAACATATCAACTTTTATATTTATTTTGTTTTATAATTATAAGAAAAAAGAAACTTGACAATCAGTGAACACACAGTATTTGTAAACAGTGTCACTGAAAAAGCAAACTATTAACATAGGATGAACATCAAACCTCTAGAAAATTGACTATTGCAAAACAGATGTACATGCTACTTCAAATCTTGCCAAGAGTGCAAAGACTAGAAGAATTTAAAATACAGTAGTTACAATGAAAGAAAAACATGTATTACCGTAGACACCAGGTGACATGCGGCTTACTCTCTCTTACCTATTGCCAGAGTATTCTTATGTCTGTCCCATGCATTCTTGAAGTTCCCTACTGCCTTCACTACCTCAACTGCTGCAGGTAGGCTGTTACAAACATGCACTACTATTTCTGTGAAAAAGTACTTCCACATGTTGACCCTGAGCCTATCCCCCTCTAGCAGCATATAATAGCTCCTTGCTTATGTACAACTTCTTGACTGAAAGATGCTACTATCCTGTTCCTTGTTTATGCCACTAACGTACTTGAATGTCTCTATCATATTCCCCCTTTCTCTCCTCTACACCAGGGAATACATGTTGAGGTCCTGTAGCCTATCCTCATATGACTTTAGGTGCAGTACTTGTATCCTTTTTGTTGCCTTCTCTGTACTGACTGTATTGTGTTTCTGTACTTCCGGCCTTCAGAACTGGATGTAGTACTACGGAGGAGGTCTCAGTAGTGATCTGTACAGCTGCATAACCGCATCCTGTTTTGTGGTTGTGCTGCCTCTCCCTATGCACCCTAGCATCCCACTTTCTGGCCACAAAGGCTTCTGACATTGTTTGGTCAGAGCATTAGATATGATAACCCTCAAGTCCCTTTCTTGACTGTTGGCACCATCGCCACATCTCATACTCCTCCCTTGGATTTCTGAGCCCCAAGTGCATGGTTTTGCACTTCTTTGCATTGAATTGTAGCTGCCACACTCTCGATCATGTACTGATCCTTTCTTGTTTTTTACATCCACCCCCCACACCACCCAACATTAGTAAGAGTCTTTGGGTGATGGAGGGAGTTACTTGTGTGTCATGGTGTTGTCAGTTGTCATATACCCAACAATGCAGAACAAGGGAAGGAGACCCTGCCTCCCAGATTCCTTGGGATCTGAGCACCTGTGCTGGCACATCCAATCACTCAACTGATTAATCGATCCTTCTTCACACACTCCGTACCGGACAAATGGAAAACTGCAGTGGTTGTCTCTGTGCACAAAACAGGCACAGCCAACCTTATAGAAAACTACAGACCCATATCCATTCTGTGTCCTATCGCAAAAATCCAAGAGAGACTCCTATATAACCAGCTCTGCTCCTTCTTTGAACAGACAGATGCCCTTACTGTACACCAACATGACTTCAGGAAATCCTATGGGACTGAATCTGCTCTCTTGAAGGTCACTTTAGATATTTTCCAGGCCATGGATCAAGGAAATGCCATGGGGCAGTCTTCATTGATCTTACGAAGGCATTTGACCTTGTGAACCACACTCTCCTCATCTCCAAACTGCAGTCTTTAGGCCTTGACTTCAGTTCCCTCCTATGGATCTCAGAATACCTATCCGACCACTTCCAATGCGTCAAGTGGGCTGGTACCATCTCCCCTATTTCTTCTGTCACGGACAGTGTCCCTTAAGGTTCTATCCTTGGACCTTTACTCTTCTCGATCTTTGTCAGTGACTTGCCTCTCAGTTGCGGGAGGGGCTTCGATCCAGCTCTGTGCAGACGATGCCATACTATACCGGCATGGCACAGACGTATCTGCTATTCAGTCCAACCTAGAAAATGACTTCCAACACCTAGAATCATGGTTCAAAATGAACCGGTTGATCCTGAACACAAAGAAAACCAAATCCATACTGTTTGATCACACCTCCTTTGACACAACCTCCCAGCCTCCTCTGGTTATTAATACATCCTCAGGCCTACCTCTGGAAGGCGTGGACTCATTCAAATACCTGGGCATGACTCTGGATGAACATTTATCATTTGACACCCATGTAAACAGTGCAATTTAAACCACCAAATCGGAAGCTTGGCTTACTCCATCCCACTGCCCCCTACCTTACCCCTTGTTCAAGAAAGACCATCGCCTCGGCTACTCTTCTCCCTGACCTATTCTATGGTGCACCTATAATTCACTCAGTCAGGATTTCCACGCTGGCCAAACTTAAACAGGCCTACCACAGGGTAGATCACTTTGTTGCTGCGGCACCCGCCTGGGCTCATCACTGTGACATCCATAAGTCCCTAGGTTGGCCATCCTTCGAGCTCAAAATAAACCTTCTGGTGTTATGTGCCACCTTTAAACACATACACCTCCTTTCTCCCACTATGCTTTCTGGCCTACTCACTCTGAAATCATAGATACATAGATACATAGACAGTGTCGGCAGATAAGGGCCTATGGCCCACCCAGTCTGCCCATTTGAGCTTGTAAGTTCAGTTTGTTTTCCTAGAAGTCTGTTGCACCTTACCCCGACCTCCAGAATTCCTTTATCTATCCCATGCATTCTTAAATCCCGTGATTGTTTCAGCCCCCACCACTTCCTCTGGCAGGGTGTTCCACTTGTCCACCACCCGTTCTGTGAAGAAATTCCTTCTCATGTTTCCTCTGAATCGTCCTCCCTCCAACTTCATCCTATGCCCTCTAGTCCTGGAACATCTTTTTCGCTTAAAAATAGTGTTTTCCTGCACTCTGTTCCTCCCTGTAAGATACTTGTATGTCTTTATTATATCCCCTCTCTCCCTCCTCTCCTCCAGGGAGTACATGTTCAGTTCCTTCAACCTGTCTTCATAGGACTTGTGATGCAACCCATGCACCATCTTTGTTGCCCTCCTCTGAACCTTCTCTACCCTGTCTATGTCCTTATGTAGGTATGGTCTCTTCCCTAGGACCCTCCGTCACTCCCACCTCTCTTTGCTGAACCTTTCTAAAGTTTGCTTAGCCGTAGGCAAATGGTCCTTCACCTTCTCCGCACCACAAATATGGCATAATCTCCCCCAGAGCTTACTGTCTTGTTTATCTCTTCCCCTGTTTAAGAAAAGGTATACGGAGGTAGTCTTTCCCCCTCCAATCTGTAGTGGCAACTGCACTTAACCCAACTCACCCCTGCGCACCTCCACCCCCCTGCAATCTCTGTACTTATCTCTCCTAATCTCCTTCTCTTACCTGTGTCCCCTCCTCTCCCAAGTCATCTTAGATCTTCCTGTCCTCCCCCAAACTTCCTTCCCACTCACCCCTAACACTCTGCTACATTGCTGTAACCATGGAATTTACTGTACTGTGTGTTTGATGTAATGCTGCTACTCCTGCTGAATGACTGGTCCTAAGCCTACTGTAAGAACTATCAACATAGGACCAATACAAGCCTACCCTATGAATGTCGACGATGGATCCCTCTGGAGCTGATCTGGGATCATCATTCTGCTACTGAGTGATTTGACTATCTACTTACCTTACACCGTGTGTGTGTGCAGTATATATATTCATTCCACTGGGGTGTCACACAGATGAGGCACACTGATGACGAAACACGTGTATGTGTCTTCTGTTAGCACCCTTTGCAGACTGTGTGAGAGGCCTTTTTGGCACCATTCATTTCTGCTTTAAGTTGAACCAGCATAATCTTCTGTGATGATTTGCATATATAGCCCATGATGCTTTGTGTGATTTTGTATTTCTTTGAAACTTGGCTTCCTGGCCAGTGCCCTTTGGGGTAACCATTGTCTCAGTGCTTGCGCACTGAGGTTCTTTGATATATATTCTCCTTTGCCTCGGATTATATTCTTGCTCCTGTGTTTTGCCTCCTGATGTCATTATGTCAATTTGTTTGCTGTTGATACTCTAATGTATAATATATCTACTTTTGGTAGTATTTTGCTCCCCTGGTCGCCCCTGAAAAAGGGACTTGTTTGTCTCAGTGGGCCTACCAGGTTATCAGAATTCAAAATAAATAAAGTACATGAATCATCTGAAGATGAGTGGTGCCTAGTCAGCCCATAAAAAAACATTAACACACTGAAAGTGCAGAGATTTTCTAGTCTATGCCACCTAGCAATAATTTATTTATTTTTTGTTGACTGTGTAAGTGCATTAGACAGATTCTGCCTATTTTCAGGCCACGACCGAGGGGGATACAGATGAATGCCAACTGACCGTGAACCAGATTAACCTGTTGGTGGTATTTTTAGTGAATAATAACAATTGTAACCTTATGAAAGCTGAAATAGTGTCTACTGGATACCTATAGCTTACGAATGCACCCACCACTTCCAATAACACAGTACCCAGCAATTCCAGCAGAATCAAAGGAATAAATATTATTACAAGACATGCCAGTGAGAACACGTAAATCCATCAAACATTGTTGACCCAACACAATTATTATACTACATCTTGGTACCAATAACATTAGTCAAGACCATGAAAAAGACAACTGTTGCAAACTATTAGCAGTGGTCTGGGGTTTAAAAATGGGAGGGTTTGAAGGTTGTATAACTGTGATTCTGTCTTTGCCCCGGGCTGCACTACAACAGTACAACCCTATACGTCAAATTAACTAAAGATTAGCATAGTGTTATAAAAACAGAGACATTAACTTCATTGTCACCTGGGATGACGTTTGACAAAGATACGCGAGGATGCTGAATGATCACAAAATCTGGTTTTATGGGATGGATTAGGCAAAACTCCGGTTGGGATGATTAATGGAATTCATCCCTTGTTCTGCATTGTTGTGCATATGGCAACATCAACTGTCAACACAACGGGCTCCCTCCACCACCCAGTGATTGTTACAAATATGGCTGACGCTATGTAAGCATAGCAGTATGTAAGACCCTGAACTTTATGAGCAACAATACTAACAATGTTGATTGTGTGAGTGGGTTCCTGTAATGTAAAATTGATGGAGTGGTCTATCAGGCAGCAGGAACAGGTGGTGCTTTCTTGGTAGTGAAAACTGTAGTAGTTAGGCTTAGGAACACTGGTGCCTCATGCGAAACTGTGACAGTGGAAAAGCAGTAGCAATAACAAGTAATAGGGTTATGGACCCTAGAAGCAAAAGTGTTATGTGTTTTGGAATTGAAAGAGCCAGCAAACACCAGGGTGACTGACAGTAAACTTAGGAAAAGGGAGACCCATTGGATCGATGAACAGGCTTCTCCTACATGACTGCATAGCAAAGTAGTTGGAAAATAGTGGTGATACCCCAAACACCTATCAGACCACGGTGTAATTGTAATATGAGCAATGATTTTACCAGCCTGCCTTGTAAATGGATGCATGCAATACAAATGAACTTTTCTTTTTTTTTTTTTATCTTGGTCCAGTAAAGGAAGTAAAGTTTTGAAGCCGCTATGAGCCCACATTGGAAGCCCTTGTCAAGAGTTAAACACACAAACCTTACAATGGCCTCCAGACAATACCAAACCTATACTGGACCTTTGTGTGTTTGTGCTCTTCATATGTGGTTCATGCTGACGCATTCAACCCGGATTAGACTCGTTTGTCTGCTGCTTGCCATGAAATATATTCTTTGCAAAAAATCATTGCAGACTGTGTACAGTATCATGTCAGTTTTTAATTTTTACCTTTTCTCCATATCTCCATTATATTGGCTGGCAGTATAGCCTAGAGCAATAGTTCTCAGACTTTGTCACAGTGAGCCTCCCCAAATCCATGGAAAATATTTTGAGCCTCCCCCAAAAATTGAAATAATATTGGGCCTCCCCAAAGAAAAATAACATACTGTACTTTGTGCAGTACAACATGAATCAATTGAAACCACTTTTAGTACTTGGCTCACATTCAGTTATTTGTCTTATACTGACTTGGAACTTTTGAAAAACAGCTCCTGTGCTCAAAGGTTTTATCTGAATAACAAATAAATAAACAAATATTATTCAGCTTATTGTAACCCCCCCCAAACAGGCCAACCTACTTGGTCTGCTATTTTCATTTTTGAACCATTGTTACTCCTTGTTGCAGTACCTTCATGGGTCAGACTACTTTTTTCTGTTTCTTCTCTATATGAAATAACCTTCCTACATACTTTGCCTCCCCCCTCTTTCTCTGCTTCTAAGCAACATCTCGGGGATTACTTCCTGCTGTTGTTCTTAGCACTTCTATGCTCAACCCTTGTATTTGGGCTATTCTGCCATCAATTTACAAACTGATCAATTACCACCACTCGTTATTAATTTATTGTTCATATTTATTTGCACTATTGCTCTTTGTTTTATTTCTTGATTGTTTTGCTTTTTACCTTCTAAATGTATTCACTCCCTACCACCTGGTACACCTGAAATGAGCATTGGCTCATTCACCTTCCCTTGTCACCTATTAGTAAAATAATACATAAAATTCACCTACTATTATTATCCTCCTTCAGTTTGCTTCATCTCTCCACACAAATATATAAAACCCAACATTTAAATATAGTACTTTTTCAAACTTGCTTGAGCCTCCCTGAACAGGCTGAGGCCTCCCAGGAGGCTGGCCTCACCATTTGAGAACCCCTGGCCTAGAGGTTAGAGGAACAAGGTGTGAACGAGCTTGATACATCCAGCAGACCAGACCTGAATCTGATTCTCACAACTTCCACTTGCATACTGTGACTCTAAGCAAGTTACTTAACCTCCCAGTGCTCCCAGGTTGCCCCTGAAAACAGGCACTTGTGCCTAGTGGGCCTTACCCGGTTACCAAAGACTAAAATAAATGAAATGAAAAAAAAATTGTTGTCTCAGCCATCGGTCCGAATTGCATAATGTGTCATAAGATATTTGACATACTTGCAGTGCAGTCATATTGAATACTACACCTATGTGCATAGTGGTGCAGTGTGAGATGCCGCCAGACATGCAGCAGTATGCAAAAAGGGGACATTGTGTTGTGAGCGAACAAAGTACTGACATCTGAAGCATGACACACCGAAGAAATCCAGGATGCATGCTCACGGGTTCACTACATGGAGAATGATTACCCGTGAACCAGTAACATTTCTATGTTTGACGTTTTGTGGACACAGGCAGTCAGTGGCAAAAAAGTCTGTAAAAGAACAAAGAAGGAAAACAAAGATAAAAAAATGAAAATGGTATCTCTAACGACTGGACCAAAACCATGGGCAACCCAGGAACAGGAAAGTTGGCACCATCGGGATATGAAGGGCCGGTGGTTGGTGTGAAGTCAAAATATGATTGTTGCTTTTCATTTGTAATGTAATATTGGGGGCATTCTTGTGAGGTTTTGTTTTTCATGTTTTAATTGTGTTTGTTTTTTGCAATGTATAATTAATTCATTGGTATAAGTGATCAACTGGACACACACAAATTTAAAGATGGTCCGACAATTCCCTAACACGAGCATGCAGTATTTGGTGACACCAATGTGTAAAGCAGGCATATTAGTAAGATTGTGCCACATTATGATGGATGAATTGATGGTTAATAATCAAATGAATAGTGCAGTCTGCATGAGACAAGACTGACCGTAAACTTTTTTTTGTTGTTGTTGCTGGTGCCCCGAGCTCCTGTAAAAGCTCTGCCACCCGCCCCCTCATGCTCAGGCTCCCCAGTGGGGCTGCCAAAGTGATCACTGGTGGCCAAGAGGGAGCAGCAGAGGCCAGCATCATTGTGAGGGCTGGCATTTTTTGTTGCTGTGACCCTGGGAGGGGGCTGGGACATGCAAAGACAACCAGTGTCCGTCCCTCCCTGTACCTTACAGTGCCAGTCGCAGAGGATCCCTGGCCTCCACCAGAGGTCCATAGTGCACCAGACACTCCACCCCGGAGAAGGAGGCAGTCCACCAGATGCTCAGTCCTCACTCCTCCCGGCCGGCACTCTGACTTCCTGGGTCTGTTCCCGAACCCAAGTCGTCAGCATCACAGATGGACGCAGCGGCAGTGGGCCGGCTCCTCATACTGTTCTTAAGGCATGAAAAAAGTCTAATCACTTTTACTGCACACGTTGCGTGAAAGCCATAGGACTAATGATTTTAATATGGGTAGTTTCATTCTGCCTGTAACAGTGAAGAACAGAAAATGAAGAGTAAGAAAAATGTCCCAGAGGTGCTACAAGGTGCAATGTTAATGAAATATGTCGCATGACACTGGCTGCTGAGAGAATCAACTGGTTTCGTCTCAAAACAGAATGCTTGTGCTTATTGATTATTTTTGTAAGGAATACAAACATTGCAACCCACCCCCAAAAAAAATTGTTAATTATAATCCTTTTTATGAAACGCAAGCCTTTACATTGGAATATGGTGGAATAAACAATTGGACAAAGCCTCCATGTAAACATGAAAATTCAAGGGTTCACATACTGCTTTTCTTTTTATGTGCAGTGTTGGATGACTAATAACAACCTCTTTATTCTTGTGAATAGTTGAAGTTTGACTGCAAAAATTATACGTAAAATACAGCATGCTTGAGTATGACTGCATCCCAACTGGCGAGGTGTCTTATTTAGTAGCCAGTAGCCACCACATTACTTTGATAGCGCAGCCAGAGCATGTAGAAGTCCCCAAATGTACCAGCCCAGCAATGCAAGAATGTAGTAAAGTCCATGACGCTGGATCAACCAGCAGCATTCTTAATGGGGAATGGGGAACACCATACCCAGTAATCATGGCATGTAAAATTGAAACCCAAGAGGCACCATCACTCTGACTACTCAGGTCTCAAGACACAGACTGCCAAGCACGGTTGGTTACAGCTTAATATGAGGAAGTGACTGTACAGTGCAACCTTTCTGTATGGACACAGACTGTGATTTTTATGTATTTCACAAACTACTGGTCTGGTAGAGAAAATGGAAAGAAAAAAAAAAAAAAACCAGGACTGAAGCATGAGGAGCGGGTAGCGGAGAACAGGAGGGCAACACTGGACAACTGACAATGATGTCACCACATGAGGGGGCAGGGGTACACAGTTGCCACACTGGACATTCTTTTTCAGGCTCAGTGCTTGCATCATAGACTAATGCAGTGCGAGAATGCACGACAGTAAACATGACTGTGTTATGTAGTAAAAGGTGCTGGTTGGTTCCACAAACTGCATTCTGAATGGGGACTGGAGGGCAAGAGGGGAATGGGGGAACACCAGACCCATTTATTTACACCACAGCAGGCAGCGGTGAGTGGGGGGAAATCCGATGCTATAGAGGTGGTAAATAAGACAAAATAAGATCGGACGTCTGGCACAGTTATGCGGCCCTTTAAAAAAGAGGGAACAATGCACAGTTTTTGTTGAAAAGTAGCACAAAAGGAAATATGTGGTTGCAAAATGGATAAAAATATGTAAGTATAAAGGTGGACATAATGACAACTGTCATGATACATGTCTACATAATTCTTTTGCTGCACTAACTGCCCAGTTGGAAACTAACAGAAGGGCTTATGCTTACTTATTCCACAAGGAGTGAAAAAGGTAACAGGAACTAGGAACGTGCTGTGAATGTTGCAAGCCGGCAAGGAAAGTGAAGTGGAATGCGCGATCACTCAGAGTTGGTGTGTGCAGGTGGTACACACACTGTGGGTGGTCTCAAACATGAGACGCGTTGTGGGTGGCACTCTAGCAGCTAAGACTTTTGATCAGTCCGGGGAAATGTTAATTTGGTGGAGAAAACAAAAATATTGAAAAACAACTACCGACAAGTATGAACATTGATCGAGGCAAATGTTAGTGATTGGTGGGAAACTAACAGACATGAACTTTGAGCTGGTTAAGGCTGACAGTGCCGCTTTAAATGGGCACTGACAGCTGTGCCCTTTAGTTTCTGACCAGTGTCAACTAGACTGCTTTTAGGCACACACTTGGCAGACTATTTTTCTATAATGCCCCAGTGTGTGTGTGTGTGTGTATTTGCATACATAGTCTTTTATTACCTGTTTTGCTATGTTTGTACTTATTTTCGGACTGAGCGTTCCATGCTAATTCAGCCACCCCACTGGAAGCATATTTCTGGTCTGTGCTAGTTCAGTTGCCCCACCGGAAGCATGTCCTCGCCGCAAACACATGTCTGGCACAGAACGCTGTCCAGAAGTTACATTTTTTGCCATGCTTATTTATTTTTATTTAGCTTTTGGTCCCATATCGCCTTCTTCGCCAACTGGCGGCAGGGGACACATGTATATTTTACAGTTTTCTCCCGGCTCTCCCCCCGGCACACTGCGGCGGTGTGGAGGCATGCTCGCACCCCATGGCACCAACTTAGACCATTCCATCTCCCAATACTTTGCCGCCCCTCTCTGCCTATGCTACCCACCGGACCACCACCCGATGAGAGTGGAATTACGGGGGAGTGCCAGCCCAACCTCTCCTCCCTCAGGAGAGGAGAGCTGTCTACTGGCATGCTCAATCCTGCTCCGCTCCCCCTTCCCACGCCGGTACCCTGACGACCCAAGGTCATTCCAGAACCCGGGTCGCCGGCGTAGCGTGAAGTGTGGCGTCTAGCGCCTCAACCCTCTGTGCCATTGGGCCGGAGCCATTCCTGTTTTTAAAAGCATGTAATTCAGTAGAGTGTCTTATGTGTAATCATGGTTTGTGTCTCTCTAACTAAACCAAGCATCGATACTGCTGCTAAATACATTTGAAAAATGAAGCTGAAAACCCTTGCATGTGCATAAGCGGGTGCACTCTCATGCGCATGCATGGGATCTTCTGATTTTGCCCATCTCTACCAATTTGACTTTATGATTTTGATGTTTTGTTTTATTTATTTTTAGTGCAATATTGTTTTGTTCACTTCCCGAGGCTGTGAGAGGGCCCTGGGGTGGTGAAGATTTTGTTGCTCTGATTTATCTATTTTTTAGCGTTTGAAATTTTGTTAACTATTATAATTTGGATTTATTTTAGTAGTATGATATTAGATTTGTTGTAAGGGTTACTTGTTTATTTGGGGATGGGTTTAGAGAGTAATTTATTTGTTTTTAAGTAAGATTTCGTATATTCTGTTTTGTAATATTTTGTGTTTTGTTTCCTTTTGTATATAATTGGTTAGTTGAGGGAGTGTTGTTTAGGTCACGAGAATGTGTTGGAAGCCTGCCCCAACAGTTGTGTGCTATTCACCCTCTGCTCTCACCCTCCCCCCCCGCAGTTAACAACCTCCCAGCCCTGTAGGCGCTAGGTGTGTCCTTGGGGGAGGTCTGTGCAACAGAGGGTGAATGAGCGAGACCACCGCATCAGGGTGGTAGGATCCAAGATGCTGTGGGGCAAATGGAACCTAGACGTGGTCCACCATGTCTGGTCTCCATACCCAGGGGCACTACCAATTGTGGTAGGCAGGTGGTTTGGGCAGCCTGAGAGGTTCATCCAACTTGGGCGGTGTTATGCAACACCAGGTCCATTAAAGACAAGGCTGCAATTATTGCAGATCTTGTTAGAAATGTGGACCTGGCTTGCATTACCGTGACCTGGCTGGATGAGAATTCTGGCCCCATTTTGGAGGCTTTAACTCCAGCCGGGTATTCGTTCGGTGATGCACTGCCTGAGAATGGATCGGGGGCGGGGGGGTTGTGGTCTGTTTCAAGTCCGAACTTAACCTCACGAGTGTACCAGTTGAGGAGACCGAGTCATCTGAGTGTACCATAGTAGCAGGTGTAGGTTGTCTGATTGCTGTCATCTATCGTCCACCTGGAGATGAGAGGAGATTCCTTCAGGTTGATGGTCCTGGTTGACTTCAGCGCCTGGATCGATGACAAACTCTTGCAATTTGGACAGCACTTCCTCCATTTGAAGACATCCCTGGGCCTCACACAGATAGTTACCACTGCTACTCACAAACACGGTCACTCTCTTGACTTAGTTTTCCTCCTGTGGCTCAAAGCCTCTGACTTGGGGATGGAACCAGTTGGATGGTCCGATCACTGCACCATGGGGTTCAGTTTTAGCACCTCTCTTTGTAGACCTACCTCTGTGGAGATGGTCAGGTACCGTCCTTTATGAGATGTAAGCTCTCAAGGCCTGGTGGCAGTGCTTGACCCATTGTCCCTCCCAGTGGCAAACAGTGACCCAGAGGCCTTCATGATGGCTTAAAATTCGGCCATTTCGGTGGCCCTGGATGTTGTTGCTCCTGTCAGAGTTTGTAGTCTCTCCCTTCGCCCTCGATCCCCATGGTTTGATGGGACTCTGAGGGAGATGCAGCGACTAGGACGAAGGTTAGAGCGTTGCTGGCAGAAATCCTCCCTTGATGCCGACCACCTTAGATTGATGGACCATTATCAAGTCTATCAATCTGTAATCACCTGTAAGAAGGCAGAGTTCCTGTCCGGGGAGATTGCGGCTGCTCAGAATCGACCAGCTCAGCTGTTTCGAACTGTGGACAGACTGTGCAACCCAGCCTGTCTACAAGTCTGGAAAGCCTTTTCGCAAGTAGAGTGCTATGAACTTGCTCGATTCTTTGCGACTAAGGTGACTGACATCAGGGCAGTACTCCACCCAGCACACTCTTATGGGCGTTGCTTTGGATCAGCACAAGGCCACTGCTCCTTGACTTTCCTGGAGTACCTTCGACCGACTGGAGTTCATGGATGTCATGTGGATTGTCCAGGGTGCATGCCCTATGTGCTGTAGTTTGGACCCAGGACCAACTTCCCTGATTTTGGGTTGTATTGATTCCATCGGTCCAGGACTTGCATGGATAGTTTGGTGCTCCTTGGAAACAGGTGAGTTTTCTAGCTCCCTGAAAGAGGCGGTGGTAACACCACTCTTGAAGAAAGCTTCTTTGGACCCAGACTGCAATGCAAACTACAGACCAATCTCTAACCTTCCCTTTTTAAGGAAGGTGATTGAGAAAGTAGTGGCTGCACAGCTGGAGGACCATTTGACCATCCATGACATCTATGAACCCCCCCAGTCCGGATTTTGAAAGAGACTTAGTACTGAGACAGCGCTGGTTTGGGTGCTCAATGATCTTTTGATAGCTAGAGATCGGAAGAGATGCTCCATCTTGGTTCTTCTGGATCTCTCATCAGCGTTTGACACTGTGGACCATGGGGTTCTGCTTGGCCATCTGAAGTTCATCTATGGACTGTCGGGTACAGTCCTCTGGTGGTTTACATCGTTCCTCATAGGAAGAACTCGGAGAGTGGTGTCCAGGGTTTACTCCTTGGATCCAGTTTCTCTGTCATGTGGGGTACCTCAGGGCTCAGTGTTGTCTCCCATGTTGTTCACAGTGTATATGCTGCCCCTTGGAGACATTGTAAGAAGGTATGGGCTGAGGTTTCACTGTTACACTGATGATACCCAGCTCGATCTTTCTTTTGCACCTGATCAGGATGGAGCTCACTCAGTCTTTAATAGCTGCCTTGTAGAAATCCAGGAGTGCATGGATTCCAGTTGGTTGAAGTTGAACTCTGAAAAGACTGAGGTGCTGGTTGTGGATCCGGGTCGCCGTATTGGGGGGGTGGGCTGATTCACCCTCCAGACTCTTTCTTGGGGACTTATCACTCCCGACCTCTGAACGGGTGCGAAACCTGGGGGTAATTCTTGACGAAGGGCTGACCCTGCATTCGCAGGTGTCAGCCATTGTCAAATCCTCTTTCTACCATCTGAGGAATATCACCTTGTTCCGTCTGGTGATCTGCCTACTCTGGTCCATGCCTTTGTGTCTTCGTGTTTAGATTATTGCAACTCCCTTTACCTAGGGCTACTGGGGGGTGGAAATCCGTCGCCTGCAGTTAGTGCAGAACACAGCAGCCTGACTTTTGACGGGATCGTCTTGGTCCTGTCATATTTTGCCGGTGCTACGCGGACTGCACTGACTGCCAGTACAGTGACAGATTACCTTTAAAGTCGGTCTTCTGACTTTTAAAGCCGTACATGGACTGGGCCCGGACTACCTGAAAGAGCTCCTGGTCCCCTACTGCCCTGGGCGATCACTCCGATCAAGCCGATGAGGGGTTGCTAGAATTCCCAGGTGTGTCTGAAATCTTCTGGGGCCAGAGCATTTATGCGCGCGGTTTAACCCTTTAGAATTCTCTACCCTGTCGGTTACAGGAATGCACGACCATGGAGGGATTTAAGCAAGCTTTGAAAACATACTTGTGGCACCAGGCATTTGGCAAATGGCTGTATAATGATATTAGTGATTTTATATAACTTATGTTGCTGAGATGTTTGATTTTAAATTTGTTGGGTGCCTTGGCATTTGAAAGGCGCCGTAAAAATAAAATTATAATTATTATCTTTGCTCCTTTTTTTCATGTGCATATTTGGGATCTCGGCTTTGTTTTTCAGATGTATTTAGCAGGAATATCAGTGCTCGATTAAGCTAAAGAAACACACAAACTGTGATTTCACATGAAATACTCTGCTAAATTATATGCTTTTTAAAATAGGCATGGCAAAACGTTCAACTTCAGGATAGTGTTCTGTGCCAGACGCTCATTTGCGGCAGAGATATGCTTCTGGTGGCGTGGCTAGCGCGGACCACTCTGTCCAAAAACAAGTACAAAAGTAGCAAACCAGGTAATAAAGATTATATTTTCTTTATGTCCTGACATATTCTAGAGATATAGTCTGCCAGGTGTCTGCCTAGAGGCAGACTAGTCGACAGTGGTCAGAAACTGAAGGGCAAAGCTGACAGTGTCCTTTTAAAGCAGGCCATTGGAAAATAAAACAGTAATCAAATTGTAGAAGTAACTTCTACATGATGACTGGATTCATCTTGATATCCAAACCCGAAGTCCTACATGAATTACGGTGCAAATTCTGAATTAGTTTGTAATTTGTAGAGCACCCATCGCTTGTGAGTCTCCTCCAATACTGGCATATTATTTAAGAAATAGTACATTTGTTTCTCTAAAGAATAAATAGTATCTTTTTACTTGACCTATTGGGTCATTGAAGCAAGCTTGTTCTGCAACCATAGTTTTGTAATCACGTTTTCTGCATAGACTGTAAGAATAAGTAAAAGTTTAAGTTGCCTGTCTCTAATTTTAGGAAAGGTGGGAGGTATATGTAGAATAACTAACATCGGCAAAAGGGGTTGTGGAATATTGAACAAGGATTCTAAGACACTCAAGACTGCATCCCAGTAAGATTGTAAAAGAGGGCAGGACCAAAAAATATGAACATTTTTTTTTTATTTTATTTTACTCTTTGGTAACTGGGTAAGGCCCAGTAGGCACAAGTGCCTGTTTTTCAGGGGCGACCTGGGAGCACTGGGTGGTTAAGTGACTTGTTCAGAGTCACACAGTATGCAAGTGGAGGTTGTGAGAATAAAACTCAGGTCTGGTCTGCTGGATGTATCAAGCTCATTCTCACCTCGTTCCTCTAACATCTAGGCTATACTGCCAGCCATGATCCACCCTGAGCTTGCCACAGGCTCACCAACATGCTCCGTCACTCATCCCTAAATATTTCATTGGGATTGCAGGGGTCTTGAATTGGTGCATCCGGCGTTTCCACACAAACTCTTTTAAATAGGGTGCCATCAATAGATTATATGTTAGAAGTGAATATTTTCCCCACAGGACGGGATCACAAGTACTCTGCAAATCCTTGTTCCACTGATTTAAAATGGAAAGTGTGGAGTTTTTTGATTTGGTCTCTAAGAATACTAAATAGTCTGCCAATCAAGTGTTCTTGTATCCCACCTTGTTGATAAAATCAAAGCTGGAAGTGGATCAGGAAGCAAACTATATGAAGACAGTAAAGGTTTATTTATATATATATATATATATATATATATATACACACACACATATACACATATATATGAACATATATGAACCTGGAAATATCGATAATGATCGGAGGCCAGAGAATATGTGGATTGTAAGTCTGAGAAGGAGCGTATTCCCCGGGTGTAGATGTAGTGTAGGTAGATAAAGTCGTGGCAGTCCACCGCATCTAAAAGGGGATCTGAGACATTTAACAGATTTATTTGTGTGCATCCAAAAGGGGTATAAGCTCCCTCAGGAATTTTGTGCGAACCTTATGCCATATCCAAAGTGTTGTAGCTGTATAGCAGTAGAAATTAGAGAGAGGAAACTACCTTGTGGGAGAAGAGAAAGTACACTGCTAACATCATGAAGGTTGTTAAGGACAAATACCATATCTTTCCAATGAGCATGATAGCTGAATGAGGTCCAGAGGTGAGTAGTTGGAGCTGAGAAGCTAACGCATAGAGATATAAATTAGGCAAATTTAAACCACCCTGAGTAGTGGATAACTGAAGTAAAGAAATATGAACTATAGGCCTATGTCCCTTCCAAAGAAAATAGGAAATCAGTCTTTGCCAATCACGGAAGTAGTAACTAGCTCGGGTAAAGTGGGAGGGTTTGCAGATAAAATAATATCTTTGGTAATATAGTGATACGAATAACTTCCACTGTCTTCCAAACTGGGAGACCTAATTGTGACCAGCAACTCAAATCCTCCGCCACACTCTCCATCAAAGGTTCATCGTGAAGTAACTCCAAATAGTCTAGGTTTTTAGTGAGATATACCCCTAAATACTTCAGGGACTTTCAGTTCCAGCGAATATTAAATAAATCTTTAATGTGAAACGGGAGGTATAATTAAAAACTTAACACTTCTGTGTTATGTCTGTTTAGCCTAAAACTGGCTACAAGGTCAAACTGAATCAATATTTCTGAAATTGCCAAAAGAGGATTTGTAGGATCAGTGACCGTAAGTAAAATGTCATCAGCAAACAGTGCAATCCTATGATCCCATCAGCTTTTATATTTAAATATATTTGAAATATTGATGGGTACATATGACAGACCTTTTCTTAAAACTGATATTGGATCATATGTCATGATTTCATTTTTCAGATTCTTGATCTACAACTTGGGTTCTTGTTCCGAGGGGGTCTCCTCAATTGACCTCACTGGTTTCCAGTGTAGCTTATTCTAGCATACTAACATACTATTTGCCAGCAGATTAGGCCTTACGGTCTATCGAGTCTGCTCGAACCTTAGATCCTTAGTTGGGTGCAGAGGCCCTCCCATTCCTTGTGCTCCAAAAACCCCTATCATCCATCCCCACCCCCCTGGGACAGGCCATCATCTGATACATCCACTTTCTGTGTCTGTCCCACCCTCTCTTGAAGCCCTCCACTGTGGATCTCTGAACCAGCTCGCCAGGCAGTGCATTCCAAGGGTCCACCACCCTCTCAGTGAAAAACCTCCTCCTTTTCCCCTCACCCTTCCAACTTCAAACCATGCCCTCTGGTGATACCTCCTGCTTTAGTCTAAAGATCCCTCCATGTTTACCCTATTTATTCCTTGAGGTATTTGAGACCTCAGTCATGTCCCCTCTGTCTCCTCTCCTCCAGTGAAAACAGGCAGAGCTCCTCAAGTCTGTCCTCATACGTCAAATCCCCTAGCCCTCGTATCATCTTAGTTGCCCTCCTCTGTACCCTCTACAGGAGCTGTATGCCCCTCTTCAAGTGTGGCCTCCAGTACTGTACACAGTACTCGAAGTGTGGTCTAACCAGTCTCTTGTACAGCGGCAGAATCACTTCCTTGCTCCTAGAGGTGATCCCCCTTACAGTGCATCCTAACATCCTGTTTGCCTTGCTAGCCGCTTTCCTGCACTGCTCAGAGTTATTCATACATGCATCCACCATGACCCCTAGGTCTTTTTCCCCTATTTAGGCCTCCAGTGCCTCCCCTCCCAGGGTGTACCTGTGTTTAGGGTTTCCCCGACCAAGATATAACACCTTGCACCTGGTGATATTGAAATTTAATTTCCATGTGTGAGCCCAGCTTTCCAGGATGTCCAGGTCCCCTTGCAGAGCCAACCTCCCCTCTTCTCCCTCCACTACTGCTCCCATCTTGGAGTCATCCGCGAAGAGACTCATTTCACACCCTATACCCTCCTCGATGTCCGATATGTATGCATTAAACAGGATCGGACCCAGGACCGAGCCCTGCAGTACCCCACTACCAACCTCCCTAGGGTTCGAGAGCTCCCCACAGACCACTACTCTCTGGGTGCGTCCAGCTAGCCAGTTTTCAATCCATCTGACCATCAAAGGGCCTACCCTAACCCCATCAGTTTCTCCACCAGACCATTGTGGGGGACAGAGTCAAACGCCTTGCTGAAGTCCAAGAATAATACATCCACAGGCTTTCCCCTGTCCAGTTCTGATGTTACCCATTCATAGAACTCCACAAGGTTGGTTTGACATGACCTACCTGGCACAAACCCATGTTGCCGACTATCCAGACCTCCCACCTCCTCCAAGTACACCCCCAATCATTCCTTTAGTATACTCTCCATTAATTTTCCCACCACCGAGGTCAAACTGATGGGTCTATAGTTACCTGGTACTTCCCTCGACCCCCCTTTATGGATTGGCACCACATGTGCCTCTCGCCAATCCCTAGGTACCCTCCCTGTCTCAAGTGACCTGTTGAAGAGCTCTGCCAGGGTGCAGCCAGTATGTCCACCAACTCCATAGTACGCGGATGAATGCCATCCGGCCCGGAGATTTGTCTTTCTTTAGGGGCCTTGAGTGCTAACCACACCCTTTGATGGAGATAGCATCATCCGTCCCTCCACCTTACTGGCCTTTTATCCTTATCCAGATGTGACACCCCTGGGGTACCTCTCCTTCCCTCTTGCTCCATTTCTGTTGCTCCCCTGATCCCACTTACTGCCGCTTCTATCCCCTTCGTGCCTTGCTTTGTAGCTATCCCTTCCCCCTCCCTAGTGAACACAGAGGCAAAGTACTCGTTAAATACCTCTGCCTGGTCCCTCACCTCTTCCACCCACCCTCCTTCTGATCTCAATCTGCTGAGATGGCCCTTAGTTTATCTCTGCTCCCTAATGTACCGGAAGAACCCCTTTTCCCCTCCATGTATCCCCTGCACCAGCCGTTGCTCTTTACTGGATTTTGCTCCCCTCACCATACGGGTGACTTTTCTAGATGCAAGATGGTACACTTCCTTATCCCTGTCCCCTCTTGTTGTTTTATATTTTTTGTAGGCCGCCTTCTTTTCTCTGACTGCTACCTGTACCTCACTGGACCACCAGCATGGTTTATGTGACCTTGCTCCCTTACGTTTCAACTTGGCGCAGATCCTGACTGCCTCATGAAGTCCCCTTTTTATGACCTCCCATCTCCTTAATACACAACATTGATGTAATCCCCTTCAAGTGATCCCTGAGAATATTTCCCATGCCCACAAAGTCTGCCCCCACTGAAGTCCACTGCCAGTGTCCTAGATCTCACCCCCCCTCCCCCCATGCTTATTTGAAACCAGACAATATTGTGGTCGCTCCCAGTCAGGGGGTCCTGTACAACCATGTCCCTTACCAGATCCCCATCTGCCAGAACCATGTCCCAAGACATGCCCCTCCCTTGTGAGCTCCATCACATGCTGTGTTAAGAACACATCCTGGAAGCCGTCCAGCAGCCTCTGCTCCTTGGCCACCTTAGAGGACATGGTTCCCCAGTTTGTACCTGGCATATTGAGGTCCCCCATCAACACCACTCCTTCCCCTTTTGGTCCACACTGGGCAATGATGTTGTCCATCAAACCATCCTCTAGAACATCACTCATCCCGGGGAGCCTATATACTACACCCAGCTTGACCTTATCTCCTGCTGGGGATCGTAAGGTGACCCATAAGGCCTCCACGTTTCCCTCTGCCTCTTCTACCCTAGCAATTTCTATGTCATCTCTAATGAACATAGCCACCACCACCTCTGCCCTCCTTTCTATCCTTCCTAAGCATAGTGTACCCGACGCTTAGGTCCCAGTCATGGTTTTTTGTTGGCCCACATCTCTGTGACTGCCGCCACATCCACCCCCCAAATGGCATGGCCTGGACCTGGCAGTTGTTTCCCAAGCTCCTGGCATTTACTAACACCAACCCCACCCTATCCCTGATCCTCTTTGTCGAACCCCACCCAGATTCCTTATACTTCCATCCTCCCTCTGCTCCTCCTGAAACCTCCACCCCAGTCTGTTTCCCCCCCCCTTGGGCTTGAAAGCTACTCCCCTCATCTGGAGGAGAGGGCTTCTGTTCAGCCCCTCCCTTATCCCTTCTCCCCTCACAAGTTTAAACCCCACCTTTCTTGAATGTAGTCAGCCATCCCCTGTTTAAGGACTTCCTTCCCTAATGGGGCAAGATGAAGCCTGTCCTTGGCATATAGTCCCTTATCCTCCCAAACTCCATTCCAGTTCCCTAACACCCCCAACCCACTCTCTTCACCCCACTTCCTGAGCCAGTCATTAACCTCTGTGAGCTTCATTTTTTTCTCCACTGAGGCCTTTGGTACTGGCAATATCTCCAAAGGAAATGTTGCATCCATTATCCCGACAGACTCTGGCAAGTTCTTGGAACCTTGCTTGATTTCCAAATACTATTTCCTCTAGATCGTTAGTTCCCAAACGCACCAGGAAACCGGTTTCCTCCACAATCCCTAACCATTTCATACACCATGAACTTTGCTTTGTGCACTGTCAGCCCAGAGATACTCACTACCTTTACCTGGCTATGGCATCCACCCCCGTCCTCCCACTGGATACCCTAATCATCGAGTCTCCCAATAACAGAACCTTAATACCGCCATCATCCTTATGGTTACCTCCACTATGCCCTCTCAGCCCCCTTCCCCCCCCTTATTCATGATCTCAATTCCATGGGAGTCTTCCTGCCTTATTAGAGACCCCGTTGTCACCCTCCCCTTTCTGCCTCCCTCATTATTTTGCCCACTTAACTCAAACCCCCTCTGAATAGGTGTCCCCTTTAACCCTCTCTTATCCGAACCATTTATCCTGGCCCTGATGGTTTCCCCTTCCCCCACACCACCATCCTCCCCTTGTAATAGTACCCCTGCTCCAGGGGCTGTCTGTGGGTCCCTTTAGCTAGGGGCCTCATCCTTGGTACTGACCCCTGCTGAAGGGGGCCCTCTCCCACCTCCTTGTCTCCCAGTTTCTCTCCAGTCATGCTCTCCTCCCTCATGTCTGCAATATGTTGCATCTCCCCCATTTGCTTAACATTTATGTTTCCCCTTCTCCCTCTGGGAATATTTCCATCCTTTCCATTGCCAGTCTGTGATGCCCTATGGGTATCCGACTCCCTCCCCCCGGCCTCTGTATAAGTTTCCTCATTTCCACCAACCCCTTCCTCCCCCTCTAGGTTGCTTAGTAGCTCAAATTTATTGTGACACTCTGTCAGCCTCCATCAAGTAACCCGAGTTTCCCCTGACTGTACCTCTAAACTGCCCCTCTTCTTCCCCTCTTGCTCTGTTCACCTTAGGAGCTCCCTTCCCACAGTCTGCTGTTTTAGGCTTCCACAACAGCCCCTCCTGACTCTTCCCCTCCACTCTTGTATTCAGAATGTTCTCCGCACTCTTTCCCCTAGCGCCAATATCCCTATCTAAGGGTCCTCTGACCCTAATATCCCCTCCTGCTTGCTGTAACATAACGTCCTGTAATTTCAGAGCATTGCCCCAGCCTCCCCTCAGCCCCACCCTTCTGCTGCCCATATCCACACCCCTTATCCTTGGACACCCCCCCAGCTCCCCAGCTTACTCCTTAACCAATATACCTCACTCCTGATACAAGATAGCTGACTACAGAGTGGGCAGCCTCCATCTCTCCAGGCCCAATTGAGAATTATTGCCATCCCACAGCCTGTGCAGCCTACAACCCTTCCGAAGATGCCTGCCATGGTGGAATATGGCCACCCTGTTTATCCCCCTCTGTTTATAATGGCACACCCCCTTTTCTCAGTCCCTTTCCCCTGGAATACAGTTTCTCTCTATACTGACTGCAGTTATTTACAAACCCAATTTCAACCCCACCAATAAAGTTCCCAAGTCTTACAAACACATACAGTCCAGTGTGTGTCCAGTCCCACTAACAGTGTGTATGCAGACATCAGGTACCGTATGATGTCACAGGCCCTCAGCTCCTGTTGCTTGAATTTCAGTCCCAAACAGAAATACACAGCCCTTCAATCCCAACCTGTGGCTTTCAGTATTTAAGAAAGCCTACAAAACAGGGTGGCTGGGAGGCTCTTACCAAACACCAGGCAAACAACACATTTAAATTTCACTCTAATTATCACTGCCAAACAACTGTTCCCAAGCCTCCAAAGTTACAATATCACAGCCCAAGTAACAGTTCTAACTCAAGGTAATAATTTTTAACACAAAGAACTAATTTCACTTACAAAACTATTCAAATATTTCAGTTAAAACAGAATATAACCCCAGACCTCTGTCCTTACCAGCCTGCTGCTTATGTTCCCAAGTGAACCCACATCCTCTGCCTCCTCTGTTCCCTCTCCCTCCTCTTAATGCCCCTGCCCCTCCTTGTCCTTTTGGGCTTTGATTTCTATACATTTGCTCATTGTGTTCCGTGTTGCTGTCTAAGAAATGGACCTGTTGTCTCACTCCATTATTACTCTCAATATCAGATATGTAACTGCCCAAACCTTACATGATGTTGCCATTTTCAGTGTTCCGTGCTTAATTAAATGATTTATACTGAAATTTCTTCCTTTTTTCAATGTCGAGAATAAACCGTTCCATCTATGTAATAAGTGGCATCTCTCTAATATTTACTTTACAGATATGCTTTCAGTTCAGTTTTACATTTGTCAATCTGTTGTTCCATTTTTGTTTCTTTATATTAAGTTGTTCTGAGTATGTTACTGCAATTTTAGTTTTGAGCTCTGAGATCTTTCACCAGTTTGTCACACTCTTTCTTCATCTTTTTGACATTTAGCTGGATCAGATCAAAACTTCCCTCATCTAATACCTTTTCCTATTCGCACATAAACTTTCTGTCATCCTGTCTGAATGCAGGAGGTTTTTGAATTCTTAAACCTCTTTGAATGATTCTGTCTCATCAGTTATGACAGAGTGAAAGAGATAGAG
The DNA here is from genome assembly GCA_016271365.2 of Neoceratodus forsteri. Taxonomy (NCBI): domain Eukaryota; kingdom Metazoa; phylum Chordata; order Ceratodontiformes; family Ceratodontidae; genus Neoceratodus; species Neoceratodus forsteri. The sequence continues at coordinate 222,399,137 of CM028135.1, forward strand.
ATACTGTATGTAAATAAAGTATAGCTTCCCCTTCATTTAAATCTTCAAGGCTACATGTGTCATTAATGTTATCTGTTGTATTAAACAACTTTTCACTTTGTACTTGCGGGAAAAAAAAAACAGATCCTCTGCCTCAGAAAAAATAAAACTCAGCACTTGTAGAACTGGAAACTAGACTTAAAATTGCTAGTGCACTTATTTGGCAAGAAGTGCCCAAACAACCCCCTACAACCCTACTTCTGTGGTCCAAGCTGCTGACACCATGTTTTGGAGCATGCTTCCGTAGTTTGCCCAAACCACTAGTCCAACACACAGTCACAAATAAGAAAGGTGTCTTAGAACCTCGTTGTGGTGTTAACCCAGTATCGACAATGCCTACTTGCTGCTACTGTTTCCCTATCCATGTATCTCAATTACTCTAAGTCTTCCTTGTTGATTCTTGACAATGTCTATTGGTTGCCTCTGTCTCCCCAACTCATGTATTTGTTTACCCTCCCTTATCTGATGGGGATCCTTTGTAAAAGAGCTTTTAGCTCAAAGGTTGTAATTCAGATTACTCAATAAATAAATGAATAAAACAAATAAGAACCACAAGCATTGATGCGCACATTCCAAGGGCTTCTAAATCTAAAATCAGTCTCTGCTATTCAGAAGGTCAGCACTTCCATAAATAAATATTAGTCACCACACCATTTTTTATGCTTGAAGCTTTTTGATTCAAGTAGATACCGGTGCAGTTTAAAACATAGCAACTGATACACACAAGATAAAACTGGAGCAGCTAATCCAAGGCATAAAAATCTCTCTCTGTAGATTGCTAAAGCAGTCTTTATTGACAACGGAAAACATTTTAAACTTTAATAGCAAAGTCAGACTGTCGTACCGCCAACCTGTTCACAGGCTAACATACACGTCACTTACGATTTAACATAACTATAGAAAAACCATGAAGTCAATGAAAAGTTTAACATAAACAATACATTTGAACTCTTGTAATACATATCAGTAGACATGTGAGGGTCATGTGCATATGCATCCATAGCTCCGTTCCCGCCAGGATTTTTAAAATGTCAGCCACTGTGGCTAAAGTGACCCCAGGCTGTTTAGCCACTATGTGAAATCATGAGACACACCACGATATACACTGTCAAATTAGCTATTCTAAACCACGTACTATGCTGTTGCTAAAAATGGCATGAACAGAAGGGTTTAGTCTCTGTGGCTAGGGTAACTTTAAAAATCGTTAGAAATTTTAGCCACATGCTAAAAACATTCGCTGGTGGCGACGTGGCAAGTGGCTAGCGGGAACATAGCTATAGCTGCACAGGAGCGCAGGACTTTGATGGACTCTTGTCTTGGCATAGGGCCCGGATGGACCTACTTGTCTGCATCTGTAGTCACGTGGAAGAGCAGGGCCCGTGGACAGCTCATCTACAGCCCCATAGATTCTTGTCTTGGGGCCTTACTGATCTGTATCTGTAGCCAGAGGGATTCTTCCCTTGGTGCAGGCCCTGAGGGACCTGCTTATCTGCATTTGTAGTCCCACAGAAGAGCATGGCCCATGGACAGCCAAGGTACAAACTTTTGCAAGTCTGAAGTTTTCAAAAACTACATTGTTTTTCATAACATTATTTTCATTTTTATACTTTTCACTACTGAATTGTTTACTTTCACAGGATGGGACCACCCTTGTAAAGGTGACCAAGGAGAGCGATCTAGGTTTTTGTTATAAGTAATTGACTAATGGCACAGGACCATTGTCATACAATAATCCATAGAACAAATAGCCTATTTGCTATCAGGAAAAATGTATAAATAAAAGTTCTGATGTAATAGCCCGACTTTATTAATCTATAATAAGGCCACATCTGGATTATTGTTCCTCATTCTGGAACCCACTAGAGAAGGGGGGAAATAACATCTTTGGAGAGGGTCTGGAGGAGGGCAACTAAAATAACTGGCCTTGGGAATGGTACATATGGTAAAAGGATTGAAAAACTGGGCATGTTTACATTGGATAGAAGGAGATTAAGGGGTGACATGTAATAGGTATCTAAACTTATACATACACTGTTGCCAGCAGATTAGAGCCAGCGGTCTGTCACATCTACCCGATACAGTTCACTGTCTGAACACAGTGACTGCGCTACCCCTCCATCTTAGTTCCCCCCGCCCCTTTGATCCATTATGGTGTTCGCCCTATCCCCCACTCTTACTAAGTCCTATACCTGTCCCAACCCTTCTTGAAGCCTTCCACTGTTCCCAGTGAAACCAGATCCTCGGGCAATGCATTCCAGGGTGCCAGAACCCTCTCGGTGAAATAGTCTTCTCGCCTCCCCTCTGAATGCCCTCCCGGCCTTTTTATTTTATTTTTTTTGATGGATTTATTTCTCCTTGGTCCCCCAGTTGGCACTCATCTGCAGCCACCCACCCAGCCCCGCACCACGACATCAGGCAGGCTGTCCCCTTCTTCCCCTACCGTTTCCCCTTCATGACAGGGCAGTGAGGATCCCCCAGTTCGACTCACATCTAACAGGATCCAGCATCCGGGGAAGCACCATTCGGGGCTTGCGGTGGCTGTTCACTCTGCCACGACTGGAGACTGTTTTCCTAGTTTTGAATTGCCCTGGAGATGTGGCATGCAGTGACACCGATGGGGGGGAATGTGCACGTGTCCGCATGCGTTCCCTCCAGGTGACTGCCCATCTCCGCCCCCTTACAGCAGCTTTGGTGTGCTGCCCCCCAGCCTCCACTAGGGGCCAGTCTAGAATCGACTCACTGATATCCCCCCAACCCCGGAGAAAGAGAGCAGTCCCTCGGATGCTTGATCTTCCTCCCTCCTGCCAACTCTCGCGGCCTGTGTTTGTTCCCAAACACAGGTAGCTGGCATAGTGTGAGGTAAAGCATCCAGCGCCTCAGCGCCAACAGGCTGGCTCCCCCACAAGCTTTAAACTGTGATCCTCTCATAGTCCACCCCCCCCCTTCAGCTGGAACAGCCCCTCAGCATTCCCTCTGTTGAACTCTTTCAGCTATTTGAAAGTCTCTATCATGCCCCCCTGTCTCTCCTGTCTTCCAAATTGTACGTGTTCAGTCTTCTGAGTCTGTCCTTATACGTCACCCCCTCCATTCCCTGAACCATTTTGGTTGCCCTTCGCTGAACTCTCTCCAACAGTGCGACATCCATTTTAAGTCAGGGTCTCCAGAACTGTACACAGTATTCCAAATGTGGCCTCGCCAGTACCTTGTACAGTGGCTGTATGACCTCCCCCTTCTGGACGGAATACCTCTAGCTGTGCAACCCAGCATCTTATTTGCTTTTGCCACTGGTTTTCCACACTGCTCCAAGTTGTTCCCCTTTTCATCAACCAACGCCCCCAAGGTTCTTTGCCATTTGTGTGACGGACAGCTGACCCCTCGTGCCCCCCCCCCAAAAATGATATGTAAACCTAGGATCCCTCCCTCCCAGGGGCAGCACACAACATTTGTGTGCATTAAACCCTAGCTGCTACTGTTGGGCCCAACTTTCCAGTTTCTTTAGGTCTTACCGAAGTGCCCTCCTCACCATCAATCGCTGCACCCAGCTTGATGTCATCAGTGAACAAACTTAGTTTGCTATCCACCCTATCCAGATGTCTGCAATAAACACATTAAAGAGGATTGGGCCCAGAACTGAGCCTTGTGGGACACCACTGATGACACTTCTGGGCGTTGATGCCTCCCCTCCACTGCTACCCTCTGTTGCCTGTCCCTGAGCCAATTTGCCACCTCTCCACCAGCTTCTCCACCATCCCCAGTTCTCTCAGCTTCCAGATCAACCTTCTGTGAGGGACAGAATCAAAAGCCTTGCTGAAGTTCAGGTATATGATATCAACCAGCATTCCCATATCCAGGGACCGTGTGTCACCCAGTCGTAAAATTCCACCAGGTTGGTTTGACAGGATTTACTCCAGATAAACCCATGCTGATTTTTCATCCTGAAAACCATTTTCCTCCAGGAAGTCTGCCATCCTTTCCTTTAAGATGGCCTTCAGAATTGTACCTATAATGGATGTCAGGCTGACCAGTCTGTAGTTTGCTGGATCACCTGGGTTCCACTCTTGTGAATGGGCACTGCATGTGCAATTCTCCAGTCAAGAGGGATACAGCCTGTTTGGAGGGAGAAGTTGAAAACTTCCGTCACTGGAGGTGCCAGTACATCCACCAGTTCTTTCAGAACCCTGGAGTGCATACCATCTGGCCCTGGAGCTTTATCCGTTCTCACGGCTCTGAGAGCCTCCCTCACCCTCCCAACCTGGATCTCCATATTGGTAAGAACCCCCTTCCTCAAGCCCCCTTTTTTGCCCCCATTCTGAGGCACTGGCCCATCCTTTTCTCCAATGAAGACCGAGCTGAAGTAGTCGTTAAACAAGTCGGCCTGTTCCAACCCCCCATCCATTCCCCCTTTCCTCAACTTTCTAACCCCAGTAATGCTCAGTATATTCATCACTTTATGCAGTAAGTCTGTAAGGTTGGACTGCCTGGAGAGATGGAACACATGCAAATGATGGAACACTTTGCACATGAGCATCTTTCAAACACTGCCTCCACTAACTGCCTATCTTCTAACCTCTTCAGATTTTTCTCTCCACCTGAAAAGTATGGTTGCTTGGAGTTTCATTCATCCACTTTCTCCTGCGTGAAGAAAACATCAGATATTGTATAAGTATACATCTTTGTTTTCATTTACTGCCTCTGCTGTTTGTTTGTTTAGATAATCTTATTTACATTAAAATTGTTGTTTTTCTTGGTTCGGTATAACCGTGGGGGAACCGGGATAGTTTTATATTAAAATCGTGGTTCTGTGACTAAAGAACCACCTATATTTTCTCTAAATTCACTAAATTGTTCTATTTTTGTAACCGATAAATCTCGGTTACTGAACTGCTATCTCTGTTCCGTTTTAAATAAACGGTCCAGTTCCATCAGTTCCTGAACTGATTTTAAAAACCAACAAACAAACAAAAAGACATTTAGGGTTTTTTCTTAGTGGTTGCTAAATTTTGAATATGTCGGAAAAACCCAAAAAGAAAACCGGTGAGCCCAGTTTCAAAAACCGTACCCAATGTGGAGAGGTCTTTGCAAGGCAGACAAATGCACACTTTGTGTAGTTTGTCTGGGCTTTGACCATTTAAATGAGGAATATGAAGTGTCCAGCGGATACCCCCAGATATTGTGGCTGAACCCACACATTCTTCGGTTCCTGCCCATGAGATAGGCACAAAGGGAACTAAAAGAGCTATTGAACCGGCTGACTCCCCGGTTCCTGCAAAATAAGGAAAGAAATTAAAACACACAAAACCCTCACCTGTCAAGCCGGGGACTTCTGTGACTACTCTGCCTGTACCCACAGCCCAAGAGATTGTTCAGGCTTTTAAAATCATCCAGTCCTTACAGGCAATAGTCCCTCCTCAGCAGCCTCACGCCCCCCTCCAGGGTCCCCAGGTTGGCAGCAGTGTGCATCCTCCTCCCCTAGAAGGTGGAGAAACTGATTGATGATTATGATTGATGATGATGAGGAGGAGGAGTAATAGTAATAATCCCCTGAACAGGACTTTGGTTCTCCCCCAAGGGTGTCTGAGGATTTTTCATCCCATTTCACTTTTGTTAGGAGGATGGCAGATGCCCTTGACATCACCACTGAGCAAATTGAAGATGAGGAGGAGGAGGAGGAGGTAGAGTACTTGGAAATGATGGGGTTAACACCCACAAAGGCTCTCCTCTTCCCTGTCTATAAATTCTTTAAAAAGGATGCACTAAAGATTTTACAGGCACCAAATTCCACCCCTCCTATAAACAGGAGGATGGACAAGAAGTACCAGCCGGAAAGGGATGGAGCCGATTTCCTCTTCTCCCACCTCGACCACCAGGGTGTCATACAGCAGGCTGCCTGTGACAAGGCTAGGGTCCCTCTGTCCTCGCATCCTCTGGACAAGGACTCTAGGAAAATTGAAAGTATGGCCAAAAAAGGGTACCTGTTAGCCTCTTTGGCTATGTGTCAGGCTACCTTCCAGGTATATGCTGCCCAGTACCAAAAATCCCTGTGTCAGTCAGTCCTGGCCATGTCCCAGAAAGCTCCCTCGCCCTTGTCAAACGACCTGGCTGTAACTGCCAGGTTTGGGTTGGAGGCAGCTAAGTACCAGTTCCAAATGGCTGCTGACACTAATGATACTGCAGCCAGATGGATGGCAAACACAGTGGCACAGAGGAGGCTTGCTTGGCTTAGAGCCACAAACCTTACTCAGGATACACAACTAAAGGCCCTGGATTTTCCCCTAGATGGAATTCTCTCTTTGGGGAGTCAGCTGTAGCATACATGAAGAAGGTGGACGAGTATAAGGCCACTTACAGAAGCAACTCTGCTAAAATGAGAGCTTCTACATCCACCAGGCCTTATGGAAGGGGAGGCCAGGGCAGGTCTTTTTACACCAGGCCCTTCTTCCAATCTGTGGCATTATCACAGTACCAGCAGCACCCGCAGCAGTGTTACTCTAGAGGCAGGGACAGAAGTGTCTCAAGGCGAGTGTCTCATACTCAGCCTCAGCCACAAACCCAACAGACCCCATGAACCGCAGGCTGCTTCCTCCCTACCTGTCAGAGGCAGACTGTCCCACTTTCTCCAAACTTGACTGAAAATCACCACAGACAAATGGGTGTTGGAGGTGGTGGGACAGGGTCTGTTTCTGGGATTCAAGTCCTTCCTCTTTCAAAAATCCAGAGTATTCAGCTCTCCCTCCCTGGCCGAAAAACTGCTCCTGGAGGCAGAGGTTTGGAACTTACTGCAGTTAAAAGCAGTGGAACCAGTTCCAAAGTCTCAAAGGGGAAAGGGCTTCTATTCCAGATACTTCCTGACCACAAAGAAAAAGGTGGGGAGCAGCAGCCTATACTGGATTTAAGTGCTTTAAACAAGTTCTTAAGAAAACTGAAGTTCAAGATGGTAACTTTGGCTCTGATCCTGCCAACACTTCAGAAAGCAGACTGGTTGGCATCACTGGACTTGAAAGACTCCTATTTTCACATCCCCATAAAAGAGTCTTACAGAAAATACCTCAGATTCAAACTCCCTTCAGGTCACTACCAGTTGTCAGCCCTGCCTTTTGGCCTTTCTTCGGCCCCAAGGGTATTCACAAAGTGCCTGGCAGCTGTAGTGGCACATCTTTGCAGACAGGGAATATCTGTTTTCCCTTACCTGGACGACTGGTTGGTCGTTGGAAAATCTCCGCTGGAGGTGCAGCAAGACCTGAAGGTCACTCAGGATCTCCTGGAGTCCCTCGGATTCCTAATCAATCAGTCAGTTTTCACTCCTACACAAATGTTGTAGTTCACAGGAGCAGAAATCAATACCCTACATGCCAGGGCATATCTGCCTCTGGAAAGGGTAAAAAATAGTCAGCTAATAGCAATCTCTTTCAAGCTCCACAATTCAAAAACTGCAAGACAGTTTCTCCAGCTATTAGGCCACATAGCTGTATCCACGGGCACAGTACTAGGTGCAAGGTTTCACATGAGGGACAATCGGTTCCATCTCCGGCCCCACTGGTGTCAAAGAAAAGATTGCTTCTCAAAGCTCATCCCAGTAACAGGGTCACTGCTACAGGCCCTGTTATGTTGGAAGGAGGAATCCAACTTAAGGCAAGGAGTTCCCTTTCAAAAAGAGAATCCTTCAGTGATTCTCATCACACGTTTATCCCTCTTGGGCTGGGGCACTCGTATAGGGGATCACACAACTCAGGGCACTTTGTCAGCCTCAGAGTCCCTTCAGCACATAAATCTTCTGGAACTCAGAGCAGTGTTGCTGGCCTTACAAACATTTGCTCACCTAGTCCAAGGCAGGGTGGTACAGGTCAGAACAGACAATACCACCACAATGTATTACACAAACAAGCAGGGAGGCACAAGGTCAGGTCCTCTCTGCTTGGCGGGCATAATGATTTGGACTCTAGCCTATTCATTAAAGGTGTCTCTGCAAGCAGTTCATTTGCCAGGGAAGGACAATACCCTGGCAGATGCATTGAATCGAATAAACCAGGCCCATCACGAGTGGTCCCTAAACAGGCAGGTGGTACAGATTATCTTCAGAAGGTGGGGGTACTCCAGAGGTGAACTTGTTCACATCCCACCAGAACTACAACCTGTCACAGTATTGTTGCAGACTTCCAGATCAGAGAATCTTCCCTCTGGATGCCCTCAGTCTGGATTGGTCAGGGATGTTCCTCTATGCTTTCCCTCCTTTCCCTCTCATTTAGAGTACTGGTCAGGCTCGGATCCTATACAGCATCACTGATCTTGATAGCTCCAGACTGGCCGAGGCGGCCATGGTACTCTCTTCTGCTCTCAATGTCTGTTGCAAATCCAATACATCTTCCTCTGAGACACAACCTATTGGCCTTCAACCAGGGAACCTTATTGTACCTGAACCTCAAGTCCCTCAATCTCAAAGCTTGGCTCTTGAAGACTTGGAATACGCTGACTTAAAACTTTCTGAACCTGTCTTAAGTATACTAAGAAGTTACAGAAAACCCTCTACTACAAGGAATTATTCTTCCAAATGGAAGAGATTTTCTATCTGGTGTTCGGGCAAGACTTTGCTTCCAGTCCAAGCTGGCTTATCAGAGGTATTGGGAGTATCTCACCCACTTACACTGTCTGAGTCTACAGCCCAGTTCTTTGAGGGTTCACCTTGCAGCAGTGTCTGCTTACCTCTGTACTGGGAAAAAGGTGACACTGGCTTCTAACATTATTTTCCAAAGGTTCTTTAAGGGCCTGAATCATTTGCATCCTCCTCACAGGCCACCACTGCCAGTTTGGGATCTGTGTGTGTATATAGCTAAACTGATGGCTGCTCCCTTCGAGCCCATGGCCACGGTTCACCTTAAATATGTCACTTGGAAAACAGTTTTCCTTTTGGCAATGACTTCTGCAAGAAGAATCCGTGAGCTTCAAGCTCTCTGTATTGATTGGGACTATATATCCTTTCATAGGGATAAAGTAGTTCTCAGAATAAACATGAAATTTCTTCCCAAGGTGGTTTCTGATTTTCATTTAAATCAATCTATCACCCTCTCTGTCTTTTTCACTAAGCACACCACTTCTGGTGAAAGAAGGCTGCACAGTTTAGATGTGAAGAGGGCCCTTAGTTATTACATGACAGCCACCAAGGACTTTAGATAGGATAGAAAGCAATTGTTTCTGATTTATGGGGGAAAGGTAATCCAGCCTCAAAAAGATCTGTTTCTCGTTGGATAGTCCAGTTTATCCAATTCTGCTACACTAGTGCTGGCAGAGAGCCCCCACCAGGATTGAGGGCTCATTCTACAAGAGGGACAGCTGCTACTCTAGCAGCTTTCAGGGATGTCCCATTAGTGGATATATGTAAAGCAGCTACCTGGAAAACAGTACACACCTTTACAAAGCACTACAACCTGGATGTTTTATCCAGAAGTGATGCTAGGTTTGGCACAGCAGTCCTGCAAAGTCTGTTTCCAAAACAGAGTTCTGTGCCCACTTCAAGGGGTACTGCTTAGTAGTCTGCATAAAGTTATGAATATACTGAGCATTACTGGGATTAGAAGAAAAAGTTACTTCCCATAGTAATTGTGTTTCTTCTCAGTGATGCTCAGATATTCACAGCTTCCCTCTCTACCTCCCCTTCCAGAACTTCAGCCTCTGCACTCCGCATGCTGGTGCCACTATATCATTATACACCCTTGGGGAACATTTTCCTCTGCACCTGTATTAGTTAGGTGAACAGAGTGTTTGTGTTTATTTTTGGTATTTTTCTGGCATGTTGTTCTAACTTATTTAAACTTTTAATACTCCAGTTGGAGGACTATTTTTAGTAGAATCCATATTGTTGGGTGACCCAAATTTTAATGATTAAAACAAAAAAGGATTTTTTTAGTAGTATTACATTATCCTGAGCCATCTTTTCAGGCTCCTTTATAAAATTTGAAGAGTTTAGAACACAAGCAGTTAGTAGAGGCAGTGTTAGAAAGATGCTCACTTGCAAAGTGTTCCATCTCTCCGAGCAGTCCAAACCTACAAGCTTACTGCATAAAGTTATGAATATCTGAGCATCACTGGGAAGAAACACAATTACTATGGTAAGTAATTTTTCTTATTTGCCACTCACCCTTCCTTCTCTCCCTAATATATTTAAAGAATTTCTTCCCCCCCAATCCCTCTTGCCAACCTGAGTTCCTTGTCCGCATTTGCCCTTCTAGCCCTTCTACTAGCTTCCCTAGATATCACATGATACTCCTCATGATCCTCCACTTTGTGAGAGCATTCGTACTTTCTAAAGATCGTTCTCTCTTTCCTCACTATGTCCTGTACCTCTCTTGTCCACCAACATGATTTCCTGGTTCTAGTCCATTTGTTTGGCTTTCAGGATGCCCAGCTTCAATATACCCCACTGTCCTTCCGCGTCCATCCCTTTCCTGATTTTACCTAAATGTTCCCTGAGGATGTTGGCCATTTCTCCAAAGTCTGCTGCCCGGAATACACTATCCATGTCTTTGTTTGGCTGTTGTCCCTCTCTAAATCCAGGGTAAAACTTGCCATGGAATGGTCACTACCGGCCAGTGGGGCTTCCACCACAAGATCCCTGACCTACCTCTCATCCGCCAGGACTAGGTCCAGGATGTTCCCCTCCCTAGTTGGCTCTTCGACAAGCTGTATCAGATAGTCATCCTGGATTGTGTTTAGCACTCTTTTCTTCCTTCCAGATGATTATGTCCTATATCCCTATGTCCCTGTTAAGTTAGTCACCCACCATTGCATTCTCTCCCCTTCTCCCCCTCCTGCAATTCCTTCACAAGTTTTTGATTATTACTGTATCCAATTGTTCTGATGGCATGGATGGTCTATAAAACACCCCTAGGTTAACTCAATCACCTTCCAGTCTTGTAACGTGGCCCAAACTGCCTCCATGTTATCCTCCCCCCCCCCCGCTGTACCCTATGCCCTCTCTAATAAACATTGCCACCCCACCTCCTACCCCCTGCCCTGTCCTTCTTAAGTGTTGAATACCCCGTAATTTTCATATCCCAGTCATGGTGTTGGGTGGCCCACATCTCTGTAACCTCAGCCACATCCACCTCCCCGTCCACCAGAAATGCCTATAACTCAAACATCTTGTTTCCCAGGCTTTGTGCATTTATCAGGGCTATTTTCCAACCCTTCCCAGAATTTATCCTGCCCTTGCCACCTCCCCCCACTCCCCATCCCCACCAAGCTTGGTCCTCAATTCCTGACCATCATCCTTCTGGGGGGAGGGCCTACACCCTCCAAACTTATTCATGCACCCTGTGTTCTCTGACCCTCCTCCCACATTTAGTTTAAATCCCATCTCTTTGATGTGAATCTCCAAGCTTATTTTTTGAACAGACCATACCTTACAGACTGGCCTTAACATGAAATTTAAGAAAAGGGTGTACAGTCTGAGAGGGCATCAAAACAGTTGGACTTTGTTAAGTCTGTCTGATTAGATGTAAGACCACTAATAGTGGTTACTTTTTTTTTTTTACTCTATGGGTTGTCAGGATGTAGAATAACCTGCTAGCGTGGGCAATGCAGACAGACTCATTACGGAGTTTCAGAATAATTTGAATAACTGCATGACAGATAAGGGAATTCAAGGATGCAACCACTAAGAAGCTGAAGATGATTTTTTCATGGGCATAATGGCCATCTATCATATCTAAAATCCAGCACAGTATCCAGTAGTATATGTTTCACTGCGGAAAGCGATTTTCACGAAAGGGATTCTCACGACAGTCAAAACATTTGAAAGTGGTTTCCAAGTGACAAAAGCAACTTTTGTTGCTTGGTTTTCACTGATGCAAAAATCCAGCTATCCTTAGAATTGTCGGTTTTTTTTAACTGAGCATGCTCAGAAAACAGAACAGTTTTTAATTGATATTTTAAAAACGATATGATTTTGAAACTTCTAACTTGTGAAAGCATGTACCTTAGGTTAGATCAAACCTGTAAGTTTCGGGTTTAAAAAAACAAATGTTCTTGCTACAGAACAAAAAACTCTTAATTTGGGTGAATGTTATTGTTTTTGCATCTCTGTAATTTCCCCCAAAAAAAGACAACTGATTAACACACAACTTTCAGGATCCAGAGACCTGGGCCTAGATGCCTACTAAATTTCAGGCAGATCAGCTGAACAGAGGCAGAGTAATTAAGTGCAAAAATCGGGCTTTAGCATTAAAGTGCTTACTGAACCCTAATATGCCTTAAAGTACCCAAAGCAAAATCCTGCTTCGGCAGGGCAGCCATAAGCTTCGTGCTACCTACCTTATGGAACGATCTACAAAAAACCCTCAAATTAAGCACTCTAATCGGTATAAATGCTTTCAAGATGCTTTATTTCCGTACAGTCAGAGAAGTATGTAACTGCTTCACCCACTCAGACCCAATACCAGTGTCTGCACTGGTATATATGCCACTAGACCCAATTTTAAGTACTGACCCCCCAGCTTGCTCCTCACCAGCCTAATTGTTCTCTCTCTTATTTCCTGTCTTATCAACACTAGGCCCATCCATCCCTTATTCTTCCTTTCCCAACCTCGGATAGGAGCTCACTACCCTGGGTTGTGACATCCTACCATGCCCCGTACTTTATAGCATTCAATCCCGGGGCTCACACATACTCCTTTTCTCCATCCACCTTCTCTACATCCAGCTTTACCAACTCCTTTCTGTGCACCGTGCCCTCCTAGCCTTTCTCCCCCTACTTCCTTCCCTCTCTTCCCCCCTACCTTCACCTCTACCTGGTGTGTATTTTTATTTTTATTTTTTTCTTCCGTTACTTCTTCCTGCAACCTTAGATAACCTGCTTTATCTTCCTATAGACACTTCTATGTATGTAAATACCGTGTAATCTGTACAATATCTGTATAATTCTATGTACATATGAACTTCTTTTTTTTCCCCTCTATAAAGATTTTATCTGTATTGCCTTATAAATACCTGTGTTGACCTGTATATACAATTGTTCATGCTCCACCCAGGTCTATATTGCAAATGAGCTTCTGCTCAACGATGAACGCCTGGTTAAATAAAGACTTGACTTGACTGATATGCAGGCATGACCACACCTGTACAAAATGGGATATGTCCTGACTGCACTGAAAATCAGATTTATTTTCAAGGATGCTTTTTGGAGTCCAGTGACCACACAAGTGACAGGGCCACAAGTAATGATAGTGATGTCAAGACTTAACCCCAGGACTGGCTCTAGCACCCTCCTCGACCTCAGCCTCACCACACATCCAGAAAGAATCTCAAGGACAGTCGTACTCCCTGACTCGATGAGTAACCACCCGCCAGTGCTGTGCTACTGGTCAAACAAGATACGCAATCCTCCTGCCAAAACCATTTAGCATCGTAGCCTCAAGAAAGATAACCTCACCCTTTTTCAAAACTTTCTAGTGCAGTGTAACTGGTCCACATTCAGTAGTTTCAACAATATGAATGATGCTTTGTCTTACTTCATATCCCAGTTTAACAAAGCCTGTGACCTCTTCGCCCCTCCCCGGAAGAAAAAGATCAAGGACCTATCCAACCCCCTGACTGTCCACCGCCATACTAACCCTAATGAAATACGGAGACAACCTCTGGCATCGGGTGAAGGCCACCGAGAAACTGACATGCAGCACCACAGGGCTGCCAGAAATCACTGCACGTATGAAATCCGCAGGGCAAAAAAAAGACTGCTTCAAGGAGAAATTCACAAACTCTTGGTGTAACAGTCATAACCTCTGAAAAATGCTAGAGGACTTCACGGGCAAGCCTAATAAAGCCTCTCCCTCCTTGCTCCAGATTAATGGTATTGGCACTCAGAACCCCAAGCTTATAGCTAATGCTTTCAATTAAGCATTTACTGATCTAAGTGGGATATTCCCACCTGACTTCTTCAACGATCCCTGCCCTACCCAAACTACCACCCCCACTCCATTCATCCCTCCTTTCTACTTTAGGCGAGTAACTCTTTCGGAATCACAAAAGTACATAATAAGGATCCTTGGCAAATCCAGGTTCAATGGGGACACCCTGGACCTTAAGCTTCTCCACCTCTCTATTGACACCGTCATTGCCCCTCTTACCAGCCTCTTTAATCTTTCTCTCTCCTTCGAAGCAACTCCCTAGCTGTTGGAAAGCCGCGATGGTCACACCAGTCCATAAAAGTGGCTCTAGGTCAGCAAGTAATAACTATCGGCACACATCCATCCTTCCTCCCCCTCCTAAGGTTCTAGAGCACATAGTCACTGACCAACTTATAGAATACCTCACCAAATATAACCTTCAATGCCCACAGCAGCATGGCTTTAGAAAGTCACACAGTACTTTCACTGCCCTACTTGCTTACACTGATTTATATCCATAAGGCCTTAGATGATGGTCACCTAGTTGGGTCAGTCTACATTGACCTAACCAAAGTCTTCAATACAGTTAGCCACTCCCTACTCCTCTGCACTGTCTAATCCATAGGGCTCTCCCTCCATGCTACTTGCTGGTTCAGTGGTTACCTTAGCGGCAGCACCCAGCAAGTTAAAATCAGCAGCACACTATCAAACAGTCTCTCCGTCTGGACTGGAGTCCCACAAGACTCCATACTTGGCCCTCTACTCTTTAGCCTGTTTATCAACAACCTTCCATCCGCCTGCAAAAGTAACATGATACTCTTTGCGGATGACGTGGTACTCTTCTTCTGTAGCCCAGACCCACTTTCACTTGCTGCTGACTTACAGACCAGTTTCAGATTGGCAGAGACCTGGTTTGAGCAGCATAAACTGCTCATGAATTACAAGAAGACCAAGGTCATGCTCTTTTCCAACCTCCACAATTCGCATAAAGCTGACAGCCTGGCCATATGCCAACCTTTTGAGCAGGTGCAAGCATTTAAATACCTTGGCATAATGCAAGAACAAGAACAGCTGCACGGCAATCTGAGCTGGACGTCATTGTCCACCTAGGGACAAATGACTTGGCTAATCATGAGATTAGAGCAGTGCAGAAGGACTTTGTAGAATTGGGGAGGGGCCTAAGACAAGTAGCACACACAATATCCTTCTCTGAGGTGCTGCCTGTCAATGGCATGAGTGAGGCGAGGGTACTTTGCACCATGCAGTTTAATGAATGGTTGAAAAAATGGTGTGGAGCACAGGGGTTTGGCTTCATTGGGGACTGGGGTTCCACCTAGAGGGACACCAGCCTGTACTGGCAGGATGGTCTGCATCTGTCCAGGAAGGGAACAAGTCTTTTGAGTACTCAGTTTAAATGCTTCATTGGCAAGCTTTTAAACTAGTCAAGGGGGGAGGCACTGATAAGCAGCAGGAAAATCCCAGCCTCTCCCTACAAAACAGGGTACTAAATGAGAAAAAGACCGAGGTAGACAGGTCAGTGGGGGATGATGCAAAAGAAGGTAAAGCCATCAAGAAATGGAGAGCAATTAGTACCAATGCCCGTAGTCTGAGTAACAAGCTTCCTGAATTAGTGGCCTTGATGGAGGAGGAACATCTGGATATCGTGGCAGTCACAGAAACATGGTACACACACACAGCCATTACTGGGACATAAACATACCAGGATACACTATCTACAGGAGGGACAGGGAGGGTAAAAGAGGAGGAGGAGTAGCTCTTTACATAAGGGAAGGAATCAAGGCAACAGAACAAAAGGGAAAACGGGGAGGAGAAGAAGCACTGTGGGTAAATTTGGAGACCGGCAATGGCACCACAATGCGGACAGGGGTTGTATACAGACCCTTCTCAGGGAGGAAATGGACAAGGAAATGATAGAAAGAATACTTAGAATGGCAGAAAAAGGGAGATATTGCTGATGGGTGATCTGAATATGCCAGATGTTAACTGGAATGCAGTTGCAGCAGCCACTTCAAAGAGTGGGGTTATTCTAGATGCCCTACAAGGGGCATGCTTTAGACAACTAGTATTGGACCCCACTCAAGAGGGAGCAATCTTAGACCTGGTTCTCTCAAATGGAGAAGAAGAGAGGATCACAGATGTAGAAGTGGGTAGCCATCTGGGAGCTAGCGACCATCGAACAGTATGGTTCACAATAAACAGCAATATAGTCAAACCATACAAAGACAAAAGTACTGGACTTTAGGAGGGCTGACTTTGCCAAAATGGGTGAGTGCCTAAGGAATGCACTAGCAAATGGGCAGTAAGAAGGGGTGGAAGAACAATGGAGAAGAATAAAAACTGCCATCACAGAGGTAACAAGCCTTTGTGTGAAGCAAATTAACAAAACAAAATGATGTAAGAAACCACTATGGTTCTCAAAGGAAGTGGCAGTGAAGGTTCAAGAGAAAAAGAAAGCATTCAGGAAGTACAAGGAATCACAGAAGGAGCAGGACAGAGAACTGTATCAGTTAAAGCAAAGGAAGCTGGGAAGGCAGTCAGAACAGCAAAGGCCCAAACCGAGGAAAAGATAGGCAACTCAGTTAAGAAGGATAAAACCTTTTATAGGTACATCAGGGAGCGAAGGAAGACCAAGGGAGGGCTAGTGAGGCTTAATAAAGAGGAGGAGGGACGGAGGGTGGGCAGAGGGTGACTGTGAAAAGGCAGAGATACTAAACAAATATTTTTGCTCAGTATTTACAAAGGAAGTGGGGGAGGTACCTAAAACAAACAGTAGAAACACTCTGGATACAGAAGTTGATACCAGCCCATTTACAGAAGAAAGGGTTCTGAAAGAACTCTTAAAACAGAAGGTGGACAAAGCAATGGGGCCTGATGGGATTCATCCCAGAATTCTAAAAGAACTATGGGTAGAACTAGTGA
Organism: Neoceratodus forsteri; assembly: GCA_016271365.2. Lineage (NCBI taxonomy): Eukaryota > Metazoa > Chordata > Ceratodontiformes > Ceratodontidae > Neoceratodus > Neoceratodus forsteri. The sequence goes on from CM028135.1 coordinate 222,415,990, forward strand.
CACCACTAACTACCCTCTTTAACAAATCATGGGAGGATGGGGTGGTACCCGAGGACTGGAGAAGGGCAGATGTGATTCCCCTTCACAAAAGTGGGAGCAAGGCAGAAGCAGAAAACTACAGACCTGTTAGTTTAACCTCAGTGGTAGGGAAAATGATGGAATCACTTCTGAAGGAAAGAATTGTTGAGCATCTAGAGGCCAGAGTGGCTCAGGACCCAAGGCAGCATGGATTCACAGCGGGAAGGTCATGCCAGACAAATCTAATAGATTTCTTTGACTGGGTGACCAAAGTAGTAGATCAGGGAGGGGCTGTGGACATGGCCTACCTAGACTTTAGCAGGGCATTTGACACAGTCCCACATAAAAAGATTAATATACAAGTTAGCCAGCCTGGGAGTGGGTCCCAAGATGACAGCCTGGATAAAGAATTGGCTGGAGAATAGGACACCGAGAGTAATAGTAAATGGAGTCCACTCTGAAGAAAGGGGGGTTACTAGTGGGGTACCACAGGGTTCAGTATTAGGACCAGTCCTCTTCATTGTCTTTATAAGCGATATTGCAGAGGGACTGGAAGGAAAAGTATGTCTCTTTGCAGATGACACAAAGATCTGCAACAGAGTTGATGCACATGGTGGGGTGGAATGGATGAGAAGGGACTTGGCAAGGTTAGAGGAATGGTCAAATGTATGGCAGCTTAGATTCAATGCTAAGAAGTGCAAGGTAATGCACCTGGGAAACAAAAACCCAGGGGAAGAGTACACAATGGGGGGTGAGATACTAACAACAACAGAAATGGAAAGGGACCTGGGGGTAGTCATATCAGATGACCTAAAGGTGGGCAAACAATGTGAGAGGGCAGCAAGGAGGGCTGGGGGGATGTTGGGATGCATAGGGAGAGGCATCACCAGCAGAAAACAGGAAGTTCTAGGGACATGGATATGTTGTTCATCCACACTTATTGGCAGGTCACTTGCCGTTTTAAATCTTGCCGGAAGGTCTTCAAGCTAGCTCCTCCCACCCACCCGGGTGGTAAAACTCTCGGCTCCGCCCCATGACGCCAGATCTTCCTTACCGCTTGGAAGCTCAGGTTCCCTCCTTAACGCTCCGCGATTAAGCTTGGGCCTAAAATCCTTCGGTTGGAAACTTTCAAAAAAATTTCTAACTTTACCTTTTCGGTCTTCATCCCTCGCGGCTGCGATGGACAAATCGACTCCGGGATTTTGGAGATGTCCCTGTGGGCAGAAGATGTCTCGGACGGACCCGCACTCCACGTGCGTTTACTGCCTCGGACAGGAGCACGACCCACAGGCTTGCGACCTGTGTTCCTCCTTCTCGGTCTACGTCCTCGAGGACCGCGCTACCCGATTACATCTGGGACGTCCCGAGAGAAGATTTCCTCCGGTCAAATCCAAAGAGGCCCGACTGGCGGTCTCCGCGGCTGCGGGATCCGCCGAACAACTAGAGAGGCTGGTCGCCTTCGAAGAGCAGGCGGCTCAGGCCGCGGCTTCCTCTTCTGCGGCCTTCGTCCCTCTATCGCCCGGGACCTCATATTCAGCTTCCTTTAAGGAGCTTTGCTGCCCTCTCAACTAAAGCGCGGTCCTACTTCTTGAGCCCGTTTCATCGGTCGAAAGAAGTCTAAGGTAAATCTCATCGTCGGCGCTCTTGGGAGCGGGAAAGATCCCCTTCCCCTCGTCGACAATCGACTTCGGTCGAATTTTCGGCTTCGGCCACTGGCTTCACGGTGCCCCCGTCAGGCCAGGTGTCTGAGACTCCCGCCAACGTGGTTGAGATTTTTCTCGACCCGTTAGACGGGTTGTCGGCTGGAGAAGCCGAGAACCCCTCCTTCCCGGTTCCCCCGGTGAGGACTGAGGATGTCGTCGGCTCTTCCGTACCAGTGCCTCATGAGCCGCCGGTTTTGCCGACCGAACTGAAGGGATTGCCGATCCCCGGCTCCCCGCCTCACCGACCTCAGCCTAGCCGAGATTCTCGGTCTCGGACATCTTCGCGGTCCAGCCGCTCCCGTAGACATAGACGGTCTCGGTCTCGGCACCGCGGCAAGCGACATCGCCACTCTTCCTCTTCTTCCTCCTCGGATGAGGAGGGAAGGCTTCGGCGTAAGCTACGCCGCAAATACGAGGACCTCATGTGGCAACAATTCTTTCTGGCCAATAAGCCGGTTCAGGCCTCTTCTCCGGCCATTAAGTGGTTGCCACCGGAGGGAGTGGTCGAAGAGCCTGTTTCCAGGCCAATTGTCCGACCTATTCCAGCTGCCCCACCAATTGTGGTGGAACCGCCTCCACCTCAGCCGACAGCTGGGGCACCGACGAAAGAGTCGCGGTCGGCCCAGGGCCTTCCCCGTAGGCTGTCGGTCACTCTCACGCCCGACAAGCCTCGGCAAGTGGAGAGTGGCTCAGGCTGCAGGCAGCTGTTCGACAACTCGTCTGAGTCGGATGACTCCTCCCTGTTCTCCAGGCGTTATGACTTGGAGTCCTCTGGGGGGCAGTCAGTGGACGATAGCCCTTCGTCCTTCCTAGGACTTCTTAGGCTCATCTCAGAATCCACTGGGATGAAGCTTGAACCCGTATCCAGACGGGCCAGATATCCCCTCACCGAGATTCTGGACCGAGGGGATTCTCCTACGGAGGCCTTTCCAGTGGCCGAAGCCATTGTCGGCCCAGCCCTGGAACTTTGGCAGCGTCCGGCTTCCTGTCCTGTGCCTTCGGCCAGGATGGCCAGGAAGTATGCAGTCCCTACTGGCTCTCTGTCTGGTTTTTCTGAACACCCCTCGGCTGAAGGGCTGGTCACGGACAGTGTTTTCCAGCGTGCCGGTAACGCCAGGGACGTGGACAAACCGCCCGACAAAGAATCCAAGAAATTGGACTACTCTGGGCGGAAAGTGTATGCTGCCGCTTCTCTCGGCCTTCGTCAGGCCAGTTCGGCCGTCCTCATGGCACATTTCTCCCATGCCCTGTTGGGCTCCCTGGATGAGGCTGTCCCTCATCTTCCCGCGGACCTGCAGACTGCGGTCAAGCAGGTGCGGGACCAGGGCAGGGCATTGGCCAAGCAGCAGCTCCAGACTGCTCTGGATATAGGAGATTCATGTGCCCGGTCAGTGGCGGCCGCTGTGGCCATGCGTCGGCGGGCGTGGCTGCGAATATCCACCTTTACCTCGGATACCCAGCACAAGCTTGCGGGCGTTCCTTTCCTGGGAACAGACCTGTTCGGCCCTGGAGTGGAAGGTCACCTCCAGAGGATCGAAAAATCCAATGCCACCTTGGATTCGGTCTCGTCCGCGCAGAGGGACAAGGGTCATAAGCCCCAGCCTAAGCCCTTTCATCCCTCTACTCCCGCCGCATGTCCGGCCCAACAACAGCGTCAGGGCCAGCAGGCTAGACCTTGGTATTCCAAGCCCAAGCCATCAGCTTCCTCTAATAGGAAGCAAGGAGGTAAAGGCCCTGGTGGTCCCCAGGCAGGCCCTTCCTCCAAGCCTGCTAAGTAGCGGGCTGAGGGTGTCACCCCATCCCCGTCACCTCGTCCCTGGTTCCCCCAGTGGGGGGACGGCTCCGACACTTCCTTTCCGCCTGGTCCGCTGTTACCACGGACAGGTGGGTTTTGGAGGTGGTGGGAAGAGGCCTGCCTCTGGAATTCGAGCAGGCCACACCCTTCAGAGCCGTCGCCCCGCGGGGGCTTTGGGGTCCCCAGAATCTCTACAGGCTCGTCGAGCCGACATGGCCCTCCTCCTTCGGAAAGGGGTGATAAAAGAGATAGAGGACCCTCCACCAGAACCAGGGTTCGTGTCCAGGTACTTCCTGGTCCCGAAACGGACGGGGGGCTGGCGCCCCATCTTAGACCTACACGACCTGAACAAGTTCCTAAGGTCTCGAACCTTCAGAATGGTCACTCTGGCTCAGATAATACCATCTCTGGAACACGGCGTGTGGTTCTGTTCTCTGGACTTCCAGGGCAGCGTTCTTTCACGTCCCTATCCGTCCGTCTCATCAGAGATTCCTCCACTTCAGGCGGAGGATCCCTCTTGATTCAGGCCATGCCCTTGGCCTTTCTTCAGCTCCCAGGGTCTTCACCAAATGCCATGGCGGTGACAGCTTTCCTGCGGCGCCGAGGGTCTGGGTGTACCCTTACCTGGACGATTGGCTGATAGCAGCCCCTCCAGGTTGGAGGTGGAAGCGGTCCAGGGATCTGGCCCTCCGGGTTTGCTCTCAACGAGGCCAAGTCGGAACTCGAGCCGAAGCAGGTGATATCTTTCATCGGGGCAGAGCTCGACTCTCTTCGAGCCAGAGCACGGCTCCCGGCGGACAGGGCCGAGGTTCTTTCCTCCTTTGCCCAATCATTTCTGGTTGGGCAATCGCACCCTGCCCGGGACTTCCTGCGACTCCTGGGTCTCATGGCGGCCTGTACCAGCGTAGTCCGTTGGGCACGCTGGCACATGCACCCCCTCCAGTGGGGCCTGGCCAGTCAGTGGTCACAGTGTTGCGATCCTCTGGACCAGCGTGTGTGGACGACCCAGGAGATGTGGAACGCTCTCCAGTGGTGGACCGTTCCATCTCATCTGCAGGAGGGTATCCCGTTTGTCCGCCCCGAGCCGACGGCCTTCCTAACGACCGACGCCTCTTTGATGGGTTGGGGTGCCCATCTGGGGGAACACCGAGTGCATGGCCTCTGGTCCCAGGGAGTCCGATGCCATATCAACCTGCTGGAGCTCCGTGCGATCCGCTTAGCTCTCACCGCCTTCGCTCCGTTTCTCCGGGGTCAAGTGGTCCGAGTCAGGCGGACAATACCACGACCATGTACTATCTAAACCGCCAGGGCGGACGCTGCCTTGCCTCTATGCAAGGAAGCTCTCCGCATCTGGTCACTAGTGCAGCCCTGGAGGCGGATCTCCTGGCCATTCATGTGGCAGGAGCCTCCAACACCCTGGCTGATGCCCTGAGCCGGATAGGGGCTGCATCGCACGAGTGGTCTCTCCTGCCGGAGATAGTACAAGATCTGTTCTCCCGCTGGGGCACACCTCTGGTGGATCTGTTTGCGTCCAGGGAGAACACGAAGCTGAGGCTGTTTCATGCCGGCCCCCCTCAGCAGGGCTCGCTGCAGGGGGATGCCTTCTCGAGGCTGTGGACCCCGGGCCTCTTTTACGCCTTTCCCCCCATTCCCCTGATTCACAGGGTCCTGCTGAGAGCGAGGAGGGACAAGGCGCAGGTGATTCTGATAGCCCCAGACTGGCCTCGCCAGTTCTGGTACCCAGATCTCCTCAGTCTCAGCCCCAGGACTCCGCGGCAGCTTCCAGCTCGCCTGGACCTGCTCTCAGTCAATCAGGGGAAGGTGTTCCATCCGGACCTTCAATCCCTGCACCTGTCGGCCTGGTTCCTGAGCGGCTAGAGTTCCAGGCCTTGGGTCTTTCCGACGAGGTCCTCAACATCATTGAGGCGTCCCGTAGAGTCAACCAGAAAATGCTATGCCTTCAAATGGAAGAGGTTCTCCATTTGGTGTCGAGGAAAAAGGTTGGACCCTTTCTCGTGTCCTGTGGCAAGCATTTTGGACTATGTAGTCCCTATCTAGTCAGGGCTTGGGTGGCGACCAGCAAGGTGCACCTGGCAGCCATTTCTGCTTACGGCGGGCGGTCAGCAGTCAGTGGCGCAGGAAAAGTGGTCGGGCGCTTTTTCAAAGGCCTTGATCACATTTCCCCTCCAGTGCGGGAACCCCCACCTCCGTGGGATTTACTGCTGGTACTGGCAAAGCTCATGGGCAAGCCATTCGAACCAATGCACAGGTGTGGTCTCCCCCACCTGTCGTGGAAGACCGCCTTCTTGGTGGCTATCACGTCAGCCAGAAGAATGGGAGAACTCCAGGCGCTTAGCATCGAGTCTCCTTACCTGGTCTTCCACAGGAACAAGGTTGTCCTGCGCCCCCACCCGAAATTCCTTCCGAAGGTGGTGTCAGAGTTTCACCTTAATCAGGTATTGACTCTGCTGGTGTTCTACCCCAGTCACACCTCGGAGGCCGAATATAGGCTCCATACTCTGGACCCTAGCAGAGCGGTCGCTTATTATAAGGAGCGCACGGCTGAAATTTGGGGAGAGGTTCGCCAGCTGTTTGTCACCTACGCTGAAGCCGCACCTGGCAGACCTGCAGCCAAGCGGACGATAGGCAGATGGGTCACCTCCTGCATAAATCTCTGCTATGAGTTGTCGGGCATGGAGCCTCCCAGAGGGATAAGAGCTCATTCTACCCGTCATACTGCTGCATCGGTGGCTGCTTCTAGGGATGTCCCTATCCAGGAAATCTGCAGGGCTGCTACCTGGAAATCAGCACACACCTTTATTTCCACTACCACATCGACCTTGAGTCATGCGGGATGCTGGTTTGGGGCCTCGGTTCTCAATCTTTGTTCCCCAAGTAAGTATGTGGGGGTGTGCCTTGCCTCCCTCCTCCCGGAGAACTGCTGAGGTCTGCCAATAAGTGTGGATGAACAACATATCCATGTCCTAGAAATACAGGTTACTCACCTGTAACAGGAGTTCTAGGAATGGTATATGTTGTTCATCCTACAATTCTCCGACCTCCCGGCTTGACGCACAACCTGAGCTTCCAGCGGGCAGATCTGGCGTCATGGGCGGGCAGAGTTTTACCACCGGTGGGTGGGAGGAGCTAACTTGAAGACCTTCCGGCAAGATTTAAAGCGCAAAGGACCTGCCAATAAGTGTGGATGAACAACATATACCATTCCTAGAACTCCTGTTACAGGTGAGTAACCTGTATTTATTATCCCTCTGTACAGACAGTTGGTGAGACCCCATTTGGAGTACTGCATGCAGTTTTGGAGACCCAATCTCCGCAAGGACATAGACAGGATGGAGGCTGTCCAGAGGAGGGCAACTAAAATGGTGCAGGGTCTGCACCGGAAGACATATGAAGAGAGACTTAAGGAGCTGAATATGTATAGCCTCGAGAAAGAGAGAGGGGGACATGATAGAAACTTTCAAGTATCTCAAGGGAATCAACAAAGTCCAAGAAGGTAGCATCTTTCAAAAAGAGGTGTGCAAGAACAAGGGGCACAATTTGAAGATAGAAGGCGGCTCAGAGGTAATTTAAGAAGTATTTTTCACAGAGAGGGTTGTGGATGCATGGAATGGCCTTCGGAGAGGTTGTGGAGTCAAAAACAGTGGTGGAATTCAAGCATGCATGGGACAGTCATAAGGCAATTCTAGGGGGTGGGGGTAGGAAGAAGTAGGCTGCTGGTTAACTAGGATCTGCAGCTTATCCAATAGGTAGGGAAATGGGCAGACTGGGTGGGCCAAGCGGTCCTTATCTGCCGTCAAAATCTATGTTTCTATGTCTGTGTTTCTATGGTAATGCTGGATTCTGCTGTCTTGTTCAGTCTCCATATATACTAAATTGCTGAGGTCATCATCTCCAGGATTGGGGTCCTATACCGCTACTGCCACTACATGACAACAGAGGCATTGCGTCTCACAGTAACAAGTACAGTTCTCTCACTAGTTGACTATGGTATAGTCATTTTTGGTGCTGCCTCGGACACCGCACTAAAGAGAATTATGCTTGCAGTGAACAAATCCTGTAGGCTGGTTTCCGGATCTAACAAGGGGACACAAACCTGTGACCTTTAAAGAATATCTAGTTGGCTCCCACTCAAGGCTAGTCTCCTATCACACATGCCAGCTTGCAAAAAAAATTAATCTTGGCATCATGCCCCCTTCACCAATATGCTTATCTCCCCGGTGCATACAACCAGGCTTACGAGGGCTCCGCTAAACCGTCCTTCCATATCCCCTTCCGCAGGACCTCCCAGGCTCAGCGTTCCCTTGCTTACCGTGCACCCATCCTCCTAAACTGTCTCCCACCAGTTGTCACTACTCTGCCTAAACTAAGTGCGTTCAAACTTAAGCTTTGTCAACACCTCCTTGCGCTAAATCATTACGATTGCTCTGGCTAATTCTCAACTCCCTCTCACCTGACATCCTGCATCTTCTTCCTTATTTCCTCTCCTTCCCCCCCTTTCCTCCTCAGCTTTCCCTCCTCCTTCCCCCTCCCCACACCTCCTCTCGACCCCATGCTCACCAGATGCCTGGCATCCCTCCCTCCTCCCCCTCCTCTCCCTTTCACCCCCAAACTATCTGCCACTCTCCCTCCCACCTGCTCCTGCCCTTCTGCTTTTGCCCACCATTCTCACTAATGCCCCCTCTGTGTCCCTTGCCCTGTCCCCTCTCCTCCTCCCCATCCTCTCTTTTCCCCACTCAGTTTCCCTTCCTCCCCCACTCCCATACCATCCCTTCATCATCAGTGTCTCCCTATGCTGCCCCGCTCTCCTGTATCTCTCCCTCTCCTCTCTTCCCACACCTCTCTCTCTCTCCTGCTTCCTCTCCACACATCTGCACTTATTGCCCAGTCTTCAGCACTCTAGACTAGATCCTGTTCGGACTGCTTATCTATAACTGCAGCTTGTTACATGCCTGCGTACCCTGTTGTTTCCATTGATTGTAACTACGCATGTGTGCTATGCTATTGTCTGTAAACCACCTTGTTTGTACCTCTATGTAATGTACCACATTCAATGCAGAACCTTTGTAAAAGAACCTCTGGTTCAAAGGTCATTGTAATCCTAGTACTAAATAAATCGGGTTCTGAAAACATGAATGAAAATCTGATATTTTCAGTGCAGCCATGACTTTTGCTGTTTTGTGTTGTAGTGTATGTACAGGTTAGATCTCTGTAAATCTTTTTATGTTTTGTACTATTTTTGCTTCAGCAGTGCACTTCCACCTTGTTCTGCTCATTGAGTTATTGTTTGTTTTTTCCTGGTTGCCATGGCACTGTCAGAATGTTGACATACAATATTGAGCATCATCTTGTGAGTGAGTGAGTGAACAGCTGGTTCCAAATCAAGGTCCAATTGGAATTTTGGATTTTTTTTATATGATGACAGTGCGGCTGAAAAAATAAATGCTGATGATAGTGTTTTAAATTAAAGGAGGGATTTTCTGAGAGAGGGTTGGGCTGTACTGCACTGGTGAGAGTTACTGCTGCTGGATAGTGTGGGAGGGGGAGGAGTAAGAGTGGAGCTGCAGGGCCAAAGCCATGTATCATGGTATGAAGGTTGCACACCACAGCCATTAAAGTCGTATGCAATGGCTGGCCGTGGTGTACGACTGTAATGGCCATGATATATGATGCTTGATTGCCATAATATACAGGAGACTTCATTATGGCCCTTTCAGTGGGACAGACATTTCATCTATATATAAGGGATACACAACAGGGATCTGTGGAATAAATTATTTATTTTCACTGGAGCTGTTTGACCTTGGGTAACCCCACCAGTTGTTTAAGCCATGAGTGATATCCCCAAGGTCAAACAACTCAAGTTAAAGTTGGTGTCAGTGGCTCAGTAGGTAGCACACTTGGCTCTGAGGCTGGGAGATCAGAGGGCTGTAGGTTTATTTTTCCACATCTGGCACTTGGGCTAATATCCCAATACTGACACTATGTAGTGCAGCATGAGGGTGCTGCTGCACTTCTGAGGCGCTGTCTTTCGGATGAGACGTTAAACCGAGGTCCCATCTGCCTGGATTGGTGGTAGTTCAGGTGGATGTTAAAGATCCCATGACACTTACCGAAAAAAGAGTAGGGGCATTTCCTCGGTGTCCTGGCCAGATTTCTCCTATTCACTGAAACTACCACGAACAGCTTAATCTGGTTCAGTTTCAGTTGCTTACCATCTGTATACCCCCCTTCCCCCGTCACCCTGAAAGAGATTTCTAGGCCAAGTGGGCTTACCAGGTCAACAAAATTTAATAAATGAATGAAATAAAGTAAATATTTCACACGGTCACTGTTGCATATTTCATTTATGCAGTAGGCAGGAACTTGTGTTGTGTGTTAGTTTATTTATGTTAGCTTTTAACTTTGGTTTTTTGTTTTTTTTAATCAATAAACAGTATGTCACTTTTTGGTGAACTAGTGTCCCTGTTCTGTATGGCCTGTTGCAATGGGCATTGCTAAGGAGGCAGTGTAATGACACAGACGTTGATGCTGCTGTAGAGCAGCTGATTGGCTTTGCTGTATAGGAGCTGATTTTTTTTCATACTAAGATGGCGGCACACCTCAGTGAGAGTGGCCAGGAGTGTTTTCTCTAGTAGTATGCAGAACAATTTACTTTGTTAGCGCACTAGGGGGATACAAGATTTATTGTGTTATGTTTAAGTGTGGTGTGGCGCTGGCACGAATGCAGTGTGGTCGCTGCAGTACTGTTATGTGGCAGCTCATGTTTTAGGTTTAAAAAATTAAAAAATGCAGTTTTATTCTCCAGATGAATGCAGAAAGTAATAAGTCTGAAGCGAACACTGTAGGCGGCTGGCGTGAGGTGAAGGAAACTGTAGAATGGTCTCAAGTGGTGGAAGAAATAATGGTGTATTAAAAAAAAAAGTCTTATGTGTAGCAGAGCTTGAAAGACACCTGAAGTTGACAGGTAGATTGGGAGGAGGAAAGGAGCGGCGTGTGTGTGTGTGTGTGTGTGTGTGTGTGTGTGTGTGTGTGTGTGTGTGTTGTCTTGATTTACAGCAAAGTGAGGGGGATGCAACCCATATAAATTAATGTGTGCAACAAAGTAACAGCTTTTGTGGCTAATGCTATTGACTCAAGTTTCTCTGAGGGAGTGAAAGTGAGGAAGTAGTGCCAGCCGTCTAGGCTGGGAGGGTGGGTGACTTAGCTACTATGTACATAGATGCTGATGACGTATTTTATTTATTTTTTATTTAAACATTTAACTGGGAGAGGCACACCGAGCCGAGGCTCGTAACCAGATACGACCCGGGGGCAGAGGCAAAGGGAATTATCGCACACAATGCAGATTATGATACATAATACAAAACTATATATAGGAATACACAGTAAGCAAATGATGATTACAGGATATTTACATATAGGTAACACACTGATTAAGTAGAAACAGTGGGATGTGTAAACTATGGTAAAGTGCAGGAGGAAATACAGGACAATAACAAAAGAATAGTAGGTAGGTACTAAGTGAGGTGAGAGAGCTGAGAAGTTTGCTACTTGGTGTAGGAGCAGGAGCAGGCGGGGGTGGCAGGTGGTGTAGTTTGTTTTTGATAGAGTTGTGTGAGAGCAAGTTTCTTAGGAGAGGCGATTGATAGATTGATCCATAGAGAAGGGAGCCTATAGGTGAAGGTGGATTTACCAGCTGTCGAGGAGGGTTTAGGGAGTGAGAAGGAGTGGGACACGCTAGAGCGTAGGGTGTAAGGTGAAGTAAGTGCAGATGTTAGCTTCTCAGAGAGGTAGGTGGGCAGCAGGTTAAACCAGTATTTAGATATTAGGGTGACGGAGTGGATGAAATGTCGGTGGAACAGAGGTGATATATCGAGGGTGGACTTGAGAGAGCAATGGTGGATTCTAAGGGAAGAGTTTGAGGCAAAGCGGCAGAAAGCATAAAAGAGGGAGTCTAGACTGGCTAATGAAGAGAAGGGCACATTGCAGTATACTAGGTCTGCGTAATCAAAAATGAGGGTAATCATTTTAGCTAGCAATTAGCGCCTCACCGGTAGTGGGAGTGATTCTTTGTTACGGTATGAGATATCTAGCTTAGGGTGATTTTGAGGAGATGGCATTGGTGTGGAACCAGAAATTTAGCTGGGGTCTAGCCACACTCCTAAGTATTTGTAGGATGTGACTTCGCTTATAGAGATTCCATCCAGAGAGGTGATTGCTGTAGAAGAGGTACTCTTGCAAGCTTTTGAGGGGTCCCAAAGGTCATGGAAAACTGACTTGGATGTGTTTGATTTTGAGGAGGTTTGTTTGGAACCAGGATTGCATGGAGAGGAAGTTCTGCTGTAGAAGGGTTTGAACCTCACTTAGTACTGGGCCGGATGTGAAAAGGATGGTGGTATCCACGTACATGCAAATGAGGGATCTTGAGCAAACAGATTGGAGGTCATTTATAATTAAGGAAAAAAGAATGGGATCGAGGATCAAGCCTTGGGGACGCCGGCGAGTATGGGGAGGGAGAGGGATGTGGAGTTTGCTATCTGACAGATTGGGTCCTGTTTTCAAGATATGATTTAAACCACTGAATGGGGGGCAACCCTGCTACCTTGAGTTTATTTAGAAGCAGGGGGTGAGAGACTGAATCGAAGGCCTTAGACAGGTCTACAAAGACTGCAGCAGTGAGATGGCCTTGATCTGCAGCTGAATGGATGTGACGTGATACAGAGAAGGGAGGATATAGTGGAATGGTGCTTTCTAAAACCGAATTGACATAGGGAGAGAAAGTTGGAGGCTGTGAGGAAATTTGTTAACCTGGATTGTACCAATGTTTCTTGCAGTTTGGATAGGGCTGGGAGGAGGGAAATAGGCCGGTAATTGCCAGGCACTGAGGAATCACTGCCCTTGTAGAGAGATGATGCATGTCGATTTCCAGGCTTTTGGGACTGTGCCAGAGGAGGACAGGTTTAATAGGAAAGTGAGTGGAAGGACGATGGCAGAGGCTGATATGTGCAGGAGACTGGGTTGAATATCCTTCAGGCTTGATTTCGAGGGGTTTAGGGATTGGAGAGCTTTCAGTACTTCTATAGTGGGAGTGAGCAGGAATGTATTGTGAGGCAGGCTTTGCGGGGTGGCTTTAGCGCTTCGGGGGGGTGTTGGAAGGTTAGGGAGAGTACAGGTGGTGAAGAATTTATTTAGGGTTTCAGTTATTATGACAGGGTCAGATATTGTATGGTCATTTTGCTTGAATGTGGGGGTGTTGGCTCACTTTCTCATCGACCCCAAAACCAACTTCCAGAAGGAGGAAGGGTGTGTGGTGCAAGACGGGACCTGAAGTAGTCTGCTTTGGCTCACCTAATGGCCTTTTGCAAGCATTTCTGATGGTGATGTAGGTTTGTCTGGATTGAGGGGTTAGTGGGGATTTCAAGAGGGACCAGGCCTTGTCACGGGTTTTGCAGAGAGCATTTACTGGGGCAGAGACCCAGGGCTGATGAAATTTTTTGACTCTGACTTTTACTAGCAAGGCGTGAGAGTCCCAGACAGGTGTGAAGATTTGCAGGAACTGGGTCAGGGCTGTGTCAATGTCTAGAGCAGAATAGACTGGATCCCTGTCTGTGGGCTTCAAGTCATGGAGGAGAGCGTTGGGGTTGAGCAAATTTTAATGTTCTTAGGGGCAGATTTGGGTAGTTGTGCGTTTTCTTTTGGTTTTTTTGTACAGTAGGTGATGGCAGTGGTCACTTAAAGCTGCGTCTAGGACCCCAGCAGCACATATTCTTAAGAGGATGGGAAGAGAGGATCCAGTCAATAAGGAAGTGGTTTGTGGAGCTAGTGTCATAGCAGTTAAGATCAGCAATTAACTAGGTGAGGTTGTTGGATTCAATTTTGGAAGTGGCAGGCTGGAAAGGAGGAGGAGAGTCCACGTTTGTTGTAGTCTCCCAGAGGTAATAGTTCATCACACATTTCAAGGGGCTGTATGGTAGAAACACATGTGATGAGTGCAGGGTTCGAAATAACCGGCTGTCCACCCGTCCCGGACAGCCGTTTTCCATCTGGGACAGCCGTTTTGTGAAGTCCGCCTGTCCCTTGTACAGGCGGTTTTGAAAGCCAGAGAAAAGTATTGCGATTTGGGCACTAGGACCCAGCGGCAGACAGGAGGTATCCGGACGACGTCGACGTCATGTCGACATGACGCTTAGCTCCGCCCGCTCTCAGTGAGCGGGAAGACTGACTGGTGCTGACTCGCGCTCCTCACTCTCACTAGTCTGGCCAAAGGGTGAGGAGCGCAGAGTGAGGAGAGCGTGAGCGAGCGGGGAAAAAAAAAAACTTATGCAAATTCTCAACAGCCCTTCTCAGGGCTCTAGCATTTGGGGGCTCAGTTTGTGTGAATCAGTCCTGCTGGTACTTGGAGGAGGAGAGGGGAGGTGAACAAGGGGGATTTATTTAGTTTAAGTGTGTCAAACTGGAAAAAAAAAGACTTCTGCAAATTCTCAACAGCCCTTCTCAGGGCTCTAGCATTTGGGGGCTCAGTTTGCGTGCATCAGTCCTGCTGGTACTTGGAGGAGGAGAGGGGAGGTGAACCAGGGATTTATTTAGTTGGTCTCAAAAGTGAAAAAAGACTTCTGCAAATTCTCAACAGCCCTTCTCAGGGCTCTAGCATTTGGGGGCTCAGTTTGCGTGCATCAGTCCTGCTGGTACTTGGAGGAGGAGAGGGGAGGACAGGTGAACCAGGGATTTATTTAGTTAGTCTCAAAAGTGAAAAAAAAGACTTCTGCAAATTCTCAACAGCCCTTCTCAGGGCTCTAGCATTTGGGGGCTCAGTATGCGTGCATCAGTCCTACTGGTACTTGGAGGAGGAGAGGGGAGGTGAACCAGGGATTTATTTAGTTAGTCTCAAAAGTGATTTATTTAGTGTAGGTCAAGTCTCAAAGCAGTCAGACACTGTACCTGTAGTACACCTAAAACTCTCTCAAAGCCAAAAGACACCTTGTGATCTGCAAGTCTCATCATCTCTGACTCTGAATAAAAAAATATATCTTGAGTGTGCAGAGAGGTGAAGGCAAGGCTCTATTAAAGCTTATTGTTCACTCAGCCTGTGTAAAGCCCTCCAGAGCTTGAACCTTGAAGATAGATACTGACAGACTTACTGTACTACTACTAGTACTACTACTACTAATTTAAACTAGCCCCTGTCAGCCTGCTGTTGTGCTCTGCTGTTCACGTCTTCTAATATCTCTGATCATCACTTCACTGTAGTGTCCACTGTCTTCAGAGTGCTTACTGTACTTTAAATTTGTACTAGCTAAATAAACCAAAAGGGGAAAAAAATGTCTTTGTTAAAGTTTGGCTTTAAAAATTACAGGAAAGCCTTGGTTTCAAGCCAAGAGGGAGGAGAAAGCTCGGTTCTTCCATGTGTACTGCTTCTCCATTACTGATAGACTCAGTAGCACCAACAACTACTCACCCCACCATTTTGTACACAGATGTGACAACTTGTAGTGCCAGTGCTGATATGTCAGCAACTCTGACTACTGTTGAAAGTGGCGAGTCCGGGGCAAAAAGAAAAGGGGTTCAGGAGACCTGGAAGAAAAATAGGGAGTGGCTACTATATGAGCCTGATGTGGGCATGACCTGCTCATACTGCAAAAATACTTAAGGAGGCAAACACTTTCATGAGTGGCTGTAAGAGCATGAGACTTGAAAATGTACGAGCTCATGAACTCTCCAAACCTCATAAATTAGCCAATGAAAAAATACTGTGTCTAACACAGACCCTTCCAACTTAGCATAGAGCGAGGAATAATACAAATGGAAAAAAATGAGGCGACACAAGTGGAACATTTGTTTAGAACAACTCTTTATTTGATTAATTCAGGCGCCCATTCACAGATTTCCCTGGCATCTTAGAATTACAACATGTAAATGGTACAAATGTAGAGTCAGTTATAGAAGTGACAAACAGGCAGCAACGTTCACACATTTTATTTCAGAATCAATAAGGATAAAGATGCAAAACTGGTTAACAGTAACACTTTCATCTCTGTCCTATGTGACTCGAGCACTGATGCCTCAGTAATAGAAGAGGAGGCAGTCTATATTAGGACAATGGAAAATTTCCGTCCAGTTAACAAATTTGTTTCCCTTCAGCCAGTCTCTATTCCAAATGGTGAAAGCATTTATAACTCGATAGGTGATGCCTTAGAATTCACCTTGGACTGTAAAGACTGGAAAGAAAAAATTGTTGCTTTTGGATCTGATGGGGCACCCGTCATGTTGGGTAAAGTGACTGGGGTGTTTGGCAGGATTTTGAAAGATGTACCTCATTTGTTAGGGATTCAGTGCAGTGCCCACAAGTTGGAGCTAGCTATAAAGCAATCAGCAACATCTATTCCATACATGAAAACAACGGATGAAGTCTTAATGGGTATCTATAAAATATACCATAAGTCTCCCAAAAACTGGGCGGTCTCAAAGAGTTAGCCAGTAATATGGGGTACACCATTCACAAACCAGTTAACGTGTCAGGGACCCGTGGGTTGCACACAGAGAAAGGGCTCTGTCTGTTATTCTGTCCAGCTACAAGGCTTTAGTTGTACATTTACAGCACATTGCTTCCTCACCAAACAAAAGATCAGGCCAGTGGGTTGTTCAAAACAATAAGTACTGTGAGATTTGTCCTCTTTTCTCAGTTTCTGGCTGAATACCTTTCTGTCATGATGGCCTTCAGTCTAACTCTACAGAGAGACAGCTCAACAGTAGAAACAATAGTCAGCAAGGTTGAAAGCACAGTGCTCTGGCTAGAGAACTACCCTGCACAGGATAAACTTGACAAAGTCTGTAACGAATTGCTGTTGCTCCCTGACTCTGACACAGCTGACAGTGACACTAGCACAAGACGACTGACAGGCTCAGCCACTACTCAGGTTCAGTTCCGTGGATCTGACATCTTCCTTAACTTAGAAAGGGGATATTCTATAGATAGAACCAAACAGGCAGTGTTGCGTGATGTTACAAGCCTTCTTTCATCTACAATTGAAAGTATTAACTCACGATTTTCCAATTTTAAAACAAAGTCCTACGGTCATTCAGTATATTTAACCCATTACAGTTACCACCAGATAGTGACCATGACCAACTAGCCCTTTATGCAATGAAGGGAACCCTCACAGAGCACTACAGTGACCTATTGAAGAAACACAATAATAATATAAACTTGATTGAGCGCAATGGTTAGAAGCTTAAACCACTTATGAAAAAATCACTGAATGAGCTGTCTCCGAAATTTCACTATTTGGATTTCTGGCAAAAAATTCTCCATAATGATGCACATGAACAGCGATTCCCTGATATTCTGGTCTTAGTCACAATAGCTCTACTGATCCCAACCCAAACTGCAGTAGTTGAGAGAGGATTCAGCTTGATGGGCAGAGTGAAGTCTGACTGGCGGTCCTGTCTGTCTCCTATGACTACATCTGAACTAATGCATGTCAAGCTGTCAGATGCTAGCGTTGCTACATTTGACCTGCAGGATGCCATAACACTATGGTTCAAATCTGGAAAACAAAAGAGAAGACCTCATGTGAGACCATATGGCTGCAGACTTGATTCAAGTTCTGATTCAGAAATAGACTAGACTCGATCAGTGTTTTACCTTGAAAAATAACCCCCCAAAAAGCAACAGTTTTCTCTCTTTCCACTTTACAGTCCATTTTATGTTTTAAGTTTAAAATTCACCTCACAAAAATGTGGACAGGTAAAACTTTGTCCGGACAGGCAACATTTACATTCCACCTGTCCCTCGGACAGGCATCTCAAAAAAATTATTTCTAGCCCTGGATGAGTGCATCCTGAGCAAGCTGAAGGGAGGTGTAGATCATCCCAATGAAGATACTAGATAAGGAGAGTTGAAGGTAGAGTGATTTGGGTGAGAAACAATTTGCGCCAGCCATGGCAGGATTTATTTTTGATAACTGAGGAGAGGGGTTGCCTATTAAGAATCAACTCCTCCCGCTCCTTTCCCATGATCTTGCTTAATGATTGAATAGTCGGGGAACTCCTGGATTGATTCTGGAGTCCTAGCAGATAACCATATTTCAAAGAGGCAGAGGATATCGGGGGAATGCTGAGTTAGCCAACAATTTAGTAGGTCAAGTTTAGGCAGGAGACTCCTGATGTTTATGTGCATGATTCTTAGGCCTTTATGGGAGGTCGAGTTCTGTTGACCTACAGGGGACCAGGGTTCCGCTTAACATCACCTGCAAGGAGCAGGATGAGTAGGAACATGGAGGATGTGACTGGGAACTTCCGCCCCCTTGTGATAATGGGGGAATTTGGTGCATTGTGGGAGCATTTTAAGAGGGTAATGCTGGAAGCCATCTGCAGTGGTAAGACACTGGGGGAGATCACGTGAAAGGAGGGCAGGGACAAGGGATAAGGAGTTAGGTGATGGTGGGTCAGGTGTCACAAGGAATAAAATAAGCAGGTTTGCATCACAATTTGTAACCCAAGAATCTGGAAATACGAGTCAATTGCCAGCTCGATTGACAGTCATTGCTAATCGTATAAGCCGGCCGTCCCAAGTATTTTTTTTTTTCTCATGTCTAGTGTCTTTTTCCCAGTTTTGTTTCCTTGGTATGGGCCCCCCACCCATGATCGCCGTCCTCGTAATACTTCTTTTCTGTCCTTGGTGTCAAGTCGCACCCCCCCCCCACACCATCCAATCCATGTCACTGTTCCTGGTGTCTCGTGGCATCCCCTGACCATCTGATTGCTGTTCCCATTTTGTATGCCAATGATTTTTTTTAAACCTGAAAAAAAAAAAAAAAAACTTTCCTCGCCGATCACTTCCACACTTCACACCCGACCACCCACTGTGCACCCACCTCCCAGTACACCCCCACAGACCGTCACTCACCTGAACAGGTCCCAGGTTTGAGATCCGCTCTTCCGATCGAAGGCATGTCTTGCTGCTGGAACCAGCGACTGCAGTATGAGAACTGGTGGGGGAATGGAAGGGGACGAATTGGGGTGGTAGGGACCAGGCGACGCCCTGGGCGCAATGGTGTCAGGACAGGGGTAATCCCTGTCTTGTTCCCATACCCAAGGGCCCAGCAGTTGATGCCGGACAGGAGTTGAGGTCTTCCTCAGCATCTCATCCAACCCGGGCGGTGTTATGTAATGCCAGGTCCATCAAAAAGAAGACTATTACAGCTGATCTTGTTGAAACTGTGAATCTGGCATGTATCACCAAGACCTGGCTGGATGAAAATGCAAGCCCAGTATTGGCCTCTGCAGTTCCAGCTGGGTTCTTGGTGATTCACCGTCCAAGGTTGGATCGTAGGGATGAGGGTGTAGCCATCTTTTTTAAGACCAAACTGGGCCTTGTAGATATTCCAGTGGGGACCACCAGACCCTTTGAGTGCATCATGGGAGAGGGTGTAGGTTGCTGTATACTCCTCATCTACCGACCACCAGGTGATGGGGGTTTATTCTTGCAGGAAATTGCAGACTTCATCATTGACATAGTATTGGAGTCTCCCAGATGGATAATTCTGGGGGACTTCAATGCTTGGGTCGACGACGAACTCGCGCAATTTGGCCAAAATCTCCTCCAGCTCATGACAGTGCTGGGCCTTACACAGGTGGTTACCTCCTCTACCCATATAGGGGGTCACTCTTTGGATCTGCTGTTCCTCCTGGGGATGGAGATCTCTGACTTGGGGTGGAACCAGTCAGTTGGTCTGACCATCACTCCATAGGGTTCAGTTTCGGGGCCCCTCAAATCGACCTACCCCTTCGGTGATGGTCTGGTACCGCCCTTTAAGGGGAGTTACCCCAGATGGTCTCTCAGCAGATCTGGACCTGTTGGGATTGCTGGGTGAAAGCACAAGCCCAGGGGACCTGGTACTAACCTATAATAAGGCAGTGGGAGATGCCCTGGACTTGATTACTCCTGTTCGTGTTCAATCACTCACTCTTAGCCCAAGGTCCCATTGGTATGATGGGTCCTTGAAGGAGTTGAGGCAAGTTGGTCAAAGGCCGGAGAGAGCATGGCGGAAGTTCGGCTTGGATGCTGACAGGCTTAGATTGATATAACATTATAAGGGCTATCAATCAGAAATCACCCGTAAGAAGGCAGAGTTCCTGCCAGGGAGATTTCTGCTGTGCAGAATCGACTGGCTCAACTTTTCCGAACTGTTGCCAGATTGTGCAGTTCAATCTGTCTGCAGTCCAGAAGAGCTTTTTCATGAATTAAGTGCAATGAGTTAGCTCGGTTCTTCGCAGATAAGGTTGCCAGCATCGGATCCGGAATCAGCCTGGCTGTCTCTATGAGGGGTTGCAGAGGTCGATGGGAGGTGGTGAGCACCCAGTCTGTCTGGACGGACTTCAGCCAACTGGAATACATGGCCATTGTGTGAATCGCCCAACTTGTTGTACTGTAGTTTGGATCCGGGCCCTACCCCCCTTTGAGTGGGGTGTGTAGATGTTATCTGCCTGATCCTAGCTGAAATTGTATGAAGATCCTTTGGGGGGGGGGCCTTTCTGGACACCCTATAGGAGGAGGTCATTTGACCACTCCTTAAGAAACTCTCCATGGATCCAGACTATCCAGCTAACTACTGACCTGTCTCTGCCTTCCCTTTGTGGGGAAGGTTATTGAGAAGGTGGTGGCATTGCAACTGGATGATCACCTTGTAACCCACAATGTCTGGGAAGCCCTTCAGTCTGGTTTCAGGAAGAGTCATAGCACAGACATTGCCCTTGTTCAGGTACTAAATGATCTCCTAATGGCGAGAGATCGAAAGGCTCGTACCATCTTGGTCCTTCTTGATCTCTCAGCAGCCTTTGACACTGTGAACCATGGGGTACTTTTGGAGACCCTGCGGTTCCTTTGTGGACTGTCAGGTACAGTCCTCGAATGGTTTTGATCATTCCTCGCAGGCAGGTCTCAGAGGGTGATCACCAGAATTTATTCCTCTGATGCCCTCCCCCTATCCTGTGGGGTGCTGCATGGCTCCATATTGGCGCCCATGTTGATTGCAGTGTACCTGGTGCCATTGGGAGATATCAGGCGATACGGCTTGAGTTTTCACTGCTATGCAGATGATACTCTGCTGTATATGTCCTTTGTGCCCAGACAGGTTGATGTGGTCTCTGTGCTTAATAATTGCCTCTCCGAGATCAAAGACTGGATGGGCTCCAGTTGGCTGAGACTGAATCCGGATAAGACTGAGGTGTTGGTTGTGGACCCGGGTCGCCCGGGGGCAGGTTTGGGAGCTGGGCACATGTCCGGCCTGTGGCTTAACGGTGTCCAGCTCACTACCTCAAATTGGGTGCACAACCTGGGTGTTATTTTTTGACGACAGCTTGACCCTGAAATCTCAGATGTCAGCTGTGGTTAAATCCTCATTTTACCATCTGAGGCATATCACCTGGGTGAAACACCTGGTTCCACCAGGCGATCTTCCAACATTGGTTCATGCCTACATTACTGCTCGTCTTGACTACTGCAGTGCCGTCTGCCTAGGGCTGTCTGGGGTTGATATCCACCACTCGCAGCTGGTGCAGAACGCTGCAGCAAGGCTGTTGACTGGTACTTCTAGATCCAGTCACATTATGCCTGTGCTGCACAGACTGTACTGGTTGCCGGTTCAGTGACAGATCACCTACAAGGTAGGCTTGCTTACCTTTAAAGCCCTACACGAACAGGGACCCAACTACCTGAAAAATATCCTGACTCCCTACTCCCCCAGTCGTCCTCTTCGATCCGCCGACGAGGGATTGCTAGACATTCCCAGGGTTCGTCTAAAAACATGTGGAACTCGTGCTTTTGCATTTGTTGCATCAACCCTGTGGAATTCTCTACCTCGTTAGTTAAGAGAATGCCTGACCATTAGTAGTTTTGTGTTAAAAACGTATTTATTTTCACTGGCTTTCCCAGACTGATTTTAAATAACTTACATTGTTGTCTGCTTGTATATTTGTGGTTTATACTTGAACAGCACCTTGATTTCGAAAGGTGCTATAAATAAAGATTTGATTGATCGATTGAACTAAGATAAATGCGGTCCTATGTATTTTAGTGGGGGTTTCAACTTTGTTGCATAACTCAAGTCATTTATTTGAGATAGTGACCCCAAATTTTCAGCATAACTTTTTGGTACCCCACCTCATGAACAATATAACTGACATTAAGCAACTCCTGCCCAAAAGGTGATTTTGCAGTCGCTTGGCAAATTCACCTTTCAGGCAGGATTTGTGTAATGATAGTCATACTGTTCATGAGGTGGGCTCATAAGAAGGCTATGTAGAACATTTTGGGTCAAAATATGAAGAAATTGCAGAGTTATGACCATTCATTGCAATTTCGCTACACCCCCTCGTAACTTTGGAATTTTTAAATATTTTGACCCCAGATTTTCAACATAGCCTTTTTATTACCCCACCACATGTATGTCACAGCTGTCATTTTTCAAATCCTGGCCAAAATGTGTTTTTGCACGTGTGGTGTGGAATGGCTTTGCAGTTGCGCAGAATCACGTTTTGGCAGGAATTGGAAAATTTTCTGCAGCAGGCACATGAGGTGGGGTAATAAAGGCTATGCAAACAACTTAGTCAAAAAGGCAAACTCAGTCAAGGAAGACTAAGGGGGGGGTCAAGAAAACGCTACTTCACTGACAGGGTGGTGGAGCCCTGGAATGCGCTGCCCGAGGAGCTGGTGGCTGTTAACAACTGTGGAGGGATTCAAGAAGGGCTGGGATAGGTGTAGGGGGATGTTTCGTCCAAGAGCCTCGCTGGGGTTGGGAGTGGGGATCATGTAGGGAGGGTGGGGGCTAAACGGTGCCCATGGTAAGCAGTGATCTCTGAGCAGACTCGATAGACCATAGGGCCTAATCTGCTGGCTTTTTAGTATGTAATTTCAAAAGTATGTATATACTGTCTATTTTATCAATATAAACAATAATAAGTAATAACTGTGTGGTTTAAAGTAAAAATACCCATTTTAGAAAACTGCTAATCAGAATCGGCTGATTGCTAATCATTTTTCATTTTGATTAGCAAAGGCCACTAATCAGCTCTCCGACACTAATTTATAACTTGTGTCAGATGGTGTGTTTGGGCAAGAGGGTCAGAAAGGGGGCAGGGTTTATGCAGTAAGAGTGGACGATTTGGGGAGGGATGAAGGCAGGTAGGAGAGGAACAAGAGGAGTAAGAATATTGGAGCTGTGTGCATCGTGTATGATAGTGGTATAGGTGTGGGATGGGGAACTTCAGTGAGAGTTCCAGACCTGCCTGGCTGAAAGAGAGGGCACTGTGGTGAGTGGGTGAGGTACAATACAGCAAGGTGTGCAGGTTGAGAGTAGGCGAACAGGCAGGGTTTTAAATAAGCTGAAAAAACTGATTAGCAGTTTGATGCGTGAAAGTGCTAATCGGTTGTGAAAATGCATAGCACTTAGCACAGATTGATTAGCAAAATTTTAAAAATTAAATTGTTCTATTAATGTTGTGTACTGTATCTACTGTGGATTCACTCAAAAATGGTTTGCAGTCGACTGCTAAGCATTTTTGAAAATGGTTAGCATTAACCCCCCATTTTGCTTAGCATTTTGCTATGCAGCACCAGTTATTTAACACCCTGACAGGAGATGGGGCATCAGAGTCTCCTCCTTGGTTTACTATGTGGTTGTTTGAAAACATTGGAAGGAATTTGGACAGATTTCTAATGCACTGTGAGGGATTGCGGAGGTTGCCTGAGGATGGGCTGGTAAGTGCCATGCTAAGTTAATAGGTGGTAGTGTAGCTTGAGCAGGGGGAAGGGGGGATGCCATAGGAGGGGCTAGTAAGTGCCCTGCCAAGTCGCAAGGTGGCAGTATAGCAGGAGTGCCTGGTGTGTGTGACTGTGGTAGCTATTAGTGAGAAACACTTGTTGGCACTTTAGCCTAGTGGACAGAGGCACCAGACTGTGGATGGGCTGGGGGGGTTGCAGACCAGGGTTTGATTCCTAGAGCCTCCACACGTAACCATGTGACTGGGTCGGGAGAAATATAATATCCCTGGGGTAGTGGACAAATCAGTTTAAGCAGGCGAAGTAAGCGTGGGGGGGGATCCACAGAAGGGTCCAAGACGCTACAGTTTAGGGGTGCAAAAGTGGGCTGATTGGTTCTGGCAGTACCTTTAAAAGTAGCAGCACCTCTGGGTGGGAGGGTGATTAGGCGGGTTGGGTGGGTAGAGACAGTGCCTTGTGAAGTGTGGCACTGTATCTGAGCAGCTGAAGCTCAAAGAGTGTAGACTGAGGATAGTATACCTGATGACATGCAGGAATTCACTGTTAGGCAGCAGAAGTGTGTGTGGGGGAGGATGTCGCGTCTGGCGTTTATGTACACAGTAGCTCAAATATCACCATTTATGTAATGGTTTTTATGTCCACATCTATTGCATAATGGTTTATTTTTCTAAAATTGTATAACAGTAAATAGGTTGTTACTGTAGTTGTCATGCAGGTCTTCCCTACAAATGAACATTGCTCCATGTAAATTGTATTGGTAAAATAAATGAATACAAATCCAGGTTTCTCTGTGTGCATTCAGTGTGGGATGTTACTAAGTTTTGAAACTGAAGGAATTCTCGCAGCTTTTTGGTGGAATCCCACGTTTGGAGTAGGTTAAGTCACTGTATGGTAAAGACTGTTGCATAGCTTGGGGATCCAGTACAAGGGATTTTCTCCCCTACCAACTTTCATTTATGTAAGTAAGTACTAAGACATGATGGATTGTTTAATTATGAGCTGATAACATAGCCAGCATATAGGATTATCATAATATAAAGAAACCAGCACTCCAGACTTTTTAATTTTTAGTTGTAATTCTTACAAAATAATAATAAAATATGGTAAGCACACAGTGGTGTAATTTCCAACTCCCACACACTCTCTCCAGCCTCACAGCCTCTAGTTATATGATTATCAGGCATCAGGTGCAGATGAGTGCCTTAAACACATCAGAGAAGTATTTGTCATAATTCACACTCATAAAGTTTCTTCTTGCTTCACTGGATAAATTAAAGTTGGAGGGGAACTCCCTTCTATTGAAAATCAATGAAGTGCAATGTTTGGCACTAATTACTTATTCCTGAAGTGTTTTATATGTTTTATTTAGAATTCTCGTACACTGGGATATCTACATTTAGGCTGTAATCCGAGTTTTATAAGAGTCCCAGGGGAGCAGTTAGTTGCACATCAGCAGGTGTTATTAGTCTGTTGGAGTCCTTTTAGTAAGTGGTATCCTGGATGGAGTAGATGGCTACAAGGGTTGGGGGTTCAAGGTTATAAGGGTAGGGACAGTAACAGTGGGAACCGTCATGTTTTATTACATTTATAATTTATTTTTTGTTTCATGACACTAAAGTGTCTGTTTCAATGTAACTAATCATTAATTGCGTGCAGGAGGGTAATTGCACTACTTACATGTTTGTTGCATGCAACTAACTACAGTTCAGTTGCAGTGCAGTTACAGTGTAGTTAAATTATCACTACAGTATAGTTAAGTTGACATTTGAAGTGTAACTTTTTTCAAGCAGAAAATACATTTCAAAGTTCACCAGTGCAATCATGGTAATGACATGGCCACGTGATTTATTTTATTTAATTAGTTGGCGTTATTAATTCATGCCATTTTGTAAGTGGAATTTAATGTATTACTTGTCCAAACAAGACAACACCTTTTTTCATCTTAAATTCATAAATTAAGGTGTATTTTATCAATAAAGTATGATAAATGGCTAATTCTGTGTCTCTTTAGTCAGTAGAAACATTGAGTTTAACAAGAGCCTGGACCAGCAATCGTCTCCCATCAAACACCAACCAAGTTCCACAGTCAGGAGGCCGCATCAGTGTACAGAATGTGGGAAGAGTTTCCGTCGTCTGTACATCCTTAAAATACACCGGCAGATACACTACAAAGGGACAGAACATGCATGTACTGATTGTGAGAAATGTTTTAATCAGTGGAGTAGTCTCAGAAGACACCAGCAGAGTCACACAAAAGATAGAACTAGTCCTGACTCAAGAATAAAACTGATTCCTGTCATGGGGTCGGCAACCTCCCCAAATGTTGAGACACTACCCCAAGAGAGACCATATAAGTGTTCAGTATGTGAAAAGAGTTTCAGTCAGCTGAGAGGACTCTCGGTACATCAGCGGACTCACTCAGCAGAAAAAAACACTAGTCAGCAAATCACTGTCGGCAAACACCAGAAGACTGACACAAGAAAGTGGCCTGAATGTGACAGGAGTTTTAGAGATGGGAACATTCTGAAACAAAACCAACAAATTCTTACAGAAATGAAACTCTTTAAATGTAGTGACTGTAACAAAAGCTTTAGTGAACTATGGAATTTGCAACATCATGAATTAATTCACATATCAAAGAAACCCTATAAGTGTACTGAATGTAGAAAAAGTTTCAGTCGAATGGGGAACCTTACAATGCACAGCCGTGCTCACCAGAGACAAAACTCCCGAAATATGGCATCACTACTCTCAGGAGGAAAACCCTTTAAATGTGGTTACTGTACTAAAAGTTTTGGCATGCAATGTGGGCTAAAACAACACCAGAGAATTCACACGGGTGAAAGACCCTATGAATGTAGTAAATGTGAAAAAACATTTATTACCAGTTCTCATCTAGCAGTGCACATACGACTTCACACAGGAGAGAAACCCTATATTTGTCGTCTGTGCAAGAAAACCTTCAGTCAGCATCCGCACCTTACGGTACACCTGCGAACTCACACGGGTGAGAAGCCCTATAAATGTGGGACATGTAAGAAAACCTTCACTCAGAAATGCCATTTGCGAACTCACTGCCAGATTCACATGGGGAACAAACCCTATAAATGTGGGATATGTAAGAAGGGGTTCAATTACTCCTCTTACCTCAAGGTCCACCAGCGGGTTCACACAGGTGAGAAACCCTATGAATGCAAAATGTGTTTGACACGGTTCAGTCACCCATCGGCTCTCAAAAAACATCAGCTGAAACACTCTGGGGAGAAACCATATCAATGCAGCAAATGTAAAAAAGGCTTCAGTAATCCAACACGCCTCAAATTACACCAACGTCGTCACGTGGCAGAGAAACTGTATAAATGTAATGAATGTAACAACAGTTTCAGTGAACGATCATACCTCAAAAGACACCAGAAAATGCACACTCAGACTTAGTTCCCTGTGACATATTAACAAACTGTGCCTACACCCACCTGGCAAACTGGTCACACACTCCTCTGCCAAATCAGATCCTAAAAGTCTCCATGAGAAATATCATGTAAGACTCTTGCTTACTGTAGATAAGCAGAACTCTGGAATGGATGTAGGCAAAAATGGAATATTTTGGACTCCCAACAGGCTCATGGCAACAAAACAAAAAGATAATCACAGAAAATCATGTGGCATGAAACACAGTAACATTGCAGTTTATATTCATAGGGAGTCTAGTGCCATCATTTCTGCCCCTCCTCCACCGCTTTGTAAGCAGGTACGAAAATAGTATGCCTTGTAAACCTGCACTTCATTTATACAGATTCCCTATCCAGGGTACTCATTGATTCCCTTGGGAATCGGAAATTTTTAGGCTTGCCTCGAAGGACTGTACTGTCTTCATATGCCCCATCTTCACTGGGGACTGTTCCACAGCATCACCACCTGTTTGGAAAAAAGATCTCCAGATAGTACCGTTGAATTTACCACCCTTGAACTTCAGGGCGTATCCCCAAATCCTGCTGTAGGATACCAACTCTAGTGACTCTGTTTGCCTTTGTTAATGTCCTTGAATAAGCAAAAAGCCTCATACCCCTGATCATTTTGATGTCACTGTATTGCACCTGCTTGTGTACATAAATGTTCTTTTTGTATTGAGGAACACAGAACAGCATGCAGTACTTCAAGTGGGGCCAGACCAGGCCATTGTAATGTGACAGGAATACTTATGCTGCTCTCATTGTCGCCCCTTATTATGTTAAAAAGGAAAGAAAAAAAATAATAATTAGAATTCATTAACCTTTGGAATTGGCTGGCAAGGTCTTTCAGTGTCCTAAATTGTTCACTAATGAACAATTTAGTCTTTAAAAAATATTACATAGAAATGTAGACAGTGACGGTAGAAAAAGGCCACAGGTCCACCTAGACTATTCAGAGTTCTCTATCTGCCCCTGGACCTATTGTCAATGCAGGGTTTTATGTCTCCTGGCCCCCCACACCCCCTCTCTGCTGCTAATGACCTGAGCAACCACCAAACCCTTCAGTCTGTCCCAGCCATTCTTGAAACCAGTCAAAATCAAATACTAGCCAACTATAACACTTAGCCTCACATTTGAAACAGATTACGGGATCATTATTCAAAACTACATGACTGAAAAGAGCACTGAAGTTCAAGGATAATGTTGAATTTATCCAGACATTTCCAGTGTAATTCAGCTGAGGAGAAAGGCTTCTTCAGTACTGAGAAGAAATACTGGAACCAGGAGCATCATTTCAGCTGTCTTTCCTGCAGAATGTTTGATCACCTGTAGTGCTCAGAAGTACCTGTTCTTGGACCAAGATCAGGTGACAGACATTTTGCATATTAAAAAAAAAATAAAAAAATCACATTGAACTACCTGAACTTGCAGAGCATGCTGGAATGGATAGTGATGGAGAGAGGTCATAAAATACTGGAGGTGATTCACAGGCTTTGTCTCCCTTAGGAAGTTAAGAGAGTGTTTTACTGTTGAAAAATGTACTAAACTGTTTGCATAGATGCATAGACTCCTAGATCTTTATGGAGAGAGAAACAGTCCATCCAGTTTGTCTGATTCTGAGGATCTGGACTATGGGGCATGAACATGAACCTGTAGCTTGTCATGGGATCATGAGGCTAATGGCTGGGGGTGGGGGGTGGGGGCATTAGGGCTGGAAACTGTGAGGAATATCACACTACCTAAGAATTATGACCTTTAAACCCTAATGTTTTTCATGTCCATATGTTCATTTTGTGTTTTTGCAACCCTAATGTATGCATTCATTTAGTTTTAGTTTGTTGAGGTCAGTATTATATTTGAATAGAAATTTATGGTTACTGGTTTAAAATACTGTATTCCGCAAACACAAGCATTACCTAGTACCGCAGAAGAACTCTGTGTGTGTGTGTGTGTGTGTGTGTGTGTGTGTGTGTGTGTGTGTGTGAATGAATTACAGACAGGACCAAACAGAACAAGCAGTTCAGAAGGGACTCAAACATACCTCTCGGTTTCCTGCCTTGTAGATCAGGGACATGGCTTAAAAAATATGTGACAAATTAAGGACACTTCATACCAAATGGTAATATCTGCTAAAACAGCCTGATTTATTGTGTAGCTTGGTGTGAAAAAAACATTATCTAAGATAGAACCAGATGAAATGTAACATTTTGGGGAGAATTTGGAAATTTCTGAGAAAATCATGAGCATCATTGAAAATCAGGGACTGTTGAGAGACATGGAATCAAACCACGTACATGAATGCAGTTTTTTTGAGATTCCCTTTGTCCACTCCTCAGTTCTACTTCTGCAAAAGGGAGAGAAAAGAAAAGGCTCAGAGGTGGGATTTAGTCTTGTTGTCACTGTTTTATACATAGATGTTTACAGAGTGAAACAGATTCATGGTCTATGCAGTCTGCCCATTTCTAGTAAGGCCATCACCCATCTAGAACATTCTAGGCCAGTAGTGGATCAGTCATCTCATAGTTCCACTTGATACTCTTCCTCCAGTTTGCATCAACATCTCCCCCTGTCAACCCCACCATTGACATTTGTTAATCCAACGCCCTTGTAAAGCTTGCCATGGTGTTAACATTGACCAGTTTCACTAACAGGTGGTTTCATTTTTCCATCACCCTTTACATGAAGAAGTATTTCCTTGTGTCCTTCCTAAATTTACCCACTGTTTGCTTATAATTGTGGTCTCTAGTGATGGGCCTCTTGCTAAGCTTAACTAGTTGCTTGCTGTGTGCCGTGTTCATTCCCTTCAGATATTTGAAAGTTTCTGTCATGTCTCCCCTGTCTCCTGGCCTCCAGTGGTTACATATTGAGGTCAGCCAGTAATTCCCTAAGAGTCGTCCCCTGCTGGATCAGTTCTAGGTAGTCTGCAACTTTTTTTTTTTTTGAGGGTTCCAGAACTGTACACAGTACTCCAGGCGTTGGCTCCCAAAGGACCTGTACAGGGGTGGGATTGCCTCCTTCCATCCTATTGAAAAGACCCTATCTTTTCACCCCAGCATTCTCCTAGCTTTCCCACGTGCCTTGTTACAGTGGGCTGCGGTCTTGAAACTGTCACTAATTATAACAGAGAAAATGGATTGGGTATGACCACATCAGGGAGCTACAGTGCCTCTGTCAGGATGTGGGACCAGCACCTGTAAAGGCTGGAGTCCGTAATGGCTTCCGGATAGCTCACTCAGCTGGAACCCCACCCCTCACTATGTCACCTGACACATTTTGCATGTAGTGTGCTTTCTCAGAGGATGATGCCTGATACTAGGTGTCTTTCTTGAAGCGCTGGTGGTGCGTTCAGCTGAACTTTAACAAAACATAATATTTAGACACAGTCCAGCTTGTGTTTCCCATTGTTTTTTTTATTTCTCCTCCCCATTATTTTTTACTGAGATCATTTGTATGAAAACAGGATCTTTGTTCCTGAAGAGTTTGTCTGTTCCTGCTTATTTCTCCCCACCTGAAGTCATAGAGCACTGCTTGTGACCGCACAGTTACTCCTATGGCAACAAACTGTGATGTCTCAACAAAGGATTTTGACTTGAAGTAGGTTGTAACCTATAGAGGCAGGTGAACTCAAAATGAACTGTAAGGGACAATGATCATATATTCATACACATTTCCTTAGTACTAAATTATGGGGAGGAGAAATATGTAACATATAAATGGAATGCAGGCAGAATTGTACCTAATTATTATGTTTTTTTAAAGATTTCTTTGAGGCGTCCGTAGCTCTTTAAAAAGTATCGTTCTCTTAAAAACACAGTAAAACTTATGTAATGAGAGCATTGGTAGTCTAAAGCAACATGATTAACTTACAAAATGAGAAACACACTGTCCAGAGCATCTTGCAGTTCAAACATCTATATTTCATAAAATCGTGCCCCAAGGCATTTGGACAGTGGTAATCTTAATTATGTATAATTATAAAGTACAAGTGCATAAAGTGTTGTTAAACCCAGACTATAAGTGCATTTGTCTCTGTGTAAGATTTGCTTTTAATGTATTCTGAAGTAGCAGCTTTTAATATAGTTTGGGTTTGACAACACTTAATGCACTTGTACTTTATTAATGTACATCATTAAGATTACCACTGTCCAAGTGCCATGGGGCAAGGTTTTATAAAATATAGATGTTTAAACCTCAAGGTGCACTGTATAGTATGTTCCCCATTTTTTAAGTTAATTATGTTGCTTCTGAGTACCAATGCTTTCATTACATAAGTTTTACTGTGTCTTTCAGAGCACGATACTCAAAGGAGACACCTAGTGTCAGACTTCATCCTTTCAGAAAGCACAGTACGTGCGAAACATGTCAGGTGATGTAATGAGGGGCAGGGTTCCACCTGAGTGAGCTACCTGAGCAACTATAATTACCTTAGTTTGTCTTCTATACAAGGGAAAATCAGCCAACGTTTAAATATTATTTGGTTATACATTGGGCATAGCATGTTAGTTTTTATTAGCACTTGAAACACTGTGTGGCACTTTCAGTAAAATTTAACACTGCTTTGGAACATTGAATTACAGTCCAGTGTATCACTGTGGAGCATTTGGAAGCCATTACAGACTCCAGCCTTTGCAGTTGCTGATCCCACATATTTGCTCTAATTTTAACCCCTAGATTCTTTTCTTCTGAGGTTTGCTCCAGTCGTAAACACCTCTCTCCGGCATTCAATTCTTGGATTTCCCTCTCCCCAAATCATAACCTTTCCCTTTTTGGCACTGAATTTTAGTTCCTAAAGCTTGGATCACCATTCCAGTTTGCCCAGGTCTCTTCAGTGCCCTTCCCACCTCGCTATCCACCCTGTTGCATATATTTTTGTCCTCCACAGTTAGACACATCTTGCCCTGTGTCCCTTCTTGAATGTCACAGATGAATTCATTGAAGTACACTAAGCCCAGGACCAACCGTTATGGAACCCCCACTACTAACTCCTGACTTAGGAATATATACTGTTTAGTACTACCACCCTTTGTGTTCTCTGCCTCTCTCTTCCCCCAGTTCCTTTACCAGCCACTTTTTAGGTACAGAGTCAAAGGTCCTGCTGAAGTCCAAGTGATGGATGTCCAGTGCTTGGCCCTTATCCAGTGCTTTTGACATGGCATTGAAGAAGTCCAAAGGATTAGTCTGATAGGATTTCCCCTTCACAAAATCACCGTGCTTGCTGTCCTTGAGTCCATGGGGTTCTAGGAAGTTGACCATCTGTTCTCGATTATGGTATCAAGGAGTTTCCCAACAATGGAGGTCAAGCAAACTGGTGTATAATTCCTTGGATCCCCCTGTCCTCACTCTTTGCAGGGGGGCAATATTTGCTACCCTCCAATCCATGGAACTATGCATGTCTCATTTGAGAAGTTGACCAGTTCTGTAAGCGGAGGCACCAGAGCTTGACCCTGCTCCCTTAGTACATGTGGGTTCAAATTGCCTGGTCCTGAGGACTTACCCCCCACAAAACCCCTTTAACCATTTAAAGGTAAGTAGAAGGATTCTACCTGTTGTCACTGTTCTAATTTTTAAACATATGTTTCATTACTTGGTCCTACGTGAGAATGATTTGAAAGTTTAGGTTTCTAATAAACATACAGAAGCCAGAAACAGAGTCTGCACAGGTATTGGCCTTCATAGGTGTGGTGCTAGACACCCTGCAGGAAATAGCACTCTTTCCACATGCAGGTGTATCAGACCTGATTGCCACTGCAGAATGGTTACCCCAGGCCAGCCAAGGCCGATAAGGGATCTTTTTGCTGCTTCTAGGCCACATAGCTTCCACCTCATCAGTGGCACCAGGTGCAGATTACAAATTACAGATATCTAGTATCATTTTAGAGATCACTAGTCATAAATGTGGACTTGATCTAAAAACCGAATGCAGACTGCTGTTACATAGAAACATAGAAACATAGAAGTTGACGGCAGATAAGGACCGCAAGGCCCATCCAGTCTGCCCATTTCTTTTTCTACCTTATAAATGTGCCATCGGCCTTTGCTCTGTCAGTGACCTATCTATTCATAGTCATTTGTATTGCTCCCTTATGCCTATCCCATGCCTGTTTGAAGCCCTGCACTGTATTCATAGCCACCACTTCTTGTGGTAAGCCATTCCATGCATCTACCACCCTTTCTGTGAAAAAGAATTTCCTCACATTCCCCCTTAATCGGCCTCCCTCTAATCTCATGCTGTGTCCTCTTGTCCTGCTATTTTTCTTATATTTAAACATGTTAGACTCTTTCACCTTGTTTATGCCCTTAAGGTGTTTAAATGTCTCGATCATATTGCGATAGATAAACCCTTACTGTTCACTTTGTTGGTATCATAAGATGCCCTCACTTGGTGCTGTGCTGCCTCCAGACCCCAGGTGGAAAGGTCAGTGGCTAGCAGGACTTCCTCTCTCACTGGAATTACGGGTAGCATGTTATGTAGCTAAATAGGTCCCATTTACCAAGGTTCAGGTGTTTGTTTTTTAAAAATACATCGTTTTATTTATGTTTCAGTTAAAAAAAGAAAAAAAAGATGGTGGCCTTCACGATCTGTATTTTTCTCATGATCGATAAATTGCGATAGATAAACCCTTACGATTGATGTTTTTTATTGTTCATCTCAGAGGGTTAACTCAAAACTCTACTGAGCATACTCAGAAAAAAATTGAAATCTTATAACCCTGGAAAGGTTGAATATTTTTTCATGAAACCTTTGAAAGGTTACTGCCTTGGCACAGGTTTCTTCTGTCCTGAAGTTTTGTGAAAAAATTCCATCCCATCTAGGCTGTACATGAGAGCACCAGAAACATATTAAGTATAGCAAACGTAGAAACATAGACTTTGACGGCAGATAAGGACCGCTTGGCCCACCCAGTCTGCCCATTTCCCTACCTAATGGATAAGCTGCAGATCCTAGTTAACCAGCAGCCTACTTCTTTCAAACAACATGAATTCTTGCTATATTATGACAATTGCAGTTTGTCCCACCATTAGAACTGCTCCGGAGGTGAAAGAGTTAACTCCCATTCTAAGAATGGAACTTGGAGCGTGAGCTCAGTTAGAGAAGCTCTGTCTGGGTTATTTCAAACCTAAACTGTCAGATTCTTTACTCCGCCTCACTGAACAGTCGCTCCGGAGATTTCTCCTACTGCTCGGTTCATTTCTTGGTTTAAACAGTGTTTTCTCGGTTCAAATCAACCGAGAATATTATTATTTTAACCGCAAAACCGTTCGGTTCAAGCTCTGTCTGTGGTATCGTAAGTAATTTAAGTTTATTTTCTGTGTGGAACTTGTAAATGTTATCGGTTCGGTTTTGAACCGATCAGCTTGTTTTAAAACTGGAATTGAAGGTTTTAGAGTGCGGTTCCCGGTTCTTATCGGTCCTAAAAAAGACGGATTTCATTATGGGTTTTTCCAAGACCCGTGACACTGTTAGGAACCGATAAGGGTGTCTTGCCTGGCACTGCCGTTTAAAAGGGCAAGTTTTTGGTTAGGCTGGCATTATGTCTGAAAAACCCAAAAGAAAAACTGGGCCCACTGGGTTTCAACACTGTGATGCCTGTGGGGAAGTCTTTGCCAAGGCTGACCCACACACCACATGTGTATATTGTCTGGGGTTTGACCACCTCAATTCAGACTGCCAGATTTTTAAAAATGTCCCTGCAGCCACCCTGGATAAGAGAGTTGGCAGGCTCAGGGAACGAGAGGCCAAAAAGTCCGCTGACCCAGATGGCCAGCCCGGTTCAGTGCCAACCGAACCGGAGGGAGTGCCCTCTGACCAGGGCGAGACTTCCTTGGGCAAACGTAAAGCTGGCTCGGAGAAGCCAGTTCCAGTAAAGAAAACAAGAAAATCAGCAGGTGTGGAGCCCAAAATTCCTTCTCCAACTGCTGCAGAGATAGCAAGAGCTATTCAGATTGTCCAGTCACTTTCTCCGGTTCCGTCCGAACCGCCACTGTCTGGTAAAAGGTCGGTTCGGTCGGTTCCACCGGTTCAAGAATATGTTGTTGAAGAATTTTATGAACCAGAGGAGGGGGAGGATGATTATGAACAGTATGAATGTGACTTTGAGGGTCTGGTTGTGCCCATTGAACCAGACATCTCCCCAGACAGACCTTTAGAATCTCCCCTTTTGCTTTCTGAGTCCCCCTCTCACTTTATGTTTTACAAAAAAGTTGCTGAAACCCTCCAGCTTCCATTGGAGGAAGCTGTGGATGAACAAGAGGAACCTGATTTTGTAGAAATGATGGATATTCCAGAGTCTAGAGATTGTCTATTCCCTTGCATAAATCATTTAGGAAACAGACAATAAAGATTTTAAAACTCCTAATTCTGTGCCTCCTGTGGACAAAAGATGGACAGGAGGTACACTCTGTCAGGTCCTGATACATAATTCCTTTCACAGCAATGCAGCCACGTTGGTGTGGTTCAGGCTGCAGCCTGTGATAATGCTAATATTCCTTTGGCTTCACATCCTCCTGACAAGGATTCCAGGAAGATTGATGCCATGGCCAAAAAACAATACATAGCAGCATCCTTGGGACTCAGGCAAGCAAATTACATGGCTTATGTAGCAAGGTATCAGAAATCTAGATGGGACACTGTCATGGCCTTGGCCAAACAGGCCTCTGGCCAGCTTGCTAGTGAGCTGGAACAGGTGGCTGCTGATGGCATTGAGGCATCTAAGGTGCAGTTTCATGCTGCTGTGGATTTTAATGATGTATCCTCTAGAGTCATGGCTACGTCTGTAGCTTTTATGAGTTAGCCTGGCTCAGGTGTACTAGCTTGTCACAGGATACCCAGACTAAGGCTATGAATTTCCTGTGGTTGGAAATTCTCTGTTTGGGAACAGACAGAGAATTATATGAAGAAAATGGACTGAATATAATATAGGACTACCTATAAGAGTGCTCAGGCTAGGGGCGCAAGCCACTCCTCAGAGGCAGGCCCCAGGGGAGAGGTAGGCCTTTCACAGGCCTTTACAAACCCAGGCCTCCTCTGCTTATGCTCAGAGGGGTTCTTCAGAGGGAGAGGCAGACAGGTGTGGGCAGGCCTGCTCCCACCCCTCAGCCTAAAAGCACCTGCCAAACAGACACCCTGATGGGGTGCCCAGGGCCGATTCTCCTTACCTGTAGGGGCAGGTTGGCTTACTTGCTCAGAACTGGGTGTCTCTAACTTCAGACAAGTGGGTCCTGAAGTAGTAAGCTCAGGGTCTGGTTCTCAGCTTCAAAAGTTCCCAAAGATGAAAATCTGGTCTTTCCCACCTGCAAACTCTTCAGAGACCTTTACTTTAGAAACAGAGGTCTCAACCCCTCCTGGCTCTCAGAGCTGTAGAAAGGGTTTCTTCCCTACACCAGGGCAAGGGTCTGTACTCCCGATATTTCCTTACCCCAAAAAAGACAGGAGAATGGCAGCCCATTTTAGACCTGAGATATCTGAACAAACACCTTTTGAAACCAAAGTTCAAAATGGTAACTGTGGCAATGATTTTACCCTCTCTAAGGCCAGGGGACTGGCTAGCCTCCCTGGACCTCAAGGATGCCTATTTTCATGTCCTATTCAGAAGCTCCCACCGAAAGTACCTCAGATTCGAACTGCCCTCAGGTCACTACCAGTTCAGAGCAATGCCCTTCGGCCTCACCTCTGCCCCAAGGGTATTCACAAAATGTCTGGCAGTAGCAGTGGCTCATTTAAGAAGGCAAAGGATTGCTGTCTTTCCCTATCTGGATGACTGGCTCATTGTAGGCCAGTCCCCAGAACAGGTAAGATCTCACCTGCAAGTTACCCAGCAGCTGCTCTCCTCCCTGGGCTTCTTGCTCAATCTTCCAAAATCAGTTCTGGAACCAGTTCAGGTGCTCACCTTCATAGGTGCAGAATTGGACACAAAACAGGCCAAAGCCTTCCTACCCTTAGGGTAAGGAACTTGGAGGCTCTGGCCTCCTCCTTCACTCTGCAGGTCTCTCGACCAGCAAGACACTTTTTGCAGCTCCTGGGGCACATGGCTGCATCCACAGCCGTAGTGCAAGGAGCAAGATTTCAGATGAGGGACATTCAGTTTCACTTGAGAGCCTTTTGGTCTCAGAGAAGAGACCCCTTTCCAAGTTGGTCCCAGTGACCAACCCTGATCCAGGCCCTCCAGTGGTGGCAGGATCAGAGCAATTTAAGACTGGGGTCCCCTTCATTCCTCTGTCTCACTCCTTGACCCTCACTACAGATGCTTCCCTCCTGGGGTGGGGAGCCCACATGGACGACCTCTCCACTCAGGGAGTGTGGTCCCCTCAGGAATCTCTGCTCCACATCAATTTGCTGGAACTCAGAGCGGTCTTTTTAGCACGTCAAGTGTTTTCTGTGTCTGTTCAGAACAAAGTGGTGCAAGTCAGAACAGACAACACCACAACAATGTGGTACATCAACAAGCAGGGGGGCACTAGGTCTTCGGCCTTGTGCACCGAGGCAATGAAGTTGTGGTCTCTGGCCTATTCCCCGAACACTTCCCTCATAGCAGTTCACCTTCCAGGAAAGGACAATGTCCTAGCAGATGCTCTCAGCAGGATTTCCCAGGGCCATCACGAATGGTCTCTGGATCCTCAGGTACTGGGGATAGTTTTTGCCAGATGGGGCACCCCTCAGATAGATCTTTTTTCAGGCCCAGACAATCACCAACTTCCACTGTTCTGTTGCAGGCCCCCAGTGTTGGGCTAAATCCCCCTGGATGCCTTTCTCCTAGATTGGGAAGGGAATTTTCTTTATGCCTTCCCCCCTTCCCTCTCCTATTCAAGGTGCTAGTCAAAATCGGATCCCAGCCTTGCAGGATGATTCTGATTGCCCCAGATTGGGCCAGGCAGCCCTGGTACCCACTACTTCTGTCACTAGCAGTCCATCTTCCCCTGTGCCTCCCAGGAATCACAACCTGTTAACCTGTGCACAGGGGAGAGTTTGGTATCCGAACCTCAAATCCCGGCTCTTGAGGAGTTAGAATTTGCTGACCTGCACCTTTCTCAGGGTGTTCTTGAAATCCTAAAGGCTTCTAGGAAGCCTTCCACTAGGGCTACTTACAATTCTAAGTGGAAAAGGTTTTCCATTTGGTGTTCTGGGAAACATATTTCCCCGGAATCTGCTGATTTGCCCATTGTTTTGGACTATATGGTCCACCTTAATTCCTTGGGACTGAGACCAGCTACCCTGAAAGTACATTTGGCAGCGGTCTCTGCATTTGTTTCAGCAGGAAAGCCCTCCTCTCTTTCTGCTCACCCTGTATTTTCCAAGTTTTTTAAAGGATTACTTCATTCTAATCCACCTTTTAGGGATCCGGCCCCTGCCTGGGACCTTAATGTTTGCATTGCCCAGTTAATGCAACCTCCTTTTGAACCTCTGTCTTCTGCAGAGATTAAGTACTAACTTGGAAAACGGTTTTCCTAGTGGCTATCACTTCTGCCAGGCGATAAGTGAGTTGGTGCCCTGTCAGTAGAAACTGACTTTATTTCTTTCCACAGGGATAAGGTAGTCCTCAGGACTAACAGGAAGTTTTTGCCTAAGGTGGTTTCAGATTTCCATCTTAATCAGTCTATCTCCTTCCAGTGTTTTCACTGACCATTCTTCCTCTGGTGAGAGGAGATTGCACAGTTTAGATGTTAAGAGGGCCCTGTTACTATATAGGCGTACAAGGGTCACAGGTTGAATCCTCCAACTTTTTCTCACTTATGGTGAGGTCGGAAAGGAAACCTGCCACTAAGAGATCCATTGCCAGGTGGATTGTCTCCTGTATCCAATTTTGTTATCAAAAACTGGGAAAGTTCCCTTCAGGCCTGAGGGCTCATTCTACCAGAGGTACAGCTGCGTCTCTAGCTGCTGCCAGAGACATCCCTATCTTAGAGATATGTCAAGCAGCTACCTGGAAAACGGTACATACTTTCACCAAGCATTACTCCCTGGATGTCCAGGCCAGGAGGGATGCTCGGTTTGGCACAGCCGTGCTTCAGAGCCTATTCCCTAAGTAGGTTCTGTCCCTCCTCCATGGAGGTACTGCTGTGTATTCTGCAATTGTCATAATATAGCAAGACTTCATGTTGTTTGAAGAAAAAATTACTCACCTTAGTAATGTTGTTTCTTCTAATGGAGTCTTGCTATATTATGACCCTCCCACCAGCCTGCCCCTCTCAGAACTTCTACTTGGGTATGGGGTGGGCAGCCTAGTGTGGGCGCTAGTTATGCCCATTATATGTTTTTCCACCTTCTTGGGGTTTTGGGGTGTGATGTTTATTTTATGTCATATTATTACTTATATTATTACTTCTGGTCCCCTGACTTGAGTCTTTATGTTGGGACCAGGGGTATGTCTTAATAGTCAGGTAGCCAGTTGGCTGGTGTAGGTTACAGCTTCCACACAGACCTGAGTGAGTTTTGCTCGTAAAGATCTGACAGTTTAGGTTTGAAATAACCCAGACTGAGCTTCTCTAACCGAGCTCGCGCTCCAAGTTCCATTCTTAGAATGAGAGTTAACTCTTTCACCTCCGGAGCAGTTCTAATGGTGGGACAAACTGCAATTGTCATAATATAGCAAGACTCCATTAGAAGAAACAACATTACTAAGGTAAGTAATTTTTTCTTCTACCCCCACCCCCTAGAATTGCCTTATGGCTGTCCCATGCATGCTTAAATTCAACCACTGTTTTTGACTCCACAGCCTCCTCCAGAAGGCCGTTCCATGCATCCACAACCCTCTCTGTGAAAAAATACTTCCTTACATTACCTCTAAGCCACCCCTCCATCTTCAAATTGTGCCCCCTTGTTCTTGCACACCTCTTTTTTTGAAAGATGCTACCCTCTTGGACTTTGTTGATTCCCTTGAGGTACTTGAAAATTTCTGTCATCCCCTCTCCCGCCTTTCCTCGAGGCTATACATATTAAGCTCCTGTGGTCTCTCTTCATATATCTTCCGTGCAGACCCTGCACCATTTTAGTTGCCGCCCTCTGGACAGCTTCCATCTTGTCTATGTCCTTGCGGAGATTAGGTCTCCAGAACTGCACACAGTACTGCAGATGGGGTCTCACCAGCTGTCTGTACAGAGGGATAACAACTTCCTGTTTTCTACTGGTGATGCCTCTCCCTATGCATCCCAGTATCCCCCAGCCCTCCTTACTGCCCTCTCACATTGCTTGCCCACCTTTAAGTCATCTGATATGACTACCCCCAGGTCCCTTTCCATTTTTGTTGTTGTTAGTATCTCACCCCTCATTGTGTACTCATCCCCTGGGTTTTTGTTTCCCAGGTGCATTACCTTGCACTTCTTAGCATTAAATCTAGGCTGCCATACATTTGACCATTCCTCTAACCTTGCCAAGTCCCTTCTCATCCTTTCCACCCCAACTTGTGCATCAACTCTGTTGCAGATCTTTGTGTCATCTGCACAGAGACATACTTTTCCTTCCAGTCCCTCTGCAATGTCACTTACAAAGACATTGAAGAGGACCGGTCCTAATACTGAACCCTGCAACACCCCACTAGTAACCCCCCTTTTCTTCAGAGTGGACTCCATTTACTATTACTCTCTGTGTCCTATTCTCCAGCCAATTTTCTACCCAGGCTATCATCTCAGGACCCACTCCCAGGCTGGCTAACTTGTATATTAATCTTTTGTATGGGACCTAGTCAAATGCCTTGCCAAAGTCGGTAGGCCATGTCCACAACCCCTTCCTGATCTACTACTTTGGTCACCCAGTCAAAGAAATCTATTAGATTCGTCTGGCATAACCTTCCTGCTGTGAATCCATGCTGCCTTGGGTCCTGTGCCCCTCTGGCCTCTAGGTACTCGACAGTTCTTTCCTTCAGAAGTGATTCCATCATTTTCCCTATCACTGAGGTTAAACTAACAGGTCTGTAGTATCCTGCTTCTGCTCTGCTCCCACTTTTGTGAAGAAAAATGTAATTTATTACAAATCAATGCTCCATGTCTCGCAAGCCAGACAAGATGCCGTCACAGAGCTTTTCTTATCTTGAGCCCCTGCCAGGCAGACCACACATCCCAAATACCATATTTCACAGTTTAGACACCGTGGCTTCTATTGCATTTTTTTTTATTTTGAGCTATGGCTTCTAAACAGTGGTGGCTTCTAATTGGGGGCGGCTTTAATTCATAAGCTGCCTTCCAACATCCTTATATATTGTTAGCCATAGTCTAGGTGTACAAATGTACACTTGCTTCTTCTTAGATAGAAATGGTACTGGGAACTGAGAACCGTGCTAACTGTAATAACACCACTAGTAAATACTTGGCAAAGTACCTCTCTGAGTCCCGACTAGTTTCCGTTCACATTCTCAGCCAGTCGGCCATCAGCTTTAGTTTTTCTGAGATATCTGAGTTTTCTAAATTTCAGTAGTTTGGGAATCTTCCACATCACCAGCTTAACTGTGTAGCAGTAAATTGGAAACACCACTTTAAGTATGGTATTTACTGGTACTTACTGCTCTCTGTGCCTGCTCCTTGCTCACGACTCACTTGCTCCATCACCTGAAAACATCTCTGCCTCTTACTGCCTGCTGTTACTCTGACCGCACGATCACCAGTCATTCTCTTTTTTTTTTTTACAACCTTCTCTGTCAGCTACATCTACTGATGAACATGAGAACTAAATAGAAGTGTAACCACTTTGTCCGATCAACCACCATTACTGATTTCACCATTTAGGAGCCATTTAGAAGTCATGGCTTAAATCGGGGGAGGTCTTTATTAACAACATTTTTTTTTTTTTTTTTTGCCTGTGGCTTGTAAACGTAGCTACCAATCGGGGTGGCTTCAAAATGATGAAATACTGTATGCCAAAATTTGGGATATTTTGTCAAACACTGCTAAAGTTATGGTGAAAAAAAAAAATAGGGGTTTAACATTAAACGCCTTGTTCAATCCTAACTATTAAAATGTGTGCGTGTGTGTATATGTAAAACATATAAACTATTATATGTAAAATATTTATTTTATATATGTATACGTGCTGGCAGTATAGCCTAGAGGTTAGAGGAACGCGGTGTGAACAAGCTTGATACATCCAGCAGATCAGACCTGAGTTTGATTCTCTCAACCTCCACTTGCATACTGTGTGACTCTGAGCAACTCTCTTAACCGCCCAGTGCTCCCAGGTCACCCCTGAAAACAGGCACTTGTGCC
The DNA here is from genome assembly GCA_016271365.2 of Neoceratodus forsteri. NCBI lineage: Eukaryota > Metazoa > Chordata > Ceratodontiformes > Ceratodontidae > Neoceratodus > Neoceratodus forsteri. Next base: position 222,457,942 of record CM028135.1, read on the forward strand.
TAGTGGGCCTTACCTGGTTACCAAAAGACTGAAAAAAAAAAAAAAGTGTGTGATATATATTGAAATACATAGATGGGAACTTTCCCCATAGAAAAGACCATCATTTATTTCCCTGTATACCTGTGACTAATGTATCAATTAAAAGTATATACACCTGCACTAAACAATTACAGTTATATACCTATACTAATTGAAGCTATATTTCTACACTAATCAACAAAAGTATTTCTAGGGACATGGATATGTTGTTCATCCACACTCATTGGCAGGTATCCTTGCCGCTTTAAATCTTGCCGGAAGGTCTTCAAGCTTGCTCCTCCCACCCACCCGGGTGGTATAACTCTCGGCTCCGCCCCATGACGCCAGATCTTCCTTACCGCTTGGAAGCTCAGGTTCCCTCCTTAACGCTCTGCGTTTGAGACTGGTTCCTATTTCTCCATTTGCGGATTTAAAAATAAATTTTGCGAAAAAGACTTCAGTCTTCTATCCCTCGCGGCTGCGATGGACAAATCGACTCCCGGATTTCGGAGATGCCCATGCGGGCAGAAGATGTCTCGGACGGATCCACACTCCACGTGTGTCTACTGCTTAGGCCTTGAGCACGACCCGCAGGCTTGCGACCTGTGCTCATCTTTCTCGGCCTACGTCCTCGAAGACCGTGCTGCCCGATTGCAACTGGGCCATCCGAGCTTCCCTCCGGTGAAGTCCAAGGAGGCCCGGTTGGCGGTGTCCGCGGCGGCGGGCTCGGCGGATCAGCTCGAGCGGATGGTCGCCCTCGAAGAGGAAGCGGCGCGGGCCGTATCTTCCTCGGCCGCGGCATTTATCCCGCTCTCTCTGGGCTCTTCTTACACGGCTTCTTTTAAGGAGCTTTGTCTGTCTCTCTCCACTAAAGGAGAAGGGCCTCGTCTCGGGACCTTATTCTTGGTCCAAAAGAGGACAGGGTAAGTCCCTCCGTCGGCGCTCTTGGAGGCGGAAAGGTCCCTCTCGGGTAAGTCGACCGTCGGCTTCGGTCGACCGCTCGGCTTCGGCCACTGGCCTCACGGTGTCCCCGTCAGGTCAGTTGACCGAGACTCCCACCGATGAAGTCGAGATTTTTCTCGACCCGTTGGACGGGCTGTCGCCTTTAGCAGCCGAGATTCCCCTCTCCCCGGTTCCCACGGGAGGAGTTGAGGATCCCGTTGGCTCGCCTGTGCCTCCGGTTCCGGAGCCCTCGGATGGACCATCCGAGCCGAAGGGAGTGCCGGTTCCGGCCGACACCTCCCCGCACCGACCTCGGAAATTCCGGGACTCTCGGTCTCGGTCTCGGACCTCTTCGCGGTCCAGCCGATCCCACCGTCATAGGCGGTCTCGGTTTCGGCACCGCGGTAAGCGGCGTCGCCGCTCGTCCTCGTCCTCCTCCTCGGACGAGGGGAGGCTCCGGCGTAAATTACGTCGACGGTACGAGGACCTTATGTTGCAACAGCTCCTCCTGGCCGGGAGTAAGCCGACCCCGTCGCCTTCCCCGGCCATTAAGTGGCTGTCACCGGAGCGGCCGACACAACCCCTCGATTTATCCGAGGAGCCTATACCCAGGCCGGTTGTTCGGCCAAAACCAGCTGCTCCACCGATTCCGGTGGAACCTCCGCCTCCACAGCCACCAACTGGGGCTCCGACCAAGGATTCTCGGTCGGCTAAGGGTCTACCCCATCGGCTGTCAGTTACCCTCACTCCCGACCGACCTCGGCAGGTGAAGGGTGGCTCAGGCCAGAGGCAGCTCTTCGAGGACTCTTCCGAGTCCGAAGATGATTCCTCCTTTTTCTCCAAGCGACTGGACTTGGAGTCTTCAGGAGGTCAGTCAATGGACGATAGCCCGTCGTCCTTCCTAGGACTGCTTCGGCTCATCTCGGAGTCCACCGGGATGGAGCTCGAACCCGTTTCCAAATGGGCCAGGTATCCCCTCACGGAGATTCTGGACCGAGGGGATTCTCCGACGGAGGCCTTTCCGGTGGCGAGGCCATAGTGGGTCGGCACTGGAGCTTGGCAGCGCCCTGCTTCCTGCCCTCGCGCTTGGCCAGGATGGCCAGGAAGTATCACGGTCCCTACCGGTTCCTTGTCCGGTTTTGGAACACCCGTCTGCTGAGGGGTTGGTTACCGACAGCGTTTTCGCTACCGCTAACGCCAGGGATGTGGACAAACCTCCTGACAAGGAGTCCAAGAAATGGACTATGTCGGCTGAAAAGTCTCACGCTATGCCCCTCTCTCGCTTCGTCAGGCCAGTTCGCCGTCCTCATGGCACATTTTTCTCATGCCCTGTTGGGCTCCTGATGAGGTCATCCTCATCTTCCCCAGATCTGCAGACTACGGTTATAGCAGAGTGCGGGACCAGGGCAGGGCAGTGGCCAAACAGCAGCTCCAGACTGCTTTGGATATAGGGGACTCATGTCCAGATCGGTGGCGGCCGCAGTGGCTGGTGCGTCGACGGGTTTGGCTGAGGATATCCACCTTTACTTGATACCCAGCACAAGTTGGATGTTCCTTTTGGGACTGACCTTCGGCCCTGGGGTGGAAGGTCACCTGCAGAGGATCGAGAAGTCCAATGCTACCTTGACTCGGTCTCTTCCGCTCAGAAGGACAAAGGCCGCAAACCACAGCCTAAGCCCTTCGGTTCTTCTGTGCCCCCGCGCCTCGCCCAGCAACGCCAGGGCCAGCAGGCTCGGCCTTGGCATCCCAAACCCAGGCCGCGCTTCCTCTAACAGGAGGCAGGAGGAAAAGGCCCAGGAGGTCCTCGGCCGGTCCCTCCTCCAAGCCTGCCCAGTGACGGCTGAGGGTGTCGCCTCATTCTCGGCCACTCCATTTCTGGGCCTCTGGGGGGACGGCTCCGCACTTCCTGCTCCGCCTGGTCCACTGTTACCACGGACAGGTGGGTCTTGGGTGGTGGGAAGAGGCCTGCCTCTGGAATTCGGCAGGCACCACCTTCAGAGCCGCCGCCTCGGGGCTTCGGGATCCCCAGCCTCACTGGCGGCTCGTCGAGCCAACATCGCTCTCCTCCTCCAGAAGGAGGCGATAAGAGAGGTGGTGGACCCTCCTTCAGACCCAGGGTTTGTGTCCAGGTACTTCCTGGTTCTGAAACGGACGGGGGGCTGGTGCCCCATTCTCGACCTACACGACCTAAACAAGTTCCTAAGGTCTCGAACCTTCAGGATGGTCACTCTGGCTCAGATAATACCATCCTTGGAGCGCGCTGTGGTTCTGCTCTCTGGACTTGCAGGATGCGTTTTCCGTCCCTATCCGTCCGGCTCACCAGAGATTCCTTCGCTCCGAGCGGAAGGATCCTCTTCGAGTTCCAAGCCATGCCCTTCGGCTTGTCTCCAGCTCCCAGGGTCTTCACCAAATGCATGGCAGTGGTGACAGCATTCCCTGCTGGCGCCCGAGGGTCGGGTGTACCCTTACCTGGGCGACTGGCTGATAGCAGCTCTCCTCCAGGAAGGAGGCCGGAGTGGTCCAGAGATCTGCCTCCGGGTCTGCTCTCAGCTGGCCTCCTTATCAACGAGGCCAAGTCGGAACTCGAGTCAAGCAGGTGATTCTATTCATCGGGCGCAGCTCGACTCTCTTCGAGCCAGAGCGGCTCCCGCGGACAGGGCCGAGGTTCTTTCCTCCTTTGCCCGATCATTTCTGGTTGGGCAATTGCGCCCTGCCCGGGACTTCCTGCGCCTCCTGGGTCTCATGGCGGCCTGCACCAGCGTGGTCCATTGGGCCCGCTGGAACATGCGTCCCCTTCAGTGGGGACTGGCCAGCCAGTGGTCACAACGCTGCCATCCTTTGGACCAGCTTGTGTCGGTGACACAGGGGATGTGGAACGCTCTCCAGTGGTGGACCGTTCCAGATCATTTGCAGGAGGGCATCCCGTTCGTCCGCCCCGAGCCGACGGTCTCTCTATCGACCGATGCCTCTCTGATGGGTTGGGGTGCCCATCTGGGGGAACACCGGGTTCATGGCCTCTGGTCCCCGTGGGAGTCCCGATGCCACATCAACCTGCTGGAGCTCCGAGCGGTCCGCCTAGCTCTCACCGCCTTTGCTCCGCTCCTCCGGGGTCAAGTGGTCCAGTCAGGCGGACAATACTGACCATGTATCTATCTAAACCGCCAGGGCGTGGACGCGCTCCATGCTTCTATGCAAGGAAGCCTCCGATTGGTCACGTGGCGCAGCCTGGAGGCGGATCTCCTAGCCATTCACGTGGCAGGAGCCTCCAACACCCTGGCCGATGCCCTGAGCCGGATAGGGGCTGCATCCCACGAGTGTTCTCTCCTGCCGGAGGTAGTACAGCATCTGTTCTCCCATTGGGGCACACCTCAGGTGGACCTGTTTGCCTCCAGGAGAACGCAGGCTTGAGTCTGTTCCATGCCCGCCTCAGCAGGGCTCGCTGCAGGGGATGCCTTCTCGAGGCAGTGGACCCGGCCTCTTTACGCCTTTCCCCATTTCCCTTGATCCACAAGGTGCTTCTCAAGGCGAGGAGGACAAGGCGAGGTGATTCTGATAGCCCCAGACTGGCCTCGCCAGTTCTGGTACCCAGATCTCCTCAGTCTCAGCTCCAGGACTCATGCAGCTTCCAGCTCTCCCGACCTGCTCTCAGTCAATCAGGGAAGGTGTTCCATCCGACCTTCAATCCTGCACCTGACGGCCTGGTTCCTGAGCTGCCAGAGTTCCAGGCCTTGGGTCTTTCCGACGAGGTCCTCAATGTAGTTGAGGCGTCCCTGCATGAGTCGACCAGAAAATGTTATGCCTTCAAATGGAAAAGGTTTTCCATTTGGTGTCAGGCAAGGGCTTGGACCCTTCCTCCTGTTCCTTGGCAAGCATCTTGGACTATTTATGGTCCCTTTCTAGTCAAGGGCTTAGGTCGACGACCCTAAGGGTGCACCTGGCAGCCATCTCTGCTTACCGGGCGCGGGCCGGAAAGCAGTCGGTGGCGCAGGAGAAGGTGGTCTGGCGCTTTTTCAAAGGCCTTGATCACATTTCCAGCGCGGGAACCCCACCTCCGTGGGATCTACTCTCAGGTACTGGCAAAGCTTGGGGGCAAGCTTATTCTAACCTATGCACAGGTGTGTCTCTCTCACCTGTCGTGGAAGACCGCCTTCTTGGTGGCTATCACAGCCAGAAGGATGGGAGAGCTCCAGGCGCTTCCAAGAGTCTCCTTACCTGGTCTTCCACAGGGACAGGTGTCCTGCGTCCCACCCGAAATTCCTTCCGGAAGGTGGTGTCGGAGTTTCACCTTAACCAGGTGTTGACTCTGCCGGTGTTCTACCCCAATCACACCTCGGAGGTCAATATAGGCTCCATACTCTGGACCCTAGAAGGGCGCCGCTATTATAAGGAGCGACGGCTGAAATTCGGGAGAGGTTCGCCAGCTGTTTGTCACCACGCTGAAGTCGATCTGGCAGACCTGCAGCCAAGCGGGACGATAAGCAGGTGGGTCACTTCCTGCATAGATCTCATACAGGTTGGCGGGCATGGAGCCTCCCAGAGGGGATAAGAGCCCATTCTACCTCCATATTGCTGCAACGTGGCTGCTTCAGGACGCCCCTATCCAGGAAATCTGCAGGGCTGCTACCTGAAGTCAGCAAACACCTTCATTACCCATTACCACATCGACCTTGAGTCACGCCGGGATGCTGGTTTTGGGGCCTCGGTTCTCCAGTCTCCTCTCCCAAGTAAGTATTGGGGGTGTGCTGCCTGCCTCCCTCCTCCCGGAGAACTGCTAGAGTCTGCCAATGAGTGTGGATGAACAACATATCCATGTCCTAAGAATACAGGTTACTCACCTGTAACAGGAGTTCTAGGAATGGTATGTTGTTCATCCACACGACTCCACCCCGACTCCCGGCTTCGACGCACAACCTGAGCTTCCAGCGGGCCAGATCTGGCGTCATGGGGCGGAGCCGAGAGTTATACCACCCGGGTGGGTGGGAGGAGCAAGCTTGAAGACCTTCCGGCAAGATTTAAAGCGGCAAGGATACCTGCCAATGAGTGTGGATGAACAACATATACCATTCCTAGAACTCCTGTTACAGGTGAGTAACCTGTATTTACCTGCACTACATTAAACCCTATGGGACACTACTGATAACACAATTAACACATCATTAGTAAGCTAGCCAAATGAATTAACAAGCCACAAAAGAACCTGGAAAAAAAGCCAAACAAAACCCTTCCAAACCCAGAAATCCCCCAAACTCCTACCTGCATTCACTACACACCATTCCCTCCTTATTGCAAGAGACCTTTAGGTCAGCTGTTCTTTCTCCATAACAATAACCACCCTAATGTATTGTATTCAACAAACAATGGGTAAGTGTGGAACATTGGGAAATATACTCATCTTGGGGGGTAATTAGGGCAATAAAGCCACTTGTCCTTCGTGCTCATGACCTTATAGCCCTGATTAGCCCCCTTGATGGATGTACATCCTTGTATAATGCCCTAACCCATTATTTATTATATATGTTTACGATGGGTAAGTTTGGTACGCAAAGAAAGAAACCTATCAAGGTGGCTTTATGATTTGGTTAGCCTCCTTGCTGGGTTCATCTGAGTATAGTGGACTTGACCATCTTTTATTTTATGTAATACATTTGGATGGTTAGTTTAATTGCAGTTGCATGTGCAGGGAAGGGGTATACAGGTAAATAATGGCTGAGCACTTCTATAAGAGAAAGCATCCGTGTGATATATCGAGGATAAATTTTATTTGAATTTTGATGACCAAAGTAGGTCCACTGAGTCAAAATGTTTTCCTTTTTCAGGTGCGATCCGGAGAACATATACATTCCATAAATAATACATTGAAATAAAATTGATTATGACAGATTATAGTTGAGTACATAAATATAGTTGAATATAAATATCAAAACAGGTAAGAGCCTAGTTTCCAAGACCAATGATTATTCATATAAATCTGAGCTAATTAAAATTGGACAATAGTAATGCATTGATAGGGTAATGAAACATAAAAAGACTAATCTTCCGGATTTAGTGGTGCAGTGTTAGTTATAGCTACACAAGCACATTCAGCAACATGTATCGAGAGAGACAGAGGATTAAAGTACCTAGAGTGGGTCTTATGTATATACATATTTACAAATCATTAAACATAAAGATGTCATAAGAGGTGAAGCAACTGGAAAGGTTAAGGACGGGTAGCTTATTGGGTCAAGAGGATGGCAGAGTAGGGTGGGTGAGGGGAGGGGAGGTGGATGAGCATAGTAAATGCTAGATACGTGTGATGTATAGAGAAATATACCACCAAGGGTTGCTAATTAGCTCCCCGAGATGGTACATTTCCCCATACACCACACTTGCATAGCATTTAATACATTGGGACATTTTTCTTTTTTTTTTTTTTTTATTTCTCTTGATTGAATTTGTGAAAAAAGGACAGACAAAAGACAATAACAGTCAGCAAACAACAAAAGTGTGCAAAACACTGAGTGAATTATACGCAGGACTTTACTGCTGTTGAACATCAAATTTAAAATAGCACAGAAATGTAATACATTAAGGGATAAAACCTGGTTTATCATCTAGCATATATAGTACCCATCACTGCCGTAAGGATTCAAAACGCTCAGTAGAATGTTTCAAGTTAGCCTTTAACTTCTCCATGTCATATACCTGTCACATAGCATCCTGCTAGTGTGACACTGTTGGAGTTGTTGGGGATAAGCATTGTCTGGTTATGACCTTTTTGGCCACTACATGACGTCCGGGGGTAAGTTCATGAAATAGGGGTACCAATGTGCCCAATACTGTGTATGTTGATTTAAAAAAAAATTAACAGCCACTGCAGTCATAAGTAAATTTAAAAGATAGCCACAAGTACAGATACATTTCATAGTTTGAGAAACCTAGCTGCAATCATTTTATTTTTATTCCATGTCCAGCTCCAGAATGACACAGATTTTCCCTAGCAAAATGTGACATGCAAAACCACAGTACATTCCATTGCTTCTATGAAGACTTTATTTTAGTTGCACTTCAGTAAATTTATGTTAAAACTGCATTGGTGTTGTCTTTTGTTAATGAAAACATTTTCACCCTAGTTTTTCAATGCATATAAAATTTCTGGTTCACTCATTTTTTGCGTGGCGCGTGCAACTGTGGTGTCCAAGCAAACTGCAATTTTTACATGTTCCCAAATTTTCAGCAAAAGCATCCAGCTTTTTTTGAGTGGGTGATTTTCTTTTCAGATAGGGTCTTAAAAGTATTGCAGGACATTGGTGAGAGAGGGGTGAAGGCAATGCTTTTTTTAACTTAAACATTTGTGTGGTGTCCACTGTTTCATGTGCAACACTTGGTGTCCCTGTTGCACGCGCAATGCTGACATTGCTTTTCTCTCATATCTGATATGGAGTTATCCCAAAGCATAGTCCTTTTTTCACTATTGAGTCATAGTGTCTTGAAATGCTTAGCAAAATGAATAAAAAATGAAAGTATTTTTTTTTTTTCAAGTTAAACACCTCTTGCACGTACAATGTTTGGTGTCCCCGTTGCACGTGCAACACTGAAGGTGCTTTTCTCTCGAGTATGATATAGAGTTAGCCCACAACATACTCCAGTTTTAACTCTTGGGTCATAGTGTCTTGAAATGCTTAGTAAAATAAAGTAAAAAGAAAAGTAAAATTTTTTTCAAGTTAAACACTAGTTCTGTCCACTGTTGCACAAAAGCAACGTTTGGTGTCCTCGTTGCACGTGCAACACTGAAGGTGATTTTTTCTCAAATCCCTGCTAGGGAGTTGTCTCATAATCTGGTTCCTTTTTGACTCTTCAGTGACAGTGTCTTGACAAGCTTATTAAAATTGATCTATTGTTGATTTGAAAAATTCTCCCTCATGTCACACTTTGGTAACCCTGTTTCATGAACTTACCTGTATACAGACTAATTTTTTCATGTGTGGGCCTTTGTGACCTAGGGGGGATCTAGGAAGATTATTAGAAGCAGAGAGGGTGACGTTTGCTCCAAAGATGGTCTGGAGTGCAGTGAGGAGCTGTGCCCAATATGGCTGTAAATTTTGGCATGACCAAACAGTTGTGACCGTGGGTAGCAGGACTGACTGCATAACCTCACCAGCCCTGAACAGTCAAGGCCGGATTGTATTTGGACACTATTTGAGGGGATGGAAGAATCAGATAAAACATTTCCAGGAGAACTCCCTTCACTAATGGGAAGAAGCTGGCTTATGAATATGAAGTAGGTATTTATCCCACTGTGCTGGAGGTATAGAGTTCTGTAAATTAGCTTCCCATCTCATTCAGATGGAGTCCACATTACATCCTTGAAGCTCAAGGAGCGCCTGGTACAGTTGCAAAATCAAGGAAGTGACCAAGTCCCCCTTCAGGATAGAAAGTAACAGTTGGTGAAACTGAGGGATCTCCTGGGCTAAAATGCCATTTCCGAAATTCTAATTATACATAATTGATTGTTTGAAGGTATCAGAAGTGGTCTTGAGGGCACAGCTAAAAGGCTGCGGCAAGTTCTTGGAAGGATAGTATGTTGTTACCCCTTAAGAACTACGCAGGGAATAAGAGTCCCACACGCTCCCAGTGTGCATAAGCAAGGTCCAAGCGTCTGGGCAGAAACGAAGCATTAAGAGGAAGAGGAGTAACTAAAAATCTGATGCTCTGGAGACTTTGATGGGGAAAAGCTTTCCACCAACAGGTTAAAGTGAAAGGGTTTGTGGAGAGTTCCCAAGGTTGAAGAGGTGGATTTGATAATAAATGTTTTCAGTGGTAAGGAGGTCCTTTTCTATTGACTACAAAGATTTCCAATGAGCTATGTATTGTGGTAACAGCCAGTAGAGGGTAATTCGGAGCTAGGCTGCTAAATGGTAGAGAGATAGATTTGAAAGGGCTAGCCCACCCCTTCCCCCGGTCTTAAGTTGTAAGACAGAGAATTTAATGTGTGATTTTATTTCCTCCTCCCCCGCACCTTCCGAGATGTATCGAGAGATTAACTGATCCCATTTTCGAAAGGAGCCCCCAGTGGGAATACTGGAATAGTTTGTGTCAAGTACAGCAAGCATGGCAGTACTACCATTCTGACACTACCTGTGCATTGTAGCAAAGACAAGGGGATTGTGTTTCAGACCTCTAGGTCTTTGACAAGCTGTTCTGTAAAAGGTTCATAATTTAATTTACTTAATTGTGGTAGGTTCACTTTTATGTATACTAACAAGTATTTAAGTTTAGAGAGCCCCCACTGCTGTTTAATAGAGGCACTAGGGGTATAGTGAAATTGTAGGATCTCTGTTTTTGTGGTATTTAGATGATACCCCACTAGGTGACCAAAATCATTGAGCACCTGCCATAAACTAGGGAACTGTATTTCAGGGTCTTGTAAGTAAATGAGCAAGTAAGTTATCTGCATATGATGCCAAAGTATGCATTCTCCCTCCAAAGCTAGAACCGTGAATATCAGGTTGATACCGAAGGGCTTCAGCAAAAGGCTCCTAATAAATAGCAAATGATAAAAGGGAAGGGGGGTTGCAGCCCTAGCATGTTCCCCTTTGTAGGGGAAAATGATCAGAGATATTGGCATCAACTTTAACATAAGCTTTCAGGCCATCATAGATGGCACAAAGGACTGTAATGAAAGGCAGTGGGAAATTCATAAATTTCATGGTGGTGAACAACAAGTTCCACACCACCCTGTCCGATGCCTTCTTAGCATCAAAACTAAGCAGAAGATAAGGGCAATAAGACCGTATGGTGTGGGACAATATATGTAGGGTTTGTTTAATGTTGTCTTGTGTCTGGTGTACGCAGATAAAGCAGGTCTGATCTCGGGCGATTTAAAGAGGGCAGTAATTTATCCAGTTACTGAGCCAATATTGATGCAAAAATTTTCTAGTCCGTAGTCAACACAGATATCAGCCTGTAGGAGGCACCATTAGTTTTATCTTTATTTGGTTCCAAAATAGTGACATATTGCTAAGATGGAAGGATTGCGTCTCCCGCATGGGCTGATTGACATACTTGCAGTAATCCTGGAGCAAGCAGGTCTAGAAAAGCTTTATAAAACTCCCCTAATAGACATCAGGTCCCAGGCTTTTTCCATTTTTCAGTGCTTTAATGGTATAGAATAGTTCAGAGTATGTGACAGGAGATTAGAATGTTAGCCACTTCTTCTGGTAATTGGAAGAGGTTCAAGGGTTATAAATAATGAATGATGTCGGTAGAGGAAAGATCGTTGTCTTTGGAGTAAAGGGGTATCATATTACTCTCTAAACGTCTGCAGTATGCTAGTCGGATCTGTATGCATCTTATTTAGAATGGGATCCCTGATCTGGGTAATGACGGACGACTGTAGACAGACCATTTTCTTTTGCTGTCATTTCCAGGTTTACCTCTGCTTTTATGTTTTGTTTTGTTCTAGGAGTGTGGATATGTTGTTCATCCACACTCTTTGGCATGTCCCTTTCCCCTTTAAGGATCACCGAAAGTCTTCAAGCTGGCTTCTCCCACCTACTTGGGTGGTAAATACCTGGGCTCCGCCCCATGATGCCAGATCTTCCTTTCCACTGAAAGATTCAGGTTGCCTCCCTCGTGCTCACGCATTTTGTAGGCCCTGGCTTTCAAACCTTGGGTTTTGCCAAAAATCTATTTTTCGAGTTAGCGATCGTCTTTTCGCATCCTCAATTATGGAAGAAAAATCTTCCCCCGGATTTCGCCGGTACTCCTGCAGCCAAAAGATATCGCACACCGAACGCCACTCCACATGTGTCTATTGCCTCTGTGTCGGCCACGACACCTCGTCCTGCAGTTTCTGCTTGGCCTTCCATCCCAAATTCCTGGACGACCATCTTGCACACCTTCAACTGGGGAGACCGGAGAAGAGGAATACTACGGTGAAATCTAAAGAGGCTAGGTGGGTAGTTTCCGCTGCCGGAGGATTCTCCAAGCAATTGGAACGCATACAAACATTCAAGAAAGAAGTGGCTTGCTCTTCCCGGAGCTTCTTCATTCCGCTCAACCTGGGCTCCACCTTCTCGTGTTCCTTTAGCGAATTGTGCCGGTCTCTCCCTACCATGGGGGAGGCACCTGCGGGCTCGCACTCTTCTCGATCCCGTACTCTGAGAAGGATCCAAGCAAGTCTTCATCTCAACGAAGATGCTCTTGGGACCGACAGAGGTCTTGGTCCCAGGAGCATGCGGTCTCCGACCTCGATTGAGATCGCTTCTTTGACCGCTGGCTTCTCGGACCTTCCGTCGGGCCAGCCGACCGAGGAGGTTGTCAATGAGGTCAAAATAGTTATCGACCCAATCGATTGCCTGCCGCCAACTCCTATCGATGGCTCCTTAGAAAGGACTCCGGTCCTTGTCTTCCTTGATGAGGAGACCCAGCCTGCTGGAGTCCCCATCGAGGATCCGGTCCCGGACTCCTGGAAGTCACCGGCCCCGCCGGTGTCTCCTGCCCGATCTCGGTCAAGGTCTAGAACCCCCTCGTCCAACAGGCCGAGGAAGGGCTATAAGCAGTCTAAGAAGAGGCGATGCCATTGGTCGTCCTCATCCTCCTCAGTTGAGGAGAGGCTTCGGCGGAAACTCCGGGCGCTACGAGGACCTCATGTGGCAGCAGCTGATTCTATCCGAGCATAAGCCTACCTTGGCTTCCTCCTTGGCAATTACTTAGCTTTCACTTCCCAGGCCGACGCAGACTCCCATGGAGCCGATCAAATCGGTTCCCCTGCCTGTGGAGCCGGCAAGACTACCTGTTTGGCCTATTATGGTCTCTCCACCCACTGCCCAAGCATCCTGTGGTAGGGGCTCCTTCCAAGAAAGACAGACTGGACATTGGGGTTCCCCGGCAACTGTCTGTCATGGTCACCCTGAGACCGCCCCCCTTGGCGAGTCGAAGGTAACATGGGCGGTAGGCTGTTGTATCCGGATTCTTCGGATTCGGATGTCACCGGTTTTCATTCACATCCAGGGGATGATGATTGGACCGCTGGCCTAGAGACAAAGAAAGTCCCTCGTCCCTTCAAGGGATCCTCTGCCTCATCTCTGAGCCTACATAAATCATTTCTCTTGTGTTTCTAATATTATTTGAATAATGAGAGATAGTCTCTTAGTATAGATATGTCTGTATTTGATTTTTAACAAATGTTATGTAGCTTACTCTTGATGTACCTCAGTAAATATTTGGTGGTGGCAGTAGTAAATACATATACAGTCATGGATGTGCACATGAAGAAAAGGGAGAAAAAATATGTATAATATTCTTTGTGAAGCATTTTTTGTAAATGTACATACTGTCTTTTTAAAAAAAACACCATTTAATCGGTCTCATTGTATTAATGGACCATCCCTCTGATGACACACTAGTTGCACAACCGGTCAGGGTTTTTGCTTCACTGCCACTTGTAGGCTTGTTGCGGGCAATTTTCCCTTTTTTCCAGAGCTGAGCTACCCAGGGTAACAGCCTAGATATAGCTTGTATCCTCGTGCAGCCACTTTGTTTTTCTCAGATTTGTCAAATTCTCATGTAACTGCTCTTTAATGCTTAATGTGTTGAACCCTATAACTACTGTATTTGTGTTTTGTGTTATTGTCCATCCTGACATGGAACCTTTGTAAAAGAGCTCACACTCAAAGGTCTTTCCGATTATTACAAATAAATAAATTACATTTTATATTAATTTAATAAAAGCCTTTATTGCTCACGAGTCCAGAGTGGTGCTGGTTTTGTTTCATTCTACAGGGATGCCCCTGGAGCCCATCCAGAAAAAGGCAGAGTACCCTCTTACCGACATCCTCAAGAGAGGGGGTACCATGACAAAGGCCTTTCCTGTGGCCGAGGCCATTGTTGGACCAGCCTTGGAACTTTGGCAGCATCCTGCCTCTTGTCCAGCTCCATCTGCCCACATGGCCTGCAAGTACGTGATGCCCATGGGGTCCCTTACGTGGTTCACAGAGCACCCTTCAGCCGAAAGTCTGGTGACCACCTCTGTGTTCAGACGTACTGGCAGTTGTGCCAACACTGACCGACGACCTGATAAAGCATCAAAGCTCTTGGACCATTCAGCCAGGAAGGTCTATGCGGCTTTCCCCTTGGGCCTTCCTCAAGCAAGTTCGGCTGTCATCATGGCACACTTCTCTCACGCCCTTCTTGGGTCGTTAGATGAGGTCCTTCCACATCTCCCCGCAGACATGCAGACCACTGTCGAGCAGATCCGGGATCAGGGCTGAGCTGTTGCCATACAGCAGCTCCAGATGGCCCAGGACCTTGGGGATTCTTGTGCCTATTCAATGGCTGCTGCAATTGTCTCTCGTCACAGGGCTTGGCTGAGGCCTTCTCCTTCCCAGCGTATATCCGGCATAAGTTATGTGACGTGCCCTTCCCTGGGACGGACTTGTTTGGTCCAGGAGTGACCGGTCACCTTCAGCGCATTGAGCAGTCCAATGCCACCTTAGACGCTATCTCTTCCAAGAGATCTTTGAGCAAGAGCCAGCAGAGGTAAAAGAAGAAACCTTTTCATCATTCTGTCTCTGCGACTCAGCAGTCCTCCTTTCAAGCTGGACAGCAGCACCAGCAGCAGACTTAAGCTTGGTGCCCTTGGCCCAGACAGGGTCTCCAACAGGCCCATAAAGGAGGCCAAGGTTCAGGTCCTGGATCCTCCTCCAAGCCTGCTCAGTGATGGGAAGGGGGCTTCCATCCCCGCTCCCGTCACGCCAGCTCTGGGTCTTCCCGTGGGGGGCCGGCTCTGCCACTGTCCTTCCACCTGGTCCGTTGTCACCACGGACAGGTGGGTTCTGGAAGTGGTTGGTCAGGGTTTGCCTCTGGAATTTGAGCAGTACCCTACAAGCCGAGCCCGCGCCCCACAGGAGGAACTAGTATCCACTCAGACCCACTTGGCTGTCAGAGATGACATTGCTCAGCTCCTCCTCAAGGAGTCAGTAGCTGTAGTGGCGGATCCTCCAGCAGACCCAGACTTTGTTTCCAGGTACTTCTGGTGCCCAAGCGGACGGGGAGCATGCACCCCATTCTAAATCTGCATGACCTGAATCAATATCTCAGTTCACACACCTTTCGGATGGTCACTCTGTCCCAGATCATGCCATCCTTGGAGTGAAACATGTGGTTCTGTTCACTGACTCTGCAGGACGTGTTCTTTCATGTCCCAATCCATCTGTCCCATCAGTGGTTCCTCCACTTCAGGATCAAAGGGACCCTGTGCAAGTTCTGAGCCATGCCATTCGGCCTGTCATCGGCCCCATGGGTCTTCACCAAGTGCATTGCAGTGGTGGCGGCCCATCTCCAGCGTCGGGCGGGGGTCAGAATTTACCCTTACCTTGATGATTGATTGGCTCTTAGCAGGTTCCTCCCAAAGTCCAGGGACCTAGCCCTCCAGACCTGCTCCCAGTTCTTCTTCCTAATCGACGAGGCCAAGACAGAACTCTTGCCTTCTCAGGTGATGGACTTCATCGGGGCAGAGCTAGACTCTTGTAAAGCCAGAGCTTGGCTCCCGGCGGACAGGGCAGAAGTTCTCTCCTTTTTTGCACAATCGTTTCTGGTTGAGCACTTGTGCCCTGCCCAGGACTTTCTGCGCCTTCTGGGTTACATGGCGGCATGCACCTCAGTAGTCCGTTGGGCCTGGTTGCACATGCAACCCCTCCAGTGGGAGTTGGCCGCCCAGTGTACTCAGCGCCACGGTCAATTTGACCAGCTGGTCACTGTAACCCAGAAGATGTGGGACGCTCTCCAGTGGTGGACCACCCCAGACAGGTTGCAGGATGGGATCCCGTTTGTCCACCCCAAGCCAACGGCCGTTCTCACAACCAGTGCCTCTGTCATGGTCCGGGGAGCCCACATGTGGGATGAAAGGGCCCATGGGCTGTGGACCCCCGAGGAGTCCCGATGCCACATCAACCTGTTGTAGCTCAGAGCAGTCAGACTGGCACTGTCAGCTTTCACTCCTCAGCTCTGGGGTCAAGTGGTTCAAGTCCAGATGAACTATATGACGACCATGTACGACCTCAACAAACAGGGCGGCATGCACTCCCATTTGCTGTGCAAGGATGCACTCCGCATCTGGACCCTCATGAGTCGGTTAGAGGCGGATCTTCTAGCCATCCATGTAGCAGGAGCTTCGAACCATCTGACGGATGCTCTCAGCCGCTAAGGCCAGACATCCCATGAGTGGTCTCTCCATCCAGAGGTAGTTCACAGCCTGTTCTCCCGTTGGGGCAAACTGATGGTGAACCTTTTTGCCACCAAGCTGAGGCTGTTTCATGCCCGTCCCCCTCAGCAGGGCTTGCTGCAGGGGGATGTCTTTTCGAGGCCATTGACCTCAGGCCTCCTATGCCTTCCCTCCATTTCCCTTGATCCACAAGGTGCTTCTCAAGCTGAGGAGGGACAAGGCAAACATGATCCTGGTAGCTCCAGACTGGCCATGCCAGTTCTGGTATCCAGATCTCCTCTTCCTCGGTTGCAGGCACTGGAGTGGCTTTGCACATGCCTGGACCTGATCTCACTCAGTTGGGGGAAGGTAGTCCATCTGGACCTTCAATCCCTGCCCCTCACAGCCTGGTACCTGAGCAGCCACAGTTCCAGGCTTTGGGTCTTTCCGAAGATGTCTACACCCTGGTGGAGGCATCTAGAAAGGAATCAACCAGGAAATGTTATGCCTTCAAATGGAAAAGATTTTCCATTAGGTGTCAGGGTAAGGGCTTGTACCCTTTAACCTCTTCAGTGGCTGACATTCCTGACTACCTTTGGTCTCTCTCCAAAGGGGGATCTCCGGTCATCAACCATCGGGGTGCACCTGGCAGCCATCTCTGCTTACCGGGCGTGGGCTGGTCAGCCGATGTTGGAGCAGGAGACAGTGGTTGGGTGCTTTTTCAAAGGCCTGGATCACGTACCCCCTCTGGTGTGTGAACCTCCACCTCCATGGGACCTACTGCTGGTATTGGCAAAGCTCATGGGCAAGCCATTTGAACCAATGCACAGGTGTGAGTTGTCACAGTTGTTGTGGAGGATGGCCTTCCTGGTGGCTATCACATCTGCCAGAAGGACAGGGGAGCTCCAGGTGCTTTCGGTGAACTGCCCCTATCTGGTCTTCCACAGGGACAAGGTTGTCCTACGCCCTCACCCGTAATTCCTTCCAAAGGTGGTGTCAGAGTTTCACCTTAACCAGGTATTAACCTTGCCGGTATACTACCCTAATTACACCTCAGTGGCCGAGTACAGGCTCCATACTTTGGACTTTCGACGTGCTCTCTCCTATTATAAGGAGAGCACTGCGGAAATTCGGGGAGAGGTTCGCCAGCTGTTTGTCACCTACACTGAAGCTGCTTCTGGCAGACCTGCAGCTAAATGGACCATTGCAAGGTGGATTACATCATGCATAGGTCTGTGCTATGAGTTGGCAGGCAAGGAGCCTCCCATGGGGATAAGAGCTCTTTCTACCTGCCATACTGCTGCATCGGTGGTTGCTTCCAGGGACATCCCTATCCAGGAAAACTGTCAGGCTGCTACCTTGAAGTCAGCAACCACCTTCATTACCCACTACCACATCGACCTTGAGTCATGCCGGGATGCTGGTTTTGGGGCCTCAAATCTCCAATCTCTATTCCCTAAGTAAGGGGTGTGCCTCTTGCCTCCCTCCTCCCAGAGAACTGGTAGGAGTCTGCCAAAGAGTGTGGATGAATAACATATCCATGCTCCTAGAAGAACAGGTTACTCGCCTGTAAAAGTAGTTCTAGAAGTGGTACATGTTGTTCATCCACATAGACCCACGTGACCTCCCTGGCTGCAGATGCACACAATCTGGCTTTCAGTGGGCTAAGATCTAGTGTCATGGGGCGGAGCCGAGGTATATACCACCCGGGTGGGAGGGAGGAGCCAACTTGAAGACTTCCAGTGATCCTTAAAGGGGAAAGGGGAAAGGGACATGGCAAAGAGTGTGGATGAACAACATATGCCACTCCTAGAACTACTGTTACAGGTGAGTAACCTGTTCTTTTTGTCCCTTCCGCTTTTCCGTAGTATAGTGGTGTTTTTGTGTTTGCCAGTTTTGTTTTCATAATGCAGTATATATAAGGAGGTGTGGCTAGGGCAGTCCATCCATTACTATGTGCCTTGGATTCTGACTGGCATGTAGTTCTGGTCAGTGTGGTGGTCTGTGTGACATAGACAGCCAGTTCTGAGTGCTGGATAATATTTTTTTTATATAAAATGTTTTATGACGGTCTCTGCTGAAACTCATGCTCTAGGAATGACACCTCTCTCATCCTCCCCCAGATTTTAGCTGACAGATGCAGGCCAAGAGAACTGCTGACAGCATTGTATCACACACTCAAGTCATTTTAGAGACAGTGTATTACTGGAAGACTTTTATTAAGGATCCTGTTTCTCTGAGCTAATTACAGAGTTGTTAAGTTAATTTTGTTGAGAGAAATCATAAACTAGGTTTATGACATTAAAATAAGGGAAGCTAGGATGTTACATAGAGGTATAAGGTTGTAAATGACCCTATGAAGCCTGTGTGAAGAGGGTACAGCATGAGATCAAAAGAGGTGTCATTGAAACTTGAGTTATGCTAAGGTTACAGAATTAATGCATCCTGTATAGCTGTATAGTATAGATTAATAAAATTACATCCTGTGGTTGTATAAAAATATATTTTTGTTAGATATTTGACCAGAGGAGGGGCTAGGTGACTTCATCCAAAAGGGATTGGCCAATACTGCTTGAAAAGATTATTCTCTTTCACTATAGAGAGGCATTTTTATCTGACAATGACTAGAGAAACATCTGAGCACTGAAAGCAGGTATTTAGAAAGCTAGACAAAATCTAAATATAGTTGTAGGAATTGCACTGTTTTAAACCTTGTTTTGTTTAAAGATAAGTATGTCTTGTGTTATAAGAGTTCTGTATTGTTTGTTTGACATATATTATTATATATTTGAGTAAAAACTCTAATTTTAGAGCAAACCTGGTCTGTCTTTGAATTGCTTTCTTTTGCTAAGAAATATTTGTGGTTCAGCAGACGTATAGCTTGCATGGTGGTACCAAACTAGAAACAGAAGCATTTTAAATGTGAGGTCTTTATTAAGTTTTAAGGGTTCATCTCTGAATACCTGGTTAGGTGCCCGTAGGCAAAGATATCTGGCCCCCTGAAGACAGATATATATGAGCCTTTGCATTGGGTATGCTAGCAAGAGGTTGCAGTTTGAATCCCTCCAGAACTGAGACCAAAGGTTGATCCAGACTTAGAAAAACAGACAAGAGGGTTACCTTGTCTGTTACACTGTTCACAAGACTGCGCTCAGAGGTTGGCACTTTGGGAGTAGAGGGCCTGACCTGCTGAGTGAATTTGTGACAGTCTGGAGTGCGGTTCAAGTCAGCATCAGTGTGGCGATTGAGAGTGCAGTTCAGATCAGCATCATCATGGCAGTGTGGAGTACCCTGTGGTGGTACAAAGTGCCTCGTGGTTTCTGTGGAGTCTGGAAAGGTTTGAGTTTTCACTGCCAGCGGTGTCAGAGAGGGCTTGGTCAGTACATGCCTCCACACACACTTTTGTCAGCTGGAGCCTTCCTGACACCCCCACCTTTCTGACACTTTTAAAAAAAACAAGGGCAGTTAACACTGTGCTTTTTGTGGACCTAGCTGCAAGCGAAAGACTGGTTCTGCCGAGGCACAGTCGTATACCATGGACGTTGGAAGTGGTATACCAAGGACGGCCATGTTATATTACTTTAGTGACTGTGGTAAATGACTTTAGTTGGTGTGATATACAGAGAAAATAGATATGAACATACAAAGAAACCAGCAGAATTAGGCCTTTTGGTCTATCTAGTTTGCCCTTTTTGGTCCCTTTTCCACCCTGTTGGCATCAGTCCATTTTTCTTCTTGGTGAAGATGGAGCCGAAGTATTTGTTCATTAGTTCTACCTTCTCCCTATTGACCTCCACCCATCTATCTCCTTCTCTTAGTCTAACTATCCCATCTTCCTCACTTTTGTAGCAGAAGAAAGCCTTCTCCCCCTTCTTAATACCCTACAATAATTGCAGTTCTGTCTGAACCTTGGCTTTCCGAACCCTTCCTGCCTCCCTCACCAGCCCTAGGTATTTTTTTTATTTTTTCTCCACATCTGGTGGCCCTCATTCTGGAGGCACCCCAGTCCACCCACCCCAATGTCCACTGAGACTTACTGCTAGCCGTTTTCCCCAGGTTTACCCCTCCAGTGGGGTCAGCGGGGGGGGCAGTCCCACGCTGAGGATCGGTTCCAGTTTTGGCTGGTGAACCCAGCTATTCAGGAAATGCAACCTGCGGGCACCTGCCATCATCCAACCACTTTTTGTTTTCGCGTGTTCTGGTCACCAGGGAGGTGTGGCATGCAAGGACGTCCAGATGCATGCCATGCGGTCCTGCACGGCATGTGCCAACGTCTGTCCCATCTCCCAATCTTCTGATCTGAGCTGCATTTCCCCTAGCCTCTGCCAGGAGATAGGCAAGTGGCATGCTCCATCCAACCCTCCCCCCGGAGAATAGCTGTCCATCGGATGCTTAGTCTTCTTCTCCCTGGCTAACCCCAGATTCCGGGTCGCCGGCATGGTGGCAGGTGAGGCGTGGTGCCTGGTATTTTAACCTGTCCTCCTCTATCTTGGTCTACTTGAATTTCCTGTGAGCCAGCCTCTTATTCCTCACTGCCTGGGCTGCCTCAGAGCTGTACAAGCTCGCTGTTTTGACCTTTGAGTTCTTCCTCTTTTATCTAGCACACTCCTCCGTTGCAGAGCCCATTTTTGGTCCACCTCCATAGTCGCTGTAATTTTCACTAGATGCATTTTTAGTACTTCAAATTTTCTTAAAGTCCAGGATTTTGGTCATTTAGATGATGGGTTTTTCAACGGGACACAATTACCATCCATGAAATATAGATATATATGTCATTTATAACCATTAACCATAAAAAATACAATTGTAGTTGAACACTTTATGCATTTTAGAATTTTTTTTATGTCATCAGTGATGCTTTATTTTTCTGAAATTTTGTAACCGTAATTAGGTTCTTAGAGTATTTAATGAGCAAGTCTCCCCTGCATATAAATAAGCCTTGGTCCATTGAAATTACCTTGGTAAAATCAAGGAATACAGATCTAAGTTTCTCAGTATGCATACAGTGTGGGATGTAACTGAGTTTTGAAACTGAAGGCTCTGTCAAATCTTTTTTGGGGAACCCCTATGTTCTGGGTGGGTTATGTAATGGCATGTTATTTTGGACTCCTGCATAGTTGAGAGATGCTGTGGAAGGGTTTTTCTCCCCTACCAGCTTTTATTTACATAAGCACTAAGACATGACAGTATGTTGAATTATGAGCCAATAATAATATATGTTGGTTATGTTATCAGGCATGAGGTGCAGCTGAGTGCCTTAAACACACCTGAAGTGATTTGTTGCTTCACTAGGTAAATAAATGTTGGTTGAAGGAAAATCCCTTCTATCAAAGATAAATCAAGTGTGATTTATATGGCAATAATCGCACATTCCTGAAGTGTTTTATGTGGAATGTTTGCGTACTAGAATATCCAAATTAGGCTGTTATCTGAGTTTCAAGAGGGTCCCAGGGGGACAGTTATGTCCGCAGGTGTTACTAACAAATCATTAACATGTTATTTCGAGACTGAAAGCACAGTTGAAATTAGCAAGTGTAATATTTATTGGACATTTTTATTTACAGAGAATACATTTGTGGGACTCCTGTTGGGCGGTGGTAACGTGAATGTAGTAGACAGCTGCGAGGCTGGGTTTCAAGGTTGTAAAGTAGGGTCAGCAACAATGGGAACTGACATGTTTTATTACACTTACAAAAAAATGTCAGGCAAAAGAATACTTTACAAAGCGCCAGTGCAGTCATGCATGGAGATTACATGGTCATGTAATTTATTTTATCTGATTAGATGGCTTCATTCATCCATAGCATTTTGTAAGTGGAATTTAATGCAATACTTATCCATACACTGACACAGCAGTTGTTTTTTTTTTGTCATTCTTACATTCATAAATGAAGATGTATTTTGTCAATAAAGTATGATAAATGGCTAATTCTGTGTCTTTTTAGTCAGTAGAAACATTGAGTTTAACAAGAACCTGGACCAGCAATCATCTCCCATCAAACAGCAACGACGTTCCACAGTCAGGAGGCCGTATCAGTGTACAGAATGTGGGAAAAGTTTCCGTCGTCTCTACTTCCTTAAAATGCACCGGCAGGTACACTACAAAGGGATAGAACATGCATGTACTGATTGCGAGAAGCGTTTTAGTCAGTGGAGTAGTCTCAGAAGACACCAGCAGAGCCATACAAAAGATAAAATAAGTCCCGACTCTGGAGTAAAGCTAATTCCTGTCATGGCATCAGTAGCCTCCCCAAATGCTGAGACATTACTACAAGAGGGATCATATAAGTGCTCTAAATGTGAAAAGAGTTTCAATCGGCTGAGAGGACTCAGAGTACATCAACGGAGTCACCCAGCAGAAAAAAACACTAGTCAGCAAATCACTATTGGCAAACACCAACAGACTGACACAGGAAAGGAACTAAATATGTGGTCTGAAAGTGACTGGAGTTTTAGAGATGGAAGCACTCTGAAACAAAACCAGCAGATTCATACAGAAGTGAAACTATTTAAATGTAGTGACTGTAACAAAACCTTTAGTGAACTATGGAATCTGGAACGTCATGAGTTAATTCACACAACAAAGAAACCCTATAAATGTACTGAATGTAAGAAAAGTTTCAGTCGAATGGGAAACCTTACAATGCACCACCGTGCTCACCAGAGACAGAACTCCCGAAATATGGCATCACTACTCTCAGGAGGGAAACCCTTTAAGTGCAGTGACTGTGATAAATATTTTGGTACACAATGTGGACTAAAACAACACCAGAGAATTCACACGGGTGAAAGACCCTATGAATGTAGTAAATGTGAAAAAACATTTATTACCAGTTCTAATCTAGCAGTGCATATGCGACTTCACACAGGAGAGAGACCCTATATTTGTCGTCTGTGCAAGAAAACCTTTAGTCAGCATCCGCACCTTACAGTACACCTGCGAACTCACACAGGTGAGAAACCCTATAAATGTGGGACATGTAAGAAGACCTTCAGTCAGAAATCCCATCTGCGAACTCACTGCCAGATTCACATGGGGAACAAACTATATAAATGTGGAGTATGTGAGAAGGGGTTCAATTGCTCTTCATACCTCAAGGTCCACCACCGGGTTCACACGGGAGAGAGACCGTATGAATGTAAAATATGTTTGACAGGGTTCAGTCACCCATCATCTCTCAAAAACCATCAAATGAAACACTCTGGTGAGAAACCATATCAGTGCATCAAATGTAAAGAAGGCTTCAATGATCCAACATGCCTCAAATTACACCAGCGGTGTCATGTGGGAGATAAACCCTATAAATGTAAGGAATGTAAGAGCCGTTTCACTGAATTATCATACCTCAAAAGACACCGAAGAGTTCACACTCAGACTTAGCTCCTTGTGATATATTAACAAACTGAGCCTATACCCACCTGGCAAACAGGTCACACTCTCATCTGCCAAATCTGTCAAAATCTCCCCAAGAGATATCACGTAAGACCCTTGCCTGCAACAGAGGAGCAGTACACTGGAATGGATGTAGGCAGGATATGGACTCTTTTGAATTCCCAACAAACCTAATGGCACCAAAACAAAAAGATAATCAAAAGAAAATGATGCAGCATTAAACCCAAGCACAGTTTAAGTTCAAAGGGAGTCTAAGTCCATCATTTCTGCCCTTCCCCCACTCTCATGACTTTGTAAGCAAGGATGAAAAACAGTATGCCGTGGAAACCTGCACTTAAATCAGCAGTATTTCTTAGTCACCATGTAGTTTTTTTCTTCAGCCATAATGATTTTCTGAGGAAAAAACATCAACATGTAATTTTTTCTTTTTGCTTCCTTTCATTCCTGGACTAAGCTATGGGATTTTGATGTGTTTAAAAATGCCTGCTCCCTGGATATGGCCACCATGAAAAAAATTAAATAACTTGGTACAGTGCTATTCCGTTTACCATAAAAAATGTGGTAACACCATCCTAAAATGGCCACACTAAGAATCTAATATGTACATCTCACAGGTAACCTCAGCAAAAGTGATTTTTAAAAATTGCAAATGGCTGCCATCTTTAATGATGAGTCATTAAATACAAATTAGTTATGAAAGGGGTTTTAAAAATATGTGAGAATTAAAAATACACTGAGGATAAATCTTAGGATATCAGAAATACATTTTTGCAATAAAAACTAATGAAGAAGATGTTTGCTGAGTAACAAATACTGCTGTATTAATAGGGATTCTCTATCCAGTCTACTGTCCAGAGTACTCAGCGATTCCCTTGGGAAGCAGACATTTTTTAGGCTTGCCTTTAAGGCCTGTTCTGTCGTCCTATCCACTGTCTCCACCTGGGGCTCTTCCAAAGGTTCACCACCTTTTATGAGGAAAATGCCTCCAAATGGCCCCCCTGAATTTACCACCCTTGAGCTTCAGGATGTATCCCCACATCCTGCTGGAGGACACCAAGTCAGATGACTCTGTTTGCCTTTGCTAGTATCCTTGAATAAGCAGAAGACTGTGATTATGTCCCCTCTTAGCTTTCTTTTCTCCAGGCTAACATTCTAAGGGCCTATATTGCAAGCAAAGTAAACTCGGCACTCACTTAGTAAAGGCTCGGTTCAGTGATGCTGTGCCAATAAGGTGCCTTTCATTTGGGTGCAAGAACAGTCAGTGGGAGCACTCCACAGGCTGGAACCCAAACCCAGTGTTTCACTCCTAATGGAGCTTTTTCAAGGGATTGTGCCCCCTACCTGTGATCTAAATATATGCTCCCAGTGATTGTTCTTGCACACAAATAAAAGGTGCCTCATTTGCACCGTATCTTACTTGAACCAAGCTTTTACTATTGCGCTGAGTGCCCAAGATAAATTTATTTGCTGTACTGAGTTTGAATTGACTTTAGTGCACCTGCTCTCTTGAGGTGGCTTTCTTTTGCTGTATTGTGTTAAGGGTCACTAGCCGCACTCCATAGTTTTCTTCCCTCATACCCTTGATCATTTTGATGGCACTGTGTTGCACTTTCATGTGTCCATAAGTGTAATTTTTGTTACAGAACCCAGAACTGCATGCAGCACTCTAGATGAGGCCAGACCAGGGCATTGTATTGTGGCAGGAATACTTACGTTGCTCTCATTGTCGCCCTTTATTTTGTTAAAAAAGGGGGGGGGGCCCTAGAAATTATTAACCGTTAAAACTTGCAAGCAAGGTATTTCAATGTCCCATATTGTTCATTAATAAATCCATTTAATCATTAACAAATGTTACATAGAAACATAGACAGTGATGGCAGAAAAAGACCACAGGTCATCCAGACTGTCCAGAGTCCCTATCTGCCCTCGGACCTATTGTCCATGAAGGGTTTTATTCCTCCTGGACCCACCCCCAATCCCTGCTGCTACTGACCTCAGCAACCACCAAACCCTTCACTCTGTCTCAGCCTTGCTTGAAACCAGTGCAAATCAAATACTGCTAGACTGGAAGGAACCATAACACTTATTGTCACATTTGAAATAGATTATGAGATCATTATAAAGACTGCATGATGGAAAGGAGCATTGAATTTCAAGGATAACAAATGTTAAATTTGTCTAGACATTTCCAGTGCAATCTAGCAGAGTAGAAACTGGCTTCCTCAGTACTGAGAAGAAATACTGGAACTAGGAGAATCGTTTTGAGCTCCCTTTCCTGCAGAATGTTTGATCACCTGTAGTACTCAGAAGTACCTGTTCTTCAACCCAGATAAGGTTACAAACATTTTGCTTACTAAAAAAGCAAAAAAGATTCATTGAATTAACTGAACTTGCAGAGTATGCTGGAATGGATGGTGATGGAGAGAGAGATCATAAAATGCTAGCAGTGATTCACATGCTTTCTCTCCTTAGGAAGTTAAGACACTTTTTTTGTTGAAAGACTTATTAAACTGTTTGTCTTTGGCATAGATGCATAGACTTCTAGATGTTTACAGACAGAAAAACATGGTCCATCCAGTCTGTCTGGTCCTGAAGACCTAGCCTGTGGGGCATGAACGGGGACCTGTGGCTTGCCATGGGATCATGAGGCTAGGGTCTGGGGGTGGGAACTGGGGTTAAAAACTGTGAGGAATACCACACTACCAGTTTACCAGAATCGTGAGATTTTATACCTTAATATTTTTGATGTTCCTACTTTGTTTTATGTTTTTACAACCCCCAATGTGTGCATTAACGTGTTTTTTTGTTTGTTTTTTAACAATGAATATTGTATATAAATAGAAATGTATGGTTACTGCTTTAAAATATGCCGTAAACACAAGCCATTACCTACTACCATAGAAGAACTCTGTAAGAAAGATGGAGAAAGAATTAAGAAAGGACCAAACAAAACTAGCAGTACAAAAGGGATTCAAACATACCTCTCGACATCCTGCCTTGTAATTCAGGGACAAGGCTCAATTTAAAAAAAAAAATGGGGACAAATTACCAAAATCAGGACGCTTTTGACCGAATGGAAATATCTACTTAAGCAGCCTGATGTATTCAGTGGCTTAGTGTGGAACAAAAAACATTATATGACAGAGACCCAGACAGTGCCATTACTGCCTAAACCTTGTATGCTTCTGATCCATACTCTTCAGTGACAGAAATATAAAATTTAGGGGGAAATTTGGAAATGTTGGAAGCAAAGTCAGGGACATCCCTGAAAATCGGGGACCATTGAGAGGTATGGAATCAAACCACTTCTATGAATGCCATTTTCTTTTTTAGGATATCCTTCCTCCACTGTCCAGTTCTAGTTCTACAAAAGGGATAGAAAGGGAAAGGCTCAGAGGTGGGACTGGAAGAGGGGTTTAACTTTGTGGTCACAATTTACGTTATTACATAAATACATATATATTTACAGAGTGAAACAGACTTATGGTCCATTCAGTCTGCCCACTTCCTTCTAAGGCAGTCACTGATCTAGAACAGTCTAGTCCACTAGTGGGTCAATCACCTACTAATTCCACTTCAGTTAACTTCTTTCTCTCATTTCCCGAACCTCTTCAGTGCCATGTGTCAATTCCAGCACCTTGTAAAGCTTGCCATGGTGTTAATATTGACCAGCTTCACTGGCAGACAATTCCTCTTTTCTACCACCCTTTCTATGAAGAAATATTTCTGTGTGTCCCTCATAAAATTTCCCGTCAGCTTACAGTTTTGGCCCTCTGTGATGGACCTCTTGCTAAGCTTAAATCATTGCTAGCTGGGCACTGTGTTTATACCCTTCAGGTATCTGAAAGTTTTATTCATGTCTCCCCTGTCTCCTGACCTCCAGTGGTTAATTCCTCCTCTACTGGCTCTGAATCATTTTAGTCACTCTCTTTCAGATCAATTCCAGGCAGTCATCATCTCTTTTTAAGTGAGAGTTCCAGAGCTGTGTACAGTACACCAGGTGTTGCCTCCCAAAGAACCTGTACAGTGATAGGGTGACCTTCGTCCATCTGTTTGAGAAAGCCTTACCTATTCACTGCAACATCCTGCTAGTTTTCCCGCATGCCTTGTTACACTGGGCTGAGGTCTTGAAGCTGTCGTTAATTATAACCCATCGATTTTTCACTTCTGAGATCTGCTTCGATTGCACTCCCTCCATCCAGTATTTAGTCCTTGGATTTCCCCCTCCCCAGATGCATAACCTTAAACATTTTGGCACTGAATTTTAGTTCCTGAACTTTGGATCACCATTCCAATTTGCCCAGTTCTCTTTTCAATGCCCTCCCCATTTCACTGTCTACACTTTTTCATCAAGGCATGGGTGAGGCAGCATTAGAAAACCAGGACCAGTTATAAAATTTGCAGGTGGCATTTTATTATTTCCAGTAACAGAAAAAAAATGTACAGAATGGTTTTGAAACATATGCAGTTCAAACAAAACAAAGTCATTCCTCTGAGGGGATCTTTAGTTCTAAGTTTGAGTCTTTCTAAAAAAATTGCTCTCTTTTTATACAAAGTCTTTGCCTGGCAAATAACTTCTGCATCCTGATCTTGTTAAGAGACATCCTGTTTTCAGACAAAATGTATTCAGGTTCTTGTCCATTTCTTTCCTGCAGGTGAACAAAATAGAATATGGTGTCCCAAAACTAATCTCCTGTTGACAGCTCTGCAAATCAGCTTGTACTGCATCTCAAGGTTAACCCCCCCCCCAGGTTCTAAATAGCTTTTTGTAATCATTTCAGCAATACAGTTATATACATTCACAAACAGAGCGGTCACAGTTTCACATACAGATTCACATATATTTTTACAACCCACAGATCAGCAAGGAGGAAGAAACAAAAAGACAAACAGCAAGTGAAGGCAGAAAGATAGCGGGAGGTGGAGAATCATGATACCATCAGAGTGATTGGTTTCTAGGTCTCTCAAAAAAATGTGATGGTGCAGTCAGACAGAGAAGTGATAGAACAGATCCTTGCATTTAACTTTCTGTGTAATAAATGGGACAGGACCTTATTCAGCCCTGTCACACCCTGCAACATATTTTCATGTCCTTCACAGTTAGACACATCTTGCCCTGGGTTCCTTCTCGAGTGTCCCAGATTAACATATTGAAGTGCACTAAGCCCAGGACTCAAACATTGTACACATCTCGGCTTATGTACTGATGGAATGGTGTGAGTGTTACGGTTGACAATCCCAAGGCACACCCAACGCCTGATTTTCGAAAATGCAGGAGATGTCAAATAGTAATGATTTTTCCTATTGCTGCCTGAATTAGTGTTGGGAATTCTAACATCACATTTTCCCACATTTGTCCGTTTAACCCTAACTAGTGCATTTTCTTTTACAATGAATATACTAGTATATGATAAATATATGACGGGTAAGTGTGGGGTGGCTTTTAGATCTGGTCAGCCTTCTCATTTTGTTTATCAGAGTATAGCAGACTTACCCAACTTTTGTTGTATATAATATAATTGGATGGTTGTTGCTAGTTTAAATGCAACTACATATGCAGGGAATGGGGTGTACAGGTAAATAATTGCTAAGCACTTCTGTAAGGGAAAAACATCTGTGTGATTTATCAAGGATGACTGCACATGCCTGAACTCTGAGCTGGAATTTTTAAAAACAAATTTAAGCACCTTGCACTGCTCCATTTTCAACGGGAATTGCTTGTAGAGGTACAGCTCAAAGACCTCTACATGGGACATAGTTTAGTTTTACTCGGTGTAAATGTGCCTCGCCCATCATGAACGAGCATTCCAGCAAAGGGCAGGATGATCCGGGAGGTAGGAAGGTCACTCTCTGTCTTCTGGTGCGGCAGCACCTTAGAAATGGCGCATCCAGGACCACATTACAAACAAAAAATAACTTTGCAAAGGTTAGCCTCAGTGATTGCAAACTTTACAGGGTATGTTAATCGGACAATTCTGCAGCGCTGGTGATTGCAGGCACTGTTTTGCTCAGTTTTCCTTTAAAATGTGCGGTTCGGGTCAGCATCAGTTTGGCAGTTCGCAGTGCGGGTCGAGTCCGCATCAGCATGGCATTTAGGAATGCCCTGTGCTGGCCAGGAGTGCCCTATAGTTTCTGTGGAGCAGGGAAAGGTTTGTGTCTTCATTGGCGGCAGTTGAATGAGGGGCTTGGGTGAGTACACTCTTCCGCACACATTTTCCTATCAGTTTGAGCCTTCCTGACTCCTTCCCCTTCTTGACACTTAATGACAGTTCACACAATGCTTTTTGGGACCTAGCTGCAGAAGGAAGACTGGACCTGCGGAGTCAAAGTCTTATACCATAGCCATTAAAGTCGTATACCAAGGATGGATGTGGTATATCACTTAAACTACCATAGTACTGTATATGACTTTAATTGGCATAATAAACAGGGAAATAGATTATGGGTTTTTCACTGGGACACAAGTCCCATCCACATATCATGTAGATACAGATATTGCTATAGATATAATGGATAAAACCATTAACTATAATACTGACAATTAGACAACACTATCCAGTTTAGAATTTTTTATGTCAACAATGGTAGTTTATTATTCTGAAATTATGTAACTAAGTGGGTTGTTACTGTATTTGTTGTGCAGGTCTTACCTGCAAATGAACCTCGCTGCATGGAAATTGCCTTGGTAAAATAAATTAATAGAAATCCAGGTTTCTCTGTGTGTATTCCATGTTGCATATAACTTAAGTTTTGAAACTGAAGAAATTCTCACATCATTTTGGGGGAAACCCCTATGTTCTGAGTGGGTTGAGCATTTGTATGGTGTTTAAAAAAAAAATCTTACATAGCTGGGAGATGCAATATAAGGGATTTTCTCCCCTGCCAGCTTTTATTTACATCCATATGTAAGCAGATGGTACAGTTCTTTATGCCTCAGTTTCCTCCTCCCTGATCTGGTTGCCAAGCTGCAACTGGACTTTGACAACATCTAGCACTGGTTCCGATCAAATCAGATGTCCCTCAGTGCCAAAGAAACAGTCTCCATGACCGTTGGCACTAGGCAGAAGCTCTCCAGGCTTACTGACCTCCCCTCCTTCCATGCCCTTAATGGGACCACGACGGATGATGTTCCCACCTTTAAGTGCCTCTGGTCTGGTTCAATCTTCACCTTGATTTTTCTAGACATGTGAGAGCCTGTACCTCTCTTCCACTCTGACCCCTCGTCTCCTTCCCCCTCTAATCCTTGCATTAGCCCCTGCTGCCAACCACCTTTCCCCCTCTTCCAATAGATTCTTATTGAATTTCTACTGGTTAGCTTCACTATCATCTGCCTACATTATCTGTACTTTGTACTTAATTTACATGCTGTTGTCCTCTGGCTGCATCCTGCTAGATCCATGCCAATGTACATATTTTACTTATATGCCTTCATTGTTTCTTATTATATGATGCTTAGTTATGTTTTACCTGCTATGTAAATACTGTTCTATTTGTTATTCATGACCCTTCTCTACCCCTCCCCCAAAAGCATCTGGAAACCAGCTGTTACCAGCTCAGTATGTCTTTCCTGTTGAAACTTTTGAACTAAATAATTTACATAAGTAGCACTAAGACATGACAGGTTGTGTAATTAAGAGCCAGTAATTATATATGTTGGTTGTGTTATCAGGCATGAGGTGCAGCTAAATTCCTTTAAACACACCAGAGAGTGCATGTTTCTTTTTTTTTTTAGTCATAATTCACACTCCTGAAATGTCTTGTTGCTTTGCTAGGTAAATAAAGGTAGGTAGGGGGAAATCCCTTCTATTGAAGATAAATCAAGTATGACTTTTGGCAATAATTGCACATTCCTGAAATGTTCTATATGTATTTTAGAATTTTTGCACTCAGGGATGTCAGAATTCAGGCTGTAATCCGAGTTTCAGTATGGTCCCAAGGGGACAGTTTTGTTAGCAGGTGTTACTAACAAATCATTAATGCATTATTTCAAGACTGAAAGCACAGTTGAAAATAAAAGTGTAATATTTATCAAAGCAACATATTTACAGAATTTAAGCTTCTGGGACTCTTACTGGGAGGTGGTAACCTGGAAAGAGTAGACAGCTGTGAGGGTGAGGTTTCAAGGTTGTCAGGGTAGGGGCAGCAACAATGGGAACTGACATGTTGTTGTTTTATTACACTTATAAAAATATTTTTAAAGCAAAAAATTCATTTCAAAGTGCAACAGTGCAACCATGATGATTAATTAAATGGCCATGTTATTTGTTTTATCTAATTAGATGGCTTTGTTCATCCATGCCATTTTATAAGTGAAATTTTATGTAATACTGTACTTGTCCATACATTTACACAACACCTTCATTCTTACATTTATAAATTAAAGTGTATTTTTGTAAGAAAAGTATGAAAATGGCTAATTCTGTGTTTTTTTTAGTCAGTAGAAGCATTGACTTTAACAAGATCCTGGACCAGCAGTCATCTATCATCAAACGGCAACCAAGTTCCACAGTCAGGAGACCACATCAATGTACAGAATGTGGGAAAAGTTTCCGTCGTCTATACGTCCTCAAAATACACCGTCAGGTACACTACAAAGGGACAGAACATGCATGTACTGATTGCGAGAAGCGTTTTAGTCAGTGGAGTGGTCTCAGAAGACACAAGCAGAGCCACACAAAAGATAAAATAAGTCCTGACTCGAGAACAAAACTAATTCCTTTCATGGCGTCAGCAGCCTCCCCAGCTGCTGAGATATTACCCCAAGAGAGACCATATAAATGTTCTAAATGTGAAAAGAGTTTCAGTCAACTGAGAGGACTCAAAGTACATCAACGAACTCACTCACCAGAAAAAAACACTAGTCAGCAAATCACTGTTGGCAAACACCAGCGGACTGACATGGGAAAGGGGCTAACTACGTGGTCTGAATGTGACAGGAGTTTTAGAGATGGAAGCTGTCTGAAGCAAAACCAGCAGATTAATACAGAAGTGAAACCATTTAAATGTAGTGAGTGTAACAAAAGCTTCAGTGAACTATGGAATTTGCAACGTCACAAGTTAATTCACATATCAAAGAAACCCTATAAATGTACTGAATGTAGGAAAAGTTTGAGTCGAATGGGGAGTCTTACAATGCACAGCCGTGCTCACCAGAGACAGAACTCTCAAACTATGGAGTCATTTCCCTCAGGAGGGAAACCCTTTATGTGTTGTGATTGTAATAAATATTTTGTTACGCAGTGTGGGCTAAAACAACACCAGAGGATTCACACGGGTGAAAGGCCCTACGAATGTAGTAAATGTGAAAAAACGTTTATTACCAGTTCTAATCTAGCAGTGCACATGCGTCTTCACACAGGAGAGAGACCCTACATTTGTCGTCTGTGCAAAAAAAACTTCAGTCAGCATCCACACCTTACGGTACACCTGAGAACTCACACGGGTGAAAAACCTTATAAATGTGGGACATGTAAGAAGACCTTCAGTCAGAAATCCCATCTGCATACTCACTGCCAGATTCACATGGGGAACAAACCCTATAAATGTGAAATATGTAAGAAGGGGTTCAATTACTCCTCTTACCTCAAGGTCCACCAGCGGGTTCACACGGGTGAGAAACCCTATGAATGTAAAATGTGTTTGACAGGGTTTAGTCACCCATCAGCTCTCAAAAAGCATCAACTGAAACACTTTGGGGAGAAACCATATCAATGCAGCAAATGTAAAAAAGGCTTCAATAATCCAACACGACTCAAATTACATCAGCGTCATCACGTGGCCGAGAAACCCTATAAATGTAACGAATGTAACAGCAGTTTCAGTGAAAGATCATACCTCAAAAGACACCAGAAAATGCACACTCAGACTTAGCTCCCTGTGATAAAGTCTCATTCAGCTGCAGGCAGCAGTAATGAGTAAGATTAAGCATAGAACCTTTTGACTCGTATTTACTCTGTGAGGCTGAATGTTGAACTGTGCCTACACCCACCTTTCAAATGGGTCACACATTCCTCTGACAAATCAGGCCATAAAAGCTTCTGTGAGAGATATCATGCAAGATCCTTGCTTACCGTTAGATGAGCAGTACACTTGAATAGATATAGGCAGGATCTGAATCTTTTGGACCTCATGGCAATAAAACCAGAAAACAAAGAAAAATCGTGTCAGTAAACAGAGTAACATTGCAATTTTTAGTTCGAAGGGAGTCTAGGACCATCCTTTCTGCCCCTTCCCCACCAATTTGTAAGCAAGGATGAAAACAGTGTACCGTGTAAACCTGCTTCTAATTTATTAGGGATCCCCTGTCCAGTCTAGTAATCAGATTCCCTTGGGAAGCAGACATTTTTGGGCTTACTTCGAAGACCTGTACTGTCTTCATATCATTCATCTCCACTGGAAGGCTCTTCCATGGGGTACCACCTTTTATGAGAAAATGCCTTCTAATTGTCCCTCTGAATTTACCACCCCCTGAGCTTTGAGCTTCTGGGTGTATCCCCACATCTTTCTGGAGGACACCATCTCTGGGTATTTTGGTGTCCCGTATTTTTCACTGATGAACAATTTAGTCATTAAAAAAGAATTCATAGAAACACAGACAACGATGGCAGAAAGAGACTGCACTTCCATCTAGTCTGCATGTAGTTGCCTAACTGTGCTGGCACCTATTGTCCATGCAGGTTTTTATCACTCTGCCCCTTTCCACTCCTATCCCTACTGCTACCTGTGCAACCACCAAACCCTTAATTATGTCCCAGCCATGCTTGAAACCAGTCAAAATCAACATGTTGACAGTACTGCCCAACTGGAAAGAACTATAACATTACCATCACATTTGAAACAGATTAAGGGATCCTGATAAAAACTTAATGACTGAAACGAACATTGAATTTCCAGGATAGTAAATATTGAAACTAATTGAACTTGCAGAGCATGCTGGAATGGATTATGATGGCGAAAAGTTGTAAAATGCTAGAAGTGATCCACAGGCTTCATCTCCCTTAGGAAGTTGAGACTTTTATTGTTGACTTACTGAACTGTTTGTTTTTTGCATAGATACATATACTCATAGATGTTTACGGACAGGTAAACACTCACGGTCCATCCAGTCTGGTTCTGAGGACCCCGACTGTGGGGCATGAACATGAACCTGTAGCTTGTCATGGGATCATGAGGCTAAGGGCTGGGGGGTGGGGGCATTAGGGTTGGAAACTGTGAGGAATACCACATTACCCAAGAATCGTAAAACTTTAAATCCTAATGTTTTTCATTTCCTTACTTTGTCTGTTTTGTGTTTTTGCAACCCTAGTATATGCAATAATGTAGTTTTAGTTTTTTGGAATCAACATTGTATATAAATAGAAATGTATGATTACTTGTTTAAAATATGCTTCAAACAGAAGCATTACCTAGCACCATAGATGAACTGTGTAAGAGAGAGAGAGTGTTACAGAAAGGACCAAACAGAACAAGCTGTTCAAAAGGGACTCCAACATACCTCTCAGTTTCTTGCATTGCAGATCATGGACAAGGCTTAAAAACAACAGGGACAAATTATCTAAATGAGGACCTTTCTTACTAAATGGTAATATCTGCTCAAGCAGCCTGATATATTCTGTACTTGGTGTGGGGGGGGGGGGAAGCATTATCTGAAGGAGAAGCAGACTACCATTAATGTCAGGAAACATTTTATGCTTCATGCTATTCAGCGATAGAAATGTAAAACATTTTTTTTGGGGGGGGGGGTGTTTGAGGCAAAATCATGGACATATATGAGATCAAACCACGTACCTGAATGCAAATTTTTAGGAGTTCCTTCACTCATTCCCCATTTTTAGTGCTACAAAAGAGATGGAAAGAAGAAGGCCTGGAGGTGGGGCTTAGCCTTGTTATAATGGTTTCCTTGTTACATTGATGTTTATGGAGTGAAACTGACTCATGGTCCATGCAGTCACTCCATTTCCTACTTAGGCGATCACCAGTCTAGAACTTTCTGGGCTGCTAGTGGATCAATAGTCTCATAGTTCCACCTGAGCTACCCTGCCCATTTGCTTCAACTGTTCCCCCTTCCATCAGCCTTATCAGTTCCATGTGTAAATCCCACCCGCTTTTAAAGCTTGTCATGGTGTTAACATTGACCAGCACCACTGACAGACCAGTCCACTTTTCCTCCACCCTTTCCTTGACAAAGTATTTCCTTGTGTCCCTCCTAAATTTTTCCACTGTCAGCATATACTTGTGGGCCCTTGTGGTGGACCTTTTGCTAAACTTAAACAGTTGCTAGTTGTGCACCGTTTTATACCCTTCAGGAATTTGAACATTTCAGTCATGTCTCTTGTCTGTCCAGGTCCCCAGTGCTTACATATGGAGGTCCGTCATTCTTTCCTTTTTTTTTTTGTATTATCTTTTTCTAGGAGCATGGATATGTTGTTCATCCACACTCTTTGCCATGTCCCCTTCCACTTTAAATCTCACCAGAAGTCTTCAAGTTGGCTCCTCCCACCCACCTAGGTGGTATATACCTCGGCTCTGCCCCATGACGCCAGATCTTCCTTTCTGCTGGAAGATTCAGGTTGCCTCCCCTTGTGCTCACGCATTTTGTAGGCCCTGGCTTTCAGACCTTCTGTTTTACAGGAAATTTGCATTGTTCACATTAGCGATCACAAGTTTGCTACTTCGATCATGGAAGACAAGTCTTCTCCCGGATTTCATTGGTGCCCTTGCAGCCAGAAGATGTCATGCACCGATCCCCACACTGCGTGTGTCTATTGCCTCGGTGTCAACCATGACACCTTGAAATGCAGTCTGTGTCTTGCCTTTTTCCCAACATCCTCAACGACCGTCTTGCATGCCTGAAGCTGGGGAGGCCGGAGAAGAGGAACCCTCCGGTGAAATCCAAGGAGGCTCAGTGGGCGGTTTCCGCGGCTGCGAGATCCACCGAGCAGTTGGAACACATGCAAGCGTTCAAGGAGGAAGCAGCTCATGCTGCAGATTCCACTTGGAGCTTCTTTGTTCTACTCAACCTAGGCTCCACCTTCTCGGATTCCTTCCGAGAGTTGTGCCTGTCTCTCCTGACCAGGGGAGAAATGCCTGCGGGCTTGCACTCCTCTCGATCCCATAAGCCTGAGAAGGAACCGGCAGCATCTTCATTTCGATGGAGATGTTCTTAGGAGTGGGAGAGATCTCGGTCCCTGGAGCATGCAGTCTTGACTTCAATCGAGATTGCTTCTTCGGCTGCTGGCTTTTCGGCTTTGCCATCTGGTCAGTTGACCGAATTATCTATTGATGAGGTAGAAATCATGATCGATCCAATATCACTGACTCCGGTCGATGAGTCCCTTGATCGAACCCCTAATCTGATCTTTCCAGATGATGAGACCCAGCCTGCTGGGTCTCCCTTTGATAATGTGGTCCCTGATCCCAAAAAATCACCGGTCCTGCCGGTGTCTCCCGAGCGACTGAGTCAGCCTGCCCGATCTTGATCGAGGTCTTAGACCCCCTCGTCCGACAGGCCGAGGAAGAGCCATAAGCGTTCTAAAAAGAGGCAATGCCATCGGTCATTCTCGTCCTCCTCAGATGAGAGGCTCCAGCAGAAACTCCGGCGCTACAAGGACCTCATGTGGCAACAGCTAATTGTGACTGGGCACAAGCCCACTCCAGCTTCTACACCGGCCATTACCTGACTTTCGCCTCCTAGGCCGAAGCCGACTCCTGAGCCGATTAAATCTATTCCTCAGCCCGTGGAGCTGGCAAAACTACCTGCTCAGCCCAAAGCGGTCTCTCCACCAATTGTGGTAGAACCACCGCCCAAACAGCCTGTGGGAGGGGCTCCTTCCAAGGAAGACAGACCAGACACCAGGCTTTCCCAGCGATTGTTGGTCATGCTCACCCCGGACCGCCTTTGGCTGATTGATGGTGACCTGGGTTGTAGTCCATTCTATCCGGATTCCTTGGATTCGGACGTCACCGGCTTGCATTCACATCCAGGTGATGAGGAATCAACCATTGGCCTGGAGACGGGGGAAGGTCCCTTGTCTTTTCAAGAGATCCTTCACCTCCTCTCTGAATCTACAGGGATACCCCTGGAGCCAATCCAGAAAAAGGTGGAGTACCCTCTTATGGACATTCTTAAGAGAGGGGATACCCCAACGGAGGCCTTTCCTATGGCTGAGGCTACTGTCGGCCAGGCTCTCAAACTTTGGCAGCGTCCTGCCTCTTGTCCAGCTCCATCTGCCCGCATAGCCTACAAGTATGTGGTGCCCATGGGGTCCCCAGCAGGGGTCACAGAGCACCCTTCGACAGAGAGCCTGGTGATCGCCTGTGTGTTCAGGCATACTGGCAGTTCTGCCAACACTGACAGACCTCCTGATAAAGAGTCCAAGCTTCTGGACCATCCCAGAAGGTCTATACGGCTTCCTCCTTGGGCCTTCATCAGGCAAGTTCGTCCGTCGTCATTGCACACTTCTCTCACGCACTTCTTGGGTCACTAGATGAAGTCCTCCCACAACTCCCCGTGGACATGCAGACCACGGTCAGGCAGGTCCAAAATCAGGGCCAAGCTGTTGCTAAACAGCAGCTTCAGACAGCCCTGAACATTGGGGATTCTTGTGCCCGCTTGATGGCCACCACAGTTGCCTCTCGTCGCAGGGCTTGGCTGATGCTCTCCTCCTTTCTGGTGGATACCCAGCACAAACTAGCTGACGTGCCCATCCTCGGGACCGACTTATTCAGCCCAGGAGTGGTCAGACACCTTCAACGCATCGAGCAGTCCATTGCCACCTTGGACGCTACCTCTGTCAAGAGTTCTTCGGGCAAGAATCAGCAGAAGAAAAAGAAGCCTTTTTGGAATTCTTCCCCTGCGGCTCAGCAGTCCTCCTTTCAGGGCGGACAGCAGCATCAGCAGCAGGCTCAAGCTTGGTGCCCTCGGCCCAAGCTTGGACCCCAACAGGCCTGTAAAGGAGGCTGAGGTTCAGGTCCTGTATCATCCTCCTCCAAGCCTGCTCAGTGACGGGGCGGGAGCTGTCAACCCCTCTCCCTTCACCTCAGCTTTGGGTCCTCCCGTTGGGGACCAACTCCGCCAGTTCCTTTCCAACTGGTCCATTGTCACTTCGGACAGGTGGGTTCTCGAAGTGGTCAGTCAGGGACTGCCTCTGGAATTCGAGCAGTACCCTCCAAGCCGAGCCCGTGCCTCTCAGGAGGAAAGAGTATCCGCTTAGCCCCAGTCGGCTCTTGGAGACAACATTGCTCAGCTCTTCCTCAAGGAGGCAGTAGCTCCAGTGGCGAATCCTCCAGCAGACCCAGGCTTTGTCTCCAGGTACTTCCTGGTGCCCAAGCGGACGGGGGGGGGCTGGTGCCCCATTCTCGATCTGCACAATCTGAATCAATACCTCAGGTCATGCACCTTTCAGGTGGTCACTCTGTCCCAAATCATACCATCCTTGGAGTGAAACGTGGTTCTGTTCACTGGATATGCAGGACACGTTCTTTCGTGTCCCGATCTGTCCATCCCATCAGTGGTCCCTCCGCTTCAGGGTCGAAGGGACCCTGTACAAGTCCCAAACCATGTCATTCGGCCCGTCATCGGCCCCACAGGTCTTCACCAAATGCATTGCCGTGGTGGTGGCCCATCTCAGCGGGAGGGTCAGGATTTATCCTTACCACAATGATTGGCTCCTAGCAGGATCCACCCAACAGGAGGTGGACAGGTCCAGGGACCCAGCCATCTAGACCTGCTTCCAACTCTGCCTCTTGATCAGCGAGTCCAAGTTGGAACTGTTGCCATCTCAGGTGATGGGCTTCATCGGGGCAGTGTTCGACTCTTGTCAAGCCAGAGCTTATCTCCCGGCGGACAGCGCGGAGGTTCTTTCCTCCTTTGCCCAATCATTTCTGGTTGGGCAATTGCGCCCTGCCCGGGACTTTCTGTGCCCTCTGGGTTGCATGGCGGCATGCACCTCAGTGGTCCGTTGGGACCGGTTGCACATGCATCCCTCCAGTGGGAGCTGGCAGCCCAGTAAACTCAGCACCATGGTCATTTTGAACAGCTGGTCACTGTAACCCAGAAGATGTGGAACGCTCTACAGTGGTGGACCACCCCAGACTGGTTGCAGGAAGGGGATCCCTTTTGTCCGCCACAAGCCAGCGTTCATCCTCGTGACCGATGCCTCTCTCGGGCTGGGGAGCACTGATAGGGGACGAAAGGGATCATGGGCTCTGGACCCCCGAGGAGTCCCGATGCCACATCAACCTGTTGTATCACAGAGCAGTCAGACTGGCACTGTCAGCTTTCACTCCTCAGCTTCGGGGTCAAGTGGTTCAAGTCCAGACAGACAATACCATGACCATGTACTACCTCAACAAACGGCGGCATGCACTCCCATCTGCTGTGCAGGGAGATGCTCCACATCTGGACCCTTGTGAGCCTATTAGAGGCAGATCTCGTGGTCATTCATGTGGCAGGAGCCTCATACCATCTGGCGGATGCTCTCAGCCACTTAGACCAGACATCCCATGAGTGGTCTCTCCATCCAGAGGTAGCTTACAGTCTGTTCTCCCACTGGGCAAACCGATGGTGGACCGGTTTGCCACCAGGGAAAACACCAAGCTGAGGCTGTTTCATACCTGCACCCCTCAGCGGGGCTCGCTGCAGGGGGATGCCTTCTCGAGGCCATGGACCCCAGGCCTTCTCTATGCCTTCCCGCTATTTCCCTTGATCCACAAGGTACTCCTCAAGGTGAAGGTGATCCTGGTAGCCCCAGACTGACCACGTCAGTTCTGGTATCCAGATCTCCTCAGCCTCAGCCTCAGCTGCAAGCACCCAGAGCTGCTTCCAGCATGCCCGGACCAGATATCACTCAACCAGGGGAAGGTGTTCCATCTGGACCTTCAATCCCTGCACCTCACAGCCTTTTACCTGAGCGGCTAGTGTTCCAGGCTTTGGGTATTTCTAAGGACGCCTACACGATGGTGGAGGCATCCAGAAAGGAGTTCAACAGGAAATGTTATGCCTTCAAATGGAAAAGGTTTTCTATTTGGTGTCAGCAAGGGCTTGGACCCTCTGTCCTGTCCAGTGGCTAACATACTCAACTGCCTTTGGTCTCTCTCCAAAGGGGGTCTCCAGTCATTGACTCTTAGGGTGCACCTGGCAGCCATCTCTGATTACTGGGCATGGGGCTGGTCAGTCGACGGTGGCACAGGAGACAGTGGTCAGGCACTTTTTAAAAGGCCTGGATCACATATCCCCTCCAGTGTATGAACCTCCACCTCCGTAGGATCTACTGCTGATACTGGCAAAGCTCATGGGTAAGCCATTCGAACCAATACACAAGTGTGCCTTGTCACACTTGTGGAAGACGGCCTTCCTGGAGGCCATCACATCTGCCAGAAGGACAGGGGAGCTCCAGGCGCTTTCGGTGTACTCCCCTTATCTGGTCTTCCACAGGGACAATGTTGTCCTATGCCCCCACCCAAAATTCCTTCCAAAGATGGTGTCAGTTTCATCTTAACCAGGTGTTAACTCTGCCGGTAGACTACCCTAATTACACCTCAGAGGCTGAGTACAGGCTCCATACTTTGGACCTGAGACGTACTCTCTCCTATTATAAGGAGAGGACAGCAGAAATTCAAGGGGAGGTTCGCCAGCTGTTTGTCCCCTATGCTGAAGCCACTTCTAGCAGACCTGCAGCAAAGACAAGAACAGTGGGGGACTTCAAGAATGCATGGGACAGGCATAGGGCAGTCCTCGTGGGGGGTAGGAGGAATTAAGCTGTTGGTTAACTAGGATCTGCAGCTTATCTGTTAGGTAGGAAAATGGGCAGACTAGGTGGGCCAAGCGGTCCTTATCTGCCGTCAAATTCTATGTTTCTATGTTTCTAAAGTGGACTATTACGAGATGCATTACATCATGCATAGGTCTGTGCTGTGAGTCGGGTAAGGAGCCTCCCAGAGGGATAAGAGCTCATTCCACCCACCATACTGCTGCATCGGTGGCTGCTTCCAGGGACATCCCTATCCAGGAAATCTGTTGGGCTGCTACCTGGAAGTCAGCACACACCTTCAACACCCACTACCTCATTGACCTTGAGTCATGCTGGGATGCTGGTTTTGGAGCCTCATTTCTCCTATCTCTGTTCCCTAAGTAGGGGGGTTTGCACCTTGTCTCCCTCCTCCCAGAGAACTGCTAGGAGTCTGCCATAGAGTGTGGATGAACAACATATACCACTCCTAGAATTATTGTTACAGGTGAGTAACCTGTTTTTACTGCCTGCCCCTGCCAGCCTGGATGGCCTCTCCTTCACCATCATGATTCTCAGTCTGCCATCCACTGCCCCTCATCCTGCCACCCAGAAAGATTCTATGTATTCCTTCGGGGGTCTCCCCCTACCCATGGAGGACTACTGGGAGGGGAGACTTTTAGTGCCCATAGGCATCTTCTTCGATTCTTGCCAGCCGGTGAGGGTGCAGCATAGGGCTTTCCCAGGCTATCATGGCATCGGGAGCATGGGGCCACCGGCAGCCAGGTGGCCATTTTCCATTTTTCTTTTCCCCGCCCATACAATGATGCATGCTGTGGCATCCTGGCTGCTCTCACATGCGGTGTGTGGTCACCTACGCCACATTGCATTGTGCCACACCTGTCCTTGGTTCATCCTTGCCCCCCCGCGGAGGAGAGCATCCAAAGGACACTCTTGAGTCCTCCCTGCTGGCCTCTGCTCCTATTGCTCTTGGCTCAGGACGCGAACCTGGGTTACCAGTGAGCTAGGCGATCCCCTGTTGGCTGGCACCATGGAGCCGGCTAGTCAGTCTTTCCATAAAAGTCCTCCCCTGCTGGCTAGAATGCTTTTAGTCACTCTCTTTTGAATAATTTACAGGTAGTCTTTATCCTTTTTTTAGTTAAGATTCTAGAACTGTGCCTAGTACTTCAGGTGATGCCTCCCAAAGGACATGTACAGGGGTAGGATTACCTCCTTCCATCCCTTTAAGAAGGTCCTACCTATTCACCACAGCATCCAAGCAGTCACTAGTTATAACATAGAAACATAGAATTTGACGGCAGATAAGGACCGCATGGCCCACCCAGTCTGCCCATTTCCCTACCTGATGGATAAGCTGCAGGTCCTAGTTAACCAGCAGCCTACTTCTTCCTACCCCAACCCCCTAGAATTGCCTTATGACTGTCCCATGCATGCTTGAATTCCACCACTGTTTTTGACTCCACAACCTCCTCTGGAAGGCCGTTCCATACATCCACAACCTCTGTGAAAAATACTTCCTTAAATTACCTC
Organism: Neoceratodus forsteri; assembly: GCA_016271365.2. Classification (NCBI taxonomy): domain Eukaryota; kingdom Metazoa; phylum Chordata; order Ceratodontiformes; family Ceratodontidae; genus Neoceratodus; species Neoceratodus forsteri. The sequence continues at coordinate 222,500,756 of CM028135.1, forward strand.
TGAGCCGCCCCTTCTATCTTCAAATTGTACCCCTTGTTCTTACACCTCTTTTTTTTGAAAGATGCTACCCTCTTGGACGTTGTTGATTCCCTTGAGGTACTTGAAAGTTTCTATCATGTCTCCCCTCTCCCTCCTTTCCTCGAGGCTATACATATTAAGCTTCTTAAGTCTCTCTTCATATGTCTTCCGGTGCAGACCCTGCACCATTTTAGTTGCCCTCCTCTGGATAGCTTCCATCCTGTCTATGTCTTTGCGGAGATTGGGTCTCCAGAACTGCACGCAGTACTCCAGATGGGGTCTCACTAGCTGTCTGTACAGAGGAATAATAACTTCCTGTTTTCTACTGGTGATGCCTCTTCCTATGCATCCAAGTATTCCCCAGCCCTCCTTGCTGCCTCTCACATTGCTTTCCCACCTTTAGGTCATCTGATATGACTACCCCCAGGTCCCTTTCCATTTTTGTTGTTAGTATCTCACCCCATTGTGTACTCTTCCCTGGGTTTTGTTTCCCAGGTGCATTACTACACTTCTTAGCATTGAATCTAAGCTGCCATACATTTGACCATTCTCTAACCTTGCCAAGTCCCTTCTCATCCTTTCCACTCCACCTCGTGCATCAACTCTGTTGCAGATCTTGTGTCATCTGTAAAGAGACATACTTTTCCTTCCAGTCCCTCTGCAATGTAAACATAAAGACATTGAAGAGGACAGATCTAATACTGAACCTCCCGGTACCCACTACTAACCCCCTTTTTTCAGAGTGGACTCCATTTACTATTACACTCTGTGTCCTATTCTCCAGCCAATTCTTTACCCAGGCTGTCATCTTGGGACCCACTCCCAGGCTGGCTAACTTGTATATTAATCTTTTGTGTGGGACTGTGTCAAATGCCTTGCTAAAGTCTAGGTAGGCCATATCCGCAGCCCCTCCCTGATCAACTACTTTGGTCACCCAGTCAAAGAAATCTATCAGATTTGTCTGGCATGACCTTCCGCTGTGAATCCATGCTGCCTTGGGTCCTGTGCCCTCTGGCCTCTAGATACTCAACAATTCTTTCCTTCAGAAGTGATTCCATCATTTTCCCTACCACTGAGGTTAAACTAACAGGTCTGTAGTTTCCTGCTTCTGCCTTGCTCCCACTTTTGTGAAGGGAATTACATCTGCCCTCCTCCAGTCCTCGGGTACCACCCCATCCTCCCATGATTTGTTAAAGAGGGTAGTCAGTGGTGTCACTAGTTCTACCTTAGTTCTTTTAGAATTCTGGGATGAATCCCATCAGGCCCCATTGCTTTGTCCACCTTCAGTTTTAAGAGTTCTTTCAGAACCCTTTCTTCTGTAAATGGCTGGTATCAACTTCTGTATCCAGAGTGTTTCTACTGTTTGTTTTAGGTACTTCCCTCTTCCTTTGTAAATACTGAGCAAAGTATTTGTTTAGGATCTCTGCCTTTTCACAGTCACCCTCTGCCCACCCTCCCTCCCCTTTACTAAGCCTCACTATCCCTCCCTTGGTCTTACTTCGCTCCCTGATGTACCTATAAAAGGTTTTATCCCCCTTCTTAACTGAGTTGGCTATCTTTTCCTCGGTTTGGGCCTTTGCTGTTCTGACTGCCTTCCCAGCTTCCTTTTGCTTTAACTGATACAGTTCTCTGTCCTGCTCCTTCTGTGATTCCTTGTACTTCCTGAATGCGTTCTTTTTCTCTTGAACCTTCACTGCCACTTCCTTTGAGAACCGTAGTGGTTTCTTACCTCATTTCATTTTGTTTATTTGCTTTACACAAAGGCTTGTTACCTCTGTGATGGCAGTTTTTATTATTCCCCATTGTTCTTCCACTCCTTCCTGCCCATTTGCTAGTGCATTCCTTAGGCACTCACCCATTTTGACAAAGTCAGCCCTCCTAAAATCCAGTACCTTTGTCTTTGTATGGCTTGACTCTATTGCTGTGTTTATTGTGAACCATACTGTTCGATGGTCGCTAGTTCCCAGATGGCTATCCACTTTACATCTGTGATCCTCTCCTCATCTCCATTTGAGAGAACCAGGTCTAAGATTGTTCCCTCTCGGATGGGCTCCAATACTAGTTGTCTAAGGCATGCCCTCTGTAGGGCATCTAGAATAACCCCACTCTTAGAAGTGGCTGCTGCAACTGCACTCCAGTTAATATCTGGCATATTCAGATCACCCATCAGCAATATCTCCCTTTTCTGCCATACTAAGTATACTTTCTATCATTTCCTTGTCCATTTCCTCCCCTGAGAAGAGGTCTGTATCAACCCTGTGCGGATTGTGGTGCCATTGCCGGTCTCCAAATTTACCCACAGTGCTTTTCTCCTCCTGTTTACCCTTTTGTTCTGTTGCTTGATTCCTTCCCTTATGTAAAGAGCTACTCCTCCACCTCTTTTTACCCTCCCTGTCCCTCCTGTAGATAGTGTATCCTGGTATGTTTACATCCCAGTCATGGTTTTGTGTGTACCATGTTTCTGTGACTGCCACGATATCCAGATGTTCCTCCTCCATCAAGGCCACTAATTCAGGAAGCTTGTTACTCAGACTACGGGCACTGGTACTCATTGCTCTCCATTTTTGATGGCTTTACTTTCTGTTGCAGCATCCCCACTGACCTTTCTACCTCGGTCTTTTCCCATTTAGTACCCTGTTTTGTAGGAGAGGCTGGATTTTTCTGCTGCTTATCAGTGCCTCCCCTTGACTAGTTTAAAAGCTTGCCAATGAAGCATTTAAACCGATTGCTCAAAAGACTTGTTCCCTTCCTGGACAGATGCAGACCATCCTGTCAGTATAGGCTGAGTGTCCTCCAGGTGGAACCCCAGTCCCCAATGAAGCCAAACCCTGTGCTCCACACTATTTTTTCAACCACTCATTAAACTGCATGGTGCAAAGTACCCTTGCCTCACTCATGCCATTTACAGGCAGCACCTCTGAGAAGGATACTGTGTGTGCTACTTGTCTTAGGCCTCTCCCCAGTTCTATAACCACTAGATTCTTGTCTTACGAGGTTTGCTCCAGTCATACCCCCTCCATCCACTATTCAGTCCTTGGATTTCCCCCCCACTACAGATGCATAACCTTATACTTTTTTGCTTTGAGTTTTAGTTCCTAAACCTTAGATCACCATTCCAGTTTATCCAAGTCTCTTTTCAGTTCCCTGCCCACCTCACGGTCCACCCTGCAACATATCTTTGTGTCTTCCATGATTACACACATCTGGCCTTGGGTCCCTTCTTGAATGTCACAAAGGAACACATTGAAGGGCACCAAGCCCAGGACCATCCCTTATGGAGCCCCTGCTCCTAACTCCTGACCTTGGAGTATGTACTGTTTAGTACCACCTTTTGCATTCTCTCCCTCCCCCACTGACCAGTTCCACACCCCTGTAGTGACTTTCTTCCCAAGACCCACATATTCTTTACTAGCTCCTTGTGGGGTACAGGGTCTGAAGTCCAGCTAAATTCCATGTGATTGATGTTCAGTTCTTGACCCTTATCCAATGCTTGTGATGTGGCATTGAAGAAATCCACAAGGTTAGTCAAACAGGACCACCCTTCACAAAGCCATCTAGCTTACTGTCCTGGACTCTATTGTGCTGTAAGAAACTTACCATCCATTCTTGATTATGGTCTCAAGGAGTTTCCTGGCAGTGGAAGCCTGTAATTCCTGCCCCCGTGCACACTTATACAGGGGGACAGTGTCTGCTACCCTCCAATCCATGGGAACTATGCCTGTCTTGATTGAAAAGTTGACTAGGTCTGTGAAGGGTGATGCCAGAGCTTGTCCCAGCTCACTGAGCACCTATGGGTGCAAATCACCCGATCACAAAGAATTACACACTTACAAACCTCTTCAGTTCCTTTAGCTCCCTTTCCTTTGTGACACTACCCATTTCCATATTTTACCACCCTACCAACATGCTGCAGTCTGGAGGTGTTCCTTCTTGCCTTGACTGTGAAGACTGAGCAGGAGCGCTGATTCAGAATATCAGTTTTCTACACATCCCTCTCCATCTATGCCTCACCCTTTCTCAGTCTGTTTCACTGTTACTCTTTCTTCCTTCCCTGCATGCTTCTATAAGGCCTAGACATTTACCCTCACCCCTTCTGCAGCCTTTAGTTTTACCTTTGCATTGGCCTTCCTCACTGACTTACTTGCTTCCTTTGTCTTGGAGGCGAGCAGAAAGCTCTATCTGGTCATTTCTTCGGCCTTGTACTCTTTAAAGTAGTGTTTTTTCCCCTCGTTCCATTTGAGTGGTCTGTCCAAAGATCACTCCCATGTGGACAGCCTTCCAACATCCACTGTAAGCTGTGCCCATAGTGAGTCTAGCATGTCTCCACCCTCCAAGCTCACTGGTGTTCCCACATAGGCCTCCTGTGCCTCTTCCCCATGCCCACTTGTGTGAAAAAAATCTTTAGTTACAGCTAGAATCCCTTCTTTGATATGCTTCCACTTGCTTTCTGCCCGATCTACCAATTTGTACCCCACAAACCACTCCTTTATCCTTGCCCCATCCTCCAGAATTTAGCTCTCTTAATATCCAGAACCTTTGTCTGAGTCATCTACATCTTTGATTTCAGGGCTGTGTCCAACCACTTTGTGTTGTGATTGTTAGACCTTAGCGGCTCATCCATTGTTAACCCCCTAATGCTGTCTTGGTAGGTCAGAACTAGGTTGAAAATGGTCCTATCCCTAGTCTGTGCCTAGACTAGTTGAGGTGTCTACAAACATGTGGTTTCTGGTGCTCTGCACCATTCGAATATTCCAGTCAGTGTCTGGTATGTTGAAGTCTCCTAACACGGTAACCCCCCCCCCACCTACTTCCTTCCTAATTTCTTCATCTACTAACCTGTCCACCTCTTCTGTCTGTTTTGAAGGGCCATAGATCCTTCCCATGTGGACAGCCCCCCTTTCATCCTCTGCAAGCTGTGCCTGTAATGATTCTACCATGCTTCCTCCAAGGGCTCGAAATCTGAGTGTCTGCCCATCTCAGACAGACATTTTTTAAATGGGGCAGCCGTTTTTTGACTCTCTGCTTGTCCCTGTATCCTAGAAGCATGCTAGGTACTAGGACCCAGGAGGCAGGTAGTGAGCGAGATCGGGCAGAAACAAATGTCACGTGGACAGCAAAGTCCTTCTCTTGCCTGATCTCATGATGTGCTGGCTGGCGGGCTTAGCGATCTTCCCGGCTGTCAAGGTAGGCAACCACATGATGTGAAGGCACTGGCGGGACTTAACTGCACATGCTTAAATTTATTTATTTTATTTTTTTTTTAGTTATGACTTCGGTAACTGAGTAAGCAAGAACACTCATCTGCATGCGCAGATGATGGTCCTTGCTTGCCCGCACTGCCATTTACCTCATTACGTGTTGAGCAGTCTGAGGAGTGGTAGCAAGAGATCATTTCAGTTTGCTTAAAAAGAAAAACGTAGCCCTTTTCAGGGCTCTGGGGTGTCCTGTCACTAAAGCACTGAGTTTGCAGATGGATCTTGTCACCGTGATCACTAATTTTCAGCCCTATGAAGAGCTTGTAAGGGAGCAGTGGTACAGGTTAAGGGCAGTCGGACACAGATAAAAAAAAAAAGCCCTTTTCTGTGCTGTCTTGCTCTGTAAACTGAGCAGTACTTTAAGGGCAAGGCAGAGAGAGGAAAATAAAACCTTTTCAGGGTTCTAGAGAGACCCAAAAAAAAAAACTTAGAGAAGGCAGGCAGGGCTGCAGTATCCCAGCAAGTGGGCAGTGGACTGAAGTGAGACAGCCTGAACCAAGCAAGATAAGGAGACAAGAGGATTTCTTAAACAGCCCTTTTAAGGGCTCTGGGGAGGGAAAAAAATAGACAAAAAAAAAAGAAAAAAAAAAGGCAAGCAGGGCTGGGCTTGAGAGGACTGGAGAGACTCCAGCAAGAGTGCTGCTGAAAACATCCATTTTCAGGGCTCTAGGACGGGCCAAAAACAGATGGAAAAGAAAACAGCAGAAAAGGCAAGACTAAAAGTGTCAGAGACATGGCAAGTTATCCCCACCCAAGGAAAAAAAAATAGCTGTTTTCTTTTAACATTTACTTATTTTCATAAGCTACTTTGAAATTCATGTAAAATAGCTTGGACAAGTAAAACTTTTGTGGGACAGGCAAAATTTGTATCCCACCTGTATCTAAAAAAAAAATATATATATTTCTAGCCCTATTCTACCCCATCTTGTTATCCTCCATCCCTCTGATACCATCTGTGATGTACAGTACAACCACCATTCTTTTCCCCTTTGCACAGTCCCTCCTGAATAGTACGTAGCCTGGGACAGTGAGGTCCTGGTCATTGTTGGGTGATTCCCGTGTGTGAGGGTTGCTGTCTGCTGCCATAACCTGAAGCTCACCCATTATATTTCAAAGCTTCTGGCATTTAAGCAGACCATCCATCATGAACCCTGACTGACATCCTTTCTGTGTCCTTTGGCTGGTCCTACTTTACTTGTTCCATGTGATAAAGGTTTAACTGAATCCTCATCCCTGTCAGGTTTGCTGCACACTCTCGGGTGTGTGGCTCTACACTTTACCCTCTGTGTGATACTCCCAGCTTCCTGAATGTCCCTTTTATATGGGGCCGTGTGTTCTAGAGTTTAACTTCCCCTACATGAAGGCTTCAAACTTCTGTCCCAGTGCCCTAGCTCCCTCACCTGTGGGATGAAAGTCATCTGGTTAGACCTTTGTTCCACAGTAAGCACCACAAGACACCCAACAAGCAGAACCCCTCTTCAACGTATCACCTTTTCAACCTGTCATTGAACTGGAAGATTTTTATCTTCCATGCCTCCCCAACCCCGTGTACTTTTAAAATCCCCAAGAAGGTCACAGTACGAGCCAACTCTGTCAGCCTGCTGGCCCCCAATGCTCAGAAATTGTCCTTGACTACCCTTTGTGACTTCTTCGTCAGATCCATTAATCGCCAACATGGACATTAACGTGGGCCCCCCCCCCCCACTTCCCTAACCAGCCAGTCTATCCTGGGAAGTACCTATCTGCTGCTGTTCTTGGGAGACAGTCCACTATCCCAAACTAGTCAGTCCCTTTCTAACTAATCCCCACAAACTTAGCAGACTTTGCTGCTGTTGGAGCCCCTGGGGCTAGCAGGGTGCTCTCCTCTTACTGGAGAAGTAGCATGCACCCCTTTCCTCAGTGCAGAATAATGGTTGCCAGTTGTTGACCATGAACTCCTTTCTTCTCCTGACACAGTGATCCTCAGGCTTCCCTTTTGCCCCACAACTTCCATCTCCTGTTGCGAACCTTAGGGGGATGCTGAGGGAGAGTAGCCATGGTAAACTCCCCTGGCCCCCACTGTAAGCTGCTCTGTAGCTTCTGTTTTATGGTTTAGACTGCAGCCAGTTCATACTGGAGTGTTACAGACGTCTGGCAGACTGGGCAACCCCATGTCTCCACAGTGTACCCCAGAGGAGTGAGGCTTCACAGGTCCTGCAACTAACTACCCCACCCAATCTCTCCTCCACTGCCTGCCCTCCATGTCAACCCTTGGTCCTCTCTGTGTCCTTAACAATCCTTCAGATAGAACTAGCAGCTGCTCTATCCCAGATAGGGTTATAGGGTATCTTGAATGCAAACTAAGATTGAGAATTCACTCTTAATTAGAAGCCAAATTTCAACTGTCTCATACAAGCAGTGTCAGTGGCTCAGCAGGTAGCACACATGCCTTTGAGGCCAGGAGATCAGAGGGCTGTGGGTTCAATTCCCACACCTGCCAGAGGGGTGTCAGAGAGCTGTGGGTTCAATTCCCACTCCTGGCACTTGGGTTAATATCCCAATACTAACACAGTAGTGCAGCATGAGGGGGGGGTGCTGCACTTCTGAGGTGCCGCCTTTCAGATGAGACGTTAAACCGAGGTCCCATCTGCCTGTTCTGGTGCAAGTTCAGGTGAATGTTAAAGATCCCATGGCATGTATCAAGAGTAGGTGAATTTCCCCAGTGTCCTGGACAAATTTCCCCCCATTCACTGGAAATACCACCAACCGCTTAATCTGGTTCAAGGTCAGTTGCCACTCATCTGTGTGAGGGGGTCAAGGGGGGAGGGGCAGCTGCAAGTGGGGTGCTAGCTGCACACTTGAGCAGACTTGATGGACCATGTGGCCTGTTTCTGCTGCCAAGCAGTTAGTAAGAAATAAATGTATTTTAGCTTGTTGAAAACACAAGCTCTAAACTCTCCAGGAATTGTTTCAAAGCTTTAACTTTGTTTACTGAGGTATTCACCCCTAAAGTCTTCATGAATAAATGGAGGTTTTAATTTAATATTAATCTTTGTTGGTTTTGGTCCCTTTTTCTAGTTATATATGTTTCATCTTCATGTGTTAGAAATGCAGTATATGTAGTTTTTTTCCCCCTTGTTTAGTTCCTTTTCCAAAAGCATTCAATATGACTGCTAAATATTTCTTTGTAAACTACAAGTGAACTTCATCAAAAATCACTGTATAGTCACCACAGAATTAATGAAATGTAGTTATCTATGTGTGGATATGTATACTGAAAACCTCAAAATTAAAAAAAGTTTATAAACACAGAACTGTTCTCTGGAACACAATGATTGGTGCACTTTCCATGACATTTGGACTAATCTGAGATGTATTTATTTAGAAATTGGAGAGGCACACCAAGTCAAGGCTTGTTTCCAGGTTAATCTTGGAGAAAAGGTAGAAAGGGAGACTCTGCCATGCAGGCAAATACAACGTGTACAATGCAGATGATGCATGTTTAGTACAAGTAGAAAGTGGTACAGAACTAAAATATGTACATGAATTAGGGCACTGTGCAGCAGAGTGATAACTGGTAGAATATCACATATAAATGTAGTGCAAAATAAGATACGAAAAGCAAGGTTGACTAAGAATGGAATCCAATACAAATTACAGTAGATAAAACCACAAAAAGTAACAGTTTTGTCTAAAAATGAGTATTGAATGGTGGTAGGATTGGGAGTAGGAACAAGAGGGAGTTAAATGAGCTGTTCAGAGCCGCTTGAGAGATCAGTAAGAGGGAGAGAGGCAGAGCTGAGGGAGTAGATTTTTCCAGAGAGGAGGGAAGGAGGAAGAAGAAAGTAGTTTGCAGCAGTAGTTTTTCAGTAAGGGTCAGGGAAAGATCGAGTGTCAGCAGGGCAGACTAAGTAGGCGAATTGGGACTGGAGGGAGGAAAACCAGAATTTAGAGAGAAGTGAGCAGTGAAAGAGGAGATGGGAACTCAGCAGAGGGAGTGAGGCCAGTATAAAGAGGTGGGTGAGGGGAAGTGAGTTTGTAGCAAAACGACAGAAGCACGGGATAGAGGGTACAGTTTGGCAAGGGAGGAGGGACAGGGTCAGAAGGAGGGGGGGAGTGGTGCTTAAAGCAACAGAAACACAGGGAATTCAGATGAAGACAAAGGTACTGTGGGTTACCCTCAAGTCAAGCAATGGAGTCACTATTTAGACGGGGGAATTTACAGGCCTGTGGCACAGGGGGAGGACCTAGGTAAGGAAATGGAAGCAATTAGCAAAATGGCTAACGAGGAGGTGGTGTTGGTGGTAGACTTCAGTCTGCCAGATGTAGATTGGAACCTCCCTGTGGCAACTTGAGCTAAGGGCAGGGACATCCTGGACTCCCTGCAGAGGGTGTGCCTCAGGAAACCGGTCAGTGAACCCACTCGTGATGGGGCAATACTGGATCTGGTGCTTACAAATAGAGACATAGTTGAGGATGTCAGGGTGGAAAGCCATCTGGGGACCAGTGATCATTGCACAGTGTGGTTCCATATAAGAACTGCTGTGGAATCCAACCACATTATGGTGAGAGTCCTGGACTTCAGAAGGGCTAACTTTATAAAGATGGGAGAATGCCTCAGGAATAATCTGGCAGGGGGAGAGGACCTGGAGGGGTTAGAGGAGAAGTGGGTCAAACTAAAAGGGGGGCTAGTGAGGGCAACAAACCTGTATGTCAAACAAGTAAGCAAAAGTAAAAGAAAGAAGAGTGGACCACTGTGGTTCTCCAAAGAGGTGGCAGAAAACTAAAGGCTAAAAGAGTAGCGTTCAGAAGGTGCAAGGGGACCCAGAAGGAGGAGGATGGGGTGGTGTATCTGATAAAACAGAGAGAGGCAGGCAAAGCTGTAAGGAGCACAAAGGCACAAATGGAGGAAAGACTAGCTTAGGGAGTATCAAAAGGGGACGACATTTTTCAGGTATATGAACAAGAAAAGGAAGACACGGAGGGATTGTGCAGTTAAAAAGGGAGGGGGTGAGTATACAGAGGGGATCAAGAAAAGGCAAACGTGTTAAACAAGTGCTTCTGCTCAGTATTCACAGTAGAAGTGTGGGGGGGGACCTCAAAAAGGCACCAGGGACTTTGATGGGGGAGACGTGGACATCAATCCATTTTCTAAGGAGGATGTCCATAAAGCACTTGCTGACCTGAAGGTAGACAAAGCTATAGGTCCAGACAGGGTACATCCAAGGGTGCTGAGTGAGCTCAGGGAGGTACTGGCTGCACCTCTGGCTGACCTATTTAACAGATCACTGGAGACCATCATTGTTCCAGGGGACTGGAAAACTGAAGAGGTAGTTCCACTTCACAAAGTCATTGCAGGGAGGCAGCATGCAATTATAGGTCTGTCAGCCTGACATTAGTGGTGGATAGGTTGATGGAAATACTACTCAAGGAAAGGATTGTGGAATATCTTGTATCCAACAGATTACAGGATCCAAGACAGCATAGTTTCACGGGAGGAAGTTTGTGCCAAACAAATTTGGTGGATTTCTTTGACTGGATGACGAAGGAGTTGGATCATTGAGAGGCATGTGGCCTATCTGGACTTCAACAAGCCTTTTGACATTGCTTCACATAGGAGACTGGTAAGCAAGTTGGAGGGCTTAGGGATGGGTAATAAAGTAGTAACCTGTGTAAAAATCTGGTGAGCGGACAGGACACAGGGTAGTGGTAAACTGAGTTTGCTGGGAGGAAAGGAGGGTGACCAGCAGGATACCTCGGGGATCAGTGCTGGGACTGGTCCTCTTCAATGTCTTCATAAGTGACATAGCAGAAGAACTGGAAAGAAAGGGCTGCCTCTTTGCTGATGACACCATGATCTGCAACAGAGTGGACACTCCAGGGGTTGTGGTGGAAAGGATGTGAAGAGGTCTGAAAAAAACTGGAGGAGTGGTCAAGGGTATGGCATCTGGGTTTTAATATAAACAAAAGTGCAAAATAATGGACTTGGGCCATAGTAACCCATGAGTGGAGTACAAAATTGGTGGAATGATACTGAGAAAGACCAAGCAGGAAACAGCCCTAGGGGTAATTATATTGGATGACCTAAAGGTGGTCAGGCAGTGTGACAGGGCAGTCAGAAGGGCAAGTGGGATGCTGGCAGTGTTGGGAAAGTTACTTTTTCTATTACGTTTGGAAACGTGTTCCAGGAAGCTCTGTGCGGTCACTAGCAAGGATGGAGAAGTACTAGAAAAAGTAATACACCTTACAATTACAGTTACTTATTTCTTTTTATACAAAAACAATACAAAAATTATAAATATCTATAAGAGATTACATTTTTTGAAAGTAATAGGTTAGTTACTAGTTACTTTCAAATAAATGTAATCAATTACAGTTATGTATTTCTTTTGTATAAAAAGACATAAGTAATTGTAACTGTAAGGTGTATTACTTTTTCCAGTACTTCGTCATCCTTGCTAATGACTGCACAGAGCTTTCTGGAACAAGTTTCCAAAAGTAATAGAAAAAGTAACTTATCCAACCCTGGATGCTGGAGTGCATAAGAAGGGGCATCACCAACAGGAAGAGGGAGGTGTTGCTGCCCCTGTATAGATCGCTTGTGAGACTGCACCTTGAGTACTGTGTCCAGTTCAGGAGACCACACCTCAGGAAGTACATAGAGTGGAGGTGGTCCAGAGGAGGGCCAACAAAATGGTTTAGGGTCTGTATCAAAAGCCCAATGAAGAGAGGCTAAAAGAGCTATCTTAGAGTAGAAGAAGAAGAGGGGAGATATACTAGAGACCTTCAAAAACCTAATGGGGGTTAATAAGATACAGGATGGGAGTATTTTTCAGAGAAAAGGGTGCTCTAGAACAAGAGGGCATGCTATGAAGCTGGGGGGGTAAATTTAGGAGGAATATGAGGCAGAACTTCTTCATGCAAAGAGTGATGGATCCCTAGAACAGGCTTCTGGCAGAGATAGTGGGGTCAAAAACAGTGGAAGGGTTCAAAAATGCCTGTGACAGACACAAGGGAATTTAGGGGTAAGGAAAGCAGGGGGAACTGTAGGGGTAAGGAAATGGTGTGAAGAGAGAGTGCTGTAGGTTAAGTGAGATTTGCAACAAAATAAAAAAAAAAAAAGATATCTTATCTGCCATCACATTCTGTGTTTCTATGCGCCCCCTTGCTAATTTAAATGCTTTTCCAAGTAACATTTAAACCTCCCACTAAAGACTACAGTCCCCCTACTAAAAGGATGCAGGTCTTCTTCTATATAGAGGCCAAAATCCTCCCAGGCTGGACAGCAGTCTCCAGTGTATCCAAATCCCTCCTCCATGCCTTCAACCAGTCATAAAATGCCCTGGTGTGATGTGTCCTTTTCCCTTCCCAGCCATACCGTACAAAGGCAGAACCTCAGAAAAAGCTACCATGCATGCTACCTGCTTGAGGCCCCTCCCCAGCTCCTCCAATTCCTTTGACATTATAAGAATAATATAAATTTCCACAACTAATGGTCAGATACATTTTTAATATATGAGTTTTGTTGGGAGTAATGAGGATCTATACAATTTTTTTCGAGAACATGACTATGGGGCAAATAAAATATATTTTTAATGATTTCCTTGGTGATAAGGTATGAATTATTGTACCTACCGTACAAGAGTTGCTTCATCACTTAAAAATGAAAGTATGACCCTCTTCAAAGGTATTTCCATTTACTGAGCCACAGCTTTGTAACATAGATATGAGCAGTGTCAGGACTGCTCGGAAACGTTTGCCTAGGGGAGTCCGTCCATGATGATGTGCATTTTTAGTGCCTATATACCACGGGCTGCCTGTACCTTGTCTGTTCTTTTCTTTCCCTGTTAGACCAAACGAACACCATCCTTGGATCCTGGATATCTGCACTTTGTTGCCTTTTCATTATTTTATTTCAGTTTGTTAACGTTTCACTTCAATGCTGTTTTATGGGGCCTGCTCTTTTTCTCAAGAGGTCTGTCTAATGGCATCCACTGGGCATCCCAGTCCAGTGCTATGGGGCTTATAGTATTGTAGCATTATACCAACAAAGGAGAGAATGCATGTGTTTGGAGCAATACACCAATTTCTGCCCCATTGCCACCCTTAGGGGAGGGAGAAGAGGAAGTTACTAGTGCAGCCCCACAGGGGTCAGTGCTTGGCCTGGTCCTGTTCAATGTGTTCATTAACAACACTGTGGGCATTATCAAAGGCAAGATATATCTTATCACACACGATACCAAGCTCTGTGGGAGGGTGGACACAGAGAGCATAAGTGACCTATGGGAGGACCTGGCGAAGTTGGAGAAATGGTCTTGAATCTCCCAACTTGGTTTCAGTACTAAGAAGTGCAAGGTTGTACACATGGGGAGGAAGAACCCCAGGGCTGAGTACAGACTTGGAGGGGGGTGAAGGTCACAGGTCTCAGGGAAGCAGAAGAACTTGGGGATAGCAGTCGCAAGCAACCTGAAGCTATCAACGCAATGCACAAGGCGGCAGGGAAGGCAAACGGGCTGCTGTGTTGTATATTGAGAGGTCTCACCAGCAGGGGGGAAGGAGGTCATTCTTCCCCTGTATTGGTCAATACTAAAAAGTGCAAGGTAATGCAAAAAGGGGGGGTGAAGGTCACAGTCTCAAAGGAGCAGAAGAACCTGGGGATAGCAGTCACAAGCAACCTGAAGCCATCAGTGCAATACACAATGCAGCAGGGAAGGCAAACAGGATGCTATGTTGCATATTAAGAGGACTCACCAGCAAGAGAAAGGAGGTCATTCTGCCCCTGTACAGGTCAATGGTGTGTCCGCATCTGGAATACTGCAAGCAGTACTGCAGCCCCTTCCTTGAGAAGGACATACATCAGATGGAGGCAGTGCAGGAAAGGGCTACCAAGATGATACAGGGGCAACAGGATGTAACGTGTGAACAGAAGCTGGTGAACCTGAACATGTTCCTGCTGGAAGAGAGAAGGGACATGATCGAGACCTTCAGATGCATTAAAGTCCTTAACAAGGTCGACATAGAGGATCTTTTTCTGCAGAAGTGAAAACAAAACATCTGGGAACGCGATTACAAATTAGTGGGTGGGAGTGCAGGAAGGAGGCCAGAATGCACTTCTTTACAGAGAGGGTGGTGGCAGGATAGAATGCACTACCAGAAGGGGTCACAATCCAGTTGAGTGATTGAAAAGAAGGTGGGACAGTTTCAGGGGGAAGGTAAGGGTGATGGGGAGTAGGGCCCTTATGTAACAAGCACACATGAGCTCTGCAATGAGCAGACCTACAGGCCTTCTGCTGGCATTTCGTTTGAGAGTGAAGGTATGCATTTCAGCCATCTACCTCGGTTAGTGCCCAGGTGACTACTGCCAGTTGTACATATAAAGTACTGGGTATATTCTCTCATAACTGCTGTTCTTGTTTACATCAATGTGTATATTGCAGGCAACCTTTGGAGATCATGAGTGCAACCTCTGGGGTGTGTGACCTTTGACCTGCTGGTGAAATGCATGTAAATCGCTGGATCTGGCAACAAATTATTGGAACTGACATGCCAGCCCCCAAGCAAAAGTATGTGCAGTTCAGACAATGTGTTATGACATGCATGGTACCTTTGGTATGTCTGTCACTTTAACCTGGGCCTGTGATCAGTAATGCTCCTGTACATAAAGTTGTTGATCCTGTAGCAATATTTCAGTACCCTGTTTACCAGCCTAATGTTGGGCACAGACAATGTTAACTGACTGAGGGATTATGTAGCAGAAAGACTAATGCAGGTTAATCGGTTTACTGCCAAAATCTCAATGGAATAAACGCGTGGTCAAAAACCATGAGGTCAAAACAGCGTGCGCAGTTTAGAGTTACTTTATTTAATCTAGCATGTTTTTTTGACTGCATGCTCTTTGTGGAGTCCATGCAGTGCTCTTATTGACCATGTGGGTTTTGACTGCGCAATTAATATACAGAACCATGTTCATCTTATAGCTAGTTGCCTATAATGTTAAGTGCCAAGCCGTAGCAGCCCATTTCCCCTTGTACCTGCCAGTGTCCCTTGGGGGATTTGTATTGTGAATCTGCTGGCACTGAGCCCTGGACTGTCCTGGTCATGGGGCATTCCTCAACCCTCCCCAGGGTCCTGAGGCACCCCTCAACCTTCCCCCAGGTCCTGGGGCACTAACCAACTCTCCCCTAGGTCCTGTGGCACTCATCAAGCCCCTCCCCAGGTCCTGGGGCACTCATTATTCTTCTCCCAAGACATGGGGCACTCCTCAACCCTTCCACTAGGTCCA
The DNA here is from genome assembly GCA_016271365.2 of Neoceratodus forsteri. Taxonomy (NCBI): domain Eukaryota; kingdom Metazoa; phylum Chordata; order Ceratodontiformes; family Ceratodontidae; genus Neoceratodus; species Neoceratodus forsteri. The sequence continues at coordinate 222,516,290 of CM028135.1, forward strand.
GGTACACATCAATGCTCGTCTAGGTCCTGGAGCACTCAGCAGCCTTCCCCTATGTCCTGGGGCACTCATTGACCCTCCCTATGTCATGGGGCATTCATCACCCATCCACTAGGTAGTGGGGCACTCATCAACCCTTCCGTAGGTTGTGGGACACTCAAGCCTACCCTAGGTCGTGGGGCACTCATCAACCCTCCACTGGGCCTTGTGGCACTTATCTGCCCTCCCCTAGGTCCTGTGGAACTCAGCAACCCTCCCCTAGGTTCTGAAGCAATAATCAACCATCCCATAGGCCCTAAGACACTCACCTACCCTCCCCTAGATCCTGGAGCACTCAACAGCCCTCCTTCCCCTAGGTCCTGGGGCACTTATCAACCCTCTACCATTTCTGGAGAAATGGACTTACTCTCCACATATATTCTTCAATTTTTATAATTTTTATTTGATAACCATTGGCCACAGTACTGTTAAAGTTGCCTGCAAGTGTTTAGAAGGAAAAAATCCATTTTCCTCAGGGCAGCAGTTACTGGCCGAATGGTTTTCTGAACAAAGCAAACAGTTTTTCATAAAATCATCTGAATTCCTTGTTTTTAAATGTTCTCAGCCTTGTTGGCACACCCAAAGAGATCTTGTCCCCTCATGTGCTCTTTTCCAGCCTCAGGAAGGTGAACAAGCCGATACCCTGTCTTGCTGAGGCTGGGAAAGAGCATAGAGACAAGCTTTCTCTTGGTATGCCAACAAGGCTGAGAACATTTGAAAATAAGGAATGAGGATGATTTTTTGAAAAACTGTTCACTTTGCTCAGAAAATCATTTGACCAGTAACTGTTGCCCTGACAAAGGTGGATTTTCCTTTGAAACATTGGCAAGCAACTTTAACAGTACTGTGACCAATGCTTATTAAATAAAAATTGTGAAAATTGAAGAATATATGTGGAGAGTGAGTCCATTTCTTCAGAAATGGTAGAGACTTGGACTATCTTTGTCTGAAGCAGACTTCTCCTTGTGGTTTCTTTTTGTTGCAGGTGGTGGGCAGCACTGGGTTCCTATGCCTATGTGGGCACTCATCAACCCCCACCCCCAAGATCCTGGGACACTCATCAACCCTCCTTTTGGTCCTGTGATACTCATCAAGCCTTTTCTAAGTCCTTTGAGCACTCATGAACCCTCCCCCTAAGCCCTGGGGCACTCATCAACCTTGCCCATAAGTCCCGGGACACATCTACCCTTCTCCTAGGTCCTGGGGCACTCATCAATCCTCCTGTTAGGTCTTGAGGCACTCATCAACTATCCATTAGGTGCAGGGACACCCATCAGCCCTCCTCTTAGGTCCTGGTGCACTCATCAACCCTCCACTAGGTGCAGGGACACTCATCAGCTCTCCCTTATATTCTGGGGCACTCACCAACTGTCCCGTAGATCCTAGGGCACTCATTAAACCTTTCCTCAGTCCTGGTGTGCTCATCAGCCCTCCCTTAGGTGGAGGTACCTGAAACCCTTGAACACTGAGCCCAGGTCAGCCCCTCAGAGATGTGAAAGAGTAATGACTGTGAAGGTGCCTACGTTTTGGCACCAGCAGTATCTGACCCCCCCCCCACACCCACACTTCACCCAACATGTTTTACAGTTACCTTTCAGATGTAACAAAAGCAAGTAAAACCTGTAACGTTAAGGTTTTTTTTTGTTTTTTTTTTTAGATACCTTCCTGTTAAGTGCTTTTTAGAAATTTCAGTAGCAAAAAAACTGTTATGGTATCCTTCAAAGTAAGCTTTGAGTGGCTATCCAATTGCCATGGTAAGGAACTGTGCTGAAACTGAATGTAATTTTCCTAGCTGAAGCTGTTTTAGATATGCCGATTCCAGTTCTGTTACTGTTTCATATATACTGACATGTTGGTAACCACAGTGGGTATTTTTGATCTACACTCTGGTGTAAAGTAACATTTTAGAACTGTGGTTTATGTCCTTCTCAACTGCAGAGTTGTATTGTAAAACATGGAGGCATTTTATCAACAATGAAGACTTCAGTAAGGATATAAGCTCCATCATACAATAGGACTGTGCAAAACAAATTATATTTGGGATAAATACACACAAATACTGCACTTTTTACAAATACAGATACAAATATCACTCTTAAATATTTGTGTTGGACCAAGTAAAGTAGTGTTAGACCTTGGTTTAGGCTGACATAAAATACCTATGACTGGTACTGTTCAATACGTGGATGCATACTTTCTTGTTAAATCTGCAAATGTATTGAAACCTCTCAAACCCTTGGTCTTAATATGCCATTATTAAGAACAGAAACAAATCCAAAATGTAAAATAAAATATTTTGCAAACACTGATATGCAAACAAATACAGATAGATACAAATACCAGAAACATACAAATATCAGACATCAGCCCTGTGCACAGCCCTGTCATACAGTTGTAAAATGGTACTTACCACCTGTATGTAAATCAGAAATACTCACTGGAGTAACTAAAAAGCCTGCAGAGATGGAACACTGACAGAACTGGAACCAGTATTTAAAAATCTGCTTCTGCAGTTGAAACAAGTTACAGTTTCAGCGCAGTTCTCCTTTAAGGGATCTCTCTCCCAGTTCCTCCCCTGCTGCAGTACTCTATTAATATTAATGAGCCGATTTGAATTGTTTAGGGACACATAATAAAGACGTACAGGAAGACAGGAAGTGCTCTTTAATCTTGAACAACACAGAGCTATGAGTTGAGCGGACCAGGGTTTCGGACAGAGCTGAGAACTTGTTTTCTTTGGATAGTCATTGTTCTCTTTCTAGTCATTACCCCATCTGTTGCTGTTTCTAAACTGCTGCTTTTAATTGTAAGTCAGTGGTGCTGGAGATCAAAACCAAGGATCATGAAGCTGGAGGTAGGGCTGAGCTGGTAACAGCAATTAGACAAATTGGGTAAATTGTATGCCCTTGATTAATTAAGGATTTTACAGTAGCAGACAGTTACTGAAATGCTTTGGTTCCCAGAACTAAACATGAAGACTTGTTCTAGATATGACAGAAATCTTAAACATTTAGTTTCAGGGCTAGAAGTGTTAAGAAAATGCAGACCCATTCCACCTGGAGCACTTGTACATGTCTTCAATACAAAAAAGTACCAGTTACATATTCTGAATAGCCCACTGTGATGCAGAGGAAGGTCCTCTCTTCCCCCATTACCTTTTCTTCTTCTTTGTGATTTTTCTTCTTTTGTGTCACTGTGCTAATATCCCCATCCTGAATTCTCTACTTTAGTCTTTATGATGCTTTCTGTGTGTATTTATCTGTTTCAGTTCCATTCCTTTTGTTGCACTAAGTTCTGTCCCATTTTCTCCACTCCTGACTTTATTTTTGATTGATCCTGTCTTACCTTTTATTTTTATAAAACTCAGCTTTATTTTTAAATGCCATTCAGTACAATGTAATAAAATGTCATTAGATTATACATCTCAAGTCAATTAACAGCAAATGCCAACCTTTATGAACTCTTAAGTATATAGTACCTTGCATATGTTCAAGGCTAAACAACCTTCAGATTAAACTGATTGTGTAAAATCACTAGTCATTCTTTGAAATCTTTTCCTTTGCTGATCTAACCTAATAGTGTACACTTTTCAAACAGTTTAACTGTAATAAAAGAAAGAGAGAACAGAAGTAGAAGTGACCAATCTCCCCCCAAGTTGTATATGTTGAGGTTCTCTATCCCTTATTCCCAATTCATACCTAACAATAAGGGAGAGAGCAGCTCCTTGGCCAGCAATGAGGGGGATGGAGAACCTAGCTCCAGTCCCATTGCTCCTTCCTGGAGTCCCCCACTTCCACCATCTTACTCACCTCTGTGCTGGATAACGCCATGTAGAGGGCTCATCTAAGATCTTTAGTAAACTACTCATCCCTGTTGTGTTCCACTAGAGCTGTAGCTTCCTGCCCCCTTGAGTCATATACCTCCTATCCATGCCACAGATCCCAAAATGTTTCATGAGTAAGCCTCAGCTTTTCTGTAATGCCCTCCATGGTGTGGAGCTCTCTCACATTTGTTTACCACCCCTCTATTGTTGGTGTTACCACAGTGAGCCAGTAGGTTGTGATGTCTTTCATAGCCACCAGACACAGAGTTCTGATGAGCATCTACTGGGGTCTGCTTCCCAATTCCAGTACATTCACATCCAAGATCAAATGCTTGAAGGTGTAAGGAATCCCCATGCCCCATATGCTCTTGAGGGCTCCCTGTATCTGGGACCAAAATAACTGCATGTTGGAGCATTCCCAGAACACGTGATAATGGGTCCCTACCTGACCACACCTCCACCAGCATAGGTCTGTGCCTCCCAGTTGGAAAGGTCTGGTTATTGTAGGGGCATGAAAGTATCTGATGAGGCATTTCAACCTAAATTCCCTCCACGTTGAGGAGGCTGTGGAGCATCAATCAATCTGCCAGACCTGGTCCCATTCTTCTTCACTTATTGTGGCTTGTGATTCCCGCTCCCAAGCCTCTCTGCTTATCTGAAATTTTGGGTGGTCTATGCCCTGCAACATTTTGTATGCCATTGCAATGTTGCTGCACCTACCCACTTTACCACCCAGTATAGAAATTGTTCCAGCCCTGTTAGATCACTGCTAATCAAAGTAATTCTCCTATGTGTTTGCAGGTAGTGCCAGGCCTGTAGAAAGCAGTAAAAATCTTTTCTTGCCAGGTTGAACTTTTGTTGTAAATCCATGAATGGGAGATGCATTCCACCTGGAGTGAACTCTTCAAAGTGTATAAGGGAATTGTGATTCCAACACCTAAAACCCCCATCCTCCTTTGAAAGAGGAATGCCTGGATGACCAATTATGTTCATTTGTGGTCCTATTTTGTTTGCCGTGCATGAGACCAGCCTAGCCTTCAAAAGTACATGTTAAGACAAGGCAAGGAAAATTTTGTTTGGCACTATTTCCACAAGGCTCAAGGCACTTTACAATAGCACACAAAAATGAATAAATAAGCTATATCATCAATAATTGTACCATGACTAAAAACACATTATTTTTAAAAACTAGATTATTCCAGGTGAGCCTATGCAAATAAATATATTTTTTAACAGGATCTTAAACGCCTCCACAGATCAGGCTGAGCATATTGTCATCTGGAAGGGCATTCCAAAGCAAAGGGGCCATGAGTCCAAAGGCCCTTTCCCCAGACTGCTTCAACCAGAAATGGGAGACCTGAAGTGGGCTAATATCGATGGAACAGAGGGGGCATGTAGGTGTGTGAGAAAGCAGGGCCCAGACTGGCTAGGGCCTTGAATGTTAACAAGCATATCCTGAAGGTGAAACGCTGCCGAATTGGCAGCCAGTGCAGAGCCTGCAACACCAGTATGATGTAGTCTGTCTGATAAGTTCCCACTAACAGCCTGGCTGCAGCATTCTGGGCCAACTGGACATCAAGCCTCCAGATAACCCTAAATAAAGAACATTGCAATAATCCAGTCTAGAAGTGACAAAAGCATGGACTGTCATCTCCAGGTCATCTGGCACCAAATTTTAGTGCAATCTGCCTCCCCCATTCTGGCTTCTTTTTCATTTTGGGTCTTCCTCATCCCACATCCCACCAGATCACTTCTTCAGTCTTTCTTTTTTTGCAGTCTCTCTCTCTCTTCTTGCTGATTCTCTTAACATACACTTTGTTTGAGGGCCTGAGTTCAATGTTCCAAACAACAGTTTGTGGTGTAACAGACCTGCTGGTATTGGAAGTGTAAGGTTGTGAAATGGTCTCTCCATGTGGTGCTCTAGCAAGCCCAATGAGAATACATTGCCATTAGTAATGGTAAAAAAATGTGTCCACTGAAATATGGATATGTAGTTCAGTTTAGAAAAGGAGTGATATGAAAATGCTTAAAACACTAACAAGGATTTGCAAATGGGATTTCTGAGTGTGTGAGTGTGTGCGCGTATGCAACACACATACTGTAGGTTTGCTTGTTAGGACAATAATAACCGTGTCTAAGACATGGGTCATAGACTTTAGAACAGACTTCAGTCAGATGAGAATATGTTTTAGGGATATCCTCAAAAGGAAGGCTAGAGGAATGTTGGATAAACATAAAAGAAACACTAGTGAAGGTTACTGCAAAATACTTGAGTCCAGGCTAGTCAGTAAGATGAAGAAAAAAATAAATCCACTGTGGTTCACAAAGGAGATGGCAGCTGCAGTGAGGGAAAAGAGATTAGCATTCCAAACATACAAGGGCTCAAACAGTGAAATAAATAGGGAGGCATACAAGTGCAGCTTGAAGGAGACAGAAAGGGTGATCAGAAAAGCAAAGACACAGACTGAGGAAAACATAGTGTGGGGGGGGGTTAAAGGAGGCAATAACACCTTCTTTAGGTACATACCTGTAAGCGACAAAAGGAAAAACAAAGGAGGCATTGATAGGCTTATAAGCAGGGATGGGAGGAGGGTAGAAGACAGTGAAAAGGCAGTGGTCTTAAAATGAATTTCCGACCTATCTGAAAGCAGCTACCACTCACACATAGTGGTAGCTACCCTCATCAGCCATTATTCTAGCCCAGTTTTACTCAATAAAAGCAGCCTGTACATTAATAATATGCCTTGTAACTTTAGTTAACACCGTGGAAGCACTCTGTCTTTTGAGTGCTGGGTTCAGCCATGCCCCATTCAAATGAATGGGGCTTGATTTCTCATTCGATTTTAAGCTTCAAAATGGTCACTTGGTGATTAATGAAGGACACCGCTCGACTAACATGGCCATAGTCAAGCGGTGTCCTTCATTAATTGCCAAGGGACCATTTGAAAGCTTAAAATCGAATGAGAAATCAAGCCCCATTCATTTGAATGGGGTGCACCCCTGCACTCTCCCTGGCCACATGTCATTATGTGCTTGTGTGTGGGGATGTGGTGGCCGAACCCAGCACTCAAGACAGAGGGCATCCACAGTGTTGACTAAAGTTACGAGGCATATTATTAAGGTACGGGCTGCTTTTATTGGGTAAAACCGGGTCATACTAATGGCTGATGAGGCAGCAACCACTATGTGTAAGTGGCTGCCTTACATCAGAAATTTCCTTTAAATGAGCACTTCTGCTCAGTCGTTACTAAGGAGGCACCTGGGAATGGACTCCACCCCAAAGGGGGACAGAAGTCACCTGGGGGAATGGACACAAGCCCATTCACAATAGAGAAGGTAAGGACGGAATTACAAAAACTAAAGGTAGATAAAGCCATGGGGCCTGATGGAGTCCACTCACGCATGTTGAGGGAACTTAGTGATGAACTGGCAGTACCACTAGCGGATCTTTTTAGCAGATCCTTGAGGGAAGAGACAGTGCCCCTGGACTGGAAAAGAGCAATACTGGTCCCCAGACACAAGAGTGATAGCAGCAAGGAGACAGGAAACTACCACCCAGTCAGCCTCACCTCAGTGATGGAGGTGGTGCTGCTCAAAGAAAGGATACTAGCATTCCTGGAGGAACCTGGACAGCTGGATGCCACACAGCATGGCTACGCAATGGGAAGTTCCTGCCAAACTACCTGATTGAGCTCTTTAACTCAGTTACTAGGGCTGTGGACCAGGGGGAAGCTGTTGATGTTATCTACCTTGACTTTGGCAAGGTCTTCAACTCTGTACCACCCAGAAGGCTGCTAAACAGACTCGACCATACCGGACTGGAGTAGGAAGTGGTAGCATGGGTGAGTAGCTGGTTTGAACAGAGAACTCGGTCTGTGACAGTAAATGGGACAGTATCAGGGGATAGAGAGGTGACAAGCAGGTTGCTACAGGGGTCCATCCTCAGACCATTACTCCTTAATGTCTTCATCAGAGATATCACAGTAGAGTTGAGCGGGAAGGTATGCCTGTTTGCAGAAGACACAAAGCTCTGCAGCAGGGTGGACACTGCACAGGGGGTAGAGCAAATGAAATGTGCCTTACTCAGGCTGGAACATTGGTCCAACATGTGGCAGTTAAAATTCAGTGTGAAGAAGTGCAAAGTTATGCATCTGGGCAGAAGCAGTCCAGAGACAGACTGCTACCTGGGAGGGGAGAATCTAGCAACCACCTATCAGGAGAGGGATCTACGGGTTATCATATCAGACAGTATGAAGGTAGGTGGATATTGCAAAAGGGCAGCAAAGAAGGTCAGCAGGATGCTGGGATGCATAAGAAAGGGCATCACAAGTAGAAGAAAGGAGGTGATCCTGCCGCTGTACAGGTCCCTGGTGAGACTCCACTTTGGGTACTGCATCTGGTTCTGGAAACCTTATCTCAGGAAGGACATAGATTGGAGACAGTACAGAGGAGGGCAACAAAAATAATACAGAGTCTCCATAAGTTGCCATATGAAAGCAGGTTACAGGAACTCAACATGTACTCCCTGGAGCAGCACAGGGATAGAGGGGGGTATGACTGAGACATTCAAGTTTCTGAAGGGTAAAAAAAGTCTCCACCCAAGAGCTGTTTATGGTCAATAGTACCAATAGGACAAGAGGACATGAGATGAAATTGAGGAGAGAAAGATTCAGGGGAAACATGCAAAGGTTTTTCTTCACAGGGAGGGTGGTTGACCCATGGAATGGTCTACTGACTGGAGTCATTGACTCCTAAACAGTAGGGGAATTCAAAGCAGCTTGGGACAGACACAAGGGGACTGTCTCACAGAAATCCTAAAGGGGGGGGTAGGGTTCAGAGCAGACTAAGTGGATCTTTGGTCCCCATCTGCCATCAATTTCTATGTTATACTTTTTGTTTTTTATCTGTTCGTTACATCTCTGATGCTATTTCTGTACTATTCTCATCAGCTGGCTGCCATTAGACTTCTCTTGTTTGTCCTAGACCATCTTTGTCCTCTACCAGCCCTCTGGATGACCAGAATTTATCCCTCATGGTTGGGCTCCCCTCTGTCTTTCGGCAAAGCAGTAATCTAGTCAGCAGAGAGGAATGTATTTTCTGTAGAGACTGAGCCAGGAGAGGTGCTTGTCTTTTAGAGCACCATTGAGCATGAGTGGTGATTGACCAGCCTTCATTCTGCTACCAACTGAATGCCCTTTTCCAATTGTTTTAAGCCTCCTGTTTCATTGAGAATGTTGCTGCAACTGCCCTCCGGGAGGAGGTGCCAGACCATGCACGGTCACCTACACCCCACTGCCTGTTTTGCTATGAGAGCTGCACTTTAGTCCCTCCCCACCCTGGGAGGAGAGTGTACGATTGGACACACTAAGGCCTTCCTGCTGGGCTATGCTGTATGCTCTTAAATCCAGGGATTTTCATTTAGTTGCTAGATGTGAGACACCAGGAGCCAATCCCCAATGCCGCCAATCAACCAAACAGTGAAGGTGCACCAGCAGCCTCTTCCTACACCACCAAACAAGCTGAACAGTAATTGTGACACTAGGACCCATCCCCAGTGCCACTAATCACACCCAGAAGTTAATGTGCTCCTAGGATACATTCCCAGTGCCATTAGTCATCCTCAACAGGGAGACCCCACCCCCCAGCTTAGTTTGGGGGGGGGATCCTTCTTACCCCATCCACACAGGTGAAGATTCTGGGTGTGATCCTCGACAGCGGCCTGACACTTGATGCTCAGGTGTCAGCCATTGTCAAAAGTGGATATTACCATCTGAGGAACATTGCCCTGATCTGGGCCCTGATTCCATCTGAGGACCACCCACGCTGGTACAAGCTTTTGTTACATCCAGACTTGACTGCTGCAATGCCCTGTACTTAGGGTTATCTGGAGGCAACCTCCGCCAGCTATAGTTGGTGCAGAACACTGTGGCAAGACTGATGTCAGGAGCAAAAAGAAGCGAGTATATTACTCCTGTCCTCTGTGGTCTGCACTGCCTGCCAGTCAGGTGGAGGATTGTCTTTAAGGTAGGGCTCCTTATGTATAAGGCCCTGCCTGAGAGGGGACCAGTCAATCGGAAAGATGTCCTTGAGCTCCACTGCCCAACTTGGGCTCTCCATTCTGCCAAGAGTTGCCTCCTTGTAGTTCCCTGGGCTAGGTTGTGGCACTCAGAGGACTGTGCATTCTCGGTTGCCACTCTTACCTTGTGGAACTCATTACCTAAATATCTCAGGGAGGCACCCTCGGTAGAAGCCTTTAAAACAGGCTTAAAGGCATTTCTTTTTCAACAGGCATTTGAATGACAATGGATTAGTTAAGTTGTTTTTATTAATAGATGTGTTTTAATATTACTGTTCTCTGGCTGATTTATGTTTAAGAAATACTAGGATAATATGTATTACTGTTTTGTAATGTACAGTGCTCTGAATCCTCGGAATGGGGCACTCTATAAATAAAGCATCTACCTGTCTGTCCGTCTGTCAACAGTGCATGTGGCATAAATATCATATTCCAAATGCAAAAAAAAAAAACACAAACAATGAACGTGGCATCTAGAGTCAATTCACAATGGCACCAAACATCCCAAACAGTGAATCTGATAACAGAAGCTAATTCACAGGTCACTAAACTCCCTGAATAGCGACTATAGCACCATCAGTAGATTTCCAATGTCACCAATCTGCCTCAGTGAATATGGCATGAGAAGCACATTCTCAATGTGACTAAAATCCTTGGATAGTACATTGCAGCGGGACCCCATTCCCAGTGCCACCAAAATCCCAGACAATGAATGTGGCAGCAGGACCAATGTTCCCTCTAAGTTTTTTTTTAACCCTGTGGGCGGAAGTCTTGTGTGTGTGTGTGTGTGTGTGTGTGTGTGTGTGTGTGTGAGAGTGACACCAGGTGCCAAGAAGATCATCCATGTGCATAGAGTGAGCCCATGTAAGGGATACCATGTATTACCAATAAACAGTGTAAGTCGTGGATGGACACTATAATACTTAAGGTAAAGCATAAGTATACAGTACATTTAACACAGTGCAAACAAATACAGTATAACACAAATACAAACCAGAGCTAGTTTTGATTGCCCTCATCTCCTGTCCTATAGATGCCCTCCCTTCATTGAGTCTGCTTTGCCACTTACTGTATTTCTACATTTGAAATAATAAAAGAAGTGTTCTTTAACATGGCTCAGCCCAGGTTTTCGTTGTGTTTTTGAACCCCCCACTGTTCAAAATGGTACTGCTTCCTGACCTTATGGGACAACAGGTGTAGAAAGACAGCTTGAAATATTTATGAAAACCTGGTCAGAGCAGTATCTAAAGACATTCTTCTTTTGTTCAAATTTAAAACATACTAATGCAGGCATTCAAAATGGGGAAAGAAGGGCATTGTACAACAAGATAACATGAAATAAGAGACCACAAAAAAATGGAACAAATGGCATAGGTCAAAAAGTTCACTGTATTATGTACTTCTATTTAAGTACTTGTTAATACTTGATCATAGTGCGTTAGTAGTTCAGTTCTATTCTGCTCGATTAGACTGCAGCCTTAAATTCTCAAGACATTCCTTAGGCCTTTAAAACCACATGCCAGCCCAGAGAAATGCCCCATTAGCTAACCATTGAAACAAATTATTTCTTAGGCCTTTACAGTCTCACAGACACCCAGTTACCTTAACCAGGTCATTATCTATGTATCTGGGGGGTGTATGCACACTGCTGCAGTTTACACGGTGAAGTGAGGCCCTACACAACACAGAAACCTCCACAAAGTACTCCTAACACAACTGTCAATGAGAGTAAGTTTGCTGCAAGACAGCACGTGAACTTAAACGCGGGCCTGTCGTCTCTGTGCTCTTTACTATAGTCCATGTATTTTTAATGATGGTAAAACCAAAATCACAACAGTGATGAATCTCATCACCTTTACCAGCCTATGGTATGTTCTGTGGCACCCCACCAACCTCAGTTGTTAAAGTGCCTTTCCAGAATGTCATTATGCTTCCCAAATGAGCAAGAGATGGTCTTTTATGTCCCACTCTATCAGCGGAGATATCTGCCATTCTGCTTTGCTTTTTTTTTTTTTTTAACCAGAGGAAAGGTGTTTTTTTTTTTTTTGTTAAAACTACACCTTTAGGTCTTGCTTGTTATTTTTGTTTCATTTGTAATCAGTTGTCTAATCTGATAAGATATCTACTTTTTTTTTTTTTAACTGTGATTATCCTCCATTTTTTTTTTTTTTTTACCTACTCGGACATCAGAGCAGGAAACTTATTTTGAAAGAAGTAGGTAATGTAAAAAAAAAAAAAAAAAACATTTTCACTGGGAAGTTGAAAACAACCCTGAATTTTACTTTTATTACTTATAATTTTCCTCACAAATATTTGCTTTCAGTTTGTTTAGTTTAAAGAATTATTTTTAATTACACAAACAAATCCGGTTGGCTACATCTCTCTCTGACTTCTGTGCGTTTGTGTTAATTTTTTAATCTATAATCTGGATGGATTATTTGTCATTATTTTATTTAGTATTGCTTAACTATGCTGTCCACGCCAGTAGGCAATTGTAGCCAAACTCCCTTACCTATTTTTTATTTTGTTTTGAACAATTAGACAGATGATCCCCTTTCTTTTTCTCAGTCTCTCTATTTTTATGTTGATTTTGCGCATGCTCACGAAACGTGTTGCGGCAGCTTGCTGCAGAAGCAGGTTGTAGAGGCATGGCAGTGTTGTGGCCAATGCCCCCACTGCCTTTTGAGGCTTGGCCCACTTTCCCCACTAGGGTGGCACGCTGCTGCTGACACCAGTTCAGCCAGTGTGCCACCACCTTGAAACATTTTAGCCGCTGTCATCAGGGGCCATCTCGTCATTGCAGCATCAGCCATTCCACTGCAATGAGGGAGCGGTCCCCATGCCCATGACCCAGTCTGCCGATGGGGAGACCAGTCCCCATCGGTATAATCTCCCCAACCCTACATTTCTGCTGTATGCCAAGGGGGTGCCCAGTCCCCCTCGGCATCATGCGCCCCACTCGTCTTTGCTGACAGGGTGCCCAGTCCCCTCTGATTTCAGTCCCCCTTCCTAACTGAATTTGCTGTTGGGGGAGCCCACTCCCAGTTGGCATAATGTATACCCCCCAGAATGTGTAGTCTTCCGAGGGGGGTGCCCAATCCCCCTCGGCTTGTCCACTGCCCCAGTAAGTGCCGAGGGGTGCCTAATCCCCATCGCTACAGCCCCCAAAAACACTCAGTGGCATGGTGGAGCCCACCCCAGTGTGCAAAATGGCCCTGTAAAAAGAAAAACTGTCCCACGATTTTATATTTTTTTTACCCCTGTAAACAAGAAAATGGTCCCTCGTCGAGTCTGGCAGCCCCTCCTACCAACCTGCGCCCACCATCTGCACACCCTGCCTCCTCACCCCCCCACCCCATACTTGCCTTCAGAGTCTGGCGTGACGATCTTCGGTGGACCGGGAACACGTCTGCACTCTTCAAAGCCGACCACGAACTGAGGAAATACCGTTAAGCTGTATAATGGCATAAATAGAGTTTTTTCAACTTTGGTGCATATCTCAGGCATTTTTTTGAATTTTGGCACCAAATTTTCAACATGGGGTTTTTGGGACCCCCTCCTCATGAATTCAGCCACTGTCATGGTGTTATTCGGTCCCGAAAGGTGATTTTGCAGTCATTGCGTGGAATCACCTTTTGGGACCGATTAACGAAATGACGGTGCCAGTGTTCATGAGGAGGGCTCTCAAAAAGCCTATGTTGCAAATGTGGTGGAAAAAATAAAAAAAATGACTGCTTTATGAGCATGCGTTGTGCAGTTGCTACGCACATTCATAACTTCATGAATTTTCAATATTTTCACTCCAGATTTTCAACATTGTTATTTTTCTGCACCTCCTTATAAACAGTATAGCTGTCATTTTTCACATCCTGGCCGAAATATGTTTTCGCACTTCCGGCACAGAATAGCATGGTCACTGTGGGAAATCAGTGTTCGGGACAATTAAGAAAATCACAATGACACTGTTCATGAGCAGAGGTCCTAAAATGCCTAGGTTGAAAATTTTGTGATGACAGTCCATCAAATGACTGTGTTACAACCGTGTGTTGCGCAGTGTGCACACACACACACACACACACACTCGTAAGTTTGCGAATTTAAAATACTTTCACTCCAGATTTTCAACATTGCCATTTTTCCACACCTACTTATGAACAGTACAGTTATCATTGTATGCAACCTGGACAAAATGTGTTTTCGCACTTCCGGCACCAAATAGCGTGGTCGCTGTGGGAAATCAGTTTTCGGGATAGACTGAGAAAGTGACAGTGACACTGTTCACGAGTAGAGGTCCTAAAATACCTATGTTGAAAATGTGATGAAAGTCCATAAAATGACTGTTACAACTGTGCATTGCACAGTTTCCACGCACTCTTGTAACTTCACAAATTTGTAATACTTTCATGCCAGATTTTCAACACTGGCATTTTTTCACACCTCCGTATGAACAGTACAGCTGTCATTTTTCACATCCTGGCCAAAATGTGTTTTTGCGCTTCCGGCACAGAATAGCACAGTCACTTTGGGAAATCAGTGATGGGACAGATTAGGATTGAGCAAGTGAGAGAGGGGGAGTGACCAAGCTCAACTGAGCTCTGTTGGGACTGCTGTGGATTTCTTTGTGGGCAGAAAAAGGTGCCAACGCAGGCAGGAGCCCAGTACAAAAGAGCAGCCTGCAGCTCCAGGAGAAACAGAACTAGCGAGTGAGGGAGGGGGGAGTGAGCAAGCTCACCGGAGCTCTGTCAGGATTGCTGTGGATTTCTTTTGTGGGCAGAAAAAGGCGCCAATGCAGGCAGGGGCTCAGTACAAAAGGGCAGCCTGCAGCGGTGAAAGAAACAGAATGAGCAAGTGAGCAAACTCAACGGAGCTGTATCGGGACTGCTGTGGATTTCTTTGTAGGCAGAAAAAGGTGCCAACGCAGGCTGGAGCCCAGTACAAAAGGGCAGCCTGCAGTGCCGAGCGAGTGAGAAGGGGGAGTGAGTGAGCTCAGCAGAGCTCTGTTGGGACTGCTGTGGATATCTTTGTGGGCAGAAAAAGGTGCCAATGCAGGCCGGAGCCCAGTACAAAAGGGCAGCCTGCAGCACTGGGAGAAACAGAACAAGAGAATGAGAGAAGAGGAGTGAGCGAGCTCAGTGGAGCTCTTTCAGGACTGCTGCAGATTTCTTTGTGGGCAGAAAAAGGTGCCAACAGATGCAGGAGCCCAGTACAAAAGGGCAGCCTGCAGCGCCAGGAGAAACAGAAAGAGCGAGTGACGGAAGGGGAGTGAGCAACCTCAACGGAGCTCTGTTGGGACAGTTGTGAACTTCTAAGTGGGCAGAAAAAGGCACCAACGCAGCCAGGAGCCCTGTACAAAAGGGCAGCCTGCAGCGCTGGGAGAAACGGAACGGGCGAGCTCAATGGAACTGTGTCGGGACTGCTGTGGATTTCTTTGTAGGCAGAAAAAGGTGCCAATGCAGGCAGGAGCCCAGTACAAAAGGGCAGTCTGCAGCGTTGGGAGAAACAGAGTGAGAAAGGGGGAGTGAGCGAGCTCAACGGAGCTGCATCAGGACTGCTCTGGATTTCTTTGTGGGCGGAAAAAGGCGCCAGTGTAAACAGGAGCCCAGTACAAAAGGGCAGCCTGCAGCGTCGGGAGAAATAGAACAAGTGAGTGAGAGAGGGGGAGTGAGCGAGCTCAGTGGAGCTCTTCTGGAACTTTACAGTTGCCCTCCCTCCCGCCGAGGGTCCTCTGTGGTTCTAAATTACAACAGGGTCTCTGGAGTGGAGACAAAGCAATGATTGGATACTTTAGGATTGTTGTAATAATACAGATTTAGTTGTTCTGTTTAATTCTCTAACTGAGCTGAGCAATACTTGGGAGTGCAATAGGATTTCTAACTGGGCTAAGTGAAACTATATGAGAGCCGGGAACAAAAAGTATGGTAGCTGAGGGGTGAAAAATGGACAAGGAGGATTTAGGATTGCTACAGTAATACAGTATCTAACGGATGATATTTGAGACTGAATCACCCTGGTTGGCAAGGGGCAGTAGGGGGACTAGTGTGGGGGGGACAGGAATTTGAGTAAATAGGGGTGTAATAGTTGTAGTAGGGTACAGAATCTGGGAGTAAGCACTCATAACATAAGAAGGGGGCTAAAATGGGGCAGGCATCTTTGGAAGGGTGGAGGTGTGTACAGGGTGTGGGTCTGCCATGATCCTGGACTGAGCTTGGAGGATGGGGGGTGTGTGTGTGTGGTCTATAGATGACCGGCTAGTTTGAGGGAGGAACTGTGAGGGTTAGGGAGGAGTGTAAGTGACAGGGCAGATGAGTATGGTAGGCATCCTGGGGGGGAATAGGGGATGGCAAAGGGGGACAGAGGAAGAATAACTAGGGACTGAAACCAGCCCAAGTATCAGAGGCAGTAGCAGAAAAGAGAGAAGAAGGGAGTGGGAGCCTGAGGCGAGGGTGGGGGGCCTCCTAATGGGGGGGAGAGACCACGAGTAGTACCAGGGGAGAGAGCAGATGGCTGTGGGTAGGGAGACACCAGGGGTGCCACGGAGGAGAACAAGTAGGAGGGGTGAACCGATGGGGGAAGAGATGTAGACAGTTATCAACTACAAGTAGATTCAAACCTCTGCTGCGGGACAGAGAGGGGAGCAGGAACATACTGAAGGGGGGAGGACAAGTGGGGCATGAGAGGGATGGCAACCGGTTAGGGAAGAGATAGCGAGGACAAAAGAGTAGAAGGGGTAGTAAGGAAGGAGGGGGTGGTGACTGAAGGAGAGAAGGGTATGGGAAGGGGGAAGGATGGGAGGGGCATCACTGTCAGGGTGGAAGGGAAGGGGGGGTTCTAAATCAAAAACAGCGGGGATAGGAGAAGGGTTGGAAATCAGCAGGGGAGGAGGGGAGGTTGACATGGGAAGCCCAGTAGGAAGTAGTCAGGCTGGGAAAGGGTTCGGGGGATGGGAGGAATAAGGCAGAGAAAAGTGGTGAGGTGGAAGTAGGGGGTACAGATGCAGAAGTCACAGAGGGTGCAGTTGGGGGTAAGGGACAGGGTAGAATGACTACTGGGCTGGTGGAAGGGGCATCAGAAGAGTAAGGGACCGGGGGGGGTACTTGACCTGGGGATTCTATGCTGAAATGGGTGAGATGGGGTGGCAAGGGGGAAAGGCACAGCCATATTTTGGTTGAAGCTGTCCCCAGGTTGACTGCTGCAAGGGGGAGGAAGAAACCTCATTTACTGTTGCATGTGGGTACAAATTACTTGGCGGAGGACACTGTGGAAGTAGTGAGGGGGAGGTTTGAGTACTTGGGCAAACAGTGTGAGGGGGTGTGGAAGTCGGTGGCATTCTTGGAGGTACTTCCGGTACCATGTGCAAGCATGGCGAGGAAAGGTAGGCTTGAGGATTTCGAGTGGCTGAGAGATTGGCGCCACAAAACATTATGGATTAGTGACTTAACTGGGAGTTGGTGGGGGGAAATGAGTGACTTGTATGCGGGGACAGGGTACTCTTGAGCAGGAAGGGGAGGGGAGGGGAGTGTTACAGGCTGCATTGCTGCCGGGCCACTGGCGCTGATGGTTGAGGCGCTGGACGCCACACCTCGCGCCACGCTGGCAATCTGGGTTCAGACACAAGCCCAGGCCGCCAGGGGTTAGCAAGGGAGGAATAGGATTGAGCATCCTGTAGGACTGCTCTTCTATCCCAGGGCAGGATACAGGGACCCACTGCTCTGTAGCGGCCCCTGGTGATGACCGCGGGCGCTACTACAGCAGTGTAGTAAAGGGTGGTGGAGTGTGGCGGATGTTGCCACGCCGTGCCTAAGTGTCATTGCACGCCCGAACTCTGCAAATGGGAGAAAAGTGGAAAATGGGCTACGGTCAGGCAGCATGAGCTTCTGACCCCGCCCGATCCGAATGGCACCTCCTCAACCGGATCCTGCTCCGGTGGGTCAACCTGGGAAGCTCCTCACCACCCCACCATGGGGGTAATCCATGGAGGTGAGCAGGTTGGCCTGATGTCGGGGGCAGGGTTGGGGGGCTCAGTCGGGATGACCAAGCCAACTGTAGCCCAGTGAGAAAATATGTTTAAAAAAAAAAAAAAGGCAGGATTAGAAGGGTATATCTCTACTAAGGTGGATTTAAACAAATGGGATGGGGAGGGGGTGTGGCCAAAAGACTGAGATTGGTAGAAAAGTCTGGACAGGGGCGCCTGATGAGGTCACCGCCCTAGATATAGGTAAGGGCGGAGGTGTATTAACCCTGGAAGGGGGCAGGCAGAGTGGTCTGAGTGTTATACAGAAGGCACCACCACCCAGTAAGAATAAGGAGGAGAAAGGGTGTCGACTACCAAGAGGAGGGACACAGACCAAGGAGGAGGAGAAGAGTGAGGAGAAGGAGGGGTACGGGTGGACGGTGGTCTGACTAAATGGATAGAGGACTGGTTACAGGGGAGGGTGCAGAGGGTGTTGGTGTTGGTGGTGGGGTAGCTCTCGGCACCCAGAGCAGTGACAAGTGGGATGCCATAGGGCTCAATGCTTGGCCCAATGCTATTTGGGCTCTTTATCTCCGATATAGCACATGGAGTGGGGAGCAGCATTAATCTGTTCGCACAGTATACCAAATCAAAAGCAAATAGTTATAGTAGCAGAGCCCCCCCCCCCACATACATACACACTCCCCCAAAAGCTGCTTAAAAGCCTGCAATTCATTCAAATCAGTTCCATTTTCTTACTTACTTGGGGTTCAATGCCAACAAGTGTAAAATCATGTACCTAGGGCATAGGAACCCCAATGCTGGGTATAGGACGGGGAGAGGTACTGATATTCACTAGACATGAAAGGGTCCTTGAGGTTATTATAGCAGAGGACCTCAAGATGGCAGTACAGTGTGACAAGACTATGGGCAGGGCAAATTGGATTCTGGGGTGCATAAGGAGTGGCACCTCCAGTAGGAGAGGAGGAGGGATGTTGTGCTGCCATTGTATCACTTCCTGCTATACCCCCAGCTGGAGTAGTGTGTCCAGTTTTAGAGTCCACACTTCAGAAAGGACATAAGGTGGAGGTTTTCCACAGGAGGGCAACTAAAATGGTTCAGAATTTTCACAAGAATCCCTACAAGAAAAGGCTGAAGAATCTCAACATGTACACTCTGGAAGAGATGAGGGCAAGAGGTGACATGAACAAGACCTACAAAATACCTCACAGGGGTAAAGATGGTACAGTTGGGGAGTTTCATTCAAATGAGAATGAGCACCCAAACCAAGGAACATACAATGACGCTGGGGGAGGGCATTCAGGATAGATGTGAATAAATATTTCTTTACTGAAAGGGTGGTAGATGCCTTGAACAGACTGCCAGGAGAAGTGGTGGAAGCTAAAATGGTAGAGGGCATGAAGCATGCATGGGATACATATAGGGGTATATTTGAAAAAGAGGAAGGAGGGGGTCAACAGAGATCAATAAGGCTATGGAAGTGGAGTAAGTTCAAGTTCATTGTAGGAAAAATCCATTAAGCAAGCTCATTCACAAGTAGGTCCTGATGGACACAGGCAGAATAAGACATGCAGTAACATATACAGGCAGGAGTTGCAAGTAGGTAGAGAACACTTGTGCAGACTAGGTGGGCTGAGCGGTCCTTTTCTGCTGACAGATTCTTTCTGTGGCAATTCAGGTGCAGTGTTTATTTAAAGTTGGGCCTACCATACCCCAGATGTAAGGTGCAGTAAATTACCGAATTAGATGCATCCCACTTACAGTGCAATAAACAGAACCCCAGTGCTTCGTGAAGCCTTTACTCTTCATGAGGCTGCTTAAAGAGCTGGGGTTCTATTTGCAGTTTCCACACCAGTGTGCTGATCATAAAATCGACGCCACATCTGAATGAGTACTTGATTCGTGCTCACTCCATTTCTTCCCCACTTTGAAACCTGCTTTTCCTGAGCTAATTTTGGGCTGGCAGCACCTTGCCTGTGTTGGAAGATGACCAGTAAGCGGCACTGAAAGATGTCAGACTTCACAGACTGTGAAGGCAACTGTTCACTGACAGACATAAGGCAATTCTACTGTGGGGTAGGAGGAAGTAAGCTGTTGATTAACTAGAATCTGCAGCTTATGCATCAGGTAGGGAAATAGGCAGACTAAGTGGGCAAAGCGATCCTTATCTGCCGTCAAATTCTGTTTCTTTGTTTCTCACCCACCATCTTGGCAAGAAAGAAGGCTGAGCTATGGCCACTGATGACTGTTGGGGTGTGGGGATGGGGGGACCAAAGGGGACAGACATAAGGAGAAAAAATCATAATAAAAATTGTGAGGCCATCACCAGCTTTCCAAAACACTTACCAGTAAAGAACACTCAATGAAGTTTTTCAAATGGCAACATAATCTGGTGAGCCCCTTGTCTACCATCTGACACCAGGCATCAAGCAGCATAAAACTGCTTAAAGAAGGCAGTGTGGTCATGTGGTTACTGAAATACTGGAGATTACAGATTTATATGAACAAAAGAATATCACACAGAAGCTGGCACATATGCCAACAGCAGCTGTCTCCTGCTTCTCAGTAGTTATATTTATACCCTTGAGGTACTTGAATGTTTTTAACATATCCCCTCTTTCCCCTCTCTTTCAGTGAGTACATATTGAGGTCCCTTAATTTCTCCTCACAAGTCTTGTATTGCAAGTTCTGTACCATCTCATTCGCCCTTCTCTGGACCATCTCCAGCCTGTTAATATCCTTACGATGGTGCGACCTCCAGAACAGCGCACAGTACTCCATGTAAAGCCTGACCATGGTTTTATAAAATGGCATCCCTCCCTCCCTCCTTATGCTGGTGATACCCCAGCCTATGCACATCAGCACGTCACGGGCCCTCTCGGCTGCCTTACCACTCTGACATTTTCAGGTAATTTGAAATAAGAACCCCAGGTCCCTTTCCTTCTTTGTGACTGTCAGCAACTCCCTCCCCCCATCCTGTACCTTTCCACAGGGTTTCTGTGTCCCACCTGCATAATTTTGCACTTTTTTGAATTAAACGTCAGTTTCCAGTCCAGACCATTTCTCAAATTTTCCCAGGTCCCTCCTCATTTTCTCCATCCCTCAGGGGTATCCACTGTGTTACACATCTTGGTGTCATCTGCAAACAGGCAGACCTTTCCCTTCAGCCCTTCTGCAATGTCACTAATGAAGACATTGAACAGGACTGGCCCAGGACCACTCCCTGCAGCACCCCACTGGTCACCCCATCTCCCCAGACTGCATCCCATTTACCACCACTCTCTGCCTCCTGTCTGTTACCCAGTTTCTAACCCAGTCTACTACCCTTTCCCCCATGCCCAGCCTTCTCAGCTCGTTTATCAGCCTTCTATGTGGGATGGTGTCAAAAGCTTTGCTTACATCAAGGCAAACGTTGTCCACTGCCCCACCCTGATTTACTTCCTTTGCCACCTAGTCAAACAGATCAACCAGATTTATCTGACATGACCTCCCCACTGTGAATCCATGTTGCCTATGTTCCTGATCTCCGATGGCTTCTAGATGCCCCACTATCCTTTCTTTAACCAATGTCTCCATGATCTTCCCCACTACTGAAGTGAGGCTGATCAGCCTATAGTTCTATGCCTCCTCCCTACTGCTGGATTTGTATAGCGGGACCACATGTGCCCTCCTCCAGTTCTCTGGTACCACCCCTGTGTGGCTGCCAGAGGTACTGCTATAATATCCTTGGGTGTATGCCATCTGGTCCCATCACTTTGACCACCTTCAGTTTACTCACCTTCTGCAGGATTCTTCTGCCTATGAATGGACTATTGTCCACCTCTTCATGCCTTTGCAACTGCTGTACTGCTGTGGCCCTTGCCCCTCCCCCTCTTCTGTGAATACTGAACAGAAAGACACAGTGGATGTCTTGGGGGGCACATGACAGTTCTTAGGCATGGTACTTTCACTTCCAAATACCTAAACAGCATATATAAGCACTCAACATTCGGCATTGACAAATGCTTGTTTTTCTTGTTACACATAGATTCTTTCTTCCCGGATACGGGACTGTGGATGAGTCTCCTTTGCACGGAGGGAGTCATTCTCCTTCATTTCTTGTCAATCCCCCTGGATTTTTCCATAAAGTAGCATCAAATATTTATTATTATACAATAGCAAGAAAAACTCCTGGACTCTGGTCAGTCTTGGTCTGGACCCATGCTGTTATCCCAGCACAACATCACAGGTCTAGTCTCAACTCACTGTGAACCTGCAGATGATCATTTGCTTGATTGTTTCATCTTCTCAAAAAACAAAAATATTTTTCCACACAAAAACATCTTTATAATGATTTTTTTTATTCTGTATAACAACAAGCCATTGTATAATAGCAATAATGCCCTCCAGGGTGTGTGTCATTTGGAAAAACGTTACACCTCAGTTATTGGACACACTTGGCCTGCGGCCTGTTGCCCAATCACCTGAGGCATGAGGTAATCCAGCACGACACACACCCTGTTTGGCATTATTGCTTAAATATGGTGGATTTCCCTCCAAAAGAGTCTGATATTCTACTGCTAATACCCTCAGAACCTACTTCATATGCTATACAGATTCTGAAAACCAGCCCCTCCCATACCTTTACCACATCTTAGCCTTATCTTGCTTCTTACTACCAAAGCAACAAGAAAAGTACAATTATCTTAAAACCATGAGCACTAACTGCAATTTTTTTGTATGATCCAAAATAGTTTTATTCTTACCTTTTATTCCTCAGTCAGACTCGGAACAAGCAAGATCAAATAGAAATTCATTCAACTCTTTTCAAAAAGAAGCAGGTATTCCTTGGCAGCCAGCTCCATCTGTAGAGCCTGTTCATGTGGCAGCAGCTGGTGTCTCTCTAAAGCCCCACTAGAACCGAGTCCTATTTTATACACCTAACTAACAACAGACTGGCTCAGTTGCAGGCAGCACAGGGCAGTCAGGAATCAGGGAACACCAGTAGCCTGGTTTTCAAGTTGGGAATCTGCGCAGTGGTGGTAGTTGCAGGCAGGAGAAAGGTGGTTCTTCCTCAGCAGTTTGCAGAGAGTCAGCTTCTCCATGGCTGGCAATGGGCTAGCAGGCAGGACAGATCCAGAATCAGAAGGATAATGGCCTGCACCAGAGCACCTTTTATTACACAAGGTGACAAAACTGGACAGGGAAAGACAAGTCCAGGGGACTTTTGAAAAGTCGGGTTGGTCCAGCACAAACCACCCTGCAAGCATATGAAGTTCACATGGGCATTTAGGCATGCTGGACCAATCGGGGACAGAAACTGTTATCATCTTCTTCGAGGCAGTCTCTTGCAGCAGGTCATAACACATGGGATATCAGCCCCAGGCATCATTTCCTATGGATGACTTGTCAGTAGTCAACCCCGGGACCTCCCCCTACACTACCACATGGTGTCTGAATGGCAAGTATAAAAGGGGAAGTCCCAGCTACTTCTCAGTTCTTTTCAACCACAACCTGCATGCAACAAGTCCTCCTTTGGAGCTATGCTTATCAGTCATCGACGAAGAGTTCTACTTACCAAACATTCATTCTCAGAGGGTTCATCTACTGATGTCTTCAGATCCCTTATTCCGAAAGTGTTCCTGTGATAATCAGACCGCCACAGAGGACCTCCAGAGCATCTGTTCGGTGCCTTGGCCCTGTACCCGAGATTGTACCTCTGAAAATGGTTCAAAACAGGACCGCCTCGGGGTCTCACTGCTCTGCTGGTGACCCCTCCTTGTCAACGGCTCTAGGTCCGGGCGGGAACCCTGCTAGCAGGACTATGCATGTGTCTCCCGAGCCCTCATCATGGACGAGTACATAGATACATAGACAGTGTCGGCAGATAATTGCCTGTGGCCCACCCAGTCTGCCCATTTGAGCTTGTAAGTTCAGTTTATGTTTTCCTAGAAGTCCGTTGCCCCTTACCCATGACCTCCAGAATTCCTTTATGTCTATCCCATGCATTCTTAAATCCCGTGATTGTTTCAGCCCCCACCACTTCCTCTGGCAGGGTGTTCCACTTGTCCACCACCCGTTCTGTGAAGAAATTCTTCCTCACGTTTCCTCTGAATCATCCTCCCTCCAACTTCATCCCATGCCCTCTAGTCCTGTAACATCTTTTTCGCTTAAAAATAGTGTATTCCTGCACCCTGTTTCTCCCTGTAAGATACTTGTATGTGTCTATCATATCCCCTCTCATCCTCCAGGGAATACATATTCAGTTCCTTCAACCTGTCCTCATAGGACCTGTGATGCAATCCATGTACCATCTTTGTTGCCCTCCTCTGAACCTTCTCTACACTGTCTATGTTCTTACATAGGTAAGGTCTCCAGAACTGTACACTGTACTCCAGGTGGGGCCTCACTAGTGTCTTGTATAGTGGAATTATGACCTCTCTTTTCCTGCTGGTGATGCCGCTGCCTATGCATCCCAGCATCATATTTGCTTTACCTGCTGCCTTGTCACACTGTTTCCCTACCTTGAGGTCATCAGAGATGATAACCCCAAGATCCCTTTCCTGCTTGGTGCATGCTATATCCTCACCCCCCAACTGATATATTGTGCCAGGGTTTTTGTGCCCCATATGCATTATCTTGCATTGAATTTCAACTGCCAAACCCCTGACCATTCTTCAAGTTTCTGCAGGTCCCTTCTCTTTCTGTCTACACCCTCTGGTGTGTCTACTCTGTTACAGAGCTTTGTGTCATCAGTGAACAGTGAAATTCTGCCTTCTAGGTCCTGCGCAATGTCACTAATGAAGATGTTGAATAGGACCTATCCCAGCACTGATCCCTGTGGTACCCCACTGGTCACTCTTCCCTCTGTGGAGTGACAGCCATTTACCACCACCCTCTGTGTCCTGCTGCCCAGCCAATTACCTACCCACCACACTACTGTCCTGCCCACACCTATATTCCCCAGTTTGTGTAATAGTCTCAAAGGCCTTGCTGAAGTCCAGATAGGCCATGCCCACTGCCCTCCCCAATCTACCTCCCTAGTCACCCAGTCAAAAAATTCAACGAGGTTGGTCTGACATGACTGCCCCCCTGGTGAAACCATGCTGCCTTGGGTCGTGTAGTCCATTGACAACCAGATGTTCCAACAGTCTCTCCTTCAGTAGTGCTTCCATGATCTTCCCCACTACCGAGGTGAGGCTGACTGGTCTGTAGTTTCCCGCTTCCTCTTTGTTCCCACTTTTGTATAAGAGGACTACATCTGCTGTCCTCCAGTCTTTGGGTACCTCCCTGTTTCCAGCGATCGGCTAAACAGGATAGCCAGAGGTTCAGCCACCACCTCTCTTTGTCTTTTAAGGACCTTGGGGTGCACCCCATCTGGCCCCATTGCTTTATCAACTCTTATTACTTCCAGTTCCTTTAGGACCCTTTCTCGAGTAAAGGGACTTGTGTCCATTTCTGCACCATTCTCACCCCTTGTACTCCCTTCAGACCCATTACCCTCCTCTTCCTCAGTAAAGACTGAGCAGAAATACCTGTTCAATATGTCAGCTTTACTGTTGTCATCCTCCACGCGGCCCCCATCCTCCCCCTTCAGTCTCACTACCCCTCCCTTTGCCTTTCTTTTTTCACTTATGTACCTGTAAAAGGTTTTGTGCCTGAGCTCTACAAAAACATAAGTACCTGAGATGGTAGCCACTGTTCTGCCATCTTCTACACAGTTGACAACTGCTGGCTCCTCTCTTACCTCCGTCAATAGTGAGTACAGGTGTACCCGAGCTGGTAGCTACTGTAATGTCATCTTCTCACACCGTTGACTGCTGGTTCCTATCTTTCCTCCGTCATCGGTGAGTACAGGTGTACCTGAGCTGGTAGCCACTTTAATGTTGTCTTCTAACACTGTTGACAACTGCTGGCTCCTCCCTTACCTCCGTTGATGGCTCCTCCGTCGATGGTGAGTTCAGGAGTACCTGATAAGGTAGACAATGATCGGTCATTTTCTACTCCGTCAATGATGGCAGGCTCCTCTCCTCTCTTCCCTCTGTTGATGGGTCCTCCATCAACGGTGAATTCAGGTGTACCTGAGCTAGTAGCCACTGTAATGTCATCTTCTACACCGTTGATGTCAGCTGACTCCTCTCTTGTCACCATCAATGGCTCCTCCATCAACGGTAAGTTCAGGGGTTGTCCTGTGGCTTCCAGAATGACTGCCTCCTCCTTCTTGGACTGCCATCATCCTTTGACAATGGCTTCTGGCCCATAGACGATTCTTTCATCAATGACCGGCCTAGTCTCTGGGAGCTCACTGTTGCCTGTCTTATCAACACCGTTGGGGCCATACAGTGGTACTCATGCAAATGTATTTTACTTTCCGTGCACTGCACAGAATTGCGTGGTGGTGCTCTACCTTTTCTTTAATGGGTAGCACATTTCCACGGTGGTGGTCTACTATGCTACTGCCATACTTTTGGCCCATCAACGATCCTCTCATCGCTGTCTGGCCAAGTTTTTCAGAGCTCAGTGTTGACTGCCTCATTGACTGTGCAACATGAGTTTTTGCGTGGTAGAGGTACGATAAATGGGTTGCGCATGTTTACAGCAGCGCTATACTGCACTGCCATTCTGCTTTTGCGTGATTGCCACTATATACTCATCCCTCATTGGGGTCTGTCAGTTTGGCACCACTGCCTTCCTCTATTCCTTCAGTGGTTCCCATTTGCTCAATCCATGTTTTTCACCATGTTCGCAGGGCAGCTGGCCATGATTGATGGTTCTAGTGCACACTATCCTGGCCCATCTGACGATCCGCCTCAAAAGGGTGAGGCAGAGGTCCCTGTCTCTGCTTCCTCCAGGCCTCCTTTGTTTCACAGGTGGCTGGCTCTTCCCCTGTTTTCCCCAGATTACATCCGAGGACTAGAGACTTAAGGAACCCTTTAAGGACTAACAAGCCGCATCTTCCAAAGTATGGGCTGGCTCCTGACATGATTGGTCTACTAGACCTCGACAACACAAGGCTTCTACACCCTTGGTTTGGACCCTTCCTGCTGGTTCTCCTCAGGATGATCTCACTGCAAAGTTGTCTGCTGTGATAATGGTATACTGCTTTCTGCTTTGGGCCACACATGACACCATTGATGCATTGGCTTGGGCCTCATCTGCAGGTGTTTATCTCAGACACCATGCAAGATGGCTGAGAGTTTCAGGTGTCTCATGTTCCTGCTACCCCCTAGCAGGGTTAGCCTTCGGCCTCACGGCCTTTCTCAGGTCATAGGGCTGGACACCCTTAATAAGACGACCATTGGGGGGCAGGTTTTCCCTGCCCATCCCGGAGTGGGAAGAGGTTTACTTCAGATACTCCACTCTCTTTGAACTCTGTTCCTGCATTGTTCTTACAAGATGAATTCAATGCTCCATTCATTACACATGTCATCGAACCAGTTCTCCTTCCACGGACGGGTGCAGGAATTTTTTTCCCATTTCTTCCTGGTTCCCAAATGGACAGGGGACTTACACCCTGTTTTGGATCTCAAGAGTCCTAACCTCTGTATCAAATATCAAATGTTTGGGATGGTGTCTTGTCTGTCACTTCTCCCCTTGCTGAATGAAGGGACATTGACTCTGCTCTCTCAATATGTAGGATGAATCCTCCGTATCCTGATGCACCTTGCTCACAGACATTGTCTCCATTTTCTGTTTTAGGATCATCATTACCGGTTCCAGACAGAAGTCCAAGAGGGACTGTGACAGAAATCCCTCACTAGGGACTTCCAGTTCACTGCCACTACCTGGGTTTTTTACCAACAGGACCCAGGAAGCCTGTTTCTGACTTCTCCCTTTGTACAAGGTCAGGAAGGTCAACACAGTAACTGTGGGTAGAGTGCTCTGTCAGAGACAGACTGCAGCAGAGTCCAGCAGAAATAGAATTACCCTTTTAAATAACACACAAGCAGTCACTGATTCTATAAAAATAGACAGTTTACTAAAATACTACAAGTATTTACAACAGGATGTATTTGCAGGAAACAAAAGGGTTGCACGTTTACTAAAAAGCAGAAAATAAAATCGCATTAGACAGATAGGTATTGTACAGCAAACATCTAAGCTATCCTCCGCTAGGAAAGCTTCACCTGCCCTAGCTGAAGAAGCACTTTTCCCTCACTGTGCTATCTTACCTCAGCTAGTCCTTGTAATGACAGGGACTCTGGTCTTTTTGATTTCAGTCCAGGATAGTGAGCTGGATATAAGCCCCTCAATATATTGCCTTGCTCCAAGTGGGGAGGGTCCTACTCACTCTGAGTGACAGGCCCATGTCGCCCAGCCCTCTTTGAGAGTGTGTGTGCATGTGTGTCCCCCCCACCCTTCAGCACCTCCTTGCTACCATAATGATGTCTACCTGGTTCCTTTTGTTCAACATGGGAATATCTCCCAGAAGCATACCCCACTGAGTTTATGGGTTTATTGTTTTACTGCCTCCTGCCTGGCTGTTCCTGTTAACTTTCTCATGAGATACAACAGACTTGTACTTTAACTTTTCCATATATACTTGCTCATGTGATCTGGCAACCATCTTGTCTGAAGAAGGTGCATATTCAAAAAGAATAACAAATAGAAAAAGAATACAAAAACAAAAGAATACATGGTTTTGGTCCCCTTTTCTGTCACATCTCCTCCCCTTCCAGAAATGAAGGTGTGTCTCTCTTGGGCATCTCCCAAGAGACACTGCCATTCTTGTAAGACTTGAGGAGTGCCTAATGGAATATGACATGCACTTAGCCCTGCCTTGACATTCCATCTGCATTGGCATTCTTTGCCTCACTTCGGTGCTGAATGATCATATTATATGACTGTAGTACCAAACTCCAGTGCAATAACTTAGCGTTTTGCCCACTAGTCCTATAGAGCCATGTCAAGGGGTTATGATCGGTGACCACAGTGAACTCCCTCCTGTACAGATATGGCTACAGCTTCTGAAGGGCCCACACTATCCCCAGACATTCCCTTTCCACTGTGGCATATGACTCCTCCCTGGCAACAGCTTCCAACTCAGGTACACTATGGGATGCTCTTTCCTCTGCAGTGTAACCTGGCTCAGGATGGCACCCAGTCCATGGTCCGAGGCATCCACATGTACTACAGACTTTAGGTCATAATTGGGGCTAGCCAGGACAGGTGACCCACATAATGCCGCCTTCAACAGTTGGAAGGTGGACTCAGAGTTCTCTGTCCAGAGAACTTTTTCAGGCATTCTCTTTTTTGTCAGATATGTTAAGGGTTTGGCCCATCACTGTAGTGAGGGACAAACTTCCTGTAGTACCCTGCTGTTTCCAAAAATGCCCTTACCTGTTTCTTTGTGGCTGGGGTGGGCCGGGTCTGGATGGCATCAACCTTCGCTGGATCTGGATGGATGTGTCTACTGCTCACTCAGTGCCCAACGTAGAACACTTCAGCCATGCCTACTTGGCACTTTTCTGCCTTAACTGTCAGCCCTGCGGCCTTCAGTCTGCGGAACACCTCCCTCATATGTGTGGCGTGATCCTCCTATGTCTGGCTATAAATGGCAATGTCATCCATGTAAGCCAGTGCGTATTCACCTGCCCCTGCCAGGATGCAATCCACAAGCCTCTGGAAGGTTGCAGGTGCATTCTT
This sequence comes from Neoceratodus forsteri, assembly GCA_016271365.2. NCBI lineage: Eukaryota > Metazoa > Chordata > Ceratodontiformes > Ceratodontidae > Neoceratodus > Neoceratodus forsteri. Next base: position 222,545,822 of record CM028135.1, read on the forward strand.
CATTCCAAATGACATTACTTTGAATTCAAATAAGCCATATGGAGTAATGGAAACGGACCTCTCCCTGGCTGCAGGGGTTAATGGCACCTGCCAGTAGTCCTTTGTCAGGTCTATTGTGGTCAGGAACTGGGCTCCCCCCAGCTGTTCCAAGGTCTTATCTGTTCTGGGCATGGGGTAGGCATCAGACTCTGTACAGCTATTGAGCCTCTGGTAGGCGACACAGAACCATGTGGTACCATCTTTCTTGGGGATCAGGACCACAGGCAAAGCCCAGGGGCTACTGAACTTCTGGATCACTACCAAGGCCAGCATCTCCCCGAGTTCCTCCAGCATGGTCTTCTTAACCCCCTCGGGTACTCTGTAGGGGGACTGCCTCAGCAGAACTTGGGTCCCAGTGTCCATGTGGTGTTTAGCCATTGTGGTGTAACTAGGATTCCCAGTGAACATGTCCCCAAAGTCATGCAGTACCCCCCCTTATCTCCTCGGCCTGAGCTGGTGTCAGATGCTCTGACAGGGTGAAATTATTAACGGAGAATCTCTCCCAGGCTTCACCAAGTAGGTCCACCAGGGGATCAGCCTCGTTCTCCTCTGGCATGCTACACACAGCGAGGATCATTTCCTTCCTATCATAGTAGGGCTTCATCATGTTCACATTATATACCCTCTGTCTGTGCCTTCTGCCAGGCAGCCCTACTACATAGTTAACATCACTCAGCTTCCAGATTATGGAGAATGGGCACTCCTATGCTGCCTGCAGTATATTGTGTTGGACTGGGACGAGTACCATCACTCACTGCCCAACTCTGTGCTCCCAGGCTCTGACCACACAGTCATGCCAGCTTTCTGTTGCTGCTGTGCAGTGGTTAAGTGCTCCTGGGCTCCTTAAGCCTGACCCTGAAATTTAGGATGGACTCCATAATGGACTCCCCCTTGGGTGGCATAGTTACCTTCACATTCATCCCTGACTAAATCTAGGTGCCCCCTCACCCTGTGACCAAACAGGAGCTCGATGGGGGAAAACCCTGTGGACTCCCTTTGGACCAATGGGTTCTGTTTTGGGTTTGGGTGCAGGCTGGTTTCCTTTAAGATGCCCTCCGTGGGTCCCCTTAAAACCAGGTGCTGCCCCACCCCCATAGTTCTTGTGTTGCGAATGTGGTCTGCTGGCCACATACAAATCAGCACTTTCCGCTGCCTCCTTTGTGGAGTTGCATGCCTGGTCCAGCAGCCATATACGCAGGTCATCAGGTACACTTTTAAGAAACTGTTCCCTTACAATTAAATCCTTAACCTGCTCTACAGTCCTTGCCTTAGCCCCATCCACCCAGTGGTTCAAATAAGTACACATTTGGACATGCAGTTCTACATAGCTGTCTCCTGGGCCTTTTCTTAATTCTTTAAATTTCTGTCTATAGACCTCAGGAGTCAATTCAAAATGTTTTAATAACTTTCTTTTAACTTTATCACAGTCCATGCAATCATTGTCATCCATTCGAGCAAATGTATGCAAGGCACGACCAGTAAGTAATGGGGTCACATGGTTTATCCACAATGACTTATCTAATTTAAATTGCCCACAGACCCTTTCAAATGATTTTAGAAAGAAATCCAGATCATCTCCCTCTTGGGTGTTGTGGAAACATTTTAGAATTAATTGGGGCTTCATGGCTTGAACCACCTTTGCCATTACTTATGGTTTGTTGCGTTGTTTGCTGGCGCAGTTTCTCCAATTCAATCTCATGCTGTCATTCTTTCTCTCTTTCCTCTCACATCAGGATCTCGTGCTGGCAAATCTTCTCCTTCTCTTGTATCAGGATCTTGTGTTGGCAAATCTTCTCCTTTTCCTCTGCCTCCAGCCTTGCTCTCTCCTCCAGCATCCAGATTTCATGCTGTCAGGCTGTGTCTGTCCTCAGCCTCCAGTCTTGCCCTGTCCCTTTTAGCCTCCCTCAGAGCAAGCTCTGCCTTCAGTATCTCCAGCCGAGGCTGAGTGGACTGCACAGCTTCCCCAGTTTGTGCCACAAGGTGCCCCACTTTCTCAGCCATTGTGACCTCAGTCTCGCTACCTGAGTCACTTTCCTCTGTGACTGCCTGCTGATCAGGTATTGTGCCCTGCTTGTCTGAGACTGTCTGCCCCTTCTGCAGCTGGTCTTTGCCACCAAGGCTTCCATGAGTGCATTCATTGTCATACCCTCATAGGCTATCCCCCTTCCTGCGCACAGCTCATGAAGCTGCTTTACATGAAATTTTACATAGCTTGAGGAGCTCATATTTTCTAGCTACACTGCACTTAACTGTCTAGAAATAAATAAAACAGTAGTAAAAATATGCAACTGTTTGAAATTCTGTTTCGTGACTGTTAAAAGGTATATTTCTGCTAGCACTCCAGCACAAGTGTGCCTTCTCTCTCTCTGAGTTCCTACTTCACAGGAAAGCACACTGTCCACTGTTCTAAACTGGCCTGGTACCAGTTGCCACAAGGATCCCACCATGCCCATCAGTTGTGACAGAAATCCCTCACTAGGGACTTCCAGTTCACTGCCACCACCTGGGCTTTTTACCAACAGGGCCCAGGAAGCCTGTTTCTGACTTCCCCTTTTGCACAAGATCAGGAAGGTCAACACAATAACTGTGGGTAGAGTGCTCTCTCAGAGATGGACTGCAACAGAGTCCAGCAGAAATAGAATTATCCTTTTAAATAACACACAAGCAGTCACTGATTCTATTAAAATAGACTGTTTACTGAAATACTGCAAGTATTTACAACAGGGTGTATTAACAGGAAACAAAAGGGTTGCACATTTACTAAGAAGCAGAAAATAAAATCACATTAGACAGATAGGTATCGTACAGCAATGTCTAAGCTATCCTCCCCTAGGAAAGCTTCACCTGCCCTAGCTATAGAAGCACTTTTCCCTCACTGTGCTATCTTACCTCAGCTAGTCCTTGTAATGGAAGGGACTCTGGTCTTTTTGGTGTCGGTCCAAGATAGTGAGCTGGATATAAGCCCCTCAATATATTGCCTTGCTCCAAGTGGGGAGGGTCCTACTCACTCTGAGTGACAGGCACATGTTGTCCAGCCCTCTTTGAGAGTGTTTGTGTGCATGTGTGTCCCCACCACCCTTCAGCACCTCCTTGCTACCATAATGATGTCCACCTGGTTCCTTTTGTTTAACATGGGAATATCTCCCGGAAGCATAACCCACTGAGTTTATGGGTTTATTGCTTTGCTGCCTCCTGCCTGGCTGTTCTTGTTAACTTTCTTGTGAGAAGCAACAGACCTGTACTTTAAATTTTCCATATATACTTGCTCATGAGATCTGGCAACCATCTTGTCTGAAGAAGGTACATATTCAAAAAGAATAACTTAATCAAAAGAATACATGGTTTTGGTCCCATTTTCTGTCACAGGGACCCTGTGCAATACCTCCAACATTTGAGAGCCATCTTAGACACCTCCGTGAGGACTGCATATTTGCCCATAACTCAAGCAGATGCCCTGATTGCTTTGGCATGCAGACCAGAGTCCAGCAGATTGGTCTCAGCACGAGACTACCTGCGTCTGCTGTGGCATTTCGCGGACGTGATTCTGACAGTCCCCCAATGCCAGGTTCAATATGAGGGTCCTTCAGTGGCTCCTGAGAGTCCAGTGGACAAGAAAGTGGATGATTTCAATGCCCCAGTCCTGCTGTCTTCCCTGGCTCTTCGAGCTCTACAATGGTGGGAGTCCATGGACAACTTAATGTGAGGCATGCCATTTTATTCTCCTACCCTGTATCTCATTCTAACTACAGATGCCTCCTTGAAAGGGTGAGATGCTCATCTCCTCAACGTCCAGTTCCAAGGATCATGGACGTCAGCGGAGGCCTGCCTCTACGTCAGTGTCTTGGAGATGAGGACCGTCTTCTTTGCCTTACGGGTGTTCGAGATGCGCCTTACACCTGGTTGCCTTCAGGTGCAATCAGACAGTTCTGCGGTAGTTCACTACCTAAACAAGCAAGGTGGTACCCATTCATGCCCTCTCTGCAGACAATCGATGAGGGTCTTGTACTGGGCGATCCAGAGAAATATCCATTTTCTGGCAGTACACATTCCAGGGGTATCCAACACCCTTGCTGATGCCCTAAGTGGATGCATTGCACTAGCCCATGAGGGGGAAGTCTTACTGGATGTCCTAAATGACGTCTTCCACCAGTGAGGCCGGCCAGAGTTGGACCTATTTGCCTCTCCGCAAACCGCATAATGGCCTCTTTACTGCTCTCTCGAGTGAGGCCCTGGAATTGTGTGGTGGGACACATTGTCTCTTTCCTGGATGGGAGCATTTCTTTACGCCTTCCCACTCTTTCCTCTCATTCAGAGAATACTACTCAAACTGGTCCAAGATGGGGTGTCTGTGATTCTCATAATGCCGTTCTGGCCAAGACAGATTTGGTTCCCTCTGCTTCTACAGGTCTCAGAACCGGAATCCTTACCTCTGCTGATTAGCCGGGCTCTGTTGTCCCAGGCACAAGACTTCCTGCCACACCTGGACCTCCACTCCCAAATCCATCTGCACATCTGTCTCCTGAGGACATAGTCCTCTCATGCTCGGAGTGTCCCAAAAGGTGTCGGAAGTCCTCCAGACTGCCAGGAAACTGTCTACACGGTCTTCCTATTTTATGAAGTAGAAACGCTTCTCCATTTGGGTGTCTACACAGGACTTAGATCCTTATGAGTGTTCCCCTCAGAACGTCTTAGAGTATTTGCTCTCCTTGTCAGTGGGTAGACTGACATATTCCTCTGTAAAAGTCCACCTTTTGGCCATTGCTACATTTCATTTACCTGTGCGCAAAAAAAACATTATTCCAGGTTACTTTTGATTCAAACCTTCATCCCCATATCTGGGATTCAGTCCCTGTGTGGGATTTGAATGTTGTGCTTGAAAAATTGACTTGAGTCCTTTTGAGCCAACTGACTCCAGCAGCCTCTGTTTTCTTTCTTGGAAAACTATATTCTTAGGTGCCATTGTGTCTCGAGGACCTATTTCAGAATTGCAAGCACCTCTGTACAAACCTCAATGTACCTGCCATTTCATAATGGTAGGGTGTCTTAATGCACAACCCTATTGTTTTTGCCACAGGTTGTTTTGGAATTTACTTTAAATCAGGCTGTTAACTTACCAGTGTCCTATGTGGAGCCAAAGTATCCAGGGGAATCCCTGCTTCATTCTCTCGCTGTGCATAGCACATTGAGAATTTATTTTCTCTGCAATCCATAGTTGTGAACAACTGAACAACTTTGTGTCTCCTTCGCTCCTGGAAACCAGGGCATTCAGATTTGGAAGCAGTGCCTGTCCACATGGTTGGCTAACTGCATTACGTTTATCTATGCAAAATATGAAAAACCTCTCATGGGGGGTTGTAAAACCCCATTCTACCAGAGGCATGGCTGCCTCTATGGTGTGTTTCTGGGGCTTCTCTGCCTTGGATATTTGCAAAGCCGCCATGTGGTCTACTGTGCATGCCTTCACCAAGCATTACAGTCTAGACATTGCTTCTAAGAGTTGGACCAATTTTGAATGGGCCGTCCTACAAGGCCTCCTGTCCTAAGTCCTGATGGTTTGCTTTCTCCTCCTCACACAGGTCATAACACATGGGAAGATTCCCAAGCATAATAACTGCTTGGGAACCTTCCCATGTGTTATGACTTGCTGCAAGAGATTGCCTCAAAGAAGATAGTACGGTTGCGTAAAAACATAATGTAACAGTAGATCTTCAAGAGTATCTCTTGCAGCAGGTCATGCAGCCCTGCCCTTCTTCCCCCTTGCTGTTACTTCAGAAGGGTTCCTTACTCCTGTTTTTTATGACTACACGAGCTGCCACCTTATTTCCCCTCCTCGGTTCCCATCGGAGGCCTAGGAACAGTTTTCATATTCGATTGCCAGGATGGAAAAGAACTGAGAAGTGGGACCTCCCCCTTTTATATCTGCCATACAGACACCACATGCTAGTGTAAGGGGAGGTCCCAGGGTTAACTGCTGAGAAGTCATCTGGAAGAAATAATGCCTGCGGCTGATATCCCACATGTTATGGCCTGCTGCAAGAGATACTCTCGAAGATCTACTGTTGCAGTAAGTTCTTTTGCAATTGTACTTTGTCTTAGTTGTGGCTTTCAAGTCCTGACTCCACTGGTGCTGACTCCATGCTGTGAAACAATGTAATGCAGGATGCTGCAGCACATTTAGCCTTCCAGCTGAGTTACCAGCAGGCATGTGACAAATTTGTTATCCACCTTTTGTTTGAGTTTGGGAGTGGGAGTGGGGGTGGGGCTGGGGTGCTGCATGGGCTCTGTAAATGGAGAAGGCTTCATACCTTAACAGTGCAGCTGAAAATTTTAGTGTGGGTAGGGGCAAATCTGCAAAACCAAAAATTTATTTTAAAAGGTACATTTTATTATTTTTATGTCAAATGGAGAGCAAATAACAGTCCAGACACAATTTACTCTGCTGCACTCGGAAGCTGTTTTAGTCTATTGAATGTATGTCACTCTTCTCATATTTCAGTGGACTAAAATAGTTTTCAAATGCATGAGAGTAAATCAGAGTGTGTTTGAAATAAATAAAGAGTTGGAACTAGAAACCTATGAACCCTAGTCATGCTTTGTGTTTTGGTCCTGTACAGAGCTGACATGGGGCATTTATTTTAGACTTCATAGGTAATGCTCTGTTGAAGGGAGGATGCAAAATGTATGGACAGCTGAGCGGTGAAATTGCATTACGCAACAACATTACACCATAGTTAAAATAACATTACCTGAACGGCATTCTATTGTTTGTGTGTGTGTGTGTGTGTGTAAAATGTGTGTAATTCTGCTTCTTTTTTTTTTATGTGAAAAAGTCCCCAGTCTAGATTATGAGTCTGCTTCAGTTCGGGAAGGGGGTTGTTTGGAGGAGGGGAGGAGGTGAGAAGGAGACAAAACATAAATGGAAACAGGATGGTCACTATTTCACATTTTAAAGAGACACTGGCAAACCTGATGGCAGAGTTTGGTTGGTTCTGAGATGCTGGAGTGCAGTACCATCATTGTAGTAGATGAGACACGCTCAGCAGGCAAAAGAAGACGGCAATTTTTTTATATTAGTTTGTGAACCACCTGTTCTGAGGAAGCATGAGACAAAACATTATAGTTGTTCCTAGTTTTAGTTTATTGTTCTAGGAATTACTACCTTTGAGCCAGAGGCTCTTTTACAAAGGTTCCACGTCAATTAGGTACAGTACAAAAGGTTACATAGATAACACAACAATTTGTGTTCTGTCAAGAGCAAGAAAACATATACAAATACATATCAAATTATTTGTGCAAAAGGACATGAGATATCAATAATCACATTATTATTACAAGAAAGAGGTCATGCCAGATTAGGAGAAACAAAAAGGGAAAAAGTCCAGAACAGAGTGGATAAGTGAAAAGTGTGGGGAGCAGACAATAGCAGGAGAAAAGGTTTCCCAAACATGTCTTTGTCAAATAACAGGTCAGGGTGGGTAGTGAGAAAGTAGGAGGTTTAATCAGGGCAGTCACAGGAGCTGGAGGTGGCAAGGTGAGAGAAAAGCCTTGATTTGAAAATACCTAGAGAGGTGGAGGCAGTATTATGAGTGCTGAGGGCATTTAGCCAGCTGGGGGCACAATAGGTAAATGATCTTTGTCCCTGAGAAGTCCGGCATCGGGGGACTTGGAGAGGCTGGTGTTCTGATCTTCTGGTAAAACGGGTGCTAGTGCTCGAGCATAACAGGTCTTGGATACAGGGTGGAGTGAGGCCCAGAGTGGATTTTTTCGCCATCAGGCAGGTAAGGTACTTTATCCGGTTTGAGAGTTGCAACCAACCTGAGTCAGCATAGAGTTCACATGTGTGGGTATGTCAGTGTGCACCAGTGAGCAACTGACAGGCCTTATTTAGGGATGTTGTAATGCGACTAAGTGCTGTAGTAGTGGCAGATCCGTATATAACTAAGCCATAATCAATGACTGAGATGATAGAGGATTGGATGGCAATCCTCAGTGAAGAATGGGTAAGAAGCTGTCGGTTCCGATACAGAATCCCAATTCGCTGATTAATAGTTTTTGCTGTACTAACAATGTGAGTTGCAAAGGTTAGGCCTTGATCAAAGTTGATTCCAAGATATTTGAAAATTGGCACTTGTTCAAGGGTATTTCCTAGGTATGTATTAATGGTGAGTGGGACTTGCCGTTTCTTGTTTTGCAGGTTAGAGAAGAGCATGGATTTAGTTTTTTTGTGGTTTAGAACCAGCTTATGTCCAAGGAACCACATCTCAACTTTGGAAAAAGCATGCTGAAGGTTGAAGCATAAGAGGTTCGGATCTTTATGAGTGGCAAGAATCACGGCATCATCGGCATAGAGGATTATTTGTTCAGGGCAGGATTTGGGGAGGAAGTTTAGGAAAGTTTAGTTGGCCATTGTATGCATTTTGAGGGAAATAAACATTAACTCAGTACTTTATAATAGTTGTGAGGAGGATATAACTACTCTTCATGACTGTCTTAACTGAAATACAATGGAAATGATTCCTTACAGATCTGAGTCCCCTATTTATTTTCTTGAAATTAGTTTTTATACAGTAAAATAGGTTAATAGTTATTTATAGCAAGTGACATCATTTCTATCACAGCAGTATTAGTACAATATGATTAATAGATTATAGGCCATTGCTGCAAGAATATGTAAATTATGTGGCGCCATTCTGTTTTTTTTTTATTAAAATAGAAGCAAAAAGAAACAACTTAGCCTTTCAGATATTTCCTTAAGAAAGGTTTTATTTCCATTTTAATTAAAAAGTGGAATAGCACCACATCATTTGCGTATCCTTGCAGCAATGGCCTGTGTTCTCTTAATCGTACTGTACTAATATTGCTGTTATACTTACAATTATTATGTCACCAGGTGCCCGCTTCAACTGCCACCAGTCTCTCAGAACAATGGATGTGGCATCAGAACCCCATTTCCAATGCCATTAGTCTCCCAGAACAGTGAATATGGCACCAGGAGCCTGTTCCCACTGCCACCATTGTGGCTTTGGAAGCCTCTTCCCAGTGCCACCAATCTCCCAGAACAGTGAATGTGGCACCAGGAGCCCATTCCCAATGCCATCAATCTCACAGAACAGTGAATGTGGCACCAGGTGCCCATTCCTAGTGCTGTCAATCTCCCAGAACAGCGAATGTGACGCTAGGACTCCATTTCTAGTGCCACCAATCTCCCAGAAAAGTGAATGTGGTACTAGGATTCAATTCACATGCCACCAGTCTCCCTGAACAGTGATTGTGGTACCAGGAGCCCACTCCCAGTGCCACCAATCTCCCTGAACAGTGAATGGGACACTTAAGAGCCCATTTCCAGTACCACCAATCTCACAGAATAGTGAATGTGGCACCAGCTACCCATTCCCAGTGCTGCCAATCTACTTGACCAGTGAATGTGGCACTACAACTCCATTTCCAGTGCCACTAGTCTCCCAGAACAGTGATGGTGGCACCAGGAGCCCATTCTCAGTGCCACAAATCTCCCTGACCAGTGAAAGTGGTACTAGGACTACATTTCCAGTGCCACTAATCTCCCAGAACAGTGAATGTGGCACCAGGAGCCCAATCCCAATACCACCAGTCTTCCAGGACAGTGAATGTGGTACTAGGATTCCATTCACATGCTACCAGTCTTCCTGAACTGTGATTGTGGTACCAGGAGCCCACTCCTAGTGCCACCAATCTCCCTGAACAGTGACTGGGGCACTAAGAGCCCATTCCCTGTACCACCAATCTCACAGAACAGTGAATGTGGCACTTATTTGGCCTACTGAATTCCATATGACCAACTGTTTTTATTTGTAATGTTCATGTGCGTTACTCACACCTGTATTTTTCAAGCCCCAAGAAATCTTACTGCATTCTGACAAATACAGTATGCTTTCACCATAGGACTGCCCTGGAGTTGAAATGGTTAATTGAACCTATGCAAATAGTGGAATGTTAGGCTCATGCTTGGTTTTCAAACCACTGTCCCTGGTTGCACTTCCTGTAACAGTCTGATTCTTTACTCCTCTTGCCTCAGTAAGATGTCTCCGGAGAGCTTTCCTTCACTTACTTGAAGAGTTTTTATTTTCATTTTTTTTCGAAAGTATCATTTATTTATTTCATTTTTTGAAGTACTGTCTTTGGTACACAGGTAGATTTAGTCTAGATTTGGTATTTATTGGGTAAGTTCTCAGTTCTTTTTCGGTTCCATGCCACCAGAAGGGAACCGACGTCTGTTACTTTTTTCTGAAATTAAATTAATTGGAATTTAAGTTTATTTCAACTTTTCTGATAAGTCAGTTGAATTTGGTTATTGGTTAACCAGGGTAACTCTCTGTTTTTATGGTTGAAAGATAACTGGAAAAAAAAAAAAACAGGTGTTTTTTTTTGCTGGTTTAGATGTCACAGAAAACCAAGAAAAGAACGGTCCCTACAGGTTTTCAGCATTGCACTGAGTGTGGGGAACCAGTCACTAAGGCTGTTCCTCATTTAATTTGTGTCTTCTGCCTAGGGTTTGACCACCTGAAGTCAGATTGTGAAATCTGTAAAAATGTTCCATAGTCCATGCTTGAGAGGCAACTTAAAAGGATGCAGGAAAGATTTCTGAGAAGGCTGCTGACCCGGCCTTGGATAAACCGACTCCTCCTCAAAAGGAACCGGAAGAACAACCCTCTCACAGGGATGAAAGTTCTTTGAAAAAGAAACATGGATACAACCACTGAACCAGCTACCATGGATAAAAAGAAAAAGAAAGAAAAACATACAGCACAGGAACCGCAACCGAAAAAAACCTTGGTTCCAACTGCTGAGGAAATTGCTAACGCAATCAAGATTATTCAGTCACTGTAACCTGGAATTCCAGTTCTGGTTGAAAAGCGGCTGCAGGCACAGACACCAGTTCAAACCTCTGGTTGAACCTCAGTTCCCGGTTCCTTGGAACAGAGTGGTGAATTCTGTGATGAAGGTGAGGAGGAGGATGAGGAGGAGCATGAGGATTATAGAGATCCCATTGAATCTGACGTTTCTCCTGATCCTCACTGTCCTGATTCCTCTGACAAGGAATCTGAGGATTACACATCCCACTTTGCCTTCATAAAGCAGGTTGCTCAAACCCTTGACCTCCCCACTCATTAGTCCACTAAGGAGGAGGAGAAGGAGGAACAGGACTATATGGAGATGGACATCCCACTGTCAAAGAGACTACTGTTCCCACCTATAAGTCCCTGAAGAAACAGGTTCACAAAATATTGCAGACACCCACTTCTGTGCCACCAGTGGACAAACCAATGGATAAAAGTTCTGGCTAGCCAAAGGAGAAGCAGAATTCCTTTCTGGGCACCCTAGCCGTGAGGGGGTGGTACAGGCTGCAGCTTGTGACAAAGCTGGCATCCCACTGGCATCACATTCTCCTGACAAGGACTCCAGAAAAATAGACTCCATGGCTAAGAAAACTTACCAGGGGTCCTCTCTGGCTATTAAGTAGGCTTCTTATATGGCCTATATCTCCAGGTATCAGAAATCACTCTGGAATACTGTCCTGGAAATAGCAAAGGTTGTCCCAGCTCCCATGGCATCTGATCTGGAAGAGGCTGAAAAAAGGGATATAAAATCTTCTAATGCCCAGTTCAGGATGGCAGTTGATGCCAATGACACTGCAGCCAGGCAGATGGCAATGTCAATGTCTCTCGGAAGGTTTGCTTGGCTCAGGACTACTAACCTGACCCATGATACCCAAATGAAGGCTTTGGATTTTCCATGTGAGCCCACGTTTCTGTTACATGAAGAAAATGGTCAATTACAAGACTGCTTACAAAAGTGCTATTGTCAAGGAAAGGGCATCCACACCCCCAAAAGCACCAAGCCAGAGGTGGCAGAGGCAAGGCCCATTATAGACCATTCTTCTAGCCTCAAGCTTTCCCCAATATCAGCAGCAGAGGGAATATTTTAGAGGCAGGGACAGAAGATGCGGTGGCCGCACTAGCCCCAGCATACAGCCAGCAGCTCAAGCCAAGTAGGCACCCTGAGGTGTCTGTTTGGGTTGCTTCCCCAACCCTGGTAGGGGGTAGGCTGGCCCACTATCTCCAGGAGTGGCAAACCATCACCACAGACAAGTGGGCCCTGGAGGTAGTGGGCCAGGGTCTTGCTCTCGGCTTCAAGATCATGTCAAAACTTGGGGGAATGGTTTTCAGACATTCTACCCCATCCAAAACAGCTCTGTTGGAGAAGGAAGTATCCAACCTTCTGTCACAAAGGGCAGTAGAGTCAGTTCCCTTGGCACAAAGGGGAAAAGGCCTGTACTCAAGGCACTTTCTTACAACAATGAAAACTGGGGAGAGGAACCCATACTGGATCTTAGACATTTAAACAGGCATTTGTCAGAACCAAAGTACAAGATGGTGACTCTGGCAACGATCCTCCCAACACTAAGGCAGGGAGACTGGTTAGCATCTCTGGACCTAAAGGACGCTTATTTCCACATCCCCATTAGGCAATCCCACAGAAAGTACCTCCGATTCAGATTGCCATCAAGACATTATCAGTTCAGGGCAGTGCCCTTCGGAGTGACCTCTGCCCCTAGGGTATTCACAAAGTGCTTGGCTGTAGTTGTAGCACACCTAAGGAAGCAGGGGGTGGCAGTGTTTCCCCACTTTGATGACTGGCTAGTCATAGGTCAATCACCTCATCAGGTTAGGGATGCTCTGACAGTCACACTGGATACACTGCAATCCTTAGGGTTCCTGGTGAATATGAAAAAGTCAGTGCTAGAACTAGTTCAGCTCCTGGAGTTATAGGAGCTGAACTAGACATTGTAAAGGGAAGGGCATTTCTTCCACAGGGAAGAGTGAAAAGCCTGGTGCAGCTAGCCAGCTCTTTCAAGCTGCACACCCCAAGACCAGCAAAGCATTTTCTTACAGTTGCTGGGCCATATAGCAGCATCAGCAGCAACATTGTCAGGCCAGGTTCCAAATGAGAGACATTCAGTTTCATCTCATGTCACACTGGCATCAAAAAAAGGAATTCGCTGTCAAAGCTAGTGCCAGTTACAGGAACTCTCCTTCAGGCACTACAGTGGTGGCAGGAGAGGAACAACCTCACACAGGGTGTGCCATTTTTGCAAGAAATCCCTCCATTGGTGCTAACCTTAGATGCCTCCATCCTGTGATGGGGAGCACCCCCGGGGAGCACACTGCTCATGGGTCATGGCACATGGCTCAAACAGGAGTCAATGTTACACATAAATCTGTTGGAACTCAGAGCAGTCCTCTTGGGCATCTAGTCCTTTGCTAACATGTTACAGGGCCAGGTGGTGCAGGTCAGGAGGTCAGGACAGAAAACACAACTACCATGTACTACATAAACAAACAGGGAGGCACAAGGTCAACTCTGCTGTGCACAGAGGCCATGAAAATTTGGAGTCTGGCATACTCCCTGGGGATCTCTCTCTCTCTCTCTGCAGTCCATCTTCCAGGGAAGGACAATGTCCTGGCAGATGCCCTCAGCAGAATCAATCTGAACTACCATTAGTGGTCACTCAACAAGCAGGCCCTGCAGGTTGTTTGCAGGAGATGGGGCACTCCAGAAGTGGATCTCTTCATAGCCCCAGAAAACCATCAGCTACTTCAGTTCTACTGCAGACCTCCTGTGAGGGGCACAATCCCACTGGATACACTGCTGATGGATTGGACAGGGACATTCCTGTATGCCTTCCCTCCCTTTCCATTGTTGCTGGGGTACTGAACAAACTCAGATTTTAGCCAGTAACAATGATCCTCATTGCTCCAGACTGTGCCAGGCAGCCCTGGTATTCCCTAATTCTCTCCCTGTCAGTAGCTAAACCAGTCAGCCTCCCCTGGAGGCATAACCTACTGACATCCTCTCAGTGCAGGATCCTTTACCCCAACCTCCAGTCCCTCAGGCTGAAAGCCTGGCTTTTGAGGACTTAAGAATATGCCAACTTGCACTTCTCAGAAAGAGTTATGGAGATCCTCAGGGTCTCTAGAAAGCTATCCACCAGGAAGATCTGCACATCTAAGTGGAAAAGGTTTTCATCTGGTGACAGAAAATACATAGATCACAGTCAGGCGGTTGCTAGTCGTTCTGGATTATCTGACCCACCTTCACTCTCTTGGCCTAAGACCATCTACTCCTAAGGTGCACCTGGCATCTGTCTTGGCTTACTTATCGTCAGGCATAGTCACATCCCTGGCTTCAAACCCTGTACCTCTTGCACTTGATACTACTTTTTGCACTTCTCTGTAATTGTCTCCACTACTGTATTTCTCTGTTCTGTCTACATTCAAGTCAACTCTACTTCTAACCATTAGTGTTTATTTTTAGCATTCGGTACATGCCTGTGATGTCCTTTTGTTCCCCTTCCCCTTGCACTTAATTGCTTACTGTGTTCACTATATGTAGCTTGTTTTATGAAACTAAAATGTATTACTGTTCCATCCTCTCTGTACCCCTTCCCCCCAAGTTGCACTGGGAGACAAGCAACTTGTTGTTCAGTGTGCTTTCCTAGTGAAACATTTCAATAAATAAATATTCAGAACATTTTTCAAGGGACTGCTGCATCTGCATCCCCTACATAGGGATACTACACCAGTGTGTGATCTTAATATATGCATCACCCAGCTTATGCAGCCTCCTTTTGAGCACATATCTTCAACAGAACTCAAGTATGTAACCTGGAAAACAGTGTTACTGGAGGCAATCACCTCCACCAGAAGGATTGGTGAGCTGTACGCCCTGTCCACAGAGCCTGACTACATTGTGTTCCATAGGGAAACGGTTGTCCTCAGGACTAATAGGAAGTTTCTCCTCAAGGTGGTATCTGACTTCCACTTCAATCAGTCCATTACACTGCCTGTCTTTTTCACTGACCATTCCACTTCAGGGGAACGTAGACTGCGTTCCCTGTATGTTGAAAGAGCTATCAACTGCTACCTGGACCACACAAAGGGCCACAGACAGGACAGTACTCAGCTTTTCCTGATCTATGGAGAAGTGTGAATAGGTAAACCAGCTACAGAAAGGTTGATTGCACACTGGATGGATTGTTGCCTGAATTCAGTTTTGTTACAGTAAGGTGGGCAGACAGCCCCTTGCGGGTCTCAGGGTGCACTCTACCAGGGGAATGACTGCCTCCATAGCAGCTACTAGAGACATGCCTCATTTGGAAATCTGCAAAGCAGCTACCTGGAAAATTGTCCACACATTTACCAAGCATTACTGCTTGGATACTCAGGCCAGAAGTGATGCCAGGTTTGGCACAGCAGTACTGCAGAACCTGTTTCCTAAATAGTGTATCTGCCCACCTCCAAAGGTACTGCTTGAGTAGTCTGCATTTGTCAGAATACGGTAAGATTTACTGGGACTTGAAGAAAAAACTGCTTACCATAGTAATCTTGTTTCTTCCAAGGGAATTTTACTGTATTCTGAGCTCCCACCCTACCTCCCCTACTAGAACCTAATGTGCACTGCATTCCAGCTGTACATACACTGTTGCAAACCTGTTAGTATGTTTATATTCTTGGGCATCTGTGACTTGAGTCTTAAGGATGCCCCTGTTGTTTAAAGAAGGGGCTGGTCTTTAGGGAGGAATTAGTTTAATATTAGAATAGTTTAGTTAAGTTATTTATGCTTCGTAAGAATCTGACGATTGTAGGAAATGCATCAGGGACAGTGGTTTGAAAACCAAGTTTTAGCCTAACATTTCACTATTTGCATAGGTTCTATTAACCGTTTCAGCTCTGAAGCAGTCCTATGATGAGACCATACTGCACTTGTCAGAATACAGTAAGAATCCCTTGGAAGAAACAAGATTACTATGGTAAGTGTTTTTTTCATCTCTCCTCAGGTCGCACCTGGAAATGAGTCTCGGCTCAGTGTGCCTTTCTCGGTTATCTACTTTTAAATAAATATATTCCATCCAGTGTCAGGCTGACAAGGTAAAGGTAGGTAATGAGGCAGGGCCAATAACAGGGTGCTTAGTCTAGTCCTGTATAGTCTCAGGCTGGCATAGGTAGGTAATGAGGCAGGGCTGATAACAGGGCTCTCAGCCTAGTCCCATCCAGTTTGAAACTGGCACAGCACAGGTAGGTAATGAGGCAGAGCCAATAGCAGGGCACTCAGCCTAGTCCTAGCTAGTATAAAGCTGGCACAGATAGGTAATGAGGCAGGGCCAATAACGGTGCTCAGCCTAGTCCTAGCTAGTGTAAAGCTGGCACAGGTAGATAACGAGGCAGGGCCAATAACAGGGTGCTCAGCCTAGTCCCATTTAGTGTCAGGCTGGCATAGGTAGATAATGAGGCAGAGCCAATAATCGGGCACACAGCTTAGTCCCATCTAGTGTCAGAATGGCATAGGTAGGTAATGGGGCAGGGACAATAACAGGGTGCTCAGCTTAGTCTCCTCCAGTGTCAGGCAGGCACCGCATAGGCAGGTAATGAGGCACGGCTGATAACATGGCGCTGAGCTTATTCCCATCCAGTGTCAGGCTAGCACGGCATAGGCAGGTAATGAAGCAGTGCCGATAACAGGGTGCTCAGTCTAGTCCCATTCAGTGTAAGGCTAGCACGGCATAAGTAGGGCCAGGGCAGGCTTCATTGACTTCTGGTTTG